>CAKJTW010000015.1:36062500-37312500 GCA_917880005.1 Nanger dama
TGGCACAGCAGGTAAAATGCTCAGCATTTTCACTTATTGTATTTTCTTTATCTTTCATTTACTAATTTTTGACTCATATATCAGGATTATAAATATAATTTGTCACTAATTTTATTTTACTTATTTAGGGAACATTGAGAAGAATGATTTCATACTTTGCTACTTCTTTATATATAAAATATAAATATAAAACAATTTCCTATATAGTTCATTGGCATTTTTAATGAGAGAAAATCAATAAAGGGTAACTATAAGCATAACTAAGAAATCAGAATATTGTATGTAGTCTAAGTATATTCATGACATATGTTCAGAATATTGTATATTATAATATACTTTAATATGCGTATATATGCTTGCCAGAAAGAAATATAGATCATCACTGAGAGAAGTCAGCATGATCTTAGGTTCCAGTTTATTCTTAAAACTGATTTTTTTTTCTATTAGTAATCAACAGAGAGTTGAAGGTAAGCAGATATATAAAGAGGAAAATAAAAACAAATTAACAGGAAAAAATATCACTCAGATTCAGATATTGTTATTGTTAGAAAAATGTTTTAGTAGAATCTTTTAAAATAAATAAAAGTGTATTTTAAAATTTGGAAATATGCTCATGAAAGAAGCTATAAAAACTAATATGCTTGAAAAATAAACAAAATTTCAATAAATAAAAACATTACTCATACAAATTAGGCTTTCAATGAGTTGTTTTAAGATTTTATACATTTTGAGCAATTTTAGAATCATATAAAAATTGAGAAGAAGATGAGAAATTTACAGTCTATATTCTGCCACATATTCATAGATTCTTTCATTATCAACAACCCCACCCAGAGTGGTACATTTATTACAGTTAATGAACTTGTATTTACACATTATAATCCTCCAAAGTCCATTGTTTATATTAGGATTCATTCTAGGTTTTACTATGTAGAAGTGTTATATTGACTGCAATACAGCAATATAGAAAATTGGAAGAGAGATCAGAAAATTGTTTGTAACACTGAACAGAGATTAAAAGATAGACAATACAAAATAATGAGAAGTCATTAAATATATGGCTGCTGCTGCTGCTGCTGCTAAGTCGCTTCAGTCGTGTCCGACTCTGTGCGATCCCACAGACGGCAGCCCATTGGGCTCCGCCATCCCTGGGATTTTCCAGGCAAGAATATTAGAGTGGGTTGCCATTTCCTTCTCCAATGCATGAAGTGAAAAGTGAAAGTGAAGTCGTTCAGTCATGTCTGACTCTGAGACCCTATGGACTGCAGCCTACCAGGATCCTCCATCCGTGGGAGTTTCCAAGCAAGAGTACTGGAGTGGGATGCCATTGCTTTCTCCGAAATATATGGCAAAAAGACTAACATGAATATATCCTTCTAATCTGAGGACAAAATGATGACTTTTTTTTGAAATAAAATTCCAGAAAATTCACAACCCAATATACTCTCCCTTTGGATTTTAAAGAGGATTTTTTCAGGCAGAAGGAAAATAACCACTGAGGGAGAATCAAAAGGTAGGAAAAAATAAAGAGAAGGAAAAAAGGTAAATATATTCACAAACTAAAATGAAAATGAACATGACTCTATAAAACAATAATAATTGTGTCCTGTGATATAAACATAGAAATAAATTAATTTGAAAAATAATAATTACCTATGCATAGAAGGGCTAATTAGAATACGGAAATATTCCAATAACTTTATATTCTGTAAGAAGGTAATAAAGATATAATTAATATTCAGTTCAGTTCAGTTCAGTTCAGTCACTCAGTCATGTCTGACTCTTTGAGACCCCATGAAACAGCACGCCAAGCCTCCTGTCCATCACCAACTCCGAGTTCTCTCAAACTCATGTCTATCGAGGCAGTGATGCCATCCAGCCACCTTCACATTGATAAAGTAATGAATTTTATGTTTATCTTTAGTGGACATATAAAAAAATTTTATAAAAATGTACCAATAAAATGATATCACAGGAAAATTGAATAATAAAGAATATTTCAAAGAATACAAAAGGGAAAAAGAATAATAGAATAGATGAGATAAGTAGAATGCACAATAATACATAAATTATGAATTTAAACCAAAAATATTAATAAATGTTTTGATGTAGATGTATTAAAAATTCTGGTAGAATACAAAAATGGAAACAATAAAATTTTACATTCCAACAGAAGTTGTATGAATAGGATGTTTTAAAACACAGATATAGAGAGGTGCAAGAAAAAAAGTTAGTAAAAGATATGTCAAGCAAATACTGATCAGTATACTTATTTTATAATCATATTAAATAATCTTAGAAGGAAGAACTATCCTGGAATTAACATGCAACATTCCTAACTATAATTCCATTTACTGGAAGATGAAAAAAAAACCCACATCCATTTACATGCAATTAATAACAGCCTGAAAACAGCAAGGCTGATAAGAAATAAAGGAAAATGAACAAGTTAATAGCAAAATTGGAAGAATTTTACTAATTTCTTTCAGTAATAGAACAGCATGGTTGATAAATTTAAACAGTGAACATAAAATAATAAACAAAAGAATGTATATTTCTTTGAAACACACAAAACAGTTTTCTTAATCAGGGACACATGCAGGGTTATAAACCAACTCTCAAACAATTCAAAGAACTGAAATCAAATAGACCCCTGCTATTCATAGCATAGTATATAGACTAGCAGTATCAGCAGCATCTGGGCACTTATTGGAGATAAATAATCATTGGTCTTACCACAAATGTCCTGAATAACACTATGCATATGTAACAAGAATTCCAAGTGATTCTAAGTATGCACAATAAAATTAGAGAAATCAAATTCTTTTGATTATATCTCTGTCCACAGTTAGCATAATGCTTTGAACTACTAATAAAATATCAAGAGAAAACTCTGTATGTTTTGAAAGTAAGATGCTCATTCCTGATTAATCCAAGTGCAAAAGAAGAAATCATAATGAAAATGTGAAAACATTTGACCTGCATTATAATAAATATACATTATACTGTATGAAACACAGATATATCAACATCCAGAGGAAAATATAAAGCCTTAACTAAATATAAAAAAATTGCTAAAATTAACAGGTCAACATCCATTTCATGACATTAAACAAAGAAAAGAATGCCTAAAAATAAAAACAAAGACAAAAAAGGATAAAAGATAGATGAGAGCACAAAAATGAAATTTAAAATAAACACAATAAGATCAGCAAAGTCAACAGAAATAGTTTCTTAAAAAAGCAGTACAGTTGATTAGTCTGGGTGAGACAGACCAAAAAAAAAAAAAAATGATGAGAATCTTAATAAGTTGATATAAGGAAGAAAAGGAGACTATAGCGATATATCTTACAGATATTAAAAATACAATAGTATACTTTGACCACCTTTAGAGCAATGCATTCAGATTTACATGAAATAGAAATATTCACCATACAAAGAACTGACTCTAGGGGAAATATGAAACAAGGATTATATTATTATCATGAAGTAAACTGAATGGTCATTTTTATATTTTTACACACACACAATCCAGGATCAAATAGTTTTAAACACAAACTCTAAGAAGTATTTTTAATAGAAATATCTACTAAAAACAAATTCGAAAGTTGCAAAAGTTGCATTTTGGGAGGCTGATGTATCTTGATTCATAACTGACAAGGTTAATTTGAGAAGGAAAAATGATAAACATCTACATTTTTGAACACAGATGCAAAATCCTGAACTAAAATACTATCCAAAATATTAAACAATACTTTAAATGGTTAGTATCTCATGACTATTTTGAGTTCATTCTAGTAGATTGTTATAGGTTTAACATTAAAATACCTTTAATACAATTCTCCAATAATTTAAAGAAGAAAATAATGATTATCTGAATAAAAGTAAATCATTTAAAGATAATATCCAGAATCTATAAATATGAAAAAATTAGGAAACAGTGAATAGAAAAGAAGCTCTTTAATTTGAAAAAGTATGTATACAAAATCACTTAGAAGAAACATACTTAATAGGTAATTCATAAAAGTTTTCTCTTGAAAAGTGGATACACACTACCTGTACCCCATTGTACCTGAAATCCTGGCCAGTGCTCTGAATGATAAGCAAGGGATACTATTTTTCAGTGTGCTAATCAGTTTAATTCTTCCTGAGTGTGTCATTGCTTCAGGCATATACAAGATAAAGTTGGTTCTGAAAATTTTAACTTATCAAACATAACTATGCAATACACTAGATACAAATTTTATGACTGATAAAATGATCAGTTTGTTCCAGTAACAGAAGCACATTGCAGGAAAATTAGCTTTGAAGAAAACTATAGAAATCTGTTTCTGGAAGAAGATGGGGACTATATTTAGAAAAGCACAAAAATTCAAATTTTATTTGAACTATTAAGTTTAAATATTAAATTTGAGTAATAAATTAAAATATCAAATAAGTTCAAATATTAAAAACTTCATGCTACTGCTAAGTCACTTAAGTCGTGTCCAACTCTGTGCGACCCCATACATGGCAGCCCACCAGGCTCCCCCGTCCCTGGTATTCTCCAGGCAAGAACACTGGAGTGGGTTGCCATTTCCTCCTCCAACGCATGAAAGTGAAAAGAGAAAGGGAAGTCGCTCAGTCGCATCTGACTCTTAGTGACCCCATGGACTGCAGCCCACCAGGCTTCTCCATCCATGGGATTTTCCAGGCAAGAGTACTGGAGTGGGGTGCCATTGCCTTCTGTTAATAGTTCTGTATAATTTAAACTTATCCAGAATCAAGCATCTCTTTAAAACTCAAGCTATTTCCGTCCCACCTCAATTCTTGCTAATATATTTAGATATTGAAAATAATTATAATAATAGAAAAATATGTTAATCACTCAGTCGTGTCTGACTCTTTGTGACCCCATGGACTATAGTCTGCCAGGCTCCTCTGTCCATGGAATTCTCCAGGCAAGAATACTGGAGAGGACAGCTATTCCCTTCTCTAGGGGATTTTCCCTATCCAGGGTTTGAATCCAAGTCTCCGGCATTGCAGGTGGATTCCTTACTATCTGAGCCACCAGGGAAGATCAATAATAGAAAAGAATAGATCAAGTACGTGGTTATAAACTTATAGAACCTCAGATTATAAAATCCAGGTTCCATAAGTATGAAATTAAGTTTAGTAAAAGATCCTCTTTAAAAAAAATGATTCTATTCCACAGTCTATGAGGAGGATATGAATTAATTTTGCTTTGAAAATTAAAACAGTAACTTTATGAACATCTAATATACAGGAAGGCCTGGCATGCTGGAGTTCCTGAGGTTGCAAAGAGTCAGACATAACTGAATGACTGAACTAAATTGAACTGAATACTAAAATTTACTTGATATTAAGATTTTTATTTTTTATCAAAATGTGTTATTGAATTGTATTTTTAAGAACCTTAATAATACATTATTTTAACATTGTGGTTAATTTTTTCATTAAAAGGCTTATTAAAACAATATATTATAATTTTTTTCAGCTCTTAGAAGATCCAGATATCAAGATCAAGCTCAAGGTTCAATCTTTAATATATCCTGCCCTTCAGAATTTTGATTTTGATTTACCATCATATCGAGAAAATGCACATTATCCAGTTCTGTCGAAATCACTCATGGTCAGATTCTGGAGTGAATATTTTACTACAGATAGATTACTTAAGAAAGCAATGCTTTCCAACCAACACATTCCTCTGGAATCAAGCCATCTGTTCAGATTTGTTAATTGGAGTTCTTTGCTCCCTGAGAAGTTTAAGAAAGGTCACATTTATAAGACTCCAACTCATGGTAGTTCAGAGATAGCTAAAAACTATCCAGGGATTCTAGATGTGAAAGCTTCACCATTGCTAGCTGATGACAGCAAGTTGCGTGGTTTACCCCTGACCTATGTCATCACTTGTCAGTATGATGTCTTAAGAGATGATGGACTCATGTATGTTACTCGACTTCAGAATTCTGGAGTTCGAGTGGTCCATAACCACATAGAGGGTGCATTCCATGGCATGCTTTCTTTTCTTTTTACTAAAGTTGGTTATAGAGCAGCCAATCAGTATATTAGTTGGCTACATGAAAACCTATAATAAAAACCTGATCAATATAGAAAAAGGTAAGCCCCAGAATTTCAGGGAAAAAGGACAAACACCGAGAGTATTCACATTAGGAATACGTGTTTTATAGACGTATAAATGTATTATAGATGTATAGGCTTTCTAAATCTACATGTAGGTAATCATTGTTATTGTCAAGGAATGATTTTTATAGGTTAGTCTCAGAGTAATTTACTCACTTTTGTTTCTCAGAGTATATTAGATTTTATTTTTCACTTTTAGCTATCATTTTCAAGCATCTAGTTTTTTTACATTCCTTTCATTTTACTTGCTTCATAAATTATTTCAGTTAGAAGAAATGTCTGCTTGTTTAATACCAACCATTTACTCTGCGTGGTTTCAGGTCCTTGGATAAGATCCACTTAATGCTGGCATGAATGAAGTTGTTATTCTTTGTATGTATTTTTGTCCCAGTTCTATATCAACTGTCCACCACTGCAAATTTTATTTTCTAATGCACAAGTCCTTAGTCAAGGAAAACAAAATATAAGTGAGATATAAAGATATCTCAGTCTCTTGATATTTTGATGAGAGGTGCTGACAGATTATTTTAGCCAGACAAAAGCAACATTTACTTTTGGATAATCTGAATCCTTTTTTAAATATAAATTTATTTATTTTAATTGGAGGCTAATTACTTTACAATATTGTATTGGTTTTGCCATACATCAACGTGGAGTCAGCTAAGAAAATAGCTCCAAATATGAGTAGCTGAGCAGTAATAGGAGAAGCACAAGGAAACAAAACTGCATATGTGTATACATATTGGACTTCCTTGGTGGCTCAGACGGTAAAGCCTCTGTCTACACGCGGGAAACCCAGGTTCGAGGCCTGGGTTGGGAAGATCCCCTGGAGAAGCAAATAGCAATCCACTCCAGTACCATTGACTGGAAAGTCCCATGGACAGAGGAGCCTGGTACACTACAGTCTATGGGGTCGCAAAGAGTTGGACATGACTGAGCAACTTCACTTTCACTTCCATACATATATGTTCGCACATATGCTCATATACCAATGTATTTAATCTACATCTACATATATATGTATATATATATCTGTATATACATACACATACATATGTATATGTCCTCAAATGTATACCAAATCACACTATAGCATTATAAATTTAAAAATAGTTTTGGGAAAATTATTGAGTAGTGTGATAGGTAAGTTTGAAGATGTTTTATATAAAATAAATTTCTTTTAAAAATTGTATGTGTGCCTCTAAATAGAGACTTTATGAAACAATGAATTCAATTATTTGAAAAAAATGCTGTAAAAATATTTTGTTGAATACTTTTGTTACTGATGTTTGTCATTATCCTCTGCCTACCTCACAGTATTCTGCAGTGGAAAACTTTATCAAATAAAGACAGTCCAGTGTTCGAGTTCAGCATACTAGAACATATTTCCTTAACTGAATTAGTATATTTAAAATAAAACAAGCAAAAACACTGCTGAATAAGTAAATGGATGTGAATTAGACCAAAACAGAAGTCCAGAAACAAAACGTGCATTATTATGTTATTTCTTAAATTTATATCTGATTTTTTTCATATTTAAACCTGTTCAAAATTACAATATTTACTTGTAATTTTCGTTTTCTAGTTGACATCAGGGATATAGAAGCCAGTTGCTTTTATATATTGACTTTGTATCCTAAGCCCTTGCTTAAGTCACTTAGTAGTTCTGAAAGCTCTACACTAATGATTTATGATTTTCTATGTAGATAATTGTTTCAACTGTGAATACAAGTTTTATCAATAATTATTAACAGTCTTCGTGCCTTTTATGTTTCTTTCTGGTCGTATTGCTCTGTCTAGGATCTCCAGTAAAGTGTTAGGGAAAGATGGCAAGAATGGATACTCTTGTGTTTTTTCCAGTGTTCAGATTTTAATTATTTGATATTAAATGTATTATCTAACAGCTTGATATCAGGTCTACATTTTAGAGTTTCTTTTACTAAATGTGTTTATTCTCTTCTTCAAGTTTGCTTTTTGAATTTGGGACAAGAAAATAATTGCTGGATTTTGTCTAATATAGTTGCTACAAAGATTGAAATAATTACATGCTATTTTCTCTGTATTCAATTTATCTGGTTGTTTAATCTACAAAGTCAATCAATTTTTGTACTCCAGAGATGAATTACATAAAGTCATTCAATTCTTTATATTTATTACTTTTTTCTTTCTTAATTTCTTAAAGAACAGATTTTAGTCCAATTAGAGACTCTTAATTGTGCTCCTTAAGCATCAGGGTACATGACAATCAGTGAATGACTATGTAAATTAAACTCCTCATTTTTGTCAACTTCCCATCCTGATGCCTTTGCTCTCTGCTGAAGAAAAACAGAAAACATCAGTAGAAAGTTCTGTCAGGTGGGGTAGAAATGCACAACAAAGAATACCACACAAAGTGCTTTCCTGCATCCCTACCACAAAACGGACACTATCTCATTCCATTCAATCTATTGCCAAGCCTGTTTGTTTTGATGGAGGTTTTTGAGAAATTCTGTTTGCAGTGCTGGAATAGAGATGTAGACATAGGGTGTGGACATGTGGACACAGTGGGAAAGGGGAGGGTGGGACGAATTGAGAGAGTAGGGTTGATGTATGAAAGTAGATAGCTAGTGGGAAGTTGCTGTATAACACAGGGAGCTCAGCTTGGTACTCTGTGATGACAGACTGTTTGGATATGGGGGAGGGGGAGGAAGACTCAAGAGGGAGGGGATATATGTGTAAATATAGCTGATTTGCTTCATCATGCAACAGAAACTAAGACAACGCTGTAAAAGCAATTATACTCCAATTTTTAGAATGCTGATGATTAAGAAAATGTGAACATGTACCAACAAAGAATTGTGATAGGGCCATCAAACTGATAGCACTTTAGACAATAGATCAAGCATATAGCAGAGACACAGGATCTCCCAGTAGAATATTGATAACAGTGTCTGAAGCACATTCCTAATGTACTTTAAAAAAAAGTGCTTATGTATTTATTTTGCTGCACCAGTCTTAGTTGGGGGCCATGGGATCTTTCATCTTCATTGGTGCATGGGGCATCTAGTTCCCTGAGCAGGGTTCAAAGCTGGACTCCATGGATTGGGAGGCCAGAGTCTTCAACACTGGACCACCAGGGAAGTCCCTCCTGAGTTGTTTTTATAGACACCAGACTCCCACAGATGGAAACTACTAACAACCAGCATATGGACCTCAGATCAGTTGGGAAAACAAAGTTGATGATATTGACTCCCAAAATATCACCCTCAGCCAACAATCAATTTAAAAAGATCTGAAAGATACTAAGGCACCCTGCAACCACACCACCAGAATTGCCTTTAAAAATCCATCTCCAAAAAACAGTGGGGAGTTCAGATCTTTTGAGCACTAACTGCTCATTCTCCTTGCTTGGCACCCTGCATTACATGCTGTGCTTTCCATCACCACAATCCAGTGTCAGTAGATTGACTTTGCTGTGTTTTGGATGAACAGACCCAAACTCATGTTCATTAACACTAGCAGATGATATTTTCAGAATGGCTGATGCTGTCCTTGAATTTTATACAGTTTAGGAAGTTCAAGTTTTCAGTGATGCAAGAACATATCCAAAACTACATCCACAAAATGGCTACCTGGCTCCATTTTGGGGGCCTGATCCACAGTTTTATATTCTGTCAGAACAAAGAACAAATATCAAACATGATGGGTACATTACTACAAGCTTTCAAAAAGATGGACTAGAACGTACACAATGAATCAGCATGACATTGGCATTTGGGAAGAAAACCTCATCAAGGGAGAACTAGCATCAGTGACATAGGAAATGGAGGCATTTATCCCTGTCTTCAAAACTGGACCTTCTACACAATCTAGTAATTGCATTTTTAAAATTGGTTAAAGCAAGTGGATGTTTGACAGGTCATAAGACAGACTTTTGTGTTGGCATAGAGTTCAAGCCAAATCATGTATAAGCCAAAATGACCTCCCTATACCTCAACAGATGTAAATTTCTTCCATCAAACTCATCAACAAGTACATGAAAAAGTACTCAATATCACTAATCATCAAGGAAATACAAATCAAAACCACAATGGAATATCACCTCACACCAGTTAGGATGATGATTTTAAAAACAGACAAGAGGGAGGTGCTAGTGACAATATGGAGGAAAAAAGCCTTGATCCAATGCTGGAAGGAATGTATACTGGTACTGCTACTCTGAAAAATGGTATGCAGATTCCTCAATAACTTTTTTAAAGATAGCATCTTAAGGGTGAAGTTTAATTTCTACATATCTATTTTAACCTGAAAAAGATTTGCCTTTGGTTAAGAAAACTATTCCCCACAATTTCTATTACTTAGATCTATTACCATGACTTATTGCTAGTTTCACCTGAATGCTTTGAAAATTAAAGTATATATTTTAAGAAAAGAAATTGTTGAACAAATCAAACCAAGAGAGACAGAGACAGACAGAGAGAGAAGAGTGATATGTAATCTTTAAATGTTTCCTCTTGAGTCTTAACCTGTTATGTAATCCAGTCCATTGCCTTCTCCCTACTGTCAAATAATAAAGCAGACTATATGAAAAACTTATGTCTTTTTTTAATGCTAAATTAATTGCCAGGCAAAGACTGCATACTAGACAAGAAATTCACTGAGTTATTTTTGAAGGACGAACAGCAGACTTTTTGAGAACTGAAAAGTGAAAGGGCATCCACCACAATAGCTGTGGTCATTAAGAACTGAAAGGTAGCTGTCCATGTACTACTGTTGAGTCCATAAGTCTGTATACAAATGCCCTTAATCATTAATCATTAATCATGAAAGAATCTCCATACATTCAGGTCAGTTCAATTCAGTTCAGTTCATTCGCTCAGTCGTGTCCAACTCTTTGCGACCCCATGAATCACAGCATGCCAGGCCTCTCTGTCCATCACCAACTCCCAGTCGGTGATGCCATCCAGCCGTCTCATCCTCTGTAGTCCCCTTCTCCTCCTGCCCCCAATCCCTCCCAGCATCAGAGTCTTTTCCAATGAGTCAACTCTTTGCATGAAGTGGCCAAAGTACTGGAGTTTCATCTTTAGTATCATTCCTTCCAAAGAACACCCAGGGCTGATCCTCTTTAGAATGGACTGGTTGGATCTCCTTGCAGTCCAGGGGACACTCAGGAGTCTTCTCCAACACCACAGTTCAAAAGTATCAATTATTCGGAGCTCAGGTTTCTTCACAGTCCAACTCTCACATCCATACATGACCGCTGGAAAAACCATAGCCTTGAATAGATGGACCTTAGTCAGCAAAGTAATGTCTCTGCTTTTGAATATGCTATTTAGGTTGGTCATAACTTTTCTTCCAAGGAGTAAGCGTCTTTTAATTTCATGGCTGCAGTCACAATCTGAAGTGATTTTGGAGCCCCCAAAATAAAGTCTGACACTGTTTCCACTGTTTCCCCATGTATTTCCCATGAAGTGATGGGACCGGACACCATGATCTTTGTTTTCTGAATGTTGAGCTTTAAGTCAACTTTTTCACTCTCCTCTTTCACTATCATCAAGAAGCTTTTTAGTTCCTCTTCACTTTCTGCCATAAAGGTGGTGTTATCTGCATATCTGAGGTTGGGTTATTTAAAGTTCGTGGTTTGTTAAGAAAATGAGTGTCAGAAGTGGTCTAGTGAAATAGAGCATTAAGTTTTGACTCTCTCTCTCCTGGGCAAGTAGATCTGTGCGTTAAAATTTTCCTTTTGTACCAACCAAACTCTATGCAGGAATTCCTTTGAAAACATAGAAAAAGTAGTTATCCAAATTCTTTTTCTTGTTCTCTAGAAAGTAGAATCTGACAAAGAAAACACTTATTTTACCTTAAAGTCATCAAAGTTAGCTTAAAGACCCATGTAAGACATCTTGACTTCCAATATTTTATAGTGGAGTTATTTAACAACCTATAAGTTGAGGTTATATATTAACCAATATATAACTTGAAATAGCAAGTTGTATATTAAACTCAGAAATGAACATTAAGAATTGGACTTACAAAGTCTACATCAGTGTTTTTATTTTACACAGTCCTTTACCTTTCTCCTGTTTATCAAACAGCTTGGGCTTGGGTACAGCAAAGTTTTCCACTATTCTCTCAAAAACTATTCCAATCAATACATTTCTCTTATGATACTCTATTTACATGTATTTCTTTGGCTTTTATTAAAATATAGTAAAGATATATCAAAAATGTCTTATGGCTTCCTTCACTTACTACTCTCATAGAGGGAATGTGCTTCTAATCTATTTTCCAGAATCTTTGAGAAGGAATATTCTTTTCTATCTTGAAGTTCCACACATATTTTTCTCCCATGCTAAAGCTGGAAAATTTGACCTGGCATTTATGAGAAGATATGAAAGTTCCAGAACTTTCCTGGTTGCTCAGTAATAAAGAATCCACCTGCTAATGCAGGAGACATGTGCTTGATCCCTGGTCTGGGAAGATCCCACATGCCACAGAGCAACTAAACCCATGCACTACAACTATTGATCTTGTGCTATAGAGCCTGGGAACCATATCTACTGAGCCCGTGTGCCCTAGAGCCCATGCTCCACAGCAAGAGAAGTCCCCACAATGAGAAGCCCACACACCACAGCTAGAGAGAGTAGTGCCTGCTCCCCGCACTACAGAAAAACCTTCATAGCAGTGAAGATACAGAATAGCCTAAACAAATATATATATATTTAATTTCCAGTATACCCTCTGCCATGCATAACACAACCTCCTTCATTTTCAATGTTCCCACTCAGAGTAATACACTTGTTACAGTTAATGAATTTGTATTTACACCTCATAATCATCTAAAGTCCATAGTTTATGTTGGAGTTCACTCTTGGTTTTACAGTGCAGAAGTTGGTCAATATATTGACTGCAATACAATAGAATATTGAGAGAGGTCAGACAAATTGTATTTTGAATACAGAAATTAAAAGACAGAAAATACAAAATATTGAGAATAGTCATTAACATATGGTGAAAGGGCTTCCCATGCAGTACTAGTAGTAAAGAACCTGCCTGCCAATGTAAGAACCGCGGGTTCAATCCCTGGGTCAGGAAGATCCCCTGGAGGAGGGCATGACAACCCACTCCGCTTTTATGCTTGGAGAATCCCATGAACAAAGGAGCCTGACAGGCTACACTCCATAGAGTCACAACTAAAATGACTTAGCACTGAAAAAGCACCAGAAAAGACTAATACGAATATATTTTTCTAGTCTGAGGACAAAATGAGTACCTTTCTTACAAATAAAATTCAAGAGAGTTCACAATCCAACATAATATCCTTTGGATTTAAAGAGGATTATTTCAAGCAGAAGAAAATGAACCCCAGATGAAGGGTCAAAAGGCAGGGAAAAATAAAGAGCAGGGAAAAAAAAGGTAAACATATTGACAAACCAAAAATGAAAATGAATGTTGATTGTATTAAACATTAATAGCTGTGTCTTGTGATTTTAAAAATAGAAAGAAATTAATATTAAAAACTGACAATAACACATGCATGAAGGGACTAATTACAAAATTGTAGTATTCTAAAAAAGAGTAAATATCCTTTTCATTATAGGGAACTGGAATGCAAAAGTAGGAAGTCAAGACACACCTGGAGTAACAGGCAAAATTGGCCTTGGAATACGGAATAAAGCAGGGCAAAGACTAATAGAGTTTTGCCAAGATAATGCACTGGTCATAGCAAACACCCTCTTCCAACAACACAAGAGAAGACTCTACACATGGACATCACAGATGGTTAACACCAAAATCAGATTGATTATATTCTCTGCAGCCAAAGATGGAGAAACTCCATACAGTCAACAAAAACAAGACCAGGTGGTGACTGTGGCTCAGATCATGAACTCCTTATTACCAAAATCAGACTTAAATTGAAGAAAGTAGGGAAAACCACTAGACCATTCAGGTATGACCTAAATCAAATCCCTTATGATTATACAGTGGAAGTCAGAAATAGATTTAAGGGCCTAGATCTGATAGACAGAGTGCCTGATGAACTATGGATGGAGGTTCGTGACATTGTACAGGAGACAGGGATCAAGACCATCCCCATGGAAAAGAAATGCAAAAAGCAAAATGGCTGTCTGGGGAGGCCTTACAAATACCTGTAAAAAGAAGAGAAGTGAAAAGCAAAGGAGAAAAGGAAAGATATAAGCATCTGAATGCAGAGTTCCAAAGAATAGCAAGGAGAGAAAAGAAAGCCTTCATCACAATCAATGCAAAGAAATAGAGGAAAACAACAGAATGGGAAAGGCTAGAGATCTCTTCAAGAAAATTAAAGATAACAAGGGAACATTTCATGCAAAGATGGGCTTGATAAAGGACAGAAATGGTATGGACTTAACAGAAGCCGAGATATTATGAAAGAGGTGGCAAGAATACACAGAAGAACTGTACAAAAAGATCTTCATGACGCGGATAATCATGATGGTGTGATCACTCACCTAGAGCCAGACATCTTGGAATGGGAAAGTCAAGTGGGCTTTAGAAAGCATGACTACAAACAAAGCTAGTGGAGGTGATGGAATTCCAGTTGAGCTATTTCAAATCCTGAAAGATGATGCTGTGAAAGTGCTGCACTCAATATGCCAGCAAATTTGGAAAACTCAGCAGTGGCCACAGGACTGGAAAAGGGCAGTTTTTACTCCAATCTCAAAGAAAGGGAATGCCAAAGAATGTTCTAGCTAATGCACAATTGCACTCATCTCACATGCTAGTAAAGTAATGCTCAAAATTCTCTAAGCCAGGCTTCAGCAATGCGTGAACCATGAACTTCCAGATGTTCAAGCTGGTTTTAGAAAAAGCAGAGGAACCAGAGATCAAATTGTCAACATCCGTTGGATCATGGAAAAAGCAAGAGAGTTCCAGAAAAACATCTATTTCTGCTTTATTGACTATGCCAAAGCCTTTGACTGTGTGGATCACAATAAACTGTGGAAAGTTCTGAAAGAGATGGGAATACCAGACCACCTGACCTGTCTCTTGAGAAACCTATATGCAAGTCAGGCAGCAACAGTTAGAACTGGACATGGAACAGACTGGTTCCAAATAGGAAAAGGAAAACGTCAAGGCTGTATATTGTAACCCTGCTTATTTAACTTATATGCAGAGTATTTCATGAGAAATGTTGGGCTGGAGGAAGCACAAGCTGGAATCAATATTGCCAGGAGAAATATCAATAACCTCAGATATGAAGGAGACACCACCCTTATGGCAGAAAGTGAAGAGGAGCTAAAAATCCTCTTGATGAAAGTGAAAGTGGAGAGTGAAAAAGTTGACTTAAAGCTCAACATTCAAAAAACGAGGATCATGACATCTGGTCCCATCATTTCATGGGAAATAGATGAGGAAACAGTGGAAACAGACTTTATTTTTGGGGCTCCAAAATCACTGCAGATGGTGACTGCAGCCATGAAATTAAAAGACTCTTAGTCCTTGGAAGAAAAGTTATGACCAACCTAGATAGCATATTGAAAAGCAGAGACATTACTTTGCCAACTAATGTCCGTCTAGTCAAGGCTATGGTTTTTCCTGTGGTCATGTATGGATGTGAGAGTTGGACTGTGAAGAAAGCTGAGTACCGAAGAATTGATGCTTTTGAACTGTGGTGTTGGAGAAGACTCTTGAGAGTCCCTTGGACTGCAAGGAGATCCAACCAGTCCATTCTAAAGGAGATCAGCCCTGGGATTTCTTTGGAAGGAATGATGCTAAAGCTGAAACTCCAGTACTTTGGCCACCTCATGCGAAGAGTTGACTCATTGGAAAAGACTCTGATGCTGGGAGGGATTGGGGGCAGGAGGAAAAGGGGACGGTCGAGGATGAGATGGCTGGATGGCATCACTGACTCAATGGATGTGAGCCTGAGTGAACTCCGGGAGATGGTGATGGACAGGGAGGCCTGGTGTGCTGCGATTCACGGGGTAGCAAAGAGTCAGACACAACTGAGTGACCAAACTGAACTGAATAGCTTTCTATTGTCTAAGAAGATAGTAAAGATACAATTCATATTAGACATTGATAAATTAATGAATTTTATTTTAATTCCTAGTGTAACCTATAAAAAATTTATTTTAAAGAAGTACAAATAAAAGATATTACAAGAAACTAGAATGAGACAATACTTCAAAAAAATGCATAAGACAGAAAAAGAATAGGTGAGATAAACTTAATGTACAATAATAGATAAATTTTATAAATTTAAACCAAATATATTAATAAAGTTTTAGTGTCAAAAGTGAAAGTGCAGTCACTCAGTTGTGTCCGACTCTGCTATCCTGTGGACTGTAGCCTACCAGGCTCTGTGTCCATGGGAATCTCCAGGAAAGAATACTGGAGTGGGTTACTTACCATTTCCTTCTCCAGGGAATCTTCCCAATCCAAGGATTGAACCCGGGTCTCCTGCATTGGAGGCAGAAGCTTTAACCACTAAGCCACCAGAGAAGCCTAAAACTTCTGGTAGAATATAAAATAAGGAAATGATAAGGAAAATAAAATAAGGAAATGAATTTTAAAATAACCATAAGTTGTGTGAAAGATGCAATAAAATATAAGTAAATAAATAGATGGAAATTAAAAAGTTAGTAAAATATATGTCATGCAAATACTAATTAATATGATCATTAATACTTTATAATCAGATTAATTAGTTTTAGAAGAAAAACTTATCACTAGATTTAGTACCCAACATTCTTAATTTTAAGTCCATTCCACTGGAAGATGAAAAAAATCCTATCAATTTATATGCAATTAATAACATAGTCTCCAAATACACAGAGCAAAGCTGATAGAAATAAAGGAAAAACTGACAAATTAACAGCAAAAGTGGAAGATTTTTACTAACCTCTTTCAGTAATAGAACAGCTTGGCTAATAAATTTAACAGTGAACATAAAATAATAATTATCAGAAAGTACATTCTTTTCAAGCACACAAAATATTTTTTTCTAATCAAGCATATGCAGGGTTATAACCAAGCCTCAATCAATTCAAAGAACAGAAACCAAATAGACCCCTGATATTCATAGCATAGTCTGTGGACTAGCAGTATCAGCAGTATCTGGGCACTTATTAGACATGCAGAATTATTGCTCTTATCACAGAGTTCCTGAATAACAATATGCATATTATCAAGGGTTCCAAGTGATTTATATGCACAATAAAATTTGAGGAATCAAGTTATTTTGATTGTATCTCTATCCACAGTTAGCATAATACTTGGGATTACCAATAAAATGTCAAGAGAAAAGTCTATGTTATGATAGTAAAATGCTCATTCCTGATTAATCCAAGTGAGAAAGAAGAAATAACAATGAAAATGTGCAAATATTTGAACTGCTACCCAGTCCACTATTCTTGGGCTTCCCTTGTGGCTCAGCTGGTAAAGAATCTGCCTGCAATGAGGGGGACCTGAGTTCAGTCTCTGGGTTGAGAAGATCCCCTGGAGAATGGAAAGGCTATCCACTCCAATATTCTGGTCTGGAGGATTCCATAGACTGTATAGTCAATGGGGGTAGCAAAGAGTTGGAGACCACTAAGCGACTTTCACAATACAATGAAAATATTATTATTATTATGCTTTATGAAATACATTTATATCAATATCTAGGGGGAAATATACAGCCTTAGCTAAATATATAAAAATTATTGAAATGAACCAGTCAGCAACTATTTCATGAAAATAAAAAGAAGAGTGCCTAAAAATTAGAAGGAATGATAAAATAATAGAAGGATATGAGAGATAGAAAAACATACAAATGAAGTTGAAAACAAACACAATAGAATCAGCAAAGTCAACAAATGTACTTCCACTGATTATTCTCTGGTGGTGGTGGTTAGTCACTTAAGTTGTGTCTGACCCTTTGTGTCCCCATGAACTTTAATTGCCAGGCTCCTCTGTCTATGGGATTTCCCAAACAAGGATACTGGTGTGGGTTGCCATTTCCTTCTCCAGGGGAAATCTTCCCTGCTGCATTGCAGGTGAATACTTTATTACTGAGCCATCAGGGAAGCTCTAATCTCTGGTGAGATAGACCAAAAAAAAAAAAAAAGGAGAATCTTAATAAACCAGTATAAAGAATGAAGAGGGAACTATAACTACATATCTCACAGATATTGAAAGGACAATAGTATACTTTGAAAAATTTTATTGCTATGCTGTTAAATTTAATGAAATGGAAAGATTCACCAAAAGAAGATCTGACTGTAGGAGAAATATAGAACAAGAATTATTCTACTATCACAAAATAAACTGAATAGTCATTTTAATATTTTACAGACAGACACATACTTAGTGAAGGGTCAAATAGATTTAAACACAAACTCTAACATGTATTTTTAAAACAAATATCTCTACTTATAAAAAGAATTAAGAAAATTTTAAAAAGTTGCATTTTGAGAAGTGGATATGTCATGATTCTTAACCTGACAAGGTCAGTTTAAGAAGGAAAAATTACAGGCATTCACATTTATGAGCATAAATACAAAATTCTGAAATGAATTACTAGCCAAAAAATTAAGCAATACATCAAAAAGGTAGCATAGCATGATTATCTTGTATTTATTCCAGTAGAATGTGATAGGTTTAACATTAAAATAAATATTAATACAATTATCCAAATTAATAATTAAATTTTAAAAATCATGATAATCTCAAATTAAACTGTTTATAGATAATATTCAACATTTTAAACATGAAGCAAAATAGTAAACTATTAGTTAATTTATTAATAGCAAGCTATTAATAGTAAAAGAGAGATTTCTAACTTTGAAAGTATGTAAACAAAAACTCTTAGAAGAAACATCATACTTAATGGTTAGTCATTTAAAATATTCTCTTGGAATTAGACACACTACCACTACAAAACTGCACCTGAAGTCCTGGCCAGTGCTCTGAATGATGTGTAAGCAATACTGTTTTTCAGTGTCCTAATCAATCTGACTTCTCTTGAGTAAGCCAGTGCTCCAGGCATATATTAATACAAGATAATGTTGGTAGTGTTTGAAAAAACAACCTTTTGAAAGTCTGAAAATTTAAATTTGCCCAAATATTATTGTACAAAAAGAAAACACATAGGTTACTAAATACATATTTTATGACAGATACAATAATTTCTTTGTTTCAGTAGCAGAAGTACATTGCAGGAAAATTAACTTAGAAGGAAACTATAAAATTCTACTGTTCCTGGAAAGATTGGGGACTAGCCCTAGAAAAGACAGAGCAATGCTCAAAGAAACAAAAAATTATTCCACATGGTACAGATTTATGCAAGAAAAAACATCTTTTCAGTATTGGAGCTAACTCCTTCCCATCTCAATGATTCTTGACATATTTAGATATGTAAAATATTCTTAATAATGGAAAAGAGAGGATTAAATATGTACAAAGCGTCAAATTACAAATCCAGGTTACATATGTATGAAACTCACATCAAAATAAAAGTAAAAGATCTTACACAATCTATCTCACACAATCAAGACTGATTATTTTTGCCTTGGAAATTAAAAGTTGCATATAATTTAGGAATATCTAGTACTAAAATTTGCTTGATATTAACATTTTTTTTTCAAAATGTTGTGTTATATTGTATTTTTATAAGGATGCATTTTTTGCATTGTAGTTATTTCTTTTTTCATTTAAGAGATTTATTTAAACAACATTCTAATTTTTTTCAGCTCTTAGAAGATCCAGATATCAAGATCAAGCTCAAGGTTCAATCTTTAATATATCCTGCCCTTCAGAGAAAATGCACATTATCCAGTTCTGTCAAAGTCACTCATGGTCAGATTCTGGAGTGAATATTTTACTACAAGCCATCTGTTCAGATTTGTTAATTGGAGTTCTTTGCTCCCTGAGAAGTTTAAAAAGGTCACGTTTATAAGACTCCAACTCATGGTAATTCAGAGATAGCTAAAAATATCCAGAGATTCTAGATGTGAAAGCTTCACCATTGTTAACTGATGACAGCAAGTTGCATGGTTTACTCCTGATCTATGTCATCACTTGTCAATATGATGTCTTAAGAGATGATGGTCTCATGTATGTCACTCGACTTCAGAATTCTGGAGTTCAAGTGATCCATAACCACATAAAGGGTGCATTCCATGGAACACTTTCTTTTCTTTTTACTAAAGTTGGTTATAGAGCAGCCAATCAGTATATTAACTGGCTACATGAAAACCTATAATAAAAATCTGATCAATATAGAAAAAGGTAAGCTACAGAATTTCAGAAAAAAGGACAATAACCCAAAGGATTCCTGTTAGGAACACATGTTTTATCAATCACAGTCTTCCTAAATCCACATGTACATAACTGTCATTGTCAAGGAATTATTTTTATAGGTTAGTCTCAGAGTAATTCACTCACTTTTGTTCCTCAGAGTAGATAGGTATTATTTATCTCTAGCATGAATTAAGTTGTTTCTCTAAGTAGTTTTTGTCCCAGTTCAATATTAACTGTTCACCATTGCAAAATATATTTCTTAGTGCACAACTCATCTCCTTAGTCCAGGAAAATGAAATACAAGTCATTATATATTAAAGATATCTGGATCTCTTGAATTTTGATGAAATGTTAGGGAGAACTTACTTTAACCAGAGAAAAGCAGCATATACATTTTTTAATCTGGGTCCTTGAGATTGGCAAGGAGTCAGTATAAATAAATAATTCCAAATATGCGTGGCTGATCATTAATAGGGGAAACACAAAAATATATGTACATATATATATATGTACACATATGTGTGTGACATATACTTGTATATGTATATATGTAAGTGAAAGAAGAAAGTGAAAAAGTTGGCGTAAAGCAGAAAACTAAGTATAAATAATTCCAAATATGCGTGGCTGATCATTAATAGGAGAAACACAATGGAGAAGGAAATGGCAATCCACTCCAGTACTATTGCCTGGAAAACCCCATGGACAAAGGAGCTTGGTAGGCTACAGTCCACGGGGTCGCAAAGAGTCGGACATGACTGAGCGACTTCACTCACTCACTCATATATATATATATATGTATATATACACATATGTGTGTGACATATGCTTGTATATGTATATATGTATAAGGGAAGGAGGAGAATGAAAAAGTTGGCGTAAAGCTCAACATTCAGAAAACTAAGATCATAATATCTGGTCCCATCACTTCACGGTAAATAGATGACAAAACAGTGGAAACAGTGTCAGACTTTATTTGGGGGCTCCAAAATCTCTGCAGATGGTGACTGCAGCCATGAAATTACTCCTTTGGAAGGAAAGTTATGACCAACCTAGATAGCATATTGAAAAGCAGAGACATTGTTTTGCCAACAAAGGTCCGTCAAGTCAAGGCAATGGTTTTTCCAGTGGTCATGTATGGATGTGAGAGTTGGATAGCAGAGAAAGCTGAGCACCGAAGAATTGATGCTTCTGAACTGTGGTGTTGGAGAAGACTCTTGAGAGTCCCTTGGACTGCAAGAAGATCAAACCAGTCCATCCTAAATGAGATCAGTCCTGGGTGTTCATTGGAAAGACTGATGTTGAAGCTGAAACTCCAATACTTTGGCCATCTGATGCAAAGAGTTGACTCATTGGAAAAGACCCTGATGCCAGGAGGGATTGGGGGCAGGAGGAGAAGGGGACGACAGAGGATGAGATGGCTGGATGGCATCACCAACTCAACGGACATGGGTTTGGGTGAACTCCGGGAGTTGGTGATGGACAGGGAGGCCTGGTGTGCTGGGATTCACAGGGTCGCAAAGAGCCGGACACGACTGAGTGACTGAACTGAACTGAACTGATATGTGCGTGTATACATGTGTAAACACACACACCACACATAGATCCATATCCATATACCAAGCCTCAATATAGTAATAGGTTTTCTAAAATAATTCTGGGAAAATAAATATTGAGGAATGAAATAGGTAAGTTTGAAGATGTTTTACATGAAATAAATTGAGTTTTAAAAATTGTGTGTGTGCCTCTAAATGGAGACTTCCTGAAACATTATGAATTCAATAATTTGAAAAACATATTTCAGAAATCCTTGTGGAATACTTTCATTAGTGTGTCTGCCATTATCCTCTGCCTGCCTCAAAGGGTGCTGCAACAGAATAATTTAGCTAATAAAGATGGTCCAGTGTTATCAGAGTTCAGTATACTAAAAATTCGTGCTTAACTGAATCAGAGTATTATTACATGTGATATTTTAACATAAAACAAGCAGTGTGCTGCAGTCCATGGGGTCACAAAGAGTCGGATATAACTGAGCAACTGAACTGACTGATAAATCTGACAAGAACAGAGGTACAGATGTGTAATTCCTATATAATTATTATTTAAGGCCATTGCAAATTTCAGTGTTTTCTTTTTGTAATTTTTATTTCTAATTGTTGGTGTCAGGAATATAGAAACACACTTGCTTTTATATATTGATCTTATTATATCCCAAGACCTTGCTTAGTTTACTTATTAGTTGTAATAGCTTTAGACTAAATGATTTATGATTTACTTTGTAGGTAATCCTGTCATCTGTGAATAAGTGTTTTAATTACTCCTTAAAACTATCTATATAGTTTTATATCTATATAGTTTTATAGTTTATATATCTATAAACTATCTATGTACTGTCTAGGATCTCCAGTATAATTTTAGGGACAGAAAGATTGAGGAGAATGGAGACTATTGTGTGCCAGGGTACAGCCCCAGCAGGATCCAGGGGAACCTTCAGGAGAAATGGCATCGGCAAAGAGAATGATTTAGAGAGTGACAAAGAATATTGCAGATAAGAAAATAGAGGAGAGAAAGAGGCTGATATTTTTGGTTTACACAGAAAGCTAATAAAGCCCCAAGACAAGGGACTTGCTCATTTCACATAGGCCGCAGGCGCCCTCCCAGTCTCCTGAGGGAGTGAAGATGCAGAGCGCCTTCCTGTTCAGGTCTTAGAAGCCCAGGCAGGAAAGTGAACACAGAGAGCCTCTATGCTCCAAGGAATCAGCCTGAAAAAGAGAGTAAGAGAGAGAAAGAAAGAAAGACACGGGGTGACCAAGCTTTGGTGAGCGAGGCCTGTAACTTTATTTTCAAAAAGAACTTTTATACCTTGACTTGTACATAGAGGGAAATGAAAGATGCAAAGTCATACAGAGTCAGCCCAAGCATTACATCTGTTTTGTCTTTATCGAAACCAGGATTTTTCTGCATACCTTTCCCATAAACAATGTGGTGTACATTATCTTCTGGCCTTGGAGGCCTGTGAACATTTTATGATCCTCTTTTGATAAAGGCTGCTCAACCAGAAAACTTATTTTCCCTTGAAATGTTTTTTTCTTCATATTTCTAATCTATGTCAGCCTCAGAAAGTATTAAACAGAGTTACATTTCTCATGGACCAAAGGTGTAGTGAGTTACAACAAAGAAAGAACCAATTAGCTCAAAGATCTGATATGGTTAATTTCAAGGCTACTTCTTGTTTTTCTTAAATTCCAACTATGTTAACTAATGCACTCCCAGGTGCACAATGGATAAGAGATATGGGAACTTAGCAGCAAGCATTGGCTCAACAGTGAAATCCTACACCACCGCTACTCTAATAGTTTTTAACTCTTTGAAAGGCTCTATATTTTTAGGCTTCTTGTGTCTCTCATAGTTGGGAGGCTGTGAATAATCATATGCGTAGCTGCAAGAGTCTGGATAAACCTGCCAAGCAAGCTAGAAAGCCATCAGAGGGGCTTGATTTGAAATATTCCTATTGTGTCCAGGAGAATTATTAGCTAGAGCCCTAAGTTAATTTTCTCCAGAGAAAGGTGATCAGGGATAGCCCCCTGTTAATGTCAGAAGAGTTGGTGAAAGGCACAAAATAGTAAGACAGACAGATTCTGGTTTGGGGGTAGACGCTCGAGCAGGTCTAGGAAGTCCCTTGAATCCTGATCCACCTTTGCCTGTCAGATCTTCTCTGCATGACCTTTGTCATGGGTGGGATCTCCCATTGTAGCTCCCAGCAACTGTGTTTTTTTCCAGTGTTCAAATTTTAACTATTTGGTATTAGGTCTATCATTTAACTGTTTGATATTAGGTCTGTATTTTACAGCTGGTTTTCACCGAATGGTTGTATTTTCTTCTGACTCAATTTCCTTGGTAATTTTGGGACCAGAAAAAAATTGTTGGACTTTGTCTAATATGGTTACTACATAAAGTAAGATAAAATATGCTTTTTTAAAATTCAGTTTGTCTAGTTAATTAATCTATGATGGAGTCCAGCTCAAGCAACCAGGGATTCAACCTGAAGAGGTTGTGCTCCATCAGCATCAGGGTACAGTCAGTAAATGACTGTAAATTCAGCCCCACATTTTTTCAACTGCCCATCATGATGCCTTTGCTCTCTGCTGAAGAAAAGGAGAAATCATCAGTAGAAATTTCTGTCAGGTGGAATAAAAACGCACAACAAAAAACAGCACAAAATTCTCTCATGTGTAATTCCTCACAAGCCTGGCACTGTATCATTCCATTCAATCTACCAAGCCTACTTATTTTTTTTTAAAGGTCTTTGAGAGATCCCCTGGACTGTCCCACAGCATGTGAGGTCTCTTGTTTTCATGCACTTGCCTTTTTATGAACCTTTGAAGTCGATGATTTCTTGCTCAGCTTTGACTTTCTACTTTGCCTTTTGCCTTTTCTTTTGACTTATTCATCATTGATAATTTAATCATAGTTGTTTGTGGCAACCTCTGTGTGCATATCCTCCTTCATCTCTACATTTTGCAACTGCTTGATGCAATCTGAGCTTCTAATTTATCTGGAGAGATAGCATCAGTAGCAGCTACTCTAAAAAATAATAAAATAAACACAAATATTCTCTACCCCAACTCCTCTTGATAAGACTTTCATTTGGCTATTATTTTAAATAAATTTACATATTTTAAAATGGAATGAAAGTCAGATACTGTATGGTATCATTTACATGTGGAATCTAAAATCTACAACAAACTAGTGAATACAACCAAAAGAAGCAGACACAGATATAAAGGATATACTGGTGATTACAGATATGGGAGCAACATAAGAGTGGGGGAGCAGGAGGTACAAACTATTGGGTGTAAGATAGGCTAGAAGGATGTGTTGTGCAACATGGGGAATATAGCCAATATTTTGTTGTAGCTGTAAATGGAGCATAACCTTTAAAAATTATATTAAAGTTTTTTAAGGATGCAAGTTAGAAAATGTATGTTTTTAGAAAAAACAACTAAAAAGTATACATGGTCAAAAAGAGAAAACCCAGTTAGTATTTTTATGATGCCAGCTTTTTGAAGATTTGGTAATTTTTTGGTGAACATTCTACTCAGAATGGTTTTCTAAGAAAATCACGTTTTCCTGCAGTATTTTCTCTAAATATCCTGAATTGGCTAGGTTGGGATGATTCAAAACACCCTGGTCACCATCACACCATAACATCGCATTTGGCTTTATTCCCTCTGCTGAAGACAAGACATTTTAAAATATTACTTTTTCTGTAAGAGTAATTTGCTAATACTTTGCTCAAGATTTTTATCTGTGTCCTTGAAGAACATTGACATGTATTTCTCTTTTCTTTGTAATGTCCTGTCTGCTTTAGTATCATTATAATATTGGTCTCCTAAAATGAGTAGAAATACCACTTTGTGTAGCATTCATAGTATGTCTTCCTTAAATATTTGAAAGAACTCAAATTCAAAGACACCTAGTACTAGAGTTTTCTTTGGGAGATTTTTAATTATGAATTTAACTTCTGCAATAGGTATATGGGACTGTAGCACCTTATTTTTTTTTAATCAGTGTTAGTACATTGTATTTTTAAAAAATTATCTCCTTAGTAGTAGACAGTTTCTAAAATGACTCCCCCACACACATACATGCGTGTTATCTTTTCCCTTTCTATGAGCTGGACTTCATGTTTTCCCTTTTAGGTATAGAATAGGGCAATAATGAAGACACGGCATTTCCACTATTAGGTTGTAAAAGACTGAGACTTCTCTTTTTCTGGCACTCCCACTCTCCCTGTGTTACTCTAATGAAGTCAGCTGCCATGTTGTGAGTTGCCCTGTGGAGAAGCTCCCATGGTAAGGGATCTGAAGGCAGGCTTCCCTCAACAACCCAGGAACCCATGAGCAAAGGGAAGGGATAGTGGTCATAGTCCAGGTGTGCAGAAGAAGAGCAGTTGCACATCTTGGTGTTCAGACCTCTCAGAGAGGCCATGTGACTGATGTTGATACTGCAGGTGCTTAAACCTTCAGCAGGCAGTGGTTGGGTTCTTGCTGGTCATTCAGAAAGATGCTGGAGCTGGTATGTCTTTGGCTATTAAAAGGCTGTAAAAAGAAACCAAAAGTAGGAAAAAGAATCATTTTTCTTCTTTCCCATTGTTCAATCTTGTATTAGTGTTTTCTACTTGCAGAAAGTAATCAGTATCCAGAGGACAAGAGTTTGAAAACAGTTTATAGAAGTCCACCCCTAGCCTTACAGAGAAGAATACAGAAAGGTGGGCTATATTCAGAGATACAGTAGTATATTTTTTCAGAGATACACTAATATTTTTGGTGTTGTTGTTGAATTGCTAAATCTTATCTGACTCTGCAACCCCGTGGACTGCAGCATGTCAGGCATTCCTGTCCTTCACTGTCTCCTGGAGTTTGCTCAAACTCATGTCCATTGAGTAGAGGACAACATCCAACCATCTCATCCTCTGTTGCCCCCTTCTCCTCCTGCCTTCAATCTTTCCCAGCATCAAGGTCTTTTCCAATGAGTCAGCTCTTCACATCAGGTGTTCAAAGTATTGGAGCTTCAGTTTCAGTATCAATCCTTCCAATGAATATTTAGGGTTGATTTCCTTTATGATTGACTGGTTTGATCCCCTGGAAGTTCAGTTCAGTTCAATTTAGTAGCTCAGTCATGTCCGATTCTTTGTGACCCCATGAATCGCAGCACGCCAAGCCTCCCTGTTTATCACCATCTCTCAGAGTTCACTCAGACTCACGTCCATCGAGTCCGTGATGCCATCCAGCCATCTCATCCTCGACCGTCCCCTTCTCCTCCTGCCCCCAATCCCTCCCAGCATCAGAGTCTTTTCCAAAGAGTCAACTCTTTGCATGAGGTGGCCAAAGTACTGGAGTTTTAGCTTAGCATCACTCCTTCCAAAGAAATCCCAGGGCTGATCTCTTTCAGAATGGACTGGTTGGATCTCCTTGCAGTCCAAGGGACTCTCAAAAGTCTTCTCCAACACCACAGTTCAAAAGCATCAGTTTTTCGGTGCTCAGCCTTCTTCACAGTCCAACTCTCACATCCATACATGACCATAGGAAAAACCATAGCCTTGACTAGACAGACCTTAGTCGGCAAGGTAATGTCTCTGCTTTTGAATATACTATCTAGGTTGGTCATAACTTTTCTTCCAAGGAGTAAGTGTCTTTTAATTTCATGGCTACAGTCACCATCTGCAGTGATTTTGGAGCCCCCAAAATAAAGTCTGACACTGTTTCCACTGTTTCCCCATCTATTTCCCATGAAGTGATGGGACCGGATGCCATGATCTTCGTTTTCTGGCAGTTCAAGGGACTTTCAAGAGTCTTCTCCATCACAATTCGAAAGCATCGATTTTTTGGCCCTTAGCCCTCTTTATGGTCCAACTCTCACATCCATACACGACTACTGGAAAATCCATAGTTTTGACTATATGGATCTTTGTCAGCAAAATAACACACTGTCTAGGTTTGTCATAGCTTTTCTTTCAAGGAGTGTCTTTTAATTTTGTGGCTGCAGTCACTGTCCACAGTGATTTTGAAGCCCAAGAATATAAGACTTACCACTGTTTCTACTTTCCCCCATCTATTTGCCATGAAGTGATAGGACTGAATGCCATGATCTGTGTTTCTTGAATGTTGAGCTTTATAAAAATAATTTAGATATAAGATATTGCCACTAATTGAACACAAATGGACACAAATGAATCTAATCATATTTTATATTGGTAATGTTACAAAAGAATAAATTTCTAGTGACTTTATTGTGTAATTGAGGCAAATGGATGAATTCAAGATAGAAAGTACTGCAAAGAAATTTAAATAATCTCTAGGTGAGTTTTATTAATTATAATAAATTATTACTAATATACATGTGTGTGCTCAGTTGCTCAATCGTGTTCAGCTCTTTGTGACCTTCATGAACTGTAGCAAGCCAGGCTCTCTGTCCATGGGATTTCTCAGGCAATAATACTGCAGTGAGTTGCCATTTCCTCCTTCAGGGGTTCCTACTGACCCAGGGATGGAATTCACATCATCCATGTCTCCTTCACTGTAGGCAAATTCTTTACCACTGAGCCACCTAGGCAAATATTATTAATATTTTAAGACATTTCCCACATAAAGCAAATATGAAATAATTATCAGCAATAAAGTGTTCAGGATAATAAATATATACAACTAATGGGTGATAAACCAAATGCAAGCCCAAATTATCTTGCTTTAAAGAGAATAAAAAGCAAGAGTGAAAAAAGATACAATTCCGCACTGAAGTAAATTATTCATTTGTAATAAGAAACTACTGTGATAGAAAAAGATAATTAGGTGTATGACATTGGTGAGTTAATTAACCTCTCTGTGCAACAGTTTCCTCATTTTTAATACATAGATAGTAACAATTCATCAATGCTTGTGAAGACAATTAAATGAGAAAACCACATGTATCAATAATGTTAGATATAATTATTATTATTACTACCTGAAGAAGCCAAGACTTCTGGAAAGTTCCTTATAGAAAAGACCACAGGTGACTGCCTCAAATGGTAAAAACATAATTCCTATGGAGATTCAATAAAATGTGACACAGATTCACCTCATTTCAAGGTAGTAAACATAGGAAGTTAAACATTACCACAAAAGAGTAAAGCAAATCCTAAATACTGGGTGTATAAACAAACATAACCTTGAATGTGCACAAGTAGAAATCTCATCAAGTCAGGTAGTTGGGTAAGCACTGACTTGTTGCATTAATTTTTAAAATCTACTTTATTATTGTTATCATACTACTTCTAAACCCAAAATGAATACACAGAGAATATTAAAAAGCTATTGAGTTTAATTATTCTCTTATTCTTTTGTTTTAAAAGCAATATTCCATGGAGTACTTTAAAGTTTTTTATTTTCCTTTTTGCATATCAATGTTTTCTAATTTTACAATCATAAGAAACAAAATTTTAGTAATATAAAATAAAATGCTTACTTAAAAAGGTATATGCAATTATAAAAATAAAAAAATTAAGAAACGATCCTATAGGGTTAAATTTATATTATTGTAAACTCATGTATTTTTAAAATATGTATATTTTTTTAGCTCTGCACATTAAAATAGACTAATGTCAATAAGTATGTGACAATTTTTTTCTCTACTTTCATTCCCCACTAAAGGAATCCAGGACTCCTTGAAAAATGGTTATCTCAAGTTTTCAGACAGAAAAAAATTATGGCAGAAAACATATTAAGGTGTCAATGTACTGGTCTCAGCAATGTAGAGATCTGATTGTTTTAATTATTATTTTCCTTTTGCATTTCAAAACATTCTAGAGTGTATATATAGACTAATGAAAGCCACTCAGTTGTGACCAACTCTTTAGACCCCTTGGACTGTACAGTTCATGGAATTTTCCAGGCCAGAATACTGGAGTGAGCAACATTTACCTTCTCCAGGGGATCTTCCCAATCCAGGGATCAAACCTAGGTCTCCTGCACTGCAGGTGGATTCTTTACCAACTGAGCCACAAGGGAAGCCTATCTGGAGATAAAAATTAAAAGTTCAAAATTTTTTCTGTTTACAGCTTTGAAAGTGAGTGTTAGTTGCTCAATCATGTTCAACCCTTTGTAACCTCATGGACTGTCACCTGCCAGGCTTCTCTGTCCATGGAATTTTTCAGGCAAGAATACTTGTATGGGTTGCCATTTCCTTCTCCTGGGGATCTTCCCGACCCAGGGATCTAACCAGGTCTCCGACATTACAAACAAGTTCTTTACTGCCTGAGCCACCAGGAAAGCCATCCTTAGCCATCTCAGTTCTTCTGGCTATAGTACTTGAGATTTACGATCTTGGCCCAGTTACTTAACCTTCTGAAAACTCATTTTATTTATTGATGAGAAAACAATAATTCTGGTCTCGTAAGTCTATTATTTGGACTGGTCTATATGTAAATCACTGGAGCTTTCCTCCTAGCTCAGTTGGTAAAGAATTTGCCTGCAATGCAGGAGACCCACATTCAGTCCCTGGGTCAGGAAGATCCTCTGGAGAAGGAAATGGCAACCCATTCTAGTATTCTTGCCTGAAGAATCCCATGGGCAGGGGAGCCTGGTGAGCTACAGCCCATGGTCAGCAAGAATCGGATGCGACTTAGAGACTAAACCACCACCACTATTTTCTCTATTTATTGTTTATAAATGTTGCTTCTTTGTTTGTTTGCTTTCTAGTTTATATATTAATAACAGAAATCATGGTTTTAAAAATCATCAAGAATAAGCCAGGAGGCATTTGAGCAGCTTTTACATAAAAATGCTTTGTTTAAGTTGCATTAATGTCAGTCCTTGGTGTACATTGGAAGGACTGATGCTGAAGCTGAAACGCCAATACTTTGGCCATCTGATGTGAAGATTGGACTCATTGGAAAAGACCCTGATGCTGGGAAAGATTGAGGGCAGGAGGAGAAGGGGATGACAGAGGGTGAGATGGTTGGATGGCATCACCAACTAAATGGACACAGGTTTGAGTGAACTCCAAGAGTTGGTGATGGACAGGGAGGCCTGGCATGGTGCGGTTCATGGGGTCACAGAGTTGGACATGACTGAGCAACTGAACTGAACTGAACTGAATGTCAAAAAGAGTGGCAGCTCTTTGAAATTCTCATGTGAGATGTTGTTTAGTATTTAACTTTACCAACATATCAGAGATCATCTGATCCTGTGTTAGTTGTATACTATTAGGCCATCATCTGGGGATCCAGAGTATAAATTAAAGGCATGTGAGGAAGTCTTCAAGGAAATGCTCTATAAGCAAGCTGATTGGCATGTGCTCAGGGTTAATCAGGAGAGAGACATGATATGCAGAAATGGAAGGAGGGAAGGACTTCCAGGATGTCATAGCAACTACCTGCCTGCCAGAGTAGCTCTGATGCTGACCTGCAAAAAAATATTTGGCTCTGTATAACCTCTTGGAGATGTTTTCCTATTATATCTTATTATTTTATTCACTACATTGAAAAAACTCTCTTTCTAAAGGTGGTATATTCTTTCTCCTTTATTCAACAATGAATTATTTATTAAATGCTACCAGTCAAACAAAGAGTCTGTCCTCACAGAGCTTACATTCTAGTGGTGAAGAAAATTAACAAATTAACATCAAATTAATGAATAAACGAGCAATTTAAGATCAGGAGAAGTGTTTCCGAAGGAGATAAATAGGAATGATTTGGGCAGATGGGAGGGGTTGGGCTATGTGGTCACAGAGATCCTCTCTAAAGAGGAAATATCTGTTTAGAGACTGGAATTATGAAAAAGGAAACAGCTACCCTGAGTGTTAAAAGTTTCCCAGCAGAGCTAGTGAAAAAGAGCAAAAGTCCCTGCTGCAAAATACCAACAAATTCAAGAAATCTTATGAGACATTTGGGATTGATAGAGAAGCTGTCATTTAAATCAAAGATGTTAGATTAACAGTGGTCTGTAGAAGGACTTCCCTGGCACTCCCAATGTGGGGTTGATTCCTGGTCAAAGAATTAGATTCCACATGCCTCAATGAAGATAGGTGATCCCATATACTACAACTAAGGGCAGTTGTAGCTAAATAAGCAAATAAATACCAGGAGAAAAAAAAACCCACAGTGGTCTGTGGTGGCAATTTTGCTTTCATTCTTTGGGCATTGGTAGAATTATTGAAGAGTTTCAAGCAGTAGAACATTTTTTTTTTCTCATAGTTGCTTTTTGCTCTATAACTTGTGAGTTCCTTGATTATTATTTCTATGAGTCCTGCAGCTGTGAAAGTAATAAGTAAGAGGATGATGGATTGAAGGAAGAATAAAGAAACATTTAATCTTCTTATGTGACAGAGACCTGACAAAGTTCATAAACTGGAAAAAGTAAAGTTAATTAATAGCAATATGTTAGAGAAATAGATGAGCTGAAAATATTGACTAATGGATGAACATCTCAGAGAAAATAAGATGGAAGAATATTCAGAACACTGGCAGAGTCAGATGTGGATAGAAAGATTGATGATTTAGTCACAAAGTTGTGTCTGACTCTTTGAGATACCATAGACTGTAGCACACCAGGCTCCTCTGTCCATGGGTTTTCCATGCAAAAATACTGGAATGTGTTGCAATTTCCTTCTCCAGGGGATCTTCCCACCAAGGGATTGAATTTGGGTCTCCTACATTGCACACAGATTCTTTACCAATAGAGCAACCAGAGAGGAAGGATTAGAGATGCATACAAAGAACATTGGTGCTTCCTCCTAGACAAAACAAAAAGAGGCAAAGACAAGTTTTAGCCAGATACATTTTTAGGATAATAAAGCAGACAAAAGCAATTAACGAAGGCATTCCAGCTTTGCGTTTTAAGGGAATATAGTTCTATCTTGCTTAGTTTTTGAAATTTTGCTATTGTCCTTGCAGATTTAGATGGTCCTTCTATATTACCACAATTCTATTTATATGTTCGTGGCTCACATATCTAATAGCACATTGGTCAAGTCAATGACTTGTCTTTTTATGGTTAAACATTCATCACCTAACACAGAGGCAAATTTCCATCTCTTCCTATAAGGGAGTTGGAATTAGTCTTTCAGAGAATGAAGCTGGTTTAAAATAGCCAATGACCAAATATGCAGGACAGAAGATGAACGGAGAGAGAAGTTAGGGCATTCACTGAGAAACTCCAGTTCTACTGTACTTGAAAGAGTGCTTTCTTATAAAGTCCAGCATTAAATTTGTCTCCTTAGTATTTCAATGTGAACCAAATGGAGAGCTGCCAGTACAGTAGAATTCTTGTGAAGGAAACACAGTTCTTTTCATTCTTACTAATTCCTTTCATTTCAACTTCACAAAATTATCACCAACTGTCAAGACGGACAGATATGCTATTGTCATATCAACCAACCAAGAGCTGTGTTGGTTTGTTTTCAGACAGGATGAGTTACATACCAAAATTCTCAGTTGTATTGCCTATTGCATGATTACACCAAAAAATAAAAATAATAGTGCTTCTTAGATAAGATTGAGTAAGTAATGGAAAGTGAAGGCTAGGTCTATGCTGATCAGAGTCAAGAAAAAAAAATATGTATGTGTGTGTGTTATTCAAGCAAAAAGAAGACCTAAAAGTAAGTGATTTTATTTCTCAGTGATAATTGGTATCACTTAAAATGTGTCAGACCTTATTCCTAAAGAGATCTGTCTCCTAAAGGTAGAAATCTTCAAGCAGTTCAGTTCAGTCACTCAGTCGTGTCTGACTCTTTGTGACCACATGAATCGCACCACGCCAGTCCTCCTTGTCCATCACCAACTCCCAGAGTTTACCAAAACTCATGTCCATCGAGTCCATGATGCCATCCAGCCATCTCATCGTCCGTCGTCCCCTTCTCCTCCTGCCTGCAACCCCTCCCAGCATCAGGGTCTTTTCCAGTGAGTTAAATCTTCACATCAGGTGGCCAAAGTATTGGAGTTTCAGCTTCAATATCACTCCTTCCAATGAACATCCAGGACAAATCTCCTTTAGGATGGACTGGTTGGATCTCCTTGCAGTCCAAGGGACTCTCAAGAGTCTTCTCCAACACCACGCTTCAAAACTATCAATTCTTTGACAGTCAGCTTTCTTCACAGTCCAACTCTCACATCCATACATGACTACTGGAAAAACCATAGCCTTGACTAGATGGACCTTTGTTGAGAAAGTGATGTCTCTGCTTTTTTATATGCTATCTAGGTTGGTCATAACTTTTCTTCCAAGGAGTAAGCGTCTTTTAATTTCATGGCTGTAATCACCATCTGCAGTGATTTTGGAGCCCCCCAAAATGAAGTCTGACACTATTTTCACTGTTTCTCCATCTATTTGTCATGAAGTGATGGGACCAGATGCCACGATCTTCATTTTCTTAATGTTGAACTTTAAGCCAATGTTTTCACTCTCCTCTTTCACTTCCATCAAGAAGCTTTTAGTTCTTCTTCACTTTCTGCCATAAGGGTGGTGTCATCTGCATATCTGAGGTTATTGATATTTCTCCCTCAATCTTGATTCCAGCTTGTGCTTCATCTTATTTAAGTTAAATAAGCAGGGTGACAATATACATCCTTGATGCACTCCTTTTCCTATTTGGAACCAGTCTATTGTTCCATGTCCAGTTCTAACTGTCACTTCCTGACCTGCATATAGGTTTCTCAAGAAGCAGGTCAGGTGTTCTGGTATTCCTATCTGTTTCAGAATTTTCCACAGTTTATTGTGATCCACACAGTCAAAGGCAATGGCATAATCAATAAAGCAGAAATAGATGTTTTTCTGGAACTCTCTTGCCCTTTTGATGATCCAGCAGATGTTGGCAATTTGATCTCTGGTTCCTCTGCCTTTTCTAAAACCAGCTTGAACATCAGTGGGTTCACGGTTCACATAATGCTGAAGCCTGGCTTGGAGAATTTTGAGCATTACTTTACTAGCATGTGAGATGAGTGCAATTGTGCGGTAGTTTGAGCATTCTTTGTCATTGCCTTTCTTTGGGATTGGAATGAAAACTGACCTTTTCCAGTCCTGTGGCCACTGCTGAGTTTTCCAAGTCAACTGACAATATTAATTTGTAGTCTGCAGAGAAGGAAAAGGAAGAAGTAGCAATTAGGTAGGTTCCCATGGACACATGGCTAGTAATTTGTAAGTCTGTACATCAAACTCCAAACAGCTCAGCTTCAAAGCCTGTCCTATCAATGATTTAGTGATACTGGAGGCTACTTTTTTCTTCCTTAGGGATGGGATTGGGAGAATAGGGATAACTATAAAACTGTTAACTACCTAGGTCACCTCAGGCAAGTCTCAGAGTTTCCTGTGTCTGCCCCAAGGCTCCATGACTCCATCGTGGATAGTGTATCACATAAACCACAAAGAATGCTCCCTTTATAACTCAGTCAGTAAAGAATCTGCCTGCGATGCAGGAGACCCACATTCGATCCCTGGGTCAGGAAGATCCCCTGGAGAAGGAAATGGTGATGCATTACAGTATTCTTGCCTGGGAAATCCCATGAATAGAGGAGTCTGGCAGTCTACACTCCATGGGGGTAGCAAGAATCGGACATGACTTAGGGACCATACCAGTTGTTTATCATATACACCAATCACATACACCAATCACATACACCAATTTTGAACACATTTCTGAGGTACCTCTATATTGCAAGCATCATTTAACTCTCTGCATAACAATCACTATAAACAATAGCATGTATTCTTCCTAGTAGATCAGGCTCAGGCTGTTTCTTTCCCCAAGTGGATGTGTTGGGAGAAGGTTAGGCGACTGTCTGAGTTGCACAAAAGCACCCAAGTATTTAGAAACTCATCAGATTTCAGAGGGGGCAGGAGACAGAAGCCAGAAGAAAGGATTTAGATTTTCTTTGTGCTTTGAGCATTTTAACATGGATCTGAGGAGAATTTGCCCAGCAACCTTTCAAAAAAGGAAGCAGTGGGGGAAAGTCAAACACTTGTGGCTGGTGAATTTAGAACATTTCAGCTTAAACACGGCAAATCTTTGTATTCAAATGGGAGGAGATCACCTAATATTATTGACTATGCCATATAATTGATAACTACCTTTCTAGGCTTTAAATTTTTACAAATTTTGACTTGTCTTTTCAAGTTTTTTTTTTTAATATCATATTTTTAAACTGGAATCTAATCTTGGTAGGCCGTATTCTACATAAGAATTTTCTCCCAGGACTGGTATTCACTTCTCTCTCATAATTAGAATTGGAATAATTTCTAATTGTATTTCTAAGATTCTCAGCTCTTCCATTCCCTTAGGCTCTAGGCTAGGGTCCTTATTATAAAAGAAAATAACAATCCTTTTTGGAAAGCCTAAGATCCCTTAAAACTTAAATCTCTTATAAAAGATTGTAGAATTCTGAAGGGAGGCCAAGGGTGGGTTAAGGAAGTGTCTCATTCATCAGTTTCTAGAAAACAGGAGACTCGTGTCTGTGTGTGTGTGTGTGTGTGTGTGTGTGTGTGTGTGTGTGTGTGTGTGTTACATTTAAGACTCTGAGAAGATGAGGTGCCTGCATAAGAATGAATATTTCATTCTGGAGCTATTTTCTCTCAGAGAATGTCTGTTGACACCATTCAGAGGGTATATCTGAGTGAGACATCTCTCTTACCAAGAAAATCCCTTAACGGTTGACTGTGTGATAAGCATATACTCCATCTGTCTCTTAGCAATATGATGTCACTCTTCTTTTCCAAGCTGAGGCCTTGACTCCCATAAGTTTTCAGGTTGTAACTCACTCTGCAGGGACTCCCACTATTATGCCTGTGGTAGAACCCAGAAAACCTGCAGTTAGAAAGACATGCTTTAACTACTGACAAGATGAACTAGGCATACCAGTTCAGATCATGTCAATCAAAAACATAATGTGACTAAAGCTAAAGCTTATATTCTGACCCTCAGTTCAGTTCAGTTCAGTCGCTCAGTCATGTCTAACTCTTTGCGACCCCATGAATCGCAGCACGCCAAGCCTCCCTGTCCATCACCAACTCCCAGAGTTCACTCAGACTCATGTCCATCGAGTCCGTGATGCCATCCAGCCATCTCATCTTCAGTCATCCCCTTCTCCTCCTGCCCCCAATCCCTCCCAGCATCAGAGTCTTTTTCAATGAGTCAACTCTTCACATGAGGTGGCCAAAGTACTGGAGTTTCAGCTTTTGAATCATTCCTTCCAAAGAAATCCCAGGCCTGATCTTCTTCAGAATGGACTGGTTGGATCTCCTTGCAGTCCAAGAGACTCTCAAGAGTCTTCTCCACCACCACAGTCCTGACCTTAACAGTCTCCAAAATTATACTTCCTAGAAATTAAATCTCTTCTTCGCTAAAAAGTGGCTGATTCTAAGTAAAGATCTTTATCAAGTTTAGTTGTGAGCTTTCAAACTCTATGCCTGTAAAAGAGCTGAAGTTTAGAATATGTACTTCCTCTTATTCAAAGCTTTCTTGCTAAGGGGTGGGGATCAGTTCAGCAGGATGACATGTGGAGTGGCTTTTCAGCTGTGAATAGTTCTAATTTCCGTTGCTCTTTCATTCTCTTTATCCTTAAGTTGAGATGTATGGTGCCTGTTTAGAGATCTAACCACAACTTTATAACTTTAAAAAATTTTATTCTGCAAATTAAATATCAAATATAAATGTATGTATTTTTAAAATCTCAAAAAAGAATAGCAGTGAGATTAAATTGTGAGTATTGGAGTATAGGAAGCATTATATCTGGGCTAGATCTCAAGCAGTACTTTGGAATTTGATACAGGGGCTAAGTGGATAGGAAACTTCATGTTTTATCTGTAATGCTTGTGTGCATGCTCAGTTGCTCAGTCATGTCTTTCTTCGACCCCATGGACTTTCGCCTACCAGGCTCCTCTGTCTATGGGATTCTCCAGGTAAGAATACGGAATGGGTTTCCATGTCCTCCTCCAAGGGATCTTCTCAACCCAAAGACTGAACCCATATCTCCTACATCTCCTGAATTGGCTGGCTAATGGATTCTTTACCACTAGTGCTGCCTCGGGAAGCCTTTTATCTGTAGTAATTTAAAGGAAACACCTTACTTGGATATATTTAAGTATGTAGGCTGTTGTATAACTTACACCTTTAAATCTTATTGAATCTAGAAATAATGTAGATTAACATGTTAGCTGCTTCAGCAATACACGAACTGTGAACTTCCAGATGCTCAAGCTGGTTTTAGAAAAGGCAGAGGAACCAGAGATCAAATGGCCAACATACGCTGGATCAAGGAAAAAGCAAGAGAGTTCCAGAAAAACATCTATTTCTGCCTTATTTACTATGCCAAAACCTTTGACTGTGTGGATCACAATAAACTGTGGAAAATTCTGAAACAGATAGGAATACCTGACTACCTGACCTGCCTCTTGAGAAACCTATATGCAGGTCAGGAAGCAACAGTTAGAACTGGACATGGAACACAGACTGGTTCCAAATAGGAAAAGGAGTACGTCAATGCTGTATATTGTCACCATGCTTATTTAACGTATATGCAGAGTATATCATGAAAAACGCTGGGCTGGAAGAAGCAAAAGCTAGAATCAAGATTGCTGGGAGAAATATAAATAACCTCAGATATGAAGATGACACCATCCTTATGGCAGAAAGTGAAGAGGAACTAAAAAGTCTCTCGATGAAAGTGAAAGAGGAGAGTGAAAATGTTGGCTTAAAGCTCAACATTCAGAAAATGAAGATCATGGCATCTGGTCCCATCACTTTATGGGAAATAGATGGGGAAACAGTGGAAACAGTGTCAGACTTTATTTTTTGAGCTCCAAAATCACTGCAGATGATGTTTGCAGCCATGAAATTAAAAATGCTTACTCCTTGGAAGAAAAGTAATGATCAACCTAAACAGCATATTCAAAAGCAGAGACCTTACTTTGCCAACAAAGGTCCATCTAGTCAAGGCTATGGTTTTTCCGGTAGTCATGTATGGATGTGAGAGTTGGACTGTGAAGAAGGCTGAGTGCCGAAGAATTGATGCTTTTGAACTGTGGTGATGGAGAAGACTCTTGAGAGTCTGTTGGACTGCAAGGAGATCCAACCAGTCCATTCTAAAGGAGATCAGCCCTGGGATTTCTTTGGAAGGAATGATGCTAAAGCTGAAACTCCAGTACTTTGGCCACCTGATGCAAAGAGTTGACTCATTGGAGAAGATCCTGATGCTGGGAAGGATTGCAGGCAGGAGTAGAAGGGGACGGCAGAGGATGAGATGGCTGGATGGCATCACCAACTCGATGGACATTAGTTTGAGTGAACTCCAGGAGTTGGTGATGGACAGGGAGGCCTGGTGTGCTGCGATTCATGGGGTTGCAAAGAGTCAGACACGACTGAGTGACTGAACTGAACTGAAATCTCACTTATTTATAATAGATCAAAATGTTGACCTCAATGAAGATCTTTTCTTCATTCTAAACAGACATTAATTCTTTATGAACAAACATTCAGTTAATTATTAATTAATGTAAGTATGAACTTTTCCCTCTATCCCAAAGGATGGTTTTCAATGTGTTAGTCATATAATTGTTGCACAATAGTTTTCTTTTTTAGAAGATGATCACACACAAATACACTTTGCTGGAAAAAAAATTAGCTTCTGTTGGAAAATATTCTTTCCAGCTAATCAAATTACCTTCAATAAATACAGAGGGTGTGTAAAATTTTAATCAAGTGACTTTCCTTGCAGTCCAGTGATTAGGAGCTGGTGCTTTCATTGAGGTTGCCAAGGGTTCAATCCCTGGCTGGGGAACAAGGCTAAGCCACTCAGCCTGGCCAAAATTAATAAATAAAACAAGACTTCAGTCAAACTATGAAGTTGCCATAAGAATAAGAGAAATACAAGACTTTCAAAGCCACTTCTTTTTAAAGTATTAATCTGTATGATTGTATGAAAAAAATAAGACTTTAGTTGTGATTAATATTTTCCATATTTTAAAATAAAATATCAAAATAAAATTAATTAGTGGAAAATAATGAAATGAAAATGCATTCCTCCAGCATAATTTGTCACTTTCACATAGTTCTTCTGTGTCTTAGAAGAAAATAAGAAACTGGTTACAATCAATCAAATGAATTTAGATTTTAATGTTCAATCAGTTTTTCACTATTTGCAAGAGACTGTGAAATTGTTTTAACAGTCACAGGAAAGCAATATAAAATTCATTGAAAGGAAATTAGAACCAGATTCATTCAATTTGAAAGTAATTTTTTACAGAATTAAGAGGCTACATATTGAGGATTATTTTCTTTCATTTGTTCTTGGTCTGCCCCCTTGTGGTCTCCAGAAAGCTGTTATCCAGCATAAAACAGCACAGTTATATTATAGTCTTGCTACATATCAGTTCCGTTCAGTTCAATCGCTCAGTCGTGTCCGACTCTTTGCGACCCCATGAATCGCAGCACACCAGGCCTCCCTGTCCATCACCAACTCCCAGAGTTCATTCAGACTCATGTCCATCAAGTCCGTGATGCCATCCAGCCATCTCATCCTCTTTCGTCCCCTTCTCCTCCTGCCCCCAATCCCTCCCAGCATCAGTCTTTTCCAATGAGTCAATTCTTGGCATGAGGTGGCAGAAGTGCTGGAGTTTCAGCTTTAGCATCATTCCTTCCAAAGAACATATATATATATATATAATAGTCTTGCTATATATATCCAATAAGATCAAGTTTTAATATCTTTTGAAGTGGTTTAGAAAAATGTTTCTGCCTGCTTTAGTTTGTCATACAAAAATATTTAAATTTAGAAATACATCCTCAAAATCAACATCTTTGAATAAATTGATGACATTTCTTTTAGTTCCTAAAATTATTTTTAAGAATGAAAATACTATACAAACTACACACATACTTCAAAATTTTTAATTTTGTATTTTCAAAAACTTTGTAGAAATTCGATGTTGGGAGTAATTGTCCAAAATGCTATATGAAGCAATTTGGCTGAGGGCTGTTGTGCATTCATTCAATATCCTGTGAATAAATTTTGAAAGTATTTATCTACATTCTTACAAAATAAATTGAGTTTTTATTGTGTGAGAGAGGAAAAGGTACATTCAATAGTACTGTAGCTGGTTGCCCTTAGAACTTGCTCTAATGAAGATGTTGCAAGCCAGATAAGCACTTTGATGCAGATTCTGTCACATTTCTTTGGTTTGCATAAACTTTAAATGCCAATGTTTTGTAGATTTTAAAAGGTATTCAGTATAACTACCTGCTGGCATATTTTGGTAACTAATAAGTCTACATGAATGATACATTAGTTCTTAAATTTTGAATATTTAAACAAGTAATCTTTAAATATAATATTACTAATATTAAACTTGATTTAGTTTTTAAATTACTTATTCTGTATCTTTCATTTTATCTTTTAATAGATTATGCACAATTTTTCTGTGACAGGGGATTTGTTTTTCTGTTTTGTTTTCTTTTTGGTGATGCAACTGGTTTTTAGCTTTCATGTTTTAATAAGTGAGTGGATTCTTAAATTAAGTGGATAAAGGAAAGAATAAACACAAACATTATAATTAATTGCAACACCATTTTCCCAAATGATGCTTCAGTTTTCAGTATGACCATAACTTTTCAAGTAAAGGGAATTATATTGTTTAAGATTTAAAACAAAGTAAAATTAGGTGGGCACCAACTATGTTAAATGTATGCATAGTCACACATGCGCACACACACACACAATTTTCGTACCAAGCTTTATGCTTGTAACTCTTTGCTGACTCTGAACAAGGCCCCCCACACCTGTCTACTTAGCTTTTTCACATGTGAAATCATGTAGGAGCTGGTCAGTATTTTTCAAACTAATATCTTCATATCTATTTGTAGGTGTTCACAGTCTTCCAAGAGAATTTTTATGTATATTGATTTCATAATTTTAATAATGTACATGCAAATTATGGGTAATTTAGATTATTGCTAAGTTAGAAAACCAGGCACTGCCATAAAGCTAAAACCTAAAGCATAAACCTTGAATTTGTAAGAAGGAGTTTCTCAACACATAGTCTAAGAATCTTCGTAGTTTTCGAAAGTACTCTTGATGGACTTCCATCACTGCTCAAATCAGAGAAATGTTTCTTAAATTCCTTTCAGCCTTTAACATTTATTTTAAAATCTGATATTGATTAGCTTTAAATGGAACTACCAGAGAAAGAAAGCACACCACAAAACAAAGACAAATTGATTTTTCTCTATTTATTTTTTGGTTTTTATCTCCTGTATACATTTCAAAATAAGCAATCCAATTTAGAAAACATGTGTTGGGGCTTCCCAGGTGGTACTAGTGGTTAGGAACTCACCTGCCTATGCAGGAGACATAAGATGCGTGGGTTCAATCCCTAGGTTGGGAAGGTCCCCTGGAGGAAGGCATGACAAGCTACTCCAGTATTCTTGCCTGGAGGATCTCATGAACAGAATAGTCTGGTGGGCTACAATCCATAGGGTCTCAAAGAGTCTAACACGACTGAAGTGACTTAACACACACACACACACACATGAGGCATGTGGCGTCTAATACAAAGCTACAATAATGTTGTGTGAAAGAAAATTGACAACCTCCAGGGAGTGCTGGCTGAGATATCATGATGGCAAACTGATGCCATGATAGCTCTTTGGTGAGGAAGAGGGAAAGGATGTAATAAATTCTGAGGGAAAACAAAGGCCAAGAACCAAAACTTTTGTAACACCAATGATACTAAAGCAAAGAATGTGAAAAGTTAAGGACATACACTCCACAAGCACCCAAGTCATTCCAGGAAGCCTTTAAAATAATTGAGCTTAGGACTTCCCAGGTAACCCAGTGGTTAGGTTCTACATTTCCATTGCAGGGGCACGGGTTCATACCTGGTCAGGGAATTAAGAGTTTATGCAAAAGTGAGGTTATAAAAGAATGGACTAAGCAGTAATAAGAGTAATTGATAATAGGACAGATTGGTTGCTGATGAGGTTCTGAATGAACATACTCCAAAGGAAAAGATGGTTCAGAGTATATGGACTAATCAATAGAAATAACTCCAGATATAAGAAGATAGGTAGCAAATAAAAAGAATGATATCTAGTGGGCTTCTAGCATAGGTTTGTTTAAAACTAATAATAAATGTTTGTTTATTTATTCTACAAATAAAAATGATAGGTTCAAACTTTGTCTCCTCTAACAAATAGTTCAATATCCACAAATTTGTTAAGATCATTTAAAAAAAAGCAATATTCAAAACTTGCCACATACAGAATTTATTTCTATAATTCAATATAATTAGCTATCAAATTATTTAATCACTATATTGATGATATTGTCTTGATCTGAGTTTTATTTAATTTGGTCTGATAATTTGAGTTTAAATCAGGAGTCTGTTATCAAAATATTTAATGGTTAAATTTTCCAATAAAAATTGAAACTAGTTTAAAATTCATAACTGAATAAGTATTTTATTATAAAACATATCAATTCTACAATTAATTTCCTTTTTAGTCACACATATATTTTATTACTGTGCATAGATTATCAGGGATATTCTTCTAATTAATAATGAAACTATGATAATAATTTTAAAAACAATGCATATTTTTACAAAGATAAATTTTTAATCCTAAAAAAAGATCCTTTATAGCTCTATGTATTCATTCCTTATTAAATACAGTTAAAATAAAAACAAAAATTCAGACAGAAACTGTACATCTAAGTTGGATATGACCCTTCTTCTCTTACCAGCAATGGAAAAATAAGCAGGTTGAGCAACTTTGTAGAAAGGATGAAACTGACCTCAAGGTCAAAGACAAATAGCAGAAAAGGTCATATTTTATTATGGCACTAACACAAATAGAAGAGAAAGCAAACATCTCTGTCCCTGCTTTCATAGTGCACAGAAATAAAAGCAACAGCTGGCTTTGTCTTACTGAAGCCATCTGTCATCAACACAACTGCCCAACTTCAACTTAGAACGCTGTTTCATAAACTGAATGGAAGGTGTAGGCAACAAAACCAGCAAACTTGACACCCCAAATGCGTCTGGCATGCTGATTATTTCAGGCTGAAAACAATCAAGGCCCTAAAAAGTCAAGAAACATAGTTACTTTCCGCCTAACTTCCTTAAAAGAATTTAGGTAGAGGGCCTGTTTCTAGAACGGAGCTATCACCAGCGATATCTGCAAAGAATATGGGTTAACTGTGGTGGGAGATGGAGAAGGCAATGGCACCCCCACTCCAGTAGTCTTGCCTGGAAAATCCCATGGATGGAGGAGCCTGGTGGGCTACAGTCCATGGGGTCGCTAAGAGTCGGACATGACTGAGCGACTTCACTTTCACTTTTCACTCTCATGCACTGGAGCAGGAAATAGCAACCCACTCCAGTGTTCTTGCCTGGAGAATCCAAGGGACGGGGGAGCCTGGTGGGCTGCCATCTATGGGGTTGCACAGAGTCGGACACGACAGAAGCGACTTAGCAGCAGCAGCAGCAGCAGTGGTGGGAGAAGCTCAGAGGAAGGTAATGATTAGAGTCCACTCTGTGTCCCACTGTCCCTGAAGGGCCTAGCAGACATTTACTTACCAAACATCTGCTTTAATATTCATTCATTTATTTATTTGGCTATGCCAGGTCTTCGTTGCAGTATGTGAGACCATTAGTTGTAGCGTGGGAGCTCTTAAGTTGTGGCATGTGGATCTAATTCCTTGACTTGGGATCAAATCCAGGCCCCCTGCATTGGGAGAACAGAGTTCTAGCCACTGGACCACCAGGGAAGTTCTTAACTATTCCCTTGTGAATTGCCATGCGCTCCTTTGAAGTCCCAAACCATGGTGCCCAAATCCTCTTGTCTTTAGCTGAAGATGATGTTTAAGGTGAGGGTTTTAGCCATTTTGTTGAGTTACTCAGTTCTTCTGGGTTTCTCCTGTATGTAGTTGCTATTCAACTTGTTTGATTTTCTCCTGTTGATCAGTCTCATGTCAAAGGCACATGGAGAAGAGATTTCTAATTTCTCTCTTTTTTTTTAAGTGCATGATTACTGCACTATATGATAAGAGTATGTTTCTTTTATTTTTTTTTAATTTGGCAATCTGTATTTTTCTTTTTAAATATAAATTTATTTATTTAAATTGGAGGCTACTTACTTTACAATATTGTATTGATTTTGCCATACATCAACATGAATCTGCCACGGGTGTACATGTGTTCCCCATCCTAAACCCCCCTCCCACCTCCCTCCCAAAACCATCCCTCTGGGTCATCAGATATCCCCAAACTGGAATATATTCAGTACTTTTGCGTGAGGGACAACAGACTTCATCCTCTAAAGACTCTGAGTTTTGCAGCTGTCCTTATCATTTCTTTTTCCTGATATGTTGTTGTCTCACCATGTTTGCTCCAAATCAGTTGGCTGTTAAGGTACACAAGCTATTAGACTCAGAGCAACTTAGGGGTATAAGTTAAACACAGGTTTTGCAAAAATGTGCTGTTTGGAATATGCTGTTGTTTCTAAGTTTACTTAAGTCTAACAGTAATAGCCTGAAATCAGAGCTATATTTATTTGTTTACTTGTTTTCTCCTCAGTTTTATCAATCATTGAATATTTAAGATCATTTTTTGGTTTACTGCTAAAGTTTGCCACTAATCAACCTATATTCTATTTCCAGAATAAAATTATAAAACTTAACAAAAAGTTCTGCCCTAAACACGTCAGGACTTTGGTCAATTAACAGCACTTGACTGAACATGTGAGTGAAAGTGAAGTCGTTCAGTCGTGTCCGACTCTTTGCGACCCCATGGACTGTAGCCTACCAGGCTCCTCCATCCCTGGGATTTTCCAGGCAAGAGTACTGGAGTGGGTTGCCATTTCCTTCTCCAGGAGATCTTCCCAACCCAGGGATCAAACCCAGGTCTCCCACATTGCAGGCAGACAACTGAACATAATCCATCTCATTCTCCAAGGCTCAATTCAAAACTGTATCCTCTTTAATTCTCCAATAAGAACTTTACTTACTTGTCAGCAGTGACAATTTCATCTTCTTTTTCTTGGTAGTAGTTCACTCAGTTTTCACTTCTGTGTTCCTCTCCAGTGCCATCACAGTGTTTTGTACTTAAAAGCTAAATAAATATTGACACTTCCTGAATAAGTTCATGAAATGAAAAAAATAGAAAGTAATTATATTCAAACAGGTCGGTATTATAGTCTTCACAAATAATATGTTGATTTTTATGAAGACCATATCCATTTTTATAACAAAACATGAATATATAATAAATACAAGCTTTGAAAATATGATATCTAGGAGGTTAACTTTGTAATTTAAAATCTAATATGTAGAAATTTTACATAGATAACATATACAAAGGTCCTCCACAACTGCTAAGAAGAATGGAAAAAGTCATAGTTTTATCCTTATTTCATTTAAGAATATATATCAGCACTCAGATAACTTATTTCAATATATTATTTTTTATAAAGAAATATTTTATTTTTTATAAATTTAAACTTCCACAGCTGTCATATAACAACTTATGTTCAGATGTAGAGTCTAAAGCTTTTAGAATTGTTTCATAAAAACAGAATTAATAAACAAACTCTTTTTCAAATGTTTATACATTTATTTTTTGCCTAGTTACAATTTATTGCTAAGATAAAATAAAAATTCAAGATTGCGGGGAGAAATATCAATAACTTCAGATATGCAGATGATACAATTATTGCAGAAAGTGAAGAACTAAAGAGTCTCTTGATGAAAGTGAAAGAAGAGAGTGAAAAAGTTGGCTTAAAGCTCAACATTCAGAAAACTAAGATCATGGCATCTGGTCCCATCACTTCAGGGCAAATAGATGGGGAAACAGTGACAGACTTTATTTTGGGGGATCCAAAATCACTGAAGATGGTGACTGCAGCCATGAAATTAAAAGATTCTTGCTCCTTGGAAGAAAAGTTAGTGAAGTCGCTCAGTCGTGTCCGACTCTTTGCGACCGCGTGGACTATAGCCTACCAGGCTCCTCCATCCATGGTATTCTCCAGGCAAGAATACTGGAGTGAGTTGCCATTTCCTTCTCCAGGGTATCTTCCCGACCCAGGGTCTCCTGCATTGCAGGCAGATGCTTTAACCTCTGAGCCACCAGGGAAGCCCTGGATGACCAACCTAAATGCATATTAAAAAGCAGAGACATTACTTTGCCAACAAGGTCCATTTAGTCAAAGCTACGGTTTTTCCAGTAGTCATGTATGGATGTGAGAGTTGGACTATAAAGAAAGCTGAGTGCCAAAGAATTGATGCTTTTGAACTGTGGTGTTGGGGATGACTCTTGAGAGTCTGGTAGACTGCAACCAGTCCATCCTAAAGGAAATTCTCCAGTTGGACTGGAGATCCAACCAGTCCATCCTAAAGGAAATAAGTCCTGAATGTTTATTGGAAGGACTGATGCTGAAACTGAAACTCCAATACTTTGGCCACCTGATGTGAAGGAAACCCTGATGCTGGGAAAGATTGAAGGCAGGAGGAGTAGGGGATGACAGAGAATAAGATGGTTGGACAGCATCACCTACTCAATGGACATGATTTTGAGTAAGTTCCAGGAGTTGGTGATGGACAGGGAAGCCTAGTGTGCTGCAGTCCATGGGGTGGCAAAGAGTCGGACACGACTGAGCAACTGAACTGAACCGATAAATAAAAGTTAATCATTCTCCATAATTTTATCATTTTAAAAACACGACTCAAGTGGTGAACTATTTCCTCATTGGAATATTAATGTACAGATGTTCTATTTTATAATTTATTTATTTGTTCAGCAAATATTTAATCTGCTGTTATGTGTCTGGCACTTCAAATATCTTTCTCTCTTAGAGAGGGATCCTCTTCTTGTTCTGCACTTCTGTTTTAAAATTGAATAAATGACACAGCAACAACCTTAACTTCATAGAAAATCTTGATATATGTGTTGGCTTCTGCTCTTGGGTCTGCATCTTTTTCTGATTATTGCACTTACTTTTCCAAACCAGCCCACTTAAACCAAAGGTCAAACCAGTAACAGCACCCCTAAATAAGACTTCAGAATAAAGCCTTACTTGATCAGCAGGGCCTGGAGGTGAGCAGAATTTCTTAAGTGTAGAAGTGGGCTTTCTCATACATTGTCCTCCAAAAGTTCATGATTTTTCTGAGGTACATAACACATTATCCAAAGCCTTCTTTGTGTGTCCAGAGGTAGAATTTAGTTTTACTCACTGTTTATTTTCAAATAATATGTTGATTTCATATATTTTTTTCCTAAGTCACTTTCCAAGTAGAATTCTTAACAGGTTAGAAACTAAACTCTATTTTCCAAGTGAAATTCTCAGGTTGGAAATTAAATTCTATTTTCTAAGATATTTTTCAATACTTCATTTTTAAAAATTCAAATTATTTACTAAGATTTAATTTCAGTTCTATGTATCTTCAAAATACACTAGGGCTAATATTTTCCTTTCAATTTTGCTCTGGTCAAAGGTGGGGAAAAAATGTATTTTAAAATTCTTTATTAAAGAAACCACATAATAAACCATGCTTTTTATATCTTGGAGAAATATTTATATCATAAAAATTATTCATCACTAGAAAACGTTGAAAATTTCCGTTTAGCTTAGTTTTGAAATTATTTCCTTTTTTCCTCATTAATTCCTCTTTTATTGTTCCTGTCATAGTCTCTATTTGATATTATCACTTTTGCCACTTTATATTTTTAAGTATAAATTTTTTCCATTTCCAGTTGGAAATTCACTGAGAATGTATAACCAACCCTTCTCTGGTTTTTGTTTTATTTAATGACAAATCATACCTTGTCTTTCATTAATTAAACTATATTTTGTCTATTTGAAATTTCAAAAACTTGATTTGCTTTGCTTTCAGTTTCATCTCAATATATTTTTCAGTTTTGCTCTCAATTTATTTCCTCTTTTTGGATTTCTTTAGTTGGAGACTTTGAGGTAGTATATTCTGTTTACTTTACAAATATAGACATTTGGGTCAATTCATTAACCCTTAAGGAAGAGCTAGAGACAAAACATCTTTTGGGAAGGAGTATATTTTTATTTGTATTTTTTGTCCTTTCTTTTTCAACTTTTAATGTATAAATTGTCACACATACATAAAAGTTGAAAGAGTTGTGTAGTGAATATTTATATGCCCATCCCCTAGATTTGACAACAAATATCTCATTACATCTGCTTCATTAGCTCTCTGTTCATCTATTCATTCTCTATCAACTCTATCAATCCAATTTATTTTTTAATGTATGTCAAAGTTGCAGACATCAGTAAATTCCACCTCTAAACATTTTAGTAAACATTTCACTAACCAGAATACAGTAGTGATTTTTGTGTTTGCCTTCTTTGAGATAAATATATGTATAAGGAAATACATAAATCTTAAATATATCAAACACTGAGTCCTGACAAATGTATCAGTTCAGTTCAGTTCAGTTGCTCAGTCGTGTCCGACTCTTTGCGACCCCATGAATTGCAGCACGCCAGGTCTCCCTGTCCGTCACTAACTCCCGGAGTTCACTCAGATTCACGTCCATCGAGTCAGTGATGTCATCCAGCGATCTCATCCTCTGTCGTCCCCTTCTCCTCCTGCCCCCAATCCCTCCCAGCATCAAAGTATATACCTACACAAATCCTATCCTAACAAGATACAGAACATCACTATTACCCTTTAAAAGTTTCCTCATGCTTCTTCTCCACTGAATCCCAGTCCATTGGCCAGAGACATAGTCTTTGCTATCTTTTCTTTTTCCAGCAATAGATTTGTATTCATGGTTTTAAGAAATCTTTTAACATGCTTTACTTTTAATTGCAGCATTATTTGAGAAGATGCTAAGTTAAATTTCAGTAATAAGAATAATATTATAATATCTTATTGTCTAAAATTATTTCAAATGTCCTATGACATCTGATTTGACCCTCTAGCAACCTTATTTTGGGCTTCCCCAATGGCTCAGTAGCAAAGAATCCACCCACAATGCAGGAGCTGCAGGAGACATGGATTCAATCTCTGGGCTGGGAAGATTCCCAAAGAAGAAGATGGCAACCCACTCCAGTATTCTTCCTTGGAGGATCCCATGGACAGAGGAGCCTGGAGAGCTACAGTCCATAGGGTTGCAGAGTCACGCACAACTGAAGCAACTTAGTGTACATACAACCTTATTTTAGAGATGAAGAATCTTAGGCTGTTAGAGATGAAAAACTCACTTCAGTGCACTTAAAACTCAGTCCTAGGTTTACAAACACCAGAGCTAATACTTTTTCCCATTATTTTGTAATGCATTCTTGTTCTGATGCCATTGTACTGTAGAATGAGGATGCACAGATTAGCCATAAGGTCTAGAAAAGAGATATATTGTTTTAAACAGAATGAAACTACTTATTTTGCCTCTGGAATATGCAAGAAATGAAGCTTTACTCAATGAAAGTGGGAGGCACATCATATGAAGCAGCATATCACAGATGCACTTGCATGATTTAGGAAAATGTTCTTTGCTCACTATAATTTTACACAGCATCTTTAACTGTTTATTACTAGTAATAACAAACCAATGAGCATACAATGTGACATTACTGAACACTGCAATGTGATATCAATAATTTTATGTTTATTTCCATTTTTTCCAAATTTCATAGAAAGCATGTAGCATTTAGAATTCTGCCTAAAAGAGTATACTAAAGGAAGCATTTCTTGCTAGAATATGAATAATGTTTACTAATGATTCTTACCAATTAAAAGAAAATGATTGTGCTTTATTACCATCAAGCTGTTTTCCTGTGTCCGTCCATTCAACATGCTAACTGATCAGAGTATATTTTAATCTATTGTTTACATGACTGTCAGGATTCTGGAAATGAAGTGCTAAACATACTATTTCTATCTTTCTGTTTTATAATTTAGTTATCTCGCACACTTGATTTCTATGGTGTTTAAAACAAAACCATAGGAACAAATTGTAAAGTTATAATTTACCATTTTCACCATTTTAATGTTGAGGGATTATTGTTGCTTAGTCACTGTTAGGGACCGCCGCTTAATGACCACCAGTGAAGACACTCAATTAGCAATTGCTTTATTCACAAATCCGGATCCAGGCCTCCACCAGAATAACAAAGGGTTGGAGACCCCCGCCCGCGCTGTGCAAGCATTTTTAAAACCTACAGGTTGGGATGGTGGGGTCTAAGCTACTTGTCGGAGCATAATTGGCTAGTTCAAAAAACAGCATTTAGTCCTTCGTCTTGACATTTGTGGTTTTGCAAGATATTTTTCTGCTCTTACTCCCTTACCTTGTACAAACACTATAATTACTTTTTGGCAGGCTGGAGCCTGGGGCTTTCCGGCCCTAGTTAATTTTATCTTGCTAGAGCCCAGGGCTCCCATCCCCAGTTAATCTTTATCTCGGGGTCTTTCTGCCCCAGGCTTGGGGTCTGTTTTTCGCTTATCCCATTTCCTACTAGTCTCACTGGAGAATCAAATCCTTGATTCATCTTTTGACTTTTTTATTAGGTGCCCCCTGGTAGTGTGATCGTAAGAGAAGGAGGCGGAGGTCTTGAGTTTGATCTGACAGCATTTTTCTTAGGGAAGAAATAATACACAGGAGGACTGTAAGGCCTAGAATTACTAACAACAGGGGCCCAGCAATGGCAGTAATTAAGGTGGTCAGCCGTAGTGACCACTGAAACAAGGACTCAAAGCAGTTTCCCTGGTTTAGCCGGGCTTGTTTTCGGTCCCTTAGCCCTCTTTTTAATTGACTCAGACTGTCTCTAATCACTCTAGAATGATTAACATAGAAACAGCAGCTCTCCCCTAGTGCTAGACAGAGCCCGCTCTGCTTTAGGAATAGTAGGTCCAGCCCCCTTCTATTCTGCAGGACAACCTCGGCCAGGGATGAGTGGGAGTCTTTTAACCAGGCGACAGTGGACTCTAAAGTTTTTAAATCAGTGTCAGTTTGGGTGCTTAACCCTCATAGATCTACATCGCCCTTTATGAGTGCCGAAGCCCCTACGGCTGTTGATTCAGCTATCCCAAGGCCGAGGAGTAAGGGGACGAGCACAGGGGCCCTCCGTCGTCGTGGGAGGCCAAAATGTTCACGGCCCCTTTCCCCAGAGTAGTAGTACACTTGGGGCAGTATGTGGGCGAGCACACATATACTTTCTATAACCACTGCTGTGTGGACGCAGGGGTTATTCTAGTGGTGCAGGCCCACCATGTTTTCTCTGGGGCGACTAACACATAAGTAGCAGAGTCAGTCAAAGGAAGGAAGTGAGTTACATTACAGTTGTCTCCGTATAGCGCCCAGGGGTCCAAACGTGCCGTTTGTCTGATTATGCAGGTCCCCTTTCCCTGTAGATCCCCCAAGGTGAGTTTAGGCTCCATGCCCCATTTGCATTCGGGGGTCTCTAACTGATCTTTTTTAAGGGTGATGTTTTTAATGGCATCTTTGTCTTCTCCCAGCTGCCAGGTGGCGGCAATTTCCATATAGTATGGAGGTTCAGGATTTAAACAAAGCCAGCAGTCCCGCGTAAGGGAGGGATCAGTACGGTTTAGGTATGAGAAAGTAAAATTCCGGAGGAGGGAGCAGGCCTGGGGTGTAACGGGGAGAACAGGGTCAGAGGGGGAACTAGTACAATCTGTGGTCTCCTGAGGAGCTTGCCTGGTGGGGATGGGTATTTGGGGCCCAATAGGTTTAGGTGGGATCACTAACTGCCTCTTCTGGATTGTAAACAATGTTCTTTGGTCATACCCGGCCACGTAAAACCTGAGTCCCCAAGTCTCCCTGTCTTCTAATACCCCTCAGTCCAAGTCTTTACCTTCACTTTTATAGAGTTACAGCGCCCCACAGAGCAAGGGGGCATGGCCTGAACTCGCCAGAAGGTAATCAAAGGGTCCACATCTTTTCAACTGGCAATAGTCTCACAATCCCAGGAATTGCAATGGAACTCATCCGATCCCCCACACTCCATGGGCTCTTCTTGAGGGCAGAGGTAGAACTCAGTCCCCTTTAAAGCCTCTTTTAGGAATTTTGTCCCACACCCATAAGACCTTATTCCAGCTCTCCCACCTCACATGTATCTTGCCGGGGGGCCTTTCGTTATTCCAATTGGCGCCCAGGAGGTCACAGAGGTCAAGTCGGAGTGTGGGAGCACTCATGGTGGATACATTTGTGATTATTTTCCCATCAAGTGTGCTAGTCAATTTCCATATACCAGGGGTTAGGACATAAGGATTGGGGAGGCCAACCTGCCATAGAGAACATAAGAGGATCAGGAGGAGGCTACCAGTCTCAGTTTTAGGGGGTCGCCAGTCTGCTCTATCTTTTATCTTGGCTCTGGTCGTTGTTCACCGGTGGGATGTTTCTTTACTTGAGAGTGGTGCATCCAGGCACTCTTCCCGGCTACCTTTACTGCCGTCAGGGTGCCCAGGACCACCGTGTAGGGTCCTTCCCAGTGAGGAGTCAATGTCTCTGGGCTCAGCTTTTTATCAGGACCAAGTCTCCGGGATCACAGAGAGGCGGGCGGGTCTTGGTGTCGGAAGTTTCAGGGTGATGTTCTCGAGCTGTTGCTTGAGCTCTCGTCCGAGCCAGTTGGAGACCCTGCAATGACTTAAGAAGGTTTTTGTTGGTGATTTCCGCTAGGGCCTCCTCCCCCAGGTGGGGTATGAGGGAGGCCGGGCGGCCGTATATAATCTCGTAGGGGGTAAGCCCTTGAAAGGAAGGGGTGCAGCACGACCTAAGGAGTGCAAAGGGTAAGAGGGTAACCCAGTCTCTGCCAGTCTCTATTTTATATTTGGTCAATATATTTTTTAAACTCTTATTTATTTTTTCTACCTGACCAGAGTTCTGAGGCCTATAGGCGCAATGTAGTTTTCACTTAATTTTCAGTGCATCTGCCAATTGGTGGGACAGTTGGGCGATAAATGCTGGGCCATTATCCGACCCCAGACTTCTAGGTAACCCAAATCAGGGGATAATTTTGTTGACCAATTGTTTTACCACTATGCGGGAAGTCTCTCTCTTCGTGGGGAATGCCTCGGCCCAGCCTGAAAAGGTATCCACAAAGACAAGTAAATATCGGTATCCTCCCCATGCTAGGGGCATTTTAGTGAAGTCCAATTTTTAATCCTCCCCAGGTTCATTACCTGGGTGGCGTGTCCCCTTCTCAACGACTCTGGCTGGATTGGCATTTACCTTGGCACAGGTGAGGCATCGAGCGGCTATGTCATGGGCCAGTCTGAAGATCCCATAAATCAAATATTTTTCCCATAGAAGGTCAGCCAGCTTGTTTCCCCCAGATGCGTAGTCTGGTGAGTTTCCGAGAGAAGGGCTCAGCCCAGGGCTTTGGGGACTAGTATTCGGCCGTCGAGGAGGACTATCTATCCCTGTTCAGTCAGCTGCCCCCCCCAGCTTGTGGCTCAATTTTTTTTTTCCTTTTTATTGTATGTTGGTGTCTTTTCTGGGAGCTCAGGGGTGGCAAGGAGTAAGGTGGGCGTCGTCGGCCCTACTAGTCTTAGGCCTGCTTGCCTAGCCATCTCATCTGAGAACCAGTTGCCTCGTGCCTCTGAGGTGTCTCCCTTCTGATGTCTCTTACAATGTATAACGGCCACTGCCCGCGGTCCCCATATGGCAGACAAGAGGTCCATAATCTCGGCAGCATGTTTTATGGCTTTCCTCCCCGCAGTTAGTAGGCCTCTTTTTTTATATAGGGCCCCATGCACGTGCACAGTGCCAAACGCATACCTGCTGTCCATATAGATATTCAGACTCTTTCCTGTTCCCCACTTCAGAGCCTCAGTCAGGGCAATCAACTCCAGCCTTTTGTGCGGAGGTCCCCTTTGGTAGTGGAGAAGCCCAGACAACGGAGTTTTCAGTTACTACCGCGGCTCCGGCGTATCTAACTCCGTTTCAGACGAAGCTGCTCCCGTCGGTGTAAAGGGTGGCCTCCGCCTCCGGTAGCAGCACATCTGTCAAATCTGGCCGCCCGCCAGACAGCACGTCTAGAAACTCGAAGCAATCGTGAGGAGAGGCCTGAGGGTCTGGGACTGGCAGCAGGGTTGCCGGGTTCAGAGTCAAAGTGCGAACAAAAGTGACTCGGGGGCGGGGGTCGAGAAGCTGAACCTGATAGTGGGTGACCTGGGCATTAGACAGCCATCTCTCCAGGGGTACTCTGAGAAGGCCCTCAAGGTTGTGATGGGAGGCTATCTCCAGAGTCTGTCCAAAAGTCAGTTTAGTAGCCTCCTTGGCCAGCAGGGCGGCAGCGGCGATAGTGTGGAGGCACCCCGGCCACCCAGAGGCAACCGGGTCCAGTCTTTTTGGACAAATAGGCAACAGGTCTTTTTCAGGGGCCAAGGTCCTGCGTTAGTATTCCCTTGGCCACCCCATTTGACTCGGCAACAAATAACCGGAAGGGCTTTTCCAGGTTGGGCAGGCTAAGGGCAGGGGCACTCACCAATGCTGTCTTCAACTCCTGGAAGGCTGCCTCCGCTGCTTCCCTCCACTGGAGAGCAGGTTCTTTCCCGCCGGTCATGGCATATAGGGGCTTAGCAAGTTTGGCAAAGCCTGGGGTCCAGAGCCTGCAGTATCCAACAGCCCCCAAGAATTCCCGTACCTGTTTTTGGTTTCTGGACGAGGAATCTGGAGGATGGCCTGGATCCTGCTGCGGGACAGAGTCCTCTGACCTTTTGATTTGATATCCGAGGTATGTCACTTTCTGCTTACACAGTTGAGCCTTCTTGGCGGATACGCGGTACCCAAGGCAAGACAGAGTGTGGAGCAGATCTCCAGTGGCCTGCTCGCACTGGGAATGGTCGGCAGTTGCCACGAGAAGGTCGTCAACATACTGGAGAAGAGTGGTCTCAGGATGTTGCTCTCGGTATTTTCGCAAGTCCTGGTTTAGCGCCTCATCAAAGAGTGTGGGTGAGTTTTTGAAGCCCTGTGGTAACCGCGTCTAGGTGAGCTGCCCAGAGATCCCTTTATTGATATCTACCCATTTAAAGGCAAAAAGAGGCTGGCTGACCGGTGCCAGGGGAAGGCTGAAGAAGGCATTTTTAGGTCTAAGACGCTGTACCAGCCCTTATCTGGCGCCAGTGGGCTGAGGAGAGTGTAAGGGTTAGGAACTGTAGGGTGGATGGTTTTGACCCGTTTATTAACTTCCCTGAGGTCTTGGACTGGTCGATAGTCCTGTGATCCCGGTTTTTCACTGGCAGGAGCGGAGTATTTCAAGAAGACTGACAAGGCACCAGTATCCCAGCCTCTAAGAGTCTATCAATATGCACCTTAATCCCCCTCTGCGCCTCCAGGCTGATAGGGTATTGTCTTACGTGAACGGGAAGGCGCTAGCTGTTAGTTGTACAATGATGGGGGCCCGGTGGGTTGCCAGTCTAGGCGGATTTTCTTCAGCCCATACCCCAGGAATTTCTTTTTTTCACCGACTCAAGAGATCATCATCAGAGTCTTCCAAGGGGGTCTCGTACAACCTATACTCTTTTTGTAAGGGTAATGAGACAAGGACTTGTCCCCCAGTCATTATTTTAGCATCTCGGCCTGGGGTGAAGGAGATCGTAGTCCCCATCTTCTGTAACAGATCTCTTCCCAGGAGAGGCTCTGGGCACTCCGGGATTACCAGAAAGAGTGCGTGACAGTTCCGCGTCCCAGATCTGATATCCGCCCTGTCGACCTGGGATAACGTTTCGGCCTGCCAGTTGCTCCTACTATTTGCACAGTGTCACGAGAAAGGGGTCCTACTGGGCCCCTGCACTACTGAATGGGTGGCACCTGTATCTACCAAGAAGTCAATCTTCTGGCCCCCTACCCGAAAGGGTTAATCTGGGTTCCTGGGGGCCCAGGAACCCTGACCCCTCTATTCAGTCTCTTCTATCAGGACTGGAGCCGGTTGAGGGCCCTTTTTCAGCCGTTTGGGGCATTCTCGCTTCCAGTGCCCCTCCTCTTTACAGTATGCACACTGGTTCCTCCCTAGGCTCCCTCGTTGTTCTTTTTCCTTGCATTTTTTTTAGTGGGCTGGGGCTCCCGGGCAAGCAGGACTTTAGCCATCTTTTTGTAAGCTCTTGAGTAGCCCTTGCAGGGTCTTCCCAGTTCTCAAATACTTTTTGGGCCACTGCCAATAACTCAGATAGAGACTTGCCCTCAAACCCCTCTAACCTTTGTAGCTTCCTCCTAATGTCTGGGGCCGCCTGAGCTACGAAGGACAACACCACTGCTGCCCGATTTTCTGGGGCCCCAGGATCGATGGGACTCCAGGTCTTCTAGGCCTGGTTGAGCCCCTCCAAGTACACAGTAGGGCTTTCTCCAGGCCCCTGTTTAACCTCAGTTATCTTTGCCATGTTTGTGGGCTTTTGGGCAGCTGCGCATAGTCCTGCTAATAGAGTCTGGTGGTACCGGTTAAGGGAACCCAGCCCTCCCGCCCCACTGTGATCCCAGGTAGGGGCGGGTGGAGGGAAAGATCTCATCAATCAGTCTAGGGTCTGTAGTTAGCTCTCCCTGATTGTCTCAGACCTGCTTCTTACTCTCATTTTTATTTTTTCTCTCTCCTCAGTGGTGAATAAGGTGCTGAGGAGTTGTTGGCAGTCATCCCAAGTGGGCTGGTGGGTATAAAAAACAGACTGTAAAAGAGTTATAACTGCCTGGGGATCCTCCAAAAAGGGGATTCTGACTTTTCCAATTATATAAGTCTGAAGTGGTAAAGGGGACATAGATTTGGACGGGCCTACCGGTGGAGCCCACCTCCCCCGTCTCCCTCAGGGGGTATATCCCTGCTGCAGGCCCGAAAGTCGTCCCAGCCCGAGTGTGGGGTGGGCTAGTCATCGGGGCAGCGGCTTCCGTCGAATCAGGGGACTGGGGTCGTCGCCTCCCCCAGCTCCCGCTCAGGGTAGGGTGGAGGTCACCGGCGGGGAGGGGACTCTGGGGCAGGAGGCAACAAGGGAGCGGTCAGCTTCTTAGGTTTCAACTGGCACATTACCATAATGCGAGATGACTGCCTTCCCGGCCTCCTACCCTCACAGGTTCCTGGCAACCACACTTTTTAGGTAGGATGGATTACCCCAAATAATTTTGGCCCATACATTGATATAGGGGATCTGATCGGGGTGGCCAGGACTTTCGTAACAAACTCGCTGAACTCGCTTGGCTACAGCCAGATCAAGAGTTCCCTTCCTTGGCCACCCCACATCGAAAGCCGGGCCAGTCCAATTCACAAAACTTTCTCAAATCAAACACATTTACGGGGGTGCCATAGCCCTCTGCCCTTCGCCTAAAATCGGTGAAGTTATCAACTAAGCATTCAAGAAGACTCAAGGGGTCGCTTGAACTACCTTGTCCCATCTTGGCCAGGAGGGAGAGGTAGATTTTAACCAGAACAACACAGATGTTAACAGACAGGAACAACAACAAAACAACTTCACCAATCACACAAAGTAGACCAGAAACAGTACCAGAAACAGTCCAGAAACCAGGCCTCCCAGGGTCGTCACTCTGGTCGGCTTTGTGCGGGACTCTAAGGCGGCGTCCCGCCGTCCACGCACAACCTGGAGTCTGCAGACGCGCGCTCCAGATAACTGAAAATTGGCCTGACTTACCGGCACCGCGCAGGTCCTCCAGACGAGTGGTTCACTGGGGTCTCGCAGTGGTGGGATCCCGGACGAGCCCCCAAATGTTAGGGACCGCCACTTAATGACCACCAATGAAGACACTCAATTAGCAATTGCTTTATTCATGAATCCGGATCCAGGCCTCCACCAGAATAACAAACAGTTGGAGACCCCCGTCCCGCGCTGTGCAAGCATTTTTAAAACCTACAGGTTGGGGCGGTGGGGTCTAAGCTACTTGTCGGAGCATAATTGGCTAGTTCAAAAACAGCATTTAGTCCTTCGTCTTGACATTTGTGGTTTTGCAAGATATTTTTCTGCTCTTACTCCCTTACCTTGTACAAACACTATAATTACTTTTTGGCAGGCTGGAGCCTGGGGCTTTCCCGGCCCTAGTTAATTTTATCTTGCTAGAGCCCGGGGCTCCCATCCCCAGTTAATCTTTATCTCGGGGTCTTTCTGCCCCGGGCTTGGGGTCTGTTTTTCGCTTATCACAGTCACTAAATTGTATCTGACTCTTTTGCAACCCCATGGACTGTAGTTCACCAGGCTCCTCTGTCCATGGAATTTTCCAGGCAAGAATATGGAGTGAGTTGCCATTTCCTTCTCCAAGGGATCTTCCCAAACTCACATCTCTTGCGCTAGCAGGCAGATTCTTTATTGCTGAGCCACCTGGGAAGCCCTGCAGATCGACAAGCTCTGTACTTCCCAGCCTTAAGATGGAAGAAAGAGCCTGGAGTCAGTGGCAGAGGCATCAAGGGTTTAGTGGATACAGGGTCTTATATGTCTGAAGCAAGGTCCTGGAGTTTCACCGTACCTTGTGTAACAGATGGACAGATGGCAGGACGTGGCAGCAATCTTCACTATGGAGGCAAAGGAAGGGGAAATTATTAGTTATAAAGGAAGAATTAACATCAAGTTTCTGCCAGGGAAACCAGCAAAGAAGCACAATTCTCACTACCCCTTTGATAAGCTATCATAGTGAAGATGTTTTGATCTAAAGATTAGAACAGTCACTAGTTGGAGCTGGGAGCAACTGTGTAGACATTTACTAATTAGACTTTACAATGAAAAGGGAAGATAAGTCATGTAAGTAGGATGTGGGTGAGGTAGCACCTGGACAAGCAGGGGGAATGAACTGAGAGCAAGAGAACAACCATCTTTAATGGCCTGATTACAAAGAGAGAAAGAAATTTTCCTCTATCCTTCTTGTTGGAAGAAACTGACATTAAATTAAATTAACATGAGATAGATTAGCAGGAGAAAATCAAGCAAAATTTAATAGCACATATTCATGGGAGATACCCAGAAAAACTGAGTCACTGGCCAAAGTAGCCAAAGCCCTCTCCTTAAGTACCATCTTCAGCTAAAGACAAAAGAGGATGTTGAGGTTAGAGGGGGTCAGTTATGGGAGGTTATCAAGAAAAACACAGTAAACAAGGGTGAACTGTGATGCAGATTTGTTGTTGCTTCTCTATTGATGTGTTTCTAGATGTGTTTCAAGATGATTTTTGTCATCTTCTTTCAGATATAGAGAAGGAAACACCTTTACAAATGGCAACATCCCTCACAAATATAAATGCATCTTACAAAATGGCAACTCCTACTTGGTTTCCAGAGCCTGTCCTATATCTGCTATTTCTCAGAAAAGAAGAAAGATAAGAGGAAAAAGGAGGGAAAGTTATTTAATATGCCAGAGAGATATATTTTAGCATGGGAAATTCTGCTTCCATACCTCAGAAATTCCATTGTGTCATTCAATCTATTTCTTTTTAGTTCTCATAAACTAAGTTCCTATACTCAATAATTATATAACCACATACATTTAAGCATATCCATCAAATAACCCATGTGTATCCTTTGCTTTCTGGTGTGTATTTTTAGAAATTTTTAACTGAGCTTTATTCAACTATTTTATAAGATTAATCAATTCATAATAAATTTGTATTATTATTTTTCTGAAAGTTTGGTTTTGATGTAACCTTTATAATGCTTTGTTTGACTTTTCTAAAATTGTATTTCTTCTTCAGATTGTAGACCAAATATGATGTTAAAGAGAAATTCTAAATGCAATGAATGAGAATATAATTTCAATTTAGAATTTTTTTCTTTATTTAGGCCTAGAAAAATAAAAATTAGATAAAAATAAATGTTAAATTTGCCCTAAAATAAATTTAGTATTCTGTTTTTCATTCAGTATAGGATATAAATGATATGATGACCTCTTCCTAAGAATCTGTGACTGTTTCTACTTAAACAGAGCATTGAACAAATGTGGATTTCTCTGCTTCCTCAAGAAACATCACTAAAATAAGAATGATTGCATCATGTAAACATTCATGAAAAAAATTGCAGAAATGGAGAAAACAGAGCTTTACAAATTTTGGAAGATACAAATTTTTGAAAATGCTAAAGTAGTGATGCCAAAACTTGGCCATTGTGCACCAGAGATGACTCAAATCTTGGAAACAGACTTTTGGGGGAGTAGAAAAGAATAGCTTTATTGTTTTGCCAGGCAAATAGGGACACCATGAACTAATGGCATCAAAACTCTGTGTCCCAATCCAGAGGGATTTAGTGAGAAGTTTTATAACAGTGTTTCATTGTGAGATTGCTTATAAGGATTTGAATGCGTCCAGGGCGTGCACTCAATATGCCAGCAAATCTGGAAAACTCAACAGTGGCCACAGGACTGGAAAAGGTTTTTACTTCAATCCCTAAGAAAGGCAGTGTCAAAGAATCAGTAAACTAAAATGGACTTGAATGAGTGAATTTAACTCAGATGACCATTAATCTACTACTGTGGGCAGGAATCCCTCAGAAGAAATGGAGTAGCCATCATGGTCAACAAAAGAGTCTGAAATGCAGTACTTGGATGCAATCTCAAAAATGATAGAATGATCTCTGTTAGTTTCTAAGGCAAACCATTCAATATCACAGTAATCCAAGTCTATGCCCCAACCAGTAATGCTGAAGAAGCTGAAGTTGAATGGTTCTATGAAGACTTACAAGACCTTTTAGAACTAACACCCCAAAAGATGTCCTTTTCATTATGGGGGAATGGAATGCAAAAGTAAGAAGGCAAGAAATACCTGGAGTAACAAGCAAATTTGGCCTTGGAAAATGGAATGAAGCAGGGCAAAGGCTAATAGAGTTTTGCCAAGAGAATGCACTGGTCATAGCAAACACCCTCTTCTAACAACACAAGAGAAGACTCTACACATGGACATCACCAGATGGTCAACTCTGAAATCAGATTGATTATGTTCTTTGCAGTGAAAGATGTAGAAGCTCTATAGAGTCAGCAAAAACAAGACCAGGAGCTGACTTTGGCTGAGATCATGAACTCATTACCAAATTCAGACTTAAATTGAAGAAAGTATGGAAAACCACTAGACCATTCAGGTATGACCTAAGTCAAATCCCTTATGATTACACAGTGGAAGTGAGAAATAGATTTAAGGGATTAGATCTGGTAGACAGAGTGCTTGATGAACTATGGACAGAGGTTCATGACATTGTACAGGAGACAGGGATCAAGACTATCCCCATGGAAAAGAAATGCAAAAAGCAAAATGGCTGTCTGGGGAGGCCTTACAAATAGCTGTGAAAAGAAGTGAAAAGCAAAGGAGAAAAAGGAAAGATATAAGCATCTGAATGCAGAGTTCCAAAGAATAGCAAGAAGAGATAAGAAAGCCTTCTTCAGTGATCAATGCAAAGAAATAGAGGAAAACAAGAGAATGGGAATCACTAAAGATCTCTTCAAGAAAATTAGAGATACAAAGGGAACATTTCATGCAAGATGGGCTCGATAAAGGACAGAAATGGTATGCACCAAACAGAAGCAGAAGATATTAAGAAAAGGTGGCAAGAATACACAGAAAAATTGTACAGAAAAGATTTTCATAACCAAGATAATCATGATGGTATGATCACTCACCTAGAGCCAAACATCCTGGAGTGTGAAGTCGTGTGACGGACATCCTGGAGTGTGAGGTCAAGTGTGCCTTAGAAAGCATCACTATGAACAAAGCTAGTAGAGGTGATGGGATTCCAGTGGAGCTATTTCAAATCCTGAAAGATGATGCTGTAAAAGTGATGCACTCAATATGCCAGCAAATTTGGAAAACTCAGCAGTGGCCACAGGACTGGAAAAAGTCAGTTTTCATTCCAATTCCAAAGAAAGGCAATGCCAAAGAATGCTCAGACGACCACACAATTGCACTCATCTGACATGCTTGTAAAGTAATGCTCAGAATTCTCCAATCCAGGCTTCAGCAATACATGAACCATGAACTTCCAGATGTTCAAGTTGGTTTTCAAAAAGGCAGAAGAACCAGAAATCAAATTGCCAACATCTGCTGGATCATCAAAAAAGAAGAGAGTTCTAGAAAAACATCTATTTCTGCTTTATTGACTATACCAAAGCCTTTGACTGTGTGGATCACAATAAACTGGAAAATTCTGAAAGAGATAAGAATACCAGACCACCTGACCTGCCTCTTGAGAAACCTATATGCAGATCAGGAAGCAACAGTTGGAACTGGACATGGAACAACAGACTGGTTCCAAATAGGAAAGGAGTATGTCAAGGCTGTGTATTGTCACCATGCTTATTTAACTTCTATGCAGAGTACATCATGAGAAACGCTGGACTGGATGAAGCACAAGCTGGAATCAAGATTTCTGGGAGAAATATCAATAACCTCAGATATGCAGATGACACCACCCTCATGACAGAAAGCAAAGAAGAACTAAAGAGCTTCTTGATGACAGTGAAAGAGGGGGAGGAAAACGTTGGCTTAAAGCTCAACATTCAGAAAGCTAAGATCATGGCATCCAGTCCCATCACTTCATGGCAAATAGACAGGGAAACAGTGGAAACAATGACAGACTTTATTTTGGGGGCCCCAAAATCACTGCAAATGGTGATTGCAGCCATGAAACTGAAAGATGCTTGCTCCTTGGGAGCAAAGTTATGCCCAACCTAGACAGCATATTAAAAAGCAGAGACATTACTCTGCCAACAAAGGTCTGTCTAGTCAGGGCTATGGTTTTTCCTGTGGTCGTGTATGGATGTAAGAGTTGAACTGTGAAGAAGGCTGAACACCGAAGAATTGATGCTTTTGAACTGTGGTGTTGGAGAAGACTCTTGAGAGTCCCTTGGACTGCAAGGAGATCCAACCAGTCCATTCTAAAGAAGATCAGGCCTGAATGTTCACTGAAAAGACTGATGCTGAAGCTGAAATTCCAATACTTTGGCCACATGATGTGAAGAGGTGACTCATTTGAAAAGACCCTGATGCTGAGAAAGATTGAAGGTGAAAGGAGAAGGGAACAACAGAGAATGAGATGGTTGAATGGCATCACTGACTCAATGGACATGAGTTTAAGTAAACTCCAGGAGTTGGTGATGAACAGGGAGGCCTGGTGTGTTGCAGTCCATTGAGTCACAAAAAGTCAGATATGACTGAGCGGCTAAACTAAACTGACTCAACTGAGGGCCTGTATTCCTTTAATCTCAACTCAAGTGGTCTCCTGTTGAGCTTCTGTGGTTCTCACAGTTGCCAGACTGTGTGACTGTCTCTGGGATGAAGAATGCTTCACCAAGTAGTTAACATTTTCCTTTTGTTGGGAGTCTTAGTTTCATAGAAGAATTCAAAGATATTATGTTATCCTTTGAAGTGGAACAAGAACCCTGCTCTAAGGCTGTACTATTGTTTCTTCACTGCTTCCCCCTTTTCTCTACATCCCTTCCCTTCCCTGATTAAAAGCTGTTTGAACCTACCCTTTGGAGCTCAGGTAAGCTTAAATAACAAATGGGACACACAGAAAATCTTCCATAGCCAGGAGCCCCACAGGGTCCTGTCCAGGGTCAGTAGCAAATCTTTATGAGAAGCAAGCTAATTCTGGCCATAGAAAGCCAGGTAAGCTTGGCGTTTGAGACACAAGGTGTTTTGAAAGTTGGTGGTTAAATGGGGGATTAAAACATAGAGAAATTCTCAAAAGTGTTAACACTAGGTTACAATTCTCCATTTATTTTCTTTTATATCCATTGCAATCTGTGTTTTACCTCATAAATCCTTCAAAATACTCTTGGGACTATCATCAATGACTCCACATTGCTAAATGTAATAGTAAATTCTAATTCAACTATACCTTTCTTATCAGCATATGTCCTTGGAACTCCTAAGGAATATAGCCAAAAGTTTAATTCTAAAACTTAGAAAAAAAATGAGAATACTTTAATAAACATGAAACAGAAAAATAAACATGATTCAGTCAATTCAACAGAGCATTCTTTCAGGTGACATTTATTGACCTCTAATTGCATGCTCTCTCTTTGAGAGGTATCTAGAATTTCAACAATGAAAATAATAAAGTAACTTTGTATAGCAAAATGTATGATGATGTGCCCTAACAAATTTATTAAAAATTCTAGGAGGAAACTGAGTGTTGAACTGACTAAAGTGTGGTGGTTTAGTTGCTGAGTCATGTCCGACTCTTGCAGCTCCATGGCTTGTAGCCTGCCAGGCTCCTCTGTTCATGGGATTCTCCAGTCAAGAATACTGGAGTGGGTTGCCATTTCCTGACCCAGGAAATGAACTTGGGTCTCCCACATTGCAGGCAGATTCTTTACCGGATGAGCTACAAGGGACTAAAGGGAAAGAAGGCTAAAAGCACAGTACAAAATAGTGGCCAATAAGGCAAAAGTACATTTTCTCTAAAAATAAGTAAGAGATCATAAATCAAGATCCTGTAATCTTGAATGAAAAACATTTTGTATATACAATCCCAACTGTCTCTGTAAATATACTGCTGTAAAATGAGTCAGAAAGTAGGACATTATAAAATGGTTTATTGATTTCTATGCAAATCTGGCCACAAATTAACACCAAATAAATCATAGCTTTGGCTATCAATGTCATAAGAACAAATATGCGACAATCAGAGGCTCACTATTCAAGTAGGGTTTCTATTCATTCACAGAAACCCTACTCTAGTTACATGATTTATACTCTTTGCCATCTACACACTCAGTTACACAAACATATGCATGAAGACTTGGGGCAAACAATTATCATGAACAAATATTTGCAAAGAATTAAGACAGTCCTATTCTAAATATTGAGGAAAAGACTGCAATGTTTAATCAAATCTGAAATAGGGCCCACATAGGATAGGAAAAGGAGAAGGCAATGGCAGCCCACTCCAGTACTTTTGCCTGGAAAATTCCATGGATGGAGGGGCCTGGTGGGCTGCAGTCCATGGCGTTGCTAGAGTCAGACACGACTAAGCGACTTCACTTTCACTTTTCACTTTCATGCGTTGGAGAAGGAAATGGCAACCCACTCCAGTGTTCTTGCCTGGAGAATCCTGGGGACAGGGAAGCCTGGTGGGCTGCCCTCTATGGGATCGCACAGAGTCAGACATGACTGAAGCGACTTAGCAGCAGTATAGGATAAAGAAAAATAATTGAAATAATAAAAATAAAATTATAGAAATAATAAAATAATAGATTCAATTCCCTGCTCCTCATCTGAAATTTCCTTAAACTATGGGAAAGATTAATAAGTTGTGCCTTTCTCTTTGTATCTTACTTTTAGGTAGAAATACACATGAGTCTGCTTAAGTAAGATTAGATTGTATTTAAACTTGTCCTTTCAACAATTTACAAAGTGGAGATCCAAGCACTAAACTGAGCCAGGCATTCTGAATACCAGAATAGTAAGAAATTATGGCTGGAAAAAGAAATGGGGGCAGGAAAAGGTACAGACATAAGCACAAATGGTGACTGAAGCCATGAAGTTAAAAGACGCTTACTCCTTGGAAGAAAAGCTATGACCAACCTAGATAGCATATTCAAAAGCAGAGACATTACTTTGCCAACAAAAGTCTGTCTAGTCAAAACTATGGTTTTTCCTGTGGTCATGTATGGATGTGAGAGTTGGACTGTGAAGAAGGCTGAGTGCCGAAGAATTGATGCTTTTGAACTGTGGTGTTGGAGAAGACTCTTGAGAGTCCCTTGGACTTCAAGGAGATCCAACCAGTCCATTCTGAAGGAGATCAACCCTGGGTGTTCTTTGGAAGGAATGATGTTGAAGCTGAAACTCCAGTACTTTGGCCACCTCATGCGAGGAGTTGACTCATTGGAAAATAATTTGATACTGGGAGGGATTTGGGGAAGTAGAGGAAGGGGACGACAGAGGATGAGATGGCTGGATGGCATCACCAACTCGATGGATGCGAGTCTGAGTGAACTCCGGGAGTTGGTGATGGACAGGGAGGCCTGGTGTGCTGCGATTCATGGGGTTGCAAAGAGTTAGACACGACTAAGTGACTGAACTGAACTGAATCTACAAAATATGAGTACTGTATTAAATTTACCCTTTTAAAAAAAAATTGAAGTGAAATAGATTATATAAAGTTCCATCAAGTGAATGGTATTACTGTCACAAAATCAATGAATCTTCAGATTTTGACAGCTGATTGGATATGTGGAGATAAGAAAAATCAATTGCATCTTCTATTTTTTTGACTGGATAACTATCAATAGATGAACCTTTCATAAAGTTAAGAATACAGAGAAGATGAGTATCTTGTGTATATGGATTAGGAAGGAGTCCAGAGTAGAAAAACGATTCTAGTTTTAGGCATGTTGTGTTTTTAAAATGCTTGTTTATGAAAGATGCCTCTTACTGCTCATTCCATTCTTATTCCTTCCTAAGGAAAACTGCATTCTACATAGACCACTTGACCTGATGCCTTGTCTATTCCTTACTGAAGGCTCATAGACCCAGCTGAAAAAGTGAACTTACAAAGTTAGACCTCTCTTTCAAAAATTAGGAATGAAGTCATTAGGTTAAGGAAACTGTGATGAAAGAATATGTAGCTTTAGTTGCTAAGATGACCATCTGAAGCCATACAGAAGGAGAAGACGATGGAATAGATAATGAGAGAATAGATGATCGTGATGATAGATAGATAGGTAGATAGACACATAGATAGGCAGACATATGGACAGTAGGTATAGGTAAATAAAGAGAAAGGCAGACAAACAGACTGTTGTTTAGTTGCTAAGTCACATCTGACTCTTTGAGCCCACTAGGGTCCTCCTTTCCTGGGAGTTCCCAGGCAAAAATATGGGAGTCGGTTGCCACTTCCTTCTCCAGGGATCTTCACCTGGGATCAAATCCGCCTCTCCTGCATTGGCAGATTGGCCCACTGAGCCAACAGGGAAGCCCAAACAGACCAGCTCCCATTTATTAATTGCTGACTTTTAAATTTCCAGATTCTTAGTGAGACCTAACCTCACTTATATTTGTATTATTATTTATGAGTACTCTTTAAAATAAGTCTTCCTTGCAACCAAATATGCATTGACTAGCATACTGTGGGTGAAATCATCTACCTAGTTAGTATTTTCAGTAATCCCCAAAGATCTTTAAAACTGTCAGTAAACTACACATAGTAAGTTTAAAAAAAAATCACAATCTATTTTTAGAAGCTCAGAGTGAAGATATTGTGGAATAGTTCATATCACAATCATGTACTTTGAACTCCATGATATATGCTCCTCATTTCAGAGTTGGTCTGACATGGAAGACCATGATTATTTCATGGATTATGAAATTATATGTCACTTAATCTAATCCTCCTCCCAGAAACCAAGAAAATGCATCACTAAACAGCCATTCTTCCTTCTCTGCTGCAAGGCCTTCTAACATAATGCCATATGAAGTTTCATAAAGAAAATATATCAAGGGGTATAAAATACAATATATTAGAAACCAACATAACACTTTTATATTTTTCAAAGTTCCATATTTAGAATTCCACATGCTAATTATTCTTTTAGGGAAGGTATAAGACATGAAGCTTCCTATTAAGAGTCTTGGGAATTCCCTGACCATCTACTGGTCAGGACTCAGCACTTCAATGCAGGGGGAATGGGTTCGATCCCTAGGCAGGGAACTAAGATCTCACATGCCACAGGCCATCAAAAAAGAAGAAAAAAGAATTTAGTTACATCCTCAGTCCCATACCTCTGTGGTTCTTGGTGGTGACTGATAGTTTCAAATACATTACTAAGTAATTTTTAGGCAGGCACTTTATCTTATTATCTATCTCTACTGCAGGACAACTGGCATAATACTTAGCCATGATAGGGATAAGTTAACATCATTAATTTATTTATTACCAAAATATATGGAAGGTGGCACTTTCTGTGTATATAAGGCCATGGATATATGCTGCTGCTGCTACTGCTAAGTCACTTCAGTCATGTCCGACTCTGTGCGACCCCATAGACGGCAGCGCTCCAGGCTCCCCTGTCCCTGGGATTCTTCAGGCAAGAACACTAAAATGGGTTGCCATTTCCTTCTCCAATGCATGAAAGTGAAAAGTGAAAGTGAAGTCGACTGCAGCCCACCAGGCTCCTCCATCCATGGGATTTTCCAGGCAAGAGTACTGGAGTGCGGTGCCATGCTATAATCTATTATATAAAAGTTAATTTGCTTTTTGAAAATCACATTTGCAATTCAAAAATACAAATAACCTATAACATATTGTACATCATCGGTTCACTAGTTCAGTGCTATTTTTAAGAAAATAGATGTTCTGCTAATAACAAGAAAATGTTGCCTATTCAAAATTATAATCCTTAATGGGTCTTTATTATGCATTATCAAGAGTTGCAAGTTTTATCTAGTAAACGTTATATCTGAGACTTTTAAATCTCAGAGGAAAATATAAATCCAAAAAGACACACTATAATTAAAGCCATATAGTATAATTACCTCTAATCCAGAATTTGAAAAGTTCTATGCCCATGGGGCTTATCTTTCAAGGTCTGACCTCTGGTACATGGGAAATATGCAACAGCTTCTGTGCATGGACTTGTAGATACAATTTTAGAGAAATAGTTATTTTGAAATATCTTGTTGATTTATTATTGGTATGCAAATTCCTCTGTTAGTTATGCAACTAAATATGACCGAATGTCATTTTTGTAGGGAAAAAGTCCATTGAGAGTTGAAGGGCGAACATGAATCGTGTTGGGTTTTTTTTTTCAATTAATTTTTATTGGAATTTGGTTGCTTTACAGAGTTGCATTAGTTTCTGCTGTACAGCAAAGTGAATCATCTCCACATATGCATATATTTCCTCTTTTTGGATTTCCTTCACACTTAGCTTACCACAGAGCATTGAGTACAGTTCCCTATGTTACACAGAATGTTCTCATTAGTTATCTATTTTATACATGGTATCAAAAATATATGAGAAGGAAATGGCAACCCACTACAGTCCTTGCCTGGAGAATCCCAGGGACAGAGAGCCTGGAGGGCTGCCAAGAGTCAGACATGACTGAGCACGCACACACATCAATTGTATGTATATATGTATATATACATATATGTATATATACATATATGTATATATGTATGTATGTATATATATATATATATATATATATATATATCTCCCAATCTAGGAATTCATCCCACCCTCCTCCTCCTGTCCCTGTGACTGACCCATCTTGGGGGTAGGAAGAGTCATTCATTGGGATTAGAAAATTCTGAGTATTTATCTCCTTTACTTGGGCTCCCCTGGTGGCTCAGACAGTAAAGAATCTGCCTGCAATGCAGGAGACCTGGGTTCAATCCCTGGGTTGGGAAGATCCCCTGGAGGAGGGCATAGAAACCCACTCTAGTATTCTTGCCTGGAGAATCTCCATGAACAGAGGAGCCTGGCAGGCTATATAGTCCATGGGGTTGCAAAGAGTCAGACACAACTGGGCAACTAAGCACAACACAGCACATCTCCTTTACTTATCACATCTCCTTTACTTATCAAAGAATGTCTGCAAAAGAAAACATAGAAAGGTAAAATTTCTCTAGTCCAGGAATATTTTTGGAATTAAGCATGGACTTAATTTCTTCCTTCAAGACAAAGAATGTCAATTCCTCAACACAGAACACTCATATCTCTTGGCCCTGATAAGGTCCCCGTCATTCTGACTCCCTGAGATTGGGCCAGGTTAAATCCCTGGATATATAGGGGCAGAAAGGATTTTTAAACAACATTTCTTTCTCTCCTAAATGGCCACTTTTATAGAACAATAATGTAACCTTCTTTTTCTAGTTTATTTTAGTCAGTCTTACAAGGAATTTGGAAATTCCCTGGTGGTTCAGTAGTAAAGAATCCGCCTGCCAAGAGACTCAGGGTTGATCCCTGAGTCAGAAAGATCTTCTGGAGAAAGAAATGGCAACCCACTCCAGTATTCTTGCCTGGGAAATCCTGTGGAGAGAGAGCCTGGAGGGCTACAGTCCATGGGGTCACAAAAGAGTGGGACATGACTTAGCAACCAAACAACAACAACGACACGAAACTAGTAAAGAATTTATTGGCAAAGTAAAGACAACTCATTTTATATTTTATTTATTTCTCTTTCTGATACTTTCAGAGTTTGAAACAAGATACATTAAACTGGCAGAAATTTAAGAACACAACCATATAATGATAGTCAGCACAATAAACACTATCAAGAGATATTTTATTTGCTATTTTGATTGCACCTAACAGCAATATGTAACTTTAAACTAAACTAAGACAGGTGCAAATCTAGATGTACATAATTTTCCCTCTGAGGATTATGAATCAATTATTTATGTGATGACAAGAATACCAGGCTTAGATTTCATGATTCAAACAAGCTACACATTTTCAAGTCATTTATCACTTAGCTCCTTAAAGACAACAACAGAATCATTATCAGTTCAAACTTAATGATCCTAATCATAAATCATGTTTTCTCATGAAACAGATATTTTATTATTCTATATTTAACTGATAAGTGCATGGAGGAAACTAGGAATAAAATAAATCAGCACTCAACATTTATTTCTTATAGCTTTCTCTCCCTTCAGATTTAGAAAAGCAGTTTAAGTCTTTCCACAATAAGAAATTTAAAAATGAACTGACTGTAGTTAGGAATGAGAGGAAGGCTGGCTTCTTATTTAATGAGATGAATGAGTTGATTTCCTACTGTCTCAGATGTAAAGGCATGAAGAACGATTGGGAGTGCTGAGCTGGGATGCTACACAGAAGAGAAACAGGCAGAGTTCAGATTCTTGAATCCTTGACTCCTTTTGATGTCCACAGCCATGATCACACATAACCACCTGCCCATCTACTGCATCCAAACAGGAGAGATTAGTTATCCATTTCTTGATGGTGGATACCTACAAGAAAGGGAAGATTTCTAGACTTATTTGGAACATAACTATGCAGTGCTTTGCGGGTGTTCATACTCAGCTAATTCAGTCATATCCAACTCTTTGTGACCCTCTGGACAGTAGCCCACCAAGCTCCTCTGTCCATGGGATTCTCCAAGCAAGAATACTTGAATGGGTTGCCATGACCTCCTCTGGGGGATTTTTCTTGACCCTGGAAACAAACCTGTGTTTCCTGAGTCTTCTGCATTGCAGGCAAATTACCTTCTGAGCCACCTGGGAAGCCCTTATATCACTACTATATGTTTGTAATTTCCTGCAGGGAGAGAACCTGATTGTGCTCATCAAAAGAACTGGCATATGTTCAAGCAATCATTTCTTTAAACATCTGTTTAAGTATCAACCCTTTCCAAAAATATATATATTTCAGGACTCCAAAGAAAACAGGAGACAAAAGTGAGAGGAAAAATATCACAATATTGCTTTCATTTTTGTTTAAAATAAGGTACTTTCATGAAGATAGGGCAGGGGACTCCTTTAAGTCACTTTTGTGTTCCCCTAACACACCTAGCATGAGTTCTGCCAAATCATGGACCGTAGATATGTGTGTACAAAGTATATATACTGATATAATTAAAAGTTATCTCTATAGCAAGTTTAGTTCAGACACTCAGTCGTGTCCAACTCTTTGTGACCCCATGGATTGCAGCATGCCGGGTTTCCGGTTCCATCACCAAATCCCAGAAGTTACTCAAACTCATGTCCATTCAGTCAGTGATGCCACCCAACCGTCTCATCCTCTGCTGTCCCCTTCTCCTCTTGCTTCAATCTTTCCCAGCATCATGGTCTTTTCAAATGAGTCAGTTCTTTGAATCAGGTGGCCAGAGTATTGGAATTTCAGCTTCAGCATCAGTCCTTTCAGTGAACATTCAGAACTGATTTCCTTTAGGATAGAGTGTTTGGATCTCCTTGCAGACCAAGGGACTCTCAAGAATCTTCTCCAACACCACAGTTTCAAAAGCATCAATTCTTTGGCACTCAGCTTTCTTTATAGTCCAACTTTCACATCTATACATGACTACTGGAAAAATCATAGCTTCGACTAGATGGACCTTTGTTGGCAAAGTAATGTCTCTGCTTTTTAATATTCTGCCTAGGTTGGTCTTAGGTTTTCTTCCAAGGAGCAAGCATCTTTTAATTTCATGGCTACAGTCACCATCTGCAGTGATTTTGGAGCCCCCAAAATAAAGTCTGTCATTGTTTCCACTGTTTCCCCATCTATTTGCCATGAAATGATGGGACTGGATGCCATGATCTTAGTTTTCTGAATGTTGAGTTTTAAGCCAACTTTTTCACTCTTTTCTTTCACTTGCATCAAGAGGCTCTTTAGTTCTTCTTCCCTTTCTGCCATAAGGATGGTGTCATCTGCATATCTGAGGTTATTGATATTTCTCCTGGCAGTCTTGATTCCATCTTGTCCTTCATCCAGCCCAGCATTTCTCATGATGTACTTTGCATAGAAGTTAAATAAGCAGGGTGACAATATACAGCCTTGCCATATTCCTTTCCCTTTTGGAACCAGTCTGTTGTTCCATGTCCAGTTCTAACTGTTGCTTTCTGACCTGCATACAGATTTCGCAACAAGCAAGTCAAATTATCTGATATTCCCATCTCTTTCAGAATTTTCCACAGTTTGTTGTGATCCACAGTCAAAGGCTTTGGCATAGGCAATAAAGCAGAAGTAGGTGTTTTTCTGATACTCTCTTGCTTTTTTGATGATCCAATGGACGTTGGCAATTTGATCTCTGGTTCCTCTGCCTTTCCTAAAACCAGCTTGAACATCTGGAAATTCATGGTTCATGTACTACTGAAGGCTGGCTTGGAGAATTTTGAGCATTACTTTACTAACATGTGAGAATGAGTGCAATTGTGTGGTCGTTTGAGCATTCTTTGGCATTGCCTTTCTTTGGGATTGGAATGAAAACTGCCATATACATATTTGTTATATGCATTTATTAAATATATGTAGATTTAATACATATGCACTTATTCAATATATATATGCCAGTTAGTAACGATGACAAATACCTGAATTTATAGACTAACATGCTGGTAGATGTTTAACAACCATGTTCTGTGAAAGTAAGATTTGGGGGGACATGGTGCTGATTTAAAGGATTTGCGATTTCCATGGTGTAAATATTCCCACTATGGCCAGATTCAACTATTACCTTGACCTCTACTAGCTTGAAAAATTCCTGAAAATTTAACAATAGATTCTTATGAGCTGAAATATCATATATGTATTTATCTGCTGACATATGTTAATAGATAGAATGTAAAGTATTAATATCTGTTTACATGAAAATGTTTTCTGAATATCAGAGGAAATTACTTCTTTTGTTTCACATTGCTCATTATTTTAAATAGACAGTGGCTTTCTGTGACCTATGTCATAATATAGTAAATCAAATTATAATTTCATCAAAATTAGCCATTTATCAGTGTTCTTTTGAAGTTGGAAACACTTAATCTTCAGACAATAATGCATAAATTATTTTTAAACATTTTAACTGACATATATTTGGTCACAACAATTAAAGTTTAAAAAAAAAACAGCTTAATGTATTTGAACTTTATGTCCAGAATAACTCTCTGATTATACTTGGTACATCATTGAAATTTTTAAAAGTACTTTTTAAAGTTTTAAAGATTTAAAACATAATATGAGGACAAAGAAAATGTCAAAGATAATGGTTGTTTTGTTTATTTGTTTGTTATTTGCCTCATGTAGCTCAGATGTGGAGCAAAAGAAGCACAACCTACAAATGGCAATCAGTTCAGTTCAGTCGCTCAGTCGTGTCTGACTCTTTGCGACCCCATGGACTGCAACATGCCAGGTCTCCCTATCCATCACCAACTCCCAGAGTTTTCTCAAACTCATGGCTATAGGCATAAACAGAAAAAAAATTTAAAAGCACTATAAAAGCCTGTTTTCTCTAGCCCAGTTGATAGGAAAAGGACAGTCTGGCAGGATACAAAGCTTCTTAAAACCACTCTAGGTGAATCAAACACTAGAAGAGAAAAATTGGCCCACTCCCATGATACCAGCAAAGGTTGAGTGAGCATCTTAGACCCCATCCTTGCCAGGCTCTAAAGGCACCTCAAACTCTCTTGATGGAGGTAAGGCTTGCATCCCCTCTGGGCAGCATCAAGGCACTTCCCCAACCCCTACTCCCCTCTGGGTTAGGGTCAGAGGAGCCCCAGTGGGCAGTATTCTTATTACTTGCTTCAGTGCCCTGACTGAGCTGGAAACTATTTCACTTGTTCACATTAACCTTTCTCTGTGCATACAATATTTTCCTGCCATCTCTTTTATGCCACACAGTCAAATCTTTGTTCTTTTCCCTTTATTTTTCAGTTTAATAATAAATATTACATTACTGACTGTCTGCTTAGAAAATATTATTTTATTATTTTTCATTTCCCTAAAATTAAAAATAATAAAATTTTATATGTAAATTTAGAACTTTGCTGGGTAAAATATCTATAAATAAAATTTAAAAATTACTATCTACAATTATTTCCAATTTTATAAAAGTATAGTATACAAACTAAAATTTAAAAAGCATATTAGTTCTGAAAAAATCATCCTATCTGTATAAATTAAACAATTGTAAGTTTAATAGAGTCAATAGATTGTCTTAATTAAAATAAATATGCAACAAATCTGGTTAAAAGTAAGCCAGATTTCTTGAATTTTGTTCATTTTTACCACCAGCAGTGAATTTATTGCTTGCTATTAGTGAAGCACTTATTTTCCCCATTAATATTTGTTCTTTGACCTTGACATGCATGTATGGGCTTACAAACATTCCCCAAGTCAGCACCACTTTTTGATGTTTTGAATTCTAAGAGGATTTTTCTCTTCATTTCTTTTATTTATTTTCTTCTTGATTCTCTTCCCGAGTTCACAAAACATGGTACTACATGATAGTTTTTTTTCATTCCTTCCTTTCCCAGATTTTCTGAGAGGTTGGGTTTTCATTACTCTATGGAATAATATTTGGAAACTTATTCTTGCCCTTTGTCCTGTATACACAAGCCTTTATGCTATTTAAAGGAGGCTTGAGTAATAACCAAAGATGGACAAGGTCCTTGCATTAGTCATAAATCTATATATTACTAAAACAAATTGAGAAAATTTCAAGCATTACATGTTGGATTCTAAGTCAGTTAGCACACTAATTCTCTGAAGTACTTTAAGTTGAAATTGATACCCTATGAAACTTGAATAAGATTATAAAGACCATACTAATCACTGAAATAATAATTTGCTTATTATTTAGAAGCTGATATTTTATGGAAAGCATTTGATACAGTCTATAATAATTTCCAGGTATAACAAAAGCAATAAAATTAGATAAATCTAGCTAATACAGAAACTGTAATCAAACTCACAACCAGGAATTTTCTAGGAGCCTGGGACAATATGGAAATATGAACTGGCAGAAAGAAGTTTTTAAAAATTCTCAGTTGGTACTTCCCTGGTGACCCAGCTGGTAAAGAATCTGTCTGCAATGCAGGAGACCTGGGTTCAATCCCTGGGTTGGAAAGATCCCCTGGAGGAGGGCGTCACAGCCCACTCCAGTGGTCTTGCCTGGAGAATCAACATGAACAGAGCAACCTGGAGAGCTATAATCCATGAGGTCACAAAGAGTTTAACACGGCTGAGTGACACAGCACTCCATTTTTAACAGGACATTATCATATGGTCGAACTAGATAATTTATATTTAAACAAGAGCTACTGTATTCAAGACAAGATACACCAAGATATCTTTACCTGGTAGGGACTTCCTGGAGACCACTGTCAAGAAATATTGTTAAATTAACTTTGGGCAAGTAGAAGCAACAGCGTGACTGATATCCACCATGGATTCTAGCATGAGCAGTGAAAGTGGAAGTGTTAGTCTCTCAGTCGTGTTTGGCTCTTTGTGATCCCATAGATTGTAGCCCTCCAGTCTCCTCTGTCCATGGAATTTTCCAGGGAAGAATACCAGAGTGGGTTGCCATGCCTTTCTCCAGGGGATCTTCCTGACCCAGGGATTGAACCCAGGTCTCCCTCATTGCAGGTGGATTCTTTACCATTTGAGCTAGCTGGGAAGCATGTGACCTTGCAAAATTTACACTATCTGAGACTTGATTTTCTCAAAAATAAGCAGATTGGTGGACTGAATTACAGATGGCAAACAATAAGGGCCACCTCTCCTCATGCTACTGATGATGCTTGGTATTTAACATTCAAGAATCTAATGTCATTGGAAAAAATGTATTTTATTTTCTGTGTATGCTAATCTCTGCTACAGATAAGCATTTCACCATTTCCCATAGATACACATGGAGGCCTTTAAAAGATGTTGAATAAAAGTGAAAGAATAGCAGAATGGAGGAAATGGTCCATTTTTATTCAAAAAGTTTGCTTGGTATTTCAGGCTTAAGCCCCAGTCAGTGGTAAAACAGATGCAGCTGGGGCATTTCACTATGGTTACAGCATACCAACACAAAAAAGTCTGCGTAGAATGAATTGTCTTTTGGCTAAGCTTTCCTGTTTTGGCAACCCACTCCAGTACTCTTGCCTGGAAAATCCCATGGACGGAGGAGCCTGGTAGGCCCCAGTCTATGGGGTTGCAAAAAGTCGGACACGACTGAGTGACTTCACCTCACTTCACTTCCTGTTTTGTGGTCTTTGGGCAGTAAGAAGCTCCTGATCAGCCCAAGTTTGTCACATCCCTCTCCTGACCATGGAGCCATCATGAGTGTCAAATGGCTGGATCCTTTCTCAAGCTTGCTGTTATTTTTCTTTCCTTCTTTTCTGTTACTTAAAATACACAAAGTTAGGGTAATTCCCTGACAGTCCAGTGGTTAGGATTCTGCACTTTCACGGCTTAAGGCTCTTTGAGTTCAATCGCTGGTTGGGGAACTAAGAACCCACAAACCATACAATGTGGCTAAAAAACAAAAAAAAGTTATGTAGACATGAAAAAAATACTACTTACAGACACATAAATAATATATATAATATATACAGGGTAAGAAGATATTTTTAAAAGGCAATACTTAACATATTTTTGTAAATTTTCAAATTGTTTAAATGTAACTATCAAAATTTTTATAGCCTAAAAATTCATTTACTATATTACAACACTGACCTAATAGTGAAGTCAAATTTTATTAGTTTTGCAGTATAATAAGCCAGCAGTAAAACATGCTTCTGCTGCTTAGTCACTTGAGTTGTGTTCAACTCCCAGCAACCCTATGGACTGCAGCCTGCCAGGCTCTTCTGTCCATGGGATTCCCTAGGGAAGAGTACTAGAGTGGGTTGCCACGACCTCCTCCAGGAGATCTTCCCAACCCAGGGATTGAACCTGAGTCTCCTGCATTGCAGACGGACTCTTTATCACAGAGCCATCAGGGAAGTCCTCAGTTAAACATACTTTAAAATTAATAATTGCATCAAAGAGTATGTTGTAGAGACAAAGAAAATACTACAAGTGAATTGCATCACTGTTTTATAGGTACAGTTCAGTTGCTCAGTCGTGTCCAACTCTGTGCGACCCTGTGGACTGCAGCACACCAGGCTTCCCTGTTTATCACCAACTCCCAGAGCTTACTCAAACTCATGTCCATTGAATCGGTGATGCCATCCAACCATCTCATCCTCTGTCATCCTCTTCTCCTCCTGCCTTCAATATTCCCCAACATCAGGGTCTTTCAAATGAGTCAGTTCTTTGCATAAGGTGGCCAAAGTATTGGAGTTTCAGCTTCAGCATCAGTCCTTCCAATGAATATTCAGGACTGATTTCCTTTAGGATGGACTGGTTGAATCTCCTTGTAGTCTAAGGGACTCTCAAGAGTCTTCTCCAACACCACAGTTCCAAAGCAGCAACTCTTTGGCACTCAGTTTTCTTTATAGTCTACCTCTCACATCTACACATGAATACTGGGGAAAAAAAACCATAGCTTTGACTAGACAGATCTTTGTTGGCAAAGTAATGCCTCTGCTTTTTAATATGCTGTCTAGATTGGTCAGGGAGCAATCATCTTATAATTTCATGGCTGCAATCACCATCAAGTGATTCTGGAGCCCAAGAAAATTAAAGACTCTCACTGTTTCCATTGTTTCCCCATTTGTTTGCCATGAAGTGATGGGACCAAATGTCATGATCTTAGTTTTCTGAATGTTGAGTTTTAAGCCAACATTTTCACTCTCCACTTTCACTTCTATCAAGAGGCTCTTTAGTTCTTCTTCCCTTTCTGCCATGGGGTGGTGTCATCTGCATATCTGAGGTTACTGGTATTTTCCTGGCAATCTTGATTCCAACTCGTGCTTCATCCAGCCCAGCGTTTCTCATGATGTACTCTGCATAGAAGTTAAATAAGCAGAGTGACAATATACAGCTTTGACATACACCTTTCCTTATTTGAAACCAGTCTGTTGTCCCATGTCCAGTTTTAACTGTTGCTTCTTGACCTGCATACAGATTGCTCAGTAGGCACATCAGGTGGTCTGATATTCCCATCTATTAAAAGAATTTTCCACAGTTTATTGTGATCCACACAGTCAAAGGCTTTGGCAGAGTCAAAAAGCAGAAATAGATGTTTTTCTGGAAATCTCTTGCTTTTTGATGATCCAGTGAATGTCGGCAATTTGATCTCTGGTTCCTCTGCATTTTCTAAATGCAGCTTGAACATCTGGAAGTTCATGGTTCATGTGCTATTGAAAGCTAGCGTGGAGAATTTTGAGCACTACTTCACTAGCATGTGAGATGAGTGTAACTGTGTGGTAGTTTGAGTATTGTTGGCATTCCCTTTCTTTGGGATTGCAATGAAAACTGACCTTTTCCAGTCCTGTGGCCACTGCTGAGTGTTCCAGATTTGCTGGCATATTGAGTGCAGCACTTTCACAGCATCATCTTTCAGGATTTGAAATAGCTCAACTGGAATTCCATCACCTCCACTAGCTTTGTTCATAGTGATTCTTCTTAAGGCCTACTTGACACTGTATTCCAGGAATATATAGGTGGAAATGGTAATTTTTAAATTTAATACCTAAGGCAATCACAGAGAGTTTACCCTCTTAATGAACATATTTTTCATATGCAGGAGAATTTTGAAAATCTCTCAATTCAATTATAAAATGCTCAGTGAGATTCAATCTGGTACACTAAGCACGGGCAGTTGTGCCCGGTGCACTAAGCTTGGTCGAGAGGAGCTACCCCATGTCCGAGGTCAGGGGAAGAAGCTGGGAGGACCCCATGCCTGAAGGGTGGCGGCCAAGAGGAATTACCCCACGTCCAAGGTCAAGGGTGGTGGCCAAGAGTTCCAGGCTGCAACAGCACAGGAATGGCTGAGAGGAGCTACTCTGCATCCAAGGTCAAAGGCAGTGACCTGGAGGAGCAACCCCGTGCCCAAGGCCAGGAGTAGCAGCCAGGAGGAGCAACCCCATGTCCAAGGGGTGGTTGCTGCACCGGCAATGGAGGGCCTAGAGGAGCTATCCCACGTTGAAGGTCAGGAAGGGTGGTGGTGAGGAGATACCCTTCGTCCAAGGTAAGGAGCAGTGGCTGCGCTTTGCTGGAGCAACCCTGAAGAGATACCCCACTCGCAAGGTATGAGAAACCCAAGTAAGATGGTAGGTGTTTCAAGATGGCATCAGAGAGCAGACACACTGAAACAATACTCACAGAAAACTAGTCAATCTAATCACACTAGGACCACAGCCTTGTCTAACTCAATGAAAGTAAGCCACTCCTGCGGGGCAACCCAAGATGGGTGGGTCATGGTGGAGAGGTCTGACAGAATGTGGTCCACTGGAGAAAGGAATGGCAAATCACTTCAGTATTCTTGCCTTGAGAACCCCATGAAGAGTATAAAAAGGCAAAATGATAGGATACTGAAAGAGGAACCCCCAGGTCAGTAGGTGCCCAACACGCTACTGGAGATCAGTGGAGAAATAACTCCAGAAAGAATGAAGGGATGGAGCCAAAGAAAAACAGTACCCAGCTGATGATGTGACTGGTGATAGAAGTAAGGTCTGATGCTGTAAAGAGCAGTATTGCATAGGAACCTGGAATGTCGGGTCCAAGAATCAAGGCAAATTAGAAGTGGTCAGACAAGAGATGGCAAGAGTGAATGTCGACATTCTAGGAATCCGTGAACTAAAATGGACTGGAATGGGTGAATTTAACTCAGATGACCATTATATCTACTACTGTGGGCAGGAATCCCTCAGAAGAAATGGAGTAGCTATCATGGTCAACAAAAGAGTCCAAAATGCAGTATTTGGATGCAGTCTCAAAAACAACAGAATGATCTCTGTTTCCAGGGCAAACCATTCAATATCACAGTTATCCAAGTCTATGCCCCAACCAGGAATGCTGAAGAAGCTGATGTTGAACAGTTCTATGAAGACCTACAAGACCTTTTAGAACTAACACCCCAAAATGATGTCTTTTTCATTCTAGGGGACTGGAATGCAAAAGTAGGAAGTCAAGAAACACCTGGGGTAACAGACAAATCTGGCCTTGGAGTGCGGAATGAAGCAGGGCAAAGACTAATAAAGTTTTGCCAAGAAAATACACTGGTCAAAGCAAATACCCTCTTCCAGCAACACAAGAGGAGACTCTACACATGGACATCACCAGATGGTCAACACCGAAATCAGATTGATTCTGTTCTTTGCAGCCAAAGAGGAGAAGCTCTATACAGTCAACAAAAACAAGACCAGGAGCTGACTGTGGCTCAGATCATGAACTCCTTATTCACGAATTCAGACTGAAAGTGAAGAAAGTAGGGAAAACCACTAGACCATTCAGGTATGACCTAAATCAAATCCCTTATGATTATACAGTGGAAGTGAGAAATAGATTTAAGGGCCTAGATCTGATAGATAGAGTGCCTGATGAACTATGGAATGAGGTTCATGACATTGTACAGGAGACAAGGATCAAGACCATCCCCATGGAAAAGAAATGCAAAAAGCAAAATGGCTGTCTGGGGGAGGCCTTACAAATAGCTGTGAAAAGAAGAGAGGCAAAAGGCAAAGGAGAAAAGGAAAGATATAAATACTGAATGCAGAGTTAGAAAAAATAGCAAGAAGAGATAAGAAAGCCTTCTTCAGCTATCAATGCAAAGAAATAAAGAAAAAGAACAGAATGGGAAAGACTAGAGATCTCTTCAAGAAAATTAAAGATACTAAGGGAACATTTCATGCAAAGATGGGCTCGATAAAGGACAGAAATGGTCTGGACCTAATAGAAGCAGAAGATATTAAGAAGAAGTGGCAAGAACACATAGAAGAACTGTACAAAAAGAAAAAAAAATCCTTACGACCCAGATAATCATGATGGTGTGATCACTCATCTAGAGCCAGACATCTTGGAATGTGAAGTCAAGTGGGCCTTAGAAAGCATCACTACAAACAAAGCTAGTGGAGGTGATGGAATTCCAGTGGAGCTGTTTCAAATCCTGAAAGATGCTGCTGTGAAAGTGCTGCACTCAACATGCCAGCAAATCTGGAACACTCAGCAGTGGCCACAGGACTGGAAAAGGTCAGTTTTCATTTCAATGCCAAAGAATGGTCAAACTACCGCACAATTGCATTCATCTCACATGCTAGTAAAGTAGTGCTCAAAATTCTCCAAGCCAGGCTTCAGCAATATGTGAACCATGAACTTCCTGATGTTCAAGCTGGTTTTGGAAAAGGCAGAGGAACCAGAGATCAAATTGCCAACATCTGACGGATCATGGAAAAAGAAGAGAGTTCCAGAAAAACATCTATTTCATCTTTATTGACTCTGCCAAAGCTTTTGTCTGTGTGGATCACAATAAACTGTGGAAAATTCTGGAAGAGATGGGAATTCCAGACGACCTGACCTATCTCTTGAGAAATCTGTATGCAGGTCAAGAAGTAACAGTTAGAACTGGACATGGAACACAGACTGGTTTCAAATAGGAAAAGGAGTATGTCACGGCTGTATATTCTCACTCTGCTTATTTAACTTATATGCAGACTACATCATGAGAAATGCTGGACTGGAAGAAACACAAGCTGGAATCAAGATTTCTGGGAGAAATATCAATAACCTCAGATATGCAGATGATACTGCCCTTATGGCAGAAAGTGAAGAGGAATTAAAAAGCCTCTTGATGAAAGTGAAAGTGGAGAGTAAAAAAGTTGGCTTAAAGCTCAACATTCAGAAAATGAAGATCATGGCATCCAGTCCCATCACTTCACGGGAAATAGATGGGGATCAGTGTCAGACTTTATTTTGGGGGCTGCAAAATCACTGCAGATGGTGACTGCAGCCATGAAATTAAAAGACTCTTACTCCTTGGCAGAAAACTTATGACCAACCTAGATAGCATATTGAAAAGCAGAGACATTACTTTGCTGACTAAGGTCCGTCTAGTCAGGGCTATGGTTTTTCCAGTGGTCATGTATGGATGTGAGAGTTGGACTGTGAAGAAGGCTGAGCACCAAAGAATTGGTGCTTTTGAACTGTGGTGTTGGAGAAGACTCTTGAGAGTCCCTTGGACTGCAAGGAGATCCAACCAGTCCATTCTGAAGGAGATCAGCCCTGGGATTTCTTTGGAAGGAATGATGCTAAAGCTGAAACTCCAGTACTTTGGCCACCTCATGCAAAGAGCTGACTCATTGGAAAGACTCTGATGCTGAGAGGGATTGGGGCAGGAGGAGAAGGGGATGACAGAGGATAAGATGGCTGGATGGCATCACGGACTCGATGGATGTAAATCTGAGTGAACTCCAGAAGTTGGTGATGGACAGGGGAGGCCTGGCATGCTGCAATTCATGGGGTTGCAAAGAGTTAGACACAACTGAGCAACTGAACTGGACTGAATTGATTCCAAGGGCGTATATTCGAAGAAGCAAGAAGCAAGGTGAGGAGTGGTTAATTAGTATCCAACTGAAAAATGCTTATATGTACATCAAAACAATGAACTAGCTGCTTTTTGTTTTGCTTTTGTGAGTAATGCAGAACATTCCAAGAATCAAGCAAATTTGTACAAAATACATAAATCTGACTGTAAAACACTGAGGAGTAGGGTAGCAAATTAAATGAATAAATTATTTCAATATTTCAGGCAATCTCTCTTTTTAAACAAAAATCTGTGCCTTGGTCATTGATAATTAAGAGTAAAAAATGTTGCCATCGTTTCACATAAATATTTGAAAATCATGTCAGGCCAACAAGACATTATTTTCTGTAGGGAGACACTGATGATAATCGCTTATCATATATCATTAAAAAGTCATTTAGTTGTTGGAATTTTGGAGTATAAACTGGAAATTAAGAGGTGAGTTTGCTGTATGTTTGACTATTACTAGCAGGTATAGCCAGATATTTTTAACAAGTAACATTTTTATTTAGTAAAAAATAATACTTCTGAATTTTGCTGATAAATAATAAACATGATATTTTATTCACTTGGATAAGAAACAAAGAAGTATCAGTGTTGTACAAATTCTCATTACTAATGTGACTCTTACATGACAGGATTTTTTTCTTAATGCTTATTTGACTGTACCAGGTCTCAGTTGCAACATGCAGGATCTTAGTTGTGGCAGGCAAATTCTTAGTTGCAGCATGTGCAGTCTTGTTCCCTGACCAGGGCTCGAATCTGGCCTCCCACAGTGGGAGCATGGGGTCTTAGTCACTGGACAACCAGTGAAATCCCAAGGATTTTTATATATAGAAGAAATAGATTGCTTTGCCTCAGCTGGAATGCCCATCTCAGATGAACTACTCTCCATGGTAAAGTAAATTTGGCCAATAGAGGCTTGTTTGAATTTTAGAATATGGAAGAGTTTAGAGCCAATCTGGGCTTTCCTGGTGGCTCAGATTGTAACGAATCTGCCTGCAGTGCCAGAGATCCAGGTTCAGTCCCTGGGTTGGGAAGATCCCCTGGAGAAGGGAATGGCAACCCACTGCAGAATTCTTGCCAGGAGAATTCCATGGACATAGGAGCCTGGAGGGCTATAGTCTATGGGGTTGCCAGGAGTCAGATACAGCTGAGTGACTAACACTTTCACTTTCACTTTTTAGACAGTCTACATATACTTTCTATTATGTTTTCTGTTCTGCTGTTCTCTTAATTTTTCTTTTCCTATCTAAACTCGTTCTTTGACTTGAGATATATCTAGATTTCCTTGGGTAAATCGTCCTAGCACAGCAACACCAAAATAATCTTCTTGTTTCCTTTCAATTTCTTTGGAGTCATATTGTTACTATTACTACCCAAAAAGGCTTAGGAGAAATCCCTTGGATTAAATTAATTGTTCTCCTCTTTCCCTGCTTGTGATTCCTTGATGGTCATAATGACCCTTAGACAAGCTTGTTTTCCACTCAGACTTGTTCCTGCAGTTGAAAAAAAAATGTGTCTGGTAAACATGCTTAGGGCTGTTCCTAGTAGAACCTTTCCAAAAACACTTCTTTATTTTAAATGTGTCTAGTTGTCTGGTTTCTCATCTAAAATGTTCTATTATCTTTAGTTGTCAGACTTAAATACTTAAATTTGATAACCAATAAAACTGATAACTAGTAATTAAACTGAATGTTAGTTTTAGACTTATTTTTATTAAGTTAAAACACAGTAAATTGCCATATGTAAAGTAAACATTGTACAGTGTCAGTCATTTTATATCTTGACTAACATTTTCCTCTTTACCATGAGGGCAACAAATTAATAAAGGCTTGGTTTCAGGAGTCAGACTCACAAACCTTCAGCTTTTAGCCCAGTCACTTACTAGCTGTGTGACTGTGAAAAGTTATTTAATCTTTTTGGCCTCAATTTCTTTATTGGAAAATTAGACATAGTAATGAGACCACAGATAAGTAGACCCAAGGCTAAGCAGCTGGAGTTCATCCTCTATGGACAGATATTCCAGAATAGCACGAGTGGGAGAGAAGCAGAGCCTGCCCAGATAAGAGATGCTGTTGTTCAGTTGCTAAGTCGTGTCTGACTTCTTGCAACCCCATGAACTGTAGCACGCCAGACTCCTCTGTCCTCCACTGTCTTCCAGAGCGTGTTCATATTCATGTCCATTGAATCAGTGATAAAAGATAAAAGACACACATTCCTCAATATTGAAGTCAAGGAGACACTTGTGAAGAAAGGCTCCAAGGAGATTTAAAAGTGAGAGGGCATCACCATAGTAAGTGATGTCAATCTACCCTTAGGCCTCTTCACTAGAATCCATCTTGGCTGAGACATGCATGTGCACTTATGGGAGGATTCTGAAGGAAACCAAATACAGGGATTGAAAGCAGGATGATTGCCCCAAGGAAAACAGGAAGAAATGCCCCATAAAAGTGATTCAATCTACCACAAAGGCACAACTCTCTCGGAGTCTGTCTGTGTATCTATCCACATGTGCCTTTTTTCTTGATAATAAGTACTTGATTCACTACCTTCCATCTTTACCAGGAAATTCATTATGACGCAGCTGAGAGGTCAGGGCCTTGCCACTGGCCACTGCCTATGGTGGTCTAGTGGCTTGAATTCAGAGCTCTCACTGCTGCAGCCTGACTTCAGTCTCTGGCCTGGAACCAAAACCTGCTTCAAGTAACTGCAGGCCAAGGCCACCCAAGATCAGTAATAATAGACACTGTATTCAGTTCTTATATATACTAAAGGAATTAATATACACAATGTTGGGACTTCCCTGTTGGTCCAGTGGTTAAGGAGCCATCCTTCCACTGTGGTGAGGAGCAGGTTTAGTTCCTGCTTGGGGATCCCCGCACATGGTGTGGTGCAGCCAAGAAAATAAGCAAAAAAATAAAAAATAAAAAAATAAACACCACATTGTTATAGACTGAGTGCTCAAAAATATTAAAGTATCATTCACACTGGATTTAATTAATACTTTGATTGTCTTTCCCACTCTGTTCTTTGTCCTGTTGAATTTCCTGATTGGTTCCCCTGGTATGTATGAACTGCTCTCACATTCCTAGTCCATTGAGTTTTCACATATTATCTCATTTGATACTATGAACATTTTGAGATTTAGGGGATAGGAATTATTATCCCTCTTTCCCAAACAAGGAAACAACATTTCATTATGTTTTCAAGATGCATCAGTTCAGTTCAGTCGCTCAGTCATGTCTGACTCTTGTGACCCCATGAATCACAGCACGCCAGGCCTCCCTGTTCATTACCATCTCTCGGAGTTCACTCAAACTCACGTCCATCGAGTCAGTGATGCCATCCAGCCATCTCATCCTCGACCGTCCCCTCCTCCTCCTGCCCCCAATCCCTCCCAGCATCAGAGTCTTTTCCAATGAGTCAACTCTTTGCATGAGGTGGCCAAAGTACTGGAGTTTCAGCTTTAGCATCATTCCTTCCAAAGAAATCCCAGGGTTGATCTACTTCAGAATGGACTGGTTGAATCTCCTTGCAGTCCAAGGGACTCTCAAGAGTCTTCTCCAGCACCACAGTTCCAAAGCATCAATTCTTCAGTGCTCAGCCTTCTTCACAGTTCAACTCTCACATCCATACATGACCACAGGAAAAATCATAGCCTTGACTAGACGGATCTTAGTCAGCAAAGTAATGTCTCTGCTTTTGAATATACTATCTAGGTTGGTCATAACTTTCTTCCAAGGAGAAGCATCTTTTAATTTCATGGCTGCAGTCACCATCTGCAGTGATTTTGGAGCCCCCAAAATAGAGTCTGACACTGTTTCCACTGTTTCCCCATCTATTTCCCATGAAGTGATGGGACTGGATGCCATGATCTTCATTTTCTGAATGTTGAGCTTTAAGCCAACTTTTTCACTCTCCTCTTTCACTTTCATCGAGAGGCTTTTTAGCTCCTCTTCACTTTCTGCCATAAGGTAGTTTCATCTGCATATCTGAAGTTATTGATATTTCTCCCGGAAATCTTGATCCAGCTTGTGTTTCTTCCAGCCCAGCGTTTCTCATGATGTACTCTGCATATAAGTTAAATCAGCAGGATGACAATATACAGCTTTGATGTACTCCTTTTCCCTATCAAGGTGCATACAGGAACTAAAAGGCAAAGCCTTGTGAGAATTCACTAATCTTTTTTCACCAAGCTGCCTTTTGTAAGGTCATTTTCGAATGGATATTCCTGGGCAGCAAATATTCTAACACTAATGGCATTAGATTGATACGATTATTCTGAAGAAATCTTCTCATTTGTTATAAACTTCTATAGTAGCCAGTATTTATTTTGCTATTAACTTCTACCTCATGTTGCTGTTGTTGTTGCTGTTGTTGTTGCTGTTTAGTCATGTCCAATTCTTTTGTGACCCCATGGACTGTAGCCCACGAGGCTCCTCTGTCCATAAGATTTCCCAGGCAAGAACACTGGAGAGAGTAGCCATTCTCTTCTCCAAGGGATCTTCCCTTACCCAGGAATCCAACCTGGGTCTTCTGCATTGGCAGGTGGGTTCTTTACCTCTAGGGCCACCTGGGAAGCCCTCAATAAAGCCTCATAATAGAACAGAAATAGCTGAAACCTCTTACTGAGTCTGTCTCAGAAGCCCTCTGCTTTCTCCAGAGAGAACATCCTGAGGCAATACGACCTTTGGTGAAGTAAAACTTGGGAGGAAGCAAGGCTACCAGTAACGATTACTGGTGCTATGCGAAAGGAGAACTGAAGACCACTTTTCATAACAGTCCGGAGTGAGATGGCGGTCAGGATGTGAGAAGAAGAAAGAGGAGGCTCTGGGGAACTCCCACCATCCCACAAAGAAGGAATTGCCCTGCATCCTCTCAGAATGATGGCAGAAACCTGTGAAATGTGTCCATGTACCATAGAGGGGGTCTATGCTAATTTGTTTAAAATTAGTAGGCCTAGTATGGGTGATTCAAATGCTTTGCTTCTTGTCCTCTTAAAATTGTAGACAGAAAATGATGTTTTTAGCCTTTCTTTTAAAAGAGAGTTGAATTTCTGAAAAAAGTTGCATTAATTTTCAATTTTGATTCAATCTGTGGTGTCCATCAAAAGTATCATCATTCTGTGTTGGAGGCAATTAAGAATCAGAGTAGGTGTGTTTAGAATTGAAATATCTATGTTTAAACTCAGATCCCTCTCCTTACTGACTCTGTGACCTTGAGAAAGTTAATCTCTCTAAGCCTCAGTGTTTTTCAATCTGTAAAGTGAGAAAATTTTAGAAATAGTAAAAAACCTCAGAGGATCTTCATAAGTATTCAATGCAAAAGGTGCTTAGTGCAATACCTGGCATATCACAACAATTCAACAAATTATAGAGACAGTATTTCATATAAATATACATACATTTCATATATGAGTACATTTGTATTTCAATGTATGCATATACTGTTAAGTATATAATGTACATTTGTGTTAGACACTCAGTTGTGCTCAACTCTTTGCAACCCCAAGGACTGTAGCCCACTAGGCTCCTCTGTCCATGGAATTTTCTGGGCAAGAATACTTGAGTGGATAGCCATTCCCTTCTTCATGAGATCTTTCTGACCCAAGGATCGAATCTGGGTCTTCTGCATTGCAGGCAGATTCTTTACCATCCAAGCCACCAGGGAAGGCATACTTATGTATATATATTTATTTATAAATTTTATCTTATATATCAGAAAAGGTGAAATACTTGGCTAGGAGGATTGGAAGCAATAGTTTCTTTGGGGGCTTTTGCCTGTCACTGCCAATTCAACATTAAACTTTCAAGGCATTCAGATTAAATGACTACTGCCTGCACAATTTAGCATCTTTCTCAGCATCATTACTAGGCTTCAAATAAAGCACACTGAGTGTTTGCTTGAGTATAAATCTAATATAATCCTCAGAAAAGGCCAGGTGTGTTTCCTGTTTGAAATGTTGGTTATATGTTTCCAGGTGCTATGCAGAGCATTGCTTGGGATGTGTAAATTGCCTTCTACTGAGGTTATCTTACTTAGCTGTCACCTTTCTCCCTAATCCCTGGCCACCTGATTTTTTTTTTTTTTTTTTTAGTGTCTCTTGTTTTTCACCACTGAAAATAAAATGAAAATGCCTAACACTCTAGTATCCCTTTTGTTAGTACTCTGACAACAATATCCAGATTTGCCTTCAAATTTTCAGTTTAATATTTCCCTCAAACTTGTTGATAACAGTTGTTTAGTTGTTATATGCCTGATACAGAATTCACCAAAATTTGTGAATTTGAAAACTGGAGAAAAAGCAGAAGCAGCTGTAAACCAAACATACAGTGCTTACATTTTCTTATTATTTAAATAAGCAAATAAAGATGGAAATAATGAGTGCTTCTCTGTTGTTTTGCTAGTGAAATGAATAATTTCAACAGTAACCTTTTAAAAATCTATTTGTGAAACGTGTTTTCCATGAAATGAATGTTTATGTCTCAACCTCTCAGGAAGTTCCTTATATGAACAGCTGACTTGGAGGTTTGACATTTTTCCTGAACTTTTGAATTATTAATCTTGGTGACATGATATGCAAATGAGACTGCACTAACTATGGTCAGCAGCACGGCACTGGATCAGAAGCTGTATCAAGCTGCTGGCAAAAAGTTTCTGTCGAGAGATCAGGCCTCCTGACAAAATGGTAAGCTCTAATGCAATTCATGTTTTTCAGGTATATAAAGTAACTCTAGACCTCCCATTAGTCAGGGGTTTCTTTTAAAAGTGGTCTGTGAGCAATTAAGATTTTAAGCAATGTTTAAATGAGCTGTCTGAACTGTCATTTGTAAGTACAAGAAGAACAGCAAAAGAAGCCAAAAGAAAGTCATAGCTGTTTCCTCTACCACCATTTTTTTTTGCCAAATTATATGTCTTGTTTTAATTGCCAAAAATAAATCGAATTTATTAAAAGGGATTTATTTATTTTATTTGCTAATTCTTGGTAACATTTCAACAAAAAGAATAATTGGACTTATTTAGATAGATATAAATACTTATAGAAAATAACTAAAGTTTCTAGATCAGATGAAACAATCTATAATGTATAATAATTACATGCTCAGATAATAATGTGTTAGAAGAAATTTTAAGGCATTCTAAAAATGAGATTTAGCATTTGTTTATAAAAATTATATTCTTTAAGAATATTTATAGTTCACCAAGGAAAAGGAGAAAATTGTAGAAATTGTTGCTATTATAACTTCCAGAACTTTCAATAGTTGCTGAAGTATTTTTAAAGAGCTTCATAAACACACAATTTCAAACCATTCTATCAGCTTTTAATCCTTTTATTTCTGCTATAATTTCTGGAATATACAAAAATATATAAAAGATGAAGTCGTTCATATTGAATGATTATATCTTTTCAGTGTAAATATTTTCATTCAAATTATTTATCAGTGAAAAAGCAATTTGTTTATAAATACTCATATTGCTATGTAGTCTTGAAGTAGTTAAGAATTAAAATTTCATAAATGTTATCTTACGGTGATGATTATAAGAAAAACACTTTAAAAGCTAATAGACTATCAAACAGTTTTAAATTTGTGCCAAAAATGTACATTTTTAAAAAGCTGAATGCAATTAAAGTAATACTTTTTTCCCAAATTAAAAATGAGAACTAGTGATCTACTTATATAATTTGAATATTATTTATAGTTTAATACCTCTAACAAATCTAGATATATTTTTATAAATATAACTAAAGGTTTCACTTTAATTGCCAACATCTAATTTAAAAAACTTGTTAAAAATAATTCACCCAAATCAGCTATAACATATTTATCATTATTTTTATTTCCAAACTTTAAGAATTTAATCACTAAAACGCAAAGAATATATTCATTTTTCATGAGGGAAATTCATCTTCAACAAGACTTTTGCTTAAAGGACTAGGTTACTTCAATTTGAAGAACTGTGATTACCACACTAAAGACACACTCATACTAATTGAAATCTAAAAATAGTGGGTCCAGGTGAGGTTATAGTGGTCTGAAAATGTTAGACAACCTTACCCTTACTTCCATGGCAGCCAAACGTTTATGCTATACATAAGCTGCTGACATAAGTCAGTACATTTAAGCACTGACTAGGCAGAAAGAAATATAATTAGAAAAAGAGGAAATTCAAAAATGAAACAAGTAAGCTTCTTGTCATAATGAAACTTCCTACCGGTTTAATATTCATTTGGGTGCATGCACCAGCATTTTGAGTATTCCCAAAATTAGAAAGTAGCCTAGAAATGACCTTGAAAAACTCTAATATTTACAACATGGGCAAAGAAAGATTAGACTGTAAAAGGGTCTACAAAGAGAGAAAAAGGACAACAAGGAGATCACCATACCACAGAAGGCAAGGAAGAGAGAACTTCCACAATCATGGAATGGGAAGGCACTTGGAATAATCTAAAAAATAATGCTGAAAAATTACCAGTGAGCTGAAAAATAAAACCTGTATTTTGTAATTATCATTGAACTTCTACTGTATTTCTAGAAATGTTTAATATCACACATGCTGATTTTGAAGTAAAAATAGACAGTCCAAATAAAACAAATGCAGAAAGGACAGAATAAAAATTATCTGGAATCTCATCAATAGAAATATTTTAGTATCTGTCCTGAACTTTCTGAGGTTTATTAACTTAATGTGTAAATTTCAATTTTTTTAGCTAATTTAAATTTTTAAAATTGGTTCTAGAAGATATATATTAAATTTTACCTTCTACACTATATGTCTAAATCATAGATATCACTACTACAATTGCTAATTTTTAATATTAGTCATACTTATATGGGGCTTCCTGGGGCTCAGATGGGAAAGACTGTGCCTGCAATGTGGGAAACCTGGGTTTGGTCCCTGGGTCAGAAAGATCCCCTGGAGAAGGGAATGGCAACCCACTCGAGTATTCTGGCCTGGAGAATTCCATGAACAGAGGGACCTGGAAGGCATGGGGTGGCAAAAGAGTCAGACACAACTCGGTGACTAATGTTTTCACTTTCATACTATATATAGCGTCAGCTTTTATGCAGAAATAGAACAAGGAGCTTAATTTGGAGGACTTATCATTTATTAGACCTCAGAGGAAATATTTATATAAATGCTTTGTAAAAAGTCGTGTTTATGTTCCTCTTTCCACTAAGCAAGTATTTATAGACCAGTACCAGCCATGAAATTAAAAGACGCTTACTCCTTGGAAGAAAAGTTGTGACCAACCTAGATAACATATTCAAAAGCAGAGACATTACTTTGCCGACTAAGGTCCATCTAGTCAAGGCTATGGTTTTTCCTGTGGTCATGTATGGATGTGAGAGTTGGTCTGTGAAGAAGGCTGAGCACTAAAGAATTGATGCTTTAGAACTGTGGTGTTGGAGAAGAGTCTTGAGAGTCCCTTGGACTGCAAGATCCAACCAGTCCATTCTGAAGGAGATCAGGCCTGGGATTTCTTTGGAAAGGATGATGCTAAAGCTGAAACTCCACTACTTTGGCCACCTCATGCAAAGAGTTGACTCACTGGAAAAGACTCTGATGCTGGGAGGGATTGGGGGCAGGAGGAGAAGGGGACGGCCGAGGATGAGATGGCTGGATGACATCACTGACTTGAAGGATGTAAGTTTGAATGAACTCCGGGAGTTGGTGATGGACAAGGAGGCCTGATGTGCTGCGATTCATGGGGTCACAAAGAGTCAGACATGACTGAGCAACTAAACTGAACTGAACTGAACCAGGTATAGAAGATAAACTGTATGTAAGATAAAGTTGTGAGAAATGCTAAGAAAAACTAAGTATACAGTGGGCAGGGGGCTAATTAGACTGGGGAGTCAGAACCTATCTTGGAGAACTGCACTTAAACTGAAGCCTGAAAGAAGCAGAGATATCAGACAGAGGATGTGATGGAGTAAAGATCATATAAAAGGTCAGGGAAAAATTCAACAAACTGAACATTAGGAAAATTCTCTGTGCATGCAAACAACAGGAAGAAAGATGAGAAAGGAGGAGAATAATACTAGGTGAAGTTGAAGTGGAATCCAGGAGCCAGACCATGCAGGCATTGAAGTCTCACTAAAAATTATGGACTTATTCCTTAGACTGTGAAAATTATTCAAGCCTTTTGGTTGCAGAGAGAAATATGATCAGAATTTTGATTGCAGGTTTTAAATATTGTTTAGCTATCATGTTGAAAGTAGACTGAAAGGGGGCCAGGGAAGATATGAGAAGACAATAGGAGAATATCAAATAGTCCAAGATGCTGGTGGCCTGAATTAGAATGGTGATGAAAGAGATGAAGCAATAGTGATGGATTAGAGAAATTCCACTCCAGTACTCTTGCCTGGAAAATCCCATGGACAGAGAAGCCTGGTAGGCTGCAGCCCATGGGGTCGCTAAGAGTTGGACACAACTGAGCTACTTCACTTTCACTTTTCCTTTCATGCATTGGAGAAGGAAATGGCAACCCACTCCAGTGTTCCTGCCTGGAGAATCCCAGGGACGAGGGAGCCTGGTGGGCTGCCATCTATGGGGTCACACAGAGTCGCACATGACTGAAGCGACTTAGCAGCAGCAGCAGCAGAGAAATATCCAGACATTGAAGTCAACAACACATGGTTGTTTATTCATTATTGGAGGTGAGCTACAGATGACTTCAAGACATTGCTCAGATGTCTAAGGTGAACATTTCAGTAAATGGTGTGGCCATTTACTGAGTTAGGTGGAAGTACAGCAAGACTGAGACGAAAGTTGGAGAACTTATATAGGATTTCTAGAGACAGGCACCTCTGAGAGATCAGTCTATGGTAATAACTATAAACCACTAGCGCTTATAAGACAGGGCTGGGCTGGGATGTACATTGATAGGTGGATATATGGATGGTCATTAAAGATAGAAAGTGGATTGAATAATCCAGGCATCTATATTGTTGTTATCCAGATGCTAACAACTTTTGTGACCCCATGGACTGCACACCTGGTGAAAGCACACCAGGCTTTCGTGTCTTCACTATCTCCCAGAGTTTGCTCAGACTCATGTCTATGGCGTTGACAATGCCATTGACACCATGGACATGAAAAGAAGGGATACGATAAAGAAAGGAGTTAGATAAAGAAGGGATTCAGTATTGATCCTTGAGGAAGTCAACATTTAATGCTTAGGCCCTGAAGGCTTAGACCACAAGAGAGTCTTCAAAACACAACCAGGGAGGGAAAGAAAGGAAAATTAGGAGATTTTCATGTCACAGAAGGCAAAGGAAGGGAGTACTTTTATGAAAAATGGAAAAACAGCTGTATGAAGAGACATCAGATAAGAGGACTGAAAAAATGAGCATTAGATGGAGTCATATGGAGGCCATTTTGGTAGAGTGATGGATCAGAAGCCAAACTAAAGTAGGTTGAAAAAGGAATGGGGTGTCAGGATGTCAAAATAATTAGTGAGGACAGCTCCAATGTTGATCAATGTATGACAAGGAGAGAAATATGTGAAACCAGGGAGAGTTGTTTAATCTTATATATGCCTTGCTTTTAAGACAAGATGAGAGTGTATAAGAGCCATTGCAAAGGATGCAGTTGAGATGGAGAGGCTGAAAAGATGATGAATAACATGTGGGAATCTTAAAAACTCAGGGATGAGTTCAATCTGAAGTAAGCCAAGAGAAATAGATATTTTCTCTTGTTACAGAAAGGAAGGAGGAGAGGATAGTGAGAGAGGCAGGAACCAGAGAGTGAAAGCCCAATGACCAGGTTCTTCTCAGGGATTCACAGGCAAAACCATCTGCTAATGATGAGTAGGACAGAGGTTTGAAAAAATTGGAAAGGTATGACGATGAGAAATGTGGTAAATTGCTGGTAATGTGAGAGAACAGTAAACTCATATAACTTCAAATACAGAGTGAAACCAATCTACTTGGTTCTTCAAATTAGCCTGCTCAATTTTACAGTGAAGTATCTACTGTGTGCAATGTCGTGGGCTGCAGGGCAAATTCTGGCCCTGACATTTGGTGACCTGTGATTAGTAATTTAATTCTTCAACCTAGGTTTTTCTCATGTCTAGGGGGATGGAAGTGGAATTGAGTTAAATGGATTTTTCTGAAAATTAGAGATAATATTTGTGATGTGCTTGGCATAGGTCAATAAATATGTTCTCTTGTTGCAAAATTAAAAGACTAGAGTTGTATTTTATAAATGTAAAACAATAAGCATAATCCTTTGTCAATATGGTAACAAAATCAAAGCCATTAAAACTGCAAGACTGAAGTTGTAAGAATCGATATTTCCTCTTCTAGTCTATGGTTCAGTTAAACGTAGCTCAGAGAATTTGTTGAACTACTGAGATTTGCTATGGACCACAGTCAATCCTGAAGACAAAGTTAATTTGATTTCTCATTTATTTCACTGCAGTTTCTCTTGGTCTCTTTGCTGTTTGTCAAGTCCTCTATGCATGTTTCCATCTCTGGACCTTTGCATGTGCTTTTCCTTATGTCTGACAATCTTTATCATTACATGACATGAACTTATTTCTTTCTTGATTTTTCCCAAGAAAAGAAAAGTTATTTGAGATGGGGAATGTTATTTTACTCACAACTGTCATCCGTGTCTAGCATATAGTTCAAAGAATCTCAATAAGTATAGGTAAAACTAATATATTAATGATATGTAAGCATATAATTATGTATTATACATACGCACTTCTTACTAATGTAACCAACTCTCTGCAGTTCAAATTTTAAGTGTTATTTGATGATGATGATGATGTTGATCAAGATGCTGATAATAAAGGCAATGATATTTTGTACAGTTTTTTCGGTCTTACTTTAGTGATTCATCCTTACGTCTTCTCTCCTTTCTTTAGGAATGGAATGCGACTTGTGACCACTGGCAGGCCGTGCAGACTGCCCTGGAAAGCTGCTACCTTCCCATTTTTATGGCATTGAGTTTATTGTGGGAATCCTTGGGAATACTGCTGTTGTTTTTGGCTACCTCTTCTGCCTGAAAAACTGGAACAGCAGTAACATCTACCTCTTCAACCTCTCTATCTGTGACTTGGCTTTTTTGTGTACCCTTCCCATGCTGATGAGACAGTATTCCCAGAGAAAATGGACATACGGATATGTGCTGTGTATAAGCAACCGATATGTACTTCATGCCAACCTCTATACCAGTATTCTTTTCCTCACTTTTATCAGCATCGATCGATATCTGCTCATGAACTATCCTTTCCGGGAACACCTCCTGCAAAAGAAAGCATTTGCTATTTTAATATCTTTGGCCGTTTGGGGTTTAGTAACCTTAGAGCTCCTGCCCATACTTCTTTTTATACATTCTGATGACAATAGCAGCAACTGTACTGATTATGCAAGTTCTGGGGACCCCAAGCACAGCCTCATTTACAGCATGTGTCTAACCTTTCTGGGCTTTCTCATTCCCCTTTTTGTGATGTGCTTCTTTTATTTCAAGATTGCTCTCTTTCTAAAGCAGAGGAACAGGCAGCTCACTACAGCTTTGCCCCTTGAGAAGCCTCTCCACTTAGTCATCATGGCAGTTGTGATCTTCTCTGTGCTTTTTACTCCCTACCATGTCATGCGAAATGTCCGGATTGCTTCACGCCTGGAGACCTGGAAGAAGTCCCCATGTACTGAAGCCATCATCAACTCCTTGTACATCCTGACAAGGCCGTTGGCCTTTCTGAACAGTGTCATCAACCCTGTCTTCTATTTCCTCTTGGGAGATCACTTCAGGGAGATGTTGATGAATAAACTGAGGCACCACTTCAAGGCCCTTACATCCTTCAGAAGATGAGCTCACGGACTAACATTTTCATGCGAGAATACTGAGATGTCTGTGTAGCAGATCGTTTCACAGAAGCAGCTGTAGGTCGGTTAGAGTTTAACTCAGACATAAATCAGAGAGGCCCACAGACTTGACCCTGGTTTAAAGGCATGCTAGACCCAGGGTGTGTGAAAAGAAGATGATGGAAGGTATTTATTGGTTTATTGACCTAAGCATTGAAAGGAGTTGGATTGGCACTGTCTAATGTTTGAGCACAAAAGTCCAAAATTCTACGTGATATAAGACCCTCTCACTCAGTGTAAAAGGAACAGAAGATAAAGTTGCAAGTTGTTTGTGTTTAATCACTAGTCAGATTGTAAAAAAAAAAAAATTGTGTTGGCAATATTCTGTATATTATTCGTGTGTGTGTGTGTTAGCTGCTCAGTCATGTCTAACTCTTTGTGACTCCATGGACTAGAGCCCGCCAGGCTTCTCTCTCCGTGGAGTTCTCCAGCAAAAAAGCTGGAGTGGCTTGCCATTCCTTTCTCCAGGGAAACTTCCCGACCTAGAGATTGAACCCAGGTCTCCCACACTGCAGACAGATTCTTTACTGCTGAGCTACTGGGAAAGCCCATACAATGTTATTCATACAAGGTTACTCATACAATCCCATAATTTTCTGTGAAGACCAAATAAGAGAGGATTAGTCTTGTGCTGTTAAATATTGTTGCTAGAAGTAGCGTTCTTGAGCAAATTTAGAGATAACAGTAGCAACAAAGAGCAGAAAAAAATGTAACTGGTTCAAATATGCCCATATTTCTTTATATTGATTAAGAATTGGGGTCCAGTTGTAATTATAAGTTCTCTTTTGTTGTTATATGGTTTTTAGTGCAAATAATCATATTAAATAGAACCTAAAGAGATGATTTTGTAGAAACATATGTGAGCTCAGCTCTCAGGGGACTTAGGTATAAGTGACTTTATAAAAATAATAGAGTCAGATACCAAGGATAATTGTAAAGATTCCAAAGTCATGGAACACAAAGCACCTATCAGGAAACTCAAAGGAAGACAAAACAAAACAAAATCAGTGCCCTGTTTTTATAATCAGTGCACCATCTGGTATTTTATGATCACAATGTGATTTTCAGTGCATGGAAATATATTAAGTTCTTTAGCCTTCCTGCTCTTGATTAAATAGTAAACTTTGAAATATATTAATATCATAAAACCAGAAAATAAGAGGAAGTGAAATGCTAATGTCAAAACTTATTGAGTTAATTATTTTCCTTTTTGGAGAGAAAAATCAGTTTTTCTACACCCCCCTCCTTGCCCCAAATACACACACACTTATTTTTTTAAGCAATGGGATAATTTACAAGGACAATTTTATCTTGAAAGAGTGACTCATATCTGCAATGAGACTTATTTTCATAGAGTATTACCTAAGACTGTTGGAGAAAATGTTTTAAACAAAACACACTATATGAATTTGCAAAATGTACAGAACATTTATGTACCTATCAATATAGATTATTCCAAGAGGGTTATGTAAACACTATCCTACTCCACAAATCAAATTTGGAGAGGGGGAATGAGTGCTGCATTAGCTATTTAGAGTTAAAAGGATCATATAATAATTTACATATTACATGCAGTAAAATGTGTGCATGGCCACATGCCTATGCTCTTTTCCTTAAGGTCATTAGCTGTAATGCAAAGGATAAAAATAAGCATTATAGGAGCTAAGACATAAAATTCCATGGCTCCCCTGTTTTGAGGTTTCCTGGTAACATTATATCCTGACATTCCAAAACCCCAAAATATTCCCATTGAAATATTGTAAAAAAATTACTCACAAAGGATTTGTTTTCCTACCTAATCTTAGGCTTTTAATTTTTTTTTCATTTGTCAATAATTTTAAGGTGTCAATGTCATTTTATAACTGCCTGATAAAAGTTGATCTTCTGAATTTTTTTCATTAGAAAAGGCCACAAGACAGAGTCTTAGGAAAGAAAGATTCACTTATCTGCAAAAATATAATTTAACTGTAATTTACCTCTGATGCATTGATTTTCATCTGTAAACATGAAACTAAATTTGTGCCACACCTATCCCAAGAATTGGTAGGGGTAAGCTTTTCTAATAGTATAGCAAAATATTTTGTGAATCTATGAACTCTTACACATATTTTATAAGCAAAATGTTAATTTTATAACATATTTCTTATTTTTTGTTCAAATTTGTCATGTGATAATGTAATCCTTAGCTGATTAAAGTGATCTGCATGGAAGTTACAAGAACTATTCCATTTGCATTTTGTACCAGGTGATTACAGTTGCAAGCAATGAGTAATGAATGGAATCTCAAACAATAAATAATAGATATCATTTCTGCATTTGTGTTTTGCAAGGGAAAAAATGTTGGGCTTTTATAACTTGTCTTTTATTGGCTTATTAGTGTCTTCCAGAATCATGACTAAAGCATTTGGTCCAGCATTGTGCAGTCTGGAGCCACCTATTCCCTGTCTCTCTCACCACTGTTGCCACAAATTATACCTTTCAACCAAAAAAGCTACTTCAGTTCATTATATCTAGAACTTTCTCTACTGCGGAAGCCTGGATGCTCACCCTTGTTTTATTAAGCCCACATATTTAAAAAATCTAAGCCTCTTTTAAGGTCTATATCATCTGTCTCTCCATCTTAAAGCCTTACTTTTAGGACTTCTCCCCAAATCTGAAAATAAATCTGCCTACCTCTGGGGCTTCAGACTACTTTTGACTATTGTTTTCATCAAATGCATTTTAAAGTCAATTCTTAGGTCTGTTAATGGAAAAACTGTATCTAATTTTTAAAATATTTTATTGTCTTCACAGCACCAGACAAGGTACATTTTAAATGATTCTTCATTATGAATGAATGTTTTATAGGACAAATTTGAATTCAATGCTCCTTTTGAGTGTGTATGTCAAGCTATTTTCTGTCCTCACTGCTTTTATAATGAATGTTACTTTATAAGAAGGAAAGAATGTCTATACACAAATACATGTGCCAGCTGCCATTGCCTTGACCCTTATATTTTCCTCTATACTTTTTAGCATTGTTTTAATGGATGCTTAATATTTGTGCCTGCTTCCAAATCTGGGTTAAGTTGGTCTCCACTGATAGCTTTTTCTCTTTAAGTTCTTTATGCAAGGGTGACAATTTCTTATTTACCCCCTTCTAATAAATTTAGACTGCTATCTCAGCATTATGAATATGTTATGGGGACTCTGGACTCTGTTATGTTCCTAAAAAGTGCTGATATTTTTATTTCATGGCTGAAATTCAAATTCAAATCTCTGAAATCTCAGTTCATTTATTTTAGCCAGCTTAGAAACTCAGTTGTTTAGAATCTACCCAGCACACCCAAATTTCAGAGGTTAGCTAAAGACTTGAACAGAGTTTATGTACAACATATGTAAGCTCTCTCTTGCATAGGATCTTTACCCACTTACTTTCCAGCTGCTGACTTCATCCTGAACTCATCTTTTCTTTCCCATGCCACATAGACAAACAGGTTTCTTTCTGGATTTCAACAAACCAGCATTGCCTGACAAGGACTTGCATCCAGATTATAAACTCTTTAAAAGGAAAGATCTTCACACACTTCACCTAGGAATATCATGCTATTCACTTTCACTTTTCACTTTCCTGCATTGGAGAAGGAAATGGCAACCCTCTCCAGTGTTCTTGCCTAGAGAATCCCAGGGACCGAGGAGCCTGGTGGGATGCCATCTATGGGGTCGCACAGAGTCGGACATGACTGAAGTGACTTAGCAGCAGCAGTTTGAAACTTAAGTGATATAATATCCATTGGGGATAAGTGGTTCTCTGATGGTCTAAGTGGAAGTACCAAGTACCAAGTGGAAGTATCAAGAGAAAAGTAGACAGATCTCTGGTCTTCAGCAATCCAAGCAAGATGCCATGAAAAAGAATCTGCATCAGAAGAGAAGGAAACATGAACATATTTATGAGCATAAATGAGACACATTCTAGTGGCTCTACCTGGACAGAATTTTATACATGCTGAGTAGAGGAAGCACAATCAAGTAAAAGCATTACTATTGTGCTCCCAAATTGGTGAACCTGGAGAAAGTCTTGGCATACATACATAAATTTGCTATATGGAGAGATAAATACACACATATTTAATACATGTAACAGGAAAGCAAAGCTCACGACATCAGTCATGCGAACACTCAGTTCCTATGTGATGTTTTCTCACTAAGCTTTGTCTATACCAGGAGACTGATAAGACTTAAACTGAGATGTGTCTTGAATACATTAAAAAATATCATATTATGTATTATTTATGCAGGTAGAAGTATGTGGCATTTTTCCACTTGTGTAAAAATATACTTATTCAGCAAATATTTCCAGTGTTTGCCAGAAATTTTGCCATTAGATAAACTATGAACAGCAAATATTTTTGCCTTCAATTAGCTCATGGTCTTATAGGGATTGTAAACAGACAGGCATAAGTTCCAGACAAAACAGACATGTGACTAAATTGCTAAAAGTACAGGCATTAATTCTGTCATAGTAGGTTGGGGTATGATTTGGAGGAGATGCTAATCCTGCTGAGGGCTGCCATGTGGGGAAAGGAAGGGCAACAGAAGGGAGAGCTGAAGCATAAAGGCATATGCCTGGAAGGTAGATGTGTGTGCTAAGTCACTTGAGTTAGCCTGCCAGGCTCATCTATCCATGGTATTCCCAGGGATTGAACCCACATCTCTTATGTCTTCTGCATTGGCTGGTAGATTCTTTACCACTAGTGCCAGCTGGAAAGCCCTGGGAAGGTAGGTGATTGTAGGCAAACCCCATGAAGATACATTTCTGTCTAAATGTGCATTTTTAGATGAGATGGGCACTAGTGTCTTTCTGATAGTAGAGAGACCATTTGTTGTTGTTCAGTCAGTCATGACTGACTCTTTGTGACCCCATGGACTGTAGCTCACCAGGCTCCTCTGTCCATGGGATTTCCCAGGAAGAACTCTGGAGTGGGTAGCCATTTTCTTCTTTGGGGAATCTTCCCCAGGGACTGAACCCTTGTCTCCTGCTTTGCATATGGATTCTTTGCCACTAAGCCATCAGGAAAGCCCCAAGAGGAATAATACATGTATGCAAAGCTGTTCAGCTTGCAGTTCAGTTTACACAGAACCATCCAAGAGCTGTCCAACTAGGACTTTCCCCAAAAGAGTTATTTCATGGAGGCTTAGACAAAATAAACTTTAATGAACAGTTAAATCATTAATTTGACATACTCTGTCTTGCTTTCTTTCTTTCACTGCTCTGCACTCTCTGTCACTCTTATCCCAGCCTCTTCTTTCTTAAATATTGGTCTTTTCAGCTTTCTCATCTTCCCCCAGAAAATTTCATTGGTTTCTGTCTTATCTGTGAGCTTAAATTGACTCCAGCACCACCGCTACAGGGAAACATGATTTTATCTTTAAATCTTATTTCAATATTTTATATGTCAATAAAGATGATGCTGTGAAAGTGCTGCTCTTAATATGTCAGAAAATTTGGAAAACTCAGCAGTGGCCACAGGACTGGAAAAGGTCAATTTTCATTCCAATCCCAAAGAAAGGCAATGACAAAGAATGCTCAGACTACCCAAAATTGCACTCATCTCACATGCTAGTAAAGTAATGCTCAAAATTCTCCAAGCCAGGCTTCAGCAATACGTGAACCATGAACTTCCAGATGTTCAAGCTGGTTTTAAAAAGGCAGAGGAACCAGAGATCAAATTGCCAACATCCACTGGATCATGGAAAAAGCAAGAGAGTTCCAGAAAAACACCTAATTCTGCTTTATTGACTATGCCAAAGCCTTTAACTGTGTGGATCACAACAAACTGTGGAAAATTCTGAAAGAGATGGGAATACCAGACCACCTGACCTGCCTCTTGAGAAACCTGTAAGGAACAGGAAACAACACTTAGAACTGGACATGGAACAACAGACTGGTTCCAAATAGAAAAAGGAGTACATCAAAGCTGTATATTGTCACCCTGATAGTTTAACGTCTATGCAGAGTACATCATGAGAAATGCTGGGCTGGAAGAAGCACAAGCTGGAATCAAGATTACCAGGAGAAATATCAATAACCTCAGATATGCAGATGACACCACCCTTATGGCAGAAAATGAAGAACTAAAGAGCTTCTTGATGAAAGTGAAAGAGGAAAGTGAAAAAGTTGGCTTAAAGCTCAACATTCAGAAAACTAAGATCATCACATCTGGTCCCATCACTTCATGGGAAATAGATGGGGAAACAATGGAAACAGTGGCTGACTTTATCTGGTGGGGTGGGGGAGGAGGGCGTGGAATCCAAAATCACTGTAGATGGTAATTGCAGCCATGAAATTAAAAGATCCTTACTCCTTGGAAGGAAAGTTATGACCAACCTAGACAGCGTATTAAAAAGAAGAGACATTACTTTGTCCACAAAGGTCCATCTAGTCAAGGGTATGATTTTTCCACTAGTCACGTATGAATGTGAGAGTTGGACTATGAAGAAAGCTGAGCACAGAAGAATTCATGCTTTTGAACTGTGGTGCTGGAGAAGACTCTTGAGAGTCCTTTGGACTGCAACGAGATCCTACCAGTCCATCCTAAAATAAATCAGTCCTGGTCGTTCATTGGAAAGACTGATGTTGAAGCCAAAACCCCAATATTTTGGCCACCTGATGTGAAGAGCTGACTCATTTGAAAAGACTCTGATGTTAGGAAAGACTGAAAGCAGGAGGAGAAGAGGACGACAGAGGATGAGATGTTTAGATGGCATCACCGACTCAAAGGACATGTGTTTAGGTAATCTCCAGGAGTTGGTGATGGACAGGGAGGCCTGGTGTGCTGCTGATCATGGGGTCACAAAGAGTCAGACACGATTGAGTGACTGAACTGAACTGAAAGAGATATATTTTAGAAATATTGATATCATATTATTTATGGCATCAAATAATCAAATCAAAGAGATAGAGCATCACTTTTTATAGCAATGTTTCTCAAGATACCTAAAAAGAGGCTTGGGATCTACTTTACATGCAAATCTCAAAATATTATTTTCAAATTTGTGAAAAATGTTATTCCCTTTCTGAGGTGATGGAATCATTCTGAATGAAAAAAGACCACCAGTGTGCAGCCTCCAAATGTTAATGCAAAAATATAGAAACATCTACCCTGTTATGAAGGATAGCAAGCAATCTCATTTTGTAACTGTGGTTTCCTTTGTAGATTTCACAGATAAAATATTCAGTTTGCGACCCACACAATTTTTTTGATTCATCAATCTAGGTTCAATTATCAGTAAAATGTATATTTCTTAGAAGCAGATTCTGATCTTCTTACTAAGTACTGATTTTAATTGCTTACGGAAAGAAACAGTTTTGTTTTGTTGTTTTAACTAACTAATCAAGCATTAATAGGACTTCTGGTGGCTCAGGTGATAAAATGTCTGTCTACAATGTGGGAGACCTGGGTTCGATCCTTGGGTAGGGAAGATTCCCTGGAGAAGGAAATGGCAACCCACTCCAGTACTCTTGCCTAGAAAATCCCACGGACGGAGGAACCTGGTGCAGGCTACTGCCCATGGGGTCACAAACAGTCAGACACAACTGAGCGACTTCACTTTCATTTTCAAGCATTAACACCTATTACTCTGTTTCTGAATCACATAATTCAAATCAGTTATTGCGAAACCCCATTATTTAATTTAGACAGTGTTTAAATGTTTTAAAATAGTGTTAAATCAATCTGACTCAAATATATTAATTTAATTTAAAAAAATAATAAAAGGTCGTACCCAGTACCAAGGTTTGCTAATATTTTCAAGGTTGTGGGCAGTCAAGTATTAGTCACTCAGTTGTGTCTGACTCATTGTGATCCCACAGAGTGTATAGCCCACCAGGCTCCTCTGTCCATGGATTTCTCAGGCAAGAATACTGGAGTGGGTTGCCATTCCCTTCTCCAGGGGATCACATAACCCAGGGACTGAACCTGGGTCTCCTGCATTGCAGGAAGATGTTTTACCATCTGAACCACCAGGGAAGATAGGGCATAAGCAAAGCAGGGAATGCTCTGAAACATTGAGAGCACCTCCCCAGATCGTGTCTCCTACTGAAGGAAAAGCCCTGAGGACCCAAAGTAATAGATGAAATGTGTAAGAGACTTCACAATGCACTTAGCATTTACGTTGCCTCACACTGATGTCTGTGTCCTAGAGCTTAGAGCTTGTGTCACATTTCACAGGAAGCTTTGTTTCACAAAGCCATCAATGTCAGTCCTAAACCATGGGAATTCTGCTAAAAAAATATTCCATAGATAAGCACTCTCTAATGAATAGCACTAATCTATTTTCCAGGAGGGTCAATCATCATGTTTATAAAATTAGACTAAGTCAGCACTAGCCTTTTTTTTTCTCCTAGATGCTTTCCTACTTAGCAGAACAAGAGAGAATGAATCCCAGGCAGCTATTTGAAATCTTTTCTTCCCAATCCCTAAAAGATGATTTGAAAAGGAGTTGCGGAGTACCCTGACTGTTATTTTCAAATTCAGTTCCAGCCCTCCTGTTTAGTCAGTTATGATTTGTAAATATCACCAAACCTATATTATCACTTTTTATAGTGATATATGACTTTTTATACTCAAATCACACATTGAATCAAATAAGAGTCAAAAATCTAACCTGTTTGCAAATCAGCATTATTTAACAAATTTCTATTGCACAAAATACTTCGGATGAAATATTTTAATATGTTAGAATATCGTCTGCCTGCAATGTGGGAGACCCGGGTTCCATCCCTGGGTTGGGAAGATCCTCTGGAGAAGGAAATGGCAACCCACTCCAGTATTCTTGCCTGGAGAATACCATGGACAGAGGAGCCTAGTGGGCTACAGTCCACGGGGTCTCAAAGAGTTGGACACGACTGAGCGACTTCACTTCACTTCACTTCATATTGTCCTGTTATATTATTGCTTTTGTTGCCATTTAAAGAATTTAAAAAGCAAAATGGCTATCTGAAGAGGCCTTACAAATAGCTGTGAAAAGAAGAGAGGCAAAAAGCAAAGGAGAAAAGAAAAGATATACCCATTGGAATGCAGAGTTCCAAAGAATAGCAAGAAAAGATAAGAAAGCCTTCCTCAGTGATCAGTACAAAGACATAGAGGAAAACAATAGAATTGGAAAGACTAGAGATCACTTCAAGAAAATTAGAAATAGCAAGGGAATATTTCATGCAAAGATGAGCTCAATAAAGGACAGAAATGGTATGAATCTAATAGAAGCAGAAGATATTAAGAAGAGGTGGCAAGAATACACTGAAGAACTATACAGAAAAGACCTTCATGATCCAGATAATGACGATGGTGTGATCACTCACCTAGAGCCAGACATCCTGGGATGTGAAGTGGGCCTTAGGAAGCATCTCTGTGAACAAAGCTAGTGGAGGTGATGGAATTCCAGTTGAGCTATTTCAAATCCTGAAAGATGATGTTGTGAAAGTGCTGCACTCAATATGCCAGCAAATTTGGGAACCTCGATAGTGGCCACAGGACTGGAAAAGGTCAGTTTTTATTCCAATCTCTAAGAAAGGCAGTGCCAAAGAAGGCTCAAACTACTGCACAATTGCACTCACCTCACACGCTAGTAAAGTAATGCTCAAAATTCTCCAAGCCAGGCTTCAACACTATGAACTGAGAACTTCCAGATGTTCAAGATGGTTTTAGAAAAGCAAAGGAACCAGAGATGAAATTGCCAACATTCATTGGATCATCAGAAAAGCAAAAGTTCCAGAAAAACATCTACGTCTGCTTTATTGACTCTGCCAAAGCCTTTGAATGTGAATCACAATAAACTGTGGAAAATTCTGAGAGATGGGACTACCAGACCACCTGACTTGCCTCTTGAGAAATCTGTATGCAGGTCAAGATGCAACAGTTAGAACTGGACATGGAAAAACAGACTGGTTCCAAACAGGGAAAGGAATACATCGAGGCTGTATATTGTCACCATGCTTATTTAACTTCTCTGCAGAGTACATCATGATAAATGCTGGGCTGGATGAAGCACAAGCTGGAATCAAGATTGCCGGGAGAAATATCAATAACCTCAGATATGCAGATGGCCACCCTTATGGCAGAAAGAGAATAAGAACTAAAGAGCCTCTTGATGAAAGTGAAAGAGGAGTGTGAAAATGTTGGCTTAAAGCTCAACATTCAGTAAACTAAGATCATGGCATCCGGTCCCATCACTTCATGGACAATAGATGGGGAAACAGTGGAAACAGTGGCTGACTTTATTTTGGGGGGCTCCAAAATCACTGCAGATAGTAACTGCAACCATGAAATTAAAAGACACCTATACCTTCCTTGGAAGGAAACTTAGATAACTAGTTAGATAGTATATGCCAACCTAGATAGCATATTAAAAAGCAGAGATATTACTCTGCCAACAAAGGTCCATCTAGTCAAGGTTATTGTTTTTCCAGTAGTCAAGTATGGATATAGAAGTTGGACTATAAAGAAAGTTGAACGCAGAAGCATTGATGCTTTTGAACTGTGGTATCAGAGAAGACTCTTGAAAGTCCCTTGGACTGCAAGGAGATCCAACCCAGTGCATCCTAAAGGAGATCAGTCCTGGGTGTTCACTGGAAGGACTGATGTTGAAGCCGAAACTCCAGTACTTTGGCCACCTGATGTGAAGAACTGACTCATCTGAAAAGACCCTGATGCTGTGAAAGATTGACAATGGGAGGAGAAGTAGATGGCAGAGGATGAGATGGTTGAGTGGCATCACTGACTCAAGGGACATGATAGACTCTGGGATTTGGTGATGGACAGGGAGGCCTGGTGAGCTGCAGTCCATGGGGTCGCAGAGTTGGACATGACGGAGCTACTGAACGGAACTGAATGAAAGGAATTATGATACAGACTTAATGCACTGGGAAGAAATATCAGTTCTAAATGCTTGCTTAGTAATTAGGAAAAGTACTGTTTATAAAACTAAAATTTTTTGTTCATCTCTGTTTTTACACATTTTGGAAGGTTTAGTGGGCTTTTGTAGAGTAATGAAGTTGAATATCAGGAAGTGATACCTAAAGGGCTTTTATAAGCTTAAAGTATCTTATAAATTGTAAATAACATATTTTGAAATTTAAATAAATAAAATGAGCTAAATAGCTTCTATATAATTAAGTATGGAAAAAGGGATTAGAACTTTATTTTTATTGCATCCAGTAATGGTGATATGTTGAAAAGACAAGTCATCATTCTTTGTTGCATCACTGAAAAATCATTAAAGAAATGATTGTGGATATATCTATTTATAGAACTGAAATGACTTAATGAGAAACAATAATCATTTATGTTCTAAGTATATATTACTCAAAAGTTTTTCAGAAAGAACAAACATAATTCGTTTGTCATCTGGGTTTTCACAGTTCAAAATTACTTCTTTTTAAGAAATCCTCCTTCCCTAAGATGGTATCTAAAACTATTTGTATTTCTAAGGATGTCTGCTGCTGTTGCTGCTTAGTTGCTTCAGTCGTGTCCAACTCTGTGTGACCCCATAGATGGTAGCCTACCAGGCTCCCCTGTCCCTGCGATCCTCCAGGCGAGAATACTGAAGTGGGTTGCCATTTTCTTCTCCAATGCATGAAAGTGAAAAGTAAAAGTGAAGTTGCTCAGTCGTGTCCGACTCCTAGCGACCACATGGACTGCAGCCTACCAGGCTCCTCTGTCCATGGGATTTTCCAGGCAAGGGTACTGGAGTGGGTTGCCATTGCCTTCTCTGCTAAGGATGTTTAGCAAATATTTATTCATGATTCTATGATCTACAAATAATGATGACGGGCACTGAGTATTTGTTTTTCAGTTACTCTGAAATTTTTAACTTATTTTGGAGCAAAAACAATAGTAAAATGAACTCCCAGTGTTCCCATCACATAACTACAATGGTCATCAATTTATGGAAGACTTTGTTTCATAAAGACTCTCCCCTTTATCACCTTTATCATATTGAAATAAATGCCAGATATCATATCATACCATTTACTCCATAAATGCTAATATTTATATCTAAGAGATAAAAACTTGTTTTTAAAATAGTTATAAGTATGTGGTAGAATGGATTACTGTGCTCATATCTTCACTTTTATTTTATAATAGACTTACCCATTTATGACCTTCACCATGTGACTTTACAGTTTCACCCCTGTGGACAGAGTTTATGTCCTCACTTGTAGATAAATAAACTTGACCATGAAAATAGCTTGAAATATTAGTGCTCATAACACCAGCAAAGACTATATAGTGATTAAGTGCTCCTGTTATCTGTCATTAGAAGAATATGCAATCTAGGGGACCAAGGAATTCATGGACCACATTTAAACACAAGTCATAGCCTGAGGAAGAACTGCCCAGACAATGCATTAATTTGGGGGAAAGAGCAAGAAATATGTGTGGAGATTTGAAATTTAGATGTAATTATTGCTTAAATTCTTAATTATTATAACTGAATGCCAAATATCCAGTTTTAAAATTTTCAATTCTGCCAAAAATGTGATATATACCATAAAATGTATAAGGTTCAGTTCAGTTCAGTTGCTCAGTTGTGTCTGACTCTTTGCAATCTCATGAATCGCAGCACTCCAGGCCTCACTGTCCATTCACCATCTCCCGAAGTTCACTCAGACTCACATCCATTGAGTCAGTGATGCCATCCAGCCATCTCATCCTCTGTTGTCCCCTTCTCCTCCTGCCCTCAATCCCTCCCAGCATTAGAGTCTTTTCCAATGAGTCAACTCTTTGCATGAGGTGGCCAAAGTACTGGAGTTTCAGCTTTAGCATCATTCCTTCCAAAGAACACCCAGAGTTGATCTCCTTCAGAATGGACTGGTTGGATCTCCTTCCAGTCCAAGGGACTCTCAAGAGTCTTCTCCAACACCACAGTTCAAAAGCATCAATTCTTCGGCCCTCAGCTTTCTTCACAGTATATACATTTATATCTATACATACAATAAGTATGTGTGTGTGTGTGTGTGTATATACACACACACACACACACATATATATATATATATATATATAAAAAATGGACTTCCCTGGTGGCTCAGAGGTTAAAGCGTCTGCCTCCAATACGGGAGACCTGGTTTCGATCCCTGGGTCGGGAAGATCCCCTGGAGAAGGAAATGGTAACCCACTCCAGTATTCTTGCCTAGAGAATCCCATGGACAGAGAAGCCTGGTGGGCTACAGTCCACGGGGTCGCAAAGAGTCAGACATGACTGAGCGACTTCACTCACTCACTATATATATAATAATTGTATAATATGTATGGGCTTCACAGGTGGCACTAGTGGTTAAGAACCTATCTACCAGTGCAGGAGACATAAGAGACACAGGTTCAGTCTCTGGGTCAGAAAGATCCCCTGGAGGAGGGCATAACAACCCACCATGGACAGGAGAGCCTACATCGCCTGCATTGTAGGTGGATTCTTTACCCACTGAGCCACCTAGGAAGCCTGCACTCAGAACAGTTATATCAACAGATAGATACACTTTTAGCTTCATTCTTTGCATTTTTAGTTTAAGCATGTATAGTAAATAGTTTCCAGCGATGGCTTCCATCAGTTCTTTTCTCACATAATGAATGTGGTACCCTTCCACTGACAGCTGGATTACTTCCCCACACTTTGAATCTGGTTGATGTTGTAACTGCTTTGACCAGGGAAAGTGATTTCCTGGAATTTCTGTGCCCCAGACTTAAAAGAACTGTTAGCTTCTGCTTTCCACTTTTGCCTTGGAACTCAACCATGAGGTCTGAATAAGTCCAAGAAGCCTTGTCAATAAACCCATCTGGAGAAGATCGAGATCCCTGGTGAAAGTCTCAGCCAAGGCTCCTGCAAATGGCAACAAACCATGTGAATGGAACCATTTTCGACCCTTCAGGTCTTCCAGCACTCTAACTCTGGAGCCCATTCTTCTCTGTTCTTTCTAAATTAAAAATTTGTTATATACTTCCTGTGATCTCCTGGTTCTTCCCTCCCTCCTACCCGTTGCTCTTATTTGGAATCTTCTCTTTCCTTTATTCCCATTGACACTGTCTTTCTCATTTTGAATTCTAAGTTCCCCATCAGGATAGGACTTTATCCTAGAAAATGGCTTCAGTTGATTGATTTCAAAAAAATTCATAAGACCATGAATTGTTCCAGCAAATCCACATCTGACTGTGGACCCCTTGGGCAATATGCTATATCAGAGAGACTTGGGTAATTGCTACTTACCAGGTATGTGAATTTGCACAACCTTTTTTTTTAATTGGATTATAGTTGCAAGGAGATCAAATCAGTCAATCCTAAGGGAACGATACCCTGACTATACATTGGAAGGACTGATGCTGAAGATGAAGCTCCAACACTTTGGCCACCTGATGCGAAGAGCCAACTCATTGAAAAGATCCTAATGCTGGGAAAGATTGAAGACAGGAGGAAAAGTGGGTGGCAGAGAATGAGATGGTTAGATAGCATTACTGACTCATTGGACATGGATTTGAGCAAACTCCAGGAGATAGTGAAGGACAGGGAAGCATGGCTTGCTGCAGTTCATGGGGTTGCACAGAATGGGACATGATTTAGTGACTGAAAACACACACATAATTGCTTTCTAGGCTTCCCATGTAGTGCAGTGGTAAAGAACCCACCTGCCAATGTAGGAGATGTGAGTTGGATCTCTGGTTTGGGAAGATCTTCTGTAGAAGGAAGTATCCAACCCACTCCGGTATTCTCACCTGGAAAATTGCATGGACAGTGGAGCCTGGTGAACTACAGTCTATGGAGTTGCAAAGAGTCAGACACAGCTGAACACGCATGCACATAGTTTCTTTACACTGCTGTGTCAATTTCTAGAGAAAAATGAATCAGCCATTTATATATTCCTATATTATATATTCCTTCCAATTTAGGTCACACAGAGCACCAAATAGAGTTCCCTGTGCTATACTTCAAGTTCTCTTTAGTTATATACTTTATACATATTAATATATATAGTCAACATCAAAGTGAAAGTGAAAGTCACCCAGTCATGTCCAACTCTTTGGGACCCCATGGACTATACAATCTGTGGAATTCTCTAGGGCCAGAATCTTGGAGTGGGTAGCCTATTCCCTCTCTAGCAGACCTTCCCAACCCAGGAATCAAACTAGGATCTCCTGCATTGTAGGTGGATTCTTTACCAGCTGAACTATCAGGGAAGCCCAGTCAATCCCAGTCATAACACTAAATCTGTTTGCTTTTCTGATGATATAAAATGAGGATAGTAATGACCTTTTGCCATGTAGAATTATTGTATTGGAGACAGAGCATGGTGCACCTAATGCACTTAACACAGTGAGTGATGCATAATAAGCACTCTGCGACTTTCACCAATTGCATTCCTTAGGAGGGAATTCAAATGTCTCTGTGACACTTTAAGCTTAAAAATTAAGATTAAATCAAATTTAGGAACAGTACAAAACAGGAAAGTAATTGTTTTTCTCTCTTCCACATGTCAACACATTGAACACTGTCCTCAAAGAAGGCCAAGAACAGCAGGAGAAATATTCTGTTTACAACAATAATTATCAACAAAGGTATTGTTATTCTTGAACACTTATGTTGTGTCTACTGTTGTGCACATACTCATACATTTAATTCTTAATGCAATTTTTAAAGTTAGGTATTAGCACTTCCATTTCTATGAAGCATTCAAAATGATCTACTAAACCACCCGTTAAGCACTTGGAAATCTGAGGTCCACTCAGTCTGATTCCAAAGGGGGTTCATGCTGCTTTTATACAAAGAACAGTGGAAGGTACTTTGTTCAAGAAAAGGAAACAGCCTAATGAGAGGGGAGTAGAGTTGATATGGATGCTATTTACAAGTATTTGAATAATTGTCATAAGGAAGAGAAACTATATTTAGTCTGTGATGATTTCTAGAGCTGGACTTGTCTGGTGGTTGGAAGGGAATTGAGATTCAGTTCTAGAGAAGTGCAAACTTTCTTTCCTATGATTGTCTGAAAATCGGTTGCCTTGAAAAGTAATGTGTTCACTTTCATTGGCTATGCCATGTGTTGTTGGAAGTATTCATACTGTAAAGAGTGTGCATGTCTTAGATGGGCTAGGATAACCACTAGGTTTCCTCCTACTTATAGATTTGATGATTACAGGTACTCCTCCAAGCGTAACAGAGGTCTAGAAAAAAATTAATCCTAACTTTCAGGCACCTGAACTTAGTTTGGACAGTCATACAAAAAAGAAAAAAATCATTTTCCTCATGCTAAAAAGCACATTCTCTTATGTTCAAATTGTCACTGATCTCTCACTCAGAGTTTCTCTATACCATTTTAAATTATATAGATGGAATATCAACTAACAGAGTGCTTACTATTTATAGAATCTAGTGATTCTAATAGCCCACGTGTGTTAAATCATTGAATCCTCTTAACAAATTCACAAGATAGATATTATCTTCCTTTTTACAACTGAAGACATCAAGGTACATGAAGGGTACATATTCTACCAAGAGTTACTGAGTCAGTAAATGAAAGGGTTTGAACCTAATTATCTGGCTCCAGAATCTGTACTCCAACCATGCAATAGAGGTGATGATGATAATAATAGAATTAATACTAGCTACCAAAACCAATTATATTCTGTTTGTAGAGCTAAGCCCTATACTATGTTCATGATGCTTATCTTCTCTAATCTTATCCACAATCCTGGCAGATATAGCCAAGGAGTCTGTATCATAGCATAGTTATGTATTTTGTCTCTATGAATGGTTGATGGATGAAGGATTTGAGCCACGGCATGTGTAATTTCCAAAGTCTTGTCCTTAAATACTGTCCTCTCCATATCATTTAAGGCAGTGGTGGTCTACCTATTTCATGTCATTATTTTCTTCTGGTGTGGTCCAACTCTATTCTGTTTCTTCTTTTCTAGGTAAACCTATTTCCAATGTTTATCCATGCTAGTTTAGCGAACTGGCAACCCCCAAGCCAATCAACACATAAGATCTTGAACAATGATTCTGCCTCACGGGATCACTCCCAGCATCTTGCTTTGGTTCTCTTTTAAAAAACTTTTAAGAAACTTACCAATTTCTGGGCTCAAGAAGAGATATTCAATTGATTAGAGTTCAAAACTTTAACCTGAAGGGAAAACAAAGGTGGCATAAGATTTTAGGCATGAGTTAATTTCTTATTTTATATTCCTAAGACCACAGAATGTATAACAGGTTAGTATTTAGATAATTTATTATATATAATCTGCCTCTGACTACAAAATTCCTCTTTACTTCTACCTTAAGATTTAATAATATTGTGAAATCTCTCCACTCAGTTTTCCTTTTCTTGGCTGCACGGCATATGGGATCTTAGTTCCCAGACCAGAGATCAAGCTTTGCATTGGAAGCACAGAGTCTTAACCATGGACTGACAGGGAAATCCTCATTTTTTCTTTTCATCATTGTTTAACAATTGGTTTTTAATAGCCAATGCTTAGTCAAGTCTACTGTTCTGATGTTGTAATTAATTAAAAAAAAACAGGTAAAAAACAAACAAAAACACAAAACAGTAGAGTTCTCATTTCTTTCTCAGTGTAACTCTAGAGGGCAAGGTACTGATAAGTCCTTGCAGAGACCCTGGAGGCCAGGACAACCATCAATCCTATGTCAGCCATGATGGGCATGTTAATCAGGAGTAGTGCTGATAAGGCTTTCTGTTTCACCTTTTAGTATTTTTGTCTTTCACCAGAAACTGATGTTAAGTAATAATCAGTGGTCAGCAGAATCTTTCTTCTTGATTTTCTTCACTACATTAACTTGTCAAGGTTGTGACTAATGATTTCCTCATGACTCTAAATTTCCTGGACTTGTTTACTCAGACCAGTTGAACAGGTCATTTCTACAGAAATTTTAGAATCTCAATAAATAAAACTGTGTTAGTTGACAGTGCCAAAGATTATGAATGAAATAGATAAGGAATACAAAAAATGAGAAGATATAAGCATATTTTCACCATCTGTGCTTCTTAGATGAAGCACTATCACAGGCAATACTATTCAAAGTGAAACACAAATGAAATTTGAATTATATGATGTTTTAACAACAAATTTTCCTTCCTTGAAAATGCCATACTCCAATATTAAAATTAATTTGCATTCTTTAAAAACACAGACTGGCATAGGTGGCAGTGTATTATACTAGACGGGGATAAAAAAAAAAATTGCCTCGGGATTTGTGATTTATCTTAAATGACACATGCACACAGACTCTCAGGAAAATCAAGAATTTGCTGTAGTTTTTCTTAGTTTATATATAATATGTCTGACTTTCTACATCGTTGAATATGTCCAAATTAAATCAATTTTTTACATACATTAAAAACTCTATTTTTATTAATTAATTTATTTTAATAGGAGGATAATTACAATATTGTGATGGTTTTTGCCATACATTGACATGAATGACCCATGGGTGCACACGTGCACCCGCATCCTGAACCTCTCTCCCACCACCCTCACCACCCCATCCCTCTGGGTTATCCCAGAGCACTGGCTTTAAGTGCCCTGCTTCAAGCATCGAATTTGCAAAAAGGAAAAGCTCTTCCCCTAGGCACCCAACCTAGAGAAGATCTAACAGTGAATCACAGACATGGGGCTCATATGCAAGACAAAAGAAGCTAAATCATAATATTGAAAGAAAGTCAAGGGTCAGAGGAACCTAGTAAAGCTCAGAAACCAAAGGCAAGCACTTGACTGTGAGTCAGGGAGCACTGTCACCTCCTGAAGCGCCCACACACTCAGAAAGCAGGAATAGGTCAGGGGCCTCCCTACGCAGGCTTAGCAGGTCTCAACTTCAGACCCTGGCTCAGTCAGGAATACCTACATAGCTAGGGGCAGGTGATTAAATCTTTCTCGGGCTCATGTTCTTCAGATGGTTGTTGTTGTTCAGTCATTAAGTCGTGTCCGACTCTTTGCAACCCCATGGACTGCAGCATGCTGGACTCCCCTGTCCTTCACTAGCTCCTGGAGTTGGCTCAAAATTGTGTCTGTTGAGTCAGTGATGCTATCTAACCATCTCATCCTCTCTTTCAATGAATATTTAGGATTGATTTCCTTTAGGATTAACTGGTTTGATCTCCTTGAAGTCCAAGAGACTCTCAAAAGTCTTCTCTAGCAACACAGTTCAAAAGCATCAATTCTTCAGTGCTCAGCCTTCTTTACAGTCCAACTCTCACATACTGTATATTGAGTAGGGATAATAACACACCTTTTCAGCTCACTATGAAAATTGAGTAAATGAGTTCTAAGTGCCAGACATCATGGAAACCCATAATGGTTACTTTCTCTTACCAATTAAAAATATAAGAAGCCACTTGAATCCAGTGTGGGATAGTAGCTTACACTTTAGCAACTTAGTGTGGGGTATTTTACAGTCTCTGAGTTACTCATAACCACTTTTGCATGACTCAAAACACTGAGTTGTCCAAAGTAGCTTGCGTTCCTCAGGAGAATATTCCAATAGTGAAGCCTCATGGAGGGTAGTGCCTAAGAAGGGAATGGATACTCACTGAGTATGGCTTGTCTATTCTCTGTTCTGTACATTGCTTTTACTAGCTTATGGACCACTAAAAACCCCACGAGGCAATGCTGTTATGTCAAAAGTGGGGTTCTAAGAGTAACTGAGACATTCAAAGTTAAGTTAAGGCAGAGTGGAATTCAAACAGTTGTTCCCAAGGCAAGCTGTACCATCTCCAACATGAATGACCATAATGCATAACCCATTTTTATAAAATCATAGATCCACAAGATTTTAGAAAATTACAGTAATGCTTAATTTCAAAACCAATATTGACAACAATCAAAGGTAACATGTTTTATAAAAATATAAAAAACTAGTTTAAAACACAAAATATGAATAACTGAAACTTGTTTAAGATTTAAAAGAGTTAAGACTCCTGAATGTCTTCTAACTACAAACTGTTAAGATTCTGCCTAACTAAAGCTGTATTTTCACTTTTGTTCTTCTGATGAACTTTTGTCTGAATTCAGATAGCAAGATTTCTGGATTAAATGAAAGTCTGAGTCTGAAACGGGTTAGTGAGTTTGTTGATGAGAAATTCTTAGTCACTGATGACCTTATCAGAGCAAGTCTAGATATACTCCTGATATCTACTAACCAAGAGCAAAGTCTCTGCAGCTCTGCAGCAGCCCCAACTTCCTCTTAAAGATAAACATTTTTCAGCCCCAGCCCAGCTTCAGATCCAGCCCCATTTCCAACTTAAATCTAGGCCCAGATATATTGCAGAATGAGGCACAGTCCCAAGCCCAGGCTCAGGATTAGGCCTTGTCCCAGCCCGATCACTGGTCCCGGTCCCAGTGCCAGTCTCTCCCAACTCAAGTCCACCCTAAGACCTGGTACCAGGCCCAGACTCAGACCTCTTAGACCCAGGTTCAGTATCCCTAGACCCAGACTCAAGCCCAGTCTCAGGTATAGACTCCAAGCTTGGCTCCTGATCTCTAGTCTTTTTTCTTTGTCTTTTGACTTGGGATTCGTTATGCTCAGGCAAACAGTGTTTTTAAGAATGGAATGGGGGAAAGAGGGGTGTAGTTGAATTACATTTAATTTCTTAAAAAATTCATAAAGCAAGACAATTTTTAAAAAATTTTGGTAATTTTGAAGGAAGCTATACAGGTGTCTTTTCTGTTTATGGATGTTTTGTACATTTGAAAGTGTCATAATTAAAATTTCCTCACAGATGTTTCAGTGTTTTCAACTTGACACCTGACCCTACATAAGCTGTGGTTGTTTTGTGAGCCCAACCACCCAGAGTATGTTTATATCATTCTAGCGGCACTGATTCTGTTTGGCTTTATTCATTGCACAGAGATCTGGAATCAGTGCAGGTGGGGAGGAAAGCTGAAAGCTCCCACTCTCAGATAACATAAACCTCTAAAGTCCAGCCCTGTGTCCTATAAGACTCTCCCCCTCTTAGCACAGGTTGAACTTCTTTCTCTCTTGATTGAGAAAACTATCCTTAAATCTTCATTTTTTTTTCTTGCAGTTGCTCCTTTGATATCTTTTACTTCTTTTTAAAATTTTTTTTTATTTTTACTTTATTTTACTTTACAATACTGTATTGGTTTTGCCATACATTGACATGAATCAGCCACGGGTGTACATGAGTTCCCAATCTTGAATCCCCCTCCCACCTCCCACCCCATATCATCTCTCTGGATCATCCCCTTGCACCAGCCACCAGCATCCTGTATCCTGTATCAAACATAGACTGGCGATTAGTTTCTTACATGATAGTATACATATTTCAATGCCATTCTCCCAGATCATCCCACCCTCTCCCTCTCCCTCAGAGTCCAAAACTCTGACTTCTGTACTAGTAAACTCTGGCTTCCATTATTCTTATTTGTGCCATTAGATTTTTTTTTATCATATGTAAGGACCAATTGACAATTTATTTCCAACTCTATTTAACCCCCCTTCTGTGGCAATAAATGCCTGTATTCCATGATTGGGGCATCATGATATTTGGGGAGGGGCTGGGAAGTTTCAGACTTCTCCCAAATGCATCCGACCACATTTACTTCTCTATGTCCTATTCAAAGAATATTTACTTTTCTGTTTACTTGTCCATTTTGACACTTAGATTTTCAAAACTACTGTTTTTGTTCAGAATATATTTCTTGAAAACATCCTCATAACTAGGCAAGAGTTTGTGGATCATTGAATGATTTCTCACCTCCCTCCTCTGGAGGTCACTGCGTATTTATGTAGAAGGCTTATGAGACTTTTCTTCATTTCTTTGGAGTAAATAGTCAGTTTCAGGTTGTTTTCATTGCTTTCTTCTCTTTTTCTTCAGTTTTGATGTAGATTATTTTGGGGAAGAATTTTAGTATATATTAGTATATGTTGAAGGGCAGATGCACCCACTTCTTTTCTTTACATCCTTTTAGACTTATGCTGGGGTCTACTGCTACTTGTTCATCCATATCTAGCCCATTTATACCCACTGCTGTAAATCCACATCCCCCTTGACTCTCCCTCTGCCTTGTCTAATATCACTTCACATTACTTGTAAGGACAGTCCAGATTCCCAGGCAACTCTCTTCTATCTCTTCTCAAGAACACAGAAATCTTTTGAAAACTTGCCTGTGTTAGTCTAAATTAGTGAGAGGCTTGGCATAGTGTATCTGTGACCATTTCTGATGAAATGTCTCTGATTCTACCCTTCTATTGCTAGATGATGATGATGATTTGGGTTGGGAACAGGTGCGCTGAGAGGACATCTCTGAAGTTTAAACTCTCTTAGGCTTCAAGGAAAACTTGTGTGCTCTGATCCAAACCTCCCTGTGGTCTTCATTTGCCCCATCCAAATCTTAGCTTGGCTGACAATAGGGCACCATGTGCTGTTTCAGTCACCCTCAGTTTCCATACTCTAGCTCCTTCCCCTCAGATAACACTCGCCCCAGTCACTTATTAAACTTCATCTCCTTTAGCGTGGGAAAATACTTTTTTTCTTAGTAAGCTCCTTTCCACCCCTAACTTTATCCTCAAGACTCCATGTTCAACAGTCTCCAGAGGCTTAGCCTTTTGTAGCTTAAAAATACTTTGTGATCTCAAAAACTTGGCTCATGAAAGTCTTGGCTTTCAAAATTCCTGGTTCAGAGGAGTTTTAACATATCTCTTCAGGAATTCAACTGATTTTTGCCTTCTGAGCTGCATGCGTCCTTCTTCAAAAGGATGAAAGCCACTTATTTGATAGGTGGAAATAGGGACAGTAACCACTACATGCAGCAGGAAAAAAACAATAATTTTTTTCCTCAAAATTATGTCCCACAACAAAAGGAATAAAGCAGGGTATCAGGCACTTGGTAGCTAAAAGTACTTGTTTTATCTACTCCCCATCTTTTGCTCAAATTCCTAAATAAGACATCTGCATTACTCTTAAGATAGCTAGTGTTTGTAATAAGAGTTAACTGTCCAACTCCTTTCCATAGAACATTGTCCCAGGAAGCTGAATTTTTTTTTCCTACTGCTGCTGCTAAGTCGCTTCCATCATAGCCAACTCTGTGTGACCCCATAGACGGCAGACTACTAGGGTCCCCAGTCCCTGGGAGTGGGTTGCCATTTCCTTCTCCAATGCATGAAAGTGAAAAGTGAAGTCACTCGGTTGTGTCCAACTGTTAGCAATCCCATGGACTGTAGCCCACCAGGCTCCTTCATCCATGGGATTTTCCAGGCAAGAGTACTGGAGTGGGGTGGTTATAAATCTTAATTACATCTCTAAAGCTTATAAACAAAAAAGTTAAATATAATACCAATCCAGGAGGAAAAATCAATACACATTCTATTGGGTTGGCCTAAAAGTTCATTCAGGATTTTCTGTAACATCTTATGGAAAGCCCTGAATGAACTTTTGGGCCAACCAAATAAATCCATCAGCTTGAAAATCACAGTGACTTCAACATCTACCATGTTTCACAGTTGGTGAGATCCCTGAGTCAACTGACTGCTACAAAGTCTACTGCATGCAAATAATATGATCTTTTGAGATGTGGTCTCTTTCCTTCTGGCTACCAATATTATGTATTTATCAGTTTTAGCCAGTCCTGTCTATAGTTTTCTAAACCATGTGGCTAGTGCTACTCATTCACAGTCATCATGTAGAACACTGAAACCTGTATCTGGTTTGTATTAGAACAAAAACAGAATTGCTATTATAAAATGTTCAAACAGTGCTGTTTGAAGCAAAAAGCAGTTTGCCTTTTTTTCTTGTGTGACTGGCCTCCAGGAAACAGGCAGGATAAAGTAGGTAGGTGACTTTGCTCCATGAGACCAGGTTTCTATTGTCCACCACTCTTTTTTTTTTTTTGGCCACACCAAGAGACTTTCAGGATATTGGATCCCCAACCAGGTACTGAACCCAGGCCATAGCAATGAAAGCACTGAGTCCTAACCACTGGACCACTGAGGAATTCCCTCCTATAATTTTATCCATATCTACATGGACAAATATCAAATATCACTCATACTCTCCACATCCATATTATAATTTGCAGGAAAGAAAGAATGAAGAGTGCAAAGATCTTCCTATTTAAGTACATGAAGTACACATCATTTCTACTCATTTCCATTGGCTAGAATTTAATCTTGCTTCCTCAATCTTGCCTACAAGAGAGGATAAGAGTTGTAGTCTCTAGTTAGTAACTGAGGGTCCAGCGAAAACTTAAGATGTTCTATTGCCTATTGAAATAAGAGGAGAATTGCTACATTGGGACAAATACTACCTCTGGCACCAGTTGTTGGTGTTAGTAACTGAAGTCCAGAGGTGTTCTTCCTACTCCAGTCAGCAAGAAAAAGAAAGTCTTTGATCAGGGGGAAAGTTTAGTATTCCTCAACCTTGGTACTACAGACATTTTGAACCAAGTAATTATTTGCTGTGAAAAGTTGAGAATGGGTTGTTCTAGACATTGTAGGATGTTTAACAGCATCCCCTGGCCTATAACCACTAAAGATATTAGTAGCATCTCTTACCCTAGTTGTGATAAACAAAAATGTCACCAGGCATTACTAAATACCTCAAAGGGACAAACTAGTTCTGATTGAGAACTACTAGTCTATCCAAAGAATTCCTTGGAGAGAGGAGCCTGGTGGGCTACAATCCATGGAGTCGCAAAGAGCCAGACATGACTGAGTGACTTTCACATTCATTCTACCTATAAGGTGACATCTCAGACGATCACTTCTTTTAAGGAATATTCCCTTTGTTTTCAAATAAGCTATCCCTGAATATCAGAACTTCCAATGAGAGTAATTGTAACCCTCTATCATTTTCCCTCTTTTGACAAAAATCTATTAGGCACATGCATGCATGCATACTAAGTCACTTCAGGCATGTCCGACTCTTTGTGACCCCGTGGACTGTAGCCTGCCAGCCTGCCCTGTCCATGGGATTCTCCAGGCAAAAATACTAGAGAGAGTTGCCATGCCCTTTTCCAGGGGATCTTCCAGACCCAGGGATGGAACCCGCACCTCTTATGTCTAACCCACATTAGCAGAAGGGTGCTTTACCACTAGTGCCATCTAAATACTAAAGAGCAAGATTTCACACTGATTGATTGGAAAATATGAATTAGGAACTATGTCCTTCAAGGGTCATAGTCTTATAAGGAAGATAATATATGTAAAATGATATATGGGCTGTAAGATATATATCAGCAATAATACCTGACAGGGCTTGTTACTGACCCACCCAAGTTGGTCTCCAACAAGAGTCCTCCTGCCCAGTGTTGTTCAAGCCAATAGGATAAGGGCAAGTTGCCTCCAAAACAAATGAAATCTTTATTTTTATGTCAAAGAATGAAGAGGCACCAGCTGGAGCTACAGAGCCCAGGCTCTCCCCAGACAGGCTGTGGGCGGGGCTGCTCCACTAGGGCCCCTTCAGCAGTTGGGTCTGGGTCGGCGAGTGGAGGGAAGGGGCAGTTTCTGTGAGGTGGGTGTATCTGCAAAGCTCATGCTCCAGATCTCTCTCCTATTGTTGAGTGCAGCGTCTCTGCACACATTAGGCCTGCTGCCGCCATCCTAAATTGAGTGTGTCTTGTGCAGTGCTTCTGCCCTTGCCAGACTTGCTGAAATGTCTGGCGAAGCTCTTTCATACTAGAAACTCTGGCCTGAAGTTCACCAGGAAAGGCCTCTGCACACAACACTCTATGAGCAAATGAAACAAGATGAAGCACAAAGGAAAAGATAAGGAAGGTTAGACTTTATTACTCAGATTCTATTTTTATTTCCTGGGAGTTGTTAGTGGGGTCTGCCAGTGACAAATGTGAGATGAACCCCTCATTACCCATGTCTTTAGGGTATGCCTGTTCTCCCTGCATTGCTGAGTTGATAATTCTTATTTGCTGTCAGGATGACTGAGTTATCACTTGAACCTTATGTTTTCCCACATTTTGACCTTAAGTCCTTCCATAACCTTCCTGAGGTTGGTACTGTTACCCTAGGTGTTCCTACTTACTTCCATTAGATATCGACTAGAAAAAGGAAAAGTGGTGTGAGTATCTAATGAGCTACTTAAGACTGCAGTACTTCAAGTCTGGGGTCATTTGGATGCAAGTAACAGAGATTCTCATCAAGTACTTCAGGCAAAATTGAAAAAATTATTAAGAGGGTGTAAGGGCTTCCCAGGTGGGCTCAGTGGTAAAGAATCCACTTGCCAAGCAGCAGATGTGAATTTGATCACTGGGTCAGGAGGATTCCCTGGAGAAGGAAATGGCAACCCACTCCAGTATTCTTGCCTGGAGAATCCCAAGGACAGAGGAGCCTGACTGACTATAGTCCATGGGATCACAAAGAGTCAGATATGACTGAGCAACTTAGCATAGCACAGAGTTATTTCATGGACCCCAGAGGAAGAGCATTCATGCTAAATGAGAAACCTACCTAGTGCTTTATCTATACACACTGGAAGAGGACTGGTTTTTGCCAGCTTTCACTGAATTTAGCACGAGTAAATTTAGAGTTTATCTTTAAAATGAGGAGACAGTATATTTTATGTATTTATTTATTTTAGTTTTGAGACTTGAACTGTAATTATAAGACAGCATGAAAATTACCATAAAATGTCATGCTTTACTTGTATGTTTTGTCCACTGTAATATATTGATCTTTAAAATCTGAAAATAAATCTTTCATTTAATAGCAGGCTAAATTTTATAACTGGCTATACAAATATTACCTACTGTAAGAAACTTCCACTTTCCATTTTCTTTTTTTAATCTCTTTAAAAAATATAATCAGGGTTCTTCCACTAATTTTAATCAGCTTGTCAGATGAGTGAGTGAGACCAGTAAAGGATTTACAAAAGCTAAAGTGTAATTATTAAATAACTGCTCTTTTGTGTATCCTGGATTTCTGAGTTCTTCTATCTTTGATCTTAATAACTTAGAGAATTAGACTTTGGAGGAATCAGTTTCAGTTTAGTTGCTCAGTCGGTCTGACTCTTTGCAACCCCATGGACTGCAACATTCCAGGCTTCCCTGTCCATCACCAACTCCTTAAACTTACTCAAACTTACTCAAACTCATGTCCATTGAGTCAGTGATGTCTTCCAACCATCAGTACTGATTTCCTTTAGGACTGAATGGTTGGATCTCTTTGCAATCCAAGGGACTCTGAGAGTCTTCTCCAACACCACAATTCCAAAGCATCAGTTCTCCAGTGCTCAGCTTTCCTTATAATCCAACTCTCACATCCATACATGACTACTAGAAAAATCATAGCTTTGACTAGATGGACCTTACTGGCAAAGTAAAGTCTCTGTTTTTTAATATGCTGTCTATTTGGTCATGGCTTTTCTTCCAAGGAGCAAGCGTCTTTTAATTTCATGGCAGCAGTCACCATCTGCAGTGATTTTGGAGCCCCAAAAGTAATGTCTCTCATTGCTTCCACTGTTTCCCCATCTATTTATTTCCCATGAAGTGATAGGACTGGATGCCATGGTCTTAGTTTTCTGAATGTTGAGTTTTAAGCCAACTTCTTCACTCTTCTCTTTCATTCTCATCAAGAGGCTCTTTAGTTCTTCTTCACTTTCTGCCATAAGGGTGGTGTCATCTGTGGTTATTGATATTTCTCCCGGCAATCCTGATTCCAGCTTGTGCTTCATCCAGCCCAGCATTTCTCATGATGTACTCTGCATATAAGTTAAATAAGCAGGGTGACAATATACAGCCTTGACATACACATTTCTCGATTTGGAACCAGTTTGTTTTTTTCAAGTCCAGCTCTAACTGTTGCTTCTTGATCTGCATTCACATTTCTCAGGAGGCAAGTCAGGTGGTCCAGAATCCACACAGTCGAAGGCTTTGGTATAGTCAATAAAGCAGAAATAGATGTTTTTCTGGAACTCTCTTGCTTTTCTATGATCCAGCGGATGTTGGCAATTTGATCTCTGGTTCCTCTGCCTTTTCTAGATCCAACGTGAACATCTGGAAGTTCTCAGTTTATGTACTGTTGAAGCCTCATTGGAGAATTTTGAGCATTACTTTGCCAACATGTGAAATGAGTGCAATTGTATGAGAGTTTGAACATTCTTTCACATTGCCTTTCTCACAGCAACTTTATTTATTTTTACTGATGAATTTAACGCATTTATGTTAAGGGGGATTACTGATAAATGAAGACTTAGTACTGCCATTTTAGCTTTCATTTTCCTCTAATCTGCATTGTTTCATTTCCCCTATGTTTATTTCTGCTATTTTGGCCTGGCAGTTTTCTATAATATTTTTGTCAGTTTTTATTTTATGTTTTGCGTCTCTGCTCTAGATTTATGTTTTGTGATTACTATGAGATTCACATAAAATGTTTCATGGGTAAAATAGGCTCTTTTCTGGTGGTAGCATCTTATCTTCAGTTACCTGCATGGCTTTCATCCTTTTCCGATTTGATTTTTATGGTTTGTTGTCTCAAATAACCTCCTTTTAAGTTGTGAGTTTGCTACCAAATGACGTAGCTGTTAAAATAAAAAAAGAAAGAAAGAAAGAAAAATATCACAGAAAACTGCCAGACCAAAGTAGCAGACATAAACAACAAGGAAAAGGAAACAATGCAGATTAAAGGAAAACAAAAGCTAAGGAGCACACCAAGGCTGTATATTGTCACCCTGCTTACTTAACTTTTATTCAGAGAACATCATGCAAAATGTTGGGCTGGATGAAGCACAAGCTGGGATCAAGATTGCCAGGAGAAATATTAATAACCTTAGATATGCAGATGACACCACCTTTATGGCAGAAAGCAAAGAGGAAGACCCTCTTGATGAAAGTGAAAGAGGAGAGTGAAAAGGTTGGCTTAAAACTCAACATCCAGAAAACTAAGATCATGGCATCTGGTCCCATCACTTCATGGCAAATAGATGGGGAAAAGGTGGAAACAGTGAGAGTTACTTTATTTGGGGGTCTCCAAAATCACTGCATATAGTGACTGCAGCCATGAAATTAAAAGACGTTTGCTCCTTGGAAGAAAAGCTATGACCAACCTAGAGAGCATATTAAAAACAGAGACATTATTTTGCTAACAAAGGTCTGTCTAGTCAAAGCTATGGTTTTCCAGTAGCCATGTATGCATGTGAGAGTTGAACTATAAAGAAAGTTGAACACTAAAGAATTGATACTTTTGAACTGTGGTGTTGGATAAGACTCTTGAGAGTTCCTTGGACTGCAAGGAGATCCAACCAGTCAATCCAAAAGGAAATCATTCTTGAATGTTCATTAGAAGGACTGATGCTGAAACTGAAGCTCTAATACATTGGCCACCTGATGCAAAGAACTGACTCATTTGAAAAGACCCTGAGCTGGGAAAAATTGAAGGTGGGAGGAGAAGGGGATGACAGAGGATGAGATGGTTGGATGTCATCACTGACTCAATGGACATGAGTATGAGTAAGTTCCAGGAGTTGGTGATGGACAGGGAAGCCTGGTGTGCTGCAGTCCGTGGTGTGGTTGAGTCAGACACGACTGAGTGGTTGAACTGAACTGATAGTTAATTTTATTGCTTTTATCCTCCTTAACTTTTATGCTATAATTAAAAGTTTAACAACCATTCTGATGTTGTTGTCATTTGGTCACTAAGTCACATCCTACTCTTTGCAACCCCATGGACTGTAGCCCCCTCCAAGCTCCTCTGTCCATGAGATTTCCCAGGCAAGAATACTAGAGTGGGTTGTCATTTTCTTCTCCAAGTGGTCTCGCAAATCCAGGGATCAAACCCAGTACTCTTGCATTGGCAGATGGATTCTTTACTGCTCAGCCACCAGGGAAACCCATTCTAATACAGAGTTGTGTTTTTTGGTGGTAGTGTGTTTTTTTTTTTAATTGTCTTTTTATCATCTACTCAAATTTTCTGCTATTTTACCCTTTTGTTTCCGGTGGAAGAGTTCCTTTCCACATTTTTTGTAAGGCAAATCTAGTGATCTGTTGGACTGTTATAAATAGAAGCAAGTAAAACAAACAAACAAACAAAAACTTTACTTAGGAAATGTTTTCACTACTTAAAATGGACCAGCAGCAGAACCGTTCATCAAACATGATGAAGAACCACAGTAACACTGTACCATAAAAAGAAATGACAATTCTTCAAAAACTAAACTTAAAAGCATGGAATATTACAACCTGACTGAGAGAAAATTCAACATAGTTGTGAAGCTCAACAAGCTACAAGAAAATTCAGAAAGGCAATTCAATGAGTTCATGAATAAAATTAATGAACAGAAGGAAAAACTGTTGGATTTTGTAAGGCAGGTCTTTTTTTCCCCCTGGCTGCCTTACATTTTTTTTGTCATTGACATTTGATAGTTTTCAAATAATGTCTCTTAAGAAGGTCTTTTGCATTAACTAAATAGCTGTTCTCTTAGCATTATGAACTTGTATATCCAGTTTCTTCAGATCTGGGAAGATCTGAACTGTTATTTCTTTAAATAAACTTCCGGTCCCCTCCTTCCTCTTTTCTCTTGGGATAATTGTTATCCTTAGGTCACCTTTCTCAATGATGTCAAGTAGTACCTATAGAATTTCTTCATTTATCTTTAGATCTCAGTTCTATCTCCTCTTCTACCCGAATTATTTCTAGATTTTTACTTTTCAGCTTGATAATTCTCTCTTCCCTATGGTCTGCACTATTTTCTATGTTTTCTAATGCTTTCTTTATCTCATATTTTTAGTTCTTTCATTTCATAATATCTGTTCAGTTTTTTATCAGAGTTTCAGTCTCTCTCTCTCTTTGTGCTTCCTTGGTGGCTCAGACGGTAAAACGTCTGCCTGCAATGCAGGAGACCCAGGTTTGGTCCCTGGGTCAGGAAGACCCTCTGGAGAAGGAAATGGCAATCCACTCCAGTACTCTTGCCTGGAAAATTCTATGGGCCGAGCTTGCTGGGCTACAGTCCATGGGGTCACAAAGAGACGGACACGACTGAGCAACTTCACTTTCAGTCTCTTTAGCAAAGCATTCCTTCTGTTCATTAATTTTATTCATGAACTCATTGAATTGCCTTTCTGAATTTTCTTGTAGCTTGTTGAGCTTCACAACTATGTTGAATTTTCTCTCAGTTATATTGCAATATTCCATGCTTTTAAGTTTGCTTTTTGAAGAACTGTCATTTCTTTTTTATGGTACAGTGTTACTGTGGTTCTTCCTCGTGTTTGATGAACGGTTCTGCTGCTGGTCCATTTTAAGTAGTGAATACATTTCCTAAGTAAAGTTTTTGTTTGTTTGTTTGTTTTGCTGCTGTTGCTGCTAAGTCGCTTCAGTCGTGTCCGACTCTGTGCGACCCCATAGACGGCAGCCCATCAGGCTCCGCCGTTCCTGGGATTCTCTAGGCAAGAACACTGGAGTGGGTTGCCATTTCCTTCTCCAATGCATGAAAGTTGAAAGTGAAAATTGAAAGTGAAGTCACTGAGTCGTGTCCAGCTCTCAGTGACCCCATGGACTGCAGCCTACCAGGCTCCTACGTCCATGGGATTTGCCAGGCAAGAGTTCTGGAGTGAGGTGCCATTGCCTTCTCCTTGCTTGTTTTACTTGTTTCTATTTATAATAATCCAACAGATCGGCAATTAGCAGTCGCAGTTAGCAGTCTTTCGTTTATCTTTCAGTAGATGGCTGCTGCTGCTAAGTCGCTTCAGTGGTGTCTGACTCTGTGCGCCCCCATAGATGGCAGCCCACCAGGCTCCCCCGTCCCTGGGATTCTCCAGGCAAGAACACTGGAGTGGGTTGCCATTTCCTTCTTCAGTGCATGAAAGTGAAAAGTCAAAGTGAAGTCGTTCAGTTGTGTCCGACTCTTTGCGACCACATGGACTGCAGCCCCCAGGCTCCTCCGCCCATGGGATTTTCCAGGTAAGAGTACTGGAGTAGGTTCTCTACTTGCTGCTGCTGCTGCTGCTGCTGCTGCGTCTCTTCAGTCGTGTCCGACTCTGTGCGCCCCCATAGACGGCATCCCACCAGGCTCCCCGTCCCTGGGATTCTCCGGGCAAGAACACTGGAGTGGGTTGCCATTTCCTTCTCCATTTCCTTCAGTAGATGGCACTGTAGCACAAATTGCTGATTCCCTTACCTGCGCTTCCTCTGCCTGCTGTTGAGAACCAGAACTTTCCACTCTCCCGCACTTCCGTCAGAGGTGTCGCTGTGAGGTGCCCTCAGTGTCTCGGCTTCTGCCTCCGGCGTTTCTGGTGCCTTGGTGTGCCAGTGTCGCTGCTCTCACTGGTGTTGCTGCTGGGAGCCCAGGACGGCAGGCACCTCCACTGTGATCCGGAGTCCCTGGGTGGGGGGAACCAGGTGTAGCGGAGGAAGAAATGTCTGCAGGAAGCCGGGGTCACGGGTGCCTCTGCCACATCTGGGGCTGTGTTCACAGATGCCAGCTCTGCAGGCGCCACTACCGACGGAGGGATGGGGGTCACAGGTCCCACTGCTGCTGCTTCCAGCCCCCTATGCTCGTGAGCGCTGCTGCGCCCAGGAAGCTGGAGCCGCCTGACTGCTTCCCTGTTGCCACTGGGTTCTCCTGGACTGCAGGTTTACCTGATATGGCAGAGAATCCAAGGTTTCCGGCACCACTTCTACATTGCCCTTGGTTCTGCCTCTTCTATGTGTTCAGTCCACCCACCGTTTGATATACAGATGTATGGAACTCCCCAGTGTCCTGGTATGAGGAACTTTCATTGAGTTATGGATGTTTTACTCCTTAGATCAAAGGGGAAAGATAGAATGACTCACAGTACCATGATGCTGGTGTCACACCCAAGAAACTGTTTTTATCAAAACATCATTTGAATTCTACTAATTTCAATAAGCATTACACATCATATATGGCCACTGGCTCATAAGCCTTACCAGTAGTATTATAGTTTTAAAAGTAAATATGTGGAGAAAGAAAACCCTGGCATTTGCTAGTCATGGCTAAAAGTTCAATCTCCCATTCATAAACTAGACTTTTTAGCCCTGACGTGGGCCACATGGTTAAATTCAATGTATACATTTGGAGAGTCTTTTGAAAAGGAGACTGGTAACATTCCTACTTGTCCTAAACTGGATGGGATAATACAGTAAACTTAGTATTTACAGTATTATCTAGCCACAAGTTCAGTTCAGTTCAGTTGCTCAGTTGTGTCTATTTGCAACCCCATAAACTGCAGCACACCAGGCCTCCCTGTTCATCACCAACTCCCAGAGTTCACCCAAACTCATGTCCATTGCGTCAATGATGCCATCCAACCATCTCATCCTGTGTCATCCCCTTCTCTTCCTGTCCTCAATCTTTCCCAGCATCAGGGTCTTTTTAAATGAGTCAGCTCTTCGCATCAGGTGGCCAAAATATTGGAGTTTCACCTTCAACATAAGTCCCTCCAATGAACACCCAGGTCTGATCTCCTTTAGGATGGACTGGTTGGATCTCCTTGCAGTCCAAGGGACTCTCAAGAGTCTTCTCCAACACCACAGTTCAAAAGCATCAATTCTTCATTGCTCATCTTTCTTTATAGTCCAATTCTCATATTGATACATGACTACAGGAAAATCATAACTTTGGCTAGATGGATCTTTGTTGACAAAGTAATGTCTCTGCTTTTTATCATGCTGTTTGTGTTGTTGGAGAAGACTCTTCAGAGTCCATTGGACTGCAAGGAGATACAACTAGTCCATCCTAAAGGAGATCAGACCTGGGTGTTCATTGGAGGGACTGATGTTGAAGCTGAAAATCCAATACTTTGGCCACTTGATGCGGAGAACTAACTCATTTGAAAAGATCCTGATGTTGGGAAAGATTAAGGGCAGGAGGAGAAGTGGTTAACAGAGGATGAGATGGTTGGATGACATCACCGACAAAATGGACATAGGTTTTGGTGAACTCCAGGAGTTGGTGATGGACAGGGAGGCCTGGCGTGCTGTGGTTCATGGTGTCGCAAAGAGTCGTACACTACTGAGCAACTGAACTGAACTGAACCAAAGGTTGGTCATAACTTTTCTTCCAAGGAGTACGCGTCTTTTAATTTCATGGCTGCAGTCACCATCTGCAGTGATTTTGGAGACCCCTCAAAAAATAAAGTCTGACACTGTTTCCACGGTTTCCTCATATATCTGCCATGAAGTGATGGGACCAGATGCCATGATCTTTGTTTTCTGAATGTTGAGCTTTAAGCCAACTTTTTCTCTCTCCTCTTTCATGTTCATCAAGAGGCTCCTTAGTCCCTCTTCACTTTCTGCCATAAGGGTGGTGTCACCTACATATCTGAGGTTATTGATATTTCTCCCAGCAATCTTGATTCCAGCTTGTGCTTCTTCCAGCCCAATGTTTCTCATGATGTACACTGCATAGAAGTTAAATAAGCAGGGTGACAATATACAGCCTTGATGTACTCCTTTTCCTATTTGGAACCAGTCTGTTGTTCCATGTCTGGTTCTAAGTGTTGCTTCCTGACCTGTATATAGGTTTCTCAAGAGGCAGGTCAGGTGGTCTGGTATTCCCATCTCTTTCAGAATTTTCCACAGTTTATTGTGATCCACACAGTCAAAGGCTTTGGCATAGTCAAGAAAGCAGAAATAGATGTTTTTCTGGAACTCTCTTGCTTTTCCATGATCCAGAGGATGTTGGCAATTTGATGTCTGGTTCCTCTGCCTTTTCTAAAACCAGCTTGAACATCTGAAGTTCACAGTTCACATATTGCTAAAGCCTGGCTTGGAGAATTTTGAGCATTACTAGTGTGTGAGATGAATGCAGTTTTGGGTAGTTTGAGCATTTTTTGGCATTGCCTTTCTTTGGGATTGCAATGAAAACTGACCTTTTCCAGTCCTGTGGCCACTTCTGAGTTTTCCTAATTTGCTGGCATATTGAGTGCAGGACTTTCACAGCATCATCTTTCAGGATTTGAAATAGCTCCACTGGAATTCCATCACCTCCACTAGCTTTGTTCATAGTGATGCTTTCTAAGGACCACTTGATTTCACATTACAGGATGTCTGGGTCTAGGTGAGTGATCACACCATTTGGATTGTCTGGGTCATGAAGATCTTTTTGTATAGTTCGTCTGTGTATTCTCACCCCCTCTTTTTAATATCTACTGCTTCTGTTAAGCCCATACCATTTCTGTCCTTTATTGAGCCCATCTTTGCATTCCCTTGGTATCTCTAATTTTCTTAAAGAGATCTCTAGTCTTTCCTATTCTATTGTTTTCCTCTATTTCTTTGTATTGATCACTGAGGAAGGATTTCTTATCTCTTCTTGCTATTCTTTGGAACTCTGCATTCAAATATTCTAGCCATAAGAGTATGACTTAATCGTTTGTTATTGTCCAGAGTTCAGCCAGAAAAAGCAAATGCTCTGTAAGATAATTTTGACTCTCAGACTTCTGATACCTCTGATACCTCCACTGGGGTATAAATTGACTGGACCTTTCAAAGTTGCGGTGAACAGAGACATGACTGAAAATCTGGGCCTTCCACCAAAGGTTTTAACAATAGCAGATGAGGATTTTATAGCTTTAACTCTAGTATATATCTAGATAAAAAGGAATAACTGAAAAACAGATATCCCTTGGGAAGATGCAGGTACAGATGATAAATGAGCCTTCCTGACATCTTTCCTGAAAGTGTGAGAACCTTGTTCTGAAAATGGGAGAAATTATCATTAATGAAAAGTATATGATATGATGTACTAATGTCCAATGCACGGGCTATGGAAGCAATTGATATTGCTTCAGAAATACTGCTCCTTCGTACTGAGAGTGATACATGATAATTTGAAAGTGGTACAAGGTGATTTCAGTACTTCAGGGAAGAAACACATCAGGGCTGATCAGAAGGCATGTTTTGGCTCGATTAGTGCAGAGGATATTTACACAAAATGTGATTCCCTCCCCCAAGAAAAACTGCATGGCTGAGTTCACACACACACACACACACACACACACACACACACACACACACAAAATAACACCCAGTTAAGTCAGCCTATTTAGAAAATGATCCAGTTATCAAACTCTGTAATCAGTACGCATTGATTTTCTTTCTTTAGTAGCAAAAAGACAAAATCTGGACAGATGTTTCCAAGTTGTGAATCACTTTATAATTGCTATGTCCAGGAAATTCTAAATTGAAATCCACTCTATCCTCTGTTTCCTTTCCAACTAAATAGGATTTTTTTTTAACTCAGTGAACTTAGGAAATTTTTTTCCTTGATAGAGATCTAAATGTCCCCTTCATTCTAAAGGGGTTCATAACCTAAAAAGATTTAATAAGATTTTATTAATCATAATAGGAACTCTCCAAAGGGTGAAATAAAAAGGAGGAAGGGACAAAATTCACAGTAAGATAGGAAGTGTCACTGAGAATACCACTATTGGCTTCCTCTTCTATCTATTAATGGAACACACAGAGTCTGATATCCACCCACTTCTCTTTGTGGACTGTTTGTCACACACTGAAGGAGAAGCTTAAGATTTTTGTCTGTTGGCTCTAATACTGATTCCTTATAGCAACACGATAGGAAAAAGTGCAAGATGCCCTATGCAAAGCTTTGCTATGGAATTTAGTTTTGAATAGGCATCAAATAGTTTATGGGTAAAATGGAACCCCTTGTCTAAAAGTGTGTAAGTTGGGAATTCATCCTGTCCCAACTCCACTGTGGATATGGTGGAGCCAGAGACTCAGCTATGAGGGGTGGTTCTACGAAAGAGGTTCTTAAAAGCGATATATCAATCAGGAAGCTTCAGGGAAGAAGCTCTACAACCCTCACTCTCACCCACAAGCTCAAGAAAGTTGCACAAAACCCATGACAAAACTTTATTATTACCCGTCTTCACAAAATCATCTATATTGTTCTCTAACTGTGAGCTCACCAAGAGTCTTATTAATTTGCATATCAATAGAACTTAATGCTGGTTCCTAGACAAAAGAGATGGTGGCTCAGAGGTTAAAGCGTCTGCCTCCAATGTGGGAGACCCGGGTTCGATCCCTGGGTTGGGAAGATCCCCTGGAGAAGGAAATGGCAATCCACTCCAGTATTCTTGCCTGGAGAATCCCATGGACAGAGAAGCCTAGCAGGTTACAGTCCACGGGGTCGCAAAGAGTTGGACACGACTGAGCGACTTCACCTCACCTCACCTTTCTATCGATGAGGTTATTATAACATCTTTATAGAACTGGTGCTGCTTAAAATGTTTCTCAAGAATTTTAATTTCAAAATCTCTCCCTTTAAATAAGAATTTGTTTTTATAAATGATGTGGTTGAGCACTGTCCTGGAACTCTACTTCTGCCAAGTTTCTTAAAAGGCTGAGAACAGAAGAGCAGAGGGCAAGAAACAGCAGTTTTCAGAGTGAGGCTAAACCCCTTTGGAGACCCTGCATAGAAGAGCCAAAAACTGAAGTTTAGAGCCTCAGCTCCTCATTCCTCTTGAAGATATAAAAGAATTGAGGTGAAGAAGTCAGGGAGTTAGATCGGAGGATTGATTTGACAATTGTCTAGAGCAGGGGGGTTTCAAGGAGAGCTTTAGTGGGACCGTTGTCATTTAAAACAATAGAATCATCTGACTCATGGCTGAGACAAAAGTCTCTTTGGAGAGTTTGGCTCCACAGAGAACTTGTAGCACTAGCTTCAGTTCAGTTCAGTTCAGTCCCTGAGTCGTATCCCACTCTTTGCGACCCCATGAATTGCAGCACACCAGGCCTCCCTATCCATCACCATCTCCCGGAGTTCACTCAGACTCACGTCCATTGAGTCCGTGATGCCATCCAGCCATCTCATCCTCTGTTGTCCCCTTCTCCTCCTGCCCCCAATCCCTCCCAGCATCAGAGTCTTTTTCAATGAGTCAACTCTTCGCATGAAGTGGCCAAAGTACTGGAGTTTCAGCTTTAGCATCATTCCTTCCAAAGAACACCCAGGGCTGACCTCCTTCAGAATGGACTGGTTGGATCTCCTTGCAGCCCCAGGGACTCTAAAGAGGCTTCTCCAACATCACAGTTCAAACACATCAATTCCTCGGCACTCAGCTTTCTTCACAGTCCAACTCTCACATCCATACATGACTACTGGAAAAACCATAGCCTTGACTAGATGGACCTTTGTTGGCAAAGTAATATCTCTACTTTTGAATATGCTATCTAGGTTGGTCATAACTTTTCTTCCAAGGAGTAAGCGTCTTTTAATTTCATGGCTGCAGTCACCATCTACAGTGATTTTGGAGCCCCCAAAATAAAGTTTGACACTGTTTCTACTGTTTCCCCATCTGTTTCCCATGAAGTGATGGGACCAGATGCCACGATCTTCATTTTTTGAATATTGAGCTTTAAGCCAACTTTTCACTCTCTTCTTTCACTTTCATCAAGAGGCTTTTAGTTCCTCTTCACTTTCTGCCATAAGGGTGGAGTCATCTGCATATCTGAGGTTATTGATATTTCTCTCCCCGCAATCTTAATTCTACCTTGTGCTTCTTCCACCCCAATGTTTCTCATAATGTACTCTGCATAGAAGTTAAATAAGCAGGATGGCAATATACAGCCTTGACGTACTCCTTTTCCTAATTAGAACCAATCTGTTGTCCAGTTCTAACTGTTGCTTCCTGACCTGCATATAGGTTTCTCAAGAGGCCGGTCAGGTGGTCTGGTATTCCCATCTCTTTCAGAATTTTCCACAGTTTACTAGCTTAGAGGTTTCCAATCGCTATACTTCCCAAAGTGTTTACTTTTCTACAACAAAAGAACCTAAGTAGGGATATTGGCTTGTGGTCTCAGTTCATGGAATCCCACCCAAGTTGGTTTCTGCTGTAGAGGTTATCTGACCAGAAAGAGGCTGAGGGGGAGATTGTAGATTTTCAGCTGAAGGAGAGGCACTACTCGGCAATGGAGCTGAAGCTGGAGTGGCTCAGTTAGGACTTGCTTTGTAATTTGCTGGGTCACGGCGTGAGTGATAAAGAACCTACCTGCTCATGCAGGAGATGCAAGTATGAGGGTTCAGTCCCTGGGTCAGGAAGATCCCCTGGAGGAGTGCATGGCAACCCACTCCAGCATTCTTGCCTGGAGAATCCCATGGACAGAGGAAGCCTGGAGGGCTGTACAGTCCATAGGGTCACAAAGAGTTGGACACGACTGAAGCGACTTAGCACGCAAGCATGCAGTGAAAAAGGAAAATGCAGTGTGCTTTCACTCAAAATTTAAACATTTCAAGATGGTGATGACAGAGCATTAAAACAAGCCTGACACCCCCTAACCTTGTGGTCCTGAGAGTCTGCACAGGGCTCACACCAATTAAGCTGGCCCTCGATCTAGTAGTGAAATCACACAGCTCTCAAAGCTCCCACAAGTTAACTCAAGAGAAATTAGGCATTAAGTCCTTCCACAGCCAGAGAAAATCAGTGTGTATCACAGATTTCAAAGAAAGACATCTCTGTACCTCTCTTCCCTCTCTTTCTCTCAATTTTCCGGAAGTCAGAGGCAGCCTAGTAAGCAGCCAGATGAGTAGAAACTAGGCAGAGAAATCAACCTGAATGGGTGTCACCACCCCCAGAATATTTGTCTGCTCCCCACTGCAAGAGCAGACAAAATGGGGACGATAAACTTTACACAAAGTTGGAATTTTAAGTATTTTATAAGATGGACATTTTACTTACTGAAATGTTGAGAAGGAAACAAAATAACTTGACAATTTTTTTAACTTCTGAGAAATTATGGGACTTGCCCAAGATTTATCCAAGATGGTCATGAAAAAGAGGTCAATTTTGACAGTGGTTTATAGGACAGTGATGGGAAAGAATAAAGATACTTTATGAATGTGCCTCCAAAGAATTCTGCTGGCTCTCTATATGGTTACATACAGTATTTTATTTATTTACTCAAACTTTTCTGGGTAAACACACACGCACACAGCCATGGGTGTCCACATATATAGATGAATTTGGGGATATACTTCCATGAACCTAATAGGTTATTTGAGGAGAAGACATTGAACTTATGACTTAATTGTGCAATGTCTCAGAATTATATCATTACAAGCCACAGCAAAAATAGAGCAGATAAACAAACAAAAATGTGTGCATTGAAAATAATTGTTGTTGTTGTTTTACCTACATGGAGAAATTCTCTGGGAACCTGAATTGCGGAGGTGAGGTGTAACTCTAGACCAAGGTAGAAATAGAAAAAGGGCATTTTGGTAGTGTTTGCTTTAAAGTTATTAAATCAGTGGCAACAAACACAAGAAATGTGCTTTTACTGCCCTCTAGTGGTTTTAGTTTTTCACTGCAACATCTCTATTTCAGTAGTCAATATTCCCATCAAATTCACTTCATAGAGACTCTTTGAGAAAAGAAATCTGAAAAAAAAAAAAGACTTTAATTCTCAAATATTTTCTAGATAACCAAATGTTATTAAGCAGATTTATGTAGTTGTGTTAAAATATGTGCACTCTCTACAATAATTTCAAAATGGTTGGTTTTGTCATCTTTTTAAATTTGTATGTGACTGTTTCATGAGCTCCAAGTTAACTGGTTAGGGTTTAGGTAGGGAAAGGGTGTGGGTATGACTTTATCTTCCATATTAGACATGAAAATAGTCTTACTTGGTACAAACATTCCTAGAGCTTATGCTTCCTTCCCCTTCTGTTAACAGCTCACCAGAAGCTCACTGTACCCTCCTGGGTGCTGGTATGTGCAAAACTGGCTGGGTGGTCCACCTTGTTGCTGCCTGGGCTTCCCCTTGATTCTTTCAGATGCTGCCAACCCCTTGAAAACCCTGGTTTAGGGAGTTGCTTGTGGCTTCTACTCCCTGTGCATCTATTCCAGATTCTGGAAAGGCCATTCTATGCCGGGAGCCAGCGTGAGGAACTCCGTCCATGGCAAAGGTCATGAGGAAGGAAGCTTGGCATACGCAAAGGCGTGATCAAGCCTCAGGAAATCCCCTGTTCCCGAGCATCTACCCCCAAACCAGAGTACTTTACGGGGAGCTCTCCCCCATAACCATTTCTCTAGAGAAGGAGTTAACTTGCAGCTCCAGTTAATAAAAATTCCTGGGTGTGACAAGAGTGTTTCAACTTATGAACTCTGAAGGTTATCTAGCCTGCCTGTATAGGTTCGTTCGGCCACATGTGATTGTTTACAACCCCCCAACTGTGAGAAGCACAGGATGCTTTAAAACTTTCTAAATACAGACTCTTTTGAGAAGTTAGAAGATTATTAGTATAGTATTAGTGGGTTGATTAGGAATTATATTGGTGAAGAGTTTTTCATTTGTCATGCCAATAATTATTGCTAATTCCTTGCCCTGGGTGTGACAAGGGTGTCTCAGGTCAAACCTCTCTGCTGACAGACTAGCTTGTGTGACAACCTCTCAACCATAAACAGCACAGAGAGTCTGGAAAATTAGCATAGGTCTTCTCTCATTATTGAGTCAATGATTGCCGCCAGGCCGCCATATCCTTAGGTACCTGGGAATATATTAATCAATGTATTTGGAATATAGAAAAGGAAATATAGTTTTGATGTTAGCAATACTAGACTTTTTGAATTAATGAATTTTCTCTTTTGTTATAGACCACTGTACTTTATTATAAATCACTGTGTCCTTGCTATGTAAAAATGTAACTTAAGACTATCTTAAGACTAAATAGATCATAAAGGGAACATTGGTGAAAGGATTTTCATTTGTTGGGCTGATGTTTGCTGCTAAATCTCCATATTCCCTGCCCTTATAATGAATATAACTAGCATATAGGAGAAATAAATGTTAACCTTTAAGATTAATCATGTTAACCTTGGGTTAAGTAAATTCCTTTCCTAGTTGTAAGTCACTACACCCTCATCCTATAGGAATGCAACTTTATTTGGAAGGGTGGCGCCAGATTTAAGAAAAAAATCACCCCTGGAAAAATAAGTTTTCTGGTTAACTGACCGGTATCAGAAAGGGCCATAAAATGTCAGCAGATCTCATGGCCAAAAGATGATGTAAAAACCCATAAGACCTTTGTATAATTTTATATGAAGTACCTGATTGTGACAAGGGTCAGGTCTGCTGACCCTCGCGTGACTCTGTATTCATCCTTATGTATAAAAAAAGGTATAAAAACAAACCTGAAAAGAAATCGGATCAGTTTCTGGAAAGACTGATTCCCCTGTGTCGTTTCTTTCTTGCTCCCCACTTTCCTGGCTGAATTCCCATCTGGTATTGGGGTACGTACCAAGCCTACTAACTTTGCCGGGGCTTCTAAGATCGGACCGGGAGGCCTCAGTGCCTCCTCTCCTTCGGGAGAACGGAAAGACGCCTGTGGCCTACGTAGGTGGTGATTGGTATTCCACGTAAACCAGTTATTCAGCCTCTTTTTCTCCACTAATTTTCCTACTACACTATCCGTTTCTAATCTTTCTCTATATCTATAATTAAATAAGTTTTTTCCAGGACGCTGATTCTGTCCCCACCTTCGAATTACCCTGGATCCACTGGGGCTGGACCCCTGCAATACTAAGTCTTCTGGTTTTCAGTAGCCTTCTTCCTCACCCTATTCCCTATACCAAAGAAGCACAAGGAAACATCTCGATGCCCTCACATCACAGAAGAGCCCCTGTTAATGCAAAGAATCTGTCTTGGGCTCTCTTTTTTCTCAAACTTCTTATGCCTCAACTCTTAGCTCCATCAGAATTTCCTGGAAGATTTGTTAAAACACTGATGTCTGGCCACACCTCTAGAGTGTCCGATCAGTAGTCTTGAAGTGGATTCCAAAGACTTGCATTTCTAACAGGTTCCCAGAATATGCTGAGACTTCTTATCCTAGAACCCACATTTATGAACTGCTGGCTTAAACCAGTATTTTCTCACTTGTTCACTTTAAGATACAAGGAAAAACCAAAAAAATGTATTCTTTACACAAGGGTCAACCTAAGCTATAAGCCTTTATTGTGGAGAAAGCTCTTGGTCTATCTTGTGGGTTGGTCTTCCCACCCACTCTGGCCAGAGCCACAGGAGATCTTTCTTAGATCTACATCATGAGAGCCAAATAGTAAAAGCCATAAAAATGTTAAGACCTCTCTGAGAGGTCTATGGCTCTCAGGACTTTCTAATTAGTCCACACCCAGCTTCCAGCAATTTGTAAAAATTAGCGTGTTGATGTTCCAACCAGCTGATGGGGCTTCCCTGGTGGTTCAGACGGTAAAAATTTGCCTGCAATGCAAGAGACCTAGGTTCAACCCATGGGTCAGGAAGATCCCTTAAAAAGGGAATGGCAACCCTCTCCAGTATTCTTGCCTGGAGAATTCCATGGATAGAGGAGCCTGGCGGGCTATAGTCATGCAGTTGCAAACAGTCAGACACGGCTGAGCAACCCACACACACGCCAGCTGATAGCCCTTAGTGGTTTCTGCTTGAGGTCTGACTCTCTGGATTCATCCACGTATTATTTTCCTATTGCTACTGTATCAAGTTGCCACAAGTGTGATGTCTTAAAGCAACACAAAATTATAGTTCTCAAAGTCAGATTTTTGTGTGGGTCTCACTGGGCTAAAATCTTTGAGCTCTTTTTTTCAGTTTTCTCTTATTCTAAGGACAGGAGCAACGACTTCTAAATTCTTTATGTAATCTTGACCAACACTAGAAATAATACTTTTTTTTTCATACTAGAGCCATCAGTTCAGTTCAGTCTCCCAGTCGTGTCCAACTCTTCACGACCCTATGAATCACAGCACGCCAGACCTCCCTGTCCATTATCATCTCCCAGAGTTCACTCAGACTCACGTTCATTGAGTCCGTGATGCTATCCAGCCATCTCATCCTCGGTCATCCTCTTCTCCTCCTGCCCCCAATCCCTCCCAGCATCAGAATCTTGGCCAATGAGTCAACTCTTCACATGAGGTGACCAAAGTACTGGAGTTTCAGCTTTAGCATCATTCCTTCCAAAGAAATCCCAGGGTTGCTCTCCTTCAGAATGGATTGGTGGGATCTCCTTGCAGTCCAAGGGACTCTCAAGAGTCTTCTCCAACACCACAGTTCAAAAGCATCAATTCTTCGGTGCTCAGCCTTCTTCACAGTCCAACTCTCACATCCATACATGACTACTGGAAAAACCATAGCCTTGACTAGACAGACCTTAGTCGGCAAAGTAATGTCTCTGCCTTTGAATATGCTATCTAGGTGGCTGCAGTCACCATCTGCAGTGATTTTGGAGCCCCCCAAAATAAAGTCTGACACTGTTTCCACTGTTTCCCCATCTGTTTCCCATGAAGTGATGGGACCGGATGCCATGATCTTCATTTTCTGAATGTTGAGTTTTAAGCCAACTTTTTCGCTTTCCTCTTTCACTTTCATCAAGAGACTTTTAGTTCCTCTTCACTTTCTGCATTAAGGGTGGTGTCATTTGCATATCTGAGGTTATTGATATTTCTCCTGGCAATCTTGATTCCACCTTGTGTTTCTTCCAGTCCAGCGTTTCTCATGATGTACTCTGCATAGAAGTTAAATAAGCAGGGTGACAATATACAGCCTTGACGTACTCCTTTTCCTATTTGGAACCAGTCTGTTGTTCCATGTCCAGTTCTAACTGTTGCTTCCTGACCTGCATACAGGTTTCTCAAGAGGCAGGTTAGGTGGTCTGGAATTCCCATCTCTTTCAGAATTTTCCACAGTTTCTTGTGATCCACACAGTCAAAGGCTTTAGTTCTCAAATAACAGTAGCTGATTCTCTTATATTTTTTGTCTTCAGCATTAGACACATAAGTTTAAGAGAGAGGATGTGCACTCCATTATAAAGATTTTGCTTTAAATTTGAGAAATTTGGACCAAAAAGCAGTCTATAAAGATTTACATTTCACAGAAATCTAAACTAGTATTTCACCTAGTCTTTTGAAAATAAGTTAAAGAAGACAAGAAGACTTATCATTGAATCATAATGTGAAAGCCGTGCCTGTATCATCTATTACATGCTTTTCATTTCAATGAAAATATATATTCTATTTCAATTAATTGGGCTAACCTGGAAAACTTCCAATCCTAGAGCACATTATGTGATGGAAATTTTAAAAAATGTGTGTTTATCACTTAAACTATTTTTAGTCATAGTCAAAGAACTTGTTTAAATACAATCTAAAAGCTAAAGGTTTAATGGTGATCTTAGAAATAGGGGAAAAGATTTGAAAATTACCCTTGTACTGTACTATAGGTGTACATAATGAAGAAAACAATTGCAAAGTTACATGTGGGTGTGCAGGTATGATAGAGGACTTAATATGATTTCACTGAAATATGAAAGGCATTATGGTATTATTGTGTATGCATTATTAATCACCAGGATTGATCATTTGATGATAATTGTTAGGTAGTTCAGTTCAGTTCAGTCACTCAGTTCTGTCCAACTCTTTGCGACTCCATGAACTGCAGCACACCAGGCCTCCCTGTCCATCACCAACTCCCAGAGTTCACTCAAACTCATGTCCATTGAGTTGGTGATGCCATCCAGCCATCTCATCCTCTGTTGTCCCCCTCTCCTCCTGCCCCCAATCCCTCCCAGCATCAGAGTCTTTTCCAGTGAGTCAACTCTTCGCATGAGGTGGCCTATGTACTGAAGTTTCAGCTTTAGCATCATTCCTTCCAAAGAAATCCCAGGGCTCACCTCCTTCAGAATGGACTGGTTGGATCTCCTTGCAGTCCCAGGGACTCTCAGGAGTCTTCCCCAACACCACAGTTCAAAAGCATCATTTCTTCGGTGTTCAGCTTTCTTCACAGTCCAACTCTCACATCCACACATGACTACTGGAAAAACCGTAGCATTGACTAGATGGACCTTTGTTGGAAAAGTAATGTCTCTGCTTTTTAACATGCTATCTAGGTTGGTCATAACTTTCCTTCCAAGGACTAAGGGTCTTTAATTTCATGGCTGCAATCACCATCTGTAGTGATTTTGGAGCCCACAAAAATAAAGTCTGACACTGTTTCCCCATCTATTTCCCATGAAGTGATGGGACCAGATGCCACGATCTTAAGTTTTCTGAATGTTGAGCTTTAAGCCAACTTTTTCTCTCTCCTCTTTCACTTTCATCAAGAGGGTTTTTAGTTCCTCTTCACTTTCTGCCTTAACAGTGGTGTCATCTGCATATCTGAGGTTATTGATATTTCTCCTGGCAATCTTGATTCCAGCTTGTGCTTCTTCCAGCCCAGAGTTTCTCATGAAGTACTCTGCATAGAAGTTAAACAATCAGGGTGACATTATACAGACTTGACGTACTCCTTTTCCTATTTGGAACAAGTCTGTTGTTCCATGTCCAGTACTAACTGTTGCTTCCGGACCTGCATACATGTTTCTCAAGAGGCAGGTCAGGTAGTCTGGTATTCCCATCTCTTTCAGAATTTTCCACAGTTTATTGTGATCCACACAGTCAAAGGATTTGGCATAGTCAATAAAGGAGAAATAGATGTTTTTCTGGAACTCTCTTGCTTTTTCCATGATCCAGCAGATGTTGGCAATTTGATCTTTGGTTCCTCTGCCTTTTCTAAAGCCAGTTTGAACATCTGGAAGTTCATGGCTCACGTATTGCTGAAGCCTGACTTGGAGAATTTTGAGCATTACTTTGCTAGTGTGTCAGATGAGTGCAATTGTGCGGTAGTTTGAGCATTCTTTGGCATTGCCTTTCTTTGGGATTGGAATGAAAACTGCCCTTTTCCAGTTCTGTGGCCACTGTGGAGTTTTCCAAATTTGCTGGCATATTGAGTGCAGCTCTTTCACAGCACCATCTTTCAGGATTTGAAATAGCTCCACTGGAATTCCATTACCTCCACTAGCTTTGTTCGTAGTGATGCTTTCTAAGGCCCACTTGACTTCACATTCTAGGATGTTTGGCTCTAGGTGAGTGATCACACCATCGTGATTATCTGGATCATGTAGATCTTTTTGTATAGTTCTTCTGTGTATTCTTGCCACCTCTTCTTAATATCTTCTGCTTCTGTTAGATCCAGACCATTTCTGTCCTTTATTGAGCCCATCTTTGCATGAAATGTCCCCTTGGTATCTCTAATTTTCTTGAAGAGATCTCTAGTGATTCTCATTCTGTTGGTTTCCTCTATTTCTTTGCATTGATTCCAGAGAAAAGTTTTCTTATCTCTTCTTGCTATTCTTTGGAACTCTGCTTTCAGATGCTTATATCTTTCCTTTTCTCCTTTGCTTTTTGCTTCTCTTCTTTTCACAGCTCTTTGTAAGTCCTCCACAGACAGCCATTTTTCTTTTTCACATTTTTTTTCCATGGGGATGGTCTTGATCCCTATCTCCTGTAAAATGTCATGAACCTCATTCCATAGTTCATCAGGCACTTAGAATAGGAATAAGGAATCCAGAATGGTGGTGGCTAAAGGCAAGGAAGGAAAAAGTCCAAAAAATAGAACAAAGGAAGGTCCAAGGACCGAAGTGAAGACCTCAGATAAAACAAACAGCACTCCTGGCTAGCCCAATTTACATAGGGCAGGCCCAGGCAGAGGAGAAAAAAAACATAAAAAGAGGAGCCAAAGGGCCAGGGGTCTCTTTCTTCTCTTCATGTCTTTTGGATCAGCGTGCCCTCATGCCTCAAGGATGTATTTTCCTTTACTTTCTAAATAAAACTGAGCTGTAACACGGAGCTGTAACACTGGTCCTTCAAAGGGCTGAAACACTAGTCTGTTACAAATTTTTGTTGTGATGAGGCAGAACCAAGGAAATTACACACTCCTCTGACATCTATGGTGCCATTTCTCAGATTTAACCTGGCTGAAACAACCTTGGTGTGGCTCTTGCAAGGGTTTCTGAACAAGGAGAGACTTGAGGCATTTTGAATGAGACATCTTATTTCTGGGTAAATACCTCTAGCTAAGTTAAAGAAAGTATCACAGTACTCAAGAAAACATTCAGACCCTACAGAATCTCAAAGAATGAGCTGGAGAGTTCTCAGGGTGGCCACAAACTCTCTTTGGGGGATCCTCCTGGTGATGGAAATTGGGGTTGGCTAATGCCCCTACTAGTCCCTGTCATCACTATATTGATACTGCTTGTGATTATTCCATGTAGTATCAATTGGCTAACCCATTTTTTCTCTGCCCAGGTCAACAAGGTACAACATGCAGTGCCAGTTCAACATGGATATGCAACACTAGAGCCATCCACAGAAAATATCACTCACCCTTAAATGGACACTGCTATAAGGACTCTGAGGCCTGAGACTAGCAAGAAGGGGAGGCCCAGTGCCCCTTGCAGTCCCAGTTCAGCAGGAAGTAGCCAGAGAGACCTCAATGCCCCTATTCCCAAAGAATTGGGCCTCCCATCTCTTGAAGGGAAATGTTAGGTAGTTAGAATAGGAAAAAGGAGTCAAGAATGGCAGTGGCTAAAAACAAAGAAGGGAAAAGCCTGAGAAAATAGAGCAAAGGAAGGTCTGAGGACTTGAGTGAGGACCTCAGGTAAAACAAACAGCACTCCTGGCTAGCCCAGTTTACATAGGGCAGGCCCAGAGGGAGGAGAAAAAAAAAACATATATAGTGAGGGAGCCAAAGGGCCAGGGGCCCCTCTCTTTTTCATGTCTTTTGAGTCAGTATGCCCTCATACCTTAGAATGTATTTTCCTTTGCTTTCTAAATAAAATTGAGCTATAACATGGAGCTGTAATACTGGTCCTTCCGAGGGCTGAAATATTGGTCCATCACTTCAAATTTTTGTTGTGATGAGACAGAACCAAGGAAATTACACACTCCCCAGACATAATTATGTCAACTCTTTTTCAAAATTTTGTGACATGTTGATATACAGTTTTCATTTACTTCTGATAAAATGTCTCAAAGTCTTCCTTCTCTTGTCTTTCTAAAGTATAACCACATAGTTGGCTGGGGACTTAGGAAATGTGATAAACTGTGAAACATGTGTTTCTTTACCAGAGTATATTTCATAACCTATATATTGTATCAGAGGGTGAAAACTGACAGCCTCAGATAAAGTTTTGTCTGTAGATACATTTTTCTCTGGGCCATGTCTTTTTAAAAAAAAAATTAGTTTCCAGTATTCAACAAACAAAAGACTGCAATTTTAAAATTTTGGATTTCTAGCTTTTTTATTCAGAACATACTTCCACCAGTTAAGAAAAGGCTGATGTGAGGATGAAGTCCCTTCTTGGGGTGGGGCCCTGAAGGCACAGGTGGGTGTGCCTCTTTGATTGGCAGCATTCCTACCACTCTGTATTGTATTGCATCCAGTCTATGAATTAATATCCTTGTAGGCATTAGAGTTTGCATAACTGACACTTTCTTCTGCCACCTCAGTCACTGGGGAGATCACTAATACCTAGCAATATCTTATAGTGGAGGTGAGGGTAGAATTGCATAGAAGAGCCTAGCCATAGAAATTTAATTTTCATAAACAGCTGCATCTGTATCAGTTTGTAGTTCTGGGTGTGTGCGTGTGTGTGCACACGTGTGCTCAATCATGTCTAACTCTTTCCACCCCATAGACTGTAGCCTGCCAGGCTCCCCTGTCCATGGTATTTTCCAGGCAAGAACACTGGAGTGGGTTGCCATTTCCACCTCAGGGGATCTTCCCAACCCAGAGATCAAACCGTGTCTCTTGTGTCTCCTGCATCGGCAGGCAGATTCTTTACCACTGTGCCACCTGGGAAGCCCATTGTAATCATTGGTATGCTCTAAAACTGTTAAGCCACAATTGAAAGGAAGTCCTATAGCCGGATAATATCTGACTCTTTCTTTTTCTTTCTTTCTTTCTTTCTTTTTTGTAGTATGATTAGTTATACTATAAAAAGTATTTTTAAAATCCAGTCAGGATTCTCTGGACTCATAAACACAAACGTTCAAACCCAGATGTGTTTAAAGTTAAAAGCCAGGAGTGAGGGTTGGAACCTAAGAGACATTCAAGAAAATAGTAAGTAATGAGAATAGCTGACTGGGTACTGGCTGTGTACAATGTCATGCAAAGTACTCCTGCTTCTGAGAGCACTTCTTACAATGGCTCTTCTTCACCCATCCAACCCACCCCTATTTCAGTTAGTTTCTCCTGCCAATCTTAATCTTCTCACTGTAGGTACTCCAGCCCCTGAAGTTTGTCAGTCTCCATTGGTTGGTTGTCAGAGGAAGGGCTCAGATTGGTCTAGCTCCTCTTTTGAAACCAATTTGCAGAAATCATAAAGCAATATGCAACTTCTGGATTGTTTGCTATGGGTTAAGCTTTGGGCCTTGATTGTCTTGTCCATTCAATCACAGCCAATGATGTGTTAACATCCTTATAATCATCATCCCTCTCATCTCCATATCATCACAGTCAGTACCATTGCTAGCATCATGTATGGGTGTGAGAGTTGGACTGTGAATAAAGCTGAGTGCCAAAGAATTGATGCTTTTGAACTGTGGTGTTGGAGAAGATTCTTGAGAGTCCCTTGGACTGCAAGGAGATCCAACCAGTCCATTCTGAAGGAGATCATCCTCGGGATTTCTTTGGAAGGAATGATGCTAAAGCTGAAACTCCAGTACTTTGGCAACCTCATGCAAAGAGTTGACTCACTGGAAAAGACTCTGATACTGGAGAGAGATTGGGGGCAGGAGGAGAAGGGGACGACCGAGCATGAGATGGCTGGGTGGCATCACTGACTCGATGGACATGAGTCTGAGTGAACTCCGGGAGTTCGTGATGGACAGGGAGTCCTGGCGTGCTGTGATTCATGGGGTCGCGAAGAGTTGGACACGACTGAGCAACTGAACTAAACTACTATGCGCCAGACAACCTCCTAAAAACTCTAGACATGATTCATTTAATCCCAATAACAACTTGGGAGGCAGACGCTATTTTGACCGTATTTTATGGATGCGGCCAGTGAACATGGTTGTGCATACTGGGCAGGGACCTGAAGGCAATGCAATCTTCCCTTCCAACCAGCTGAGGATGGGACCAGCATTAATACACGTGTCTAGAACAAACCATTTTCCTTTTGGGCTTGCAAAATTGGTTCACAGAAAATTACAGGGTAATCCCTTCATTGAGAAAGTACTAAAACTGGCTTCAATTCACTCTGTTTGCACAGCTGTGCATCTCTCTAAATGTTTTATGAGCTGGTACAGTCATCATTTGAGACAGGACAAAGCCAGAGCCAGATTTTAAAGTATGTAAAGCTCTTTCACTCCCATTCCCCTTTTCTGTGTTCCTTCATCCCTAGAACTCCTTTCTTCTCTCTTCCCCTTTCCTCAGCCTCTGCTGTTGCCAGCTCCACAGAGGCTGACACTTTAGGTCCCTTCTCTGAAGGCTCCATCTCACCCTAAGATTTAGACCACATCATGAACACAGGACTTGACAAGATTGAGCAATGGCCAGGCTGGGGTCACAGTTGAAAATAAAAGTTGCTGCTGAGTCTAAAGCACCTGGATAGTCACAGGTTTTCTGCAGATGTTGCGGTGAATTCCAAAAAAAAAAAGAGGAAGGGCCTCAGTCGAGGACCAGCAATCAAACACAAGTCAAGGGCAGCTTAGTGGGTGATGCAGACATGTTTAGATGCTCCATGAGGGAGGAACTAAGTAGTAGGAGGTAAGTTGGAAGCCAGGGGGAACTTGGGGTGAGTGAACACAGTGGGGCAAATTCAGCTAAGAGGATGTTGTGTCAGCTATCTTATAACCACACTCAGTTGGGAGTGTTGGGTGTTTTCACACATCACATACAAGACTTCTTAAAGATACCTACACACTCACTGGACTACTGAAAACCACACTCCTCAAAATTTTCTGCCACTAGTTGGTCTCAAGGATCCTCTGCTCTTTCCATTCTTCCTTCCTTCCTCCTTTTTCCCTCTCTTCCTTCCCTTCTTTCTTCTTATATCAAATATTTATTAAGTCCTTATCATGTACCAGATCTTTCAGGTATTGGCAATCTAGTGGGGAATAAAACAGTAATACTCCTTACCCCAAGGAGCTCACATGCCAGAGGTGAAGAGAGACAAGAGAAAAAAAAGTCCTACTGGGATTTCTATTTGTTTGATGTATTCTTTGGACATCAAGCCACACCTAACCAAGGAGCCCCCATTAAGACAGAAGTTGCCTAGCAGCCTCTCAGTAAGCCCAATGGGTGAGCATCATACTAGTTTACAACTTCCTCTGAAATATCTGCTTGTCCCATGTTTCTTAGTGGATGAATTATGTTTCCTGCCCAGTTTCCAAGATTTCTTAGCATCTTAAGGTTTTTTTCTTCCTATCCTTTTTCTTCTTAGCCAATCTTCAGAAAATAGTCTCCTGTCAGCCATGTGTCCTTTAATATGAATCTGAGACACTGTATTGCCTCTCCTAAGAATTTGGCCATCTTCTTGGTAACAATAACCCTGAATGTGAGCAGCAAAAGAGACACAGATGTACAGAACAGTCTTTTGGACTCTGTGGGAGAGAGAGAGGGAGAGGTTGGGATGATTTAGGAGAATGGCATTGAAACATGTATAATATCATATATGAAATGAGTCACCAGCCCAGGTTCAATGCATGATACTGGATGCTTGGGGCTGGTACACTGGGATGATCCAGAGAGATGGTACGAGGAGGGTGGTGGGAGGGGGATTCAGGATGGGGAACACGTGTATACCTGTGGTGGATACATGTTGATGTATGGCAAAACCAATACAATATTGTAAAGTAATTAACCTTCAATTAAAATAAATAAATTTATTTATTTATTTTTTAAATGGCCATCTTCTTTCTTAGTTTGAAAGCTTGAATGAAGTGGCTTGTCCCTATTACAGAAATTTGAGAAGTCACATCTTCAGTGAAGTAAATAGCAGGGAGAAAGCCTGTCCAAATACACATCTTCTTCTTTACATTCAAAGCTGGCCTTCATTCAGTATTTCCTCTGGTTTTATTTTATTTTTTTTTATTTTTTTTTAATTAAATTTATTTATTTTTTTAATTACAATACTGTATTTGTTTTGCCATACATTGACACGAATCAGCCATAGGTGAACACAATCGCCCAATGCCTAAGCCCCCTCCCACCTCCCACCCCACATCCTCTACCTGAATCATCCTGTGCATCAGCCCCATGCATCCTGCATCCTACACCAAACATAGATTAGCGCTTCGTTTCTTACAGGAAAATACACATGCTTCACTGCCATTCTCCCAAACCATCCCACCCTTTCCCTCTCCCTCAGAGTCCAAAAGTCCACTCTATACCTCTGTGTCTCTTGTTGTCTCACATATAGGGTCATCATTACTGTCTTCTAAATTCCATATATATGTGTCAGTATACTGTATTGGTGTTTTTCTTTCTGGCTTACTTCACTCTGTATAATTGGTTCCAATTTCATCCATCTCATTAGAACTGAGTCAAATTTATTCTTTTTAAGGGCTGAGTAGTATTCCATAGTGTATATGAACCACAGCTTTCTTATCCATTCATCTGCTGATGGACATCTAGGTTGCTTCCATGTCCTGGCTATTATAAACAGCGCTGCAATGAACATTGGGGTACATGTGTCTCTTTCAATTCTGGTTTCCTCGGTGTGTATGCCCAGCAGTGGGATTGCTGGGTCATAAGGCAGTTCTATTTGCAATTTTTTAAGGAATCTCCACACTGTTTTCCATAATGGCTGTACTAGTTTGCATTCCCACCAGCAGTGTAAGAGGGTTCCCTTTTCTCCACACCCTCTCCAGCATTTATTGCTTGTAGACTTTTGGATCGCAGCCATTCTGACTGGTGTGAAATGATACCTCATTGTGGTCTTGATTTGCATTTCTCTGATAATGAGTGATGTTGAGCATCTTTTCATGTGTTTGTTAGCCATCCGTATGTCTTCTTTGGAGAAATGCCTATTTAGTTCTTTGGCCCATTTTTTTATTGGATCATTTATTTTTCTGGAGTTGAGCTGCATAAGTTGCTTATATGTCTTTGAGATTAGTTGTTTGTCAGTTGTTTCATTTGCTATTGTTTTCTCCCATTCAGAAGGCTGTCTTTTCACCTTGCTTATAGTTTCCTTTGTTGTGCAGAAGCTTTTAATTTTAATTAGATCCCATTTGTTTATCTTTGCTTTTATTTCCAGTATACTGGGAGATGGATCATAGAGGATCCTGCTGTGATTTATGTCGGAGAGTGTTTTGCCTATGTTCTCCTCTAGGAGTTTTATAGTTTCTGGTCTTACATTTAGATCTTTAATCCATTTTGAGTTTATTTTTGTGTATGGTGTTAGAGAGGGGTCTAATTTCATTCTTTTACAAGTGGTTGACCAGTTTTCCCAGCACCACCTGTTAAAGAGACTGTCTTTACTCCATTGTATATTCTTGCCTCCTTTGTCGAAGATAAGGTGTCCATAGGTATGTGGGTTAATCTCAGGGCTTTCGATTTTGTTCCATTGATCTATATTTCTGTCTTTGTGCCAGTACCATACTGTCTTAATGACTGTGGCTTTGTAGTAGAGCCTGAAGTCAGGCAAGTTGATTCCTCCAGTTCCATTTTTCTTTCTCAAGATTGCTTTGGCTATTCGAGGTTTTTTGTATTTCCATACAAATCTTGAGATTATTTGATCTAGTTCTGAGAAAAATACTGCTGGTAGCTTGATGGGAATTGCATTGAATCTGTAGATTGCTTTGGGTAGTATACTCATTTTCACTATATTGATTCTTCCAACCCATGAGCATGGTATATTCCTCCATCTATTAGTGTCTTCTTTGATTTCTTTCATCAGTGTTTTATAGTTTTCAATATATAGGTCTTTAGTTTCTTTAGGTAGGAATATTCCTAAGTATTTTATTCTTTTCTTTGCAATGGTGAATGGAATTGTTTCCTTAACTTCTTTTTCTACTTTCTCATTATTAGTGTATAGGAATGCAAGGGATTTCTGGGTGTTGATTTTATATCCTGCAACTTTACTATATTCACTGATTAGCTCTAGTAGTTTTCTGGTCGAGTCTTTAGGATTTTCTATGTAGAGGATCATGTCATCTGCAAACAGTGAGAGTTTTACTTCTTCTTTTCCAATTTGGATTCCTTGTATTTCTTTTTCTGCTCTGATTGCTGTGGCCAAAACTTCCAGTACGATGTTGAAGAGTAGTGGTGAAAGTGGACACCCTTGTCTTGTTCCTGACTTTAGGGAAATGGTTTCAATTTTTCACCATTGAGGATAATGTTAGCTGTGGGTTTGTCATATATAGCTTTTATTATGTTGAGGTATGTTCCTTCTATTCCTGCTTTCTGGAGAGTTTTTATCATAAATGGATGCTGAATTTTGTCAAAGGCTTTTTCTGCATCTATTGAGATAATCATATGATTTTTATTTCTCAGTTTGTTAATGTGATGAATTACATTGATTGACTTGCGGATATTGAAGAATCCTTGCATCCCTGGGATAAAGCCCACTTGGTCATGGTGTATGATCTTTTTAATGTGTTGCTGGATTCTGATTGCTAGGATTTTGTTGAGGATTTTTGCATCTATGTTCATCAGTGATATTGGCCTGTAGTTTTCTTTTTTGTGGTGTCTTTGTCAGGTTTTGGTATTAGGGTGATGGTGGCCTCATAGAACGAGTTTGGCAGTTTACCTTCCTCTGCAATTTTCTGGAATAGTTTCAGTAAGATAGGTGTTAGCTCTTCTCGAAATTTTTGGTAGAATTCAGCTGTGAAGCCGTCTGGACCTGGGCTTTTATTTGCTGGAAGATTTCTGATTACAGTTTCAATTTCCATGCTTGTGATGGGTCTGTTAAGATTTTCTATTTCTTCCTGGTTCAGTTTTGGAAAATTGTACTTTTCTAAGAATTTGTCCATTTCTTCCAAGTTGTCCATTTTATTGGCATATAATTGCTGATAGTAGTCTCTTATGATTCTTTGTATTTCTGTGTTGTCTGTCGTGATCTCTCCATTTTCATTTCTAATTTTGTTGATTTGATTTTTCTCTTTGTTTCTTGATGAGTCTGGCTAATGGTTTGTCAATTTTATTTATCCTTTCAAAGAACCAGCTTTTTGTTTTGTTGATTTTTGCTATGGTCTCTTTTGTTTCTTTTGCATTTATTTCTGCCCTAATTTTTAGGATTTCTTTCCTTCTACTAACTCTGGGGTTCTCTATTTCTTCCTTCTCTAGTTGCTTTAGGTGTAGAGTTAGGTTATTTATTTGACTTTTTCTTGTTTCTTGAGGTATACCTGTATTGCTATGAACTTTCCTCTTAGGACTGCTTTTATAGTGTCCCAAAGGTTCTGTGTAGTTGTGTTTTCATTTTCATTTGTTTCGATGCATATTTTGATTTCTTTTTGATTTCTTCTGTGATTTGTTGATTATTCAGTAGGGTGTTGTTCAGCCTCCAAATGTTGGAATTTTTAATAGTTTTTCTCCTATAATTGAGATCTAACCTTAGTGCATTATGGTCAGAGAAGATGCTTGGAATAATTTCAATTTTTTTGAATTTATCAAGGTTAGATTTATGACCCAGAATGTGATCTATTCTGGAGAAGGTTCCGTGTGCACTTGAGTAAAAGGTGAAGTTCGTTGTTTTGGGGTGAAATGTCCTATAGATATCAATTAGGTCTAACTGGTCTATTGTATCGTTTAACATTTGCGTTTCTTTGTTAATTTTCTGTTTAGTTGATCTGTCCATAGGTGTGAGTGGGGTATTAAAGTCTCCCACTATTATTGTGTTATTATTAATTTCCCCTTTCATGCTTGTTAGCAATTGTCTTACATATTGCGGTGCTCCTATGTTGGGTGCATATATATTTATAATTGTTATATCTTCTTCTTGGATCGATCCTTTAATCATTATGTAGTGGCCTTCTTTGTCCCTTTTCACAGCCTTTGTTTTAAAGTCTATTTTATCGGATATGAGTATTGCTACTCCTGCTTTCTTTTGGTCTTTATTTGCATGGAATATCTTTTTCCAGCCCTTCACTTTTAGTCTGTATGTGTCCGTTGTTTTGAGGTGGGTCTCTTGTAGGCAGCATATATAGGGATCTTGTTTTTGTATCCATTCAGCCAGTCTTTGCCTTTTGGTTGGGGCATTCAACCCATTTACATTTAAGGTAATTATTGATAAGTATGCTCCTGTTGCCATTTACTTTATTGTTTTGGGTTCGGGTTTATACGTCCTTTTTTGTGTTTCCTTTCTAAAGTCTATCCTTTAGTATTTGTTGGAGAGCTGGTTTGGTGGTGCTGAATTCTCTCAGCTTTTGCTTGTCTGGAAAGCTTTTGATTTCTCCTTCGTATTTGAATGAGATCCTTGCTGGGTACAGTAGTCTTGGCTGAAGGTTATTATCTTTCATCACTTTAAGTATGTCTTGCCATTCCCTCCTGGCCTGAAGAGTTTCTATTGAAAGATCTGAAGTTATTCTTATGGGGATCCCCTTGTGTGTTATTTGTTGTTTTTCCTTGCTGCTTTTAGTAATTGTTCTTTGTGTTTGGTCTTTGTTAGTTTGATTAAAATATGTCTTGGGGTGTTTCGCCTTGGGTTTATCCTGTTTGGCACTCTCTGGGTTTCTTGGACTTGGGTGATTATTTCCTTCCCCATTTTAGGGAAGTTTTCAACTATTATCTCCTCAAGTATTTTCTCATGGTCTTTCTTTTTGTCTTCTTCTTCTGGGACTCCTATAATTCGAATGTTGGAGCGTTTCATATTGTCTTGGAGGTCTCTGAGGTTGTCCTCATTTCTTTTAATTCGTCTTTCTTTTTTCCTCGCTGATTCATTTATTTCTACCATTCTATCTTCTATTTCACTAATCCTATCTTCTGCCTCCGATATTCTACTATTTGTAGCCTCCAGAGTGTTTCTGATCTCATTTATTGCATTATTCATTATATGTTGACTCTTTTTATTTCTTCTAGGTCCTTGTTAAACCTTTCTTGCATCTTCTCAATCCTTGACCCCAGGCTATTTATCTGTGATTCCATTTTGATTTCAAGATTTTGGATCATTTTCACTATCATTATTCGGAATTCTTTCTCAGGTAGATTCCCTATCTCTTCCTCTTTTGTTTGGTTTGGTGGGCATGTCTCCTGTTCCTTTACCTGCTGGGAATTCCTCTGTCTCTTCATCCTGGTTATATTGCTGCGTTTGGGGTGGCTTTTCTATATTCTGGGAATTTGTGGAGTTCTCTTTATTATAGAGTTTCCTCTCTGTGTTTGTTGTTATATCACTGGTTTGTCAAAGTTTCTTGATCAGGGAGGCTTGTGTTGGAATTCTGGTGGGTGGATCTGGATTTCCTCTCTCTGGAGTGTTGTGACGTGTGAAGTAATGGGTTATGAGACGTCAATGGTTTTGGAGTATTTTGAGTTGCCTATGTATTGAAGCTCAGGGGCTTGTTCTTGTGTTGCTGGAGAATATGCGTGGTATGTCTTGCTCTGGAGCTTGTTGGCCCTTGGGCAGTGCTCAGTTTTAGTATAGGTGTGAAGGCGTTTGATGAGCTCTAATTGGATAATGTTCCCTGTGTTCAGGAATTCTTTGTTGATCACAGGATTTGGAATTACGCCTCCTGATTCTGGTTTTCAGATTTATTTTTAGAATAGCCTCATGATTTCTCCATCTATTCAGCACTAATGTTAAAACATCTAGGTTAATGATGATAGGTTTCTCCACCTTGAGGGTCGTCCCTAGAGGATAGGTGGGTTCCTGGCTTTGAAGCCAATGATCTGCTTTGCTGGATGCCTGATGTCCTCTGCCAGCAGTCAGAAGTTATTTTGTGGAATTTGCTCAGCGTTGAAATGTTCTTTTGATGAGGTAGAGAGGGAGAGAGTGTTCTCCCCATCCTATTCCTCCGCCATCTTTTTTACTCTCCTCTGGTTTTAATTAGAAGCAAAAAGTACTTCACACTTCCTTAAAATGCTCAAGGGTAATTCAGAACTAAACTGTGTTTACCTAATACTACCAAGTTTAGACTTCCTAATTATAGCTGCTTGCCAGCAGTTCTTTATTAGTAGTACAGTGTCAGCTTCCAAATAAGGGAGGAGGGTTGGGGAGGGACTCGTGACAGGGAAGCCAGTCTTCTTGGGAAGAGACAGCTCAAAGCCCATGACCATTCTCACTAAAGGGACACTGAATAAATAGGAAAAACGTCCAAATAAGCTTCAATAAGCTGAAAACAGCAGTGTCTGCCATTGCCTCACGTTGAAGTTAGGGAGAGCACACCTACTCATTCTTGACACTTTAAGGCCTTATTAACTAGATACTGCTTAGGCCAAATTAATTGTGTTAAAGGAGAAAGCACCTGTCAATGCATTTAACTGTGTCCCTATTATGAGAACCCCTACATCTTATATTCTGTGTAGGGTGGAGACAAGACTTTATAAATGATCAGAAAGGTATTTCTTGTATGTTTAAATCAGACTAAAAAATGTTCAACTCTGTCCTAATAGCAACCCAGTCTCTAAAAATAAACTCTGTGTCTATTACTTGCAATGCTGGCTTCACTGAAAGTCTATTTTACGTGATTTTTCCATGCCTAGAAAAAAAGAGGTGTGGTTCTTCCTGCAAACACTTTTGAAGATCTATTTGATGATTTTGTAAGATCCATAAAGTGCCTAAGGATTACTCATGTATCGCTGGCTTCAGAGTAACTGAAATGACCGTAGTGATTGTTTTTTAACTTTCTACAGATGTTAGAAAATTTCAAGTGAAGTGCTTCATAAAAATATCACTCTACCTATGCCAGGTTCCTTTATCTTAATGAATGAAATTCTTTTTAAAACTTGGACTTGTGCATGTTTACTTACTCTAGGCAATAATTAAGATTAATTATTGTGCAAAGCTCCAGAAAATTGAAACTGAGTTACTGTATTTCATGAGCGTCTATTAAAAAAAAAAAGTTTTTTTTTTCTGCTTATATTGTTCCTTGTATTTTACTGAAGGATGGATATTGATGCTTACTTAGGGGAGATGGGGAGAAAGGAACAGGACCAAGTTTCTCCTGTTCCAACATTCTCTTATAAAATCAGAGTCTGTGAAGCAAGAAGTAATAATATAAGAAGAAGTGATACAGCTCACTTTCTTCAAGTTTTCCTTTCCTATGTTTTACACCAGGGAAATTGATGCCCAGAAAGATGGCATCTTTTACAAAGGTGACAAGTCAATTGGAAAAAGGATAGGAACTAGGATCTATGTTCTTCAGACTTCTGGTCCAGTGCTCTTACCACTTAGAAAGAACAGTAGTAGGAGGAAGGCCTTTATGAGTATAACACAAACATAGTAAATTTTTTTAGATCTGTGCATGATGCATACAGCTTTTAAAGCAAAGTCTTTGGAATACTTACAGAAGGAATAACTACCCCACCTACCTTACTTGAAATATTTTGCTAATTATATAGGGAATATTTTGGAGAGGTTAGAATGGGCAGCTATCACTTATTGGCAGTTGAGAAATTAAGTTGGCTTTGGATTCATCTCTGTGCAAGTGAAATGTATGCCGGAGCAAGGGTATTTACTGGATATCCAAGATCCAGAAAACAAAACTTCTCTATTCAAGCCATGTAACTATCAGAGTTCCTCTTGGAAGTAACCAGAACTGACTTTGGATGAGCTAAATCCAAAAGAATTTCTCAGAAAGGTTACTGGATACTCACAAGATTTCCAGCAAAGCCAGAATATTAAGCACAGGAAAGAAGTAGGAACCAAGAAAGCCTGAGTACCAGGAACACAGCTAAAATTGCTCCTCAGGAGATATCAGGTTGGACATGATGGCCATATCTGAAGGATGCCAGACATTGCCTTTGCCAGTCTTGGACATTGCCTGCCGCTGGCCTCATTACCAATGCTCACCCAGGAACTGTCATTGCTGCTGCCTACACCAGGACAAATCTTTGTCCCTGTATCTTCACATCACTTGCCCTAGTGTAGGTTTATAGGTTGAGAGTATCTGGCAATATTAAGGTTATAATCCTCTATTCTGGCTGTTACAAAAGCTGTCAAAGCAGGCACCTACCATTTATTTCTTTTGTGGACATCAAGAGTAATGGGTAATTCTTTACCCCATTCCTTCCTTACCCAGGGAGGAAAGGGGTACACATGACAGGCAACCAACACCACCAAAGATATCAGCCTGTCAAATATCCAGAGCAAATTATGTTCATATTGTTCAGTGAAGAGGCAGGGGGCAAATGACCATTTTTCAACAACATCTACATCATAAACAATTGAAATTATAAAGAAGAGGAGCTGCATAACCCAATGAATGTATAATGAAGAATGCCTCACCCCACCTCCAAAATCTAAACCAAGTCTTCCACTACCTAACTGCATAACCTTGAACAGGTCCCTTCACATCTCTGGTTCTGTTTCATCATCTTATAAATGAGAGAGTTGAAGCAAACAGTCTTAAGGTCTCTTTTGTTGTGACAGCCTCTAACTCAAACCTGAGAGTATCAGGAGAGTAGGTGGCTTAGTCCTGTGGCCTGGTGAACCAGATTCCAGTTGGAAGAAACAGTCATGAAGTTGAAAGGAGGTTTGTGCAGACAGACAAGAAAGAAGTCTAAGGTTTTTTTGTTTTATTTGTTTTGTTAATTTCATCACTCATGCTCTGATTGAGACAAAGAAAATATTTTAAAATTTCTCACCAGTTAAGAGGTAAGAAACCATTTGCTGGAAAGGCAATTGGAGTAGCTAATTCAGATTTGCTAGTGAGAATCTGTACTAGTAAAGCAAAGAGGATACAAGAGCACTGGGTAGCACTGTATTTGTTTCTGCACCAGCAGTGCCACCGATTTAAATGCTGTAATTTTCAATAATTATATTCGGCATCAACCTACAGGCTTTGATTTTTAATGCCAAACTTGAAGCTTTAAGAAAAAAATCAATAAGCTCTTAAAGTGAGGAAAATTTCTTAAAATCTCTTGAAGAAGTATTAAACATCCTGGAGTTACTTCCAGAGTAATTAATAATGTATAACAGAAGCCTTATTAGGACATAAGAGTGAAGAGTGCCCATTTATCTTTCTCAAATCATAACTCTGTGTACATCTTTCATAGTTTGCAATCCTGTCACTCTCATGAAAACACAGGGATAAGAATTGTGTGGCTATATTTTTATAGAAAGAACATGGCTTGAAAAACTGGAGTCTGAGGTCTGCCCAAATTCTGAGTAGAGTTTGCTTAAAAGGAAATTTCCTGTGGGTTAAATAAAGTAAGTACCTGTAGTGACACTCCTTGCCACTTGATCTTTTAAGTAAATAACCAATCTCAAAGTCATTTTACGGTCCTTCATAATTAGGGAGCAAAGAGGACTTCAGGAAAATTATGTGTTTTTAAACAATCTTTGAACAGCGTTCTGCTTTTAATTTTCTGAGAAAAACTCTCATACTTATCAGAGCATATTTTACCATGACTTTGTTTTCTCCAAATGTGAAATTTATGAATTGGAGCAATCAGTCAATCAGTTCAGTTCAGTTCAGTCACTCAGTTGTGTCCGACTCTTTGCGACCCCCATGAATCACAGCACGCCAGGCCTCCCTGTCCATCACCATCTCCCGAAGTTCACTCAGACTCACGTCCATCGAGTCAGTGATGCCATCCAGCCATCTCATCCTTGGTCGTCCCCTTCTCCTCCTGCCCCCAGTCTCTCCCAGCATTAGAGTCCTTTCCGATGAGTCAACTCTTCACATGAGGTGGCCAAAGTACAGGAGTTTCAGCTTTAGCATCATTCCTTCCAAAGAAATCCCAGGGCTGATCTCCTTCAGAATGGACTGGCTGGATCTCCTTGCAGTCCAAGGGACTCTCAAGAGTCTTCTCCAACACCACAGTTCAAAAGCATCAATTCTTCAGCGTTCAGCCTTCTTCACAGTCCAACTCTCACATCCATACATGACCACTGGAAAAACCATAGCCTTGACTAGAAGGACCTTAGTCGACAAAGTAATGTCTCGGCTTTTGAATATGCTATCTAGGTTGGTCATAACTTTTCTTCCAAGGAGTAAGTGTCTTCTAATTTCATGGCTGCAGTCATCATCTGCAGTGATTTTGGGGCCCCCAAAAATAAAGTCTGACACTGTTTCCACTGTTTCCCCATCTGTTTCCCATGAAGTGATGGGACCGGATGCCATGGTCTTCGTTTTCTGAATGTTGAGCTTGAAGCCAACTTTTTCACTCTCCTCTTTCACGTTCATCAAGAGGCTTTTACACAACTCTTATGATGTGCCCAAGACAATGAATTTCTATATCAATAATCAATTTCATAATAATGCATATAGAGATCCGATTCCTAGAAGAAAATCCTAGAATGTGTATCAAATTAGAAAGTGTATATGGAGAATAATTAATAGAGGCATTAACAGTAGAACATTTGAAAAGATAACACATCAACTTAAAGTATAAACACTCTGTGGACCACCTTACATTCCCATTTATACTTTATAGTAAATTATCTGAATAGAAGGCAATAAGTAAAAAGTACAAATGGCCCTCAATATTTATGCTCATTTTTGAAGTAAGTTAAATAGTTTCAGATAATTTCTGAAGAAAAATGACTACGCTTTCTCAACTGTTAGTCACAGGAAAAAGGAAATAAGAACATTAGGAAAATTATTTAACCAGCAGTTTATATTAAACCATTTTAATTTTAAAAATCTTTTAAATATTTAAAACCAAATAAGCATTTGGCAATCCAACTGTAGGCAACAGAAACTTGGTTATAGTATTTCATATACCTGTTAAACCACAAATAAAGGTTGTAGTTTCTTTTTAAATATTTTTTCTTTTCATCTTTGACATTTAGAGTCTATTAGCTAATTATTGGGTGTGGATGTCTGTGGCTTGAGCTTTTCTCCTGAGGAATCAATATTTATTTAATGATTTTTAAGGCAAAATCATCGTCTGTTTTTTTCAGGGTGGTCCCAGTACTTTCCAGTTGTAAAATAAACTCGGCTGAGATCCAAGAAATTCACATGGATTCAGGTTAAATTGAGTATTTTGGTTCTTTTAGAATTGAAACTTGGGCTAGTGAGAGCCTCTAGTCATTTTTTTTTCCTCTAAACATAGGGTTATGTTCTTCTGGAGAGTGATCACTATTAAATCTAAGGCAAGTTTTAATATGAGTCCTTTTTCTTTCCTGTTAAAACTTGAAGGTGTATCCTTAGGACTTCAATCTCCAGTCCCTGCACAAGATTACATATTCTGAACCAAGATTAAGAAGGTGAATAAATTCAACACTAACAAAATGAGTCTTTGGCCTTTGCAAAATCAAGCCAATGAATTCTGAGTCAAGAAGAGGAATATGTTTTTGTTCTGGTGTATCAAGTCAGTTTTTTTCAAGTATTTTTTAAAATACTGCTTCAATTAGAAAAGCATAAAATTCAACTTTAAAACAGTTTTAAACAGCCAATTCATCTTTATAAAAGCCTAAGAAAACATAAGGATTATCGGCTTCACTTTACAGAGGAAAGTGATAACAATCATGCACTGATCCCATTATCCATACAAAGTAAAGCCCTGGAGAAAAGGCTAGAATTGAAACAATCTTGGCATCTGGGGTAAGTTTAGAAAAATAGGAAAGCCACATTAAAACAAAAAGAAAGAAAAGTTAAAAAAGCTAAAAACAGATCAGCTGTTGACTTCTGGATGTCAATGGCAACAAGAGAAAACAACACATGTGGATTCAATGTTCTTTCCACAGACAGAATCTCAGAAAAACATATTCTCTGAGAGATCTAACCAATTATGTTTGACTGTAAACCACTGTCTAACACACCCTACCACATTCCTGTGCCTGGAAAAATAAGAGGATGGAGATGAATAGACTTAAAAGATAAATCCAGATTTCAAGGAGAACAGTCAGAAAAGTACCAGTGACTGAAATAAAAACTCACATCGCATGGATATCTCACCATTAGCATGAACATTTTCATTTGCCTGGAAGAAAACCAACTAGTTATTTCATGACCTCCACATTAATTATTGAGATGTAAATGAAAAAAGTGTATCTCACACTTTTCTCTCACAATTTGCAGAGAATCGCCCAGCAAGAAGGTTAAAAATGGGTTTGATATTGGCTGTCTTCCACCAGTGGTAGAGAACCTGCCTGCCAGTGCAGGGAGACATAAGACACAGGTTTGATCCCTGGGTCAGGAAGATACCCTGCCGAAGGACATGGCAACCCACTACAGTATCCTTGCCTGGGAAATCCCATGGACAGAAGAGCCTGGTGGGCTACAGTCCATAGGATCACAAAGAGTCAGACATGACTGAGCAATTGAGCATACACATTGGCTGTCTTTGTTTTCTGCTTATGTGACCCCTACCGTCATTAGGGGCATTCACAATCAACCAGATTCTAAAGCTTGTCCAGAAGATATCAGAGAAAAAGCCCAGAATGGACTTTTGCACCTGAGACCCTTCATTAGCTTTTTTTTTTTTTTTTACTTGCTGCCTCATGTCTGTGTGATGTTGAAATTAAACTGTCTAGATGTTTTGTCTCAACAGCCTTCCAATAATGCAGTTAGGTCATGGGTCATGTTGTGATCTAATAAACAAGAGTGGAAACACATGAGTCCCCTCTTAGGAAGATTTCACAATCAAATTCAGGAAGACAGAGAGGCAATTAACTATGATAATACAGTACAAGTGCCGAGAGACAGGAATGCATAGAAAATGTTAAAAAGCACAAATATTTGCGTTAACATAGCCTGGTAGGGTGTAAGACACAGAAGTATTCCTCAAAGAGGTGACCATCTTTGTTAACCTTGAAGAACCACTGGTGCAAGTAACCCAAGCAAAGAAGTGACTCAGGAAAAGTCCTTCCAGGCAGAGTAAGTGCCCTGAGCAAGAACATGGAGCCTAGGAAAACATAGGAATTCAAGAACCTATCAGTTGTGGCATGAGAAAAGCAACTTCATTTTGTTCACTGATTTACCCCTAGTGCCTAGAAAAGTACTAGCCTTAAAGTAGGTGCAAAGCCATGAATGATTAAACAAACAAATCCAGTCATTTATTATCAGCCATTTTTGACTGTTGAATGGAGTGGCAATATTATTTATTTTTTGGTTATACCACCAGCACACAGGATCTTAGTTCCCGACCAGGGATCAGTCAGCCAGCCCCTGCAGTGAAAGCAGGGAGACTTAAGCATTGGCCTACCTGGGAAGTCCCAAAGGGGCAGAAGTTGAAGCAAGGAGACTAGCAGGAGTCTTCAACATTAATCTAAGTACAAGGTGATGGAGGGTTCAACAAGGGCAGTGGCAGCAAAAATGAAGGAATGTGAGAGAATTTGAGGTGTATTTAAGAAGCAGAGTCAAGGAACTTGATATTTAGAAGAGTGAAGGGATCTAGAAGCACCACCACATGGCAGAAGGTATGAAGAAGCTTTGTTTTCTTCAAACCTAATGGTAGTAATGGGGGATAGAAATAAATCCAAGTAAGCAATAGCTATGGAGCAGTAGTATTTAAGTAATTGAGGTACTTAACTGATGTTGTGTTTCTTCTAATCTGACTCTAATTTTGTATCATAATAAAAATATAAGTTAACATTCTGCTTAAACATTTCAGCAATTATATGTATTAAAAATTTTTTTAAGATCATAAGTGTATTTCTTAGTGTTAGTCTTATGGATGATTTTTACTTTCTTCTTTGTATGTTTTGATGAATCTTTCACAATGACACATGATTACAGGGTGGTCATATTTTATGTAATGGATGTATCTCTGAGACTCTTGCATAACAAAGACTTGCAAAAGTTAAGACTCATTTCAGCAAAAAGCACAGCTGTTATTTCTGTTTAACACCTATAGTGGTGCCACTATCAATACAAACACAAGTTACAATTTGCTGTTATTTTCAAAATATTTTGGAGAGTATAGAGATTAGTATCATTTTAAAATTAATGAATAAAAATGATTTTATAGTAACGAACATTGGTACTAGTCAAGTTACACATCAAAGGCACCATGTTATACTTTCTTAGAGAGAAAAATTTATTTGCTTTTTGAACAGTTGTATATTTGAATAGGAAATATCCTCTTCTCTTTGAGTTAGGATTTTTATTTGCACGACTTACACTCTTTTCAGATAAGAATGCCTTAATCAGGCACCATAGCCACCTACTGACATATCATATTGTAAGTGAATTACCTGAGAAAAAAATAACACTCAAATCTGCTTGAAAAATAAAAAATCAAATGGGTAGTAAATGTTGCCAGTAGCTATCTAAATTTCTAGAGGTTAAGCAACACATGAATCATGATTATATTTGTATAATTTTCTTTAAGCAAAACTTGGAATTTAAATGTTTGATTCATCTCTGTAGTTTCCATCTCATTCAGTCTCTAAGGAGTCAAAGGAATCCACTGAGTCTATAACTGATAGATGCCAGGATCATCTCATTGGCCATCTGCAGACTAACTGCGCCCTCTGTCTCCAAGAAAGGAACCCTGAGGAACTTTTATCCCTTTGAGTTATGTATGTGTGAGGGGAGAGATGTGAGTATGGAAGGGAAAATTGGTACTGGGGTGGTTTGAACATTTCACTATGCACATATCCGAAGGAATAAAAAATTGGATGCTAAATAAAACAAGGGGCATAGACATCTGGAAGTCAGACCCCTTTGCCTTACCATAACACACCACACATCATAAACACAACTGATTTCTACCTCTATTTCCTTCCTTATCAGAACATAGAAATCTCTCTCATCCTAGTTCAGAATCATCGAAGTCTTTGACCCTATCCATTAGTAAGAAGTCTCTAAAATCTCTCCAAAGAACTAAGAGCACTTATTCTCTTCCATCTTTCAGTATAATGTTACCAGTTTTCCAAAAGAATGTTCCAAATTGCTCTGCTTTCTAAAGTAGCCTGTGGTTGATTTTGAGACAGAAACACTTGACTAGACTCCTTCTGTGAAGAGCCATCCCTCTTCCATACACACATTCCTTCATGAAATGTGGAAGTGGGAGTCAGAAAAGGGCTTCAGAAACCTTTCTGTGAGATGGTTTGTGGAATGCAGCATCGTGCACATAAACCTACACCGGCATACAAATATATACTTGTTTACCAAGGTTGAAATCCTGAACTCTCTGAAGTCCACCATTCATGAGAAGGTATTTCATTATTCATAGGCTGGTTACAAAATATGTACTTATTTTCCAGGAAATTTAAGTAGAAAAAGACATGCCCCTGGCACTAAATAAAACCCTATCTGTGCAGAAGACATTCGTGGCTCCAAAATCTTCCTGTTTAGGTGCCAGAGCTGGTCAAATACTGGCTTACATGCTGTATAAGTACTTTCTTCTTGCACCATGCTTCAGTAGAGTCTGATAAATAACACTGGATGTCCATGAGTCTTAGCTATATTATTATTCATCATTTAGAAAATGTGCATTTTTGCATGTTTCTTTTCATCTCAGATTTTATTTTCCTATCTTCCAAATTTATCAAATTCTAAAGTTTTAATATACCATGCAAAATCTACATAAAATGATTATATCAGAGTTCTTTGATGCATTCCTTCTGCTTACAATTAGTGGTTTATAAGAAGAGCAAATATTCATAAATACTTATTTTTTGCTTTTCTGGAAAATATTTATCATCATTTTTATGTCACAATGTGATCTGGTAGTTTAAGTGAAAGAGTTTAATTAAAATTATCTAAACGTATCAGACAGAGGAGATCTGAGCATGTAGAAAACTTTTCAACTTCACAAACACCATACAATTGTTATTTAAAGCCCCAAACTCTGATTTTTCTGCTATAAAATGAAATAAGAATGTAAAAATCATTAATTAGGCTCTCAGTTGTATAAAAATAGTGTTTCTCCAAGGAAGCAAAGCAGGATTATTAACATACATTTTTTTATGATTCCTCAAGTTCTCTATTAAAATATTACTAACAGTAAAATCTGAGGACAGCTTTTCTGACTACATTGTTTAAGTCAACTCAATACAGCATACTGTCTCATCACAAACATAAGAAAAATATATTGTTAATAAAATGTCTTTTGATAAGAAAGACTCCAAATACTCATGAAATACTCATTAGAGTATATCCATGTATATTTTAAGATATCAGATTTACTTTCAATTAAAAGAAAACTTAGGTTAACTCCAATTTACTTAGATGTTGCCATAGAAAGCCAACAAGGAGAAATAAAGGATTGCTTGCTAAAGGTAAAAATAAAGAGGTACAAATAAAAGTTTCTATTTTCAACAGGAGGAGCAAAGGACTTTTAAATGTTCTTTCCCTACCATCTCAACCCCAAAACAAGAGCTCGAAAGTCTGTGGGAACTGTTAATTTAATGAGACAATAAAGCATTTCAGAACTATGACCTGTTTAAATGAAGATGTAAAAAGCTATTTTCTGTTACTGATGGGATAATGATCATGTTTGAAGTCCATTGACCTCTGACGATTTTAGCTAGGTGCTTAGCTAGCTTCCCTTGTGGCTCAGGTGGTAAAGAACTGCCTGCAATGTAGGAGACCTGGATTCAACCCCTGGGTTGGGAAGATCCCCCTGAGAAGGGAAAGGCTACCAACTCCAGTATTCTGGCCTAGAGAATTCCATGGACTATATAGTCCATGAGGTCGCAAAGAGTTGGAAATGACTGAGTGACTTTCACTTCACTAGCTAGCCAAGGCTCTTCCCAGGTGGCTCAGACAGTAAAGAATCTGCTTGCAATGCAGGAGCCCTGGGTTCAGTGCCTGGGTTGGGAAGATTCCCTGAAGAAGTGCATGGCAACCAACTCCAATATTCTTGCCTGGAGAATTCCATGGACAGAGGAGCCTGGCAGGCTACAGTCCATTGAGTCATAAAGAGTTGGGCATGATTGAGCAACTAACACTTTCACTTTTAGCTAGCAGTCTACCACTAGAATTCTCCAGTGGACCAAGAATTTGCACAGAAAAGTATTTGTCTGAGCAAGCCTCTATTCCAACTTCCTGCTCCAAAAATCCATTTAATTTGTTGTTCCCAGATAGAGGACATTCAGTTCAGCTCATTTCTGTTCATTTACTCAGTCGTGACCAACTCTTTGTGAACCCATGGACTGCAGCATACCAGGCCTCCCTGTCCATCACCAACTCCCAGAGTTTATCAGATATTAAACTGATAAGAACAGATACTAAAATTGATCTTAGCCAAAAGGCCAAGAAGTGATAAACTAAAATATTTGAATGTTTGCTCAAGTTGTGCTACCATAGCAAGAAATTCATAGAAATTGTTTTTAAAAAGCAAAGCATCTGAAAGCATTTCAGGTATTTCATAACTAGGCATGGTTCATCTTTTGGATGAATATGGAGTTTTAAATTTCTAATAAAGATGCTGTCTTTCAAGAAGTCAATGTAAAATATGCTATAATTTCAAGCAACATTCTTCAATACATGTTTTATCTTGATTATCACTATAAATAGTATATCAGATATACTTTTAATTGAACTAATGTAAACCTTGAATAACATGAGGTTATATCATAAAGAAATTATTTATTTTACTGAACAATGAGTCTAAAACTTGGTTCAGCACCAATGGTATGGTCAGAGTTTCTGATTTTCACATTTTGGCTTGACCAGTTTAGTATACTACCATTTCATTTTCATGTTCATTGTTTCATGATCTCAAAAGGACTGCTGAAGTTCCAGGAATTTTATTCAGAGGCAGGACAGGAAGATAAGAAGGTCATTGATTCCCTCTCCTCTTTTGCTTATCTCTTTTTTTCTTGTTCCGTTTATTTATTTTTTAGAGAAGTTTTAAGCTTACAACAAAATCAAGTAGATGGTACAGAGATTTTCCATATATATCCTACTGTATACATGCATGTCCTGTCACTTCAGTCATGTCCAACTCTTTGCACCCCTATAGACTGTAGCCTGCCAGGCTTCTCTGTCCATGGCATTCTCCAGGCAAGAATACTGGTGTGGGTTCCCATGCCCTCCTCCAGGGGATCTTCCCGACTCAGGGATCAAACCTGCATCTCTTAACATCTCCTGTATTGCCAGGCAGGTTCTTTACCACTAGCGCCACTTGGGAAGCCATAGATTCCCCCATTATCAGCATCCCTCAGCAAAATGGTACATTTGTGATAATTGATAAATCATGTTATATCATAATTGCTCAAAGGCTATAATTTACCTTAAGCTTCACTCTTGGTGTTCTAAAATCTATGAATTCTATGGGTTTTAACAAATGTGTAATGCCATATATTCATTGTTATGGTCTCAAATGAAAAATTTTCACTGCCCTAAGAACCATCTCTACTCATTTATCCTTTTCCCCACTCCAGCCCTACTCACTACCCATCTTTGTACTATCTCCATAGTACAAAGTACTATGGAATACATAGTACATACTATAGTACATAGTACAAAATACATTGCCTTTTCCAGAATAGTTATTTTAAAATTATTTAAGAGTAATAATACATAGTACATACTATAGTACATAGTACAATAGGACATAGTACAAAATACATTGCCTGTTCCAAATAGTTGGAATCACACAGTGTGTAGCCTTTTCATATAATGCTTTTGCACTCTTAATAGACTACAGTATAGTATAAATATAACTCTTGTGTGTTATGGTTTGTAGCTCTACTGCAGTACTTACTTTATTATTGTGATAGTCTGAGATCAAACCTGTCATATCTGAAGTATGCCTGTATTTCATTGTCTGGATGGACCACAATTTATTTAGCCATTCACTTTCTGAAAGACATCTTGGCTGCTTCTAAATTTTGGCAGTTATGCAAAAGCTGTTATAGACATCTCTGTGCAGGTGTTAGTGTTGATGTACATTTTCAGCTCCTTTGGATAAATACAAGGACTGAGTTTGTTGTGTCATATGGTAATATGATCTGCAAAACACAGGTAAAACCTGTGAATGCAGTCAATTCTCTATATTCACAGATTCCACATCTGTGGATTCAACCAATTGTGGATCAAAAATATTTGAAAAAAAGAAATTCCAGAAAAGCTCCAGAAAGCAAAATTTGACTTTGCCCTACACTGGCAAGTATTCACATAGAATGTACACTGTATTCACAACTATTTATATAGTATTTACATTATATTGAATATATGATTGAAGGTATATGGGAGGATGCTCGCAGATTATATATAAATACTATGCATTTTATATAAGGGACATAAACATCCATGGATTTTGGTATATTTGGGTGAGGGGAGTCCTGGAGACAATCCTCAGTCAGATAGCAAAGGGTGGCTCTACGTTTAGTTTCCTAAGAAACTACCAAACTATCTTCCAAAGCGACTATATCACTTTGCATTCCCACCAGCAATGGATAAGAGTTCCTGTTGCTTCGCATCCTTGTCAGCATTGGTTGTTAGTGTTCAAGATTTTGGTTATTCTAATAGGTGTGTAGTAATACTGAAGTTTTAATTTGCTTATTTGCCACTGTATAAAGCATACCTCTGAACTCCAGGAGTTGGTGTTGGACACGGAGGCCTGGCGTGCTGCGATTCATGGCGTCGCAAAGAGTCGGACATGACTGAGCGACTGAACTGAACTGAAGGCATACCTCAGAGATATTGCAGGTTCAGAACACCAGACAGTAAAGTGAATATTGAAACAAAGCAAGTCACACGAATTTTTGGTTTTCTAGTGCACAGAAAAGTTATGTTTACACTGTAATGCACTCTATTGTGCTCAATAACATTATGTCTTTAAAAAGCATATATTTTAATTAAAAAGTGCTTTATTTTCCTTTCTGGCTTACTTCACTCTGTATAATCGGCTCCAATTTCATCCATCTCATTAGAACTGAGTCAAATTTATATGGAATTTAGAAAGATAGTAATGATGACCCTCTATGTGAGACAACAAAAGAGACACAGAGGTATAGAACAGACTTTTGGACTCTGAGGGAGAGGGAGAGGGTGGGATGATTTGGGAGAATGGCATTGAAACATGTATACTATCTTGTAAGAAACGAAGAGCCAGTTTATGTTCAATACAGGATACAGGATGCATGGGGCTGGTGCACAGGATGATTCAGGGAGATGATATGGGGTGGGAGGTGGGAGGGGGCTTCGGCATTGGGAGATCGTGGACACCTGTGGCTGATTCATGTCAATGTATGGCAAAACCAATACAGTATTGTAACGTAGAATGAAGTATTAAAAAAATAAATATACATTATGGCAATATTATGCAAGTATCTATAAGCCTTGGATGTTATTCAAATCATGTCCTGAATACTCTAAGTCAAAATTAAAAACTACCATTTTTTTTCAAAAAATAAAAATAAAATAAAATAAAATAAAATAAATACTCAAATGCCATTTTCACCTAGTTCCTCTGAGAGAACAGATATGCTCTAGAGAATCTTTTACAATAAAGCAAAACAAACAATAAAAAAAGTGCTTTATTTTTAAAAAGGTCTTCCCTGGTGGCTCAGATGGTAAAGAATCTGCTTGCACCACATATTAAACCTAGGTTTAATCTCTAGGTCAGGAAAATCCCCTGAGAAGGGAATGGCAACCCAATCCAGTATTCTTACCTGGAAAATCCCATGTACAGAGGAACCTGGCAGGCTACAGTTCACAGGGTGCAAAGAGTCAGACATGATTGAGTAACTTGATTTTCTTTTTTTTTTTAATTTCTAAAAGTGCTAACCATTATCTGAGTCTTTAGCAAGTCATAGTAGTGACATCAAAGATTACTGACCACAGATCACCATAACAAATATAATAATAATAATAGAGTTTGAAATATTCTGAAAATTATCAAAATGTGACCTAGAGACATGAAGTAAGGAAATGCTGTTGGAAAAATAGCATCAATAGACTTGCTTGACATAGGTTTGTAAAAAAACACAGCATCTGCAAACTGCAAGAAAGTGAAGCACAATAATATGACATATGCATGTATCTTCTGTGGTAAGGTCTCTTAAGGTCTTTGTCCCATTTTTTAATCAGATCATTTGTTTCTTTATTGTTGTTTTTAAAATATAAGTTCAGTTTTTTATTAGAAGTGTCTTTTACAAATATTTTCTTTTAGTTTATAACTTGTCTTCTCATCCTCATGCCACCATTTTATGCAGAGAAGTTTTTAATTTTGTGAAGTCCAGATTGTGAATTAGTTCTTTTGATAGAATTTGGCATTGTAAACAGGCATTACCATACCCAAGGTCACTTAGGTTTTCCCCTATGTTATCTTCTAAGATTTTTATGGTTTTGTGTCTCACATTTAGATCTGTGATCCATTTTGAGTTAACTCAAACATATATAAGGTCTGTGTCTGGGTTTATTTCTTTGCATGTAGAAATCTAGTGCCATTCATTGAACAGACTATATTTGCCCCATTGTATTCCCCTTCCTCCTTTGTCAAAGATCAGTTGACTATAGGGATCTATTTCTGTATTCTGTATTTTGTTATATTGTCTATTTTGTTCACCAACCATAGTTTTTTAGTAAATCTTAAAATTGGATACTGTCAGTCTTCCAACTTTGTTCTTCTCTTCCAATATTGGCTTGGGTATTGGCTATTCTGGGTTGTTACCTCTCCATAGTTGGCTCTTTAACAAAAAAAATTAACGTTTTCCTAGAAATCATTCCCCCAAACTCCTTCTAAAATTTACTTCATTGGCAGGACTGTATCACATGGTCATTCCTTAGTAGTATGAGAGATTGGGGAAAAATATATATCAGGCTCTTTTAGCCCCTATTTAATGGCTCTTGGATAAGGCAACCATCAGGGTCTTCTACATTAGGAATAAGGTAAATTACAATAGCCTGATGATAGGTGTTTGCTATATGAACTGAGGAGTAAAGTCAGCCTTATTTTTATGGAGTGGAAGAGTTAATAAGAGCTTCTGCTACTAACTTTCCTCCAGCTCCTTTGATCCCGAATTTTACGCCTTGTTATACAGCCAGCTTAAACTACTGACACTCAAAGTAGTATTTTACTAAATGTGATATCATTAACACAGTGTATATAGTCAAGGATAGTTGATGCCTTAAAATCATTATTTTATACTTAACAGCAATGTGAATGACTAAAATATAAATAAATAAATCAACATGGATAACTTTTACAAACAGAGTTTTGAGTCAAGGAAAAAGACACAAATTTGTACATCCTATTTGATTCCATTTATATAAATTTCAAAGATGAATAAATTTTATCTATGGTGTTACAGGTTCAGTCCCTGGGATGGGAAGATCCTCTGGAGAAGGAAATGGCAACCCACTCCAGTATTCTTGCCTGGAAAATCCCATAGAGGAGCCTGTGGGCTACAGTCCATGGGTCACAAAGAGTCAGACACGACTGAGTGACTAACACTTTCACTTTCATGGTGTTAAAAGTTCAGTAGTGACTTCCTTTGGGGACAGAGTAGTGACTAAAAGGGAATATGTGGGGAATTTCTGGGGTATGATAATATTTTGTCTGTGTAAATAAGTCCTGGATGGAAAGATGTATTTGGAACATTTATTTAGGTACACACCAATGATCTGTATGTGTGTGTATGTGTGCATGTATCTTCAATTAGTTCAGTACAGTTTGCTCAAAACAAACAAAATTGTAATAAAATCATTTAATTTGAATTATAGCTTACAATTTCCCAATAATTTCTGGAGATTTTAATATTTAGGTTGTTCAGAAACCTACCTTCATGTAGTACCTCTGTTTTATGAAAGCTGCATTTCTTTTGGAATCAGACTGATTTCATCTCAACTGGTTGTTCAAGGAGAATGATTTAGAAGAAAAATAAGTAAACAAACACACATGTTCATATACTCATATGCGTATGGGTGCATGTGTAAGAGTTTGTCAAAGTTCCACTCTAATTTCTTTTAATTCCCACAGAATATTTACATAAAACTGATCCAATTTAGGTTGCATATTTTAAACTCTAGCTCCAAGAAGTCCGTAAGCATGTTTTCTATGTAAATTTCTATACATAGTATTAGTATCCTCCATAGAAGGAATGGAGATTTCTGCCAAGTTGAGTTAAATGTACAGAGCATGACTTTTCAGAACACTGTATCTATTGTATTACTTGGTGAGAATACTGTTACTTATATTCTTACTGCAAAACAGCCTTAAAATATATTCATGACTTACACAGAAAAGGACTAGAAGTCAATAGCCCTACTAGTGTCAAAGTAAAACTCCATTCTCTACCTGTTATGCAAAATAATGATTAATTTAGATCTTAAGATAAAGTGTGTCTATTTATAGGTAAATTATAAATTAGTAAGAAAGAATATTTTACAGGATGTAGCAAGAGAAGCATATTTTCTAAAGACTGATCTGTAATCTGCAGAGAAACTTAAATGAATTTTATCTATTTATTTTAAAAGGAAAACTTTCTAGCATTAAAATATAGAATAATCTTACATTTTAAAGGATAGAATAATCTTAAGGATCATGAGAAAGATGGAAATACTGAGATGTGAAACAGTGGGTGGAAGAGTCTTCTATAAGACGTTGTGGTAGAAAATAAATAAGTTGAATTATAATTGGTTCCTATGAACTTTCTCCCCTTGCTCCCTTAAGCTCCAATTCTAATCCGCTGGGCAGGGTTTCCTTTCTTCTCAGCATAGCCTCAAGTATGTCCTTGATTTATGCCAAACTGGGCTTCCCTCAGCTCAGTTGGTAAAGAATCCACCTGTAATTCAGGAGACCCTGGTTCGATTCCTGGGTCGGGAAGATCTGCTGGAGAAGGGTTAAGCTACCCACTCCAATGTTCTTGGGATAGCCTTGTGGCTCAGCTGGTAAAGAATCCACCTGCAGTGTAGGAAACCTGGATTCCATCCCTGGGTTGGGAAGATCCCTTGGGAAAGGGAAAGGTTACCCACTCCAGTATTCTGGCCTGGAGAATTCCATGGACTCTAGTCAGACACTGCCGAGAAAATTTCGATGTGCCAAACTTCAGAAAAACAGCAATAATGGCAATTCTGGCTTCACAAACTGGCCTGTTTATGCCTGAGTAGTATTTCCCAAAATGTATTAGTAGTACTCTTGAAGCATTCTCCTGACTTCTGTACCAAACAATAGCTAATTTTTAATCTATAATTTGAGTAACATGAAGGAGATCTTTCTAGTATTATGTAAATCTATGAAATAGTCTTCAGGAGCATATACACAACATGAAATTATATTCTCAACCTCTAACAGCTGGAAAACATTACACAATACCACAGTTCAATGGTGTCATTTTAATTAAGCAACATACTGTAGTATAATTATATTTTGGCATCAGGAGAGTCAAGAATTGAAATCTAGAATATGTTAGATGGAAAAAAATATAAGCAAAGATTCTATTAATGTGTCAGGTTGCAACTTTTTGAACAGTAATTCAGTTTGGGAATCTCAAAAAAATTTGTTTACTTTACTATGCAGTTTTCCATTTCTTTTATTAAAAGTATATCATAGAATGGACTTGTGGATACCATGGGGGAGGGAGAGAATGAGATAGATGGAGAAAGTAGCATCAACATATATTCACTATCAGGTGTAAGATGGATAGCTGAAGAGAAGATGCTGTGTAGCAGAGGGAGCCCAGTCTGGTGCTCTCTGATCACCTGGAGGGATGGCATGGAGGGAGGGGAAAGAGGCTAGGGAGGGAGAGGATGTATGTATAATTATGGCTATTTTCATTGTTATATGGCAGAAACCAATACAACATTGTAAAAATTTAATATATTTAAATTTTTAAAAAGAGGGAAAAAAGTATATCATAGAGAAGAGTGGATATATATTTTGGCTTAAGATGTTTTAATAAATTATACACCTTTGTGTTTTCTGCCAGTTCTTTCAAAATTCCCCTGTGTTCCTCTCCCCAGCTGCATCACCTTCTCACCCCTCCACCAAGAGGTTTTCATCATTTTGGCTTTTATAATAATCATCCAATTTTCTTTTATACTGTTCATACTGTTCATGGGGTTCTCAAGGCAAGAGTGATGAAGTGGCTTGCCAGTTCCTTCTCCAGCTGACCACATTTTGTCAGAACTCTCCACCATGACTCATCCATCTTGAGTGGCCCTGTGTGGCATGGCTCGTAGTTTCACTGAGTTAGAGAAGGCTGTGATCCATGTGATCAAATTGGTTAGTTTTCTGTGATTGCGGTTTTCATTCTGTCTGCCCTCTGATGGAGAAGGATAAGAGGCTTATGGAAGCTTCCTGATGGGAGAGACTGACTGAGGGGAAACTGAATCTTGTTCTGATGGGTAAGGCCATGCTCAGTAAATCTTTAATCCAATTTTCTGTTGATGGGTGGGGCTATGTTTCCTCCCTGTTATTTGACCTGAGACCAAACTATGGTAGACTAATGAAGATAATGGGACCTCCTTCAAAAGGTCCCAGGCACACACTGCTATACTCAGTGCCCCCATACCTGCAGCAGGCCACTACTGATCCACGCCTCTGCCAGAGACTCCTGGACACTATGCTATCTGATATGCTACTGGAGATCAGTGGAGAAATAACTCCAGAAAGAATGAAGAGATGGAGCCAAAGCAAAAAGCAACACCTATTGTGGATGTGACTGGTGATGGAAGTAAAGTCCAATGCTGTAAAGAACAATATTGCACAGAAACCTAGAATGTTAGGTCCATAAATCAAGGTGAATTAGAAGTGGTCAAACAGAAGATGGCAAGAGTGAACATCAGCATTTTGGGAATCAGTGAACTGAAATGGACTGCAATGGATGAATTTAACTCAGATGACCATTATATCTACGACTGTGGAGAAGAATCCCTTAGAATAAATGGAGTAGCTATCATAGTCAACAAAATAGTCCGAAATGCAGTACCTGGATTCAGTATCCAAAATGACAGAATGATCTCTGTTTGTTTCAAGGCAAACCAGCCAATATCACAGTAATCCAAGTTTATGCCCTGACCAGTAAGGCTGAAGAGGCTGAAGTTGAATGGTGCTATGAAGACCTACAAAACCTTCTAGAACTAACACTCCAAAAGATATCCTTTTCATTGTAGGGGACTGGAATGCAAAAGTAGGAAGTCAAGAAATATCTGGAGTAACAAGCAAACTTGGCCTTGGAGTACAGAATGAAGCAGGGCAAAAGCTAATAGAAATTTGCCAAGGGAACCCCTTGGTCACAGCAAACATGCTCTTCCAACAACACAAGAGAAGCCTCTATACATGAACATCACCAGATGGTCAATACTGAAATCAGATTGATTATACTCTTTGCAGCCAAAGATTGAGAAGCTCTATATAGTCAATAAAAACAAGACTGGGAGAAGACTGTGGCTCAGATCATGAAGTCCTTACTGCCAAATTCAGACTTAAATTGAAGAAAGTAGAGAAAATCACTAGACCATTCAGGTATGACCTAAACAAAATCCCTTACAGTGGAAGTGACATATAGATTCAAGGGATTAGACCTGATAGACAGAGTGCTTGAAGAACTATGGATGGCGGTTTGTGATGTTGTACATGAGGCAGTGATCAAACCATCCCCAAGAAAAAGAAATGCAAAAAGGCAAAATAGTTGTCTGACAAGGCATTACAAATAGCTGAGAAGGGAAGAGAAACGAAAAGCAAAGGAGAAAAGGAAAGATATAACCATTTGAATGCAGAATTCCAAAAATAGCAAGGAGAGATAAGAAAGCCTTCCTCAGTGATCAATGCAAAGAAATAGAAGAAAACAATAGAATGGGAAAGACTTGATATCTCTTCAAGGAAATTAGAGATACAAAGGGAACATTTCATGAAAAAATGGGCTCAATAAGGGACAGAAATAGTAGGGACCTAACAGAAGAAGAAGATATTAAGAAGAGGTTGCAAGACTACACAGAAAAAACTATACAAAAATGATCTTCATGACCCAGATAATCACGTTGGTATGACCATTCACATAGAGCCAGATATCCTGGAATGCCAAGTCAGGTGGGCCTTAGGAAGCATCACTACGAACAAAGCTAGTGGAGATGATGGAATTCCAGTTGAGCTATTTCAAAACCTAAAAGATGATGCTGTGAAAGTGTTGCACTGAATATGCCAGAGAATTTGGGAAATGCAGTAGTGGCCACAGGACTGGAAAATATGTTTTAATTCCAATCCCAAAGTAAGGTAATGCAAAAAAAAAAAAAAAAAAAAGCTCAAACTACCACGTAACTGCACTCATCTCATAACACTAGCAAAGTAATGCTCAAAATTCTCCAAGCCAAGTTTCAACAGTCCGTGAACTGTGAACTTTCAGATGTTCAAGTTGGATTTAGAAAAGGCAAAGGAACCAGAGATCTAATTGCCAACATCTGTTGGATCATTGAAAAAGCAAGAGAGTTCCAGAAAATCACCTACTTCTGTTTTATTGACTATGCCAAAGCCTTTGACTGTGTGGATCACAACAAACTGTGGAAAATTCTTAAAGAAGTAGGAATACCAGATCACCTGACCTGCCTCCTGAGCAATCTGTATGCAGATCAAGAAGCAACAGTTAGAACTGGACATGGAACAATGGACTGGTTCCAAATCGAGAAAGGAGTACGTCAAGGCTGTATATTGTCACCATGCTTATTTAACTTGTATGCAGAGTGCATCATGAGAAACGCTGGACTGGATGAAACACAAGCTGGAATCAAGATTTCTGGGAGAAATATCAATAACCTCAAATAGGCAGATGACATCACCCTAATGACAGAAAGCAGAAAAGAACTAAAGAGCCTCTTGATGATGGTGAAACAGGAGAGTGGAAAAGTTGGCTTAAAGCTCAACATTCAGAAAACTAAGATCATGGCATCTAGTCCCATCACTTCATGGCAAATAGGTGAGGAAACAATAGAAACAGTGGCAGACTTTATTTTGAGGGCTCCAAAATAAAATCAGTGCAGATGGTGACTGCAGCCATGAAATTAAAAGTTGCTTGCTCCTTGGAAGAAAAGTTATGACCAACCTAGACAGCATATTAAAATGCACAGACATTACTTTGCCAACAAAGTTTCATCTACTCAAAGCTAAAGTTTTTCCAGTGGTCATGTATGCATGTGAGAGTTGGACTATAAAGAAAGCTGAGGGCCGAAGAATTGATGCTTTGAAACTGAGGTGCTGGAGAAGACTCTTGAGAGTCCCTTGGACTGCAAGGAGATCCAACCAGTCCATCCTAAAGGAAATCAGTCCTGAATGTTCATTGAAGAACTGATGCTGAAGCTGAAACTCCAATACTTTGGCCACTTGATGTGAAGAACTGAATCATTGAAAGAGACCCTGATGCTGGGACAGATTGAAGACAGGAGGAGAAAGGGACGATACAGGATGAGATGATTGGATGGCATCACTGATTCAATGGACATGTGTTTGAGTAAACTCCAGAAGTTGGTGATGGACAAGGAGGCCTGGCATGCTGCAGTCAATGGGGTCACAAAGAGTCTTACATGACTGAGTGACTGAATTGAATGGAACTGAATTTTCATTATAAATAATTTTGCTTCTTATCAATATATCTCTTCCATCTATGAGCTTAATGAATATAAACTACTCTATAGTGTCTTTGTCAAATTTATTTTATTCAATTAGTGTGGGATTTAGGGGAGATTCACTTGTGTGTGGCTTTTCTTCATTCAGTTTCCCCACTAAATAGTATTACATTTTAAGATTATTTTCCATCCTGTTTTTGATGGACATTTTGGCTTTCGTGTAATTTGTTGTTAATATTCTTACATATTTACTCCACGAATGAAATCTTCAGAACATACATTATGTGTATATTCACCTTTCCTGTGGAATGCCAATCTGTTTTTGAAAGTGTTTGAGTCAGTTTGCACACCACACCACCATTTTACCAAAGTTCCTATTCTATATGTGTGCTTATATGTAATAGTGTCAGATTTTTAACTTTTTTCCTGAAAATATGAGTGAGAAATGGTGACTCTATGGTTTTAACTTGCATTTACTTTTTATTACTAATGACATTGAACATCTTTTCATGCTATTGACTAGTTTTCATTTCCTTTTTGATATATGCTATTTAAGGCTATTTGATTTTCTATTGCTTGTAACTTTCTTAGTGATGTATGTGATAAAGTTATATAGTCTGGATTCCAGGTTTTTATTGTGATCAATAGTAAAAACTTTCTTGTTTTTTTAATTTTCTTCATGGTGTCTAGATGAAGATGTGTGTTAAATATTAATGTAAATGGATATATCACTTTTTCCTATGAGACTTGTACATTGTGTATTATATTCAAAAATCTTTCAAACCTTATTTAAAATAACTTTTAAACTCAAAATCTTTAAGATATTTCATGTTTAGTTCTTTAGTACACTTGAAGATTTTTAATGTATAAAGTGAACTGGAAAAATTGATGTTCTTTTTCTGATAGTCATTTCAGTACCATTATTGGAATGTCACTTCTTTCTATATATAACTACATGTTATCCTTGTAATATATCAAGAGTTTATATAACAATGGTCTGTTTCTGGACATTTTAACTGGTTGCAATGTTTTATCCCATGCACATACTGCACTGTCAGTATGTAATTCATTTTATTATCTACTAGGGAAATCTCAATTCTGTCTTTTCCTCTAAGATTTTCTTAGTTTTCTTGGCCCTTAAACTACCAAATGAAATTTTATAACCTGCAAATCAAATACAATAGATTTGTAATACAATACAACGGCAATACAATTGTCGTTGCTTGAATTTATTGATTAATTTGAGGAACATTAACAGTTTTGCCGTATGTATCTTCTAATACTAGTACATATTTATTTAGATCTCCTTTAAGTTGTTTCACTGAGATGTAATCATATCACACACAAAGGTCTGGCACATCTTTTGTTAAAGTCATTCTTAGTTACTTACTGTTTTGATGTCGTCATAAATTTTGTTGTTGTTATGTTTTGTTTTTTACTAAGAACTTAAGAACAGTTTTAATCTCAACAACAAAACTGAGTGGAAGTACAGAGATTTCTCATATCCCTCCTTATCCCCACACATCTGTGATCTCCATTATCAACATTACTCACTAGAATGGTACGTTTGTTACAGTCAATGAATCTACATTGACGCATCATAATTACCCAAAGCCTATTATGGTTTACTCTTGGTACTGTAATTCTGTGAGTTAGAACAAATGTATAACGACATGTATCCATCATTATAGTATCATTACAGAGTAGTTTCACCACCCTAAAAATTCTCTGCACTCTATTCATATCTCTCCTCACTTAAACCCTGCTAAACACTAATCTTTTTATTGTCTCTATAGCTTTACCTTTTCCAGGATGTCATGTAGCTGGAATTATACAGAGTTATGATCTTTTCAGATTGATTTCTTTCACTTTGTAATATGCATTTAAGGTTCCTCTGTACCTTTTTATGTTTTGATAGTGCATCTCTCTTTAGCGCTGAATAATGTTCCATTGTCTGGATGTACTTCAGGTTATTTAGTCATTCACCTATGGAAGGACGTCTTGGTTGTTTCAAGTTTTAGCAATTATGAATAGAGCTTCTATAGACATCTGTGTGCAGGTTTTTGTGTGGTTGTAAGTTTTCTACTTCTTTAGGTAAATACCAAAGAACGTATTTGCTGATTCATATGGTAAGAATATATTTAATTTCCTCTGTTAAACTGCTCCAAATGGCTGCGCCATTTCACTTTCCCACCAGCAATCTGTAAGAAGTCCTGCTGTTCACCTCCTCACCAGCATTTGTTGTAGATGTTCCAGATAATGGCCATTGTATTAGGTATGTGGGACACTTTGTTTTAATTTGTATTTTTCTGATGTTTTATGATGTGAAACATCTTTTCATATGCTTATCTGCATCTGTATACTTCCTTTGGTGAGATATTGTAAGGTCTTTTGCCCATTTTTTAAATCCAGTTAATTTCTTATTGTTCAGTTTTAAGAGGGTTTTTTTTTTTTGTATATTTTTGTGCAATACTTTATCAAGCATCTTTTGCAAATATTTTATTCAAGCCTATGGCTTATCTTTTATTCTGTTGCCATTATTTTCCACAGAGCAGAAGTTTAAATTTTGGTGTTTTTTTTTTATGTTATAAACATTTATAAATTCCCCTTGGAAGACTGCTTTAACTGAATTCCATGGAGTTTACTATTTGATATTTTCATTTTCATTCAGTTAAAATATTTTCTAATTTCCTTTGAGACAGACTATTTGAGGCACAGATTATTTTGAATCATGAACTTAAACTTTCAAGTGTTCAGGGATTTTCTTGTTTTCTTCTTATTTGTTTTTACTATAATTCCAGTATGGTCAAAGAACACACTTTGTATGATTTCCATTATTATATATTGGTCAGTGTGTGTATTATAATCCAAATTATCTTCCATCTTGGTGAATATTCCCTGTGCTCCCAGAAAGTGTATTTTACTGTTCTTTGATGGAGTTCTATAAATATGAAGTAAAACAAGGTAGCTGGTAGTATTGTTTTGTTCTGTATCCTTGCTGACTTTCTTTTAAGTACTTTTATTTATTGCTGAGAAAGGACTGTTCAAGCCTCCATTTGTAATTTTGAACGTGTCTATCTTTGCTTTTGGCTCTGCAGGTTTTTGCTTTGTATATTTTGAATATCTGTTGTTAGGTTCATATACACTGGGAATTATTATGGCATTTTGGTAAATTGAAACTTTTTTTTTTCATCATACAATGTTGGAGAAGACTCTTGAGAGTCCCTTGAACTGCAAGGAGTCCAACCAGTCCATTCTGAAGGAGATCAGCCCTGGGATTTCTTTGGAAGGAATGATGCTAAAGCTGAAACTCCAGTACTTTGGCCACCTCATGGGAAGAGTTGACTCACTGGAAAAGACTCTGATGCTGTGAGGGATTGGGGGCAAGAGGAGAAGGGGACGACAGAGGATGAGATGGCTAGATGGCATCACTGACTCGATGGAAGTGAGTCTGAGTGAACTCTGGGAGTTGGTGATGGACATGGAGGCCTGGTGTGCTGCGATTCGTGGGGTCTCAAAGAGTCGGACATGACTGGATGAGTGAACTGAACTGAACTTAATGTCCTTTATTTCTGGCAATGTTTTTGCTCTGAAGTCTTCTTTGTTATATTAGCACAGTCAGTCCAATTTTTTTCTGACCAGTTCTTGCATAGTATATCATTTCTCATCATTATTTCAACCTACCTATAGCACTATATTTTAAGTGACTATTTTTAGAAAGTAATTTTAAATTTTTTAATTTAATTTTTTCAATTTGTTCTGACCATCTTTGCTTCAGATCATATAATTTAATATAATTATAGATATGTTGATTTAAAACTATCATATTCTGTTTGTTTGTTTGTTTTCTGTTTTTTCTGTTTGTTCCCTTTACTTGTTTAGATTTAAAACTATCATATTCTGTTTGTTTGTTTGTTTTCTGTTTTTTCTGTTTGTTCCCTTTACTTTGCATTATTCTGCTTCCCATTTCCAGTCTCCTTTGGGTTAAAAATTTTAAGACTAATTCAAGACTATATATTTATCCTTTCTGTTGCTCTTCCTTCATTCCTAAAGTCACGAGTATTTTTCTAGAATCATTTTCCTTCTTTCTGAAAAGCTTCCTTTTAGAAAATTCTTTCAAAGCTGATAGATATAAATCTCTCAGTTTTTTTCATCTGAGAATATTTTTAATTTACATTCACAACTGAAGAATATTTAGATTAAAAGTCTAGGTTGACAGTTTTTTCTTTCAACATTTTAAGAATTTTATACCGGTTCTTTCTGTTTTTTTATGGTTTTCTGGTAAGAAATCTCAGTTGTGCAAATGTGTATTCCCTCTTTAGTTGATGAGTCATTTTTCTTTGAATGCTTTCAATATTTTTTATCTTGGGATTTTAGCAGCTTGATTATGCTGTATCTGGGCATAGATTTCTTTGGGTTTACCTGATACAGTCCATGGGATCGCAAAGAGTCACACATGCCTGAACGACTAACACTTTCGCCTTGTTTTTCATCTTAGCTTCTTGAACCTCTAGACTTATGATTGTTGGTTTGTTTCATTTTGTTTGATTTTTTCCCCCAAACATGGGAAGATTTCAGCCATTATTTAACCTTTTTTCATCACTATCTTATTTTTATGGAACTCTATTGGTGTATTGTTAGGCTTCCTGGTATTTTCCCACTGATTCCTGAGACAATTTTTCTCCATGTTTTTCTCTTTATTGTTCAGATTAAATTATTTATTAAATTAAATTATTTATATTGTTCAGTCTTCAAGTTTACTGAATGACTCTTTCCTCTGTTATGTTCATTCAGCTAGTGAGCCCATTCAATGAGATTGGGGAAGGGGGGAGGTTGCTGTTATATTTTGCAATGTTAAAATTTCAATTTGATTCTTCTTAATTTCTTCCCTGAAACTTTTTAGTTTAACACTTGCTGCAAGAGTGTTCATGATTGCTTCTTGAAGCATTTCTATAGTAGCTACATTGAAGTCTCTGTCAGATATTTCCAACATTTGTATCCTTTACATGAACCGTGAACTTCCTGATGTTCAAGCTGGTTTTAGAAAAGGCAGAGGAACCAGACATCAAATTGCCAACATCTGCTGGATCATGGAAAAAGCAACAGAGTTCCAGAAAAACATCTATTGCTGCTTTATTGACTATGCCAAAGCCTTTGACTGTGTGGATCACAATAAACTGTGGAAAATTCTGAGAGAGATGGGAATACCAGGCCACCTGACCTGCCTCTTGAGAAATCTGTATGCAGGCCAGGAAGGAACAGTTAGAACTGGACATGGAACACAGACTGGTTCCAAATAGAAAAGGAGTACGTCGAGGCTGTATATTGTCACCCTGCTTATTTAACTTCTATGCAGAGTATATCATGAGAAATGCTGGACTGGAAGAAACACAAGCTGGAATCAAGATTGCTGGGAGAAATATCAATAAACTCAAATAGGCAGATGACACTACCCTTATGGCAGAAAGTGAAGAGGAACTAAAAAGCCTCTTCATGAAAGTAAAAGAGGAGAGTGAAAAAGTTGGCTTAAAGCTCAACATTCAGAAAACAAAGATCATGGCCTCTGGTCCCATTACTCCATGGGAAATAGATGGGGAAACAGTGTCAGACTTGTGCTCCAAAATCACTGCAGATGGTGATTGCAGCCATGAAATTAAAAGATGCTTACTCCTTGGAAGAAAAGTTATGACCAACCTAGATAGCATATTCAAAAGCAGAGACATTACTTTGCCGACTAAGGTCCATCTAGTCAAGGCTATGGTTTTTCCAGTGTCATGTATGGATGTGAGAGTTGGACTGTGAAGAAGGCTGAGCGCTGAAGAATTGATGCTTTTGAACTGTGGTATTGAATAAGACTCTTGAGAGTCCCTTGGACTGCAAGGAGATCCAACCAGTCCATTCTGAAGGAGATCAGCCCTGGGATTTCTTTGGAAGGACTGATGCTAAAGCTGAAACTCCAATACTTTGGCCACTTCATGCAAAGAGTTGACTTATTGGGAAAGACCCTGATGCTGGGATGGATTGGGGGCAGGAGAAGAAGGGGACGACCGAGGATGAGATGGATGGCTGGATGGCATCACGGACTCGATGACGTGAGTCTGAGTGAACTCCAGGAGTTGGTGATGGACAAGGAGGCCTGGCGTGCTGCGATTCATGGGGTCGCAAAGAGTCGGACACAACTGAGTGACTGAACTGAACTGAACTGATCATTAGTGTCTATGGATTATCTTTTCCTAGGTGAATTGAAGTATTTGTGGTTCTTTCTATGCCAACTCATTTTAGACATATTGTGAATTACTTTAAAAGACTTTGATTCTTATTTGAACTCTATGCACAATATTGGTATTTTTGTTTTAGTACATTCAGGCCACATGTTCTAATCTACAGCTTGTGAGCTATGGTTTTAGTGTTATTTAAGTTTTAAAACCTTTGTTACACTCTTCATTCTCTCTTGGATGTGTGCCCCACAGTGGTCAGTCCCAGGCCTATTCTAGCTTGTTAGTTTAGTTTTTACCATTGGGATGAGACCTATGCATATACAGATTAAGGAGAAGCCCTGGTTTTCCTAAATAATATTTTTGGATCACTTTTACAAGCTCCTCCCTCTCCATGATCTCCCCCTCTACATTGATTTCCCAGAGCTTCAGTTTTTGGTGGGGATCTCTAGTGGAACCACTCTGTGATGTACTTCCATGAGGGGATCCACACTCTGGCCTTACTGGAATGAGGACAGAGAGACATATAAAGCAATGAGCCAGTCCTATTCTTTTGAAGCTACGGCTACAACCAAAGGAGAAAGAGGTGCCCTTCCCTCAGAGCTTTAGCCTTTTCAGCTTTCTGTAGATCTCTGTCTTTCCTGCAAGAGTTCCCTGCAGACTGGGGTAAGAAAATAGAACCAAACAGCAAGGAAAAAAATAATGATGAATTTCTGTATTTCTTCTCAGCAATAGGAATTCCTGTTTCTGGTCTTCAAGACAGGACTAGAGAGCTTATCCAAAAGCTCTCACTCTCTGCCACAGGTCACACTCATGAGTTTACAGCTGCACTGCATTCAGGGAAGAGTGCTGGAGGAAAAGAAATTGTAAACTCTGTAAAAGAATTGTAGTGTTTGTCTCCATCTGGCTTACTGCAGAAAATTTTTACACTTGCCGCAGTTGATCCATGCACTCTGTCCTGGTTTCATAGGTGCACTCAGTAGGAAAGGTAAAATGTGCTTATTCCATTTCATCTAGAATGTCATCTTATTGTTTATAATTTCATATTCCTTGAAAAAAATTGTTTCACAGTTATTTTATAATTATCACATATTTTATTTCATTTGCTATGTTCTGACAGTTCCCATATATAAAGGAATTTCCTATTATTGTTGCTACTGCCTCTCTACTGTGACTTGTCAAGATTTTCAGTTCTCTGGACTTCTATTAGAAATTCTTTGAGAACTAGGTTAAAAGTAGACTCTAAGAAGATTTCTCTTAGTTTTTAGAAGTTGAGTGCATTACCTATTTGAGGTAACAGAAAATTAATTAAAATGTTGACCTGGGTTTGTTCAGATCATACTAATATGAATTCTAACTTCAAACTGGTGTAAGGTAGGCTTGTGATTATATTTTAGAGGCAGACACATGTTTTTCTCTTTTGTTTTTTCTGTTTTCTTTTTTCAGTGCTAAGATTCAAGATAATACATTTATCTTGAAGTTGAGGGAAAGAGGCTTGTTGGATATGTCTCCTTTTAGACTCCTCTACCTGATAAAGAAGCCCAGAGACCCATTTCCAGTCCCTGATGTCATAGAGGCTATGGACAGCAAAGCTCAGTGCTTCCACTTCTTCAAAAGCCACTTGAAGATTCCTGCCTTCGGATGGACTTTGACTTGAGTATTTCTCTCTTTCCTGTGAATACCTCTCCGTATTTAAAATATTTTATTTTAATTTATCTGGTACTCTAGTTGTTTTCATTGAGTCTACCTAATGAACTAAGTAACCATATAATTGGAAATGGAACTTTCTACATGTTTGTTTTAATGGTGATTTTTTTTCATATTTCTAGACTATTTGTTGGCTGTATTGTGCATCTAATTTTTTAAATGGTAGAAAAACATTTTTACTTTTTAAATTTTTATTTTCTTATTTAATTACACTCAAGGAAAACAATTTGACAGTGTTGTTTTCTTTGTATTTTTAAAATCTGATTATACAAATGTTATCCTAGTGTTTATCTTAGAATTCTATTATTTTTAAAATGTTACAACTTATAAAACTAAGCATACTCTTACCACATGACTCATCACTCAAACTCCCTGGTATTTTACCCAAGGGAGGTGAAAACTGATGTCTGCACAGAAGTCTGTTTATAAAAGCTTATTTCACAATTGCTAAAACTTGGAAACAGTCAAGATGTCCTTCAGTAAATGAATGTATAAAAAAACTGGTACATCCAGATAATGGGATATTATTTAGCATTACAAAGAAATGAGTTATCCAGTCATAACAAGACATGGAGGAACCTTGAATGCATATTACAGAGTGAAAGAAGCCAATCTGAAAAGACGTTATGCTGAATGATTCCAACCACATGAAATATGCCTCTGGAAAATATAAAAACATAGAGGCAGTAAAAACTTTTATAGTTGCCAGAGGTTAGGTGAGCACAGAGGATTTTAAGGCAGTAAAACTACTCTGTAGGATACTATAATGGTGGCTGCACATCATTATGCATTTGTCCAAACCCATAGAATATAAAACATGAAGTGTGAAGTGCAATGTAAACTGTGGGCTTTGGGTGATAATGATGTGTCAATCTATGTTCATCAATTATTAAAAAGTACCACTATGTCAGTTCAGTTCAGTCGCTCAGTCATGTCTGACTCTTTGGGACCCCATGAATCACAGCATGCCAGGCCTCCCTGTCAATCACCAACTGTCAGAGTTGACCTAAACCCATGTCCATCGAGTCGGTGATGCCATCCAGCCATCTCATCCTCTGTCTTCCTCTTCTCCTCCTGCCCCCAATCCCTCCCAGCATCAGGGTCTTTTCCAGTGAGTCAGCTCTTTGCATGAAGTGGCCAAAGTACTGGAGTTTCAGCTTCAGCATCAGTCCTTCCAATGAACACCCAGGGCTGATCTCCTTTAGAATGGACTGGTTGGATCTCCTTGTAGTCCAAGGGACCCTCAGGAGTCTTCTCCAACAGCACAGTTCAAAAGCATCAATGCTTCAGCGCTCAGCCTTCTTCACAGTCCAACTCTCACATTCATACATGACCACTGGAAAAACCATAGCCTTGACTGGACGGACTTTTGTTGGCAAAGTAATGTCTCTACTTTTGAATATGCTATCTAGGGTGGTCATAACTTTCCTTTCAAAGAGTAAGTGTCTTTTAATTTCATGGCTGCAATCACCACCTGCAGTGATTTTGGAGCCCCCCAAAATAAAGTTACTCACTGTTTCCCCATCTATTTCCCATAAAGGTGATGGGACCAGATGCCATAATCTTAGTTTTCTGAACGTTGAGCTTTAAGCCAACTTTTTCACTCTCCTCTTTCACTTTCATCAAGAGGGTTTTAAGTTCCTCTTCACTTTCTGTTATAAGGGTGGTGTCATCTGCATATCTGATATTATTGATATTTCTCGTGGCAATCTTGATTCCAGCTTGTGCTTCCTCCAGCCCAGCGGGATGTCAATAATGGGAGAGGCTATGCTTATATGGGGAGTAGGTGGTATGTGGAAAACTCTTCCACTCAGTTTTGCTCTGAACCTAAAAGTACTCTAAAAAATAAAGTCTATTAAAAATAAACTACACAGAAAATTTTGTTATACCCGCATTATGTAGATACTAGCCTCAGCTAATAGCTGAGTAAGAAAACATGAATCATTTACCATATCATTATCTTTAAATATAATATTAGATGATAAGAACAAAGTTTGAAAGAAAAAATCTTGCTTATCCTATTGCATAATCTAATAATTTATTCTATCAAGAAATATTCTCTAATTAGGCTTCCCTTTTGGCTGAGCTGGTAAAGAATCCACCTGCAATGGGGAGACCTGGGTTCAATCCCTGGGTTGGGAAGATCCCCTGGAGAAGGGAAAGGCTACCCACTCCAGTTTTCTGGCCCGGAGAATTCCATAGACTGTATAGTCCATGGGGTCACAAAGAGTCGGACACAACTGAGCAACTTTCACTTTCACTTCACTTTTCACTTTCTCCAGTTAGTAGCTAGAAACTATGTAGATTGAGTTATTGTTTGTCAAATTAAACTATAAGCTCATATTATTTGTAGAATTGCAGAAGAGCATAGAATAAGCTAGTTCTCCATTTTATTCTATGTACCTGATACTTCTTAAAATAGAAATTATTAATTTTTCATAGCTTTGTAAAAATATTTTAGTTATAAAGCTGTTATAAATAAAAGGATTTCTTTTTATACTCTATTTATGTATGGATGTGAGAGTTAAACTGTGAAGAAAGCTGAGCGCCAAAGAATTGATGCTTTTGAACTGTGGTGTTGGAGAAGACTCTTGAGAGTCCCTTGGACTGCAAGGAGATCCAACCAGTCCATCCTAAAGGAGATCAGTCCAGGGTGCTCTTTGGAAGGACTGATGCTAAAGCTGAAACTCCAATACTCCACCTCATGTGAAGAGTTGACTCATTGGAAAAGACCCTGATGCTGGGAGGGATTGGGGGCAGGAGGACAAGGGGGCGACAGAGGATGTGATGGCTGGATGGCATCACCAACTCAATGGACATGAGTTTGAGTGAACTCCAAGAGTTGGTGATGGACAGGGAGGCCTGGCATGATGCAATTCATGGGGTCACAAAGAGTCAGACAGGACTGAGCGACTGGACTGAACTGAACTGATACTCTATTTACAATCTATTAGTTTTCATTATATGTTCTTTCTACTTTAAATTTTTTGGTTATTAACAGAAAACTATTTTGTAGTAATCAGAAAAGATTGAGGAGGGAGTTTCTGACTTAAACTATCAAAAACTCCAATCAGTTTTAACATACTACATGCTTATGTGTAGTTTATTAGAACTTTCAATATATTGGCATTCTTTTTCACTTATATTTTATTTATATTACCCATTAAAAATTTCCTAATTTGATAACTTGAAGGTACTTAACTGTGGAAATGCCTGAAAAAAACTATAAGTGTAAGCTATTTTATAAAACATAATTTGTACTGATTGAACTTGTGTATATATAATAAACTAAAATATAAAGTAGCTAGCAATTGCCTTGAATTTAGCAAATTATATTTGTGTATTGTATATTATATGCACTTGCAATATACATCTCATAATATATAATTTGATATAAATTATTCAATTAAAATTAAATACAACTATTATACTCTGCTGCTAAGTCGCTTCAGTTGTGTCCACCTCTGTGCAACCCCATAGACAGCAGCCCATCAGGGCTCCGCCATCCCTGGGATTCTCCAGGCAAGAACACTGGAGTGGGTTGCCATGTCCTTCTCCAATGCATGAAAGTGAAAAGTGAAAGGGAAGTCTCTCAGTTGTGTCCAACTCTTTACAGCCCTATGGACTGCAGCCCACCAAGCTCCTCCGTCCATGGGATTCTCCAGGCAAGAGTACTGCAGTGGGTTGCAATTATACCCTAGCATATTATAAATACAACAATATATTAACATTTAGCTAGCAATAGAAAAAGCTGAATGAATGCTGAAAGCTGATTAATTTAATGAAATTTGAAAAAGCTAATGAAGTTGAGATTTCAGTCCCATTTTTGTGATAGAAGGACTTACAATTTTAGTGACATATCTTAGTTTATGTACCATAAAAGTTATAGCATATTAACAATTGCAAGCTCTGAACTATGATTAGTATAATGCTGAATAACTAGTAAGATTATTCTGAGTTCATTAATGACCATTATTTGTAACATATTATCTTTTTCTTACAGCATAATTAAAATACTATCCAGCTTATTTCTTAACACTTTAAGATAAATATGGAAATTTGAGAGTAAGCTAATAAGGCACTCACAAGCCCTAGCGGTATAACATTTTAAGCATATATAATTAGAAAAAGTTAGCAAAACTTAAGAATTTAGGGGTTTTCTAATGTATGTCATTTTTTTTTAACCTTACTATGAAAAGTGACTTTAAACCACAGAGGTTTTTGGTGAAAAGCACTAGAGTTTAACCTGATGAGTGCTGATGTGATTCTTTATTTAACTATTCCAAAAATAGATTATGTATTAAAAAGAAAAAGGGCTTGTGTTTTAGTTAATGACTGTGAGTTCACGGTCTTTGCCAAGAAAAAAAAAGTGCTTACAAAAGATTGAGGAGAATGTATGGAAAATGATAAACTTTTCCATAACGTTGTCATAATTAGATTATATAATTGACTAGTCACTTTCTAAATTTCTTTGTTAAAAGAATCAAATTTTTGTCAAGGATAATATGTCCCTGGGACTATGCTTCATTTTTATTATAAAAATCATAAGTGAAGTGAAGTCGCTCAGTTGTTTCTGACTCTTTGCGACCCCATGGACTGTAGCCTACCAGGTTCCTCCATCAATGAGATTCTCCAGGCAAGAGTACTGGAGTGGGTGCCATTTCCTTCTCCAGAGCATCTTCCCGACCCAGGGATCAAACCCAGGTCTCTCACATTGTAGGCAGACACTTTACTGTCTGAGCCACCAGGGAAGCCCATATTTATTTTTATGATAAAAATCATATAGTAGAGTTTAAATACTCAAGCTTAATTTAAAGTTTAATAGAACACATATCTGTAAAGACTACAGAACATTATACCAGATATTTGAGAGTTTTTTTAGTAGAAAGTGTTATTCACTTGAAATATGCTCTCTGTTTTCAATAATTTGATCTCTGAAAAATGTCTTGTGGACCAGTTAAAGCACAAATTGAACCAAGGACTCATCTAATATGTTTTTAATATTTTTATTTTTAAACAATAAAAAGATGAGTTTGATATTCTTTGCAAGAGTGTCTCCCTTGTCATGGTGAAACGCCATAGTAGTAAAGTATTCCCACCTGCCTATCTTAGAAAATGTCTTACACATATTATCTGACATAGTTGCATATGTATAAGCAGTTTTTCTTATCTGTAACAGGGGGTTCCTCTAAACATTTAAGTAAATGTGTATTTCATTCATATTGTGTGTATGCTATAGAGAGATTTTTAAAATTTCAAGTTAAAGAGAATTGCTACACCTTAACCATATGTTTTAAATCTGAAGGTTATAAACTATTAGGAAGTGATAACATTTATATTTACTAATCTTTTTATTTGCTTCATTTTCTATTTTGCTCAGTGTGAGTTATCATATATATTTGTAATTTGTGGACCAAATCACCAAATAGATTTTTTTAATCTGACTTCATTTATCTTCATTGAAAATTTATTTCAATCAAAATATAAATGATCCCTTCAGCATTCAAGATGTTAATTCAGTTTATAATCCAAAATCTTCTGAAGATTCAGACATGTGGATATTTATCAGTTTCCTTCCAACAGAAATTGTTTTCAATATGACTAAGTGGTTACATCCTGAGAGTTAGTTTGCTGGTCAGCCTCATTTTTGTTTATTTTACATAAAACCATCCCTTTTCACTCCTATATTATCACCTCATCAGATATTATCCTCAGGATGCAGTAACAGAACTAAGTATCTTTTATCTTTACTTCTAGGAAGCTCCTCTAGGATCTAAGATGTTTCTTCAGGCCAATTAAGAAAACAGCTTCAGTTTATATCCTACCTCTTCCAGAGCCGTACTTTTTCCTACATGATTCATTCTGAATCCCTTATGATATTGTCTTCCAAGTATCTCCACCCAAGTTCTATTTTTTTTCTGCTTCCTGGAATTTAATTAGTAAAAATGAACTGTAAGAGGTGCAAAAGATGAGGAGAATATAGCTCAGTTCAGTTCAGTCGCTCAGTCCTGTAGGACTCTGTGACCCCATGAACCGTAGCACGCCAGGCCTTCCTGTCCATCATCAACTCCCAGAGTTCACCCAAACCCATGTACATTGTATCAGTGATGCCATCCAGCCATCTCATCCTCTGTTGTCCCCATCTCCTTCTGCCCTCAATCTCTCCCATCATCAGGGTATTTTCAAATGAGTCAGCTCTCCACATCAGGTGGCCAAAGATTTGGAGTATCAGCTTCAGCATCAGTCCCTCCAATGAACATCCAGGTCTGATCTCCTGTAGGATGGACTGGTTGGATCTCCATGAAGTTCAAGTGACTCTCAAGAGTCTTCTCCAACACCACAGTTCAAAAGCATCAGTTCTTCATTGCTAAGCTTCCTTTATAGTCCAACTGTCACATTCATACATGACCACAGGAAAAACCATAGCCTTGACTAGACAGACTTTTGTTGGCAAAGTAGTGTCTCTGCCTTTTAATATGCTGTCTAGGTTGGTCATAACTTCCCTTCCAAGGAGCAAGCGTTTTTAATTCCATGGCTGCGATCACCATCCGCAGCGATTTTGCAGCCCAGAAAAATTAAGTCAGTCAGTTTCCACTGTTTCCCCATCTATTTCCCACGAAGTGATGGGACTGGATGCCATGATCTTAGTTTTCTGAATGTTGAGCTTTAAGCCAACATTTTCACTCTTCTTTACTTTCATCAAGAGATTCTTTAGTTCTTCTTCACTTTCTGCCATAAGGGTGGTGTCATCTGCATGCTGTTACTGCTACTGCTGCTAAGTTGCTTCAGTCATGTCCGACTCTTAGCGGCCCCATGGGCTGCAGCCCACCAGGCTCCTCCGTCCATGGAATTTTCCAGGCAAGAGTACTGGAGTGGGTTGCCATTGCCTTCTCTGATCATCTGCATAGCTGAGGTTATTGGTATTTCTCCCAGCAATCTTGATTCCAGCTTGTGCTTCCTCCAGCCCAGCGTTTCTCATGATGTTCTCTGCATAGAAGATAATAAGCATGGTGACAATATGCAGCCTTGATGTACCCCTTTTCCTATTTGGAACCAGTCTGTTGTTCCATGTCCAGTTCTAACTGTTGCTTCCTGACCTGCATACAGGTTTCTCAAGAGGCAGATCAGGTGGTCTGATATTCCCATCTCTTTCAGAATTTTTCCACAGTTTATTGTGATCCACACAGTCAAAGGCTTTTGTGGAGTCAATAAAGCAGAAATAGATGTTTTTCTGGAACTCTCTTGCTTTTTCCATGATCCAGTAGATTTTAGCAATTTAATCTCTGGTTCCTCTGCCTTTTCTAAAACCAGTTTGAACATCTGGAAGTTCACGGTTCACATATTGCTGAAGCCTGGCTTGGAGAATTTTGAGGAATACTTTACTAGTGTGTCAGATATGTGTAATTTTGTGGTAGTTTGAGCATTCTTTAGCATTACTTTTCTTTGGGATTGGAATGAAAACTGACCTTTTCCATTCCTGTGGCCACTGCTGTGTTTTCCAGATTTGCTGGCATATTGAGTGCAGCACTTTCACAGCATCATCTTTCAGGATTTGAAATAGCTCCACTGGAATTCCATCACTTCCACTAACTTTGTTCGTAGTAATGCTTTCTAAGGCCCACTTGACTTCACATTCCAGGATGTCTGGCTCTAGGTGAGTGATCACACCATAGTGATTATCTGGGTCATAAAGATCTTTTTGTACAGTTCTTCTGTGTATTCTTGCCACCTCTTCTTAATATCTTCTGCTTCTGTAATGTACCTACCATTTCTGTCCTTTATTGAGCCCATCATTGCATGAAGTGTTCCCTTAGTATCTCTAATTTTCTTGAAGTGATCTCTAGTCTTTCCCATTCTATTGTTTTCCTCTATTTCTTTTCATTGATCACTGAGGAAGGCTTTCTTATCTCTCCTTGCTATTCTTTGGAACTCTGCATTCAAATGGGTATATCTTTCCTTTTCTCCTTTGCTTTTCACTTCCCTTCTTTTCACAGCTATTTTTAAGGCCTCCCCAGACAGCCATTTTGCTGTTTTGCATTTCTTTTTCTTGGGGACGGTCTTGATTCCTGTCTCCTGTACAATATCATGAACCTCTGTTCATAGTTCATCAGGCACTCTGTCTATCAGATATAGTCCCTTAAATCTATTTCTCCCTTCCACTGTATAGTCATAAAGGATTTTATTTAGGTCATGCCTGAATGGTCTAGTGGTTTTCCCCACTTTCTTCAAGCCTGAATTTGGCAATAAAGAGTTCACCACAGTCTGCTCCCTGTCTTGTTTTTGCTGACTGTATAGAGCTTCTCCATCTTTGGCTGTAAAGGATATAATCAATCTGATTTCGGTGTTGACCGTCTGGTGATGTCCATGTGTAGAGTCTCCTCCTGTGTTATAAAGTGAACACAAAATGCGTTTCTCCTTCCTAAATTGTACAAATTGTCCTCGTTCTCTGACTTGTAAGCACATAGCATGCATTGAAAATCAGCTTGTTGCGTTTATCTCAAAGTTTCACATATTTGACTCCTTACCCTCTCTTGAATGCTCGATTTTTTTTTTCATTTGAGTAAAAGAGTTCAAAATTTTTTCAACTCCTTTTCCTAGTGAAAACTGAAGTTGCTCAGTCGTGACTGCCTCTTTGTGACCCCGTGGACTGTAGGCCACCAGGCTCCTCCATCCATGGGATTCTCCAGACAAGAATACTGGAGTGGGTTGCCATTTCCTTCTCCAGGGGATCTTCCCGACCCAGGGATCGAACCTGAGTCTCTTGCATTGCAGGCAGACACTTTAACCACTGAGCCATCAGGGAAGCCCAAGAAAGGTAAGATGGGAAAGAAAAAAAACAAGCCTCTGGAGTCAGTGTTCCCGGTTGGTAATAAAAAGGCATAAATTAAGCTGAGCTGACTTGATAAAACCAGGGATTCTAACCCCAGTATTTCCAATGACCTGGTTTGACTGTGAACAAAGTGGCCTTGACTTGTAACATGAAGAACATGGGTGCCATGTGTTCATGACACAAAGCCCTCAACAACATGAGGACTCCTCTAATGGGGATGAACTTAGGTGAGGAAGCCAAGGGAACCCCAGTAATGAACTCCTGGCGAGTAGGAGAGAAAAAGGAAGCACATCAATTTGGGGGAGCTCAATTTAGGAACTTTATTTTTTACTATCTATAACAAAATTTAGTTGTAAAGATGGAACTTAACGACAGGGATTTCTGTCCATGTTAATATATTTGATAAATATCATAAATATAAGAAATAAAATATTCTTTGTGACCCCATGAACTGTAGTCTGCCAGACTTCTCTTTTCATGGAATTCTGTAGGCAAGGATACTGGAGTGGGTAGCTGTTCCCTTCTCTATGGGAAGAGAACAGGATTGAACCCAGGGATTGAACCCAGATCTCCTGCATTGCAGGCAGATTCTTTAATGTCTGAGCCACCGAGGAAGCCTTAATATATATATATATATGGTAAATAACATAAATATTATATATATATGTATATATATAACATGCGTGTGCATGTACTAAGTTGCTTCAGTTCTGTCTGATTCTCTGTGATCCTGTAGACTATAGCCTGCCAGGCTCCTCTGTCAATGGGATTCTCTAGGCAAGAATACTGGAGTGGGTTGCCGTAACCTCATCCAGGGGATCTTCCCCACCCAGGGATGAAAATTACACCCCTTATGTCTCCTGCACTGGTGGGTGGGTTCTTTACCAGGGCCATCTAGGAATCCCATGACATATATAACTAAAAGAAAATATATATGTGGTGGTGGCTGTGGATTAGCTGCTCAGTCATGTCAGACTCTTTGCAACCCCAAATCCAACTGCCAAAGCAGGAGACACAGGAGATATGGGTTTGATCCCTGGGTCAGGAAGATCCCCCAGGAGAAGGAAATGGAAACCCCTCCAGTATTCTTGCCTGAAAAAATTCCATGGACTGGGCAGCCTGACAGGCTACAGTCTATAGAGTTGCAAAGAGTCAGACACCACTGAGCTCATGCATATATAAACATAACATAAAAATAAGATTCATTAAAGTGTGGATTGACTGAAAGTAAGTGATATATATTTACTAGCTGGTCGAAGCATCCATGGTTGTAGAGTGGAGCACATCACTTGAATGTAGAGTTTTAACTAATGAGTTTACTTTCCTCTTTTCTTTTGTTTAATTTGATGGATAAAACTACTGAGTAGGTCACACTATAGGCAAGATCAGAAATTCCTGAGTAAAGTCTTTTCTAGAAAGTTAGTCCAATGGATTGTCCTGAGAAAAGAGGGTGCCATCTTACAAGTGATCAATTACCAGAGGCTAAAGGAGAGAAAGGATGTAGTTTTATGAGGAAGCAAAACTTTGAACAATAACCAAGAACTCCAGAAGTGTGCTTGCCATAGGAAGTAACCCTGTGTAAGGGTTACTTGTGTAAGAAAGGGAGAGCAGATCACAAAGAGCTGCAGGGCCTTGGACATGAATCAGTAAGATAATGGAGAAGACTATTCCCCAACAGACTTTTCTTCTGTGCTCATAATATCTGCCTAAGTAAGAATTCTGCATTGACCGTTGCTGCAGGTGTATCAAAGAACCTAAATGTAACACACCCAAACTTAGCCACTCTGAAGAAAATAAGGCAAACTTGCCTTTGTCATCTTGATCTAAGGAAGAATTTTAAGACTCTAAAAGAATATCTTATTCAAGGAAAGATTGGCAAACTAGATGATGCTAATATTAAGAAATTTTGATCTCACAAGGAAAGTGAAGAAAATAACAGAAAATTTATTCAAAGTGCATAAATTCCACAAAGAATTATCATTCAGAATATATAGTGATTTCTTACTAAAGGAAAATATACACAGTCACAAACCAAAGAGAAAATGGACAAAAGATATGAAAAGGAAATTCATAACGTAGAAAAACCAACTGACCAATAAACATAGCATGAAAGATGCTCAAACTCATTGAAATACAAGAAAATGCAAATAAAAATCACAACTAGAAGCTAATTCACACCAGTAAGTTTGATAAATACTAAGCCATCTTGCAATACCAAATTAATAGGAATGCAAATTAATGGGAATTCTCATTGCTGGTGGTGGTCCATAATCTGGGATATCTACACTGAAGCACAATTTGATGAAATGTAGTAAAGCTGAGTATATAACTGTGTGTCATAAACCAACAGTTTCACTCTTTGGTATATGCTCCAGTGGACTTCTTACATATGTGAGCAAGGAAATTTGTACAAGAAAACTTATAGCAGCATTTATCGCAAAAACTTGGAGAAAAATCCCCTAAATATTCAGCAGGAAAAGTTATGTTTTCAAACAATAGAATACTGTTCATCAGCAACAATGAAAAAGCCCATATATATGAATCTTACAAATATAATGTTGAAGCAAGCTGTTGTAGAAGACTTGATATAGTATTCCCATCCATATTAAGTTTAAAATAACAAATATATTGTTCAGGGATGCAGTCATGCAAATGTAAGTCCATAAAAATATAAAGAGAGGTTGAATGAATATTTCAGGAGAGGGTGGGTTGTCGAGCAGCATGCTGTCAAAGCAAATTCTGTAAAAAGATTTCAATTCTATCAACAGTATTTAATTTCCGATTGAGAGTGGAATACAAGTATGGCTTTATTCTTTTCATCTTTTTTCTCTCTTATGGATGACTACAAGTGAGTGGATTTTAAAATTTATCCAAGATGATAATCTTTCCCTTTTAATAGGTAAATTTCTTGTCAGTTTTCCTTTTTGTTCTTGGTTCTTATTTTCCTGCCATTAGCGCTTTGTTTTTCTTTTTAATTTTTAATTTATCTATCATTCTATTTATTTTTGGCTGTGTCAGTCCTCAGCAGTGGCACATGGGCTCTCTGTTGCAGCACACGGGCTTCAGAGCACAGGCTCAGTTGCCCTGTGGCAGGTAGGATCTTAGTTCCCTGACCAAGGATTGAAGCTGCGTCCCCTGTATTGGAAGACAGGTTCTTAATCACTGAACCACCAGGGAAGTCCCTTTAGGGCTTCTTTGGAGTGAAAGAGTTTCCTAAAGGCAGATCTGCTTGTTTTTTCTTTGCTCATTTGGAGTCAATAGATTCCATTCTTAAATTCTTAGAAAACATTAACATTTTCTAACCAAATATTTCATGTCAATGTATGGCAAGACACCAATACAGTATTGTAAAGTAGAATAAACTAAAAATAAAATTAAAAAAACAACAACAATTCAGTCTTTTCCCTGAAGATGTAAAAGGACCCTACCATATTTTAACTTAGCAGTTAATAAGCCCTTTATTATCCTACTATAAAGTAACTGAGCTATTTACTCATTTATGTTTGTAAGCAAACAATGCCAAGTAGATTTTTTAAAAGCAAAATATTTGATTTACCAATATAATTTATCATTGTCTTTACTCACTGTTATTTCTATTGTCGTTCAGTCACTCAGTTGTGTCTGACTCTTTGTGACCCCGTGGACTCCAGCACACCAGCCTTCCCTGTCCTTCACTAACTCCTATAATTTACTCAAACTCATGTCCATTGAATCAATGATGCCATCCAACCATCTCATTCTCTGTCATCCACTTCTCCTCCTGCCTTCAATCGTTCCTAGCATCAGGGTCTTTAATAATGAGTCAGCTCTTCACATTAGGTGGCTAACGTATTGGAACTTCAACTTCAGCATCAGTCTTTCCAGTGAACATTCAGGATTGATTTCCTTTAGGATTGACTGGTTTGATCTCCTTGCTGTCCAAGGGATTCTCACTAGTTTTCTCTAGCACCATAGTTTGAAGGCATCAATTCTTTGATTGACATTCAGCCTTCTTTGTGGTCCTACTCTCACATCCATACATGACTACTGGAAAAAAACAGAGCTTTGACTAGACAGACCTTTGTCAGGAAAGTGATGTCTCTCCTTTTTAATATGCTGTCTAGGTTAGTCATAGCTTTGCTTCCAAGGAGCAAACATCTTTTAATTTCATGGCTGCAGCCACTGTCCACAGTGATTTTGGAGCCCAAGAAAATAAAGTCTGTCACTGTTTCCCCATTTATTTGCCATGAAATGATGGGACCAGATGCCATGATCGTTTTTTGAATGTTGAGCTTCAAACCAGCTTTTTCATTCTCCTGTTTCATCTTCATCAAGAGGCTCTTTAGCTGTTCTTTGCTTTCTGCCATTAGAGTGGTATCATCTGCATAACTGAAGTTATTGATATTTCTCCCAGAAATCTTGGTTCCAACTTGAGCTTCATCCAGCCCAGCACTTCACATGATCTACTCTTCATCTTCAGTTTAATAAGCAGGGTGACAATATACAGCCTTGCCGTACTCCTTTCCCAATTTAGAACCAGTCCATTGTTTCATGTCTGGTCCTAACTGTTGCTTCTTGACCCACATACAGGTTGTCATGAGACAGGCAAGGTGAAGGTGAAGGTGAAGTCGCTCAGTCGTGTCCGACTCTTCGTGACCCCATGGACTATAACCTACTAGGCTTCTCCGTCCATGGGATTCTCCAGGCAAGAATACTGGAGTGGATTGCCATTTCCTTCTCCAGGGGATCTTCCTGACCCAGGGATCGAACCTGGGTCTCCCACGTTGGAGGCAGACACTTTAACCTCTGAGCCACCAGGGAAGTCTCAAGACAGGTAAGGTGGTCTGCTATTCCCATCTCTTAAGAATTTTCCACAGTTTGTTATGATCAACACTGTCAAAGGCTTTAGCATAGTCAGTGAATTGGAAGTAGATGTTTTTCTGGAATCCCCCTTGCTTTTGTATGAATCAGTAGATATTGTCAATTTGACCTCTGGTTGTTCTGCCTTTACTAAATCCAATTTGTGCATCTGCAAGTTCTCATTTCATGTACTGTTGAAGCCTAGCTTGTAAAATTTTGAGCATTACCTTGCTAGCATGTGAGATAAGTGCAATTGTACAGCAGTCTGAACATTCTTTGGCACTGCTCTTCTTTGTGTTTGATATGAAAACTGACCTTTTCCAGTCCTGCAGCCACTACTGAGTTTCCCAAATTTGCTGGCATATTGAGTGCAGCACTTTAATGGCATCATCTTTTAGGATTTGAAATAGCTCAGCAGGAATTCCATCAGCCTCACTGGCTTTGTTCATAGTAATACTTCCTAAGGCCCATTTGACTTCATATTCCAGAATGTCTGGCTTTAAGTGAGTGATCGTACCATCATGGTTATTCAGATCATTAAGACTTTTTTGATGTAGTTCTTCTGTGTATTCCTGCCACCTCTTTTTAATATCTTCTGCTTCTGTTAGTTCCATATCACTCTGTCTGTTTTTCCTGTACCCCAAAACTTTCCTTTTGGTTCATTTTTCTTCCTGCTAAATGTTTCAGAGTTTATTTATACATATTTAAGAGTCATTTCCCCTTTTCTTAAAAACAAACATAGCCTTGATTTTTCCTGAAAGCATGGAACTGAGGGTAAAGGGGAGAACCTAAGCACCTTTCCATCTTGAGACAAAATTGTGCTTGATCTAAGCCAGTTGGTATCATTGCATTCTCTTTGGTGCGTGAATAATGTAAAATTGAACATTGTGTTAGTCATGAAAAGAGCAATATATCAGGATAATATTTAAAGAGGCTTTCTATTTCTGGTTAAAATGGAACATCTAATGAAGAAAGCCTGTTACCTCTTCCTGCTTTCTTCGTGCATTCAATATGAAAGTGATTTTGGAAATTCAGCAGCCACTCATGGCAATAAAGTGGTGTATACGAGGGTTATGTCTATCTGTCTGTCACCTATCAAGCATGGTGTTACAGACCTTGGATCCTATCAACATCAAATAGAGTATATTCCTATCAGAAATTTGTGCCAGCATTTTCATTATTCTCATTTTAGACTTTTATCAGATGCTTAAAATTTTTAATTAGAATGAGAATCTTATTTTATTTAAGTTAGTTTGCTATTTTTTTTTTTTTATCATGGCAAAGTATATAAATCATATTTACCATTTTAACTATTTTAAAGTATAAAATTTAGTTTCATTAAGTACATTCACAGTGTTGCACAGCTATCACTGTCATCCATCTTTAGAATTTTGTTTTTTTCTTGCCAAAACTCTAGCCATAAAACACTAACTTCTCATTCCCCTTCCCTCTAGACCCTGTCCACCATTCTACTTTCTGTCTCTATAAATTTACCAGCCTAGTACTTCATATAAATGTAATTATATAGTAGCTGTCCTTTTATGACTAGCTTATTTCATTTAGCATAATGTCCTCAAGTTTCATCTGTTATAGTAGGTGTCAGAATTTCCCTTTAAAAGCTGAAAAATGTTCATCTGTGTGTGTGTGTGTGTACACTGCATTTGATTTATTCATTTAAATATTAATGAGCACTTGGATTGCTTCCACTCTTGAGTGTTGCAAATAATGCTGATTGGAACATGAATATACAAATATCTGTTTGAATCCTTGATTTCAATTGTTTTCAGTATGTAATTCCAGAAGTGAAAGTGCTGTATTATATAGTAATTCCACTTTTAAGTTTTTGAAGGCCTGCCATACTGTTTTTCAAAGTAGCTGCCCTATTTTACATTCCCAATAACAATACACAAGTGTTCTATTCTCTTGTAACCATTCTCTCTTTGATAATAACTTGTTTGTTTTTATAACATAGCCATGATAACTGGCATGAATGTTGTCTTTCTTATGATTAGATTTTTTGTGGTGTTTTGTAATATTCCACGGGTAGGCTCATTTTGTGTGGAAAGTTATTTGAGTATTTGGGGGATTGTTTTCATATTCCACTCCCATCTCTCTGTGTACCTGCCCCTGCCTGGCAAATTGTGGTGGCACAGACCCAGGGTTTCTCAATCCAGAGCCAATACTTAAAATGATGACTAAGGGCACTGTCTCTGGCTGAATTATTACTCACTCTTTCTTCAGTTACAGATCATAAGGATGAGTCAGAGTGCTTTCACCTCCTCAGGTGCTTAGTTTTCCTATAAGCAGATTTCCAAACATATCTTCTTTTCCTTCTCCTTCTATGAATGAGATAACTCTACCATACCACCCTCCATCTCCTAACTTTCACAGCAATCTTGACTCTAGCTTGCCATCTCTCATGATGAACTGAGTCATGATTATCCTATATGACTTTCTGACCCAGGTACATTACCTGTTTTATATTCCCAGGATCCATCTTTTCTCTGCTCACTTCTTTCTGTTCTATATTTAAAGTTCTCATGCATTGTAATTTTAGCTTAGTTGTGATATTTCAGTTGCCAGTATTTGTATACCTATTTTTACTACGTATTTGATGAGGTGTATGTTTGAGGATGTCTATTGGGATATCTAGCAAGATTCCCTTGTAGCTCAGTCAGTAAAGAATCTGCCTAGGAGGCAGGAGATCGGGGTCCTATTCCTGGGTTGGGAAGATCTCATGGAGAGGAAATGGCAACCCAATCCAGTATTCTTTCCTGGAGAATCCTATGGACAAAGGAGCCTGACAGGCTATAGCCTATGGTGTTGCAAGAGTTGGAAATCACTTAGCAACTAAACCACCAACAGATTGTGGTTGATGAACTTGAGATTTTAAAATGAACTTGAGATTCAAAATGAGATGAGATTTTAAAAATGAACTTGACCCAGCAATCCCACTGCTGGGCATACACACCGAGGAAACCAGAATTGAAAGAGACACATGTACCCCAATGTTCATTGCAGCACTGTTTATAATAGTCAGGACATGGAAGCAACCTAGATGTCCATCAGCAGATGAATGGATAAGAAAGCTGTGGTACATATACACAATGGAGTACTACTCAGCCCTTAAAAAGAATAAATTTGACTCAGTTCTAATGAGATGGATGAAATTGGAACCGATTATACAGAGTGAAGTAAGCCAGAAAGAAAAACACCAATACAGTATACTGACACATATATATGGAATTTAGAAAGACAGTAATGATGACCCTATATGTGAGACAACAAAAGAGACACAGAGGTATAGAACGGACTTTTGGACTCTGAGGGAGAGGGAGAGGGTGGGATGGTTTGGGAGAATGGCATTGAAACATGTATACTATCTTGTAAGAAACGAAGCGCCAGTTTATGTTCAATGCAGGATGCAGGATGCATGGGGCTGGTGTACAAGATGATTCAGGGAGATGATGTGGGGTGGGAGGTGGGAGGGGGCTTCGGCATTGGGAGATCGTGTTCACCTGTGGCTGATTTATGTCAATGTATGGCAAAACAAATATGGTATTGTAATAAAAAAATAAAAATAAAAATGAACTTGAGATTTTAAAAATGAAATGATTCCTTTGCTATTGTTTAAGGCTACTTTTGGGGTCACTTACATTTATGTTTCTAACCAGAGCACCCACTCACCTATATGTTCAGAGATGGTTCTGTCTTAGAAGAGCTTAAAAACTGAGGCCAGAATTTTTTCATTAAATGTAAGGGCATCTTGATATTTGAGCATTCAGTTTATGTTGTTTGCTGCTTCACCTTACTCTTTTGATTCCTATGGATTATTTAATATTTGTTAGACCTTTGTCCAGCTTACCTCCAACTTTTTAAAAATGTCTTTCTGGTTTCTAAATCACTGCATACTCTAAGTATTAATATTCATGTATGACCAGATTTATCCTTTATCTTCTGGCTTGATTTATGATAGGTTTTTTATACTTTTTACTCTAGTATTTTACTTGTATTTTCATCTAGAATTTAGTTTCCTTCTCTTCTTATGAGTTTCCTTATAAACTTCAGTCCTCTCAAGTATCATTTAGTATTACAGTAAAGATACAATAAAGCAGGTTCAATGACAGTTTAACTGCCTTTCAAGAATAGCTCTGATTTTAAAATATTTGATTTAAGCAATTTTATAAAATATTCAGTCATTTTCATCTCTTTCAACTTTCATGTATATCTTTTTAATTGTACATTAATTATTTTTGAAGAGTACTTTTGAAAATAATGAGTACTGTCTATAGGACAATGTGGAATCTAAGAAAAGAACACAGAAATATCAAGTTCATATAAAGAGGACAGATTGGTGGTTACAAGAGACAGGGGATTTGAAAAGGGTGGGAGAATGAGTGAACTATTTTGGGGGTTTTAGTTTAAATAAATTGAGTAAAAGTAAAAAAAAATATGTTAGTATGCTTCCTGACTGAGATAACACTTAAATAATGGAAAAGAGATTTCTGTGAGCACATGCATCAAAAAATATAGTTTTTGTAAAAACAGCTTGAAAAGTTTAAAAATGGATGACTTATAGATCATAAAATACCACAACAGCAAAACCTGAGAGAGGGTGAGGAGAATCTGATTTTCACAGTTACTACATTATAATATGTAAAATGTTCAGTTTTCAGTAAAAAGTATAATTGATATGATAAAAGGGAATTACAATCCATTCATACGAAATAAACAAGAAAAGCCTAGAAATTAGAATTATGAGACAAAGCCTTTAAAATAGCTGTCTTAAATATAGGTTCAAAGGGCTAAAGTAAACCAGGGACAAAGGATCAGAGAAAATAAAGAGAATAATATTTTAGCAGACAGAGAATATTAATAAACATACAAAAATTACAAATAGAAAAAAGGGATTTGGTAAATGCATGTGAGAACCCTGGGAGATTTATTCATTCATTAATACACAAATTTAATGAGCACCCATTCCTCACGCACAGTAAATACAATTATGAATAAAACATAATCTTGGGCTTTAGGAAGCTCACTGTCCAGCACAATGACAGACATACAAGCAGATAATTCCACATGTAACATGTTAAATGATTAATAGTAAGGGACATGGTGGAGAGAGCTGTTAAACTTGCCCAAGGAACCTGGTAAAATGTCCTAGAAAAATATTTTTTCAGCTGTATCATAAGGTGAGTAAACCTTGCCATGTATACAACATGAAGGAAAGTTTTCTAAGGAGAAAGGATCAGCAAATACAAAATGTAAGGTTTATTTTCTGCTGAGAAGATGACCCTGGGAATGAGGTTTCAAGAGCATGGGATCAGCATTAAGAAATTACACAATAAATGGAGGTTTGGGCAAGACTTTAAAAGACCCTTTGTACCTTTCTAAGGACCTCAAGTTTTATCATGAATACTTAACTAGGTATCCATTATAAAATGGTTAGTTGAGGACAATATAGTCTCTAATGTAAGAGCAGAACTTGGGAAGAGACAGAAGTAGAGGAAGAGCTTCTTTAAATAGTGTTTAAAAAATGAAATCACTCAGTCATGTCTGACTCTTTGTGACCCCATGAACTGTAGCTAGCCTGCCAGACTCCTCTGTCCATGGAATTCTCCAGACAAGAATACTGGAGTGGATAGCCTTCCCTTCTCCAGGAGATCTTCCCAACTTAGGGATTGAACCTGGATCTCATGCATTGCAGGTAGATTCTTTACTGTGTAGCTACCAGGGAATAACCTGGTTCTTACTGAAGGGAAAATATGGGCAGAATGGAATGGATCTGGGATCTATGGCTGAGGTTGGACTGTTGGACTTTTGACTGTAGTGATGGTGGGGGAGAGGTAGGACAGTGTTCTTTTGGAATATTCAAGAGTTGAGAGAAAAACATCTTAAAGAGGAAGAAAAATCTAAAACTGAGAGGAAATACAGAATGAGGATCAGAGAAAACATTACAAGATAGATAAAGCATTAAAATGAGAAGATCTAAATAGATATTTCTTCAAGGAAGATATACCAATGACCAACAGGCATATGAAAAGATTGTTACTATTAGAGAAAGTCAAATCAAAACTATACTAAAGTATCACCTCCTATCAGTCAGAATGGCCATCATCGAAAAGTCTTACACGTAATAAATGCTGAAATGTGTGGGGAAAAGAGAATCCTCCTACACTGTGAATGGGAAAGTAAATTGCCACAGCTTCTAAGGAAAACATTATGGAAGTTCCTTAAAAGCTAAAAATTGAGTTACCATATGATCCTGAATTCCCTGGGGCTTCCCAAGTGGCACTAGATATAAACAACCCATCTGCCAATGTAGGAGATGAAAGAAACAAGGGATTGATCTCTAGGTCTGAAAGATTCCCCTGCAGGAGAGCATGGCAACCAACTCCAATATTCTTGCCTGGAGAATCTCATGGACAGAAGGGCCTAGGGTGCTACAGTCCATAAGGTTGCAAGGAGTCGGACACAAATGAAGCAACTTCTCATGCATGCAGGCAACTGCAATCCCATTCCTGGGCATATATCCAGAAAAGATGAAAACTCTAATTCAGAAAGATAATGCACCCTCAATGTTCTTAGAAGTACTATAGCCAAGATGTGTAAGCAGTCTAAGTGTTCATCAACAGATGAGTGGATAAAGATGTGGTGTGTGTGTATATATACATACACACAAACATATATACATGCAAACATGTGGTCTTCACTTAGTAAGATAGTGTCTAAATCCATTCATGCATGCAGATGGCATTATTTCACTATTATATGGCTGAGTAGCATTCCATTATATATATATATATATATATCCCATTCTCTCTATATATTCATTATATATAATAATAGAATATTATATATAGGTTTTTCCTAAACCTTTATGTATTTAAATAATACATATATTAACTCTTCAGTTCTTTAACACAATTTTTAAAGTGTTGGTTGCATTTTCACTCAGTGTTAAATCAAGCATTGTGCCATTTATGAATATTGGCTCTCATTGATTGTTTCAAAAATTATTACTCTACTTCTTTGAAGATAACTACAAATGAAAGTCTTACTCAAACTACAAATGAAAGTCTTACCCAAGATATGCTGAAATGTGAATTATAATTCATGTTCTGATCATGTTAAGTTCATCCTTCAGAAATTTATAGTCTAGATATTGAACAGCACATCTTTTGTGTCTTTCTTGAACTCTTTAGCCTATAATCTCTGAGTTCATGGAGTGTAATTTCTTTCATTATTGACCCCAGCCCTGCCTTTCACATACCACCACCAGAAGAGAAGACAGAGGGGGGGCCCAGGGCTTAAGTAAGAACAGTCCCATGTGAACAAAGAGTGTTCATCTTTCATGCACTTGCAGCTTAAGAGTGATACAGGGGAACACAGTGTTACCACATCAATCAGAGACAAGAAGGGCAACACTGGCATTGAAGAAAACTGGTCTCAAAAGCTCATGGAGGAGATAAGTGAAGCTAGTTACTGCCGAGGACTGTTTGACATAGGGTACAGAGCCTGGTGGAGGGGGTGGAGTTACCTTGGGTCCTAGCAATAAGGAGTGCACTTTGGAAAAGATTCTACCACTTCTCCCCAGTGCCATAGATCAGAGGCAGCATTCTAGAGGGAACATAAATGGGTAATATCCAACTGACAGATCTACACACAGGGCTCAAGCCTAAAGGTCAGAAGTGGACCACTGGTAGCTCTTAGAACTGAACAGATCCAATGTCTAATATAAGTGAGGCCACCCCAAATCAGCTTATCAGCATCATTCTAGTGTACCAGTTTTGGATGATTCCATGAAAGAAATGTTTCACCAGCCAATGGGAAGAATGTGCCCATCAGGACACCCTCCTGCCCTATATAGGCACAGTTCAAAGATCCTTAGAGTGTCTCCAGTTCAGTTCAGTTCAGTCGCTCAGTCATGTCTGACTCTTTGCGATCCCATGAATTGCAGCACGCCAGGCCTCCCTGTTCATCACCATCTCTCGGAGTTCACTCAGACTCACGTCCATCGAGTCCATGATGCCATCTAGCCATCTCATCCTCGGTTGTCCCCTTCTCCTCCTGCCCCCAATCCCTCCCAGCATCAGAGTCTTTTCCAATGAGTCAACTCTTCGCATGAGGTGGCCAAAGTACTGGAGCTTCAGCTTCAGCATCATTCCTTCCAAAGAAATCCCAGGATTGATCTCCTTCAGAATGGACTGGTTGGATCTCCTTGCAGTCCAAGGGACTCTCAAGCATCTTCTCCAAAACCACAGTTCAAAAGCATCAATTCTTCAGCGCTCAGCCTTCTTCACAGTCCAACTCTCACATCTTAGAGTGTCTAGTCAACCACATATCTGCAGTAGAGGGCCACAGAACGTCTTAAATGGAAGAAATAGGGAAGCAATTCAAGGCTTGGGGCATCTAACCCAGACTACAATGCAGGCCCTAAACAATCCAAGTCACTGGAGAGGGACTTGGAAAATTCTGAGTTTGGTACATCTGACAACCAGGCTTGCATACTTGGTCTGGGCTCAGGGAACTCTACCCAGCTACTACTGCAAATCATAGCTGGTCCCAAGCATAATAGAGGGAGATAAAAAACCACTTAAGATAGAGCCTATGATGTTTGCCATGGAGTGAATACTCCCACCATTGTTGATTTCAAGCTACCAACGTGATGTCTCTGAAAGCAGATTTTGGAAGAGATGTGCATAGTTGGATATAAAGAACCAGGACATGTCCCTTCTATGCATCCCTGGCGGGAACGTTATGAGCATTTATTCATTTAATTTAATCCATTATAACCTAATAAAGTGGAAGAAGAAATTTAAAAAAAAAAAGAAAGGAGGCAAGAGAATGGGGCACACTGGGCTAGTAGCCTACTTGCTCAGGTCTAATGGTGATTCTAATCAGTGGTACTGATTCAGAATATCTGTAGCCATGTGTTGGAGTCTCCCCATAGAAGTTTTTCTGCCTTGCATTTAAAAGCTAACAGCTATTAAGCATTTTGGAAGTGCCAACAATTTTAATAAATTTTAATATAATCTCTCTTAAAATTCAGTTGTTATTATTAACTCTCTCACACAGAGGAGGAAAGTGATTTTAAGAAACTGAGTAACTTATAAAACATCATGCAAATAATAAATATCGGAGTCAGGAATTGAATCTGAGTCTATGTAACATAACCCATGCTCTTGAAGATTACTCTTAACTTTCTATTCTCTGAGGAAAGAGGTAAAGTCATGAGTAACCCTAACTGGCCTGTAGCCTTCTCGAATCAAACTCTTTCTGGTATCAAATGTGTAGGCTGTTTTATACAATCAGAACTGCCCACAGAGATGAGGGCAGGAGTAATGCCAATAAATCATTCAACTGAGAAACTCACGGTGCTATTAGACAATAAGGTGAAATAGATAACAGATATGGATATATTTTCTGTATTTGTGTCTTGAAGAATCACCTTATTTTTTTTTCTTAATCATGTGAGTAGAGGAGAGGAATTTAAAATAATGTAAGAAGGAAACATACATAAAACAGTTTTTGCAAGACTCCATTAAGACCTAGATTTTTAGATGTCCATTTTGGAAGTAAACCTTTTTCTGTGTGTTTAGAATAGCATATCATCTGGTCTTGATTAAATAAGCCAGGTGTGTGGGGACAAAGTACAGAGACAGGAAAGCTCATTTGTGAGGCAAAAGGAAAAAGACAACTCCCAGTAATAATTCAAAACTTTTCATTTTCCCATTTGTTTCTATTGCTCTCAGATTTGGCTTCTGTGGATTCAACTTTTTCAAATGGTAGGTAGTGTTGTTTAGTCACTAAGTCATGTCTGACTCCTAGGACCCATGGACTGTAGCCCACCAGGTTGCTCTGTCCATGTGATTTCCCAGACAAGAATATTGGAATGGGTTTCTGTTTCTTTCTCCAGGGGATCTTCCCAACCCAGGAATCGGTTCTGTGTCTCCTGTGATGGCAGGCAGATTCTTTACCACTGAACCACTTGGGAAGCCAGGTAGTGTTTAAGTATCTGTTATAATCTCTGTCTAGGCAGTTTAATCAATTTTTTTTTTTTTTTTTTTACTAAATTTTCCTTCCAGGCTCTAGACTTTCATCCCTAAAGTGACAGAGCCCCTTGCCACTGCACTCTGGGCAACATTCCTGAAATTGTTTATTAACTGGGGAAGAGTACCAAGAAGCTCCCAAGGGGATCATGAAGGTGTCCAAAGAATTCCTTTGCTCCCATTCTAACAGCAACTCTGTACCTACCTGGTGATCAGGGTCAGTTACCCATACCAAATGTTGACTCATCTTCTTGCTGCTTGGCACAAGGAACCAGGGAGTTGGTCCATGAAGTTCTTTATACTGTTTGGATAGAAGCAGAACTCCCAACATGTGCTTTTAACAATGCTAAACTCTTGCAAACCCTGGGACTTACTTAGCTGCCACTCCAACATTGCTGTTCTTTGTGGTAATTGTACTCACCAGTATTCTGACAGCTACACCTTGCCTTACAGCCTCTATTGTTTCCAACTCTTATCTCCATTATAATTGATGAGTCCAGTTATGTAAAAGCTTATCCTACTGTCAACCTTGACTGAAAGGATAACCTCAGCTGAACGTGGTAGATGGTGACCCATTAGCACATTACTGTGGGTCAATATATGGAAGAAAGTCCTCTGCAGTGGTTCATATCCTCACAAAGTATATCCATTCTAAACCGCCTAATTCCCTAGGCCTTCAAATCCCTTCTTCTATCATCTATCAAGTCAATTCCAGAATTTCCATCTTATTCAATGTAAGTTATCACTTTTTCCATCCTTCAAAAAGCTATCTGGATGTGTGTACATTTCCCAATATCCTTTCTAGGGTATAAAATTATGTATTCCAGAAGAGTGTGTTTCCAATTTAATTCACCATAATCCAGACCATGAGTAATCACCCACCCTCTGCTGTTACTTAACGGCTAGGCTGTGATGTTCTTTCATCCTTTCCTTCCTTAGTGACTCAGAGTATCAGTAGCCAGCTTATATTGTGAAATAATTTTAGTTATTGGCCTAACAGGAAGGGAGGCTGAGGAACATCTTAAGGCAAGGTGGGCAGAGGGAAATGGGATGTTATTTTCAAGTGAGACACACACTCCTGAAGCAACTCCAAGAGATGGGGAAATGACAGTCCTTAGTAGTGAACTACTTCTGAAGGATCAGTGAGTTCACAGGAATCTAGAGAATCAAGATTTCATGTGCATCAATATACATTTCCATTCTAATATGTCCAGGCTTCCATTCTTTCCCAAACAGGACTCTAAACACTGCATTATCTTACCTATCTTAGCTATGACTAAGATAACACTTATCTTAGCTATGACTTTAACCTTTTTTGGAGATTGAATACTCTGAGAATTAAGGCCTGGGCCTCAGTATTTTCTACTTTCTTGGTATAGGATACATGAGCCTCTTTATATGCTGCCACAAAGACACTCCAGCTTTCACACTTAGATTTTAATTGTTAATCACTTTGTCACCCAGCTTATTTATATGCACAGTACATCATGAGAAATGCTGGACTGGATGAAACACAAGCTGAAATCAAGGTTACTGGGAGAAATATCAATAACCTCAGATATGCAGATAACACCACACTTACGGCAGAAAGCAGAAAAACTAAAGGGCCTCTTGATGAAAGTGAAAGAGGAAAGTGAAAAACTTGGCTTAAAACTCAACATTCAGAAAACGAAGATCATGGCATCCGGTCCCATCACTTCACGGCAAGTAGATGGGGAAACAATGGAAACAGTGACAGACTTTATACTTTATTTTGGGGGGCTCAAAAATCACTGCAGATGATGACTGCAGCCATGAAATTAAAAGACGACTCCTTGGAAGGAAAGTTATGACCAACCTAGATAGCATATTAAAAAGTAGAAATGTTACTTTTGCCAACAAAGGTCCTTCTAGTCAAAGCTATGGTTTTTCCAGTAGTCACGTATGGATGTTAGACTATAAAGAAAACTGAGTGCCAAAGAATTGATGATTTGGAACTGTGATGTTGGAGAAGCCTCTTGAGAGTTCCTCGGACAGCAAGGATATCCAACTAGTCCATCCTAAAGGAAATCAGTCCTGAATATTCATTGGAAAGACTGATGCTGAAGCTGAAATTCCAATACTTTGGCCACATGATGCGAAAAGACCCTGATGCTGGGAAAGATTGAAGGCAGGAGGAGAATGGCACAACAGAGGATGAGATGGTTGGATGGCATCACCGACTCAATGGACATGAGTTTGAGTAAACTCCGGGAGCTGATGATGGACAGGGAAGACTGGCATGCTGCAGTTTATGTAGTCACAAAGAGTCAGACATGACTGGGTGACTGAACTGAACTGAATAACTCTCAGCTTTTTATCTTCCCCATTTCAACCGAGTTCAATAATAGCTACTTAATTCCATTGTCTTCAGATTTAGTATTAATACTTTCTCTGTATCTATAAAACCACACCAGCCAATGTACTCCCCATTGATAGAGTATCCCAGTTCACCAGTGGTGAACAGCTGTACTGCTAATTCATCCCAAGGGCTACATGTACTCCTCAAATAAGCAATATTGAGTGCACACTGGTCATAGCAAACACCCTCTTCCAACAACACAAGAGACAACTCTACATGGACATCACTAGATGGTCAATACTGAAATAACATTGATTGTATTAGTTGCAGCCAAGATGGGAAAGTTCTATACAGTCAGCAGAAACAGGACCTGGAACCAATGATGGCTCAGATCATGAGCTCCTTATTGCAAAATTCAGGCTTAAATTGAATAAAGTAGGGGAAAACCTCTAGGCCATTCAGGCATGGCCTAAATCAAATCCCTTATGATTATATAATGGAGATGATGAATAGATTCAAGGATTTAGATCTGGTAGCTAGAGTTCCTGAAAATCTATGGATGGAGGTTCCTAACAATGTATATGAGGCAGTGACCAAAATCACCCCCAAGAAAAAGAAATGAAAAGAGGCAAAGTGGTTGTCTGAGAAAGGTTTTTAACTGAGGAAAGAAGAGAAGTTAAACGCAAGGGGGAAAGGGAAAAGTATACTCAGCAGAATCCAGAGTTCAAGAGAATAGCAAGGAGAGACAAGAAAGCCGTCTTCAATGAACAATGCAAAGAAATAGAGGAAAACAACAGAAGGAAATATGGAAGGAATATTTCAAGGAAGGATGTGCACAATAAAATAAAGGGCAGAAACAATAAAGACCTAATGGAAGCAGAAGAGATAAAGAAGAAATGCCAAGAATACACAGATGCATGTGAAGTCACTCAGTCATGTCTAACTCTTTGCAACCCTATGGACTGTAATCCACCAGGCTCCTCCATCCATGGGATTTTCCAGAATACACAGAAGAACTGTACAAAAAAAATCCTAATGACCCAGATAACCATGATGGTGTGGTCATTTACTTAGAGTCAGACATCCTGGAGTGTGAAGACAAGTAGGTCTTAGAAAGCATTACTACAGACAAAGCCAGTGATGATGGAATTCCAAATCCATCATGTAATTCAAATCCTAAAAGATGAAGCTGTTAAAGTTTTGCACTCACTATGCCAGCAAATTTGGAAAACTCAGCAGTGGCCACAGGATTTGAAAAGGTCAGTATTCATTCCAATTCCATAAAGGCATTGCCCAAAAATGTTGAAACTGTACAATTGTGCTCATTTCACATGTTAGCAAGGTAATGCTCAAAATCCTTTAAGCTAGGCTTGAGCAGTACGTGAACTGAGAAACTCCAGACATACCAGCTGGAATTAGAAAAGGAGAGGAACCAGAGGTCAAACTGACAACATCCACTGGATCATAGAAAAAAAGGGAATTCCAAAGCAACAACTACTTCTGCTTCACTCACTATTCTAAAGCATTTGACTGTGTGGATTACAACAAATTGTGGGAAATTCTTAAAGAGGTAGGAATACTAGACCATCTTGTAAGAAACCTATACGCAGTTCAAGAAACAACAGTTAGAACTGGACATGGAATTACTGACTGGTGGCAAATTGGGAAAGGAGTCTGACAAGGTTGTATATTGTAACCCTGCTTATTTAACCTCTATGCAGGATGTATCATGTGAAATGCCAGACTAGGTGAATCACAACCTGGAATCAAGAATACCAGAAAAATTATCAACAACATCAGATGTGTAGATAATCCCACTCTAATTGTAAAAAGTGAAGAAGAACTAAAGAGACTCTTGGAAGAGGAGAGTGAAAAAGCTGACTTGAAACTCAACATTAAAAAAAAAAAAAAAAACACTAAGATCATAGCATTTGTTCCATCACTTCATAGCAAGTAGAAAGGGAAAACTTGGAAGCAGTTACAGATCTTATTTTCTTTGGTTCCAAAATCACTGTGAATGGTGTCTGCAGCCATGAAAATAAAATGTTTGCTTCTTGGAAGGAAAGCTATGACAAACCTCCATATTCAAAAGCAGAGACATCACTCTGCTGACAAAGTTCCATATAGTTGAAGCTGTGGTTTTTCCAGTAGTCATGTATGGATGTGAGAGTTGGACCATAAAGAAGGCTGAGTGCCAAAGAATTGATGCTTTCCAACTGTGGTGCTGGAGAAGACTCTTGACAGTCCCTTGGACTGCAAGGAGATCAAACCAGTCAAGCCTAAAGGAAATCAATCTTGAATATTTATTGGGTGAACTTATGCTGAAGCTCCAATACTTTGGCCACCTGATGGTGAAGAGCCATCTCATTGGAAGAAACCCTGATGCTGGTAAAGATTGCAGGCAAAAGGAGAAGGGGGTGGAAGAAAATGAGAAGGTTAGATTGCATACCGACTCAATGGACATGAATTTGAGCAAACTCGGAGATAGTGGAAGAAAGAGGACCTGGCATGCTGAAGTCCATGGTACTGGAAAAAGTCTGACGCAACTTAGTAACTGAACAACAAATTGCCCTCTAGGTTGTAGGTGACCCACCTCAAAAATCCCACAATAGCATTTGTTCTCTTGAACCTAAATGTTGACCATTCATTCTCATAGGATGGATAGAAAGCAGACACTGAGATGGATATTAGCATGTAGCTCATTACTTAAACAGTAGTCTTAGTATTAACACCTGTATAAGGGAGAGGATTGGACAGAGGGAAAAGCTGAACTTTGGTGAAGTCTCATCAAAGGCCTCAGCTGACTGCTTGGTCAGCCCTCAAGCTTAGATGGCTCTTGACAATTTTCCTGAGGTGTAGTGGGTGGGACCAATCATTTATTTCTCAGCATTGATGAACCACTATAATAGGCTTTCCTGGAAGGAAGTGTTGCCTTGTTAGAGGGCATTTTCTTTGACCAAGGAAATTTCCAAGGAGGGTGGAACATAAGGGCTATCTGCTAGCAGCCTTCTCAGGTTTGGGGGAGTGAATACAAGCTGGAATCAAGATTGCTGGGAGAAATATCAATAACTTCAGATATGCAGATGACACCACCCTTATGGCAGAAAGTGAAGAGGAGCTAAAAAGCCTCTTGATGAAAGTAAAAGAGAAGAGTGAAAAAGTTGGCTTAAAGCTCAACATTCAGAAAATGAAGATCATGGCATCCGGTCCCATCACTTCATGGGAAATAGATGGAGAAACAGTGGAAACAGTATCAGATTTTATTTTGGGGGCTCCAAAATCACTGCAGATGGTGATTGCAGCCATGAAATTAAAAGACACATAGTCCTTGGAAAAAAGTTATGACCAACCTAGATAGTATATTCAAAAGCAGAGACATTACTTTGCCGACTAAGGTCCATCTAGTCAAGGCTATGGCTTTTCCAGTTAATCATGTATGGATGTGAGAGTTGGACTGTGAAGAAGGCTGAGTGCCGAAGAACTGATGCTTTTGAACTGTGGTGTTGGAGAAGACTCTTGAGAGTCCCTTGGACTTCAAGGAGATCCAACCAGTCCATTCTGAAGGAGATCAGCCCTGGGTGTCCTTTGGAAGGAATGATGCTAAAGCTGAAAGAAACTCCAGTACTTTGGCCACCTCATGAAAAGAGTTGACTCATTGGAAAAGACTCTGATGCTGGGAGGGATTGGGGGCAGGAGCAGAAGGGGATGACCGAGGATGAGATGGCTGGATGGCATCACTGACTTGATGGATATGAGTCTGAGTGAACTCCAGGAGATGGTGATGGACAGGGAGGCCTGGCGTGCTGTTATTCATGGGGTCAAGAAGAGTCAGACACGACTGAGTGACTGAACTGAACTGAACTGAACTGAACCATGCAAAGCTTGGTAGGGTGAAGGAACTAGGAGGAAAAACAGGAGTGCTTAGTAGGAGTGCACCTGCCCTCGGCGGGTGGGGGAACTGAAGCAGGGGTCCTATCCCCACATGGGGGCAATTGTCTGGGTGAGAGGGGAAACATCTGAAGCTGAGAGAGAAGAAGCTGGTCTGTGACAGTCTAAATAGAAAGAGAAAAGATATCATATTTTTATCTCAGTAAAAATAACCATAGAAATATGTCTAACTGACCATGCCTTTTTTAAACCCCTAAATAAAGAACAATTAACATTAGACAAATTTAGAGGGGAATTCATGCTATTTAAGTACTATAAAATGGCCTTATTTGTTGTGTAAGCAAATTTACAATTTGATATGAAAAATTTAGATTAACAATAAAATTTTGGTCTCATTTTTATAATTAAAGCAGAAATATGGAAAATGAACTATACCCATTTCTTTTAATGTTTCACATTTCTATCAAGTAGTTCTAATGCTCCATGATCTATTGGTATTTAATCTGACTTTATAGTCAGTTATTTAATAATTTAGGTGATAATTTAAAATAAATATTAACAGTAAAAGGAAACAAAGACCACGTAGTTAAAAAAAAAAAAAACTCTTATCTTCCAGATTGAAAAAACTGAGAGCTATTTAGGTTATATAAGTTACTAGAGTGAACATAAAAATTTAGATGCAGAACTTGAACTTAGCAGGGAAAGGAGAGAGAGTGATAAATTTACATCTGCAAATACTAAAATGTATTCCTTTTCAATATAGTGTTTCATATGTTCTTCTCTACTTATGTGCTAATATTGTTAAAAATTAAAAATGAACTTTTTCCCTAATTGCCTAAACAAAGAAATGAAAGATATAAAATCTAAAAGGATGGTAAAAATTTTAATAGCTTTGTAAGAATCTGTATTTGTTCTTATTAACTGACTAATGAAGTAGTCTCAACAATAACAAATTTACAGAAAGGACTCAGCCTTATTCTAAAAGTTAATTTTTCTTCTTTTGCCCACCTACTTCCTTGTTTCTTCCCTTTTAATAATGTACAAGAATGTCTATTTTGAATGAAAATAGAGCTCAGGGATCTCAGAAGACAACTTTCAAGGTATTAATACAACCAAGTCTGGTAAAAGCAAATAGAATTCTGTTACCTTTGTGAAATCCTTGATGGAAAATATTTTACAGGGAAAAGATTCATATATCAAAGTTAGAATCCAAACCTTTCAGACATTCATTTAATAGGAAATGTTTTTTATAATATCCATAGAGATGCCAATGTCTTTCAGAAATAAACACTGCATAATTATTCAAAGGCTATAATTTTTGTTGAGGGGTATAGTACAAAGAGCAAAATGAACTTCCAGGTTAATAAACTACCTAATAATCCCTACAAAAGAATATTTTGCACCTGTCTTATCTAATCAACAGACTACATGGGAACAAGAGGAAATACTATAGGCAAAGGTTGTTTTCCTCTTATCCCCCCTTTCTATGCAGCCTCTACCATGATTTTTTTCCTCCCCATATCCCATCTCCTTCCCCTCTACCCCCTACTTCCCCCAGTCCATACCCCTCCACTCCCTGCTCTGTCTCATCACCCCTGCTTTATAAGCCTGGTTAGGGTTCTACCCATTCTCCAAGGCCTATTCTAAGTCTAAAGAGTTTCTTGGGTCTGACTTTCCTTTAACCCTATGTAAAGTTTATGCTTTACCTCTTCTCTCTTGCTCATATTTAGTCTTCTTCACGTTTGTACGGGCTCCATCTATAATAATTTAGTCTCAGCTACACTGCAAACTACTTAAAGTTTGTGATTATTCTTTAGGCCTTTCTTGGATTTCTAATAGTACCTTCCACTGTTGACTCACATCCCCCTGAGAGATGAAAGAATATTTACATTTCCTTTTTGGTGATAACTTTGTCTATAGCTAATAGAAGGAAGTTAAGCTGGAAGAAGAGTGTTCTTGAGAGTAAATAATACCTAGGGCACATACAAAACAAGAGCCCATGGGAATGCCATTCCATATTTTAAATTTTGAGTAAAAGGATATTGAGGACAAGAAATTAAATTTATTCTAGCAAAACACATATTCATTCCTATGGTCTTGGACATTTCATTCTGCTTCATTTGCCATAAAATAATAAAACTCTAGTCTCCCTTCTACTGGTGTACTTTTCCCTTATTATTTACAGAGAATTGTTGCATATTTACTCTAGAGGTAAAAGAAAATATATGTTGAAAGACCTTTGCCATTGAACAAGCTGTGAAGTTTTTAATCTAATAAGAATAGCCTTTGAGTGTCATGAATGCTTTTTATCTTTACGTGAATTACCCTTTAGCATGCCAAGAGCAAACATCAAAAGGACACCAAGCTCCCTAACAGTTAAGCGGCCAAGCCTCTTTTGGGTTTTCTGATAATTAGTTGATAAGAGGTCTGTTCAAAGCCAGGAGTTGTGTCTCAATGATAGGAAGCACCTTGCACTTTGGATGCCTTCTTAGAAAACCCTCTCCTCATATCCCAAGGATTCCTACTCCACAAACTCAAGCAATCATCAACATCTTTATTATTAGTATTTGTTTGCTTTTATTCTTTCTGTCAAAATCCTCCTCCAAGGCTATATGCGAGATCTGGAAGGGCTTACATTCATAGGTTCAGAAAACTATTACCTAATCTGCATCGTCCCTTTGAATGTTAGACAAGGAAACTTCCCTGTAATGATTTATGCCTCTCCATGCATACCTCCTAATCCATTTTTAGTACACCTGCCTCATGTCTGTTGCTTGAGAGTCAAACCACTGGAATCCACTCTGTTATTAAAAATATTAAATATCATCATCAAGGCAGTTCCAATAAATGAGCTCCAATATTAACTTTATTCCTAATATTTATAAGCTAGAATAGTCCAGGATTTAACAACAGGAGAATGAATTAATAAACTGTAGTAAAAAAAGATGTTGCTCATACATAAAAATATGGATGAATCTCAAAATATTATGCAGAGTGAACTCAGCCTTACACAAAAGAGTATATGTTGCCTCATTATATTGATATGACAGCTTGGGGCTGGTGCACAGGATGATCCAGAGAGATGATATGGGGTGGGGTGGTGGGAGGGGGCTTCAGCATTGGGAGATCGTGTACACCTGAGGCTGATTCTTGTCAATGTATGGCAAAACCAATACAGTATTGTAACGTAGAATAAAGTATTAAAAAATAATTTAAAAATTAAAAAAAAACTCATCTATAGCATAAAGAAATCAGAATAAAATTTCCCTCAGGGAATGAAGGTAAAAATTGACTGGAAGGAGAGTGAGGGATGATAGTAATAGAGATATGGGTTATTCAAGTGTAACATTGTCATAAATGAATAAATTTGCAACTAAGATTTACCCATTTTATTGTATGCATTTTATATAAAAAGAAAATATAAACATTTAATCCTAGTTAACAATGTGTTTTGTAATACATAAAGAGAAGTATGACATTTGCTTTGAAGTGTATCAAAATGTAAGATTTGTTGGCATGATGGATTTTAGAACGATGGCTAGCTAGATGGATAGTGAAAGTGAAAGTGTTAGTCAGTCATGCCCAACCCTTTGTGACCTTATGGACTGTAGTACACTAGGCCCCTCTGTCCATGGGATTCTCTAGGTAAGAATACTGGAGTGGGTTGCCATTCCATTCTGCAGAGGATCTTGCCATCCCAGGGATCAAAACTGGGTCTCCTGTATTGCAGAGAGATTCTTTACTGTCTGAGCCACCAGGGAAGCTGAGCTAGATGGATAAGTGATCAGTAAAATAAAATGTTAATGGCAAGTATAAATGTAGGTACATAGCTTTTTACTGCAAAAATAATTTTAATTTTGTGATGTGTTTGAAATTTTTCATAATATAAAGATGGAGGAAAGAACTAGCTAATTCTTCTTGTTAGTAGTTTATTTCTAGTAAGTCTTAATAAATTTCCTAGAATTTGAGTGTATATACTATTTTTTGGCTCTCTCAGGAAAACAAGGATGCTGGATATAAGAATAATTTTATTCACACTTTTACAACTACTAAGAATAACTTCATTATGTGATGAATGAAAAATTTAAACTTGCCTATTATTTTTTAAAAACCTAAACCAAATAATCTATGGCTTTTTCATATGGGTTAGAATTTACTAAATAAAATGACTATGTGCTTAAGTAGGTTTTTAAGACTGTTAAAAATAAAAACTTAAAAAAATAGTCTTAACCCCTAATATTGAAGATCCTGTGCTGTCAAGAGTCAGAATCAATCTCTATCCTACCTAGGAGGTAGAATTAACATACAGATTATTTTCTCTTTAGCCAAAATTTCATTTAATCCTCTTAAAATCTCATTAAAACCTCCCCAGAACTTTATGATGGCCCTATCATCAACAACATCCAATGCATCTTTATTTTTTTCCAATACACCTTTTGCAATTCATTGTGTGAAATGAAACTTTGGTTACACTTGAAAATTTGAAAAATAGAGAAAATAATGTAAAGGAAAAGAATTAAATGAGTTCAGGGCACATTTTAAATACTTTGTCTTTCTGGATATCTATTTTTACATAATAGAGGTTACTTTAAAATTTTCTACCATTGCTTGATTTTTTTCTCTAAATGTTATGATCTGAGTATTTTCAACATGATTATACTCACAATTACTATAGTTACTTTTATTATTACATAAAATTTCTTTGAATAAATGTACTCTCATCATTCTCTAGAATATAGTCATTCATTCAAAAAAGTGAGGTGCTTTCATTTGCTACATATTATGTAGCATTCATTCATTCAAAAAATTGGGGTGCTTTCATTTGCTACATATATGCTAGGTGCTGAGAGAATACGGGCCGGTCAAACAGTAATGATTCTTGTATTCTTGGAATTTACAGTCTAGCAGGGCTAATAGATATTTTTAGAGAGACAAGTTGACAAATAAGCATAAATTGTGTTAAGCACTATAATGGGGGAAGAGCTTTGCAAAGTTGTTTGAGAAAGTATACTGGAAACTCTATTTGAGTTTTAAGAGACATTAAAACCAACTCAGTATCTTCTGGATTTTATGTGTACTTGTTTCTCTCTCTCTTATCTTTCAACAGAAATATAAACTGGGAAGGTGGCAATTTTTAGTTCAGCATATTTATATTTCCATGTAATGGTGAAGATAGTAACTTAAACACAGAACACTGAATATACATGTACTTAGTAAGTTAATTGTTTTCTATATGTATTCACTTTCTCCATGGAGTTGTCTCATTTGTTTTGGCATGTTGTTTTGGTTGCTTTGTATACTCATCTTTATTTTGTCACATAAAATTCATGGGAATGTCAAATCTGAGTGCAACATATAAAAATAAATAAAAAGAAAACAAACTAGGAAACCTGATCAATTCAGTTCAGTTCAGTCAGTCAGTCATGTCCGACTCTTTGTGACCCCATGAACCGCAGCATGACAAGCCTCCCTGTCCATCACCAACTCCCAAAGTCCACCCAAACCCATGTCCATTGAGTCAGTGATGCCATCCAACAATCTCATCCTTCTGTTGGACCCTTCTCCTCCTGCCCTCAATCTTTCCCAGCATCAGAGTCTTTTCCAATGAGTCAGCTCTTCGCATCAGGTGGCCAAACTATTGGAGTTTCAGATTCAACATCAGTCCTTCCAATGAACACCCAGAACTGGTCTCCTATAGGATGGGCTGGTTGGATTTCCTTGCAGTTCAAGGGACTCTAAAGAGTCTTCTCCAACACCAGGGTTCAAAAGCATCAGTTCTTCAGTGCTCAGCTTTCTTTATAGTCCAACTCTTACATCCATACATGACTACTGGAAAAACCATAGAGCAACGGAACTGAACTGAATTGAACTGACTAGACAAACCTTTGTTGACAAAGTGATGTCTCTGTTTCTGAATATGCTACCTAGGTTGGTCATAACTTTCCTTCCAGGAGTAAGCGTCTTTTAATTTCATGGCTGCATCACCATCTGCAGTGATTTTGGAGCCCAGAAAAATAAAGTCAGCCACTGTTTCCATTGTTTCCTCATCTATTTGCCATGAAGTGACGAGACTGGATGCCATGATCTTAGTTTTCTGTATGTTGAGCTTTAAGCCAGTTTTTTCACTTTCCTCTTTCACTTTGATCAAGAGGCCCTTTAGTTCTTCTTCTCTTTTGCCATAGCCATATGGGCGGTGTTATTGATATCTGAGGCTATTGATAGTTCTCCCAGCAATCTTGATTCCAGCTTGTACTTCTTCTAGCCCATCTTTTCTCATGATATACTCTGGCATAGAAGTTAAATAAGCAGGGTGACAATATACAACCTTGACATACTCCTTTTCCTATTTGGAACCAGTCGATGGTTCCATGTCCAGTTCTAACTGTTGCTTTCTGACCTGCATACAGGTTTCTCAAGAGGCATGTCAGGTGGTCTGGTATTCCCATCTGTTTCAGAAATTTCCACAGTTTCTTGTGATCCACACATTCAAAGGCTTTGGGATAGTCAATAAAGCAGAAATAGAGGTTTTTCTAGAACTCTCTTGCTTTTTCCATGGCAATTTGATCTCTGGTTCCTCTGCTTTTTCTAAAACCAACTTGAACATCTGGAAGTTCACGGTTCATATATTGCTGAAGCCTGGCTTGGAGAATTTTGAGCATTACTTTTCTAGTGTGTGACCTGAGTGCAATTGTGAGGTAGTTTGAGCATTCTTTGGCATTGCCTTTCTTTGGGATTGGAATGAAAACTGACCTTTTCCAGTCCTGTGGCCACTGCTGAGTGTTCCAGATTTGCTGGCATATTGAGTGCAACACTTTCACAGCATCATCTTTTAAAATTTGAAATAGCTCCACTGGAATTCCATCACCTCCACTAGCTTTGTTTTTATCGATGCTTCCCAAGGCTCCCTTGACTTCACATTCCAGGATGTCTGGCTCTAGGTGAGTGATCACACCATCGTGATTATCTGGGTTGTGAAGATCTTTTATGTACAGAACTTCTATGTGTTCTTGCCACTTCTTCTTAATATCTTCTGCTTCTGTTAGGTCCATACCATTTCTGTCCTTTATCAGGCCCATATTTGCACGAAATATTCCCTTGGTATCTCTAATTTTCTTGAAGAGCTCTCTAGTCTTTCCCATTGTATTGTTTTTCTCTATTTCTTTGCACTGATTGCTGAGGAAGGCTTTCTTATCTCTCCTTACTGTTCCTGGAACTTTGCATTCAGTTGGGTATATCTTTCCTTTTCTTCTTTGCTTTTCACTTCTATTCTTTTCACAGCTATTCTTAAGGCCTCCTCTGACAGCCATATTGCTGTTTTGCATTTCTTTTTCTTAGGGATGGTCTTAATTCCTGTCTCCTCTACAATGTCATGTACCTCCCTCCATAGTTCACTCTGCACTCTGTCTATCAGATCCAGTCCCTGAAAGCTATTTCTCACCTCCACTGTATAGTCATAAGTGATTTGATTTAGGTCATACCTGAATGGTCTGGTGATTTTCTCCATTTTTTCAATTTCAGTCTACACATTTAATATTTCTCTATTTAATGTGTTTTTTTTAAGAAGATTTTCACTGATGAGAATATCATGTTCTGTGGTCTCATTATTTTCTTTTTTATTTTTATTTTACTTTACAATACTGTATTGGTTTTGCCATACATCAATTCACTCAGTGTATATACAAGTGATATTTTAATTATGTCTTCTAAAATAAAATTATTCTGTAAATCTCTTAAATTAATTGCAACAGGAAGGCAAACTTACAAGAAATTGAGTCCCATATTTCTTAAATGGATTGATATTCTGTATTTTCCTTTACTTTAGGGAAAAATAGTCACATTTCTCAGTTCAATAAGGTTTTCAATGGCTTTCAACAAATTTGTAAGTTAAAGAATTAGTAATAAGCAGTTGACAGATATGACTGTCTTCATAATGAAGTGACACTGTTTAATCTATGTGGGCTCTATAGGGTGTTTCCAAAGATGTAGTCTTCTTTGAGAATAAAACTGAATTTACATCAACAGTAGGTCCCTTTGAGTCTTTCCTTTCTCCAGAGACAAAGTTTCAGTTTAAATGGTTTTCATAGACTTAGAGGTAGTTCACAGTACAGAACAGTGTAGAATAAACAAGAAATATTAAAAACATATTTCAGCAATGTGTTGATTCACAAAGATATTCTAAATTTCATTTCTTAAGTAATCCTCTGAAATACAATGCAGTTTGATTATAGATGTATTTTTTAAGCAAACAACAAAGGTTCTAAAAATAAAGGAATGTCTAAATTTATTTCTTAATATAGTTTGATATTGAAGCTTCAATAATATATTGAAAATGTTAGAAAAAAATTTTATAATTTATTGACATATTAAAAACTCAATTTATATGTATCATAGAGGAATAAAGCATGTCAGATATAAACTCTTTTTTTAATGTGCTTCAAATATATTTGTATAAATATGCAGTGTCTTCTAAATGGAAGATACATGGTATCTTGAATGAATGAATAAATGAGTGCAAAATGACCTCCTTCATCAAGCTGAACGTCCTGAGGCAATACCATCTCATGTAGTCTCCACAGTACTAGTTTTGTTTTGTTTCCCTTATATAACACTCTTAGGGTTTGAGCAGAAGACCATAATGATCATAACTTTAAGATGAAATCAAAAGTTGGCCTTTTACAACAGTGGTCTTACAGAACAAAATCTGCAATTTGGACTTAATAGATACCAACAGGAAATTCCATTCAGAAGCAGCAGAATGCACGTTCTTTTCCAGTGCACATGGACCATTCTGTAGTATAGATCACATGCTACACCACAAAATAAGTCTTAATAAATTTAAGAGGACTGAAATTATATAAAGCATTTTTTTCTGATCCCAATAGTATAAAACTAGAAATGAACTACAGAAAGAAAAAAAAGGGAAAAGCACAAACACATGGAGAATAAACAATATGTTATTAATAAGCCAATGGGTCCATAAAGAAATCAAAGAGGAAATCAAAAACTACCTTGAGACAAATGGAAATGGAAACATAATTTTCCAAAATCTATAGGATGCAGCAAAAATACTCTTTAAAGGGAAATTTATAGTGATGCAAACCTTTCTCAAGAAATAAGAAAAATCTGGCATAACCTAACTTACCATCTAAAGGAATTAGGAAAAGAACAAAGCCCAAAGTCAGCAGAAAGAATTAAATAATAAAAACCAGAGAGGAAATAAATAAAATAGAAACTGAAAAACAATAGAGAAGATCAATGACACTAAGAACGTTTTCTTTTTGAAAGAATAAAAAAAAAATTATAAACCTCTACACAGGCTCACCAAAAAGAAAAGAGAGGGAACCCAATAAACAAAGTAAGAAATGAAAAAGGAGAAATAACAACTGATGACACAGAGATACAAAAAAATCATGAGAGTAATACAAAGAGTCATATGCCAATGAACAGGACAACCTGCAAAAATGGACAAAATTCTAGAAACATACAAACAGCTAAGACTGAATCAAGAAGAAACAGAATCTGAACAGACTGATCCCAAGTAGTGAAACTGATTTTGTAATTCAAACAAGCAAACAAAAATCCCTAGCAAATAAGAATCCAGGTCTAGACAGCTTCACAGGGAATTCGACCAACAACAACAACAACAACAACAACAAGAAAAACCACAAAAGAGCTAATATCTATCCCTCTCAAATCATTCCAGAAACATCTACAAATAACAAATGTTGGTGAGGATATTGAGAAAACAGGAATCATTTGAAACAGGAATCATTTGAACACTTGTTGCTAGGTCTGTAAATTGGTGCAGCCACTGCAGAAAATAGTATGGAGATTCCTCAAAAGCTAGAAACAGAGCCGCTATGTGATCCAGCAATCCTACTCCTGGGTATATATACAGAAAAGAAAAAGAAAACACATTTTAAAAGATATATGCACCCCAATGTTCATAGCAGCATTATTTATAATTGCCAAGATATAGAAGCCATCCATGTGTCCGTCAACAAATGAATGGATAAAGATGTCACATATAAATCCAGTGGCATATTGCACTGTGTTTAGTCACTCAGTCATGTCCAACTCTTTGCAACTCAATGGACTGTAGCCTGCCAGGCTCCTTTGTCCATGGGGATTCTCTAGGCAAGAATACTGGAGTGGGTTTCCATGCCCTCCTGCAGGGGATCTTCCCAACCTAGGAACTGAGTCTAGATCATCTGCAGTGAAGGCAGATTCTTTACCATCTGAGCCACAAGGGAAGCCCAAGAATACTGGAATGGGTAGCCCACCCCTTCTCTAGAGGATCTTCTTGACTCAGGAATTGAAACAGGGTCTCCTGCATTGCAGGTGGATTCTTTACCAGCTGAGCTACCACGATGTCATATATAAATCCAATGACATATTATTTAGCTGTAAAATAGAATGAAAATTTTGCTATTTGCCATGGATGGACCTGGGGAGAAGGGTAATAATTATGTTTAGTGAAGTTAAGTCCGATAGAGAAAGAAAAATACTCTATTTTAAGACCTGTATGTAGAATCTAAAAAATGAAACGAATGTATGTAGAAAAAAGGAAACAGACACACAGATATAAAAAACAAACTAGTGGTTACCAGTGGGGAAAGAAAATGGAAAGGTGTAAAATAAGGGTATGGGATTAATAGATATAAGCCATTATGTATAAAAGAGATAAGCAACAAGGATACACTGTGTATAGCACTGGGAATTATAGAAATTATTTTATAATAACATTAAAATGATTACAATTTGTAAAATGGGCTGCCCAGTTGGCGCTAATGGTAAAGAACCCACCTACCAGTGCAGGAGACAAAGAGACACAAGTTTGATCCCTGGGTTGGGAAGATCCCCTGGACAAGGCATGGAAACCCACTCCAGTATGTTTTCCTGAAGAATCTCATGGACAGTAGAGGCCAGCAGGCTATAGTCCATAAGGTTGCAAAGAGTTGGACATGACTGAAGTGACTTAGCATGTGTGCACATAATCTATACAACAGTAAATCACTATTTTGTATACCTGAAAGTACTAGAATATTGAAAAGCAACTATACATCAATAAAATAAATGTTGGCCTTTTCTATTGTAAAGTTATCAGAGACACTGCAAAAGTTAAGAGCATAAATTACCTTCCAATTAAATAAAAGTCTTTGTTTTTCTTTAGCTATAATGTTTTTCTTTTATCCTCCAGTTGCTCTGTTGTTTTTCTCAATTGACTTGGAGATTGTAGTCCCCAGAAAGATCTATTTTTACCAATCTGAATGAATTATAGCTTAAGCTGTTTCCTGGCTGAGGAAGGTAGCTATTAAAATACTAACCCACTGAGGTTGGAAAGTGCCCAGTGGAAAGTGAGTGTACAGGAAAGTGAGCATACATGTTGTCAGAAAAAGGAACATTTTAATGCATTCCAATTAGGCCAGAGATGCCACTAGAGTTTGACTGGAAACCAGTTATGGTTACCATCGATGACTCATGAAAACCACAATTCAGTTTACTTTTCAGCCTACTGCTTGTTTCAGATCACTGAAGTCCAACACTGGTAGGAGAAAGTCACAGATTGCTGTATGCTCAAAGATTAGATTGACTTATTTTCAGACTTTCATTTCAGTGACAAAAGATCTTCACGACCCAGATAATCATGATGATGTGATCACTCATCTAGAGCCAGACATCCTGGAATGTGAAGTCAAGTGGGCCTTAGAAAGCATCACTACAAAAAAGCTAGTGGAGGTGATGGAATTCCAGTGGAGCTGTTTCAAATCCTGAAAGATGATGCTGTCAAAGTGCTGCACTCAATATGCCAGCAAATTTGGAATACTCGGCAGTGGCCACAGGACTGGAAAAGGTCAGTTTTCATTGCAATCCCAAAGAAAGGCAATGCCAAAGAATGCTCAAACTACCACACAATTGCACTCATTTCACATGCTAGTAAAGTAATGCTCAAAATTCTCCAAACCAGGCTTCAGCAATATGTGAACCGTGAACTCCCTGATTTTCAAGTTGGTTTTAGAAAAGGCAGAGAAACCAGAGATCAAATTGCCAACATCCACTGGATCATGGAAAAAGCAAGAGAGTTCCAGAAAAACATCTACTTCTGCTTTATTGACACTGCCAAAGCCTTTGACTGTGTGGATCACAATAAACTGTGGAAAATTCTGAAAGAGATGGGAATACCAGATCACCTAACCTGCCTTTTGAGAAATCTGTATGCAGGTCAGGAAGCAACAGTTAGAACTGGACATGGAACAACAGACTGGTTCCAAATAGGAAAAGGAGTACATCAAGGCTGTATATTGTCACCCTGCTTATTTAACTTATATGCAGAGTACATCATGAGAAATGCTGCACTAGAAGAAGCACAAGCTGGACTCAAGATTGCTGGGAGAAATATTAATAACCTCAGATATGCAGATGATACCACCCTTATGGCAGAAAGTGAAGAACTAAAGAGCCTCTTGATGAAAGTGAAAGAAGAAAGCGAAAAAAGTTGGCTTAAAGCTCAACATTCAGAAAATGAAGATCATGGCATCTGGTCCCATCACTTCATGGGAAATAGATGGGGAAACAGTGGAAACAGTGTCAGACTTTATTTTGGGGAGCTCCAAAGTCACTGCAGATGGTGATTGCAGCCATGAAATTAAAAGACGCTTACTCCTTGGAAGAAAAGTTGTGACCAACCTAGATAGTATATTCAAAAGAAGAGACATTACTTTGCCGACTAAAGTCTGTCTAGTCAAGGCTATGGTTTTTCCTGTGGTCATGTATGGATGTGAGAGTTGGACTGTGAAGAAGGCTGAGTGCCAAAGGATTGATGCTTTTGAACCGTGGTGTTGGATAAGATGCTTGAGAGTCCCTTGGACTGCAAGGAGATCCAACCAGTCCATTCTGAAGGAGATCAGCCCTGGGATTTCTTTGGAAGGAATGATGCTAAAGCTGAAACTCCAGTACTTTGGCCACCTCATGCAAAGAGTTGACTCATTGGAAAAGACTCTGATGCTGGGAGGGATTGGGGGCAGGAGGAGAAGGGGACGACCGAGGATGAGATGGCTGGATGGTATCATTGACTCGATGGACGTGAGTCTGAGTGAGCTCCAGGAGATGGTGATACATAGGGAGGCCTGACGTGCTGCAATTCATGGGGTCGTGAAGAATCAGACACGACTGAGCAACTGAACTGAACTGAATCATTGCTGGAGGCAGTCCCACTTCCATGAGTTTGACCACCATATGAGAAATGGATGTCAGATTTGGTGGTTGATAGGTTCTGATGCAAAATGATAACTGTAAAATAAGGCTTTCTAAAAGAAAAGAAATTTTAGTAATATTTAAAGTATCCCCATCATCATACTGGAAATTCTCGCTGTGCCATTTAGAAGAATTCAATCTCTACACAGATCAAGGAAGCTTTGTGATGCAGAACTACACTAGGGATGCCCAAAGACCTCCTTCTTTCTGTATGGTAGAAGAACAGAAAGTCTCTAAGTTGCCTGCAAACCCATCAACTTCCATTCTAATAAAGGCTTCTGAGGGGGCAGTGGGGCCATCACAATGTAAAACTCTTTTATTTTCCTTAAGGAAATCAGATGCACAAAATGCAATTAATTATAAATGGACTAATATGAATAGTCAATTGGCAGAGTATGTATGTATATAAGTATGTATGTATGTATGAAAATGTTAGCCACTAAGTCGTGTCCAACTCTCTGCAATAGACTGTAGCCTACCAGGCTCCTCTGTCCATGGAATTCTCCAGGCAAGAATACTGGAATGGGTTGCCGTTCTCTTCTCCAGAGGATCTTCCTGACCCAGGATCTCCTGCATTGCAGGCAGATTCTTTACCATCTGAGCCACAAAGGAAGCCCTCATATGCATGTATAGTTAGGAAAAGAAAGTTACAAACATTCAACCCAAGATATAATATTACCATTACTTTATATTCATCTTTCTATTTCTGTAGTAACCTAGATCTATACTTAACCACTCATCATCCTATCAGAGCTTACCACCTTCTTGAGAGCTCTATGTTTTCTACTTTCTTGTTTTATAAAAGTGATTTATATTTCATATATTTACATGCCTAAAGAACATATTGTGTATGTTTATGTATATTGTTTTTAATCTCCTGGAATTTCTTTTTTTTCACTTAAGCATGCTATGCTAAGATTTATACTTAATGCTGCATTTCACTGTAATTTGAGTTTTCAGTGCTATATAATATTCTATTTTGTGAATACAGCATAATTCATTTCCTTATTTCTTCATCAAGAGATCTGTGCTATTTCCAGGCTGGTTATTTTCCTGAGAGAGAGAGAATACTGCTGCCAATATTCTTGTACATGAATTCTTGCATAGGGTTAAACTCTTGAGTAGAATGGCTAAGTCATGGGGTATACAAATTTTAAAATTCATAGACACTGCCATATTGCTTTTCAAAAAGTTAAAGTTAGACTTCCAGTAGCAATGTAGAAAACATTGTTTTGATATCCAACTATTAGCATCCTAAGACTTCTAAACTTTCACAGATCACCTATTGGATATACACTGGATTTATATATTCTTGATGTTAAACTTCTTTACATTATTTATAACTCGAAATAATAAATACTCTTATCTTATTTGTGTCTTTTTTCACTTTCTTTAAGCTATCTTTAGATGAATACTTGATATTAATGTAAAATAATTTACTAGGGTTTTTGACTTCCTGGTTAGCTTTTAGTTGGACTTGCCAGGTGGTACTAATGGTAAAGGACCCACCTGCCAATGCAGGACATAAGAGATGCAGGTTCGATCCCTGGGTCAGGACAATCTCCTGGAGAAGGGTATGGCAACCCATTCCAATCTTCTTGCCTGGAGAATCTCATGAATAGAGGACCCTAGTGGGCTACAGTTGATATGGTCACAATGAATCGACTTAGCATGCACACACCCCCTAAACAAGATCAGAAAATTTTTACAGACTTTAAATGCCAAAAGTCTGGAATTTTGCTTTTGACCTTAATGCACTGGAGTTGATTTTCAGCTAGGCTGTGGTGGTGGTGGTTTAGTCACTAAGTTGTTTCCGACTCTTGCGACCCCATGGACTGTAGTCTGCTAGGCTCCTCTGTCCATAGGTTGTATACCAGTAATTAAATGCCATTTCTAGCCCCCTTTTATTCCCTTGCAATATGGTTAATTAGGTGTCAGCTCCATTTTTCAATCGTTCTTCCTTTTTCAATTTATCTACTGTTACCTCTTTCATATATTAAAATTCCATTTATGGTTGGATCTTTTCTAAGCTCTATTGATCAATGTGTCTATCTCTCAATACTATATTATCTTAATTATTATAGCTTTAAATATTTACATCTGCTAAAATAAGTTTTCCTTTCTCATTTTTCTTTTTTAAAAGGATTTGGAAATCCTTGGTTCTTTTTCTTCTATATAAACTTCAGAATCATATTATCAACTTTCAAAAGTATTCCTGATGGGACTTCAACTGGAGTTGCATAGGATCCCCAAGTCAATTTGGAAAATCACCATTTTTAAAATTTTGTCTTTCTGTTTGAGAACATGGACTTTCCCAGTGCCTCGGCAGTAAAGTACCTGCCTGCCAATGCAGGACACATGAGTTCAATCCCTTTGTTGGGAAATTCCCCTGGAGGAGGAAATGGCAACCCACTCCAGTATACTTCCCTAGCAAATTCAATGGACAGAGAGGCCTAATGGGTTACGGTCCATGGGGTCACAAAAGAGTCGGACACAGCTTAGTGACAAATAATTACACTTTGAAGAGCATAGGATATTTTCCCAGTTATTTAGATTTTCTGTGATGTCTCCTTAAACCTTTATGCTTTTCTGTGAATAATTCTTGCATACCTATTGTTTGATTATGCCTAGATACTATTAAAAATTATATTTTTAAGTTATATATTCTAATTATTATGACCATCCATAATTATCTTTACTGTTTCTTTTCTCAGTTTTAAAGCATATGATTTTAAACTACTCATTCTATTTTAAGCTATAATTATGAGAATTAATTCAGCTGGATCCAAATTAATAAATGAAGCTCTCTTAATCCCATATACCTCTCTTTTTCCACCATTTTATTATCCTTCTCTAAGAAGACAAAAGTCTTTGATGCTCAGCAGACACTTGTTCAATGCTAGTCATCACTTCACCATGCTAACACTTTCAATTTTTTTCCTAGGGTCAACCCCAAACAGCAAAATTTTCACTTAAAGAAAAAGTCAATGCTTGCCTTTTCCACCTCTTTTACAGGGAAAACCAATATAAATATATTACCAGGATCCACACAGGCAACATGTCACATCCTCATACATTCCAATTCCAAGTTTAACTGAGTCCCAAAAGGTGTTTTAATAGTCCTGAGATGATTCAACCTAAAGCAATAAGTGGTAGGGTGGTAAATTAAATTTTAAGACTCCCGTGTATTCTATTTTCTGCTTAGTGAGCAAAAGTACAAATTATTACATAGGAGATATGAGAAGCATAGCCACAAATAAATGTTTAACTTCACTTATCCAATGTCTCTCAAACTTATTTAACAATAGAGTGTTTTAACTGTATATTAACAAGAAATCCATGGATAAGGAGTGTGGAGTTTTGATGAGCAAAATATCCACAGTTTATATGTATGAACATTAGATCCTTATTATCAAAATATATATAAACTCTAATATATAATCTGAAAAACACTGAATTTATTTTACATTAAAATAATAGAAAACAAAAGTCTTTAGATGTAATTTTTACTGTTGGGGGAAATAACTTGGTTCCATTTTTATCATCACCTCAGGAATATTAATGTTACTGTATCCAAGCAACAAGATGGGAACACTTATTATCTTATCACACTTGAGTTATTAGATTTTCTGTCATATTATAAAAAGAGATATATTAATACCAAGAAGCAGCTTTCTTGCATCTACATGGGAAAAGACTATATAAAATGGTCTGTCACCAACTATTTTATTTTAGAATCATACACAATAAAAAGGTGAAGTGATAAGGACCTAGTCTGGTTAGATTTTCAAAGTTCTTGTTGAAGAAGGATTTAGAAAAAGGAAAGAGGAAGAGGGATGGGTCCTGGAGAGAAATCAGTGAAGAAACTAAAATCCATCTTAGTGTTTGTATGGATAAAAAGGCGGTAACTATCATTTTCTAAGTTCTGGCTATGTGCTCAGGGCTCTGTGACTTAAAAAATTTTTTTAACTAAATTTTTATTTATTTTAGTCATGGTAAAATATATAAAACATAAAATGCACTATCTTAACTATTTTAAGTGTATCATTCAGCAACATTAAACACATTCACACTACTGTGCAACCACACAAAACTTTTTTCCTTTTGCAAAAATGAAATTCTACCTATTAAAGAATAATTCCACACTCACCCCTCTACCCTAACCTCTGGCAATTACCTTTCTACTTTCTCTATGAATTAAACAATTTGAAGTAGCTCTATAAATCAGTCAGTCAGTTTATCGCTCAGTCATGTCCGACTCTTTGCAACACCATGGACTGCAGCACGTCAGGCTTCCCTGTCCATCACCAACTCCCAGAGATTACCCAAATTAATGTCCATCCATCCAACCATATCATCCTTTGTCATTCCCTTCTCCTACTGCCTTCAATCTTGCCCAGCATCAGAGTCTTTTTCAATGAGTCAGTTCTTTGCATCAGATGGTCAAAGTATTAGTTTCAGCTTCAGCATCAGTCCTTCCAGTGAATATTCAGGACTGATTTCCTCTACCATGGACTGATTGGGTCTCCTTGCAGACCAAGGGACTCTTGAAAGTCTTCTCCAACACCACAGTTCAAAAAGCATCAATTCTTTAGCGCTCAGCTTTCTTTATAGTCCAACTCTCACATCCATACATGACCTCTGGAAAAACCATAGCTTTGACTAGATGGACCTTTATCAGTAGAGTAATGTCTCTGCTTTTTAATATGTTGTCTAGGTTGGTCATAGGTTTTCTTCCAAGGAACAGCCATCTTTTAATTTTATGGCCACAGTCACCATCTGCAGTGATTCTGGAGCCCAAAAAATATAGTCTCTCACTGTTTCCATTGTTGGCCCATCTATTTGTCATGAAGTGAGCTCATATAAGTAGAATCACATAATATTTGTCCTTTTGTTGCTGGCTTACTTCACATAACATGTTGTCCTCAGAGTTCATTCTTGTTGTAGCATATATATTTTGATGCACAGAAATTTTTAATTTTGATGTTGTCTGATATATCTAGTTTTTCTTTGTTATCTATGCTTTGGGTGTAATATCCAAGAAATCCTTGCCAAATCTAGTGTCATTTAGATTAAACTTAATATCATTAAGTTTACCCCTATGTTTTCAGCTAAGTCTTTATAGTTTTAGGTTTGTAAGGGGTTAAATCATGCTTCCTCCCCTCAATTTATATGCTGAAGTCCTACTCCCCAATACCTGAGAATGTAACCATATTTGGAGATAAAGTTTCTCTAAACAGATAATTAAATTAAAAGAGGTCTGTAGGGTGACTTCAATCTAATATGAATGATATCCTTTTAAGAAGAGGAAACTTGGACACAGACATGGTAACACAGAGAAAAGATCATATGAGGATGCAGCAAGAAGGTAGCCATCTGAAAGCAAAGGAGAGAGGCCCCAGAGGAAACCCAAACTGTCAACAACTTGATCTTAGACTACTAGCCACTAGAACTATGAGAAAATAAATTCCTGTTGTCTAAACCACTAAGACTGTAGTGTTTTATTTTGGCAACCAAGAGTTGACTCACTGGAAAAGACTCTGATGCTGGAAGGGATGGGGGCAGGAGGAGAAGGGGACGACAGAGGATGTGATGGCTGGATGGCATCACTGACTCGATGGACACGAGTCTGAGTGAACTCCAGGAGTTGGTGATGGACAGGGAGGCCTGGCGTGCTGCGATTCATAGGGTTGCAAAGAGTCAGACACGACTGAGCGACTGAACTAAACTGAACTGAACAAACTAAAACAAGTTCTATGGAATATTATTTTATTTTAATTAGATTTGTCTTTTGATATAATACAGATTTGCATGCAATTGTTCATTCTTTTGGGTACTGCAGGTGGCACTAGTGATAAAGAACTCCCCTGCCAATGCAGGAGACGTAAGATACAGGTTCAACGCCTGGGTTCGGAAGATACCCTAGAGGAAGCACAGCAACCAACTCCAATATTCTTTCCTGGAGAATCACTGGACAGAAGAGCTGGGTGGACCACACAGTCCATAGGATCACAAACAGTGAGACATGACTGTTTTCTACATTGGCAACTCTATTTCTGTTAAGTTCAGTTCAGTGCTCAGTCGTGTCCAACTCTTTGTGACCCCATGAACCCCAGCATGCCAGGCCTCCCTGTCCATCACCAACTCCTGGAGTCCACCCAAACCCATGTCCATTAAGTCGGTGATTCCATCCAGCCATCTCATCCTCTGTTGTCCCCTTCTCCTCCTGCCCTCCATCTTTCCCAGCATCAGGGTCTTTTCCAGTGAGTCAGCTCTTTGCATCAGGTGGCCAAGGTATTGGAGTGTCAGCTTCAACATCACTCCTTCCAATGAACACCGAAGACTGATCTCCTTTAGAATGGACTGGTTGAATCTCCTTGCAGTCCAATGGACTCTGAAGAGTCTTCTCCAACACCACAGTTCAAAAGCATCAATCCTTTGGTGCTCAGCTTTCTTTATAACCCAACTTTCACATCCATACGTGACTACTGGAAAAACCATAGCCTTGACTAGATGGACCTTTGTTGACAAAGTAGTGTCTCTGTTTTTTAATATGCTGTCTGAGTTGGTCATAACTTTTCTTCCAAGGAGTAAGTGTCTTTTAATTTCATGGCTGCAATCACCATCTGCAGTGATTTTGGAGCCCCCCAAAATAAAGTCAGCCACTGTTTCCACTGTTTCTCTATTTGCCATGAGGTGATGGGACTGGATGCCATGATCTTCGTTTTCTGAATGTTAAGCTTTAAGCCGACTTTTTCACTCTCCTCTTTCACTTTCAGCAAGAGGCTCTTTAGTTCTTCTTCACTTTCTGCCATAAGGGTGGTAATCTGCATATCTGAAGTTATTGATATCTCTCCTGGCAATCTTGATTCCAGCTTGTGATTCCTTCAGCCCAGCATTTCTCATAATGTACTCTGAATAGAAGTTTAATAAGCTGGGTGACAATATACAGCCTTGATGTACTCCTTTTCCTATTTGGAATCAGTCTGTTGTTTCATGTCCAGTTCTAACTGTTCCTTCCTGACCTGCATACAGGTTTCTCAAGAGGCATGTCAGGTGGTCTGGTATGCCCATATCTTTCAGAATTTTCCAGTGTATTGTGATCCACAGAGTCAAAGGCTTTGGCATAGTCAATAAAGCAGAAATAGATGTTTTTCTGGAACCTCTTTGCTTTTTTCAATGATCCAGCAGATGTTGGCAATTTGATCTCTTGTTCCTCTGCCTTTTCTAAAACTAGCTTGAACATCTGGAGAACATCATGGTTCACGTGTTGCTAAAGCCTGGCTTGGAGTATTTTTGTTCTATAAATATGTTAATTTGTACATTTATTTTTAGATTCCATAAGTGAGATATCATATAATATTTGTCCTTCTCTGACCTACTTCAATTTCTTCAATCTCTATCCATTTTGCCACAAATGGTATTATTTGGGGTTTTTTAATGATTAATATTCCATTGTATATATGTACCACATCTTTTTATAGATTCTTTATCTATACATTTATGTTGTTTCCATGTCCTGGACATGGAACAACAGACTGGTTCCAAATAGGAAAAGGAGTATGTCAACGCTGTATATTGTCACCCTGCTTATTTAACTTTTATGCAGAGTACATCATGAGAAACGCTGGGCTGGAGGAAGCACAAGCTGGAATCAAGATCGCTGGGAGAAATATCAATAACCTCAGATATGCAGGTGACACCACCCTCATGGCAGAAAGTGAAGAAGAACTAAAGAGCCACCTGATAAAAGTAGAAAAGAGTGGAAAAGCTGGCTTAAAACTCAGCATTCAGAAAACTAAGATCATGGCATCTGGTCCCATCACTTCATCACAAATAGATGGGAAAACAGTGGAAACAGTGGCTGAATTTATTTGGGGGCTCCAAAATCACTGAAGATGATGATTTCAGCCATGAAATTAAAAGATGCTTACTCCTTGGAAGGAAAGTTATGACCAACCTAAACAACATATTACAAAACAGAGACATTACCTTGTCAACAAAGGTCCATCTAGTCAAGGCTACAATTTTTCCAGTGGTCATGTATGGATGTGAGAGTTGGACTATAAAGAAGGCTGAGTGCTGAAAACTTGATGCTTCTGAACTGTAGTGTTGGTGAAGACTCTTAAGGGTCCATTGGACTACAAGGAGATCCAACCAGTCCATCCTAAAGGAGACCAGTCCTGGGTGTTCATTGGAAGGACTGATGTTGAAGCTGAAACTCTAATACTTTGGTCACCTCATGCAAAAAGCTGACTCATTTGAAAAGACCCTGATGCTGGGAAAGATTGAGGGCAGGAGGAGAAGAGGACAACAGAAGATGAGATGGTTGGATAGCATCATCGACTCAATGGACATGTGTTTGGATTGGCTCCAGGAGTTGATGATGGACAGGGCGGCCTGGTGTGCTGTGATTCATGGTGTCTCAAAGAGCTGGACACAACTGAGCAACTGAACTGACTGATATCCTGTTTTTTATAAACAGTGTGCAGTGCACATTGGAGTGCATGCATATTTTTGAATTATAACTTTCTCTAGGTATATGCCCAGAGTGGGATTCCTGGATCATATCAGCAATCATAGGGTAGCTCTGTTTTAGTTTTTTAAGGAACGTCCATACTGTTCTCCATAGTGATTGCACCAATTCTATAGTATATTTCTCTGTTAAATTTTCTTTAGTATCTGGAGTTTTAAAAGCTTTCTCCATTGCCCTTTAAGATAAGTACTTCTAGATCTACACTGGACATAAGAAAACTGAGGCTCAGAAATAGTAAGTCTGCATGTCTGCTACTAAGTACCAGAGCTGGAATGTGAACCTAAATCTGTCTGATTACAGAAACTATGATCTTGCTACCACTGTGCACAGCTTGCCCACTGGCCTCATGGAATTGTGGGAAAGCCTCACCTCGTATGAGTCATCTTTATCAGGAAGGAAGTGCACAAGTTTTGGCAATACTGAGGAAGATTCCAAAGTCTCAAGATTTTGTTCCTATTCTTCTCTCTGTGATGCCTCTTCTTTAGCCCCTTTCAACCTATTGAAATCCAATTTCCTGAAAGGCAGCCACCTCCCTAAAACTTCTCCTACTTGCCTTACTTTGTGGTGGAAAGTAAATTTTTTCCCTTTGGCTTCTCCAGAGCAATTTGTTTATACCTCTCTTCTGGCCTGGATTCTTGATAGCTATTTATATATTTCTTACTTCTTGTCTTGATTGGAAACTTCTGGAGGAAATAAACTAAGACATAATTTGTTTTTGTCATCTCCACAGCTAGAACAATGTCTAGCATGTAGTAGTTTATCTAGCAAAGATTTGTTGAGTTCATGTGAACTGGGTTGAGGATCAGAAGTTATGACTAAATCTGAGGTTTTTGGAAACAGAGTCAACATGGATCTTCCTGGATAAACATTATTTAGTTCCTTACATGGTAGATTATATTTTTAAGTGTATTAACATAAAATTTTTAAGAGGCAAGGAACTTACCAGTGGATTCATTAACAGGTGGGCATTTCTTCACTCCTACTTGGAACTTTTCTCAGGTCAGTGATTATGATGTTCTTATTTTTAAAATCATCTGATGTTCAAACTTCTGGTGTTCAAAGGATGAAAGAGATGTTTTACTTTTTATTTTAATTATTATTGATCAAGCACTAAAGCATCTCTTTTAGAATTGTCTCTACATTCAGGACAAGGATAAGCTAGCAAGTGTTTGTAAGCTCAGATATTTAAAACCTGCTCTAGGGGAAGAAAAGTCATTTAGTTGACATAACAACCCCTTTATACATTTAAGCAGTACTTAGCTTTATGAAGCCATAAAAATATATGTACGGTAATATACTCATTTCTCGTTGTAAAACAACCACTATAAACCATGATTTGTAAGAGTTTAAACATAGCTGCTTTCCTAGGAGGACATGTATACGATTTATATTGCTGAACTATTCCTTCCTAAGTGCTTCTCGAAGTCCATTTTCTTTATGAATTATGGCTTCTCAAGTAGAATGGAAGTGCTATCGAACATTGTTAATGCAATTCTATTTTTAAAAGATAAATTAATTTTGATCATTTGAATATGATCAGTCAGAAAAGGGACAGTTGCATGAACCTTTATTTTCAGTTTAGCTAGGAATAAGTATATGCATAGCAATAATTATCCATCTCTAGTTTTAAAAATAATAAATCTTTGAGTTACAGAGAATTTGACTACTACTCAGTGCTTCTCAGCTAAAATGGTTTCCTGTAAACTGTACAGAATTGCCAAATGACATAAGATTCATAAGTAAAGTATGTACAGTGCTTAACAGTTTACAGATTACATTTAAATAGTCCATGATGAGAAAACACAAATTTGGAGATCCACTTTAGGAAGTTGTTTAGTCTCTGGGCTGTTCCATTTCCTCCTTTCTAGCACCTGTTCTTCATGGCCCATTACCTATAGAGATCAAAACACTATTTTCCAGCATGCATCCTCCTCTCCTGGCCCAGAAACCTGCCTCTGCCCCTCAATCCACTACACACCTTGAACTACATGGCCTATTTCCCAACTCATTCCATTTTTCAAGACAAACTCACTTTGCCACTTTCATGACACTGCTGCTGCTGCTGCTGCTGCTAAGTCACTTCAGTTGTGTCTGACTCTATGTGACCCCAGAGAGAGCAGCCCACCAGGGTCCCCCATCCCTGGGATTCTTCAGGCAGGAACACTGGAGTGGGTTGCCATTTCCTTCTTTCATGACATTAAGGCATCCTAAATGACAACTTGAGTCTCATGTCTTTTCTAGACTCCTCCAATACTTAATAATGTCTCATTCTCATAACTGTCATTTATTCATTCTACAAACATTTGTGTTCCTAGGCACTTTGCTAACTATGATAAACTATATTCTCTGCTCACAATATTTTCAATGGTTTTTAATCTTGCATACACATATGTACAGGATTCTAGTGATTTTCTTAGCCTGAAAATTACTGTCTTAATGAATGTAATGGAAAATAAACAGATAATTGTAACTTGCTAAAAGTCATCATGGCCATATGTACCATATGGGAGCACTTGAGAGGCACAGCCTCTTGTTTTGGTTATATTGTATATTTATTTCCCTCTGAGATTTCTTGAAAACTCTTCATTAACAGGAGTCATATCATATCTTACACTAGAATCCATGAGAGGAGGATTTGCTTGCTGCTATACTCTAAGTGGACCTCTCAGAGGATGCAAGGGTAAAGAATCTGCCTGTCAATGGAGGAGACACAGAAGATATGAGTTTGATCCCTGGATCATGAAGATCCCCTGGAGGAGGAAATGACAACCCACTGCAGTATTCTTGCATAGAAAATTCCATGGACAGGGAGCCTGGGGGTGCTACAGTCCAGGGAGTCACAAAGAATCAGACACAACTGAGTGACTGAGAAATCACATGCTCAACATACCTAAAACAATGTCTGGTCCAATATAGGCACTGACTCATACTAGTTAGATGCAAGAATCTTACATGTTATATGCCTCATTTTGCCTGTCATGTGTAATATACCTAATAAATATTCATGACATATTTGACATAAGAAAAATAAATTTTGAAAAGAAAATGTATGTCTTGTATTAAGTATTTCAATCTTGACTATTGTCCTCCCTTTCGCATAAGACATGAGAAATAGATTTTAGCACATGCAGAGAAAAGACAGCGCAAAGACAAAAACATAAATCTTGGATGGCTGTGCTCCTTTTAAATTCCTTATCTGAAAACAATTTTTATATAAATATGAAAATTGAATTTCTTTCTTCTTTCATTAGTAGTAATTTTTGAAATTTTGTGTACTCTTTTAGTTAAATTATTACTTTATCTTAGTTTTAAGATTTTTACTTATACCAAATGATAATTTTGATAGACAAAAAAAGCCAAATATTTTTTCAAAGAAAATTTCCTTTATTATTAAGAATAAGATTTAGGACCTTATTCTTAATTATGTGATCTTAATGTTCATTTTTTCCAAGGTGCCATGAAGATCAAAAATGACAAGTTACACCAGCAACAGGAGTCTGGCTACACTCTTATCAGAAGGAGAGTGTGTTGGCAGAGAATGAGCAAATTCAGGGAGTTCATTGGACAATAGCAAGCGGGCAAGTTCAGCAAAAAGTAGTCAAGGCAAAGAAAAACTCATCATTTCCATGAATATACAATCAAGCTTTGAACAACTCACCCTCTCGTGTATTATAAATTGATATCTGCCAAGGTCACTGTTTTATGCCAGACTGATTTCCATACATCTGCTCATAAAGGAGCATTTGAAACTGATAACATGGCTCATGTGCCAAAAATTCAGTTTTAGCATCATCAACATCTTTGTCACTAGAACAGGGCAATTTCATGCAGTTATTTTAATATAATATTGCAGTTTTTTTACAGTACATTTTTTTTTATTTTAGCCTCAGAAGTTTTGCAAAGGTGTTGCTTGTTTAGGAAGGTGAGGTAAAGGGATAAGGATGATGGAAATAGGGGGTAGCAGTGACTTGGCATTCATTGTCTTTCACTTACACTTAAGACTTCGGGTAAGATTTTGTTTGTAAGAAGAAGGTGGAAGTTGCTGGTAAAAAGAATTTGAAAATTACTGCTTCTTTATATAAGAATAAACATACAAAAATATGGGTTAATGAAAATCGTATCATACATTTAAAATTGATGCAAAGTAGTATCAAACACAATAATACTTATGCATTTTTCAGCTGAATTGAGTGCTCAAGGTCCTTAAGCTGGTTGACCACCTACGGCTTGGTGGAACACAATGAAAAATAAAGAGCATGAACAAAATATCGTCATGGCAGCATCTGACAATGGAGATATGATAAGGGTTATTTTTAAATTTATTTTTGTTGCAGCTTTTGGAAGCACAAAATATTTTGAATCTTCCTATACATTTTCAGGGGTATAATATACAGTAATTCCTGTACATATATTCCAAGAGCATGTTCATAAGTCCAACCTGTTCAGTTCAGTTCAGTTCAGTCGCTCAGTCGTGTCCGACTCTTTGTGACCCCATGAATCGCAGCATGCCAGGCCTCCCTGTTCATCACCATCTCTCGGAGTTCACTCAGACTCATGTCTAGCGAGTCTGTGATGCCATCCAGCCATCTCATCCTTGGTCATTCCTTTCTCCTCTTGCCCCCAATCCCTCCCAGCATCAGGGTCTTTTCCAATGAGTCAACTCTTCCCATGAGGTGGCCAAAGTACTGGAGCTTCAGCTTTAGCATCATTCCCTCCAAAGAAATCCCAGGGCTGATCTCCTTCAGAATGGACTGGTTGGATCTCCTTGCAGTCCAAGGGACTCTCAAGAGTCTCTCCAACACCACAGTCCAAAAGCATCAATTCTTCGGTGCTCAGCCTTCGTCACAGTCCAACTCTCACATCCATACATGACCACAGGAAAAACTATAGCCTTGACTAGACGGACCTTAGTCGGCAAAGTGATGTCTCTGCTTTTGAATATGCTACCTAGGCTGATCATAACTTTTCTTCCAAGGAGTAAGCGTCTTTTAATTTCATGGCTGCAGTCACCATCTGCAGTGATTTTGGAGCCCCCCAAAATAAAGTTTGACACTGTTTCCACTGTTTCCTCTTCTATTTCCCATGAAGTGATGGGACCGGATGCCATGATCTTCATTTTCTGAATGCTGAGCTGTAAGCCAACTTTTTCACTCTCCTCTTTCACCTTCAACAAGAGGCCCTTTAGCTCCTCTTCACTTTCTGCCATAAGGCTGGGGTCATCTGCATATCTGAGGTTACTGATACTTCTCCCGGCAGTCTTGATTCCAGCTTGTGTTTCTTCCAGTTCAGCGTTTCTCATGATGTACTTTGCATAGAAGTTAAATAAGCAGGATGACAATATACAGCCTTGACATACTCCTTTTCCTATTTGGAACCAATCTGTTGTTCCATGTCCAGTACTAACTGTTGCTTCCTGACCTGCATACAGATTTCTCAAAAGGCAGGTTAGGTGATCTGGTATTCCCATCTCTTTCAGAATTTTCCACAGTTTATTGTGATCCACACAGTCAAAGGCTTTGGCATAGTCAATAAATCAGAAATAGATGTTTTTATGGAACTCTTGCTTTTTCCATGATCCAGCAGATGTTGGCAATTTGATGTCTGGTTCCTCTGCCTTTTCTAAAACCAGCTTGAACATCAGGGAGTTCATGGTTCACATATTTCTGAAGCCTGGCTTGGAGAATTTTGAGCATTATTTTACTAGTGTGTGAGATGAGTGCAATTGTGTGGTACTTTGAGTATTCTTTGGCATTGCCTTTTTTGGGATTGGAATGAAAACTGACCTTTTCCAGTCCTGTGGCCACTGCTGAGTTTTCCAAATTTGCTGGCATATTCAGTGCAGCACTTTGACAGCATCATCTTCCAGGATTTGAAACAGCTCTACCGGAATTCCATCACCTCCACTAGCTTTGTTCATAGTGATGCTTTCTAAGGCCCACTTGACTTCACATTCCAAGATGTCTGGCTCTAGATGAGTGATCACATCATCATGATTATCTGGATCTTGAAGATCTTTTTTGTACAGTTCTTCCATGTATTCTTGCCACCTCTTCTTAATATCTTCTGCTTCTGTTAGGTCCAGACCATTTCTGTCCTTTATGGATCCCATCTTTGCATGAAATGTTTCCTTGATATCTCTAATTTTCTTGAAGAGATCTCTAGTCTTTCCCATTCTGTTCTCTTCCTCTATTTCTTTGCATTGATCGCTGAAGAAGGCTTTCTTATCTCTTCTTGCTATTCTTTGGAACTCTGCATTCAGATGCTTATGTCTTTCCTTTTCTCCTTTGGTTTTCGCCTCTCTTCTTTTCACAGCTATTTGTACCAACCTGTTAGTATGTCCAACAAAGTTAGCCTGGGTTTTCAACTAACACAATTAGCTATATTGTACTGTACTGTTATAGGTTCATAATAATTTTCACACAAATAATACATAAAAACAAATGTAAAAATAAAGAAAACATTTTAATTTTATAGTACATTTAGAAAAATGCAGAGGTACAGGACAACAGCTGGCATACCGGAGCATGTTCACACCTTTGAAAGTTTGCACCTTGAAGGTTCATATGTAGAAGACTCACTGTATGTAAAGGAAAGTGGTCTGCATTGTAAATCCATGCAGACAGGAAGAGTTCTATTGAAGAGGCTTCAATATCTCAGCACTGGGCAAGGAAATGTGTCTTCAAAAAACATGGTTTTGACCTAGGTCTGTTGTGTAACTGTGTCTGGAACCACAGTCTTTCATATATAGGTTTTCTCAACATTCAGTTCAGTTCAGTTCAGTTGCTCAGTTATGTCCGACTCTTTGCAACCCCGTGAATCGCAGCATGCCAAGCCTCCCTGTCCATCACCAACCCCCAGAATTCACTCAGACTCACGTCCATCGAGTCCATGATGCCATCCAGCCATCTCATCCTCGGTCGTCCCCTTCTCCTCCTGCCCCCAATCCCTCCCAACATCAGAGTCTTTTCCAATGAGTCAACTCTTCTCATGAGGTGGCCAAAGTACTGGAGTTTCAGCTTTAGCATCATTCCTTCCAAATAAATCCCAGGGTTGATCTCCTTCAGAATGGACTGGTTGGATCTCCTTGCAGTCCAAGGAACTCTCAAGCATCTTCTCCAACACCACAGTTCAAAAGCATCAGTTCTTTGGCGCTCAGCCTTCTTCACAGTCCAACTCTCACATTAGCACTACACATATTTGGGGTGGGATAATTCCTTAGGATGAGGTATGTCGTGAGTGCTGTAGGATGTTTAGCAGCATCTCTGGCCTCTCTCACTAGATACAAGTATCATCCCCCCACACCCTTCTTCCACCCAAATGTAAAAAAAATACCTTCAGATAAAGCCAAATGTTACCAAGGGGCAAGGGGCAAGGGAATCATCCATGCTGAGAACTACTGATATTAACTGTAAGACCAAATCTGGTAAATCTCCAAAACATATAAATAGGTCACAAACTCCATATTGAAAGAAAAAGACAATATAATCAAAAAATAAACCAAGAACTTCCAAATGTACCAGCTGTGTTTAGAAAAGGCAGAGGAACCAGGTATCAAATTGCCAACATCCACTGGATCATAGAGAAACCAAATGAAGTTTAGGAAAACATCTACTTCTGCTTCATCGACTACGCTAAAGCCTTTGATATGTGTGCATCACAACTAACTATGGAAAATTCTTAAAGAGATAGGAATACCAGACCACCTTACTTGTCTCTTGAGCAACCTATATGCAAATCAAGAAACAACAGTTAGAATTGGACATGGAACAACAAACTAGTTCCAAATTGGGAAAGGAGTACTTCAAGGCTGAATACTGTCACTCTGCTTATTTAACTTATATGTGGAGTACATGATTTGAAATGCCAGGCTGGATGAATTTCAAGCTGGAACGAAGATTGCTGGGAGAAATATCAACAATCTCAGATATGCAGATGATACCACCCTAATGGCAGAAAATAAAGAGGAACTAATGAACCTTTTGATGAAAGTGAAAGAGGAGAGTGAAAAAAGCTGATTTAAAATTCACCATTCAAAAAACTAAGATCATGGCATCTTGTCCCATCACTTCATTGCAAATAAGTGATGATAAAATAAATGTTGAGAAAAAAGGAAACAGTGACTAACTTTATTTCCTTGGGCTCAAAAATCATTGCGGACAGAAACTGCAGCCATGAAGTTAAAAGACATTTGCTCCTTGGAAGAAAAGCTATGACAAACCTAGACAGTGTATTAAAAAGCAGAGACATCATTTTTCCAGGGAAGGTCTGTCTATTCAATGCTATAGTTTTTCCAGTAGTCATGCACAGATGTGAGATTTTGACCGTAAACATGCTGAGCACTAAAGAATTGATGCTTTCCAACTGTGGTGTTGGAGAAGACTCTTACAGTCCCTTGGACTGCAAGGAGACCAAACCAGCCAATCCTAAAGGAAATCAGTCCTGAATATTCATTGGAAGGACTGATTATGAAGCTGAAGATCCAATACTTTGGCCCCGATATGAAGAGCCAACTTATTGGAAAAGACCCTGATGCCAAGAAGAACTGAGGAAAGGAGGAGAGACGGGGTGACAGAAGATAAGATGATTGTATGGCATCATTGACACTATGGATATAAGTTTGAGCAAACTCCAGGAGATAGTAAAGGACAGGGAAGCTTGGTGTGGCAAAGCTGGGGTGGCAAAGAGTCAGATACAACTTAATGACTGAACAACAACAGCAATCAAAAAATGGGCAAAAGACCTAAATAGATATTTTTCCAAAGAAGGCATACAGATGGCAAGAAGCACATGAGAAAGATGATCAATATTGCTAATTCAGTTCAGTTCAGTCACTCAGTCGTCTCTGACTCTTTGTGACCCCATGAATCGCAACACGCCAGGGCCTCCCTGTCCATCACCAACTCCTGGAGTCTACTCAGATTAGTGTCCATTGAGCTGGTTATGCCATCCAGCCATCTCATCCTCTGTCCCTTCCCCTCTTGCCCCCAGTCCCTCCCAGCATCAGTGTCTTTTCCAGTGAGTCAACTCTTCGCATGAGGTAACCAAAGTAATTAGAGTTATGCAAATCAAAACCACAATGAAATATCACCTCACCAGTCACAATGGCTGGCACCAAATAATTTACAATAATAAAAGCTTGAGAAGGTATAGAGAAAAGGGAACCCTACTTCATTGTTGGTAGGAAAGTAAATTGGTGCCACCACTATTGAAAGCAGTATAGAGGTTCTTTTAAAAACTAAAAATAGAACTACCATATGATCCAGGAATCCCACTCCTGGATATAGGTCTGGAAAAAAAGGAAATCCTAGTTTGAAATGATACACACACACCACAGTGTTCATAGCAGCATTATTTATAATAGCCAAGACATGGAAACAGCCCAAGAGCCTATAAATAGATGAATGGGTTAAGGAAGATATATGTGCAGTGGAATATTACTCAGCAATAAAAAAGAATGAAATATTGTCATTTGCAGCAACACAGATGGACCTAGAGAATACTGTACTTAGTGAAGTACTGTACTGTACTTAGTGAAGACAGAAAAAAGGTAAATATGCTATATATCACCTATACATGAAATCTAAAAATATACAAAACAGAAACAGCTTTATAGACATAGAAAGCAAACATGGTTACTAAAGCGGAGAGGGAGGAAGGGAGGGACAAATTAAGAATATGAGATTAACAGATACAAGCTATTAGATATAAAATAGATAAGCAACAAGGAATTACTATATAACACAATGAATTACATTCAATAATTGTAATAACCTATAATGAAATATAATCTGGAAAATACACCTGAGTTACTTTGCTGTATACCTGAAACTAATACAATATTATAAATCACCCATACTTTAGTAATTCAAATAGAGACTAAGCCTGATAGATAAACCATAATCTTAAAGTGATCCTAGGATTAATTCACATAATTTCAAGAACATAGAAACCAAAATAAAACAAGGGTATTATTGATAAATTAATTGTCTTTCAGCAAATCACAGTTCTCCCACTGTTATCCTTTAGGTCTGGTTCTCCAGGCATTATTCTTAAGTAAATGAATTCAGCTGAGGCTGTGCTGTGCTTAGTCATTCAGTAATGTGTGAATCTCTGTGACCCCTAGGGACTGTAACCCACAAGGCTCCTCTGTCCATGGGGATTCTCCAGGCAAAAATACTGGCGTGGGTTGCCATGTCCTCCTACAGGGGATCTTCCCAACTCAGGGATCAAACCCAGGTCTCCCACATTGCAGGTGGATTCTTTGCCATCTTAGCCACCAGAGAAGCCCAAGAATACTGGAGTGGGTATCCAAGCCCTTCTTCAGGGGATCTACCCCACACAGGAATCTAACCAGGATCTCCTGCACTGCAGGCCAATTCTTTACCAGCTAAGCTACCAGGGAAGTTTTCAGTGGAAGCTGTTGTATCATATTATGAAATTTGTTGATTTCTAAAACATTCCTCTACTATTCTCTATGTCTATTTTGTGCTTTATGACCCATAAAATGTGAGATCTTGGTGAAAGAACTATACTTTAATGTGAGAATCTTTGAATATTCTTTTTAGGTAAAATAATGGTATAAAATTTAGCCTGATTTTCACTGGGTTTTAAATAAAACTGAGATAACTGGAAAACTTTTTAATTTTTAATAAGATTTTTAATTGTATCAATTTAAAAATTGTGGTAACAATTTTTTATTTTGTGAATAATTTACAACACAAGAGAACCTAATTAATAACTCTATGACCTTTTCAACAAATACTAAGTAAGCAAGCACCAAATGCAAGGCACTGAGAGTGAAGTGATGAATGTGAATTCTCCATACGCAGGCACTAACATTGCTCTGTCTAAGCCTAAAAGACACAGATTTCTTCAGCTCACTCTATCGGTACACTGTTGGGGAATATACTCTTCTATTAAAAAGAAAAAAAGGTAGAAACTCAGAAATTTGGTCTCCATGTAGTTATACCATCTGTCCTTTCTCATTAGGGACTCTGGAGTGCTGCTTATAAATATATTGTTCAACTTTCAGCTAGTGTTTCGGGCAGAGTTAACACTCTGAATTTGGATATCATTACCTCAGCAGTTCTTTCATTGCAAAATTATCCTTTTAAATTCATGGCTTCTTTTTCAACCCTAAGTTCTTATCACCAGTACCTTGACCTGATAAAAATGTTTTATTCTGCCCATTCTGCTGCTATAGCCATGGAGATAGGGGAGTATACTCTGACACAATTCTACATTCTCATAATTCTAACACCTTGTAGTTCCAGATTTTTAAGTGTGAGCTCTCATTTGTCCTCTCTCTGCTTTGGATACTTTTAAGTTTCTTTAAATGGTTGTTCTATAATTCAATTTTTATAATTGTTATTTCTTGGAGATTTCATGTGACCCCTTCCTCCTACCATCATTATGTATCTTTAATTTTTAATTTTGTTTTGAAATAGCATTTCTAGATCTCAAAGAAATACCTCTTATTTTGAAAAACACTAAAATATCCAAAAGAAGAAATCAGAATTCCAACAATTGAGATACACTTTCACAAATGAAATAAGAAATGTGTACCATTGTCCTTTTACAGATTATTGAATTTCTCTAAAATATATGCTTTGCTTTTCATTAAACTTTTGTATATATTATTTTATATTTTTATTATGTACAAATGCATTCGTATTTGGGTTTTTATTGCAACATCATTTTAAACATAAATAAGACAAAATTTGAGTGTCTTTTAAGTCCTGATGATTTACTAAATGACATGTGTCTATTCTATATCAAAATATTACATTTGAAAATTCTTCCTATACAGCTATGGTTTACAATGGCACAAGATTATTTCAAGAATCAAATTATCAATAACTGTAAAAAATCACATTTAAAGACAGAATGTGGAACCATTAACTAACTTTTATAATTTCCCATTATTACTTTAATTTTGAACAAGAGACCTTATACATCTTAATAATACTTGTCTTTCATATTTAGTGTTTGTGAAATAAGAAAAAAAAGTCAGTGATAACCTGGAAGCATTATATAAAAAATCCATTGGGCAGGAAATCTATAATTTGGCTTCTCATCACTCTTTTATCAGTCAAGTTGCAAAATTTTCATGAATTAGATTTTCATGTACTCAGTAATGAAGTAGAACTCTGGCAGTGTTTGTACAGGATATGCTATGTTCATCTCAGTCCTTCTTTTGGGATTTAGTCATTTTTTTTCTTCCACCTACCAAGAGTATTGACCCCAATAGGTCACAAAACTGCCTTTTGCAAAAGAATTGTCCCACTCAAGATTATTCCCCTATACTTGTTCAGTCCACATCCATTGACTTGTCACTGCCTAGTTCCTTCTTTTAAAATGTAAATACCATTCACCTCCAGAGCTCCTTCATGGAATGGACTGGGGTCTGTGTTGGGACAGAATCACTATTCAAACTTTCTCTCCCTAGTCCTGGATCATGAAGATCTTTATGGTATAGTTCTTCTGTGTATTCTTGCAATCTCTTCCTAATAATTTCTACTTCTATTCCATGCAATTTCTGTCCTCTATTGTGCCCATCATTGCATGAAGTGTTCCCTTAGTATCTCTGATTTTCTTGAAGAGACCTCTAGTCTTTCCCATTCTATTGTTTTCCTCTATTTCTTTGCATTGATCATGGAGGAAGGCTTTTTAATCTCTTCTTGCTATTTTTTTGAACTCTGCATTCAGATGGGTATATCTTTCCTTTTATCCATTACTTACCTGTCTCTCCTCTTCTTTTCTCAGCTATTTGAAGGCTTCCTCAGACATCCATCTCACCTTTTTGTATTTCTTTTTCTTGCAGACGGTCTTGATCACTGCCTCCTATACAATGCCACGAACCTCTATTCATAGATCTTCAGGCACTTTTTCTATCAGATCTAACCCCTGTAATCTATTTGTCACTTCCACTGTATAGTCATAAGGGATTTGATTTAGGTCATACCTGAATGGTCTAGTGGATTTCCCTACTTTCTTCAATTTCAGTCTGAATTTCGCAATAAGGAGTTCATGATCTGAGCCACAGTCAGCTCCCGGTCTTGTTTTTGCTGACTGTATACAGCTTCTCCAACTTTGGCTGCAATGAATATAATCAATCTGATTTCAATATTGACCATCTGGTGATGTCCATGTGTAGAGTCTTCTCTTGTGTTGTTGGAAGAGGATGTTGTGATGACCAGTGTGTTCTCTTGGCAAAACTCTGTTAGCATTTGCCCTGCTTCATTTTGAATTCCAAGGCCAAATTTGCCTGTTACTCTAGGTAAGTAACTGGACTTGACTTTCTACTTTTGCTTTCTAGTTCCCTATGATAAAAAGGACATCATTTTTGGGTGTTAATTCTAGAAGGTCTTGTACGTCTTCATAGAACCATTCAATTTCAACTTCTTCAGCATTACTGGTTGAAGCATAGACTTGGATTACTGTGATATTGACTGATTTGCCTTGGAAACAAACAGAGATCATTCTGACATTTTTGACATTGCACACAAGTACTGCATTTTGGATGCTTTTGTTGACTATGTGTGCCACTCCATTTCTTCTAAAGGATTCTTGCCCACAGTAGTAGATATAATGGTCATCTGAATTAAATGCATGCATTCCAGTCCATTTTAGTTCACTGATAACACAGCTAAAGGAGGTGATGGAATTCCAGTTGAGCTATTTCAAATCCTAAAAGATGATGCTGTTAAAGTGCTGCATTCAATATGCCAGCAAATTTGGAAACTCAGTGGGATAGGAAAAGGTTAGTTTTCATTCCAGTCCCCAAAAGGGCAATGCCAAAGAATGTTCAACTACTGTACAATTGCACTCATCTCACATGCTAGCTAGTGATGTCCAAAATTCTCCAAGTCAGGCTTCAACAGTACATGAACTGTGAACTTCCAGATATTCAAGCTGGATTTAGAAAAGACAGAGGAACCAGAGATCAAATTACAACATCCACTGACTCATAAAAAAGCAAGAGAGTTCCAGAAAAACTTCTACTTCTGGTTTATTGACTATGCCAAAGCCTTTCACTGTGTGGATAACAACAAACTGTGAAAAATTCTTCAAGAGATGGGAATACCAGACCACTTCACCTGCCTCTTGAGCAATCTGTATGCAGGTCAAGAAGCAACAGTTAGAACCAGACATGGAACAAAGGACTGCTTCCAAATTGGTAAAGCAGCATGTCAAGGCTGTATATTGTTACCCTGCTTATTTAATTTATATGCAGAGTACATCATGTGAAATGCCAGGCTGTATGAAGCACAAGCCAGAATCAATATTATGCGAAGAAATATCAATAACCTTAGATATGCAGATGACACCACCCTGATGGCAGAAAGTTAAGAGGAACTAAAGACCCTCTTGATGAAGGTGAAAAAGGAAGGTGAAAAAGCTGGCTTAAAACTCAACATTCAAAAACTAAGATCTTGGCATCCAATAGCACTACTTCATGGCAAATAGATGGGGAAACAGTGGAAACAGTGACAGACTTTATTTTCTTGAGCTTCAAAATCACTTGGAGATGGCAACTGCAGCCATGAATAAAAGGTGCTTGCTCCTTGGAAGAAAAGCTATAACCAACCTAGACAGCATATTAAAAAGCAGAGACATTACTTTGCTGACAAAGGTCCATCTAGTCAAAGCTATAGCTTTTCCAGTAGTCATGTATGGATGTGAGGGTTGGACTATAAGGAAAGCTGAGTGCTGAAGAATTGATGCCTTTGAACTGTGGTGTTGGAGAAGACTCTTGAAAGTCCCCTGGTCTGCAGAAATCCAATCAGTCAAACTTAAAAGAAATCAGCCCTGAACATTAATTGGAAAAACTGATGCTGAAGCTGAAACTCCAATATTTGGTCATCTGATGGGAAGAACTGACTCATTGGAAAAGAGCATGATGCTGGGAAAGATTGAGGCCGGAGGAGAAGGGGATGACAGAAAATGAGATGGTTGGATGGCATCACTGACTCGATGGACATGAGTTTGAGTAAGTTCCAGGAGTTGGTGATAAAGTCACCAACTGGCATGCTTCAGTCCATGGAGTCGCAAAGAGTTGGACATGACTGAGCAACTGAACTGAACTGAACTCCCTATTCCTCCTTCTCATACACACTTATGGATGTGGTTTCCAAGAGTACTTCCCCTAATCTTTATCTTGGAGTCTGTTTCAGGGAATTCAATCTAATATAATAATAATAAAACGGGTTTGAAGCCTGGTCCTATTTATTGTTGTGCATGCTCAGTCACTCAGTCGTGTCTGATTCTTTCCAACCCCATGGACTGTAGCCCGTCAGGCCTCTCTATCCATTAGATTTTCCAGCGAAGAATACAAAAGTTGGTTGACATTTCCTCCTCCAGGGGAACTTCCCAACCCAGTGATGCAACTCACATTCCTGCATCTCAGGAATTGGCAGGCAAATTCTTTATAACTGAACCCTTGAGAAAGCCCACTATCAAATCTTCTTATCTAATTCTTTGGGCAACTTATGTGACTCCTTTGACTTTTTCATGGATTTTTAAGATTTAGAGAAAAAAATACCATGGTCAGTTCAGTACAGTTCAGTCACTCAGTTGTCTCTGACTCTTTGGGACCCCATGAATTGGAGCACACCAGGCCTCTCTGTCCATCACTAACTCCCAGATTTCATTCAAACTCATGTCCATCCAGTCCATGATGCCATCCAGCCATCTCATCCTCTGTCGTCCACTTCTCCTCCTCAACCCAACCTCTCCCAGCATCAGAGTCTTTTCCAATGAGTCAAAACTTTGCATGAGGTAGCCAAAGTACTAGAGTTTCAGCTTTAGCATCATTACTTCCAAAGAAATCCCAGGGCTGATCTCCTTTAAGATGGATTGATTGGATCTCCTTGCAGTCCAAGGGACTCTCAAGAGTCTTCTCCAACACCACAGTTCAAAACCATCAATTCTTCAGTGCTCAGTTTTCTTTACTGTCCAACTCTCACATCCATACATGACTACTGGAAAAACCATAGCCTTGACTAGACGGACCTTAGTCAGCAAAATAGTGTCTCTGCTTTTGAATATGCTATCTAGATTGGTCATAAACTTTCTTCCAAGGAGTAAACGTCTTTTAATTTCATGGCTGCAATCACCATCTGCAGTGATTTTGGAGCCCAGAAAAATAAAGTCTGACACTGTTTTCCCATCTATTTCCCATGAAGTGTTGGGACCAGATGCCAATGATCTTAGTTTTCTGAATGCTGAGCTTTAAGCCAACTTTTTCACTCTCCTCTTTCACTTTCATCAAGAGGCTTTTCAGTTCCTCTTCACTTTCTGTCATAAGAGTGGTGTCATCTGCATATCTGAGGTTATTGATATTTCTCACAGCAATCTTGATCACAGCTTGTGTTTCTTACAGCCCAGTGTTTCTCATGATGTATTCTGCATATAAGTTAAATAAGCAGGGTGACAATATACAGCCTTGACGTACTCCTTTTCCTATTTTGGAACCAGTCTGTTGTTCCATGTCCAGTTCTAACTGTTGCTTCCTGACCTGCATATAGGTTTCTCAAGAAGCAGGTCAGGTGGTATGGTATTCCCATCTCTTGAAGAATTTTCCACAATTTCTTGTGATCCACACAGTCAAAGGCTTTGGCATGGTCAATAAAACATAAATGGGTATATTTCTGGAACTCTCTTGCTTTTTAAATGATCCAGCAGATGCTGGCAATTTGATCTCTGGTTTCTCTCCCTATTTCAAAACCAGCGTGACCATCTTGAAGTTCACGGTTCACATATTGCTGAAGCTTGGCTCAGAGAATTTTGAGCATTACTTTACTAGCGTGTGAGATGAGTGCAATTGTGTGGTACTTTGAGTATTCTTTGGCATTGCCTTTTTGGGGATTGGAATGAAAACTGACCTTTTCCAGTCCTGTGGCCACTGCTGAGTTTTCCAAATTTGCTGGCACACTGAGTGCAGCACTTTGACAGCATCATTTTCCAGGATTTGAAATAGCTACACTGGAATTCCATCACCTCCACTAGCTTTGTTCGTAGTGATGCTTTCTAAGGCCCACTTGACTTCACATTCCAGGATATCTGCCTCTAGGTGGATGATCATACCATCATGATTATCTTGGTCATGAAGATGTTTTTTGTACAGTTCTTCCGTGTATTCTTGCCACCTCTTTTTAATATCTTCTGCTTCTGTTAGGTCCAGACCATTTCTGTCCTTTATGGAGCCCATCTTTGCATAAGATATTCCCTTGGTATATCTGATTTTCTTGAAGAGATCTCTAGTCTTTCCCATTCTATTGTTTTCCTCTATTTCTTTGCATTGATTACTGAGGAAGGCTTTCTTATCTCTTCTTGCTATTCTTTGGAACTCTGCATTCAGATGCCTATATCTTCCCTTTTCTCCTTTTGCTTTTGGCTTCCCTTCTTTTCACAGCTATTTGTAAGGCCTCCTCAGACAGCCATTTTGCTTTTTTGCATTTCTTTTCCATGGGGATGGTCTTGATCCCTGTCTCCTGTACAATGTCACGAACCTCATTCCATAGTTCATCAGGCACTCTATCTAGCAGATCTAGGCCCTTAAATCTATTTCTCATTTCCACTGTATAATCATAAGGGATTTGATTTAGGTCATACCTGAATGGTCTAGTGGTTTTCCCTACTTTCTTCAATTTCAGTCTGAATTTGGCAATAAGGAGTTCATGATCTGAGCCACAGTCAGCTCCTGGTCTTGTTTTTGCTGACTGTTAGAGTTTCTCCATCTTTGGCTGCAAAGAATATAATCAGTCTGATTTCGATGTTGACCATCTGGTGATCCATGTGCAGAGTCTTCTCTTGCATTGTTGAAAGACGGTGTTTGCTATGACCAGTGCATTTTCTTGGCAAAACTCTATTAGCCTTTGTCCTGCTTCATTCTGTATTCCAAGGTTCAATTTGCCTGTTACTCCAGGTGTTTCTTGCCTTCCTACTTTTGTATTCCAGTTCCCTATAATGAGAAGGACACCTTTTGGGGGTGTTAGTTCTAAAAGGTCTTGTATGTCTTTATAGAACTGTTCAACTTCAGCTTCATCAGTGTTACTGGTTGGGATATAGACTTGGATTACTGTGATATTGAATGGTTTGCCTTGTAAATGAACAGATATCATTCTGTCATTTTTGAGACTGCATCCAAGTACTGCATTTTGGACTCTTTTGTTGACCATGATGGCTACTCCATTTCTTCTAAGGGATTCCTGCCCACAGTAGTAGATAATATGTAAGTAACCTTATATTAAACAGTGTATTCAGAAAAAACCTTATAATAAAAGTTCACAAAGATTTTACTCACAAAGCAAAAGCTTTTTAACTTGAGGTAAAATCATATGCTAAGATGAATTAAATGCAAAAATTATAAGTATACAGTTCAATGAATTTTTACATATATGTTACTTGTTTAACATAGAACAACCCATATTAAGCTATAATGTTTTTAGCACACATGTCCTCTCTTTTCATCCTACCATTGAAGATAATTATTCTGAGTTTATCACTGTTCTCAAATTCATATAAATGGAATCATACAAGAGGTACTATTTTGTGTCTAGCTTTCTCTACTCAGTATAATATGCTACTGTGGAAATCACTAGTTTTTTCTTTTTCTAATCACTGTGTAGTTATCTATTGTAAGAATATACTATAATATGCTTACCTATTTTGCTCTTGATGATTACTTAAGTTAATTATAGTTTTTTTATATAATTATAAAGCCACGAGGAACAGTTTTGTACATGTCTTTGAGTGGACATACACACACATTTATCTTAAATAGATTAGTGTACTGGGCAAATGAATCTTGATAAAAGCTGACCAGTAGTAGCTAATACCTAAAACAGTTCTTTCCCTGAGGATTTAAATACATTTACTATATTGAATAAAAATGGGATATCACTACTAGCTAACTTAAAATGAAAACATACAATACATTATGGAGCATATGAATAAAACCTATGAATATTCAACAAGGCTGATGGAAGTAGAGGAGATGTCACCTAAAACATGAGTTAATTTATCTTCTTCAGTGTAGCTATACAACAACTGAAGGATCAATTCATCTACAGTTCCATCCTGTAGTTCTAACTCAGGACTGCAAATCTGCTTTTGATTTATATACAATATATTAAAAAGATATTTGGAGTATGTCTCCTCAAGTTGGCATATAGTTTGGATAAAATGTACGAGAGCCCCTCACTCTTCTGCCTACAATGGGCTATATAGTAAAGATACAGCAAATAAAGAAGTAAATGCAGCCCAGTGTTCATTGCATCACTAATTACAATAGCCAGGACATGTAAGCAAACCAGATGTCCAACAACAGAGGAATGGATAAGAAGAGGTGGTAAATATTTCAAAGGACTATTACTCAGCCATAAAAAGGACAAAATATTGCACATTTGTAGTAACATGAATGAACCTAGAGATTGTCATACTGAATGAGGTTAGGCACAGAAAGACAAGTATCATATTATATCACATATGTGGAATCTAAAAAAGTGAGGTAAAAGGGAACTTATTTACAAAACAGAGTCACAGATGTAGACAACAAGCTTATGTTTCCCAGGGGAGGGAGGTAGGGATTAACTGGGTGATTAGGATTGACATATTCACTTTCAGTTCTGTTCAGTCGCTCAGTTGTGCCCAACTCTTTGAGACCCCATGAATCGCAGCATGCCAATCCTCCCTGTCCATCATCAGTTCTTGGAGTTCACTCAGACTCAAGTCCACTGAGTCCGTGATGCCATCCAGCCATCTCATCCTTTGTCATCCACTTCTCCTCCTACTCCCAATCCCTCCCAGTATCAGAATCTTTTCCAGTGAGTCAACTCTTCACATGAGGTGGCCAAGGTACTGGAGTTTCAGCTTTAGCATCATTCCTTCCAAAGAAATCCCAGGGTTGATCTCCTTCAGAATGGACTGGTTGGATCTCCTGGCAGTCCAAGGAACTCTCAAGCATCTTCTCCAACACCACAGTTCAAAAGCATCAATTCTTTGGCGCTCAGCCTTCTTCACAGTCCAGCTCTCCCATCCATACATGACCACAGGAAAAACCATAGCCTTGACTAGATGGACTTAGTCGACAAAGTAGTCTCTGCTTTTGAATATGCTATCTAGGTTGGTCATAATTTTTCTTCCAAGGAGTAAGCGTCTTTTAATTTCATGGCTGCAATCACCATCTGCAGTGACTTTGGAGCCCCAAAAACAAAGTCTGACACTGTTTACACTGCTTCCCCATCTATTTGCCATGAAGTGATGGGACTGGATGCCATGATCTTCATTTTCTGAATGTTGAGCTTTAAGCCAACTTTTTCACTCTCCTCTTTCACTTTTATCAAGAGGCTTTTTAGCTCCTCTTCACTTTCTGCCATAAGAGTGATGTCATCTGCATATCTGAGGTTATTGATATTTCTCCCAGCAATCTTGATTCCAGCTTGTGTTTCTTTCAGTCCAACGTTTCTCATGATGTGCTCTACATGGAAGTTAAATAAGCAGGGTGACAATATACAGCCTTGATGTACTCCTTTTCCTATTTGGAACCAGTCTGTTGTACCATGTCCAGTTCTAACTGTTGCTTCCTGACCTGCATACAGATTTCTCAAGAGGCAAGTCAGGTTGTCTGGTATTCTCATCTCTTTCAGAAATTTCCCAGTTTATTGTGATCCACACAGTCAAAGGCTTTGGCATAGTCAATAAAGCAGAAATAGAGGTTTTTCTGGAACTCTCTTGCTTTTTCCATGATCCAGCAGATGTTGGCAATTTGATCTCTGGTTCCTATGCCTTTTCTAAAACCAGCTTGAACATCAGGAAGTTCATGGCTCACGTATTGCTGAAGCCTGGCTTGGAGAATTTTGAGCATTACTTTACTAGCATGTGAGATGAGTGCAATTGTGCTGTAGTTTGAGCATTCTTTGGCATTGTCTTTCTTTGGGATTGGAATGAAAATTGACCTTTTCCAGTCCTGTGGCCACTGCTGAGTTTTCCAAATTTGCTGGCCTATTGAGTGCAGCACGTTAAAATAGATAACTAATAAGCACCTGCTGTATAGCACAGGGAATTTTATTCAATATTTTGTAATGGCCTATACAGGAAAAGAATCAAAAATAAAAGAGTGAGGATCACACACACACACACACACACACACACACACACACACACACATAACTGATTCACTTTTTTGTACAGCTGAAACTAACACAACATTATAAATAAACTATCTCCAATACATTTTTAAAAAAATTATCAAAATATGAGAGAATTAGAGACTTCACTAATTAGGTGGCAGAGTGTAAAGAGCACCTACCAGTACAAGAGATGCAACAGACGTGGATTTGATCCCTGAGTCAGAAAGATCCCCTGCAGGAGGAAATGGCAATCTAGTCCAGTGTTTCTTGCCTGGAAAATCCCATGCGCAGAGTCTGGTGGGCTACAGTCCACAGAGTCTGGTGGGCTACAGTCCACACAGTCGCAAAGAGTCAGACATGACTGAGTGCCTGAGCATACACAGTAGCTATACTGGGGAAAGAATATCCTTTCTTGCAAGATCTGATTTTTAAAAGATGGAATATATGAGGTATCATCAGTGTACCAGGCAAGAGACCAGAAAAAAATGGTATGTTCAAGCAATATTATTGGGGAAAGCTTAATGAAGAGGATATTTAAAAGGTAGAGGCAGAGTTAAGGGACACCAGTGCTGGGGTCCAGCCCTGGTGGATCCAGGGAATTGGAAACAGGGACGGCACTGGCGAGGAAAAACTGACTTATTTAGAGATATAAGATTAGATTAGGAATAAATAGTATAGTAGGAAATTTAGGCAGAGAAAAGGATGTTGAATAACTTGGCTTAAGGGGAAAACCAATAAAGTTCCAGACAAGGAACTTGCACCATCTATGTTAGGCCCTGGCGCCCATTTTAATATCAGAGAGTGCCCCACCTTGGGCTCTCTCTCTTATGGATCTTAGAAGCCAGGACAAGTAAGTAGACATGGAGAGTTTCCATGCCCCAGATGGGAATTCAGCAGAAAAAGGGAGAAAAGAATGACGTGGGGAAGCCCAGCATTGGTGCAAGACTCTAAAAACTTCGTACATAAAGAAATAATGGAATATGAAGTTATGCAGGGGCAGCAGTCCTGACCCTCATTGAGACAAGGCTTTCTTTTTGCATACCCTCCCGTATAGAAAAGGTCTCAGGTGGTTTACATTATCTTCTGGCCAAGAGGCCTGTTAACATTTTTATGGCTCTCTTCCTGGATTATTGTCTATCAACCAGAAAACTCCTTTTCCTTGGAAATGTTTTTTCTTTACTCTGCATCACCATCAAAGTACTAAATAAAGTTACATTCTTGTAGAACAAATGTGCAGTGGGTTATAACAAAGAAAGCACTCAACTCAAAGATCTAATGTTGCTAATACCAGGTCCACTACTTGTTTTTCTATATACCAACTATATCTAAAAATAAAGGATATGAAAATTTGGCAGCAAGTATTGACTCAACAAATGAAACCTTTAATCAGTCCTATTCTAAAGATTTTGACTCCTCGGAAGCCCCTACATTCCTAGGATGTTTCAAGCTTCCTATCCTCCCGCAGTCGGGAGGCCTCAAACAATCACATGTGCAGCTGTACAAGTCCTGCAGGCAGGCTAGAAAGCCATCAGAGGGGGATTTGGATTGAAACACTAGTATTATGCCCAGGAGATTTATTATCTAAAAGCTCTAAATTAACTTTTTTCCAGAAAAAGGTGGTGGGGGTGGACAGCCCCCTGTTAATGACAGAAGAGTAGGTAGAAAGCATAACACAGTAAAGCAGGCAGACTCTGATCTTGGGGGTGGATGCTCAGGAAATTCCAGGGGGAACCTCTGAAGCCTGATCACGTCCTTGCATTTTGTCAGGCTTCCTTCCACATGACCTTGTCATGGGTGGGATTCTTTACGCTGGCTTCCGGCACACCAACAAGCAAATATGGGGAGCCTTAGGACTAAAGTGCCTTGAGACTGTGGTCAACAAGCATAGAGGGTACTGTGACCAGAATCTGAAGAAGTCAGCTCAATAAAAATTTTGGCCTTAATGAGATGAAATTAGCTAACTGGTGGTGCTGTGGCAAAGGGAGAGTTGGGGAAGTGAGTATTCTAATCTCATTCTCTTCCTGACTTTTGAGCTTCTGGAGACTCCCACTGGCAAACTGCTTGGGTCAATTCTGAGTTATTTCCACAGGGAATTCTCTTAAAGCTTGCATGAATGGATCATAGGGTATGAAAATTTAAAGATCTTAATATGTTGTCAAATAATCTTAAGGGATGATTCAGTTCAGTTCAGTCACTCAGTAGCATCCGACTCTTTGTGACCCCATGAATCGCAGCATGCCAGGCCTCCCTGTCCATCACCAACTCCAGGAGTTCACCCAAACTCACGTCCATCAAGTCGGCGATGCCATCCAGCCATCTCATCCTCTGTCATCCCCTTCTCCTCCCGCCCACAATCCCTCCCAGCATCAGAGTCTTTTCCAATGAGTCAACTCTTTGCATGAGGTTGCCAAAGTATTGGAGTTTCAGCTTTAGCATCAGTCCTTCCAAAGAACATCCAGGACTGATCTCCTTTAGAATGGATTGGTTGGATCTCCTTGCAATCCAAGGGACTCTCAAGAGTCTTCTCCAACACCACATTTCAAATGCATCAATTCTTAGGCACTCAGCTTTCTTCACAGTCCAACTTTCACACATTAGTGTATATACACAAGAGGCTATTGTGAGACTAATATTTATAGCAAGTAGACAGGTAGAATTGGAAAAGGCAGTGGCAACCCACTCTAGTACTCTTGCCTGGAAAATCTCATGGACAAAGAAGCCTGGTAGGCTGCAGTCCATAAGGTCACTAAGAGTCGGACATGACTGAGTGACTTCACTTTCACTTTTCACTTTTATGCATTGAAGAAGGAAATGGCAACCCACTCCAGTATTCTTGCCTGGAGATTCCCAGGGATGAGGGAGCCTAGCTTCTGTTTATGGGGCCACACAGAGTCGGACACGACTGAAGCAACTTAGCAGCAGCAGCAGCAGACATGTAGAACATTTTCTACTTTAGTTGACCAATTGTTTTTCTGCTATAAATATTTCCTCTGTGTTCTCCAGTTTAATTGGTAGAGTGCTAACATTTACCCTATCAATTTATTAAGGCTTTTGTACTATTCAGAATATGTAACTTTATATATATGGAAATTTTTCATTTTCAGGCAAATCTGATACTCAGGCAGTGTTTTCCTTCAGACTTTTTTTTTATTGCTTTAGTGTTTAGGGAGTTGTTCCTCTTCCTGAAATCATTTCTAAATTACCTATTTCCTGGTTTACTATACCATGTTTGGGTTTTTTTCACTCAAAGCTTTTACATCCTTACTCTGAGATCTTTGAACTATTTATTTGACAGTTGTACCATTTAGAAACAAGTCTGTCTCTCGATTTTGTATATCTGCTAGCAAAAAGGTGATAATCTTTGCTTACTTCCTCTCTTCCTTCCTCCTTCCTTCTCTGTTTCTTTTTCTTTCTCTTTCTCTCTTTCTTTTTTCTTCTTTCTCTCATTTTATAGAGTCAGTTTTTATAGAATAATCACTACCTTTTGTTTTTCATTATGATATAGAAAATTTGATGCATAAATTCAGTAGACAAGACATATAGGAAACTAAGACTTTAAATTTTTTTAAGTTACCCACTTTATAGAATTTTTTTTAATAGTAAGAAGCTTTGTTAATTCCATTTAGCTTAATGGCTTTATAGACAAAATATATTCAAAATAATACCTTCTCATTTCTTTCTGTTAATGATAACTCTTAAGGGTAAAATCCTTTTTAAAAAAATTGAATATGTCAAAATGTTTAGAATAATGTGAGTGATAATCAAATTAGAATGCATATTTTATTTTTTTATTATGGGTTACCTGATAATTAAAATTGTTTTATTGCACATGAACAAGCATGTAACTGGATGTAAAATTGGGAGAGAAGGGTCTCAATTCTTCTCTCTCGAAACTCTGCCCTATTTTTCTCCCTTGTATTTTTGCAATTCAAATGTTTGCTAGGATTTCTCTAGCTATAATCCTCTTAATTAGTTTTGACACTTAAATTCTCCCTATTTGAAAAGACAAATATTTCTCAAATTTATAAAATTTTCTTTGGACTATTTTGCTAATCTCTGTTTTTTTAAATCTCAGGTTGTTGTTGCTGTTTTACATGTAATGGGTTTTCATATTTCTGTTATTTTGCAGGGTCAATTTTCCTTTTTACTGCCAACAACATGGGTTTTTAATCTACTATAAAGTTTTCATTTCTTTGAGGGAGCTTAATTTGCTTTCTATTTATCTTGAGATGCTTTTTTCCTTTTAAAATGTTTGTGCTTTATTCCATCCTGATAAAACTATATAAAGTAACTTTCTGAAATGTATTTTGGTACTTATAGTAAATAAGTCTGAGTGATACCTTTACTTCTGAATGTCAATTATAATTTTTGCTTACTTTGTTACATAGTATTTTTCTCTTAATAAGAATACTTGTTAATTTTTTTTCTTCTTACTGATCAAATAACAAAAACCTATTCAGTTCAGTTCAGTTCAGTAGCTCAGTCGTGTCCGACTCTTTGCAACCCCTTGAATCGCAGCACGCCAAGCCTCCCTGTTCATTGCCATCTCTATCTCTCAGAGTTCACTCAGACTCACGTCCATCGAGTCCATGATGCCATCCAGCCATCTCATCCTCCGTCGTCCCCTTCTCCTCTTGCCTCCAATCCCTCCCAGCATCAGGGTCTTTTCCAATGAGTCAACTCTTTGCATGAGATGGCCAAAGTACTGGAGTTTCAGCTTTAGCATCATTTCCTCTGAAGAAATCCCAGGGCTGATCTCCTTCAGAATGGACTGGTTGGATCTCCTTGCAGTCCAAGGGACTCTCAAGAGTCTTCTCCAACACCACAGTTCAAAAACATCAATTCTTCAGCGCTCAGCCTTCTTCACAGTCCAACTCTCACATTCATACATGCCCACTGGAAAAACCATAGCCTTGACTAGACGGACTTTAGTCGGCAAAGTAATGTCTCTGCTTTTGAATATACTATCTAGGTTGGTCATAACTTTTCTTCCAAAGAGTAAGCGTCTTCTAATTTCATGCCTGCAGTCACCATCTGCAGTGATTTTGGAGCCCCCAAAATAAAGTCTGACACTATTTCCACTGTTTCCCCATCTATTTCCCATGAAGTGATGGGACCGGATGCCATGATCTTCATTTTCTGAATGTTGAGCTTTAAGCCAACTTTTTTGCTCTCCTCTTTCACTTTCATCAAGAGGCTATTTAGCTCCTCTTCACTTTCTGCCATAAGGGTGGTGTCATCTGCATATCTGAGGTTATTGATATTTCCCCTGGCAATCTTGATTCCACCTTGTGTTTCTTCCAGTCCAGCGTTTCTCATGATGTACTCTGCATATAAGTTAAATAAGCAGGGTGACAATATGCAGCCTTGACGTACTCCTGTTTGCCCACATAGTGCTTTCTTTATTCTGCTCTTAAATGGTGATGATAACTCCCCAGAATTATAGGCGTACAAAGGCCCAATTTTCAGAGTTTATTAAGTATACATAGATTGCAAGCTCTGTTCTGCTCAGTTCAGTCACTCAGTCATATCTGACTCTTTGTGAGCCCATGCAGCACGTCAGGCCTCCCTGTCCATCACCAACTCCCGGAGTCCACCCAAACCCATGTCCATTGAGTTGGTGATGCCATCCAACCATCTTATCCTCTGTCGTCCCCTTCTCCTCCTGCCCTCAATCTTTCCCACCATCAGGGTCTTTTCCAATGAGTCAGCTCTTCGCATCATGTCACCAAAGTATTGGAGTTTCAGCTTCAACATCAGTCCTTCCAATGAGCACTCAGGACTGATCTCCTTTAGGATGGACTGGTTGAATCTCCTTGCAGTCTAAACAGATGTAAATTTTATCTCTTAATTCTCTGTTTTCCAGCACTTTAAATAAAACTTAGTAAGTATAAAATCACAACCCCCAGTGTGTATGTCAGCTAGGATGATTCTTGTTGCCGCTGTCTGTCCTCTCTGACTACATTTTACCCATTGGTTTTTTGATAGCTCTGTTTCAGAAGGGTGTGGTGGTTTTGCTAATGCAGTGAACAAAGGTTTTATTGATCAAAAATTGTGATGTCTCAATTCAGCATTATAAATCTTTCAGTGAATAGAGTTGCCTCCAAGACTTCCTTTTTCAGGGTTGATGCATTACTCTTGTGACTGTGTTTGTGTGTGTGTCTGTGTATGATATTACTTAAAAGAACATTGTGAAGGGCAACACCAAGAAGACTAATTGGGTATCACTTAAGCCACAATTATTTGGCTCTTAATTGAGCAGTAGGAATTTCCTAGTCAGAGAAAGGAGTGGAGGAGGCATCCTCTTGGAGAGAAATGCATGTTCAAATATAGAAGAGTGTGGCATAGTGGTATATTTGGCAGGCACAATTTCAGGGCAGGTTAAGAGCAAAATGTGTGGGTAGTGGAGATCTTCTCAGGAGGAAGAAATATGAAAGTCTAGCTGGCTCTAGATTGTATAAAGCTGTACATGTTTATTGATAGGTTCTGTGGTTAATGAGGAAGCCCATAAATTCATCAGAGCCGTGATGTGACTATTCTATGATTTGAAAGGGTGGTGACTGTGAAAGATGGAAAAACAGGAAAAAGAGGTGTCAGAGTGATCAGTTAAGATTCTATGACAAGACTCAGAGTGGAGCATCTTAATAAAGTCTTAACTAAAGCAAGGCCAGTGGAGTTTGTGAGATATTTCTTTCACAGAATTAAGAGGACAAGTTGATGAAAAGGACATATTTTCAGAAGTGTGGGGAGGGCTTCATGAAACAGAGAAATTGAAGTATACTGAGATTTATAGAAAAATTTTAAAACTATGGGAGAATAAATCAGTCCAAATCTTGCTGAGCTCAGTTGGAAGAATAATAATTTTATACGCACACACACACACATACATATATATATATCTCATAAATCCCCTTCTGTGGATTTGTACTATGGTATTCTTTTATGCAGGACTTCCCAGGTGGCACAGAGGTTGGGAATCTACCTCACTGCAGCAGATTCAAGAGATGTAGGTTCAATCCCTGGATCAGGAAGATCCCCTGGAGAAGGCATGGAAATCTGCCCAGGTATTCTTGCCTGGAGAATCCCATGGACAGTGGAGCTTGGCAGGCTACAGTCCATGGGGTCACAAAGAGTAAGACATGACTGAGTGACTGAGAACCACATGCACATGTTCTTGTACACATGTTAAATAATTTATCCACAAGTTTTTTAATTACTAGAGTGTTATTCTTACCAAAAGACTAGAAAAGATACCAGTGTACATCAGTGGAAACTATTTATATAAAGTATGATATGTCCATCTAATGGATTACAAAGCAAAGATTTAGGGGAGAAAAAGATATTTTTTAGGCTATTTCTATTTATTGGTAGAAAATAAGCTTTTAAAGAGTGAAACACTGAATTGGAATGTACTTTTATTATTTAATGGCTTTATTGAGATTTAATCAACATACAATAAACTGTACATATTTAAAGTGTAAAATTTGATTGATTTGGACAAATAAATACACAAATGAAACAGTCATTATAGTCAAGTTAGTGGATATATCTATCACCTCCCAAAATTTCCATGTTCTTTTCTAAAGCCCTTTCTCCTTCTTCACGAGTTTCTCTAACCACATTTAGTGTTTTATCACTGATCTGTTTTCTTCTACTATAAATTAGTTTACATTTTATAGAATTGTATATATTATAGTATAATGTCTTGTCTTTCTGGTCTCCTTTCAGTGCATTTATTTTGTGATTCAGGCATGTTGTCACATGTATTAATAGTTGATTCTATTTTATTGCTGAATATTATTCTACTGTATAATAAGCCACAACTTTTTAGTCATTTGTCTTTTGATGGACATTTCAGTTGTTTCCACTTGGTAGAAATCAACACAATACTACAAGGGAATTATCCTTCAATTAAAAATAAATAAAAAGAAAAGAATTATTTCCATACTTGGGGTATTACAAAATAAAGCTGTCATGAGCATTTGAGTGCAGGAATTTTATGAACATATGCTTTGAATTATTTTGGGTAAATACCTAGAACTATGTTTTAGTATGATAAATGTATATGTAACATTTTATGAAATTGTCAAACTATTTCTAAAGTGATAGCACCATTTAATAGCCTCATCTGTAGTGTATAAGAATTCAAGTTGTTCTACATATCTTCCAAAACTTAGTATTGGTCAATCTTTTTAATTTTAGCAATTTTATTGTGAGTATAATAGACTCTTATTCTGGAATTAATTTGTATTTCCCTGATGATTAATTACATTGATTGTATTTTATGTGATTATTTGTATTCATATATATACATATCCATAGAGGAGTGTCTATTCAAATCTTTAGTCTATTTTTCAATTGAGCTGTATGTCTACTTATGATTAAGTTGAAAGTTACATCTTCCAGATATAAGTAGTTTCAGATATTAGTTTTTCAAATATTTTCTCTCAGTTTAGGTATGCACTTTCATTTTCTTGAGAATATATCTTGAAGAGCAAATGGTTTTAACTTTGAAAAAGCCCAATTTGTTAACTTTCTTTTTATAGTATGTATTTTGTGTCATGTTTCAGAAATCTTTGTCCAACCCAGGGGGATTGTGATTATGTCTGTCTTCCTCCAGAAGCCTTACAGTTTTTAACTTTTACATTTAGATGCATAATCTATTTCAAGTGAATCTTTGCACCTAATCTGATATAAGAGACAAAGGTCTACTCTGATTTTTCCTTTTTTTTTTTTTTTGCATAAGATGTTTCACATTTCAACACACTTTATTGAAAAGATTGTCCTTTCCCCCATTCAGTTGCTTAGGCCCTTTTGCTAAAAATCAATGTACTGTATACACATGAATATATAGACCTAAACTTTCTATTCTGTTCCCTTGATTCATACTGTAGAACTTAGTGGCCATATCAAAAAGAAATCACTTTGCTGCCCTGAAAAAAACAGAAAAGTTGTGTGTGAGTCAGAATCTGGCAGAAGACAGTTGGAACTTCTCAAAATGAATTCAGTGAGAAGAACTTTGACAGAGGTTTTCACAGGAAGGAAACCCAGAGAAGAACACTGTTGTTGTGAAAGGGAAATTTCCTAGAACTTCTCTTGCATAGAATAGGCATCATGAAACACTACCTCCATTTCAAACGTGTAATTAAAGTATAATATATAGTAACTAACTATGAGGAAAGGTACAGATGCTTTAAAAATATATAACCAGCAGTCAGAAAGTGCTGATCACACACAAACACAAAAGTTAAAGTTAAATGGGGAAGCAGAATTTCAAGTAGAGGGAATATCATATGTGATAATCATCAAATGAAAAGTAGAATGGTATATTTTTCTTAAAATATAAAATTTCCAGAATAATTGAAACAAAATTTGAAAAGGAGAGCCATTGAAAGTGAACCTGAAGAGGCGGACAGAGGCCAGGCTATACAGGGTCTTCTAGGTCAACTTACAGATATAGATCTTTATCCCAGGAGCAATAAGAAGGCATTACAAGGTAAATGATGAGTGAAACATAACAAAAAGAGTGAAAAAGCTGGCTTAAAACTCAGTATTCAAAATTGAAGTTCATGGCACCTTGTTCCATCACTTCACGGCAAATAAATGGGGAAATAATGGAAACAGTGACAGACTTTATTTTCTTGGACTCCAAAATCCCTGCAGATGATGATTGCAGCCATGAAATTAAAGACTCTTGCTCCTTGGAAGAAAAGCTATGACCAACCTAGACAACATATTAAAAAGCAGAGACATTACTTTTCCAACAAAGGTCTGTCTAGTCAAAGCTCTGGTTTTGTATGGATGTGAGAGTTGGAGCATAAAGAAAGTTTTGTGCCAAAGAACTGATGCTTTTGAACTGTGGTGTTGGAGAAGACACTCAAGAGTCCCTTGGACTGCAAGGAGATCAAACCAGTCAGCCCTAAAAGAAATCAGTTCTGAATATTCATTGCTTAAGCTGAAGCTTCAATACTTTGGCCATCTGATGTGGAGAACTGACTCATTGGAAAAGACCCTGATGCTGGGAAAGATTGAAGGCAAGAGGGGAAGGGGATGACAGAGGATGAGATGGTTGGATGGCATTTTTGACACAATGGACATGGGTGGGGGGTGAACTCTGGGAGTTGGTGATGGACAGGGAGGCCGGGCGTGCTGTGATTCATGGGGTCACAAAGAGTCAGACTTGACTGAGTGACTGAACTGAACTGGGATAACTTCCATATGCTATTAGATGCATATGTTATATACACACATGCATGTGTGCATGACATGTATTTATGAACCAATCCTTAGTTTAAAAGAATTAATAAGAGAAAAATAATAAGATGATGCTTTATATATTTACATAAATTTATATTCAAAGGACATGAGTTTGAGCAAGCTCTGGGAGTTGGTGATGGACAGGGAAGCTTGGCGTGCTGCAGTCCGTGGGGTCACAGAGTCAGACACCACTGAAAGATTGAACAGAACAAAAAGTGAATAATTTGATTTGTAATTGATAAAAAATTTATGACTGATGAGTTCCATTAAATTTTTCACAGTATAAAATATAGAGTCTAATTAGGAAGCTGCTGCAATTCATGAAAAAGATTTAGAAAGATGACCATGGAGAAGACAATAATATCAACAGAACTTCACAATGGAGTTGATACAGAGAGTTGGAGAAAGTATAATGCTTATTAAACTTTCAGGAATACCCATGATATTTTTTGCTTCCTTTTCCACTCGTGCATGCTTTGTAAGAACTAGCTCCATTCTGAGAATTGATAAAGCTTCTCTGGGCTGGCAGCCAGTTCTGGGTCTATTAACATTCAAATACATTTTTTCAGGCCTCCCCTGTTCTTTTTCACCATGGTTGATTCCTGTAGAATCCATTTACTCAGCTAACATTTGATCGGGTTCAGTCAATGCAAAACTCTTGTGGGAGACTGAAGGACAGGAAAAAGAAGCCAAGGTAATTTCTCTTTCTCTGCCTGAGTGATCTCTCTTTCCTTTTCTCTTTTGCTTTCTCTTTCTTCTCTCTTCCTCTGCCTCCAGCTCCTCCCTGTTCCTCTCCCAGCATCTTCTCCCACTTACCCTATTTCTCTGCTTTGGATGGTTGTCTCTACCCATGGATATGTCTATTTCTCTAGTTCACACCAAACAGAACTGACGTGTTTCCAGCTAACTTTAATGACTTCAGTCCCTAGAATTTCATAACACGTGCTCCCATTGACTCTTCAGCCAGGGCTTTTACTGGTTTCCTGCCATTGCTAACCTCTAGGGTGTCTGTCTATACTCTATTTGACTTTTCAGCCATCTTATCACTTGTGTAACTGAATCCCCTCTGGTTTAAACTCAGAGAGTTTTCTATTTTTCTGTTTGACCCTGAGTGATACAAGCCTCAAAGCAAAAATCTGGAATTAATAATTATAAATGTTTAAGATCTGCATCACATGTTTGTGGCTCTGCCAAGGACAGCTTCCAGGTCATTGCAAGAGATGATGCTCTCTATGGATTAAGAGAAGCAGCAATGTAATAAATTAAGCCTTGAACTCTTTTGTTTCACTGGGCAGTCCAATAGCTCATAGTTCTTTTGGTCTAAAGCAGAAGGTTTTTCAAGAATAGAGAAGTCATTTTTTATGTACTCAACCTTTAGGAATCCATTTTAAGACTTGGATCTTAGAATACTGAGGCATTTATATTAATACTTATTTTCATGACAGTCCAACTACATACAATAAACATTCTGAAAAAGATCTTTTTCTATAAGATTTTGATATCTTTCAAAATATTTTTTCAAATTTGCTATTGAAAATTATAAACAATCATAAAATAATAATTTTACCAAAATTTATCATGTCACCAATGAGGCACCTACCAAACACCTAATATTAATTAAATGAGAGGCATGTTTTCACATATAATATTTTTACTTCATTTCCCTCACTTGTCACAATAAAAAAATGTAGAAACTGATACCCAGAAAGGTTAATCAAATTGTGGAAGGTTATTTTAATAGAATGTGATACCTCTCTTATGGATAGCGGTGGCCAATCTATGTTATTGGCATTCTTTAAACTAAATTTATCTTTTTTTTTTTTGGCCTAGTTAGGCCAGATAATAACTAGACATCAAAAAGAAATGACATATTAGGTCATGCAACTTGATGGAAAACAGTAATGTTATAATTAAAATATTTCAACATATGGATGCAAAATGGAAGTGTCTGAGAGAATTAACATCATATTGAAAGACTAAGCCTTTCTCCACAATAAAGTCTAGTATATTGAACAGACGAAAAGTTTCCATATCATTCAGATTTCTAAGTTTCATTGGTTTCAACAGAAACAAATTCTGGATAAATTATGAAAATATAATTTTGAAAAGAAATTGGTTTTATACAACTTTAAATAAGTCCAGTTTTAAAAAACTCTTTATTCAGAACAGAATAGACTTCACCAAAGGCCCTCACCAGGAAATATTACTTCTATAGAAAAGGGAAAAAAAAAGAAAAAGGACCTGCTGTTCTGCCCTTTCAACAAACCACAGCTGAGGAGGGAATGGTGGGGGTTTAGGGTATATGAGTCAGGTGACACCAAGAATCTTTTTCAATCCAGCCATCCTGGTGGCCATCTAGACTCATAGGTTAAAAGCTTCTGTTAAAGAACTAAAAGACCTGTGCTGTGTTATGCTAAGTCACTTCCATCATGTCCAACTATTTGTGACCTTATGGACCATAGCTCACCAGGCTCTTCTATCCCTAGGATTCTCCTGGTAAGAATACTGGAGTGGGTTGCCATGCACTCCTCCAGGGTATCTTCCTGATCCAGGGATTGAACCTGTGTCTCTAAAGTCTCCTACATTGGCAGACAGGATCTTGACCACTAGCACCACCAGGGAAGCCCGATAAAGCCAGTGGTACACAGCCAATTTGTTGTGGGTGATAATCCTGTGGAATAAATTGGCTACCATCATGACACCTTAAGGAATGACTATGGTCTGGTCTGAAGAGGAGTTTCATTTCAGTTCAGTTCAGTCACTCAGTCATGTCCTACTGTTTGCAATCCCATGGACTGCAGAATGTTAGGCTTCCCTGTCTTTCAGAAACTCCCAGACCTTGTTCCAACTCATGTACGCAGAGTCGGTGATGCCATCCAACCATCTCATCCTCTGTCATGCCTTTCTCCTACTGCCTTCAATCTTGCCCAACATCAGGGTCTGTTCCAATGAGTCAGTTCTTCCCAGTAGATAGCCAAACTATTGGAGTTTCAACTTTAGCATCAGTCCTTCCAATAAATATTCAGGACAAGTTTCCTTACAATTTACTGGTTTGTTCTCCTTGCAGTCCAAAGGACTCTCAAGAGTCTTCTCCAACACCACAGTTCAAAAGCAACAATTCTTTGGTGCTCAGTTTTCCTCACAGTCCAACTCTCACATCCATATATGACTGGTGGAAAAGCTATAGCTTCGACTAGATGGACCTTTGTCAGCAAAGAAATGTCTCTGCTTTTTAATATGTTGTCTAGGTTGGTCATAGCTTTACTTCCAAGGAGCAAGTGTCTTTTAATTTAATGGTTTCAGTCACCACCTGCAGTGATTTTGGAGCCCCAAAACATAAAGTCTCTCACTGTTTCCATTGTTTTCCCATCTATTTGCCATGAAGTGATGGGACTGGATGCCTTGATCTTAGTTTTCTGAATGCTGAGTTTTAAGCCGACTTTTTCACTCTCCTCTTTCATTTTCATCAAGAGGCTTTTCAGTTCCTCTTCACTTTCTGCCATAAGGGTGGTGTCATCTTCATATCTGAGGTTATTGGTATTTCTCCTGGCAAACTTGATTCCAGCCTGTGCTTCATTCAGTCCAGGATTTCTCATGATGTATTCTGCATAGAAGTTAAATAAGCAGGGTGACAATATAGAGCCTTGATGTACCCCTTTCCCAATTTGGAACCAGTCTGTTATTCCATGTCCAGTTTTAACTGTTGCTTCTTGACCTGCATATAGATTTCTTGGGAGTCAGGTCAGGTGGTCTGGTATTCCCGTCTCTTGAAGAATTTTCCACAGTTTGTTGTGATCCACACAGTCAAAGGTTTTGGCATAGTCAATAAAGCAGAAATGAATGCTTTTTCTAGAACTCTCTTGCTTTTTTGATGATCCAAAAGATGTTGACAATTTGATCTCTGGTTTCTCTGCCTTTTCTAAATCCAGCTTGAACATCTGGAAGTTCTCGGTTCATGTACTCTTGAAGCCTGGCTTGGAGAATTTTGAGCATTACTTTACTTCTGCTCCTGCTGCTGCAGCATATGATATAAGTACAATTGTGTGATAGTTTGAACATTCTTTGGCATTGCCTTTCTTTGGGATTGGAATAAAAACTGACCTTTTCCAGCCCTATGGCCACTGCTGAGTTTTCAAAATTTGCTGACACACTGAGTGCAGCACTTTCACAGCATCGTCTTTTAGGACTCCCAGAGACTCAGTCTCAGAGAGACCCTGTCCATCACCAAGAATCTAGAGTCCCACAGAGACTGAGCCAGACCAGCTTTTGAGTGTTTGTCTCCTGCAGAGGTATGGGTGAGGAGTGGCCTACTGCAGGGGCAGGGCCTCTGGGTGCAGCAGACCTGGGTGTGGCATAAGCCTTCTTGGTGGAGGTCACCATTAACCCCACCACAGAGCCACCAGAACTTACGCAGGACTGGGGAAACAGACTCTTGGAGGGCACAAACAAAATCTTGTGCACTCCAGGACCCAGGAAAAAGGAGCAATGACCCCATAAGAGACTGACCCAGACTTGCCTGTCAGTGTCCAGGAGTCTCCAGCAGAGGCATGGCTTGGCAGTGACCTGCTGCAGGATTGGGGACACTGAGTGCAGTGAATGCATGGAAACTTTTGAAGGAGGTCACCATTATCTTCATTACTTCCACCATAGTTTGCTCTCAGGTCAACAACAGGGAGGGATCACAGCCCTACCCATCAACAGAAAATTGCATTAAAATTTACTAAGACCCTTGGATTGCAAGGAGATCCAATCAGTCCATTCTAAAGGAGATCAGTCCTGGGTGTTCTTTGGAAGGACTGATGCTAAAGCTGAAACTCCAATACTTTGGCCACCTCATGCAAAGAGTTGACTCATTGGAAAAGACTTTGATGCTAGGAGGGATTGTGGGCAGGAGGAGAAGGGGATGACAGAGGATGAGATGGCTGGATGGCATCACTGACTCAATGGACATGAGTTTGAGTGAACTCCGGGAGTTGGTGATGGACATGGAGGCCTGGCGTGCTACAATTCATGGGGTCACAAAGAGTTGGACACAACTGAGTGACTAAACAGAACTGAACTGAAGCATGACCCACCCATCAAAACAAGACGGAATTTCCCCCTTAGTCTGTCTCTGCCATCAGAAAGAGTCCATAAGCCTCTTATGCTTCTCCATCAGAGGGCAGACAGGATGAAAACCACAGTCACAGAAAACTAATCAAACTGATCACATGGATCACAGCCTTGTCTAACTCAGTGAAACTATGAGCCATGCCCTGTAGGTCCACTGAAGATGGAAGGGTCATGGTGGAGAGTTCTGGCAACATGTGGTCCACTGGAGAAGGCAATGGCAAACCATTTCAGCATTCTTGCCTTGAGAACCCCATGAAGAGTATGAAAAGGCAAAAAGATTTGACACTGAAAAATGAACTCCCCATGTCAGTAGGTGCCCAATACACTACTGGAGGAGTGGAGAAATAACTCCAGAAAGAATGAAGAGATGGAGCCAAAGCAAAAACAACACCCAGCTGTGGATGTGACTGGTGATGGAAAGAAAGTCCAATGCTGTAAAAACAGTGTTGAATAGGAACGTGGAATGTTAGGTCCATGAATCAAGGTAAATTGGGAGTGGCCAAACCGGAGATGGTAAGGCTGAATATCAACATTTTAGGAATCAGTGAACTAAAAGGACTGGAATGGGTGAATTTAACTCAGATGACCATTATGTTTACTACTGTGGGCAGGAATCCCTTAGAAGAAATGGAGTAGCTCTCATAGTCAGCAAAAAGTCTGAAATGCAGTACTTGGGCACAATCTCAAAAGTGACAGAAAAATCTCTTTTCGTTTCCAAGGCAAACCATTCAATATCATAGTAATCCAAGTCTACACCCCAACCAATAACACTGAAGAAGCTAAACTTGAATAGTTCTATGAAGACCTTCTAAAACTAACAATCAAAAAAGATGTCCTGGTCTTATATTCAGATCTTTAATCCATTTTGAGTTTATTTTTGTGTGTGGTGTTAGAAAGTGATCTAGTTTCATTCTTCTACAAGTGGTTGACCAGTTTTCCCAGCACCACTTGTTAAAGAGATTGTCTTTAAACCATTGTATATTCTTGCCTCCTTTGTCAAAGATAAGGTGTCCATAGGTGCGTGGATTTATCTCTGGGCTTTCTATTTTGTTCCATTGATCTATATTTCTGTCTTTGTGCCAGTACCATACTGTCTTAATGACTGTGGCTTTGTAATAGAGCCTGAAGTCAGGCAAGTTGATTCCTCCAGTTCCATTCTTCTTTCTCAAGATTGCTTTGGCTATTCGAGGTTTTTTGTATTTCCATACAAATCTTGAGATTATTTGATCTAGTTCTGTGAAAAATACTGCTGGTAGCTTGATGGGGATTGCATTGAATCTGTAGATTGCTTTGGGTAGTAAACTCATTTTCACTATATTGACTCTTCTGACCCATGAGCATGGTATATTTCTCCATCTATTAGTGTCCTCTTTGATTTCTTTCATCAATGTTTTATAGTTTTCGATATATAGGTCTTTAGTTTCTTTAGGTAGGCATATTCCTAAGTATTTTATTCTTTTCATTGCAATGGTGAATGGAATTGTTTCCTTAACTTCTTTTTCTACTTTCTCATTATTAGTGTATAGGAATGCAAGGGATTTCTGAGTGCTGATTTTATATCCTGCAAATTTACTATATTCATTGATTAGCTCTAGTAGTTTTCTGGTGGAGTCTTTAGGATTTTCTATGTAAAGGATCATGTCATCTGCAAACAGCGAGAGTTTTACTTCTTCTTTTCCAATTTGGATTCCTTTTATTTCTTTTTCTGCTCTGATTGCTGTGGCCAAAACTTCCAGAACTATATTGAATAGTAGTGGTGTAAGTGGGCACCCTTGTCTTGTGCGATCCAAAAGTCTACAAGCAATAAATGCTGGACAGGATGTGGAGAAAAGGGAACCCTCTTATACTGCTGATGGGAATGCAAACTAGTACAGCCACTATGGAAAACAGTGCAGAGACTCCTTAAAAAATTACAAATAGATCTGCCTTATGACCCAGCAATCCCACTGCTGGGCATACACACCAAGGAAACCAGAATTGAAAGAGACACATGTACCCCAATGTTCATTGCAGCATTGTTTGTAATAGCCAGGGCATGGAAACAACCTAGATGTCCATCAGCAGATGAATGGATAAGAAAGCTGTGGTACATACACACAATAGAGTATTACTCAGCCCTTAAAAAGAATAAATTTGAATCAGTTCTAATGAGATGGATGAAACTGGAGCCGATTATACAGAGTGAAGTAAGCCAGAAAGAAAAATACCAATACAGTATACTGACACATATATATGGAATTTAGAAAGATAGTAATGATGACCCTCTATGTGAGACAACAAAAGAGACACGGATGTATAGAACAGACTTTGGACTCTATGGGAGAGGGAGAGGGTGGGATGATTTGGGAGAATGGCATTGAAACATGTATACTATTATGTAAGAAACGAAGCGCCAGTTTTGATGCAGGATAGAGGATGCTTGGGGCTGGTGCACGAGGATGATCCAGAGAGATGATATGGGATGGGAGGTGGGAGGGCGTTTCAGGATTGGGAGCTTGTGTACATCTGTGGCTGATTCATGTCAATGTATGGCAAAACCAATACAGTATTGTAAAGTAGAATAAAGTAAAAATAAAATTTAAAAAAAGATATCCTTTTTTTCATAGGGGACCGGAATGCAAAAGTAGGAAGTGAAGAGATGCCTGGAGTAACAGGAAAATTTGGCCTTGGCATATGAAATGAAGCAGGGCAAAGACTGGCAGAGTTTTGCCAAGAGAATGCATTGGTCATAGCAAACACCCTCTTCCAGCAACACAAGAGAAGACTCTACACATGGACATCACCAGCTGGTCAATACTAAAATCAGATTGATTATAATCTTTGCAGCCAAAGATGTAGAAGCTTTATACAGTCAGCAAAAACAAGACTGGGAGTTGACTGTGGCTCAGATCATGAACAGTAGTTCAGTTCAGTTCAGTTCAGTCGCTCAGTCACTGTGGTTCATGGAGTTACTCACTGTGGTTCATGTGACTCCTTGAACCACAGCATGCCAGGCCTCCCTGTCCATCACCAACCCCTGGAGTCCACCCAAACCCATGTCCATTGAGTTGGTGATGCCATCTAACCATCTCATCCTCTGTCATCTCCTTTTCTTCCTGCTCCCAATCTTTCCCAGCTCAGGGTCTTTTCCAATGAGTCACTTCTTCGCATCAGGTGGCCAGAGTATTGGAGTTTCAGCTTCAACATCACTCCTTCCAATGAACACCCAGAACTGATCTCCTTTAGAATGGACTGGTTGAATCTCCTTGCAGTTCAAGGGGCTCTCAAGAGTCTTCTTCAACACCACAGTTCAAAGCATAAATTCTTCAGTGTTCAGCTTACTTCATAGTCCAACTCTCACATCTATACATGAGGTGAAGTCGCTCAGTCATGTTCGACTCTTTGCGACCCCGTGGACTGTAACCTACTAGACTTCTCCATCCATGGGATTCTCCAGGCAAGAATACTGGAGTGGATTACCATTTCCTTCTCCAGGGGATCTTCCCAACCCAGGGATCGAACCCGGGTCTCCCGCATTGTAGATAGATGCTTTACTGTCTGAGCCACCTGGGAAGTCCCTTGTATGAACTCCATACAAAAATAAAAAATAATGTGCTCAACTTTCTTTATAGTCCAACTCTCACAGCCATACATGACCATTGGAAAAACCATAACGTTGACTAGATGGACTTTTGTTGACAAAGTAATGTCTCTGCTTTTTAATATGCTATGTAGGTTGGTCATAACTTTCTTTCCAAGAAGTAAGTGTCTTTTAATTTCATGGCTGCAATCACCATCTGCAGTGATTTTTGAGCCCATAAAAATAAAGTCAGCCACTGTTTCCACTGTTTCCCCCACCTATTTGCCATGAAGTAATGGGACCAGATACCATGATCTTAGTTTTCTGAATGTTGCACTTTAAGCCAGCTTTTACTTTCAACAAGAGGCTCTTTGTTTCTTATTCACTTTCTGCCACAAGGGTGGTGTCATCTGCATATCTACTATACAGATAATAGGTATTTCATATCTACTATGCAGGTATAGATATTTCTTCTGGCAATCTTGATTCCAGCTTGTGCTTTCTCCAGCCCAGCGTTTGTCATGCTTTACTCTGCATAGAAGTTAAATAAGCAGGTTGACAATATACAGCCTTGATGTACTCCTTTTCCTATTTGGAACCTGTCTCTTGTTCCATGTCCAGTTCTCACTGTTGCTTCCCGATCTGCATACAGGTTTGTCAAGAGTCAGGTCAGGTGGTATGGTATTCCCATCTTTTTCAGAATTTTCCAGTTGGCATACTCAATAAAGCAAAAATAGATATTTTACTGGAACTTTCTTGCTTTTTCAATGATCCAGAGAATGTTGGCAATTTGATCTCTAGTTCTTCTGCCTTTTCTAAAACTAGCTTGAACATCTGGAAGTTCACAGTTCATGTATTACTGAGTTAAATAACATCAAATCTCTTCAGAATGGTCAGGTTTCATCAGGGAAGACCTGGAACCTAGAGTAGAAACAGCAGTGAGAAGAGATACCTAGTAGAGGAGCCTTAAGAGAACAGATGTCTAGTTGTCCAGGCCTTATGGGCTGGATTTTATTGATAAACATACAATCTTCAGCTCCTGTGAGCAGTGGTAACATCAATTCAGTTCATTTCAGTCACTCAGTTGTGTCCAACTCTTTGCGACCCCATGAATCGCAGCACATCAGGCCTCCCTGTCCATCACCAACTCCCGGAGTTCACTCAAACTCATGTCCATCAAGTCCGTGATGCCATCCAGCCACCTCATCCTCTGTAGTCCCCTTCTCCTCCTGCCCCCAATCCCTCCCAGCATCAGAGTCTTTTCCAATGAGTCAACTCTTCACATGAAGTGGCCAAAGTACTGGAGGTTCAGCATCATTCCTTCCAAAGAAATCCCAGAGCTGATCTCCTTCAGAATGGACTGGTTGGATCTCCTTGCAGCATCAATTATACTGATCTTCAAATGTCTTTAAACAAAGTTCTGAAGGAACACCAGTTCTCAGGCATTGTGCAGTCAGCAGAATGTTGTGTGCTTAGTCGCTCAGTCATGTTTGACTCTTTGTGACCTGGTGGACTGTAGCTTGCAACGCTCCTCTGTCCATGGGGATTCTCCAGCCAGGAATATTGTAATGGATTGCCATGCCCTCATCCAGGGGATCTTCCCAACCCAGGGATCGAGCCCAGGTCTTCCTCATTACAGGCAGCTTCTTTACTGTGAGCCACCAGGGAAGCCCAAGAATACCAGAGTGGATAGCCTTTCCCTTCTCCAGGGGATCTTCCTGACTCAGAAATAGAACCAGAGTGTCCTGCATTGCAGGAGGATTCTTTACCCGTTAACTTACTAGGGAAGCCCCAGTAGGCAGAATGATGGTCCCCTAATGATGCCTATGTCCCAATACCTCAAACTTCTTAATATATTACCTTATGTGGCAAGAGAGAGTTTGTGAATGTGGTTAAGGTCCTTGAGATGCAAAGACTATCCTGGATTACACAGGTGGGTGCACTGATTATGAGTCCTTAAAAGTGAAAATATCTCCCTTCCTGTGGTTAGAGAGATATAAAAACAGAAGAATGGCAGAAATGCAATGCTGTTAACTTTTAAAGATAGAGAAAGGCAACCATAATCCAAGAAATGGGGACAACTTCAAGAAGCTGGAAGTGACAAGGAAACAGTTTCATTTTCAGAGTCTCCATCCAAAAGGAACATAGCTCTGCTGACTTCTTGATTTTAACTCAGTGAGATCAGGGTCAAACTTGGAAATGGCAACCCACTCCAGTACTCTTGCCTGGAGAATCTCACGGAGGGAGGAGCCTGTTGGGCTACAGTCCATGGGGTCGCAAAGAGTCGGACTCGACTGAGCAACTTCACTTTCATTTTCAGATATCTAGAACTATAAGAACATAAATTTATCTTCTTTTAAACCACTGAGTTTATGATAATATGTTACAACACTGCAGTGAGTTGAATGCTGACCCCCAAAAATGTCCAAGTCCTAAGCCTCAGAACCCGTGAACAAGCAATATATTATTGCCAATAACAAGCAAGTTAACATATTTGGAAGGAGTCATTGGGAATGTAAATAACTTTCTTTCGGGGATTATCTGGATAGTCCTAAATACAATGACAAGTGTCCATTTAAGGGACACTCACAATAGGTAATAATGCAACTTTCATAGATTTGAAGATTAAATAAAATAATACATCTTAAATTTTCATCACAATGAATGAAATTTTGAACATTCTGAAGAGATTTGATGTTATTAAACTCCTGTTCATGATCTGAGCCACAGCCACAAGCCACAGCCACAGACCATAAGAAATTTCAACAACTGTTTTCATATTTGTTATCAGTAGTAGATGTATCAGAAAATCTTCAATAATTAATCAGATTGGGTATTAATTGAATAACTCCTTTGTGTACCTATTATTACATATATATATGGAACTGTCAAGAGAACTTGGATATGTAGATATAAATAAGAAATTTATATTCTCAATGAGTTTGGAATCTAACTGCTTAATTTTTTTCTTAATGAACTTATTGGTATCAGGCTTCAATAATGGCATACAGTAGGTATTAACAAAAATAATTACTCAATATTATCCAATATTTTTAGCTTTTACAAGTAACAATGTATTTGTTCAAAAGAATAATTTCAGTTCACTTCCTGGGCAACGTGCTATGATAAAAAGTTTGGCAATATAGAAATGATGAAACACCACTGGTTTTCAGAAGCAAGAGATCAATTAGGAGATTGTGAATACTGCTGCAAGAGGGGCATAAGCAAAACCTGTGACACAGAGAAGGAAACGCTGGCCTTGCTTTCACATTTTGAATGCTTCACTTGAAAAGTAGATGAATTTTAATTCATCTTGCAATATTTCAATAATTTTAAGCCTAGTGATTTTCTTTCTCTTGTGATTTATTCCATTGTTGAATACAAGTTCTTGGTATTAGAAAGCAGACACTGATGGATATATTGCTTGTGCACTTGTACAGATGATGCTCTGCTTCTTGGACTAGAAGTCCACATCACCTCACCGTCCCACAAAATAGAAATGGCACAAATCCAGTAGCTTTCATTTAAATTGTTGTTGCTGTTCAGTTACTAAGTCATGTCCAATTCTTTGCAATCCCATGAACTGCAGGACATCAGGATTCCCTGTCCTTCACTATCTCCCAGAGTTTGCTCCAACTCATGTCTATTGAGTCAGTGATGCCATTCAACCACCTTATCCTTTGTCACCCTCTTCTCCTCCTGCCATCAATCTTTCCTAGCATCCAGGGTCTTTTCCAATGAGTCAGTTATTCACATCAGGTGACCAAATAAGTGGAACTTCAGCTTCAGCATGACATTCTGCATATATATTAAATAAACAGGGTGACAATATACAGCTTTGATGTACTCCTTTGAGTAAGGAAAAGGAATTCCCTTTTCCAGTCCTGTAGCCACTGCTGAGTTTTCTAAAGTTGCTGGCATATTGAGTGCAGCACTTTAGCAGCAATATCTTTTAGGATTTGAAATAGTTCAGCTGGAATTCTATCACTTTCACTAGTTTTATAGCTAGAATTTCTTCCTAAGGCCCACTTGACTTCACACTCTAGGATGTCTGGCTGTAGGTGACCAGAGCATCATGGTTATCTTGGTCATTAAGCCATTTTTGGTACAGTTCCTCTGTGTATTCTTGCCACCTCTTCTTAATATCTTCTGCTTCTGTTAGGTCCTTACAATTTCTGTTCTTTATTGTCCCCATCTTTGCATGAAATGTTCCTTTAGTATCTCTAATTTTCTTGAAGAGATCTTTCGTCTTTCCCATTCTATTGTCTTCCTCTATTTCTTTCCATTGTTCAGTTAAGAAGGCTTTCTTATCTCTCCTTGCTATCCTTTGGAACTCTGCATTCAGATGGGTATATCTTTCCTTTTCTCCTTTGCCTTTCACTTCTCTTCTTTACTCAGCTGTTTGTTTAAGTCCTCCTCAGACAACTATTTTGCTTTTCTGCATTTGTTTTTCTTAAGGATGGTTTTGGTCACCATCTCTTGTATGCTGTTATGAACCTCTGTCCATAATTCTTCAGGCCCTCTGCCAATTAGATTGAATCCCTTGAATCTATTTGTCACTTCCACTGTATAATTGTAAGGGATTTAATTTAGGTCTACTGGTTTTCCCTGCTTTCTTCAATTTAAGTCTGAATTTGGCAATAAGGAGTTCATGATCTGAGCCACTGTCAGCTCCTGGTCTTGCTTTTGCTGACTATATAGAGCTTCTCCATCTTTGGCTGCAAAGAATATAACCAATCTAATTTTAGTATTGACCATCCGGTGATGTCCATGTGTAGAATCATTTCTTGTGTTATTGCAAAAGGGTGTTTCCTATGACCAGTGTATTCTCTTGGAAAAATTCTGTTAGCCTTTGCTCTGCTTCATTTTGTACTCCAGGGCTAAATTTGCCAGTTTACTCCAGGTAACTCTTGACTTCCTACTTTTATATTCCAGTCCCCTACAATGAAAGGAACATCTTTTTTGGTGTTAGTTCTAGAAGGTCTTGTACGTCTTCATAGAACTATTCAACTTCATCTCTTTGGCATTAGTGATTGGGCCATAGACTTGGTTTACTATGATGTTGAATGGTCTACCTTGGAAACAAACCGAGACCATTCTGTCATTTTTCAGACTGCATCCAAGTACTGCATTTCAGACTGTGGTATATTACAGTAGAACTGATAAATTAGTGAGTATTAGTATAGCTTCCCTGGTGGCTCAGAGGTTAAAGCATCTACCTCTAATACAGGAGATTAGAGGGTTTGATCCGTGGGTTGGGAAGATCCCCTGGAGAAGGAAATGGCAACCCACTCCAGTATTCTTGCCTGGAGAATCCCATAGACGGAGAAGCCTAGTGAGCTACAGTCCATGGGGTCGCAAAGACTCGGACACGACTGAGCGACTTAACTTTAGTATAGTAGCCTAAGATAGAATCTGTCGGGTTCTAGAATTCTCAACTAACTTAAATTGGAAAGAAAATAGTAACTATTTACTTATATACAGTAAAATAAATAAGTACAGTTTGTAAAAGAGGAACTGACCATCTAAATAAGGGCCTGCAGGAACATACTTGTCCTGGTGAGCTTACCATCATTCAGCATATTTACAGTGCTTATTCTTGTCCCTAAGTTCCACCAGGATTGTGCAATGGGCCCAGATGACCCCTGCAGAGGCAGAGTTTTATTCAAGGAAAGGAACCCAGGGCAAAAAGCCCAGCATATTTAAGCAAACAGTAAACATAGGGAAGCAATGAACAAACCAGTCTCCCTACACCCTTGCCCCAGGAAGTGAACAGTTTTAGGATGGGTATTATTGGCCTAATCAGTTGCCAATGTAAGTAGCTACAGATATAGTTCAGTATCAGAAAATAGGTAAGCCTTAAAACACACTCCACAAGATTGTGTGGGCATGATTAGGACCCCTGGTGGACTCCCTCTCCTTATTAGAACAATAGTCAGAACGTGACAAAGAACACAAAAACAAAGCTTTTAAAAATTCAAAGAGTAATTTGCTAATGATAAAATTAAATTTTAACATGATAAGAATATTTATACAAAACTTTTTACACTGTGAAGGAGAAAACAGTTAGCTATTTGGGGTGAACAAATAGATTTCTATCCCCATTTTTATATCAGAATTTGGAATGGACCATCATGATAGAAGCTGGGCTGGAGGAATCACAAGCTGGAATCAAGATTGCCGGGAGAAATATCAATAACCTAAGATATGCAGATGACACTACCCTTATGGCAGAAAGTGAAGAAGAACTAAAGAACCTCTTGATGAAAGTGAAAGAGGAGAGTGAAAAAATTGGCTTAATGCTCAACATTCAGAAAACGAAGATCACAGCATCCAGTCCCATCATTTCATGGCAAATAGATGAGGAAACAGGGGAAACAGTGGTTGACTTTATTTTTCTGGACTCCAAAATCACTGCAGATGGTGACTGCAGCCATGAAATTAAAAGACACTTACTCCTTGGAAGGAAAGGTATGACCAACCTAGACAGCATATTAAAAAGTAGAGACATTTCTTTGTCAACAAAAGTCCATCTAGTCAAGGTTATGGTTTTTCCAATAGTCATGTATGGGTGTGAGAGTTGGACTATGAAGAAAGCTGAGCGCAGAAGAATTGTTGCTTTTGAACTATGGTGTTGGAGAAGACTCTTGAGAGTCCCTTGAACTGCAAGGAGATCCAACCAGTCCATCCTAAAGGAAATCAGGCCTGATGTTCATTGGAAGGACTGATGTTAAAGCTGAAACTCCAATACTTTGGCCACCTGATGCAAAGAGCTGACTCATTGGAAAAGACCCTGATGCTAGGAAAGACTGAGGGCAGAAGGAGAAGGGGATGACAGAGGATGAGATAGCATCACCGACTCAATGGACATGGGTTTGGGTGGACTCCAGGAGTTGGTGATGGACAGGGAGGCCTGGCATGCTGCACTCCATGGGGTCACAAAAGTGGGGCACAACTGAACGACTGAACTGAGAGTTATTAAGGTCTGGCTTGTTAACTTTGCAGACCTGCATGTAGAGACTTTGCTATCTTTAAAAATGAGGAAAAAGAAAATTATTGACTCAGAAATAAAGAACTTTTCAGAAGGGCTGTAAGATATAATAGATTTTCAGAAACAACCCTATTCCAATGAATTCTACTTTTTTAAAACTTTTATCAATGGAACTTGAGAAAAGGACTTGGCATTATATCTTACAGTTCCTCTAATCCAAAATCATTGTAAAACAAATAAAAGAGAGTAATAAAGTTGAAAGACATGGCGTTTATACCAAATCCACAAAACTGGTATAGGAACACACAGAACTAAGAAACATACATTTCCCAGTTTTGTGAGACTATTTCTACCCTGTATCCATAAGATATCATTGCAGTTCATTCTTTCAGTATTTGTGGAATATTTAATTGGGGCCACCCCTATTAATATTTGTGGTGATATGTGAGGAACTAAACAAATTCTCACCTTCATGGAGCTGATATTCCAACAGGAGGATACAGACAATGAACAAAGAGTACATAGAGATATGCCCAGTATGAGTGCTATAGAGACAAATAAAATAGGAATGAGGAATGGAGAATGTCTGAGATGGAAAATTACTATTTTAATTCAAATTATTATAACATAAATTAAAATTACTCTTTTTGAAATTAATAAAACTAATATTCCAATCTATACAAGTCTTCTGTCTCCTCCTTCACCTGGTCTTTGGTAACCACATGCCTTCTTCAAGCATTACCATAACACAATAAAGGAAGAAAATACTATATTTTGTTTATTGTGTGCTCTGATTTTTTCCAAGGACAGTTAGATGGCTTTGAAAAGATTAATATATTATCAGAAGATAAACACCATGAGAAAATGTTTATAAAAGGAAAATAAAATACAGTAAAACCAAATGAAAACATGCCATGAAGAACATGTCATACTGCCACTAAAATTCCACTAATTAGGCTCTAAGCTTCTAGCAGACAAAGAAGAGAGGGAAATTAGCTATGAAATTCAGATTACCATAAGGTAAAACGATCAAGTAGTAGGGTAATATATGACTAGAATATTGACACAGCTGGTCCTCTTTAAGAGGACACGTCACAATGAACTCAATGATCCCAACAGTGTCTTTCTTCATAGAGTACTCTCTAACTGAAAGAATCCAAGTGTGGAGTGCAACCCTATGCTACTGGATTTCATAGTTTTCTTGAGGGTCTCTATCACACACTTGGGAAAATATTATTACTTTAAGATACTATAGTATATTCACCAATATGCAGCGAGTCACAAAATTCAGAGAAAAGAGAATGCATTTGGGGGAGTGATATCAGCAATTTATTTTTGCTTGGAAAGTCTAATTTAATTTAAACTTGATTTTGTAGGATCTGGGATTAAAGGAGAAAAAGACAAGTTATCCAAAGTTCATGGAGGATAGCAGCATTAGTGTATCAGTTCAGTTTAGTCACTCAGTCATGTCCGGCTCTTTGTGACCCATGGACTGTCATCTCTGTCCCATCACCAACTCTGGGAGCTTACTCAGACTCATGTCCATCAAATCAGTGATGCCACCCAACCACCGCATCCTCTGTTGTCCCCTTTTCCTCCTGCTTCAGTATTTCCCAGCATCAGGGTCTTTTCCAATGAGTCAATCCTTTGCATCAGGTGGCCAGAGTATTGGGGTTTCAGCTTAAGCATCAGTCTTACCAATGGATATTCCAGACTGATTTCCTTTAGGAAAAGCAAGGGGACTGAAATACAAAACTATGACATCAGGAGATACCTGGAGTAACAGGCAAATTTGGCCTTGGAGTACAAAATGAAGAAGAGCAAAGGCTAACAGAGTTTTGCCAAGGGAACCCACTGGTTATAGCAAACACTCTCTTCTAACAATATAAGAGAAGACTCTACACACGGACATCACTAGTTGGTCAATACCGAAATCAGATTGTTTCTATTCTTTGCAGTCAAAGATGAAGAAGCTCTCTACAGTCAGCAAAAATAAGACCCAGAGCTGACTGTGGCTCAGACCATGAACTTCTTATTGTCAAATTCAGACTTAAATTGAAGAAAATAGGGACAACCACTAGACCATTCAGGTATGACATAAATCAAATCCCTTATGATTATGCAGTGGAAGTGACAAATAGATTCAAGAGACTAGATCTGATAGAGTGCCTGAAGAAGTATGGACAGAAGTTTGTGACATTGTACAGGAGGCAGTGGTCCCCAAGAAGAAGAAATTCATTAGTGTGTAGTTAGATTTCAATGTGGCTTATCTTGGAAAAAATAAGGAAATCATATTGATTTGAGCAGAAGCTTAATTTTATAAAAATAGTGGGAGAAGAGATTGAGACAGGAGGTTCTCTGGTTGTCAAAACGTGACTCAAAAAGCATAGATTTGGTGTTCCAATCTTCAGGTTCTAAATTAGGGGTACTGGGATATAATTCAGGAGATATAAAGACATCTTGAAATTGTATATAATTGTAAATGCAGTATATAGAAACTTATCCAGAAAAAGTGCCTGTCTCATTCACAGTATTCTGAAAGGGATCATAATCTCCTCAAGCCAATGCTAACAAAAAATAATAATAATCAAATTGTTGCCTTACATTCAGTGATTAACTATGAACATCCTTTAATAAGAAGTGTTTCTAGGCTTTAATTGAAAACTTTGGGGCAGCTACATAAATCTGTCTCTGTTTCTGATAAGCACAATAAGTAAACTTTAACCAAAATATAAAATTATTTAAAGGAACTTGGCTTGAACAAACAAGGAGGAGAATCAGAGCTATTTTTCTCCTGCTCATATGATATTAAAGGCAACAACCCCCAAACTTTGGAAGGTAGAATTTTTACACACCCTACCCAGTCCTTCTTCCTCTTAGCTTATTCTCGTAAATAGTTGATTCAAGAATTTGTAAAGTCCTTTCCCATCTAGGGATTATGTGATAACACTGTAATGTCAACCTCAGGTTCAGAAACACATAATATATAATAACAACCATGATTTTCCAATTCAAGGAGAATGATATTCACTATTACATTTGTCACAAAATGAAGTTATTGTAACATAACTTATAGATCATCAACATATCTTCTACCAAATAGAATTCTTTTAGGAAGTTAATGACCATAAGAGATATGAAAATGCAACTTTTAAAGGCTTGGAGAAGTTGATAACAGCAATAAAAAAAAAAACAACAGTCAATATTAAGCAAACATAAGAAACAAAATACACAAAAACTGTTTTTAGGATTCAAAAAGCTAGTTTCAACCCAAAATATCTAAGCTTATAAAATCGCATGTAAATCAAAACTAATTTACTCTGCCAACTGGGTTTGTTTACTTTGGGGTATTTTACAGTGTTCCTCCTCATGTTTCCAATTACTCAAACAAACAAAAGACTAATTATTTTTAAATTAAGGCATATATGACAACTGGTTTTTCAGGAAACACATCAAAACAAACTTGTGTTTTCCTATGGCAGGACCACAAGATCGGAACTATCATAATATTATGGTTAGATATAACCACATGTTCCTGTAAGATGTAAAACTTTGGCCTTCCTGACAATACATAGTGCTAAAAAGTTAACTGTGATCAGTAAAACCTGGCACCTGGCTGAATATATTGTGTGTACTGCTCAGTGAAGACTATTGACTCATTTGAAATTTCCTAGTCTTCTGTTTCCACAGAAGCTTGTTAAAACAAAGTAACTGAATACTTTATCGGTTCTCTAACCATCTGAGGCCCTTCTAGGGTAATGGCACAGTGAAGACCTCTGACCAGAAGGTAGTGTATGGGACTAAAGCTGATTACTAGATCCTTTGCATAGGATCATTTATTGATGTGGCACTGTCAATAAATCAAGCAGATAACAGTAAGAGTGGGCCTATTCCCTCTTGCTATATTATTCAATACAACCTTTTAAGTTCTGCCTAAATGTTATTATTATGTCCATTATATTTTATGTTCACTGGTTGATATTACTGGTCAAGGCCCATGATGACTCACCTCTAGGGCATCTTGCTAATGAAATCTCTTCCCTGCTTGATCAATTCAGCCATATTCTTAGCCTTTTAAGTTTCCTTGATCTAAGAAATATGTCATATACAGAGAGAGTGAGATGATAAGAAAGAAACATATAAATAGGGTACATCAAGCATACCCACTCATTAAATCTTATATATTTCTCAACACCCTTGGGAAAAGGTTTTGCCTTTTATATATCTGTTATATTATTCAATATTTATTTTTAAACAGATCTGGGGGAGAAGGGGAAATTTTCATTTATTGGGTACAGAGTTCCATTTTGCAAGATGAAAGATTTCTGTGGATGAGTAGGTGGTTACGGAAACACAACAGTGTGACTGTACTCATGCCACTAAAATGTATACTTGAAAAAGTTTAAGATGGTAAATTTTATGTTGTGTATTTTATAATAATTTTTAAAAGATATATTCACTAATCTACTCTGGCCAAATATTTCTTCTATTACATAAAATGTGGTTCATATTTAAGTAGCCATTTTCAAAAACATAAATGGTTCCCCATGAACAGCAATGTGAGGAATAAAGAACCCACCTGTCAATGAAGGAGACATAAGAAATGAAGGTTCAATTGCTGGGTCTTGAAGATCCCCTGGAGAAGGAAATGGCAGTCCACTCCAGTATTCTAGCCTGGAGAATCCCATGGATAGAGGAGCCTGGTAGGCTATACAGCCCATGGGTTCTCAAAGAGTTGGACACAATTGAAGCAACTCAGTAGCAGATGAATAACAAAACAGTGTAAAGGACTTCAGTGTAACTTTCATGGCCTTCTAGTCTGACTTCATTCCATTTCTCTGAGATCCTGTAACTAGCTATTTAAGGCATAGTTTCTAGTTTTCCAAATACCAATTTCATTTACTTTTGTGCTACCAATCTTAACAAGCTCATGCTCGTCCCTCTTTTCGGAAGTCTTTTCTCTGTTCTCCTCCTTCTTATAAAAAATCATTCTCAACTTCTAGGGTCAAGGTATAATGTTCCTTCTGCCTTTAAGCCTTATGGAATTCAGATAGCTCCAAATAATATCAAATTTCCAAATAAACTCTAGATGTTATACACTTCTACAAGAGTAATTTATCTACTTTTCCTTCGCTTATCTTTCATTGAGCAGTCAAATGAAAGATTCGCCTTGTCCTCCAGGCAAATGAATCTATTGGAAAGCACAATCTATATAGTACCCCTCTATGTCTTTTTACCTCTTAATAAACTATTTCAACAATAGTAGGTAGGGAAATGTTTGCTGAATATTTATATAATTGTATGTTGTAAAGATGTCAAGATTTGTAACATGATTACCTCTTTTTAGCTACTAACTCAGGAAGTTTAAAGTGACAACCCTCATGATAGCACAGAGAGTCGAAGAACAAGCAAAGTAGAAATAAACTAGCTCTGTCCTGCCTAAAAGCATTTTTTAAATTATTAGTTAAATGTTAAATTACAAAATAATTACTTTGTAAAAATAACAGCTTTGTCAATTTTGGACAACTAAATCATATATTTAGTAAATTTGGCACAATTATTAATTGAAGGAAAATTCCAGAATCATGGATGGTGCTATAAAATATGAGCCTCCAAAAATTAAGCTATATCATAAATAAATAGATCTATTTTGCTTCACAATGTTTGTTCTTTGCTGTTGCTATTCTGTGTTGTGCAACCTTGGGCTTTGCATGGATATAGTGTTATTTTTTTGTTAGAAAGTCAAATTATAAAGCTAGTAACTGCTGAAATTTTGGCTGGTCTCTGTGGAAACTAATGTATGTGACTGGCATAAGTGTTGTTAATGAGAGCGTCTGTGAAAATTTGACATTTGGTGTGATTTTCTGCCTTGACATTAACTGAATTCAGTCCTGTTCTCTTATTTCATGCTTATCATTAGCAATTTGTGAAAACAATAATCACAGCATGCCTTCCCAACTTCTCCTTCCCTTCTGGCAGCAAAAGAATATATCCATTCCTTATGCTTTGCCCTCTAGGCAGGAAGGCCGTGAAGAGAATGCCTTCATCCTTTGTTAGTAGAATATGTCACATTCTCCTTTCCCACCCATTTAGATGTAACACAGGACCCACCTTAACCAGAAAATTTGGATGAGATGCTACATTTTATTTTTAAAAGTTTAATTGCAATTATTGTAATAATTATAATGTATTTGGTTGGTACAAGAATTTAAACTTACAGAGGGCATTCAATGAAAATTCTCACTCCCACTTAAGTTCCATTCAAATACTCAGTTCCTCAAGTGGTAATCCAGCTATCCATTTCCCAGATAACTTCCTAAAGATGTTTAGTGCACAAATAAATAAAATGTATAATTATTCTCATTTGCCTTTTGTTTAAAACTAATAATAGCATCCTATAGACATATCCACTTAATTTATCTTGAAGAATATTCCATTTAAATATATAAAGAATCATCTTATTATTTTTCTCATTAATTCTTTTAAACTAAGGATTGGGTCACAAATACATGTCATGCACACATACATGTATGTATATAGCATATGCATCTATATAGCATATGGAAATTACCTTAGTTCAGTTCAGTAGCTCAGTCGTGTCCAACTCTTTGCAATCCCATGAACGCAGCACACCCAGGCCTCCCTATTCATCACCAAATCCCGGAGTTCATCCAAACCCATGTCCATTGTGTCAGTGATGCCATCCAACCATCTCATCCTCTGTCGTCCCCTTCTCCTCCTGCCCTCAATCTTTCCCAGCATCAGGGTATTTTCAAATGAGTCAGCTCTCTGCATCAGGTGGCCAAAGTATTGGAGTTTCAGCTTCAACATCAGTCCCTCCAATGAACACCCAGGACTAATCTCCTATTTAGGATGCACTGGTTGGATCTCCTTGCAGTCCAAGGGACTCTCAAGAGTCTTCTCCAACATCACAGTTCAAAAGCATCAATTCGTTGGCACTCTAGAAAGTTACCTAGAACAATAATAAAATGAACACTTATGTATATACCTCATGACTTGATAAAGAATATTCATAAGTCACTTCAGTCGTATCCAACTCTTTGCAACCCAATGGACTGTAGCCAGCCAGGCTCCTCTGTCCATGGGATTCTCCAGACAAGAATACTGGAATGGGTTGTCATGACCTTCTCTGGGGGATCTTACCCAGCCAAGGACTGAATCCATGTTTCTTACGTCTCCTGCATTGGCAGGTGAGTTCTATCGGGTCGCACAGAGTCGGACACAACTGAAGCGACTTAGCAGCAGCAGCAGCAGCAGTGTCACCTAAAATCCATTTGCATCACTCTCCAATCAAAATTCCTCTCTTCATCGCGAGTTTTTAAACTAAATTTTATATTTAACACACTTTTCTTTAATATTTTACCACAAATGTATATGTGTGTATAAATGTATATCACTACTTATTTTCACATTACATGCATTTGAGCAATAATAAAAAGAAATCATACTACATTTATTTTTCTATAGCATTCTTTTTACATCAGTGTGCAATTAATCTGTGTTAATGCACATAATGATAGGTAGGTAATTAATTTTCATCATTACATGAGATCATATGGGATTATCTATACTTCAGTGGTAAAATATATGAATTCTTTCCAATTTCCTGCTTTTGTAGATAACAATGCTATTAACTTTCTTATATAATTCTCCTGCATGTGAAATAGAGTTTCTCTGCAAAATATATATCTAATAGTGAAAATGGTGAGTCATAGGGTTTGAGCACCATCAACTTTCCTAGATAATACCATATTGTTTTCCAAAGTACACTGTTGCTGCCACTTTTCTACATTCTTATGATACTTTCAGCCTTTGCAATCTGTGAGTATAGATTTACATCTATTGAATTTTCTTTTCTATTATTACAAATTAGATAAGAAATTTTTTCACAGATTTGTTAGTCATGATTTTTTCTCTTCTTGGAAATATAGATTTCTGTGATATAACCACAGATGAGTGTTTAAAACATTTAGGCACAATTTTACTACAATTTGGATAAAACTCAAAACATTTCTGGCATTCCAGGACCTCCATCATGTCCACTCTCAATCTTTCCTCATCCATCCTTCCAGAGGTGACAATTTCCTGGCTTTTGTGTTAATATTTTTCTTGCTATTCTGTCATTCATATATGTATTCCTATTCAGTGGAACTTAGTCATGTCTGCTGCGGCTGCTGCTAAGTCGATTCAGTCGTGTCTGACTCTGTGCGACCCCATAGACAGCAGCCCGCTGGGCTCCCCATCCCTGGAATTCTCCAGGCAAGAATACTGGAGTGGGTTGCCATTTCCTTCTCCAATTAGTCAAGTCTATGTATAAATATTATGAAAATGAAGTTGTACCATATGCATATTTTTTTCACATTCAGTTTAGTTCAGTTCAGTCAGTCATGTCAGACTCTTTGCGACCCCATGAATAGCAGCACTCCAGGCCTCCCTGTCCGTCACCAACTCCTGGAGTTCACTCAAACTCATGTTCATCGAATTAGTGATGCCATCCAGCCATCTCATACTCTGTCGTCCCCTTCTCCTGCCACCAGTCCCTCTCAGCATCAGGTCTTTTCCAATGAGTCAATTCTTTGCAAGAGGTGGCCAAAGTACTGGAGTTTCAGCTTTAGCATGATTCTTTCCAAAGAACACCCAAGGTTGATCTCCTTCAGAATGGACTGGTTCGATCTCCTTGCAGTCCAAGGGACTCTCAAGAGTCTTCTCCAGCACCACAGTTCAAAAGCATCAGTTCTTCGGCGCTCAGCCTTCTTCACAGTCCAACTCTCACATCCATACATGACTACTGGAAAAACCATAGCCTTGACTAGACGGACCTTAGTTGGCAAAGTAATGTCTCTGCTTTTGAATATGCTATCTAGATTGGTCATAACTTTTCTTCCAAGGAGTAAGCGTCTTCTAATTTCATGACTGTAGTCACCATATGCAGTGATTTTGGAGCCCCCAAAAATAAAGTCTGACATTGTTTCCACTGTTTCTTCATTTATTTCCCATGAAGTGATGGGACGAGATTCCAATGTTTTTGTTTCCTGAATGTTGAGCTTTAAGCCAACTTTTTCACTCTCCTCTTTCACTTTCATCAAGAGGCTTTTTAGCTCCTCTTCACTTTCTGCCATAAGGGTGGTGTCATCTGCGTATCTGAGGTTATTGATATTTCTCCCAGCAATCTTGATTCCAGCTTGTGTTCCTTCCAGTCCAGCGTTTCTCATGATGTACTCTGCATATCAGTCGTGTCTGACTCTTTGCAACCCATGGACTGTAACCTACTAGGCTTCTCCGTCCATGGGATTCTCCAGGCAAGAATACTGGAGTGGATTGCCATTTCCTTCTCCAGGGGATCTTCCCGACCCCAGAGATTGAACCCAGGTCTCCCACATTGCAGGCAGACACTTTAACCTCTGAGCCACCAGGGAAGCCCGTTAAATAAGCAGGGTGACAATATACAGCTTTGACATACTCCTTTCACATTACATGCTTGTAAACATTTTCATGTGTATTTCCAATTCAGTCTTATTTGATGTGGGATTTCACAGAAGAAATATACTATGGTTGATCCTTTCCACTCTTTTTAGAGACTTTGGCTATTTCTAGCTTTAGCAATTTCAATCCTATATAAATGTTGGTTCTTTGCCATTCTTAGAAGAATAAAAGATGACATGTTATTTTTGGTTTAATTAGCAGTTCTCATACTCAAAGGTGAAGGCTCATTTTATGTAAATTTTCTGTTCATATTTGTATTTGTACTTTTTACTCATTATCTGTTAGATTTTGGGTCATTTTCAAATTGATTTATGTTTCAGCTCATTGTCAGTGATATAAGTTGACAATATTGTTTTCTGCTTTTGGTCTTTCGACCTTGCATTTTTTTTTTCATGGATGAGAACTATTTTAATCAAATAAACATATTTTCTCTAATTTGCATATCAATATTGGGAATGCTTCTCACTTGAGATATTATGAATTGGCACCTTTAGCATTACTTACTGCTTTTATCAAGTTCATTGTTTCCTTCGTTCCCTCACTAGACGTTGCAAGTACACAGGTTCAGGATATCTATGACTGTTTTCCTTCATTTCCTATGTGTCTGCTTTGCTATCATGTAAAACTTTAGAGTCCTGAATAAGAAACACACTTAGGCAAATGAACTTCATTTCTCTAATATCTAAACACATCACAGCCTTCTTAGAGAAATGCTTCTCCTAATGCCATGGTTTATCTGAGTTTAAAGGAAAGAATAACCACAATTTCCTCAGAAGTCTAAATATTGCCAGTTAATATTCCATGAACTAAAAAACAAAAATCTGGTACAAAAAGCATCAAGTAATAAGACAGTAATTCCCCTCCAATTTAACATAATTGACATAGGCAATTAAATAGTCAATCAAGAATGTTAGAAGGGGTTATCATTTTAAAAGATACATCATTTAGACTTTTTTAAAAAATAACTTTTTGTTTTAAAATAATTTCAAACAAGAATAGGAAGTTCAATAATAATATAAGGAAGGGTAATATTCAGTATTTGTCTTTCTCTGTCTGACCTATTTCACTTAGTAAAATACCTTTCAAGTTCATCCATGTTGTTGGATGGATAAAATTTTACCATTTGCAACAACATGGATGAGTAATATTCCATGTGTGTATAAATAAATATATATAGGGGTCATTTAGATTTTAAAACCTACATACATGAATGTACAGTCACTGAAGAACATTTGACTCATCACCAAGGACTTTTGCTTGAAAATAGCTTGGTAGATAAAAATTCAACCCTCTCCATACTCCTACAATGTCATCAACATTTCCCCGTTTGATCTGTTTTGAAGTGTGTGTGTGCTTTATTTATTTACTTATTTATTTTTGATCTTTATTGTGGAAATGTTCAAGGATACATAATAAAAGAGGAAATAACATATCCATTATCCAGCTTCAACTGTTTTTCACATCTTGGCAGCTCTGTTTCGTCCACTGACAAACACTCAGAATGCCAACTTCTTTTAGGATTTTCAACTTTATTTCTTCATTTATTGTTCCTCTTTCAAAAGATATTATTTTATGTACGTGTTAAAGAGTAGCCTAATGGCTATGATCATGCAAGATTATGTGGGCATCTAGGGCTTCCCTTGTAGTTCAGTCAGTAAAGAATCTACCTGCAATGCAGGAGGCCCGGGTTCAAACCCTGCATTGGGAAGATCCCCTGGAGAAAGAAATGGCAACCCACTCCAGTATCCTTGCCTGGAAAATCTCATGGACAGAGGAACCTGGTGGATTGCAGTCCATGGGGTCGCAAGAGTCGGGCACGACTGAGTGACTAACACACACACACATCAATGTACAATATCAGCTCAGTTCAGTTCAGTCGCTTAGTCGTGTCCGACTCTTTGTGACCCCGTGAATTGCAGCATGCCAGGCCTCCTGTCCATCACCAACTCCCAGAGTTGGTGACTCACATTCATTGAGTCAGTGATGCCATCCAGCCATCTAATCCTCTGTCGACCCCTTCTCCTCCTGCCCCCAATCTCTCCCAGAATCAGAGTCTTTTCCAATGAGTCAATGGTATTTTTGTTTTTCATTCAAATATTATTTTCTAATAATATTTCTCCAGGATATCTTGATTTCAGCTTGTGTTTCTTCCAGCCCAGCATTTCTCATGATGTACTCTGCACAGAGGTTAAATAAGCAGGGTGACAATATACAGCCTTGACATATGCCTTTTCCTGTTTGGAACCCGTCTGTTGTTCCATGTCCAGTTTGAACTGTTGCTTCCTGACCTGCATACAGATTTCTCAAGAGGCAGATAAGGTGGTCTGGTATTCCCATCTCTTTCAGAATTTTCCACAGTTTATTGTGATCCACACAGTCAAAGGCTTTGGCATAGTCAATAAAGCAGAAATAGGTGTTTTTCTGGAACTCTCTTGTCCATGATCCAGCGGATGTTGGCAATTTGATCTCTGGTTCCTCTGCCTTTTCTAAAACCAGCTTGAACATCTGGAAGTTCACAGTTCACGTATTGCTGAAGCCTGGCTTGGAGAATTTTGAGCATTACTTTACCAGCATGTGATGACTGCAATTGTGCTGTAGTTTGAGCATTCTTTGGCATTGCCTTTCTTTGGGATTGGAATGAAAACTGACCTTTTCCAGTCCTCTGGCCACTGCTGAGTGTTCCAGATTTGCTGGCATATTGAGTGCAGCACTTTCACACCTTCATCTTTCAGGATTTGAAATAGCTCAACTGGAATTCCATCACCTCCACTAGCTTTCTACATAGTGATGCTTTCTAAGGCCCACTTGACTTCACATTCCAAGATGTCTGGCTCTAGATGAGTGATCACATCATCATGATTATCTGGGTCATGAAGATCTTTTTGTACAGTTTTGTGTATTCTTGCCACCTCTTCTTGATATCTTCTGCTTCTGTTAGATCCAGACCATTTCTGTCCTTTATGGAGCCCATCTTTGCATGAAATGTTCCCTTGGTAACTCTAATTTTCTTGAAGAGATCTCTAGTCTTTCCCATCCTGTTCTTTTCCTCTATTTCTTTGCATTGATCGCTGAAGAAGCCTTTCTTATCTCTTCTTGCTATTTTTGGAACTTTGCATTCAGATGCTTATATCTTTCCTTTTCTCCTTTGCTTTTTCCTCTCTTCTTTTCACAGCTATTTGTAAGGCCTCTTCAGACAGCCATTTTGCTTTTTGCATTTCTTTTCCATGGGGATGGTCTTGATCCCTGTCTCCCATACAATGTCATGAACCTCATTCCATAGTTCATCAGGCACTCTATCTATCAGATCTAGGCCCTTAAATCTATTTCTCACTTCCACTGTATAATCAAAAGGGATTTGATTTAGGTCATACCTGAATGATCTAGTGGTTTTCCTTACTTTCTTTAATTTGAGTCTAAATTTGGTAATAAGGAGTTCATGATCTGAGCCACAGTCAGCTCCTGGTCTTGTTTTTGTTGTCTGTATAGAGAGTTTCTCCATCTTTGGCTGCAAAGAATATAATCAATCTGATTCCAGTGTTGACCATCTGGTGATGTCCATGTGTAGTGTCTTCTCTTGTGTTGTTGGAAGAGGGTGTTTGCTATGACCTGTGCATTATCTTGGCAAAACTCTATTAGTCTTTGCCCTGCTTCATTCCGCATTCCAAGGCCAAATTTGCCTGTTACTCCTGTGGTGTGCCTAATTACCCGAAAATTTGTGCCAACTTCTATAGGCTGTCTATAGCTAAAGGTCATCTAAAGACCAGAAAAAAACTTCAGAAAAACTCATCCTAAATCAAGTAATGCCAATCATATAAAGGGAAAAGTATTTTATCATTTTCTCAAATTTGCTTTTGTCCCTCATTGCTCTGCCTACTTTCTAGAACAGGATTATATCTATAACTTTATGTTGTTACAATGTGCCTTTAAAAAAATGAGAGTTTAGGAAATTGAAAGATTTGAAAATATATCCATCACTCTTATAAAACATAAATATGGTAGGTATGATTTAAATTGTCTCAATCTATCTGCATCTAATCATCTCACTAAATTAGCCATCACTCTCCATGGCAGATACAACTGAAGTGCACTTAATATAATTCTATTTAGCCAAGTCACTGAATTGACCATCATTTTTATTTTTACTATATTGTACATGAGACCCTATAGTTGCAGTGTGGGCAGCTGCGACCAGGGCACTAAGCACGGCAGAGAGGAGCTGCCCCATGTCCAAGGTCAGGGGCAGAAGCCAGGAGGACCCCATGCCCGAAGGGCGGTGGCCAAGAGGAATTACCCCACATCCGAGGCCAGGGGCTGTGGCAGGGAGGAGCAACCCAACATACAAGGAGCGGAGGGCCTAGAGGAGCTATTCCGCGTTGAAGGTCAGGAAGGGTGGCGATGAAGTGATACCCTTCATCCAAGAGGAGCAGCTGTGTTTTGCTGGAGCAGCCGTGAAGAGATACCCCACACCCAAGGTAAGAGAAACCCAAGTAAGATGGTAGGTGTTACAAGACGGCATCAGAGGGCAGACACACTGAAACCATACTCACAGAAAACTAATCAATCTAATCACACTAGGACCACAGACTTGTCTAACTCAGTGAAACTAAGCCATGCCCGCGGAGCAACCCAGGACGGCCGGGTCATGGTGGAGAGGGCTGACAGAATGTGGTCCAGCAGAGAAGGGAATGGCAAGCCACTTCAGTATTTTTGCCTTGAGAACCCCATGAACAGTATGAAAAGGCAAAATGATAGGATACTGAATGAGGAACTCCCCAGGTCAGGAGGTGCACAATATGCTACTGGAGAACAGTGGAGAAATAACTCCAGAAAGAATGAAGGGATGAAGCCAAAGCAAAAACAATACCCAGCTGTGGAAATGACTGGTGATAGAAGCAAGGTCCGATGCTGTAAAGAGCAATATTGCATAGGAACCTGGAATGTCAGGTCCATGAATCAAGGTAAATTGGAAGTGGTCAAACAAGAGATGGCAACAGTGAACGTTGACATTCTAAGAATCAGCGAACTAAAATGGACTGGAATGGGTGAATTTAACTCAGATGACCATTATATCTACTACTGTGGGCAGGAATCCCTCAGAAGAAATGGAGTAGCCATCATGGTCTACAAAAGAGTCTGAAATACAGTACTTGGATGCAATCTCAAAAACGACAGAATGATCTCTGTTCGTTTTCAAGGAAAACCATTCACTATCACAGTTATCCAAGTCTATGCCCCAACCAGTAATGCTGAAGAAGCTGAAGTTGAATGGTTTTATGAAGACCTACAAGACCTTTTAGAACGAACACCCCTAAAAGGTGTCCTTTTCATTATACGGGACTGCAATGCTAAAGTAGGAAGTCAAGAAACACCTGGAGTAACAGGCAAATTTGGCCTTGGAATGCGGAATGAAGCAGGGCAAAGACTAATAGAGTTTTGCCAAGATAATGCACAGGTCATAGCAAACACCCTCTTCCAACAACACAAGAGAAGACACTACACATGGACATCACCAGATTGTCAATACTGGAATCAGATTGATTATATTCTTTGCAGCCAAAGATGGAGAAACTCTCTATACAGACAACAAAAACAAGACCAGGAGCTGACTGTGGCTCAGATCATGAGCTCCTTATTACCAAATTCAGACTCAAATTAAAGAAAGTAAGGAAAACCACTAGATCATTCAGGTATGACCTAAATCAAATCCCTTTTGATTATACAGTGGAAGTGAGAAATAGATTTAAGGGCCTAGATCTGATAGATAGAGTGCCTGATGAACTATGGAATGAGGTTCATGACATTGTATGGGAGACAGGGATCAAGACCATCCCCATGGAAAAGAAATGCAAAAAAGCAAAATGGCTGTCTGAAGAGGCCTTACAAATAGCTGTGAAAAGAAGAGAGGAAAAAAGCAAAGGAGAAAAGGAAAGATATAAGCATCTGAATGCAAAGTTCCAAAAAATAGCAAGAAGAGATAAGAAAGGCTTCTTCAGCGATCAATGCAAAGAAATAGAGGAAAAGAACAGGATGGGAAAGACTAGAGATCTCTTCAAGAAAATTAGAGTTACCAAGGGAACATTTCATGCAAAGATGGGCTCCATAAAGGACAGAAATGGTCTGGATCTAACAGAAGCAGAAGATATCAAGAAGAGGTGGCAAGAATACACAAAACTGTACAAAAAGATCTTCATGACCCAGATAATCATGATGATGTGATCACTCATCTAGAGCCAGACATCTTGGAATGTGAAGTCAAGTGGGCCTTAGAAAGCATCACTATGTAGAAAGCTAGTGGAGGTGATGGAATTCCAGTTGAGCTATTTCAAATCCTGAAAGATGAAGGTGTGAAAGTGCTGCACTCAATATGCCAGCAAATCTGGAACACTCAGCAGTGGCCAGAGGACTGGAAAAGGTCAGTTTTCATTCCAATCCCAAAGAAAGGCAATGCCAAAGAATGCTCAAACTACAGCACAATTGCAGTCATCACATGCTGGTAAAGTAATGCTCAAAATTCTCCAAGCCAGGCTTCAGCAATACGTGAACTGTGAACTTCCAGATGTTCAAGCTGGTTTTAGAAAAGGCAGAGGAACCAGAGATCAAATTGCCAACATCCGCTGGTTCATGGACAAAACAAGAGAGTTCCAGAAAAACACCTATTTCTGCTTTATTGACTATGCCAAAGCCTTTGACTGTGTGGATCACAATAAACTGTGGAAAATTCTGAAAGAGATGGGAATACCAGACCACCTTATCTGCCTCTTGAGAAATCTGTATGCAGGTCAGGAAGCAACAGTTCGAACTGGACATGGAACAACAGACAGGTTCCAAACAGGAAAAAGGCGTATGTCAAGGCTGTATATTGTCACCCTGCTTATTTAACTTCTGTGCAGAGTACATCATGAGAAATGCTGGGCTGGAAGAAACACAAGCTGGAATCAAGATTGCCTGGAGACATATCAATAACCTCCTATATGCAGATGACACCACCCTTTTGGCAGAAAGTGAAGAGGAACTAAAAGCCTCTTGATGAAAGTGAGAGGAAAGCGAAAAAGTTGGCTTAAAGCTCAACATTCAGAAAATGAAGATCATGGCATCTGGTCCCATCACTTCATGGGAAATAGATGGGGAAACAGTGGAAACAATGTCAGACTTTATTTTTGGGGCCCCAGAATCACTGTAGATGGTGACTGCAGCCATGAATTTAGAAGACGCTTAGTCCTTGGAAGAAAAGTTATGACCAACCTAGACAGCATATTCAAAAGAGACCTTTGTGGACTAAGGTCAGTCTAGTCAAGGCTATGGTTTTTCCAGTAGTCATGTATGGATGTGAGAGTTGGACTCTGAAGAAGGCTGAGCGCCAAAGAATTGATGCTTTTTGAACTGTGGTGTTGGAGAAGACTCTTGAGAGTTTCTTGGACTGCAAGGAGATCCAACCAGTCCATTCTGAAGGAGATCAGCCCTGGGATATCTTTGGAAGGAACGATGCTAAAGCTGAAACTCCAGTACTTTCGCCACCTCATGTGAAGAGTTGACTCTTTGGAAAAGACTCTTATGCTGAGAGGGATTGGGGGCAGGAGGAGAAGGGGACAACAGAGGATGAGATGGCTGGATGGCATCATAGACTCGATGAACGTTGAATCTGAGTGAACTCTGAGAGATGATGATGGACAGGGAGGCCTGGCGTGCTGCAATTCATGGGGTCGCAAAGAGTTGGACACAACTGAGCGACTGAACTGAACTGACTGAACTGAACTGGCTGTTGAACAGTTCACCTGCTTTGGGTCTCACCTGGAAATCAGAAAATGCAACCTTAGGGACGGCTGTAGACCACTCGTTCCATGAAAGATATATACCAGAAAACAAGTGTCATTTGATATCTATAAACATCATCATCATCACCCTCTTTCTCTCCAGAACTGTCCAATGTTGAGCATACACTGTAGGTCTGGCAATGTACTCTGAGTTTTATTTGTTGAAAACCTGTGAGAACACCGAAAAGTGTACATTATTGTTCACATTTTGCAGATGTGCGAAAGGTCAGTCAGGTATCATTTCATGAAAGGCAGACAGAGACTTAACACAGTTTAAAAGGTTAATAATGGCCTTGTCTAACTCTTTTATATTCAGTAGAAACTTTTTTTCTGGAGAAGGCAATGACACCCCACTCCAATACTCCTGCCTGGAAAATCCCATGGATGGAGGAGCCTGGTGGGCTGCAGTCCATGGAGTCGCAAAGAGTCGGACACAACTGAGCGACTTCACTTTCACTTTTCACTTTCATGCACTGGAGAAGGAAATGCAACCCATTCCAGTATTCTTGCCTGGAGAATCCCAGGGACGGGGGAGACTGGTGGGCTGTCGTCTACGGGGTCGCACAGAGTCAGACATGACTGAAGTGACTTAGCAGTAGTAGCAGCAGCAACAGAAACTTTTTCACAATATGCTCTCTGAAAATCAAAAATCTGGTTTAAAGTAACAGAAAAAAAAAAAAAACCACGTGAGTCAACTTAAACAAAATAAAAAGAGAGAGAGACAATTAATGTATGGTATATAAACTTGCTTCATGAATCAGAGTAACCTGTCAGATCAGGAATTGATCAGGAACCAACGTCAGCAGTTGGAAAGTCAGCAGAAATCCAAATCTGTCTCATGTCTGTTTTGCATTATTTGCTTCATTCTCATCCCTTATCTTACCCTTCTGTCCTGGAACCTCATGAGTTTAATGGCTCTGGCTCCAGCCACATACAGAAATTTTCCTGAATCCTACCTTCTAATTCCCTGAAAGGAGACTCTGAATCTGACTGGCTGGTTTATGACATGCCAGGTGTTCAGCATTGATAAATCAGTGAGAGTGGGTTGAAAGGTCATAATAGGAGGGGACATCTCATTCCTGGAAAGGCAGGGGCAATTCTCATAAAGAGGTATATAGCAAAGATAGCTAGTATTTCACAATATGGGTAAAAATCTATATTTTCTTCTTAGAACATGGTTGGATTACAGGACTCAGTCTGCTTTACAGTTGAGTATAGCAGACAGATTGGATTTTCATCACGGTATGACTGAAAATGATGTGTGCCAATTTAAGGCACAGACCCTTGTAAAACTCATATATATGTTTCCTTCCCTTTAGGGCTAACTGGAACAGGGTGACCTTAGAAGCTATTTTTTTCACATATTTTTTGAGGTATAATTTATGTATGCATGTTAAAAGTATACAGTTTGCTCAGTTTTGACATTAGCATACACTCATCAACAGTCTATCACCACCACCAAGACAATGAACATGCCCATCACCCCAAAAGCTTCCTCATTCCCCTCGGTAAAACCTTCCCACCCCTCCCAATTTTCCCCATCCATCCCAATTTTCCCCATCCCCAGGAAGTCACTGGTCTGAAGCTATCATTTTAAGTTAGCAGGACTTCAGTTGGATTACTAATCGACCAAGTGGAATAGAGCTGCGTTGCCAGACTTCCCAAACTACTCACTAGTGTTACTTGGAAGAAACAAACTTTTAGTATATTTAAGTAATATATTTGCAGGTCTAACTTTTACACCAGTAAGTAGAGCTCTCCTAACTCAACCCAGAGGGAAGGCTCATGGACTGAAAACACATCCCAGAAGATATGTTTTTTCCTCCTGAACCATGAAGAATGAAGCAAGACTCACAGGAGAGCTATAAATGAACTGCAAAATTAAAACCTTCTCAAAGTCATCTATTTGATCTCAGCTACTTGTGTTTTTGTATGCACATCGCTTACTGTAAATCATGATTATAGCTGAAATCCTGATATTATCCATTGTTTAGATTCATTTTTCTTCATTCACTCAATCATATATTGAGGGGACAGAATTGAGTAGTTTTCCTTTTCTCCTTTAGGGAATGCTTACCAAGGACAACTCATTGTCAAAATAGATATGAGATTGTTCTAAAACAGTGAGTATATATTTTTGTATATAATTCTGTACCTAACAATAGAAATTCCAAGTTAATGCAGCAGAGCCATTGTCCCAAAAGAGAATACTGTTTAACTGAGCAAAAGAGAGAGCACTACAAGGATTAAAGAGCAATGTACAGCTTTTTAAGTGGCAAATACAAATATTTTATGAATTCAATTTAAATCAAAGATTTCTAAAGTATCTGTTCTATTTCCTACTTTATTAAAATGCATAACTTTTAGAGTAATATGTTACATGCATTATATATATAGTGTATATATATAATCACATTATATTAATTATGTTACATGTATACATATATATATATATAAACACATATACACACATATATCTCAAAAATGTCTAGCAAAGTAGTCTCTCAAATGTTAATAGTGATTATATCATTGTGATGGGATTGCAAGCAATATTTAATTTTTCATTCTCTATTTTTCTCCTTTAACAAATTTGTATTATAATATAATAAATAAAATTTTAATGGAAAAATATGTGAGCAAAGAGGGAGTTCTGTTCGTTGCCTATGAGTTAATTCTAAAATGCTTTAAAAAGAGAGGTCAAGGAAAATATCAAGAGGCAAGCTGTGTTTATTTTGCAATGGAGAGAAGGGGTAAAGAGAGATAAGAAGGAAATTAATGGAACAACCGCACCTAAGAAACTCTTTAAATATTTGGACAAGGACCACAATCTGTGAGAACTTATTACAGTCATGAATGCATATTAAGATTTTAATACTATGTTGACTTAAAGGATACTTTATTTGGGAGCTGAGGTTCTTCTTACAAGTCAAATTGATCTTTTGCATATTACTCTGGCCCAGAAGAGGGCAGACCGCCACACATAAAGAAGTTTAGCTTGCTCTTTTAAAGAAATGATGCCTATGGCATGACCAACTCCGTACAAAAGGAAATGGTGACTAAGCCTTAAAATATGTGTTGTTCTTTTCTCTCAGCATTTCCATTCCCATTTGCAACCATCTCCAAACACAAATGCTTCTTTCTGAATAAATTATTACTGAAATAACTTCGGTGCCATGATTATTCTTCCTAAAAGGTTTGCATTTATTCTTGGATTAGATCTTTTCTTCTTAGTGGTGAATCTCTTTTAAAATGAAAGTTTACTGCTTCTTAAAAGGGAAGCAAACAAAAGAATTAACTGTAGTAATGAACTGGTCTTATACTTTCAAGCAAGCAGTGAAATGAATGTCAAAGCTGTTTATTTAAAAGAGAGGAAATGATAGCATGAACATGAATAATCTACAGTCCACTGAAGTTAAGCTCTTTGTAGAGAAAAGTTAAGCCTATCTCCAAACTATAAAATGATTGAATAGTATTAAATATATTTTAACATTTGAGACCATTTATTTACTTAAAAATTTAGCAGATGAATTACCATGTTAAATATTTTGAAACTATCAAATGACTTTATTAAATGAGAACTTGAATACAAAACGGTTAAGTAACTGTATCGTGTTTTATTTGGGGTGCTTCACCAAGATTCACTAAGAATTCTTCATGATCTATTGTGTCCTTTTACGATCTGGTTTAAAATGTGCTTGAGGTCAAACTCTAAAGTACAAAAAGTCAGGTTGATATTTAAAATAAGTTCAAGGTGTTAAGTTATCCAAAAATTTATTTGTCTTTGCTTTTCTCATTCTCTGTTTAATGAACTGACTTAAAAATGACCTGTCATTATGAATATAAGGGCTTAAAAGTTACAAACAAATTAACATAGCACTGAAGCCTGAAATTAATAGGAATTGAAGGAAGAATGACCTTTAGGACATTGATTTTTTTTTCTGGAATTTTATTTTAGTATCTACTCTTCTGTTAGAGGATACTAAACTAGTAACTGAACAAATTACTCCAAAGATTTTAGGTTGAATTACAATAATTTTCAAAACAATGAAAAAATTTATAGAAACAATATTTTCCTAAACCTCAAAGAGATTAAAAATGTGTTGATGTATTTAGTTAGGTTTAAAACTTTAAGTCAGTAATTACATTGACTGAAACTATTACTTCCCCAAGATTGAACAGAAATGATTCTTACTTGTTATACTCTAGAATTGTTACTTACATTTCTTATTTTATATTAGACAATTTTTAAAAATCTCATCCACATGATTTCATGCTTAAAAACATTTCTAATTTTGAGATGGGAATTTTAAAATAAACAGCATTAACTTTGAACTTCGAACAGGAAAAATCAGCCTCATTTCAGCTATTCTCCACCTCTGGGTGTGGTTCAGAAGTCACAAAAAAGTATAACCAGCTTAAAGTGTTTGATTTATGACCTGTTCCATCGGGTTTTGGTGACTTTAAAGCATAAAACAAACCCTTTCATTATCTTTTCATGTAGTTTGATAACTTTAGCAATAAAAAGGGGGACATGTATACTAACATTTTCTAAAATGCTTATTAGTGGGAAACAAAGAAAGCTAAACCCCTAGTTAACAAGATTTACAGCTGGTGGACTTAGTCAGTCTAAAATGTCTGGTGTATTACCCTTACTCATATTTTTGGGAACTAGATGGCCTTCCCCCAGCCCTGCCTCCATGGAAATTAAAACATGTCACCTGTTATAAATTTTTAATCTTCCTGCATTTATCAGCAAACAGTGATACCATGTTAAAGTCTGAAAGAATCTTAAAGTTTCTTTGTGTCATTTTGCAGATAGGAAACTAATGTCCTGGAAGAATGCACAATTTAATTCTGTGGGCAGAACTGAGAATTTTTCATATTAAAATCAGACACAATAACTCGTGGTCATTTTTTAGTAAAAAATTCAAGTAAAATTTAGTAAACAATTCAAGAAAACTCAGTGTGATCACTGTCACAGGAGTGAACAATCAGGTCATAGGAAGGCAGACATGGTGAGCCATTCCAATAACCATCTGGTTACCCACAGACCCCACCCATGGCCAGCCACATTCCCTGAGCTTAAGGCATGTCTTTTTCTTGATGAAAGAAAAGTTGTCAGTTTAACCACTGAGTAAATTATGGAGAAAGGCTCTGCTCAGTTACCTGTGTTGGGACTTTTACCCTAGTGTTGTTTGATAGAAACGTAATCTGAGTCATGAATAGAATTTTAAAATTCCTACTAGCCTCACTTTTAAAAAAGTAAAAGGAAACAGGTATAAATATATATATATATAATTTTTACTGGAGTGTAGTTGATTTACAATCTTGATTCCAGCTTGTGTTTCTTCTAGTCCAGCATTTCTCATGATGTACTCTGTATATAAGTTAAATAAACAGGGTGACAGTATACAGCCTTGACATATGCCTTTTCCTATTTGGGACCAGTCTGTTGTTCCATGTCTAGTTCTAACTGTTGCTTTCTGACCTGCATACACATTTTTCAAAGGACAGGTTAGGTGGTCTGGTATTTCCATCTCTTTCAGAATTTTCCACAGTTTATTGTGATCCACACAGTCAAAGGCTTTGGCATAGTCAATAAAGCACATGTTTTTTTGGAACTCTCTTGCTTTTTCCATGATCCATCGGATGTTGGCATCTGCCATCTGGTTCCTCTGCCTTTTCTAAAACCAGCTTGAACATCAGGAAGTTCATGGTTCACGTATTGCTGAAGCCTGGCTTGGAGAATTTTGAGCATTACTTTACTAGGATTTGAGATGAGTGCAATTGTGCAGTAGTTTGAGCATTCTTTGGCATTGCCTTTCTTTGGGATTGGAATGAAAACTGACCTTTTCCAGTCCTGTGGCCACTGCTGAGTTTTCCAAATTTGCTGGCCTATTGAGTGCATCACTTTCACACCTTCATCTTTCAGGATTTGAAATAGCTCCACTGGAACTCCATCACCTCTACTAGCTTTGTCCGTAGTGATGCTTTCTAAGATTGCCGGGAGAAATATCAATAACCTCAGATATGCAGATGACACCACCCTTATGGCAGAAAGTGAAGAAGAACTAAAGAGCCTCTTGATGAAAGTGAAAGAGGAAAGTGAAAAAGTTGGTTTAAAGCTCAACATTCAGAAAGCAAAGATCATGGCATCTGGTCCCATCACTTCATAGGAAATAGATGGAGAAACAGTGGAAACAGTGTCAGATTTTATTTGTTTGGGCTCCAAAATCACTGTAGATGGTGACTGCAGCCACGAAATTAAAAGACTCTTAGTCCTTGGAAGAAAAGTTATGACCAACCTAGATAATATATTTAAAAGCAGAGACATTACTTTGCCGACTAAGGTCTGTCTAGTCAAGGCTATTGTTTTTCCTGTGGTCATGTGTGGATGTGAGAGTCGGACTGTGAAGAAGGCTGAGCGCCGAAGAATTGATGCTTTTTGAACTGTGGTGTTGGAGAAGACTCTTGAGAGTCCCTTGGACTGCAAGGAGATCCAACTAGTCCATTCTGAAGGAGATCAGCCCTGGGATTTCTTTGGAAGGAATGATGCTAAAGTTGAAACTCCAGTACTTTGGCCACCTCATTCGAAGAGCTAGCTCACTGGAAAAGACTCTGATGCTGCGAGGGATTGGGGGCAGGAGGAGAAGGGGATGACAGAGGATGAGATGGCTGGATGGCATCACTGACCCGATGAGCGTGAGTCTGAGTGAGCTCCAGGAGATGGTGATGGACAGGGAGGCCTGGTGTGCTGCGATTTATGGGGTCGCAAAGAGTTGGACACGACTGAGCGACTGAACTGAACTGAACTGATTTACAATGTGTAGGTTTCTTTTGCACAGCGAAGTGAATTGGTTAAACATATACAAATATACACTCTTTTTAGATCTTTCCCATATTGAACTTTACAGAGTATCGAGTTTCCTGTGCTATACGGGAGGTACTGATAGTTATCTATTTTATGTATAAGCATTATGTATATGTCAATATGAATCTCCCAATATCCCTCCCTGCTGCTTGAAAGTATGTTTTAAAGTATATTTTAACTCTGTATATCCACAATGTCATGATTTCATCATGAAATTCTTATAAAAATTATAAATAAAATATTTTACATTACTTTTTCCATATTATCTTTAAATCCAATGTGTATTTTACACTCACAGCTCATCTCAGTTCAGACTAATGGCTAGAGTAACAGAGAGTATGACATCTTCACTTACATGCACAAACTCTAAATAAAAGGAACCAATTATATAAGTATGAAATTCAAGAATAGTTTAACATGATGGGTACAAATAAGCTGATGGTCAGTTTTAGGCCATTAGAGTACAGTAGTTTCTTCTGCCTAGGTTCTAAAGCCAAAATGCTTAGGTTTAAAACTTCCTCACTCTGCACTCATTATTACGTTGGATACCTAGTCAACCTCCTTGTGCTTTGGTTTACTTATCTACAAAATAACAGAAATAGAATTTACCTACCCTATGGGATTCTGTGGGATTAAATATGCCTAAAGCATCCAGAAGAGTGCTGGGACATGGCAGTATTCTGCCAATGTTGGCAGTTACTATTACTATTATTATTACTTCTCTAGAACAATGATTGTCAAAGTGTGTTCTGTGGACCATCAGCATCAGCATCACCTGCAAACTTGTTGCAAATGCAGAGCTACTGCTTAAGAATCTTCCATTTAATGAGATTCCCAGATGATTCATATGCACATTAAAACAGGAAGGAATATCCTAGAGGTGAAGAAGAGAAATTATAAAAATGACAAATATAACATATGGGAATTATAGATAAAGCTTCAATTTTCAAAAAGAAAAACTGGTTTATTAGTTAGGGTTCTCCAGAGAAATAGAACCAATAGGAGAGAGAAGAAGAGAAATTTATTTATTAAAATATATTGATTTATTTGAGTAATTAATGGAGGCTCTATCAGTCTGCTCTCTGCAAGCTGGAGACCCAGGAAAGCAAGTGGTACACTTGGAAGGTCTGAAAGCCTGAAAACCAATGGTGTTGAGTCCAGCCCAGATATGAAGCCTTGAGAACCAGGAGTACCACGGACAAAAGATTGATGTCCAAACTCCATCGATAAGACAGACACAGAAGAGGCCACAAAGGCAGAGCATGCCACCCTTCTCCTACCTTTTGGTTCTACTCAGGCCTTCCCACTTTGGGGAAATCAATCTGCTTTATTCAGTCTACCAATTCCAATGCTAATCTCTCCTGGAAACATCCTCACAAATATATCCTGCAACAATGTTTTACTGGGTATCTGGGCATCCAATGATCCAGTCAAGTTGACACATCAATTAACTGTCACATTGGGAAAAATGTTATTAAGCAAGTGAGGAGTGATGAAAATATCAAAATATAAAAAATTTGGCACAGAGACAAAGTAAAAACCCAAGGAATTCTAGCTATAACAAGTATGAATAACTTCTTTTTAAAATGATTCATCACCAACAAAAAGACAAAATTCATTGTGGCAGAAGAAATCAAAGGTAGAAACTGATGTCTCATTTAAAGTCTCACAGCCCTCCCTGGTTAACAGCTCACATTTGCAAAGCAATTAGTTGGAGCCTCTTAACATCCCAGTGAAGATGTTCAAGCAGGTGATTTCTCCTCTTTTGATAAACTGAGAAGATGAGACCTGGAGAAATTGTGACTTTCTTACATTACAGAGAATTAAATGACAGATCTAAAATCAGTATCCCTGAATTTTTCTTCATCAGATCCTCATAGCACATCAGTTCAGTTCAGTCTCTCAGTTGTGTCCAACTCTTTGTGACCCCATGGACTGCAGCACACCAAGCCTCCCTGTCCATCACCAACACCTGGAGCTTACTCAAACTCATATCCATCGAGTCGGTGATGCCATCCAACCATCTCATCCTCTGTTGTTACCTTCTCCTTCTGCCTTCAATCTTTCCCAGCATCAGGGTCTTTTCCAATGAGTCAGTTCTTTACATCAGGTGGCCAAAGTATTGGAGCTTCAGCTTCAGCATCGGTCCTTCCAATGAACATTCAGGACTTATCTCCTTTAGGATGGATTGGTTGGATCTCCTTGCAGTCCAAGGGACTCTCAAGAGTCTTCTCCAACACCACAGTTCCAAAGCATCAATTCTTAGGTGCTCAACTTTCTTTATAGTCCAACTCTCACATACACACATGACTACTGGAAAAAACCATAGCTTTGACTAGACAGACCTTTGTTGGCAAGGTAATATCTCTGCTTTTTAATATGCTATCTAGATAATAATACTAATATTATGCCCAAATACCAGTCCTTTTATGAGCTCTATTCATTTGCTGAGGTTTCAGGGGCTCCACTGATATTTTCCTTGATGTAAGTGGTACTGTGAGCCTCTTCCTCCCCATTACTCCCCAGTGGGCCATCCACTCCATTGACTCTTGCTGCAGGGTTATTCTCACTTTTCCTGTGGTAGCTATCTTGTGGTACGTGCGAGATGCCAAAATCCCAGCTGCACTGGGCATCCTCTACCCACAGGACCTTATATATCTCGGCCACTTGCACCCATGGGCCTGCAGATTGAACCAGCTTTGCTGCCACTTCATTACCCCCACCTCTCTGTAACCTGCAACATCAACACCAAATTCTGGTCCAGGGCTAAGTGATAGCTTTCACATCAAAAAAAAAAAAAAAAATCATTCATTCCAAACCTAGTAGTGGGACAGATCCATAATCATATAGAAAGCAGAGAAACCATGCACCCATTACCCATTCTCTGTGAGTGAAGAAAAGAAGGGATAGTTATGCCCTCCTGAGGTCTGCTGTCTTTCCTTTTGGTATCTCTTCCTTTTAGTATAATTGCCATTCCAGCACTGCTTGTTTTTAGCAAAATTTTATCCTGAGCTTTAAACCCTTTTGAACTATTTTTAGAAAAAAGCCTACAATAGAATCATGAGCCCAAGGGATCATAAAAGTTCTCAATAATCTTCACTTTTTCCCCATTATCATAGCAAATACCAAGTCACAAAGAATTAAAAATAATCCAAATTGGAAAAGAAGAAGTAAAACTCTCACTGTTTGCAGATGACATGATCCTCTACATAGAAAATCTTAAAGACTCGACCAGAAAACTACTAGAGCTAATCAGTGAATATAGTAAAGTTGCAGGATATAAAATCAACACTCAGAAATCCCTTGCATTCCTATACGCTAATAATGAGAAAGTAGAAAAAGAAGTCAAGGAAACAATTCCATTCACCATTGCAACGAAAAGAATAAAATACTTAGGAATATTCCTACCTAAAGAAACTAAAGACCTATATATCGAAAACTATAAAACACTGATGAAAGAAATCAAAGAGGACACTAATAGATGGAGGAATATACCATGCTCATGGCTTGGAAGAATCAATACAGTGAAAATGAGTATACTCCCCAAAGCAATCTACAGATTCAATGCAATTCCCATCAAGCTACCAGCAGGATTTTTCACAGAACCAGATCAAATAATCTCAAGATTTGTATGGAAATACAAAAAACCTCGAATAGCCAAAGCAATCTTGAGAAAGAAGAATGGAACTGGAGGAATCAACTTGCCTGACTTCAGGCTCTACTACAAAGCCACAGTCACTAAGACAGTATGGTACTGGCACAAAGACAGAAATATAGATCAATGGAACAAAATCAAAAGCCCTGAGATTAACCCACATACCTATGGACACCTTATCTTCGACGAAGGAGGCAAGAATATACAATGGAGTAAAGATAGTCTCTTTAACAGGTGGTGCTGGGAAAACTGGTCAACCACTTGTAAAAGAATGAAACTAGACCCCTCTCTAACACCATACACAAAAATAAACTCAAAATGGATTAAAGATCTAAATGTAAGACAAGAAACTATAAAACTCCTAGAGGAGAACATAGGCAAAACACTCTCCGACATAAATCACAGCAGGATCCTCTATGATCCAACTCCCAGTATACTGGAAATAAAAGCAAAGATAAACAAATGGGATCTAATTAAAATTAAAAGCTTCTGCACAACAAAGGAAACTATAAGCAAGGTGAAAAGACAGCCTTCTGAATGGGAGAAAACAATAGCAAATGAAACAACTGACAAACAACTAATCTCAAAGATATATAAGCAACTTATGCAGCTCAACTCCAGAAAAATAAATGATCCAATAAAAAAATAGGCCAAAGAACTAAATAGGCATTTCTCCAAAGAAGACATACAGATGGCTAACAAACACATGAAAAGATGTTCAACATCACTCATTATCAGAGAAATGCAAATCAAGACCACAATGAGGTACCAGTCAGAATGGATGCGATCCAAAAGTCTACAAGCAATAAATGCTGGAGAGGGTGTGGAGAAAAGGGAACCCTCTTACACTGCTGGTGGGAATGCAAACTAGTACAGCCATTATGGAAAAAACTGTGTTGATTCCTTAAAAAGTTGCAAATAGAACTGCCTTATGATCCAGCAATCCCACTGCTGGGCATACACACTGAGGAAACCAGAATTGAAAGAGACACATGTACCCCAATGTTCATTGCAGCGCTGTTTATAATAGCCAGGACATGGAAGCAACCTAGATGTCCATCAGCAGATGAATGGATAAGAAAGCTGTGGTTCATATACACTATGGAATACTACTCAGCCCTTAAAAAGAATAAATTTGACTCAGTTCTAATGAGATGGATGAAATTGGAACCGATTATACAGAGTGAAGTAAGCCAGAAAGAAAAACACCAATACAGTATACTGACACATATATATGGAATTTAGAAGACAGTAATGATGACCCTATATGTGAGACAACAAGAGACACAGAGGTATAGAGTGGACTTTTGGACTCTGAGGGAGAGGGAAAGGGTGGGATGGTTTGGGAGAATGGCAATGAAACATGTATATTTTCCTGTAAGAAATGAAACGCTAATCTATGTTCAATGTAGGATGCAGGATGTTGGGGCTGATGCACAGGATGATTCAAGTAGAGGATGTGGGGTGGGAGGTGGGAGGGGGCTTCGGCATTGGGAGATTGTGTTCACCTATGGCTGATTCGTGTCAATGTATGGCAAAACAAATACAGTATTGTAATTAAAAAAAAATAAATTTAATTTAAAAAATTAAAAATAAAAATATAGAAATTTAAGTGCAAATGAGAAAAGGTTTTTATTTTTCAGTAATATATGCTGACTTAATAGGTACAAATAGTGATAGATGAAGATTAACACTATGCCAAGAGCAAAATACTTTATTCAGCTGATTAAGAATCCCAGTAATAAAACTGAGAAATAAAGTTAATACTTACTCTAATATATCTACTGCTGCTGCTAGGTCACCTCAGTCATGTCCGACTCTTCGCAACCCCATGGACTGCAGCCCACCAGGCTCCTCCATCCATGGGATTTGCCAGGCAAGAGTACTGGAGTGGGGTGCCATTGCCTTCTCCTAATATATCTACTCTAATCTAATAGTTGCTTGACTCTTGTTTCATAAGGATTTGGAAGGACGGGATAGAATTTCTAAAGCCAAACGGCTACTATCATCATGAACTTTAGAGACTACTGCTGATATTATTATTTTCATTTTATACATGAGGAATATGAGGCTTCAAAATAATGTTCTTGCTCAAGATTCTATGAAAAGGAGAATCTCTTGGATTATGACAATAATTGAAAGCATCTTGATGTTGACTCTTGTTAAAGATATCCATGATATTTATATAATCTCAGTTTCAAATAAAAACATATTAGTTTTCAGTACATTTACCAAATTTAGGTGACTATTGTGCAAGAGTAGCAGTAGATCCAGCTACTCACGCATGTCCAGAGTCATATGCTGTCAAACAGCAATACCAATAAGATGAATTCCAAATAAAAAGGGAAGGAAGCCAAGCTGGATATGTTTCATGAAAAAAACAAGCAGATTTCCTTGGTGCCAAGATATTTGGCAGCTTTCTGATGCATGACTGCTTCTCCTTCCTGTTTCTCTCACTTCATCCCATAATGTATAGCCTTATAAATACCTAAGCAAGTGTCTTAGGAGTAAGTTATAAGTTGTAAATCAGCTCATGAGATCTGAGCAGAGATTATCTTAAAATAACAGAACAGCATCCAGACATTTCAAGGTCTGACTGAACACTATGCAATCTACCAGAATACTGTGGACCAGCCTTGAATCTGAAAGAGAAGAGCAAATGTGGAGAAGAATGGAAAAGAGGGAAGAAGAAGGGAGTAAAGGAGGCATTGCTGATATTTCCTGTTCACACACGGTCCAAGAGACAGGATATCTTCCAGGCCAACTGACCCAGAGTCCATCTGACAACAATATCTTTTGTGACGACTGATTCCGTAGAGAAAAATGTTCAAAATCTGCCTTTAATAATTTGCTTAAATGGATGAATAAGTAAGTAGGACAATACTCTGTCCTGTAATTATCCTAGGTACCTAATAGATACAGTCCTGATTAAATTAATCAATTGCTTTCTGGTTTAAGTATCTCAGACTCTTGTGAATTAGAGTGACCAATTCTGGCCATGCTTAATCTAAGACAATGATAAGAACTTGTATCACATTAGTAAGTATCAGGGCTGGAATAAGGGCCATTTTAAGTTCTTCTTTTCAAACTTGGGCTGATCCTGCACCAGTGTTGCCTAATTTTTCTTTTAACTCAAGGACCCCTTTGAAAATCTGATGAAAACTAGAAGCTCATAGCACAGAACACACACACACACACACACACACACACACACACACACACACACACAACTATCATTTCAAGGGATTCATAAAACTTGAAGCTTATCCATGGACTCTCACTTACAAATTCTCCATCCTCAAGAAACTTCCAGTCTGACTAAAAGATAATCACAGAAATATGACCCTACTGGTAAAGAGTTCACATGCCAATCCAGGAGACGTAGGAGACGTGAGTTCAATCCCTGCAGGAAGATCCCCTGGAGGAGGGCAGGGCAACGCACTCCAGTATTCTTGCCAGGAAGATCCCATGGACAAAGGAGCCTGGTAGGCTACAGTCCATGGGATCACAGAGTCAGACACAACTGAAGTGACTCAGTACACACACTATATTTCTTACTCACACACACAGAGAGAGAAAGAGAGAGGAATTCACTCTAAGGAGGAAACTGGAAATCCCTTTTAAATGAGCATAGGATGGTATGTGTTAGTTTTAGTATGTGTATGTGTGTGCAAGCTTGGAGATAGATTGATTGCCCTGCCCAATAAAGGAAACAGAAATATGAATTGCTAGAGATACCTGGAAGGAAGAATCTTGACTCTAATTGGCCTCTAAGAAGAAAGGACAGAATCCCAGCAGCATGGGGGCAGAGAGGAAGGTCTGGAGCAGAGACAGGTGCTTGGCAGCACGAGCTAATAGAGAGAGGCAGCATGTGACTTCACAACTCAGTCCTTTAGGTGTGTTAACACAATGAAGGGTTTTTTCTCACAAACCACCTCATGAGTCTGAGCAGCTAGCTATCCAAGTTGATTAGCTTTTTAAGTGGCTACTCAGCAAACCACTCCACTTTCATCTTTTGTCTCCACTCTCAAAACCTAAGACTTTCTCATGAGTGCAGTTGCTAGGGAAGAGGGAGTAGGTGGTCCCATACCTGCAATAAGCACATTTCACTTCTGTCACAGTCCCCTGACTGAGACATGCCCCAGCCCAGTGCAAGGGCACTGGGAAGTAAGGATTTCTATATGTCCACGATGAGAGGAAAACCCGATCTTAGTGAGTTTCCAAAATGTTTATTACAAAATATATCTAATAGAGGAGTAATTTGTTCACTCTAGAGGAGGAAATGGCAACTCACTCTAGTATTCTTGCCTGAAGAATTCTATGGACAGAAGAGCCTGATGGGCTACAGGCCGAGGGGTTGCAAAGAGTCAAACATAACTGAGCCACTGAGCACCATTTGTTTGCTGGGGGTGTCCACTGTTAAATTTCTCATTTGTGTCCTGTATAAAATCCTCAGTAGATACTTAGTCTTTACAGGAACTCAAAGAACTGCTGAGCTCTGCATATCAGTGGGGAACAAACTAGGTATAGAAAGCACTATTCTGTAGCTACAGTTACAGCACCAATGATACATTGCCATGAGACCAACAGCTTCCCAAGGTGGAAAAGAACTGCCTGGCTTCAGATTCAGGCTATATTCTACAGCTGAGAAAGGTTAGTGACTTATGCATCTGTAAAATGAATAAGCTTGATTTGATAACTCTAGTATTAAATTATACAGTGCTAGCAATAGATGGAAAAGTAATTAAAGAAGAGAAAAATCAATATAAGGATGAAATTATTTTTGGCAGGTAACCTCATTCATTAGCCTATTATGACCAATCTATTACTACCTCTGATGATCATTTCTACTAATGAGATTTTATCAGGCAAGACATATCAAAAATCTAATTTTGGTTTCTTTGAATTTAACACTCAGCATAAGAATATACTCTTAAGTCAAATCAAATGGGATTAGATATTGACTTTAACTACATTTTATTTTCCATAAAAAGAAATAAGCTAAGATGGGTAAAACTTGGCACAATGTATTTGCCTCAACATTTGGTGAATGTATTTAGGATAGTTGTATATAACAAGCTGATCATGCATCAAGATTTGCCTGGGACAGTCACAGAAAAATTATGAATAGCTCCTCATTTCATTCTCAAAAGTATCTGAGTTTGAACAGTGTTTTATGTCACCCAGTATTTATACCATAAGATTGTTCAGCAACTGATTTTTGTGTCCACTCAGCACCAGAGCTCTTATTTGCTGCTGTTATAATCAGACTCCAAATTAACCTAAATCCAACACTGGGGATAACTTAGAATTCATGTGAAATATTAATTTGTCTTTTATCTCTATATTACTTACTTTAAGTATAAGGTTTTCCATGTTCACATCACTAACAAAGCAATCAAAATAAATGATTGTTTTCTCCTGGATGATTTGCAAGAGGAAATCCACCACTTGGGGGTGAACAATCGTTTCTGATTACTCTAAGGTAAGCAGAAGCCAGTAATAACAAGCATTATCCTGTTCCATTCAACATTAGTCTGAACAAAATACCTGCTACATAGAGCACTGAGAAACACAAAAACATTTCATAGATTTCTTTTAGCAGCACATACTATCCCTGAGAATAACTCTTTTCTAGCTCAAAATTTAAAAAAAATAAACCAATAAAATGTTGCAGTGCTCTCATCAGGTAAAATATGGATCTCCCAATGACCTTCTTATAATTGCTGTAAAAAGGAGTAATTTTAAGTTTGTTTTAGAAGAGTATTTACCTCCTTTTTGGTTTAAAAATTCAATACATTTTTAATACTTCTTTAATGTTGATTCCCCCCCACAGTGCTAAATTACCTTGTATTCCTCTCATTAATCATATTCCTTAAGGATCAACAATTAGGTAGAATAAGATCACCAAATGTTAGCAGAAGCAACTCAAAGCTGATGTCAAACTAGTGATGCCAACAGTACAATTTGCATCACCTCTGATGACTTGCCCCCCCAAGTCTCACTCAGTAGATTTTGCAGCTATAGACATCTGCTATTTCTCTCTCTCCCAGAATCTTGGTTTTTCTCTTTCATAGGCACAGAGGTTGTTTATGTTCAGTTCAGTTACTCAGTCATGTCCAACTCTTTGCAGCCCCATGGACTGCAGTATGCCAGGCTTCCCTGTCCATCACCAACTCCTGGAACTTGCTCAAATGCATGTCCATCAGTTGGTGATGCAATGCAATCGTCTCATCCTCTGTCGACATCTTCTCCCACTGTGTTCAATCTTTCCCAGCATCAGGGTCTTTTCCAGTGAGTAAGTTCTTCACATCAGGTAGCTAACGTATTGGAGATTCAGCTTCAGCATCAGTTCTTCCAATGAACATTCAAGACTGATTTCCTTTAGGATGGACTGGTTGGATCTCCTTGCCGTTTTACGGACTCTCAAGAGTCTTCTCCAACACCACAGTTCAAAAGCATCAATTCTTCGGCACTCAGCTTTCTTTTTCACCCAACTCTCACATCCATACATGACTACTGGAAAAGCCATAGCTTTAACTAGACAGATATTTATCTGCCTTTCAATGTGCTGTCTAGGTTAGTCATAACTTTTCTTCCAAGGTGCAAGGATCTTTTAATTTTATGGCTGCAGTCACCATCTACAGTGATTTTGGAGCCCAAAAAAATAGTTTGTCACTGTTTCCACTGTTTCCCCATCTATTTGCCATGAAGGTATGGAACCAGATGGCATGGTCTTAGTCTGCTGAATGTTGAGTTTTAAGCCAACTTTTTCACTCTCCTCTTTCACTTTCATCAAGAAGATCTTCAGTTCTTCATTTTATGCCACAAGATGGTATCATCTGCATATCTGAGGTTATTGATATTGCTCCCAGCAATCTTGATTCCAGCTTGTGCTTCATCCAGTCCAGCATTTCTCGTGATGTACTCTGCATATAAGTTAAATAAGCAGGGTGACAATATACAGCCTTGACATATTCCTTTTCCTATTTGGAACCAGTCTGTTGTTCCATGTCCAGTTCTAACTATGGCTTCATGATCTGCATACAGATTTCTCAGGAGTCAGATCTGGTGGTCTGGTATTCCCATTTCAAAGAATTTTCCGCAGTTTGTTGTGATCCACACAGTCAAAGGTTTTGGCGTATTCAACAAACCAGAAGTAGGCATTTTGTTGGAATTCTCTTGCTTTTTCTATGATCTAGCAGATGTTGGCAATTTGATCTCTGGTTCCTCTGCCTTTTCTAAAACCAGCTTGAACATCTGGAATTTCACAGTTCACATATTGTTGAAGCCTGGCTTGGAGAATTTTGAGCATTACTTTAGTAGCATATGAGATGGGTGCAATCGTGCAGTAGTTTGAACATTCTTTGGCATTGCCTTTCTTTGGGATTGGAATAAAAACTGACCTTTTCCAGTCCTGTGGCCACTGCTGAGTTTTCCAAATTTGCTGGTATATTGAGTGCAGCACTTTCACAGCACCATCTTTTAGGATTTGAAATAACTCAAATGGAATTCCATCACCTCCACTAGCTTTGTTCATAGTGATGCTTTCTAAGGCCCACTTGACTTCACATTCCAGGATGTCTGGCTCTAGGTGAGTGATCACACCATCATGGTTATCAGGGTCATGAAGATCTTTTTAGTATATTTCTTCTGTGCATTGTTACCACCTCTTGTTAATGTTTTCTTCTTCTGTTAGGTCCAGACTATTTCTTTTCTGTATTGTGCCCATCTTTGCATGAAACGTTCCCTTGTTATTCCGATTTTCTTGAAGAGATCTCTAGTCTTTCCCATTCTGCTTTCCTGTATTTCTTTGCATTGGTCACTGAGGAAGGCTTTCTTATCTCTCCTTGCTATACTTTGATACTCTGCATTCAAATGGGTATATCTTTCCTTTTCTTCTTTGATTTTCACTTCTCTTCTTTTCACAGCTATTTGTAAGGTCTCCTCAGATGGCCATTTTACTTTTTTCACATTTCTTTTTCTTGAGGATGGTCTTGATCCCCATCTCCTGTACAATGTAACAAACCTCCATGCGTAGATCATCAGGCACTCTGTCTATCAGATCTAGGCCCTTAAATCTATTTATCACTTTCACTGTATAATTTTAAGGGATTTGATTTAAGTTGTACCTGAATGGTCTAGTGATTTTCCCTATTTTCTTCAATTTAAGTCTGAATTTGGCAATAAGGAGTTCATGATCTGAGCCACAGTCAGATCCTGACTGTATAGAGCTTCTCCAACTTTGGCTGCAAAGAACATAATCAATTGATTTCAGTATTGACCATCTGGTGATGTCCATGTGTAGAGCTTTCTCTTGTGTTGTTGGAAGAGGGTGTTTGCTATAACCAGAGCATTCTCTTGGCAAAACTCTAGCCTTTTCTCTGCTTCATGTTGTACACCAAGGCCAAATTTGCCTGTTACTCCAGGCATCTCTTGACTTCCTACTTTTGCATTCCAGTCCCCTATAATAAAAAGAACATGTTTTGGGGGTGTTAGTTCTAAAAGGTCTTGTAGGTCTTCATAGAACCATTCAACTTCAGCTTCTTCAGCATTACTGGTTGGGGCATAGAGTTGGATTACTGTGATACTGAATGGTTTGCCCTGGAAAAGAACAGAGATCATTCTTTTGTTTTTTATATTGCATCCAAGTACTGCATTTCAGACTCTTTTGTTGACTATGATGGTTATTCCATTTCTTCTAAAGGATTTGTGCCCACAGTAGTAGATATAATAGTCATCTGAGTTAAATTCACCCATTCCAGGCTATTTTAGTTCACTGATTCCTAAAATGTCAATGCTCACTTTTGTCATCTCCTGTTTGACCACTTCCAATTTACCACGATTCATGGACCTAACATTCAGGTTCCTATACAATATTGCTCTTTATAGCATTGGATTTTACTTCCATCACCAGTCACATCCATAGCTGGGTGTTTTGTTTTGTTTTGGTTTTTGCTTTGGCTCCATCTCTTCATTCTTTCTTGATTTATTTCTCCACTCTTCTCCAGTAGCATATTGGGCATCTACTGACCTGAGGAGTTCGTCTTTCAGTGTCATATCTTTTGCCTTTTCATATTGTTCACAGGATTCTCAAGGCAAGAATACTGAAGTTGTTTGCCATTCCCATCTCCAGTGGACCACATTTTGTCAGAACTCTCCACCATGATCCATCCGTCTTGGGTAGCCCATAGTTTCATTGAGTTAGACAAGGCTGTGGTCCACGTGATCAGATTGTTTCATTTTCTGTGACTGTGGTTTTCATCCTGTCTGCCCTGTGATGGAGAAGGATAAGAGGCATAAGGAAGCTTCCTTGATGGCAGAGACTGACTGAAGGGGAAACTGAGTCTTGTTCTGATAGGCAAGGCCATGCACAGTAAATCTTTAATCCAATTTTCTGTTGATGAGGGAGGCAAGGGCAGGGGGGTGGAGGGCTGTGTTCCCTCCCTGTTGTTTGACCTGAGGCCAAGCTATGGTGGAGGTAATGAAGATAACGGCAGCCTGCTTGAAATGTCCCAGGCATGCACTGCTGTGCTCAGCGCCCCCAACCCTGCAGTGAGCCATTGCCAACCCATGCCTCTGCCAGAGACTCCTGGACACTCATGGGCAAGTCTGGGTGAATCTCTTGTGGGGTCACTGCTCCTTTCTCCTGCGTCCTGGTGTGCACAAGGTTTTGTTTGTGCCCTCCAAAAGTCTGTTTCCCCAGTCCTGTGTAAGTTCTTGTGTCTCTATGGTGGGGTTAATGGTGACTTCCTCCAAGAGGCCTTATGCCATACCCAGGTCTACTGCACCCAGAGCCCCTGTCCCTGCAGCAGTCCACTGCTGATCCGTACCATTACAGGAGACACTCAAAACATGAGCCAAATGTAATGGTCAGAAATGGATTTTTTTTTTTTTTTAGTATAGATAAGATTTATTACATCAAAAACTACAGAGAAATATCAATATTAAAAAAAAATATATGCACCAGGGAAATACAGAGAGGTCAGGCTCAGTTGTGCAAGTCATTCCCTTACCAAGTATCACAGGATACAGCTTTTTCTCTTGTACCAAAGTAGCTAATTATATCCTTAAATCATTAAAAATCTAAGGCAAGGGATGGCCTTCAGCCACTCAGTAAGTTTCATGATATTTCAATAGCAAGATTACCCTATTTGGCTTATTTTAATATCACATATTGCTGGTAAGTTTCTGTAGAAGATGGAAAAGCTTCATTTACAAACCCTTAATTTAGAGTTTGATATGCTTCTGTTAATACTAAATTTGATCCACGTATACTGTGAAGGATTCTAAGGTAATTATCACTGAATGCTGGAAAATGTACAATGATTCCAGAGGGAAACCAGCAGCAGATTTTCATTGACATAAAAGAACTTGGGTTCCCTCTTTCAATTGCCTCCCAAAGTCAACAGATGCAAAAAACAGAAGAGAGATTGAGACATTTGTAATTGATTGAGCAGTTGCAATAGCTATGTTATTTTAAAGCAAATACCCCTAACCACAATTTCATAATTATAATCTTAAAATGACAGTAATTTGTTACCTCTATCATACTTCTCAATTGACTCAGTAAAATTTTTAATATTTAGTTCAATTTTTGAAATCCAAATAAGAATCTTACAGTGCAATTTAATGTTTTATAAATTCTCCTTTACCCTCGCTCTTTCTCTCCTTGCAAAATAATTTGTTGATATAAAGCAAGTTATCCACATTCCTTAGAGCATCATACATTCCAAATTTTATTAATTACATTCTATGGTGTCATTTAACATCCTCATCAAGCCTTAATTTTTCATATTCATCACTTTTGGTTAAAACTAGGCAAAACTTATATTGAAAAGTTGACAAAATGCTTTCTTTGTCCCTTTTTATCTACTTATGATCATGTTTTGGGAAATGGGAATTGATCCCCAAATACCTTATTTTTAGATCTGGTTTCTTCCCAATGTACCTGCATTCTACTTATCTTCTTATTTATTGTTTGAATTTCATACCTAAAGTGACTCTGGAAAGTATTTTGAAGAATAGAATTAGGAAGAGGATAGAATTGTAGCCTGAGCCATCATAAAACAGTTCCTTACTTTGGGATGTAATGAGTTAAGTGAAAAACTCTCAATGACCACATCAATGATTTTGAAGAGCTAAGGCTACACCCAGTAGCAGTTTGAATAACATCCTTGAAAAGGGTGTGTTACTCACAGTAATATTAGCTGTTTAACTTCATACACTTTTTTTTCCAGATGCTATTTCATAGAATATGAACTCCTCAATTAATGAGTTTATATTTTGTTCTGACAATTTCTAAAATATGGCTGTGGAAAATAGAGCCAAGATTCTCAGGTTATAAACCATGTAACATGGTTTATATGTGAAAATCTCTGATTAAAATCTATAAATTCTAGTTGATGTTGATTTGATGATTTAAAAATAGATCTTATTTATGTCCTAGTTGCACAAGTGGAAATAAGGCAATGCTGTCTTTGCTGTTAACTGCTTGTTTTCCTTTGGTTTGCTTGCTTGTTTTAAATTTTGTCAGTATATCAGTCCTTTAGAAGTTTGAAAAAGAGCTTGGAATTTATACTTTCAATATTGTATGCAGATAATCAGTGTTGCTAGAACTTTTAAAATATATTTTGGAAAGCCTTCACTTGTCTTTAGCAATGTTAATCAACGAAACTGAACTAATATCATACTAGTTTCGTTCTATCAATTGCTGTTTCCTTAAAGAAATTACTGGATCATATGCCAAATGACCTGAGTTCTGGCCCTGATACAAACTAACTCTGGGAACAAGAGAAGATCACTTTTACTCACAATACTGTTCATAGATGATTCTAAGGTTTTGCATGTCATATGAGTAGAGCATGTATGGCCTTTGTTGGACCTTAGAAATGTTATCTTTCCAAGAATGTTTCTCTAGCGAACTGCCTTGCAGGTCAGGAGAATCTTCCTCCAGAGCAGAGGGCAAGTTTATTTCTTCTCCAGTATATTAAAGGTAGGAGCTTCTCAGGTGGCACTAGTGGTAAAGGACCTGCCTGCCAATCCAAGAGATATAAGAGATGCAGATTCGATCCCTGGATCAGGAAGATCCCCTGGAAGAGGGCATGGCAACCCACTTCAGTATTCTTGCCAGGAAAATCCCATGGACAGAGGAGCCTGGCAAGCTGCAGTCCATGAAGTTGGAAAGAGTACGACATGACTGAAGAGACAGCATGCGTGCACATAACAAAGGTAATGTTTTCTTCTGGACATAAGTTGGGCAGTTTGCTCTGCAACTCATTATAAAATAGTAGGGTTTCTGTAAGCTTAGGGCTCTTCAGCTGTCACACAACACATTGCCCCCATGTGCACAGCACATGCCCCTCTTCAGCAATATGAAATCTAGGTCTGGTACTCGTGGTACTGTCTAGAAAGGCTACATGATGTAAACCTGAAGCTTGTGCTCCTTGGTGTGTTGTGAGTACTGAATTCTTGTCTTTCTGACAAGGGAGTGTTATGACGTCTGTCGGTTTCTGTAATACAGTAGCAGAATAATTTGCTAACTTCCTTAACACATCATATAATTTATCTTTAGAATAAAGGCAATAGTCTATAAATGGGTTTAAATTTATGTTTTCATTCTTATTCAATACAGAAAAGGAAGAGTTTTGTTTCATGTCCTCAAGGGCTTACCATCTTTCTGAGGCTGAAATGTGTAAAAAAGCGCTGTACCTTCTGCCCCAGTAGTCATGTCTATAACTCGGTTGGAAAGCTGAGTGGGTTGGAAGATGAGAGGAAAGAGCAACTTTCCTGAGGTCAGGTGTTTTTCTTGTTGCCTGGCAGAAAGGAAGAGAATGGAGACTGTTATCTGCCATAACTAGGAAAACTAGGAAAGAAAGATAATACCCTAGGGAATGAAATCTGATCTCAGAGCTGAGAGGAACTACAAGAATTATTTTCATGAAAAACCACTGAAATACAGGAATGCAAGCAGAGATGTTCATGTCTCCAGTGACAAAGCACAAAACAGGACTGGAGAGATGAGAATCCTTCCTACTTCTGCACAGAACAGCCTTCTCCTCATCACCAGAAGGCTCAGACTGGTACATCACCATATCGTCTAGAGTAACTGCATCTGAGCAGCCCTGGTGCTCAACGGCGACCAGCATCTACAGACGACACAGCAGTACCAGTGTCAGGCTGGAGGACAGACAGTGGGCACCTCTTGTGGAACCAGCTTCTGAGTACACATGAAGTTGTGTGTGCTTAGTCGCGTCCAACTCTGTGTGACCCCATGGTCTGTAGCCTGCCAGGCTCTTCTCTCCATGGGGATTCTCCAGGCAAGAATACTGGAGTGGGTTGCCATGCCCTCCTCCAGAGGATCTTCCCAACCTAGGGATTGAACCCAGGTCTCCTACATTGCAGGCAGATTCTTTACTGTCTGAGCCACCAGAGGAGCCCACACATGAAGCTATCCTGAGTATCATTAATACTAGAAATGTTTGATGGATAACTCCCAGGGTACTGAGTTACTACTTGAGCAGGTTGGGATAAAATCCAAAACACTTTTGGTCATTATAATTCATTTGTATACGTTATCAGCCATTTGTACCCATGACTAGTGAGACATGAGGAAACTCAGGTTACACAGTAAATACAGTGAAATACGGTGCGTTGTAACAATGTTCTGTTATAGAAACACAGAACAGAAAATATTTGGGCTAGATCTTGAGAGATAAATAGGCTTTTGTTAAATAGCCAAGAAAATAAAGAGAAAACTGTTGCAAAGGCATAAACCCAGGATTATAGATTTCAAATTGAACTTTTAAATTTTAACTTGCAAGTATAAAATTATCGATATTTTTAAGATTGAATTATCAATACCTAACTGAGAAAAAAGAAAATATTCAAAAGGTACATTTTACATAGGTGCATACATGTGTGCTCAGACATTCAGTCGTGTCTGATTTTTTTGTGACCCCATGGATTGCAGCCCTCCAGGCTCCTCTGTCCATGTGATTATCCAGGCAAGAATATTGGAGTGGGTTGCCATTTCCTCCTCCAGGGAATCTTCCAGATGCCGGGATTGAACCCATTACTCCTGCAGCTCCACTATTGGCAGGCAGATTCTTTACAACTGAGCCACCTGGGAATCGTCTACATTTTACAAATACAAATACAAATTTCTCACTTCAAAAGATTGTCTACAGTGGTAGTACTCCATGCTTTGCAAACTCAACTTCTATTGGTAAAATACTCTTCAATTACATTCTTGTAATTGAAGGAAGGATGTATAGTATACTTCCCTACTTATATAATATATACACATTCATTCTGGACCCACTTACTAATAAATACAGCCTTCAATTTTTTCTCCAAAATTCCATATATTACATTAATATTTTATTTTTAAATTCTAGTGAGGTCGCTCAGTCATGTCCGACTCTTTGTGACCCCATGGACTGTAGCCTATCAGGCTCCTCCATCCATGGGATTTTCCAGGCAAGAGTGCTGTAGTGGATTGCCATTTCCTTCTTTTAGGGGATCTTCCCGACCCAGGAATTGAACCCAGATCTCCTGCATTGCAGACAGACGCTTTACCGTCTGAGCCACCAGGAAGCCACATTTTTTAAAAAAATTAGTGGTTAATTAATAACTGATTTAAATAAATCATAATTCTTTAAGGGTATAATTTCTTACCCATAAGCTATTCACCTCTGTTTTCAACTTTAAATCATCAACCAGGACCAATTAGGAGAGTTTGAAAGAATGAATATTTGAAGATCCCCATGTTTAGTCAAGGCTTCCTCAGTGACTCAGGTGGTAAAGAATCCATTTTCCAATTCAGGAGACACAATAGACATAGTTCAATCCCTGGGTTGGGAAAATCCTCTGGAAAAGAAATGGCAACATGCTCAATCATTCTTGCCTGGAAAATTCCATGGACAGAGAAGCCTGGTGGTCTACAGTCCATGGGGTCGCAAAGAGTCAGACATGACTGAGCACACGCAGACACACACACACACACAAAGCAATGGGAGAAATGTCTCTAAACAGTTTGTGCATTGTATTTAAGAAGGAGCATACTACTGATGAAGAACATTTTGGTTGGTCTTTGTGGCTTTATGTCTCAAACTTTTTGTCTCATAGTGATTTTAAAAATCTAAGTAAGATATAGCCTAGGGAGGTGAGGCATTACTAAGTTTGAAAGTTTTAAAAGCTTTCTTTTGATTTTCAATATCTTCTTTGATATTTTATTTGAGGATTTGCAGCCTTTTTTGCATATAGGTGTTACAACATTATTTCATAAGTAATACAATAAATTACATTGTTACAAATAATTTCAATATATTAAATCCCCTGATCAATTGAAATAATTTTTTTTTCTAAAATGTGATATGACTTTAAACCTGCCTGATACAAAATATCCAGCAGCATAAATATTTTTTTTTTAGTGAGACCAGTTATCCATTATATCCAGTATTCCATCTCAGACATAGACATTATAGTTGTTTTACAACCAACTATTTATTTCATTGCTCTCCATGAAACATAATTCAAGGTAAAATATATGTAGAGGGTGTTAACAATATCTCCATTCCACTTGCTCTTCTGACCATGTGACTTTGACATTCCTCCCATTAATAGATAAGGCAGATATGTATCTTGAATCTGGGCAAGCTCGTGAATATGAGTGGAAGCAAGGCTATGTGCTTTCTGAACTAGATTTTTAAAAAACCATACAGTTCGTGCCTCTTTCTTTTGAGATACTCACTGTTGGAATGAGATTACCATACTGTGAGGAAGCCTGAGCAGCCACATCAAGAGGTCCCCCTGAGGTTTCAGCTGACATTTAGCATCCATACACCAATCATGTGGATAAATGAGTTCTCAGACAATTTTTACTACTCTTACTATTTCCAGCCTTGGAGCTTCCTAACTGAAAACTCAGACATGTAACAAAATGAAGTCATTCCAACCCAACCCATCCTGACCCACAGAAATCATGAGCATAATAAAATTTTTGTTTTATGCCACTAAATTTGAAATTGTTTATTATGTGCAGTCATAGTAACTGGAACAATATATTGTTTCTAACATCCTAATTTCCTTTACTAATTCATGACCAATCAATCTGTATTATTGTGCATTAACACTTTTTCAATATTTGAATTTTTGGCTTGTATGAAATATACTAAAAGATATTGTGTTTTTTTTTTGACCTAAATTCCTTTACATGGTCACGGCCAAATTTTGGAGTAACACTAAGTAAGAACATTCAGAACAGAGAGAACTGCAAGTACAGAAACCTGAACTTTTGAAGAGTTTGAGGAACTGAAAACAAATATGTTTGGAGTGAGAGGAGTGAAGAAAATAGCAACTTGATGTCAGAGACAACTCATCTCAGAAAAGCAAGATGCTGCGCGTGCATGCCTGCTCAGTTGCTGTCCAGCTCTTTGTGATCCCATAGGCTGTAGTCCACCAAGATCCTCTTTCCATGAAATTTTCCAGGCAAGAATACTGGAGTAGGTTGCCATTTCCTCCTCCAGTAGATCTTTCTGACCAAGGGAGAGAACACACATCTCTTGTGTCTCCTGAACTGGCAGGCAGATTCCTTACCACTAGTGCTACCTGGGAAGAGGATGCAAGATGAGCTTGCATTTTATTCTAAAAACTCTAGAAGGTTTTGCATGTGCCCTGATTCACATTTTGTAAGATCAGGGAAGCACAGGCAGTGGTTTTTAGCCTTCAGCAGAAGCAGAGCGACCAGTAAGGGAGCTGAGGCAGGAGTGCAGGCAAGAGATGAGGACCTGAGGAAGGTTAGTAGCAGCAGAGCTGGAGTAAAGGACACATGTTTGGGTAGATTTTGGAGATAGAAATGACCAGAATACTGTAACCGAAAGTGGCGTTCGACTGTTCATCACTCAAAAGCCATTAAAGAGACCATGTTGGTGGAAAGGAAATTTGCTTTATTTTGGATGCTGGCAACATGGGAGAAAGACAGTCGAGGGCAACAGCTTTCATAGGCTGAGGGAGGGGGGCTACAAGAAGAAATAGCACAGTCAGCTCTGATCATTATCTTGAACTTGGTCATCAGTGATCTGACCAACATCATCTTGATTGTTTTAAGGACAGTTAGTCTTTAGTTCCAGAGTCAGTTCCTTCCCATTTCCTTGAAGCCAGTTCTCAGAACTGCAGCAGCTTATGTCATGGCTCCAGTCTCGTCATCATGTAGTTAACATCTTCCACCTGGTGGGGGTTTCAGCAGCTATAAGACAGCTCACAGGATATGGCTCAGAACATTATCTATAGTCCTTGTGAAGGAACTAAAAGTCCTTGACTCTGCTTAATGACTACATTATTATTATTATTTGGTCTCCTTTGACGGTTTTCCTTTGTTTCTGCATGTTCTCACTTCTCTGATTAAACTTATTCTTTGACTAAAGTATTTCCACAGACAAAGGCAGACTGAGGTCATGGGGGCAAGGATCATAGATTCCTGCTCTGTCTCAATATTGTATTTCATGACTGGGTTTGAGACAAGGAAATGAATTAAGGATTACACCTAGTTACATGGCTGGAAAAATTGAATGGACTGGGAGGAAAGAAATGAAATTTGGGAAAGCATATCACAAAGGAAGAGCTTTGAGGTAGGTGTAATCAATAGTTGTTTCAACTATTCTTCTCAGTTCTGCGTTTAAGTCCTAATGAAAAACAACCAAGCAAACAGACAAGCATTATGGTACAAGCTAGTGGGTTGATCTGGTCAAAGACCAGTCCATGAAAAAATGAAGAAAACATACTTTTTAATCTAATAATCATTTTAGAACCTGTGGCATTTTTCCAAGCAGGCTTCATTTATTTTTCTCGTTTCTCTGTCTGACATATTTAGGCTTGATGAGTAGACCAAGTTTTAATTCAAAATCATTTTGTTCCAGTATTATCTGTTTTATGGCTCAGTTTTCAACTGGACTTCCTCTCTCTACCACAAATGGTAGAATGAATAAAATGTGTATAACGCACAATATTCTTAGAAAAAATAGAAATATGAATTTGACAAGGCTGATTACCTATCAGAAGTCTTTGACAGATTTGGAAAACCCTTGAAAAGGATTGTTTGAAGTTGCTGAGGTCAGAAACTCTGGCCAGGTAATAAAGCTATAAAGAGTGAGGAGCTATTTTTCAGTATCAGTGAATAGAATATGGGTAACTCATAAACAGGAGCCTCCCCTCTAAAGAATTTTATTCTTGGCATCCTTTGCTTGGAAAAACTAGACACTTAGGGGTGTGTCTTTAAAAATACTAAAATCTTCCATTTGTGGAAAGTTTCATAGTATTAGTTGCAAATAATTATTGTAAGTAGAGGGGAAAATATGTGCATGTGTAGTTCTCATTGATGTTTAAAAAATAAAGCAAAATAAAACCAATAAAAACTAGTAATACTGGTGAGATCAAGTATTTCTTTCTCTTTCTACAAGCAATATTGACACACTTTGTCTAAAAGGAAGATGTTTAAGGCTACTCTTTACTTAAATGGCTCAACTGTAAGAAAAAGAATTCACTCTTAACAATAGATCAGGGAACAGTGCCCGCAGCTTGTTAGTGGATTAGGACTGACCAGGGTAGTTGGTTGACACATGCATTCAAGCAAGCGATTATAGTGTTGATTGGTTTAGACTTTGACTCTATTGGTGTGTATGTGTGCATTTGTGTTTGTACTCACATGTATGCAGGCAAATGCACAGGCACATAAAATTGATTTGTTTTTCAGACATCAATACAACATGACCACATAACTATTGGGGAATTAAAAGCATTTTCTCTAGCCTTGTCTCTCTTCTCACTTCGGATTATGCATTTCCACCACTAGACTATAAACTGCTGCAGGCAGAAACTTATTTACCTTAACACTTAGCTTAAGTTAATACCTAACACATACTAGTAAACATTTCTCAAAATGAATGTAATTGCTTTTTCTATCCACTGCCTTTATTTTATATTCTTTCACACATCTTGCAACAACAGTCTTCTCTCATTCTTTATTTATCTCTGCTTTTTGGTCATCATCCTTCTTATTCTACTCAGCTGTCTACATCTTAAAAAAAAAGTGAACAGTAATCATTTGTTTGCTTAATTCAATAGCTTTTTATTAGTCCTCATCCTGTTTGGCCTCTCTGCAATATTTAGCAGAGTTATCCACACCTCATATTTGAAATTCCTTTGGCTTTTAGGGACCTACTTCACCTTTTCCTCTTCCTATCTACAAAATCTCTCCCTCTGTGTTTAGTATTAAAGTGAGCAGTTCGGCAGTTTTTGCCATCAGGCCTATTCTCTTTTCAGTCTACCTGCTCTTTCCTGACATCTTCATCCATTTCTAGGGCTTCAGCTTCCAAACCTCTTTTGATGATGTCTAAATCTATGTGCAGTTCTTGACATTATGTTCTGAATATTTTTCTTTGCATACTGAATGACTCCATTCAGACTCAGTATAATTCAACTTTAGCTTAAAAACAAGCAACAATGACAACAACTACAGAAATGGACTCTGGCCAGCTCAGTCAAGAACAAAGAGAGGGAGGCTTACTAGAGGGATTACTAGAGAATTCCAGGTGCCTAAGAGATGGAATGCGTGACTGCCACAGGAGACCAAAGGCCCGAGGGGAAGTCAAGAACATTCTCCTCTCCCTTGTACCATTCTCTGAGTACCTATTTATGGCTTCTCTCACACTGGCAACTAATTTACTGTATTTTTTTAGTTGTTGGAATGTGATAACTAATAGGCATCAAATTTACATACTCTCATTTTCAGACATTTGGAGAGGGACCAACTTTGCTTTTTCTGTTTCAATTTAGTAACTGAAGGAAGGATTCTTAGTGGCCCATTCTTGGAAGATGCTATCCTCCAACCAGTTCATTCTAGTCACAGGAAATGCCACTTGAACAAATAAGGGTGCTTCAAACCCATGTGAATGGACATGAGACAAGCCGGAAGAACAGGAGTTGAGTGAAGAGAAAAGATATGCTTGGCTTGAATAAATAGTGGGTTCCCATTACAATGTCCCATGGGCACATTAAACTCTTGGACCAAACTCACTGTTATCCACCAACCCAGCCTCACTTCCTGAAAGAGAGAGACCTCCATATTCCTTCAGTAATATAACCATGCCCAGGTGTTCAAAGCGGAAATTGCTGACTAGTCTTTGACTCTCTCCTCTCTGCCTATATTCAAGCATGTTCTAGTCTGACACCCAGCTGTCTCATGGCTTCATATTTCCCAGCATCACTGTCACTGTCCTCTTACACCTGCTCATCACCTGCCTCCTCTTGGTCTCCATGACTCTATCATTTGCTTCTCCAGTATTTTTTTCATTCTAGACTAGCAAATTACGCTATGTCACTTCTATATTTAAAAATCATCACAGCCTGTAGAATAAAACACAAATAGCCCAGATTTATGCCTGGTCCCTCTTCATTCATAGAATCCCACCACTATTCAGAGATGTCCTTTACTCAGTCTCATAAACTATGTTATTTACTTCATATTCTAGACTTCTGTATATGACAATTTCTGACTCTGAAATTGCCTTCCTTTCTTGTTTATTTGGCAAAATCTTTCTCATCCTTCTGGATTTACCTCAAGATCCAGTTCAAATACCATCCTCTCTGAGAAGGCTGTCTTGACATTTCATATCACCAAGGAAATAATCTTACCCACCTGAACTTAGTTTTTTAGCATCTCTTAGTTTTTCAATGATTTACTGGTTTTATGCATTAGCATTTCGACAATCTAATGTATTATATATGTTCCTCTCTCCTTTAAAACTTCCATAGAGTCTAGTGTGGGAAAAGAATAAATGAATATTCATGAGTAAAAAATAAGAATATTTTCATTACCAACCATGCATTTTAAATGGGCTCCTCTTTGGTATGTAAATTTTTAAATTGTGAGGAATCTGTTTTCAGTAGTATGTCTTATACAAAATTATTCAACTTAAAAACTGCTACTGAATTCTCCCTGTGTGATATATGGCACTGCTGAAATAATGCTACCATCAAGCAGTTTACTGTGTACAGCTGAGGATGACACTTAAAAAACAATATTACAAGTCAGATTATATATGCTAGTGGTACGAAAAAAATGACTATAGGAAAAAAAAAGAGAAAGAAAAGATTAATTTTGGATGGAAACTAGCTTTACAAATGAAACCAGAGGGCACATAATCTCAAATGGCACCCAAAATAGTCAACTAAATGAACACTATGTTGTTTTTTTAAAAATCTCCATAAATGTGGTACACAGTGTACAAATTCTCTTCTCTAACTACTAAAGTATTTTTGTTAATTCACAACCACAGTCATGATTTATAATGCCTATAAAAACCAACCTAAAACAAACATTCTCAAACACACAAACACTTACACATACATGATTGCCAAAGGTGGTAATTTCATTGGCTGAGCTTTCAGCTCTACATTTGAGTTAAAGGCAAAGATTAACATGTGCTAACGTGAGGGTTTGCTAAGGCTTAACTATGGGTGTTAGATTTCCTATATAAAGCAGTAAGTCAAATACTAAGCCAAGACAAAAGTGTTTGTTCTTCACTTAAGCTTCCAACCCCAGGCATCTTGTATTAAAGAGCAAGCTTAAAGGCAAGCCTTTGGAGAATACAGCATAATGTTGGCAAGCAAGTCATTCCCAATTAAGCAAACTAAATCTTGAGAACAAAACTATAATAAATGGTCAGAGAATTTAAGGGAACAAAGCTCAGTGTATGATGATGTCTTGTTTTTCTCATTTCATTGCTTTCTTCCCTGTCCCTCTCATTAAGAATTGGCATTAAATGCTCTGTGGGATTAGATGAGAAGTGCACAGAGGATTCAGGTCTGTTCTAATAGCACTTGCCTCCTTGGTTTGTTAACAGCTGTCCGAATGAGCAGTCCTTGTGATTTTAGGAAAGATTAAGGAAAGTCTAGTGATGACTTTGAACTACCCAAGGCCTAACGCACATATCAATTGATGTAAATACTTCAGAACAGAGAAAATAGGATCTTCACATTCATCTCACAGGTTAGCTGGCTTGACTTGAAATTTTTTAATTTTACTTTAAAAGAACAAAAAAATGCACCTTTTCAGGCTGTCACAACTGGCTACCAAAATAAATAATTCCACTAGATGATTGATTTTTCTCTCAAGCATTTGCTAAACGCCACTTCAATTTCTTGTTCAAATTCCCCATTGTTGGGGTCTATTATTTTCATTTGTATTATTTTGAAAATGCATTTTTAGTTCTTGCATAATGAATGAGTGACTAATAATGTATAGATATATTCCAAAGTGTTTTTATTTTCAATTATTCATGACATCTATTTCTTATTCATCTGGTGGCATAAAGAGCTCTGGGGAACAAAATGACCTTTTCATCCATGACCAGTAAAAGACAGAAAAGCATTTTCTATAAGTAATCTCTCTATTGATCAGGGATCTCTCAAGGATTATCTGAGATGAATGATTGTTATTTGGCCAGTACATATTAATACAGCATAGTGTTCAGTGTCGGTTTTGATTAGTCAGTGCCCCGCTGTATAGATCTAGATAGGTATACATTTATGCCAGTTATTTGTCTCACATTATATTTTACCTTTTCATTTTTTTAAATAAATCCAGTTTCAAGGCTAACTGAAAGAACATTTGGAAGTAATACTCATTTCACTATGGGCACAATACTTTTCATATTTTGTACCTGCTTCTCTACTCTTGCTCCATGGAGTCAGCCATCCTGTCATTCTGATATGCACTCTTCCCCATCAATTCTCAGAAGCAGACTTCTACTGTCATTTGTTTCACTTAATCTGTTTAAAAACCTTAGTACACTTTTTATATTTCCCATTTTAAAAAATTATACACCTGCTACCTTCAAAGAAGAAGATCCAAGTGCCAGGCAAGGCACTATGCTTTGTTACTTATTCAATACATGTATGTTGAGGGTCTACTCTGAGCCAGGAGCAACTAGAAATATGATAGCAGGTTGAAAGAAACAGGTTGGGACCTACCAGCTGGATTATGGCAGAATCTTGAGTTAATAAGCTAACACTCTTCCTCTAATAGGAGATCTGATTGGCCTATTTGGGGAAATCAGGAAATGGTGACTACAATCCTGCCAGCATAATTTTAAAGTTTAAGATATATATTTTTCCCCTTCCCTTTTATATCTCTTCATAGGATGGTAAGTTTGACAGCAGCCTATTACATCATTTCTCAATGCAGTGCTTTGTCTGATGCTAACCCTTACTTAGATACAAAACCATTTTGCAATTCATTAATAAAAAGCACCCAGAATAAGAATTCTTACAGTAGAATCATCAATATCATCCCTACTTTATAGATGAAGTCACTCACAACCCAAAAGTTTTGATAACCTTAACAGGGTCTTACATCTGTTAGCAGCAGATGTGACTTTCCTATCTTAATTCTGTCAAAGACTTAAATTCATCAGAATTAATATTCAAGCATCATTTTTCTGGTATTTTAATTCACATTAATTAAGATTTTATTAATTGATTGATTAAAGTGATACTGATTAGTTTAGCTTTTCATTGTTAGGATAAGTTTCATTCATTTGTATAAATTTATCCCATTCCTAGGACCGCACGGTCACCATGCTCTAATATTCAAGGGAATGATATTTATTTCCTTTGTGTACTCCATGTCCATAATACTCCTAATCTAGATATAAACAAATATGTGCACTTTTATATGATGGGACTCAGAGAAGACAAGATTGAATGAAAACTTGATAAATAAAAATTCTGTGTCCATTCTCCAAAATTTTGATCTTAGTAATCTCTATTTTAAACAATAATAAGTATAAACACTGAGGAAACCAGAATTGAAAGAGATACATGTACTCCAATGTTCATCGCAGCACTGTTTATAATAGCCAGGACATGGAAGCAAACTAGATGTCCATCAGCAGATGAATGGATAAGAAAGCTGTGGTACATATACACAATGGAGTATTACTCAGCCATAAAAAAGAATACATTTGAATCAGTTCTAATGAGGTGGATGAAACTGGAGCCGATTATACAGAGTGAAGTAAGCCAGAAAGAAAAACACCAATACAGTATACTAACACATATATATGGAATTTAGAAAGATGGTAACGATGACCCTGTATGCGAGACAGCAAAAGAGACACAGATGTATAGAATGAACTTTTGGACTCTGAGGGAGAGGGAGAGGGTGGGATGATTTGGGAGGATGGCATGGAAACATGTGTACTATCATGTAAGAAATGAATCGCCAGTCTATGTTCAATACAAGATACAGGATGCTTGGGGCTGGTGTACGGGGATGATCCAGAAAGATAATAAGGGGTGGGAGGTGGGGGGGGGGTTCAGGATTGGGAACTCATGTACACACGTGGTGGATTCATGTCAATGTATGGCAAAACCAACGCAGTATTTTAAAGCAAAATAAAGTAAAAATTAGAATAAAAAAAAAAAAATAATAAGCAAAATGACTGATGTCAAATATTTAATTTTCCTCCAGAACTAGAATTTTAAAACTTGGAGGATATTTTTGGATGAATGCTGGTTCCTGTTTCTTACCAGACTACTTGAATGTATTCTTTATGCCACCTACTTTTATTTTATTAATGACTTACTATCCTTTTGCCAGAAAATGTAATGCTTTATATTAGAGGAACAAACAGAAGAGGAACTAGTTTCAACAACCATTTATTATTGTTCAAACATTATAATTAACCATACTACATTTGTTCTCATACATAAACATAATAGAAATAGCAGCTAATGACACCTCAAATGAGCAAATAATTCAAAACAGCACCTAATAATTTATGGGTACAAGCAGCTTAACTATAAGGCAAAAGCATCTAGTGCTCACTCAAAAACATTTAACCTCTGGATTGTAGAGAAGGAGCGCTAAAGAAAGAGGAAATACAAGCAATTATATTGTAGGTCTCTGGTTTTGTTTTCAATAGGCTTTAATTTTTAGAGCAGTTTTTAGGTTCCTAGCAAACTTAAGAAGAAGATAGAGAGATTTCCTGTGTACTCCTTGCCTCATACCTGCATAGTCTCCCACCATCTCCTACATTTTTACAATTAATGAACCTACATTGACATATCTTTTGCATGCTAAGTTGCTTCAGTCATGACTGACTCTTTGCAACCCTATGGACTATAGCCCACCAGTCCATGGGACTCTCCAGGCGTGAATACTGGAGTGGGTGCCCTCCTCCAGGGGATCTTCCTGATCCAGGGATCGAACCTGAGTCTCTTATGTCTCCTGCATTAGAAGGCAGGTTCGTTACCACTGGCACCACCTGGGAAGCCCACATTGACATATCATTATCCCTCAAAGTTCATAATTTACATTAGGGTTCACTCTGTGTTGTACATTCTATTGGTTCAGACAAATGTATGATGACCTCTATCTATGTTTATAGTATTATCAGAGTATTTTCACTGCTCTAAAAATCTTGTTCAACCCATCTATCCCTCCCCACATAGCATGAAACTTTTCATAGTGGCTTCTTTCACTTCACAGTATGCATTTAAGTTTACTTCCTGTCTTTTTATATCTTGACAGCACATCTCTGTTTTGCACCAAGTGTATTCCACTTTCTGGGTGCACTACAGGTTTATTTATCCATTTACCAACTAAAAACATCTTTGTTGCTTCCAAGAACAATTACCAATAAAGCTTCTGTAAAACATTCCCATGCAGGTTTTTACACGGACATAAGTTTTCATCACCTTTGGATAAATAGTAAAGAGCATAATTTCTGGGTAGGATTGTTTTCTAATCAATAGGATTATGATGCTAAGTAGGAAAAGACTCAGTATTCAAAAGTCTCCTTCTTCATTGATAATAAAATTTTGGGGAAAATGTGTTGTCTTTCAATTCTCAAGTTCATCTGCCTGAAAGTCATAAGTACTGATCATAGCTAAGACTATCTGCCGGAGTTTGTCACCTGCTATTTTTCTATAGAGCTCTGCAAATAGCCTACAAGTCATACTTCTGGTACGGCACTTCCTGAAAACTCTACTTGTTGAGAATTACATTCTATGTTTCTTCCCTTTCCCATGTCATCTATGTATGTAACAATGAGACCAAAATGTGCACTTTTAGAATTACTAGGGCAGTAAACACTGTTCTTCTCCAATACAATTATCATTATGTTAAATCCCTAAAGAAATATTTTAATTTGTGTTTTAAAGATAGAAAAATAAAATCATTCTTGCACCAAAAAATTTAATTGTATAACCTTTTAATTTATAATAAAATCAAATAATTTATTAACTAAATGATTATTTAATTTATAATGAAAATAGTGAAATGTTTGCAAATATAAAATCTGTGTACCTACAAAATGCAATTTTTAGTTTGTATGAGAGTCTGCATATTTGATGAAATGATTAAGGGGAAATAAAACAGGAAGTTTTTTAAAAATTTCTCTAGGGTAATAGAGATGATTATATTTATATTTTCCCTTTTAATTTGAGACAATTTACATCTGAATTGGAGTTGTTGCTGTTCAGTAATTTAGTCATGTCTGACTCTTTGCCACCCCAAGGGCTGTGGCATGACAGGCTTCTCTTTCCCTTCACTATTTCCCAGAGTTTGGTCAAATTCATATCCAATGAGTCAAGGATGCCAGCCAACCATTTCATTCTGTCACACCCTTTGCCACCTGCCTTCAATCTGTTCCAGTGAGTTGTCTCTTCATACCAGGTGCCCAAAGTATTGGGGCTTCAGCTTCAGAATCAGTCTTTCCAATGAACATTCAGGATTGATTTCCCTTAGGATTGATTGGTTTGATCTCCTTGCAATCCAATGGAATTTCAAGAGTCTACAACACTACAGTTTGAAAGCACCAATTCTTTGACATTCAGCCTTCTTTATGGTCCAACTCTCACATCGGTACAGGACTACTGGAAAAACCATAACTTTGACTATACTTTGTTGGAAAAATGACGCCTCTGCCTTTTAAAACACTGTTTAGGTTTGTCATTGCTTTTCTTCCAAGGAGCAAGCATCTTTTAATTTCATGGTTGCAGTCACCATCCACAGAGATTTTAGAGCTCAGGAAATAAAATCTGTGACTATTTCCATTTTTCCCCATCTATTTGCCATGTAGTGATGGGACCAGATGCTATGGTCTTAGTTTTCTGAATGTTTAGTTTTAAGCCAGTTTTTTTCACTCTTCTCTTTTCCTTCATCAAGAAGCTCTTTAGTTCCTCTTTGTTTTCATTCATTAGGGTGGTATCATCTGCATATCTCAGGTTGTTGATATTTTTCCCAGCCATCTTAATTCTACCTTGTCATTCATCCAGCCCAGCATTTCACTTTATATACTCTGCATACAAATTAAACATGCAGGGTACCAATATACAGCTTTGATGTACTCATTTTCCAATTTTGAACTAGTCCATTGCTCCATATCCAGTTCTAACTGTTGGTTCTTGACCTGCATACAGGTTTCTCAGGAGGCAGGTGAGGTGGTCTTGTATTCCCATCTCTTAAAGAATTTATTGTGATCCACACAGTCAGAGGCTTTAGTGTAGTCAATGAAGCAGAAGTAGATGTTTTTTTCTGGCATTCTCTTGCTTTTTGATGATCCAACAGATGCTGGAAATTTGATCTCTGGTGGTTCTGCCTTTTCCAAACCCAGCTTGAACATCTGGATGTTCTCAGTGCACGTACTGTTGAGGCCTAGCTTGAATGATTTTGAGCATTGCCTTGCTGGCTCATTAAATGAGTGCAATTTTGTGCAGTTTGAACATTCTTTGTCACTGTCTTTCTTTGGGATGGGAATAAAAACTGATCTCTTCCAGTCCTGTGGCCTCTGATGAGTTTTCCAAATTTGTTGATGTATTGAGAGCAGCATTTTAACAGCATTGTCTTTTGGGATTTTAAATAGCTCAGCTGGAATTCTATCACCTCACTAGCTTTGTTTGTAGTAACATTTCTTAAGACCCAGTTAACTTCACACTCCATGATGTCTGGCTCTGAGTGAGTGACCACTCCATTGTGATTATCCAGGTCATTAAAATCTGGTTTGCATAGTTTTTCTGTGTTTTATTGTTATCTGTTCTTAATCTCTTGTGCTTCTGTTAGGTCTTTGCTATTTCTATTCTTTATTGTGCTCATCTTTGTATAAAATATTCCCTTGTATCTCTAATTTTCTTGAAGAGATCTCTCATCTTTCCCATTCTATTGTTTTTGTTACCTTAAAATTAAACTGACTTTGGTGCAATGATGCATGGAAACAACCTAGATGTCCATCAGCAGATGAATGGATAAGAAAGCTGTGGTACATATACACAATGGAGTATTACTCAGCCATAAAAAGGAATACATTTGAATCAGTTCTAATGAGATGGATGAAACTGGAGCCAATTATACAGAGTGAAGTAAGCCAGAAAGAAAAACACCAATATAGTATACTGACACATATAAATGGAATTTAGAAAGATGGTAATGATGACCCTGTATGCGAGACAGCAAAAGAGACACAGAGGTATAGAATGAACTTTTGGACTCTGAGGGAGAGGGAGAGGGAGGGATAATTTGGGAGAATGGCATTGAAACATGTATACTATCATGTAAGAAATGAAATGCTAGCCTATGTTCGATGCAGGATACAGGATGCTTGGGGCTGGTACACGGGGATAATCCAGAAAGATAATATGGGGTGGGGGTGGGAAGGGGATTCAGGATTGGGAGCTTGTATACACCTGTGGTGGATTCATGTCAATGTATGGCAAAACCAATACGGTATTGTAAAGTAAAATAAAGTAAAAATAAAATTAAAAAAATGAAGTGAAAAAAATTTTTTTATGAATGATGCATTTAAAGATTACCACAAAATATATTTTAGTAACACAATTAAATCTTATAAGGAATTAATACAAATGTATCTATTCTAACATTATAATTTAGTGCAGCAGGAGGAGAAGGGGATGACAGAGGATGGAATGGTTGGATGGCATCACCGACTCAATGGACATGAGTCTGAGTGAACTCTGGGAGTTGGTGATGGACAGGGAGGCCTGGCATGCTGTGATTCATGGGGTCAAAAAGAGTTGGACACAACTGAGTGACTGAACTGAACTGAAGATCATAAACTAACACTTCTTTAAATTATTATTTAGATTACTCAATTATCTTTTCTTTCAAGTATCTATTTAAATGTATCCGTCTCACTGCAACAGATGAAGCCACATAATTCTTATTCCCAAAATGTCATTTCACTGCACAACAGAGATGAAGTGCCAAAAGACTCCTACACACACACACACACACACACACACACACAGATAAATACTGTACAACTTTTTAAATGTAGTTATACATCTAATGGCAAAGTGATAGGTGATGGTGATCAAGATGACATATGTAGAAATAGTTAAAAACTGTGAAATAACAATTAAACTAGCTTTATTATTCAACTCTTGAAAGAATGTTGAAGTTTTTAACAGCAAAGAGAAATCTACTTGAAAAAATCTTGTTTTCTTTTTTAGCATTGACTTTGACTGTGGAAAATTGTCAATTACTTTAATGTTTTCAAGGAACACTGTTCAAAACATTAAATTATCAAATATATCATTAAATAAGACATTTTTAGGGGAAAAAATTCTATTTTTTATTGTAGTCCTTTAATGGACCGGAACGTGGTGGTCTAGAGTCGATGATAATAAAGTGAGAGAGAGAAAGAAGCTAGAACTGGACATGGAACAACAGACTGGTTCCAAATAGGAAAAGGAGTACATCAAGGCTGTATACTGTCACCTTATTTATTTAACTTACATGCAGAGTACATCATGAGAAATGCTGGACTAGAAGAAACACAAGCTGGAATCAAGACTGCTGGGAGAAATATCAATAACCATAGATATGTAGATGATACCACCCTTATGGCAGAAAGTGAAGAAGAACTAAAGAGCCTCTTGATGAAAGTGAAAGAGGAAAGTGAAAAAGTTGGTTTAAAGCTCAACATACAGAAAACAAAGATCATGGCATCCGGTCCCATCACTTCATGGGAAATAGATGGAGAAACAGTGGAAACAGTGTCAGACTTTATTTTGGGGGCTCCAAAATCACTGCAGATGGTGACTGCAGCCATAAAATTAAAAGACGCTTAATCCTTGGAAGAAAAGTTATGACCAACCTAGATAGTATATTCAAAAGCAGAGACATTACTTTGCCAACCAAGGTCCGTCTAGTCAAGGCAATGGTTTTTCCTGTGGTCATGTACGGATGTGAGAGTTGGACTCTGAAGAATTGATGCTTTTGAACTGTGGTGTTGGAGAAGAGTCTTGATCCAACCAGTACATTCTAAAGGAGATCAACCCTGGGGATTCTTTGGAAGGAATGATGCTAAAGCTGAAACTCCAGTAATTTGGCCACCTCATGCGAAGAGTTGACTCATTGGAAAAGACTCTGATGCTGGGAGGGATTTGGGGCAGGAGGAGAAGGGGACGACAGAGCATGAGATGGCTGGATGGCATCACTGACTCGATGAACATGAGTCTGAGTGAGCTCCGGGAGATGGTGATGGACAGGGTGGCCTGGCATGCTGCAATTCATGGAGTCACAAAGGGTCGGACACGACTGAGCGACTGAACTGAACTGAACTGATTTCCTGGTTTACACAGAGAGCTAATAAAACCCTAGAAAAGGTCTTGCACCACTCACTAAGGCACAGGGCATCCTCTCGAGGAAGTCTCTAAAGCCTGGGGAGGAGAGTGATCATGGCACGTTTCCATGCTCCAGAGAATTAGCCAGAGGGGGAGAGCAAGAAAAACAAGGGGACCCAAGTCTCTGGTGGAGCAAGGATGCTTTAATGATCTTTCTGTGGGTATATATAGACTGTTCTACAAGGAATTTCTTTCAACAACGATAAAGATTAGAAACCAAACGTACAGCAACCATTATCAAGGAAACAAGGAATTAGCAATGGTCATAAGGTCAGAAGACAATCCATATCTCAAGAAAGAGGGTTGTGACTAAGCAGTTTTGTCATAAGGAGAGTGTTTACTGAAGGAAATCCACACATGCATTTCATCCCATGACCTCAGTCCTGGCAGTAGCATGCCGCTCCACTCTTTCCCGATACCAGGAACTGATAAGAACAGAGGATTTATGGGAGAGAGAAAACAGCATACAGGAATCCTCCTGTTAAACATTCCCTGACACCATCTAAACCCTGTATATATTCAATTCCAATTTGCATAGTGAAATACATTGAAATTCTAACATTCAGTGTGATGTATTAGAAAGATGGCTTATGGAAAGTAATTAGGTCATGAGGGTAGAACTTTCATGAATGGAATAGAATCCTTATAAATGAGACCTCAGAAGTTCTTACCCCTTTTTCACTATGTGAGAATACAGTGAATAGTCAGCCCTCTGCAAACTTCCTAAAGAGAACCCTCACCAAAATTTGACCATGCTGGTACCTTGATCTCAGACTTCCAGCCCCAGAACTTTAAGAAATAAATTATGTTGTTTAAAAGCCATCCAGTCTACAATTCTTTGTTATAGCAACCCAAATTAGCTAAGACATCATGATATGTTATTTCTACTTCATAAAAAGAAAAACTATTGCTATTGAAATCACCTGTCCTTCTAAATTCTCTTATTTTGTCTTATAGTTTACCAGGTATTTTTCTTAGAGATTCTAGCTATGTAATCATACTTCTTGCAAATAATTTTAATTACATTATATTTTCTCCTTTCCATTTTTATACCAGTCTTCTCTTTTTAATTAAATTGAACATTCTACCAGAACAACATTAAATTTCTTGTTGATATTGATGTAAGTACCTTAAGTTTTTAACAACTAAGCATGACTCAATATTTCTTATATTTTTTTTTTGCTATTTTTAAAATATATTAATTTTTTAATTAAAAGTTTATACCAACAAGATGGTTGAATTTTATCCAATTTCTTTTTAGTTGCAAATTTTGATGGGAGACACTGAAGAAAATTAATTAATTTCTAAATATTCTCCCCCAGGAGCAAAGCCAACTGCTATGCTCTGCCCACCGTCTGCCACAACAGTGGGGTGCTGCTCTAGGACCTTGCTTTGGATTTCTGTTTGCTCCAGTGTTGTACTGAGGCCTCTCCACTGAAATCCTGGACTCCTACAATGAGATCAAGCCTTGAGCCTTTGGAGTAGGAGCACTGACTCAAAGACCCTAGACTACCAGAGAACTAACCCTAGGCAGTATCAAATAGTGAGAACTCACACAAAGGAAACCACTTCAATACCAGACTCAGCATCAGCTAACCACCAGTAGCACCCTGTGCAGGATGCCTCATCTAAAAAACAAACAAAACAAAAATACAAACCCAGTTATCAGCAGATGGAATTACCACCTCACTCAGCCTTGCCCATCAGAGGGAAAACAAACAAACTCTCAGCACAAATCTCACCCTGCAAGAAGCTTACACAAACCACTGGACCAACCCTAGAAGGGCAGAAACCAAAAAGAAGAAAGAATTCAACCTTGAAGCCTGGTAAAAGGAGACCTCAAACACAATAAGTTTAAAAAAAAAAAAAAAAAGAAAAGGCAGAGAAATACTATACAAATGAAGGAACAAACTAGAAACACAGACGTCCAAATAAGTGAAGAAGAAATAGGCACACTACCTGAACAAGAATTCAGAATAATGATGGTAAAGATGATCAAAAACCTTGAAAACAAAAAGGAGAAAATGCAAGAATCAATCAACAAAGACCTAGAAGTATTAAAAATAAATATACAGAGACAAACACAATTACTGAAATTAAAAATACTCTAGAGGGAATCAAAAGCAAAATCTCTGAAGCAGAAGAACAAATCAGTGGGCTGGAGGATAAAATGGTGGAAATAACTTCTAAAGAGCAGAATAAAGTAAGAAGAATGAAAAGAATTGAGAATAGTCTCAGAGACCTCTGAGACAATATAAAATGCACCAACATTTGAACTATAGGGGTCCCAGAAGAAGAAGAGAAAAAGAAAGGATGTGAGAAATTTTTTGAAGAGATTATAGTTGAGAATTTTCCCAACATGGAAAAGGAAATAGTCAATCAATTCCAAGAGGCACAAAGAGTCTCATACAGGATAAACCCAAAGAGAAACATGCCAAGACACATATTAATTCAACTAGCAAAGACTAAATACAAAGAAAGAATATTAAAAGCAGCAAGGGAGGAGCAACAAGTAACATACAAAGGAAACCCCATAGGCTTAACCACTGATCTCTCAGCAGAAACTCTGTGGGCCAGACGGGAATGTCAGGATATATTTAAAGTACTGAAAGAGAAAAATCTACTGTATCTGGCAAGATCTCATTCAAAATTAATGGAAAAATGAAAAGCTTTTCAGGCAAGCAAATGTTAAGAGAATTCAGTACCACCAAACCAGCTTTACAACAAATGTTACAGGGACTTACATAGTCAAGAAATACAAGGGAAGAAAAAAGATCTACAAAATCAACTCCAAACAATTAAGAAAATGGGAATAGGAACATATATATCAATAATTACTTTAAATATAACTGGATTAAATGCTCCAACAAAAAGACATAGACTGGCTGAATGGATACAAAAACAGGACCCATATATATGCTATCTACAAGAAACACACTTCAGGCCTAAAGACACATATAGACTGAAAATGAGAAGATGGAAAAATATATTCCATGAATATGAGAAGCAAAAGAAAGCTGTTGTGGCAATCTTCATATCAGACAAAATAGACCTTAAAATAAAGAAGATTATAAGAGATAAGGAAGGATACTACATAATGATCAAGGGATCAATCCAAGAGGAAGACTAACAATTATAACTACCTTTGCACGCAACACAGGAGCACCTCAAATACGTGAACAGTGAACTCCCTGATGTTCAAGCTGGTTTTAGAAAAAGTAGAGGAACCAGAGATCAAATTGCCAATATCTGCTGGATCATGGAAAAAGCAAGAGAGTTCCAGAGAAACATCTATTTCTGCTTTATTAACTATGCCAAAGCCTTTGACTGTGTGGATCACAAGGAACTGTGGAAAATTCTTCAAGAGATGGGAATACCAGATCACCTAACCTGCCTCTTGAGAAATCTGTATGCAGTCTAGGAAGCAACAGTTCGAACTGGACATGGAACAACATACTGGTTCCAAATAGGAAAAGGAGTACGTCAAGGCTGTATATTGTCATCCTGCTTATTGAACTTATATGCAGAGTACATCATGAGAAACGCTGGACTGGAAGAAACACAAGCTGGAATCAAGATTTCCAGGAGAAATATCAATAACCTCAGATATGCAGATGATACCACCCTTATGGCAGAAAGTGAAGAGGAGTTAAAAAGCCTCTTGATGAAAGTGAAAGAGGAGAGTGAAAAAGTTGGCTTCAAGCTCAACATTCAGAAAATGAAGATCATGGCATCTGGTCCCATCACTTCATGGGAAATAGATGGGGAAACAGTGGAAACAGTGCCAGACTTTATTTTGGGGGCTCCAAAATCACTGCAGATGGTGACTGCAGCCATGAAAATAGAAGATGCTTACTCCTTGGAAGAAAAGTTATGACCAACCTAGATAGTATATTCAAAAGCAGAGACATTACTTTACCGACCAAGGTCCGTCTAGTCAAGGCGATGGTTTTTCCTGTGGTCATGTATGGATGTGAGATTTGGACTGTGAAGAAGACTGAGCACCGAAGAATTGATGGTTTTGAACTGTGATGTTGGAGAAGACTCTTGAGAGTGCCTTGGACTGCAAGGAGATCCAACCAGTCCATTCTGAAGGAGATCAGCCCTGGGATTTCTTTGGAAGGAATGATGCTAAAGCTGAAACTCTAGTACTTTGGCCACCTCATGCGAAGAGTTGACTCACTGGAAAAGACTCTGATGCTGGGAAGGATTTGGGGCAGGAGGAGAAGGGGACTACTGAGGATGAGATGACTGGATGGCATCACTGACTCGATGGACATGAGTCTGAATGAACTCGGGAGATGGTGATGGACAGGGAGGCCTGACGTGCTGGGATTAATGGGGTCGCAAAGAGTCAGCACGACTGAGCGACTGAACTGAACTGACAGTAAAACAATAAAGTAAGAGAGTTTAACACCCCAGTCACACCAACGAACAGATTCTCAAAACAGAAAATTAAAAAAGAAACACGTCTTAAATGATACATTAGATGAGACAGATCTCAATGATATCTTCAGGACATTCCACCCAAATGAAGAAGAATACACCTTCTTCTCAAGTGCACATCGAAGATTCTCCATGATAGACCACATCTTGGGTCACAAATCAAACTTCAGTAAATTTGAGAAAATTGAAATCATATCAAGCATCTTCTCCAACCACAACGCTGAGACTAGTTATCAAGTGCAAGAAAAAAACTGTAAGAAACACAAGCAATTAAGCAACAGGTTTCTAAATAACGGATAGGTTACTGAAGAAATCAAAGTGAAGTCGCTCAGTCATGGCCGACTCTTTGCAACCCCGTGGACTATAGCTTACCAGGCTCCTCCATCCATGGGATTTTCCAGGCAAGAGTACTGGAGTGGGTTGCCATTGCCTTCTCCAGAGGATCTTCTCGACCAAGGGATCGAACCCAGGTCTCCTGCATTGTAGGCAGAGGCTTTACCATGTGAGTCACTAGGGAAGCCCAAATCAAAAAATCAAAAGGGAACTCAAAAATTTCTAGAAACAAATGACAATGAAAACACAACTCAAAAACTATGGGATGCAGCAAAAGCAGTTCTAAGATTGTACTATTGCAATACAATCCTGTCTCAAGAAACAAGAAAACCATCAAATAGACAATCTAACTTTACACCTAAGGCAACTGGAAAAAGAAGAAAGACAACAACAAAAAAAAAAAATAGTAGAAGAAAGAAAACATAAAGATCTAAGCAGAAATAAATGAAAAATAAATTAAAGAAACAATAGTAAAGACTAATAACAGTAAAAACTGGTTTTTTGAGAAGATAAACAAAACTGACAGATCTTTAGCCAGACTCATCAAGAAAAAAAAAGAGAGAAGAATCAAAAAAAAACACAATTAGAAATGAAAAAGTAAAAGTTACAGCAGACAATGCAGAAATACAAAGGATTATAACAGATTATTCTATATGGCAATAAAATGGACAACCTGGAAGAAATGGATAGATTCTTAGAAAAGTTCAATCTTCAATCAAAACCAGAAAGAAATAAAAATTATGAACAACCCAATTACAAGCATTGAAGAGAAGCTGTGATCAAAAATCTCCAAAAATCAAAAGCTCAGGACCAGATAGCTTCACAAGAGAATTCTATTAAACATTTAGAGAAGAGCTAATGCCTATCCTCCTAAAACTCTTTCAAAAAATTGCAGAAGAAGGAACACTTCTGGACTCATTCTACGAGGCTATTATCACCCTGATACAAAAACCAGACAAAGACATCACAAAAAAGAAATCTGATAGATAGAGTGCTTGAGGAACTATGGACAGAAGTTTGTGACATTGTACAGGGGACAGGGATCAAGACCATCCCGGTAGGAAAGAAAAGCAAAAAAGCAAAATGGCTGTCTGGGGAGGCCTTACAAATAGCTGAGAAAAGAAGAGAGGTGAAAAGCAAAGGAGAAAAGGAAACATATAAGCATCTGAATGCAGAGTTCCAAAGAATAGCAAGAAGAGATAAGAAAGCCTTCCTCAGCGATCAATACAAAGAAACAGAGGAAAAGAACAGAATGGGAAAGACTAGAGATCTCTTCAATAAAATTAGAGATATCAAGGGAACATTTCATGCAAAGATGGGCTCAATAATGAACAGAAATGGTATGGACCTAACAGAAGTAGAAGCTATTAAGAAGAGGTGGAAAGAATACACAGAAGAATTGTACAAAAAAGATCTTCACGACCTGGATAATCACGATGGTGGGATCACTCACCTAGAGCCAGACATCCTGGAATGTGAAGTCAAATGGGCCTTAGAAAGCATCACTATGAACAAAGCTAGTGGAGGTGATGGAATTCCAGTGGAGCTGTTTCAAATCCTGAAAGATGATGCTGTGAAAGTGCTGCACTCAATATGCCAGCAAATTGGCAAAACTCAGCAGCCACAGGACTGGAAAAGTCAGTTTTCATTCCAATCTCAAAGAAAAGCAATGCCAAAGAATGCTCAAACTACTGCACAGTTGCACTCATCTCACACGCTAATAAAATAATGCTCAAAATTCTCCAAGCCAGGCTTCAGCAATACGTGAACCATGAACTTCCAGATGTTCAAGCTGGTTTTAGAAAAGGCAGAGGAACCAAAGATCAAATTGCCAACATCCACTGGATCATGGAAAAAGCAAGAGAGTTACAGAAAAACATTTTTTCTGCTTTGTTGACTATTCCAAAGCCTTTGACTGTGTGGATCACAAGGAACTGTGGAAAATTCTGAGAGAGATGGGAATACCAGACCACCTGACCTGCCTCTTGAGAAACCTGTATGCAGTCAAGAAGCAACAGTTAGAACTAGACATGGAACAACAGATTGGTTCCAAATAGGAAAAGGAGTACGTCAAGGCTGTATATTGTCATCCTGCTTATTTAACTTCTGTGCAGAGTACATCATGAGAAACACTGAGCTGGAAGAAGTACAAGCTGGAATCAAGATTGCTGGGAGAAATATCAATAACCTCAGATATGCAGATGACACCACCCTTATGGCAGAAAGTGAAAAGGAGCTAAAAGCTGCTTGATGAAAGTGAAAGAGTAGAGTGAAAAAGTTAGTTTAAAGCTCAACATTTAGAAAACGAAAATCATGGCATCTGGTCCCATCACTTTGTGGCAAATAGATGGGGAAGCAGTGGAAATAGTGTCAGACTTTATTTTGGGAGGCTCCAAAACCACTGCAGATGGTGATTACAGCCATGAAATTAAAAGATGCTTACCCCTTGGAAGGAAACTTATGATCAACCTAGATAGCATATTCAAAAGCAGAGACATTACTTTGCCAGCAAAATCCATCTAGTCAAGGCTATGGTTTTTCCAGTGGTCATGTGTGGATGTGAGAGTTGGACTGTGAATAAAGCTGAGCACCAAAGAATTGATGCTTTTGAACTGTGGTGTTGGAGAAGACTCTTGAGAGTCTCTTGGGCTGCAAGGAGATCCAAACAGTCCATTCTAAAGGAGATCAGTCCTGGGTATTCTTTGGAAGGAATGATGCTGAAGCTGAAGCTCCAGTATTTTGCCCAACTCATGTGAAGAGTTGACTCACTGGAAAAGACTCTGATGCTGGGAGGGACTGAGGGCAGGAGGAGAAGGGAATGACAGAGGATTAGATGGCTCGATGGCATCACTGACTCCATGGATGTGAGTGTGAGTGAACTCCAGGAGTTGGTGATGGACAGGGAGGCCTGGTGTGCTGCAATTCATGGGGTCGCAAAGAGTTGGACACAACTGAGCGACTGAACTGAACTACTGAACTGAACTGTACAGGCCATTATCCCTGATGAACATAGTAGCAAACATTCTTAACAAAATTTTAGCAAACAGTATTCAGCAACACATTAAAAGCTCACACACCATGATCTGTTCAGTTCAGTTTAGTCGCTCAGTCATGTCCAACTCTTTGTGACCCCATGGACTGCAGCACACCAGACTTCCCTGTCCATCACCAACTCCTGGAGTTTACACAAACTCATGTCCATTGAGTTGATGATGCCATCTTGCCATCTCATCCTCTGTCTTCTCCTTCTCTTCCAACCTTCAATCTTTTGCAGCATCAGGGTCTTTTCAAATGAGTCAGTTCTTTGCATCAGATGGCCAAAGTATTGTAGTTTCAGCTTCAACATCAGTCCTTCCATGAATATTCAGTACTTATTTTCTTTAGAATGGACTGGTTGAATCTCCTTGCAGTCCAAGGGACTCCATGCAGTTCAAGGGACACCATAATCAAGTTGGGTTTATTCCAGGAATGCAAGGATTCTTCAACATATGCAAATCAATCAATGTCATACACCATATTAACAAACTGAAAGATAAAAACCATATAATAATCTCAATAGATGCACAAAAAGACTTTGACAAAATTCAACACCCATTTATGATTAAAACTTTAAAAAATGGGCATAGAAGGAACTGCCTCAACATAGTAAAGGCCACATATGATAGGCCTACAGCAAACATTATTCTCAATGGTGAAAAACTGAAAGCACTCCCCCTAAGACCAGGAACAAGACAAGGGGGGTCCACTTTCACTACTGTTATTCAGCATAGTTTTGCAGTCCTAGCTGCAGCAATCAGAGAAGAAGAAGAAATAAAAGGATACCAGATCAGAAAAAAAAGAAGTAAAACTCTCAATGTTTGCAGATGACATGATACTTATACATAGAAAATCTAAAGATAATATTAGAAAATTACTAGATTTAATTAGTGAATTTAGCAAAGTTGCAGTATACAAAATCAACACACAGAAATTATTTGCATTTCTACTTACTAACAATGAAAAATCAGAAAGAGAAATTACAGAATCAATCCCATTCACTATTGCAACAAAAAGAATTAAATATTTAGGAATAAACTTACCTAAGGAGACAAAAGAACTATACACAGATAATTATAAGGCAGTCATGAAAGAAATCAGAGATGACATATACAGATGGAGAGATATTCCATGTTCCTGGGTAGGAAGAATCAATATTGTAAAAATTACTATACTACCAAATGCAATCTACAGATTCAATGTGATCCCTATCAAATTATCAATGGCATTTTTCACAGAACTAGAACGAAAATTTCACAATTAATATGTAAACACAAAAGACCTCAAATAGCCAAAGCAGTCTTGAGAAAGAAGAATGAAGCTGGAGGAATCAACCTTCCTGTCGTCAAATTATATTACAAAGCCACAGTCATCAAGACAGCATTGTACTGGCACAAAAGCAGACATATAGACCAATGAAACAAGATAGAAAGCCCAGAAATAAACCCATGCACATATGGGTATCTTATTTTGAGACAGGAGGCAAGAACATACAACGGGGCAAAGACAGCCTCTTCAATAAATGGTGCTAGGAAAACTGGACAGCTATATGTGAAAGAATGAAATTAGAACACTTCCTAACACTATACACAAAGATAAACTCAACAAGGATTAAAGACCTAAATGTAAGACCAGAAACTATAAAACTCTTAGAGGAAAACATAGGCAGAACACACGACATAAATCACAGCAAGATCCTCTATGACCCTCCTCCTAGAGTAATGGAAATGCAAACAAAAGTGAACAAGTGGGACCTGATTAAATTTTAAAGCTTTTGCACAGTGAAGGAAACTATAAGCACGGTGAAAAGACAACCCTCAGAATGGGAGAAAATAATAGCAAATGAAACAACTGACAAAGGATTAATTTCCAAAATATACAAGCAGCTCATATAACTCAATGCCAGAAAAACAAACAACCCAATCAAAAAGTGGGAAAAGGACCTAAACAGACATTTCTCCAAAGCAGACCTACAGATGGTTAACACATGAAAAGATGCTCAACATCACTCATTATTCATTTCAGTTCAGTTGCTCAGTAGTGTCCGACTCTGTGACCCCATGAACTGCAGCTTTCCAAGCCTCCCTGTCCATCACCAATTCTTGGAGTTTACTCAAACTCATTTCCATTGAGTCAGTGATGCCATCCAACCATCTCATCCTCTGTCATCTCCTTCTCCTCCTGTGTTCAATCTTACCCAGTATAAGGATCTTTTCCAGTGAGTCAGTTCTTCGCATCAGGTAGCCAAAGTATTGGAGCTTTAACATCAGTATCAGTTCTTCCAATGAATATTCAGGACTGATTTGCTTTAGGATTGACTAGTTTGATCTCCTTGCAGTCCAAGGGACTCTCAGAAGTCTTCTTCAACACCACAGCTCAAAAACATCAATTCTTTGGCACTTAGCTTTCTTTATAGTCCAACTCTCACATGACTCCTGGAAAAACCATAGCTTGACTAGATGGACTATTGTTGGCAAAGTAATGTCTCTGATTTTTAATATGGTGTCTAGGTTGGTCATAACTTTTCTTCCAAGGAGTAAGCGTCTTTTAATTTCATGGCTGCAGTCACCATCTGCAGTGATTTGGGGCCCCCAAAAATAAAGTCTGACATTATTTCCACTGTTTCCTCATCTATTTCACATGAAGTGATGGGACTGGATGCCATGATCTTTGTTTTCTGAATATTGCTCATTATTAGAGACATGCAAATCAAAACTACAAGGAGCTATCACCTCACACTGATCAGAATGGTCATCAAAAAGTCTACAAACAATAAATGCTGCAGCTGATATAGAGAAAAGGGGACACTCTTGCACCGTTGGTGAGAATGGAAACTGATACAGCCACTATGGAAGACGGTATGGAGATTCTTTTAAAAAACTAGGAACAAAACATATGACCCAGCAATCATATGACTCCTGGGCACATACTCTGAGGAAACCAAAACTGTAAAAGACACATGTATCCCATTGTTCACTGCAGCACTATTTACAATAGCTAGAGCATGGAAAGAACCTAGATGTCCATAGACAGATGAATGGATAAAGAAGTTGTGGTGTGTATACACAATGGAATATTACTCAGCCATAAAAGGACTGCATTTGAGTCAGTTCTGATGAGGCAGATGAACCTAGAACCTATTATATAAAGTGAGGTGAGTCAGAAAGAGAAAGATAATATTATATTCTGACACATGTATATGAAATCTAGAAGAATGATATGGAAGAACTGATTTACAGGGCAGCAATGGAGAAACAGACTTAGAGAATAGACTTATGGACTAGGAGAGGGGGAGGAGAGGGGGAGATGTATGGAAAGAGTAACATGGAAACTTACATTACCCTATGTAAAATAGATAGCCAATGGGAATTTTCTGTATAGTTAACGAAACTCAAACAGGGGCTCTGTATCAACCTAGAGGGGTGGAGTAGGGAGGGAGATGGGAGGGAGGTTCAAAAGAGAGGGAATATATGTATACCTATGGTTGATTCATGCTGAGGTTTGACAAAAAAAAAAAAGTTCTGTAAAGCAATTATCTTTCAATAAAAAAATAAATTAAAAGAGAAAAACAGAATGTAAATCAAAGTTACTAGGCAATCATGATTTTTATCAATAAAGGATTTTTAATTCTAATGAAAAAAGCTCTCAATATTAGCCATGCTTGCCTTCCTGAGATCAAATACAATCTGGTATATGTAATTCAATTAATATGCTGCTGCATTCTATCTGGGATTAATTTATTTAACATTTCTGTTACTATATGTAAGAAGAACTACATTGAAAATTTTCAGTATTTTACAGAATGTTAAAACTGACATTTTTGACAGCGCAACGAGATAAAATATAATGTGCCAGACATTACTCCATTCCAAAGTAACTGTTATACCTTTTGTAAGATTTACAATAAAAATATCTCCAAACTGGCAATACAAATCTTAAAGCCCTACATCTCCTTGAAGAATATAAATGACTGAGAGTTGGTATTAGAGAGAAGGCTCTATTAAAAGTGATTTTGAGAACATCACCAATATGCTAGGGATCTCAGTCCCATAGCAGAGAAGACTTGGGCAGTGTCTGGTTCTAACTTCAAGTGTGGTGAAAGAAGTTTTGAAGGGTCGACTTAAGGGGCTTTATTTGTGTTCCTCTAAAATTTGTGACTCGTGCCTGAAAAAGTCAAGTGATCTTTGAATGAAGGCTGGAACTGGGAAGTCTTCTCTTTCCATAAAGGAGTGAGATGCAGGTTAATCATGGTAACCAATTATGATTTCTAAGTAGAAATGTCATCCTGGGATTGTTTTAAGTATGATCCACCCAAGGAGAGTTGTCATTTAGATGAGGAATATCAGATGAAAAAGGACGCAGGGTATCCATGCAGAAAAAAATGTATGCGTGGAGATAGACCTGACAAAGTAAAGACCCTGCCCAAGTCTTAGGAGTTTTGGAACAAGGCACTCCACAGAGAATTATTCCAAAAACCCACCAAAGTGCCCAACAAGTTAAAAAGTTGGCTTTAAGTATCTGTAATACTAAAAAATCATGAAGATTTCTGAAATACGTAGAAAAAGCCAAATAGACGCTTTTCTACTTGCCTTACCTTTTCTCTCACACTTAATTCTTCTCTCAGTGATACCCCCTCTTCAGCTTTGATGGTGTTGGATTAAGAGATATCAAGTGGAACAAGAGGTTATGAAAAGGAGACAAAAGAATTAAGTATTCTATAGTTTCCTGTAAGTAGTCAGCCCAAAGAAAACTCCAGCTGGAAGGAAAAGAAGAGAATTTAATTCAACTTTAAAAATTTTGATCATTACACAGGACTGGATGTTTTAAAGGCTGTGACTTAAAGGACAGAAAGTAATGGCAATTAGTTCTGTTTCATCCATATGCAGAAAAATGGCAATGCTCACTAAACAGGTTTAAAATGATGAGGATTGTGAGAGTCAAAAATACATTTGCTTTCATAATTACATAACAAGAGTTCTTGTTCTATGTACTGCTACTCCTAAGTCGCTTCAGTCGTGTCTGACTCTGCCACCACATAGACGGCAACCCACCAGGCTCCTCTGTCCCTGGGATTCTCCAGGAAAGAATACTGGAGTGGGTTGTCATTTCCTTCTCCATGTTCACTGTACAGCTAGATATTATTTTTGAGAGATTTTCGTATCCATAAATTACCAGCTTCAAGGAAACATTTAGAAACTTCTCTTCTTTCTTAGAAATTATAACAGTTTTGATAGATAAATAAACCAATTTGGTGACTGGTCATGACTGGTCATAAAAGAATGGTTAATTTTCTTCTCTCCTTAGAGACCAATTTTACTATAAATCACTTTTTAAGAAGGCTCAGCATCTAAGATCGATTTATATTTGGGGGTCCTCAGTCTTCTTAATTTTTACTGTAATACTTTAATTTTGCTATAAATATTCCAAAGACCAGCAGAATAGCATAGTGGTCAAGCAAAATGAAGTTAATCATACCTTCTGTAGCAGAGGAGAATTTACCCTGACTGAGTGTTAAAACTGTCTAAGAAAGGAAATTCAATAAAAAATAAGGTTTTAAGTCATCATCAAGATCATTGTAATTAGCAACTGAAAAAGTAAGAAAACAGCTATTAGTTCAGTTCAGTCGCTCAGTCGTGTCCGACTCTTCGCAACTCCATGATCGCAGCACGCCAGGCCTCCCTGTCCATTACCAACACCCGGAGTTCACTCAGATTCATGTCCATCGAGTCAGTGATGCCATCCAGCCATATCATCCTCTGTCATCCCCTTCTCCACCTGTCCTCATTCCCTCCCAGAATCAAAGTCTTTTCCAATGAGTCAACTCTTGGCATGAGGTGGCCAAAGTACTGGAGTTTCAGCTTTAGCATCATTCCTTCCAAAGCAATCCCAGGGCTGATCTCCTTCAGAATGGACTGGTTGGATCTCCTTGCAGTCCAAGGGACTCTCAAAAGTCTTCTCCAACACCACAGTTCAAAAGCATCAATTCATTGGCGCTCAGCCTTCTTCACAGTCCAACTCTCACATCCATACATGACCACAGGAAAAACCATAGTCTTGACTAGAGGGACCTTAGTTGGAAAAGTAATGTCTCTGCTTTTTAATATGCTATCCAGGTTGGTCATAACTTTGCTTCCAAGGATTAAGCGTCTTTTAATTTCATGGCTGCAGTCACCATCTGCAGTGATTTTGGAGACTCCCAAAATAAAGTCTGACACTGTTTCCACTGTTTCTCCATCTATTTCCCATGGAGTGATGGGACCAGATGCCATGATCTTCGTTTTCTGAATGTTGACCTTTAAGTCAACTTTTCACTCTCCTCTTTCACTTTCATCAAGAGGCTTTTTAGTTCCTCTTCACTTTCTGCCATAAGGGTGATGGTCATCTGCATATCTGAGGGTACTGATATTTCTCCCAGAAATCTTGACTCCAGTTTGTATTTCTTCCAGCTCAGTGTTTCTCATGATGTACTCTGCATAGAAGTTAAATAAGCAGGATGACAATATACAGCCTTGACATACTCCTTTTCCTATTTGGAACCAGTCTGTTGTTCCATGTCCAGTTCTACCTGTTGCTTCCTAGCCTGCATACAGGTTTCTCAAGAGGCAGGTCAGGTGGTCTGATATTCCCATTTCTTGAAGAATTTTCCACAGTTTGTTGTGATCCACAGAGTCAAAGGCTTTGACATAGTCAATAAAGCATAAGTAGATGTTTTTCTGGAACTCTCTTGCTCTTTCCATGATCCAGCAGATGTTGGCAATTTGATCTCTGGTTCCTCTGTCTTTTCTAAAACCAGCTTGAACATTAGGAAGTTCACGGTTCACGTATTGCTGAAGCCTAGTTTGGAAAATTTTGAGCATTACTTTACTAGCGTGTGAGATGAGTGCAATTGTGCGGTAGTTTGAGCATTCTTTGACATTGCCTTTCTTTGGGGATTATAATGAAAACTGACATTTTCCAGTCCTGTGGCCACCGCTGAGTTTTCCAAATTTGATAGCATATTGAGTGCAGCACTTTCACAGCATCATCTTTCAAGATTTGAAATAGTTCTACTGGAATTCCATCACTTCCACTAGCTTTGTTCGTAGTGATGCTTTCTAAGGCCCATTTGACTTCACATTCCAAGATGTCTGGTTCTAGATGAGTGATCACACCATCGTGATTATCCAGGTTGTGAAGATCTTTTTGTACAGTTCTGTGTATTCTTGCCACCTCTTCTTAATATCTGCTGCTTCTGTTAGGTCCAGACCATTTCTGTCCTTTATTGAGCCCATCTTTGCATGAAATGTTCCCTTGATATCTCTAATTTTCTTGATGAGATCTATCGTCATTCCCATTCTGTTCTTTTCCTCTATTTCTTTACATTGATCGCTGAAGAAGGCTTTTTATCTCTTCTTGCTATTCTTTGGAACTCTGCATTCAGATGGTTATATCTTTCCTTTTCTCCCTGGCTTTTCACTCCTCTTCTTTTCACAGCTATTTGTAAGTCCTCCTCAGACAGTCATTTTGCTTTTTTGCTTTTCTTTTCCATGGGGATGGTCTTGATCCCTATCTCCTGTACAATGTCATGAACCTCTGTCCATAGTTCATTAGGCACTCTATCTATCAGGTCTAGGCCCTTAAATCTATTTCTCACTTTTACTGGATAATCATAAAGGATTTGATTTGGGTCATACCTGAATGGTCTAGTGATATTCCCTACTTTCTTCAATTTAAGTCTGAATTTGGTAATAAAGAGTTCATGATCTGAGCCACAGTCAGCTCCTGGTCTTGTTTTTGTTGACTGTATAGAGCTTCTCCATCTTTGGCTGCACAGAATATAATCAATCTGATTTCGGAGTTGACCATCTGGTGATGTCCATGTGTAGAGTCTTCTCTTGCGTTGTTGAAAGAGGGTGTTTGCTATGACCAGTGCATTATGTTGGCAAAACTCTATTAGTCTTTGCCCTGCTTCATGCCATATTCCAAGGTCAAATTTACGTGTTACTCCAGGTGTTTCTTGACTTCCTACTTTAACATTCCAGTCCCCTACAATGAAAAGGACATCTTTTGGGGATGTTAGTTCTAAAAGGTCTTGTAGGTCTTCATAGAACCATTCAACTTCAGCTTCTTCAGTGTTACTGGTTTGGAGCATAGACTTGGATAACTGTGATACTGAATGGTCTGCCTTGGAAACGAACAGAGATCATTCTGTCATTTTTGAGATTGCATCCAAGTACTGCGTTTGGACTCTTCTGTTGACCATGATGGCTACTCCATTTCTTCTGAGGGATTCCTGCCCACAGTAGTAGATATAATGGTCATCTGAGTTAAATTCACCTATTCCAGTCCATTTTAGTTTGCTGATTCCTAAAATGTTGACATTCACTCTTGCCCATCTCTTGTTTGACCACTTCCAATTTGCCTTGATTCATAGACCTGACATTCCAGGTTCCTATGCAATATTGCTCTTTACAACATCGGATCTTGCTTCTATCACCAGTCACATGCACAGCTGGGTATTGTTTTTGCTTTGGCTCCATCCCTTCATTCTTTCTGGAGTTATTTCTCCACTGATCTCCAGTAGCATATTGGGCACCTACTGACCTGGGGAGTACTTCTTTCAGTATCCTATCATTTTGCCTTTTCATACTGTTTATGGGGTTCTCAAGGCAAGAATACTGAAGTGGTTTGCCATTCCCTTCTCCAGCGGACCACATTGTGTCAGACCTCTCCACAATGACCTGCCTTTCTTGGGTTTCCCCACGGCATGGCTTAGTTTCATTGAGTTAGACAAGGCTGTGGTCCTAGTGTGATTAGATTGACTAGATTTTTGTGAGTATGGTTTCAGTGTGTCTCCCTTCTGATGCCCACTTGCAGCACCTACCATTTCACTTGGGTTTCTCTTACCTTGGGCATGGGGTATCTCTTTACCGCTGCTCTAGTAAAGCACAGCTGCTGCTTCTTAACTTGGATGAGGGGTATCTCCTCCTGCTGCCCTTCCTGACCTTCAGCATGGGATGGGTCCTTTAGGCCCTTCTGCGCCCAGGCAGCCATCACTCCTTGGGCGTGGGGTTGCTCCTCCGGGCCTCCGCCCCTGGCCTTGGTGTGGGTTTGCTCTTCCCAGTCACTGCCCTGGCCTCAGGCATGGGATTTCTTCTTGGGCCACTGCCCCTGGCCTCAGGTGCCAACCCTGGCCTCAGAGACAGGGTGGTTTGTCCAAGAAAACAGATATAGTTAGGTAAAATTTATGACATAATGACCTTGTATTAGTGGGCACAGCAAACTGATGGAAAGAGATTTTTAAAGCATCTTGATGAGCAAGCTCTGAGTCTAATTACTAAGCTAATTTAGTTGTTTCGTACTCTTGTTTATCAAGAATAATTTTTTTCCTGAAGCAGTAGCTAAGTATTTTTTGCTTCTTCCTAAGTTCAGTTCAGTTCAGTCACTCAGTCATGTCCGATTCTTTGAGATCCAATGAACCGCAGCGCGCCAGGCCACCCTGTCCATCATCAACTCCTGGAGTTCATCAAAATTCATGACCATCGAGTCGATGATGTCATCCAACCATCTCATACTCAGTCGTCCCTTTCTCTTCCTGCCCCAAATCTTTCCCAGCATCAGGGTCTTTTCCCATGAGTCAGCTCTTTACATCAGGTGGCCAAAGTATTGGAGTCTCAACTTCAACATCAGTCTTTCCAATGAACACCCAGGACTGATCTCCTTTAAGTGGACTGGTTGGATCTCCTTGCAGTCCAAGGGACTCTCAAGAGTCTTCTCCAACACCACAGTTCAAAACCATCAATTCTTCTGTGCTCAGCTTTCTTTATAGTCCAACTCTCACATCCATACATGACCACTGGAAAAACCATAGCCTTGCCTACATGGACCTTTATTGACAAAGTGATGTTTCTACTTTTCAATATGCTGTCTAGGCTGGTCATAACTTTCCTTCCAAGGAGTAAGTGTCTTTTAATTTTATGGTTGCAATCACCATCTGCAGTGATTTTGGAGACCAGAAAAATAAAGTCAGTCACTTTTCCACTGTTTCCCCATCTATTTGCCATGAAGTGATGGGACCAGATGTCATGATCTTAGTTTTCTGAATGTTGAGCTTTAAGCCAACTTTTTCACTCTCCTCTTTCACTTTCATCAAGAGGCTTTTTAGTTCCTCTTCACTTTCTGCCATAAGGGTGGTGGTCATCTGTATATCTGAGGTTATTGATATTTCTCCCAGCAATCTTGATTTCAGCTTGTGTTTCTTCCAGCTCAGTGTTTCTCATGATGTACTCTGCATAGAAGTTAAATAAGCAGAGTGACAATATACAGCCTTGACATACTCCTTTTCTTATTTGGAACCAGTATGTTGTTCCATGTCCAGTTCGAACTGTTGCTTCCTGGCCTGCATACAGATTTCTCAAGAGGCAGGTCATGTGGTCTGGTATTCCCATCTCTTTCAGAATTTTCCACAGTTTATTGTGATCACATAGTCAAAGGCTTTGGCACAGCCAGTAAAGCAGAAATAGATGTTTTTCTGGAACTCTCTTGCTCTTTCCATGATCCAGAGGATGTTGGCAATTTGATCTCTGATTCCTCTGCCTTTTCTAAAACCAGCTTGAGCGGAAAAAAGATGGCGGAGGAATAGGATGGGGAGAACACTTTCTCCCTCTCTACCTCATCAAAAGAACATTTCAACGCTGAGTAAATTCCACAAAATAACTTCTGACCGCTGGCAGAGGACATCAGGCATCCAGCAAAGCAGATCATTGGCTTCAAAACCAGGTAGGAATTATTTTAAAGAACAAAGATAGAGACAAAGGAGGTAGGGAGGGAACCCCGGCACGGGAAGGGAATCCCATCCCAGGAAGAGACTCTTAAAAAGAGAAATTCCCTAAAATTGGGAAACTTTCTCACAGCTGTGTATGGGGCGAGCCCTGGAAGCACAGAGGGCAACATAACAGGAAGGAAGAATAAATAAATAATTAAAACCAACAGATTACGAATTCAACAGTATAACCCCCAGCGGATAAGCAGTGCAAACGCCTGCGTCTGACAGCAGTGGGGGTTGGGCAGGGGAGGAGCACGCCCGCGACAGTGCTTTCTAAGAATTGAGCCGCGGGAGACGTAGGCTGCAGGGCTTTTCTCGAGAATCGGGGCATAACGGGGCCAGAATCGGGTCCGCACGTGGATACGATGAATTATCCCAGACTAGCAAACCAGACTGGGGGATAACTAACACGCGAAATGCTCGAACATAAGACACTGACAGGCCCACACACAGAACAAAGGACGGATCGGAAATAGCTGGCTGCAGACCATCCCCCACCGGCGACAGGGAGCCAGAGCCTTAAGCGCTGGAAGAGGGAAGTTGCAGCTCAAGAGAGACATTACCTACCAAATTGCAAGCAGGCTTCTTTACTGAGACTTCTGGGGTCTCTGAACAGTCATCATCTGCCTGAGAAAGAGCCCCGGCGGAGCTCCCAGAAAATTGAGTGACCCGGAAAGCCCAGAAGATGCAACAATAGTGTGCGCCAAACTCCCTAGCCACACGGACTTGGAACCAAACCCGGCACCCGGAGGGGGCTTCCTGAGCACCAAACCTGAGCGGCTTAGACCGGGGAATTGCATGAAGCATAGGGCAGGCCCCACACGGTTATCCCGCAGAGCAAGAAGGGGCAAGCCCAGTGCAGAGCTCACCACCACCCTCCCTGTGGCAAGACAGAAATCAGACACGGAAGAGATCAGCAAACAGAGGAAGTCAAACAGAGGGAACTGCCTTGGTAGCGACCCCACACAGTCCTCAAGGACAGAGAAAGCGCCAGATACACCGTTACTACTTTTAGGATCAAAAAATTTTTTTCGGGGGAGGGATGATGTGGAAGCGTGATTTTTTTTTTTTTAAGAATTTTTTTTCTTTCTTTAAAATTTTTTTTCCTTTTTAAATTTGTTTTTCTTTTCTTTTTCATATATTTTTTCCCTAAACTTGCTTAAATTTTTAAGTCTTCTATATTTCTATTTATAACTTAATATTACTTTTCAAAAAAAAACCCTATCATTAAAGCAAATGCCGTATATAGTCCTATTGGTGGAGGAAGTTGTCTTTTAATAATTCTGGAGTCTTTTATTATATTTTACTTTTTTCTCTATTTTTTAAAAATTTCTCTCTCCTTCTTCTTCTTCTCTTCAATAATCTATCTTTGAAAATCCAATCTATACTCCAGATTTTTAATCTTGGCATTTTGGTATTTGTTGCCAATTTTGTACTTTAAAAACCTAATCTTCAGTACCCAGTTTTACATGAGCGCGAGACTGCTGGCCTCACCACTGTCTCCACCTTTGAATCTCTCTTCTCTCCACCAGGTGGCTTTTGTCTCCCTCCCCCCCCCCCTCCTCCTCTCTACCCAACTCTATGAATCTCTGTGTGTTCCAGAAGGAGGAGAATTCTAAGGGAACTGGTTGCTGGCCGGATCTGTATCCCTCCTTCCCATCTCCCTCTTTTATCCTCCTGTCCACCTCTATCTACTTCCCTCCCTCTCCTCTTCCATGTATAACTCTGTGACCACCTCTGAGCGGTCCAGACCTCGGAGCGCACACAAGAAAGTGGTTACGGGCTAGCTTGCTTTTCCCTCTTTTGATTCCACCTCATCCCATTCCACTCACCTCTAACTACTCCCTCCCTCTTCTCTCCTCCAAGTAACTCACTGATCCTCTAGGGATGACCCTCAAGGTGGAGAAACCTATCATCTTAACCTAGATGTTTTAACATTAGTGCTGAATAGATGGAGAAATCATGAGGCTATTGTAAAAATAAATCTGAAAACCAGAATCAGGAGGCATAAGTCCAAATCCTGAGATCATCAAAGAATTCCTGAATACACGGAACATTATCCAATAAGAGCTCATCAAACGCCTTCATACCTATACTGAAATTGAGCACCACCCAAGGGCCAACAAGCTCCAGAGCAAGACATACCACGCAAATTCTCCAGCAACACAAGAACACGCCCCTGAGCTTCAATATACAGGCAGCTCAAAATACTCCAAAACCACTGACATCTTATAACCCATTACTAGACACTTCACAGCACTCCAGAGATAGGAAATCCAGCTCCACCCACCAGAACTCCAACACAAGCCTCCCTAATCAAGAAACTTTGACAAGCCACTGATATAACCCCAATCACAGAGAGGAAGCTCTATAAGAAAGAGAATTCCACAAATTCCCAGAATATAGAAAAGCCACCCAAAATGCAGCAATATAACCAAGATGAAGAGACAGAGGAATACCCAGCAGGTAAAGGAACAGGAGACATGCCCACCAAGCCAAACAAAAGAGGAAGAGATAGGGAATCTACCTGAGAAAGAATTCCGAATGATAGTGAAAATGATCCAAAATCTTGAAATCAAAATGGAAGCACAGATAAATAGCCTGGGGTCAAGGATTGAGAAGATGCAAGAAAGGTTTAACAAGGACCTAGAAGAAATTTAAAAGATCAGAAACACTCTGGAGGCTACAAATAGTAGAATATCAGAGGCAAAAATAGGATTAGTGAAATAGAAGATAGAATGGTAGAAATAAATGAATCAGCGAGGGAAAAAGAAAGACGAATTAAAAGAAATGAGGACAACCTCAGAGACCTCCAAGACAATATGAAACGCTCCAACATTCGAATTATAGGAGTCCCAGAAGAAGAAGACAAAAAGAAAGACCATGAGAAAATACTTGAGGAGATAATAGTTGAAAACTTCCCTAAAATGGGGAAGGGAATAATCACCCAAGTCCAAGAAACCCAGAGAGTGCCAAACAGGATAAACCCAAGGCGAAACACCCCAAGACATATTTTAATCAAACTAACAAAGACCAAACACAAAGAACAACTATTAAAAGCAGCAAGGAAAAACAACAAATAACACACAAGGGGATCCCCATAAGAATAACTGCAGATCTTTCAATAGAAACTCTTCAGGCCAGGAGGGAATGGCAAGACATACTTAAAGTGATGAAAGACAATAACCTTCAGCCAAGACTACTGTACCAGCAAGAATCTCATTCAAATATGAAGGAGAAATCAAAAGCTTTACAGACAAGCAAAAGCTGAGAGAATTCAGCACCACCAAACCAGCTCTCCAACAAATACTAAAGGATAGACTTTAGACAGGAAACACAAAAAGGACATATAAACCCGAACCCAAAACAATAAAGTAAATGGCAACAGAAGCATACTTATCAACAATTACCTTAAATGTAAATGGGTTGAATGCCCCAACCAAAAGGCAAAGATTGGCTGAATGGATACAAAAACAAGATCTCTATATATGCTGCCTACAAGAGACCCACCTCAAAACAATGGACACATACAGACTGAAAGTGAAGGGCTGGAAAAAGATATTCTATGCAAATAAAGACCAAAAGAAAGCAGGAGTAGCAATACTCATATCTGATAAAATAGACTTTAAAACAAAGGCTGTGAAAAGGGACAAAGAAGGCCACTACATAATGATTAAAGGATCAATCCAAGAAGAAGATATAACAATTATAAATATATATGCACCCAACATAGGAGCACTGCAATATGTAAGACAAATGCTAACAAGCATGAAAGGGGAAATTAACAAAAACACAATAATAGTGGGAGACTTTAATACCCCACTCACACCTGTGGACAGATCAACTAAACAGAAAATTAACAAAGAAACGCAAATGTTAAACGATACAATTGACCAGTTAGACCTAATTGATATCTATAGGACATTTCACCCCAAAACAATGAATTTCACCTTTTACTCAAGTGCACACGGAACCTTTTCCAGGATATACCACATACTGGGTCATAAGTCTAACCTTGATAAATTCAAAAAAATCGAAATTATTCCAAGCATCTTCTCTGACCATAATGCAGTAAGGTTAGATCTCAATTATAGGAGAAAAACTATTAAAAATTCCAACATTTGGAGGCTGAACAACACCCTTCTCAATAATCAACAAATCACAGAAGAAATCAAAAAATAAATCAAAATATGCATCAAAACAAATGAAAATGAAAACACAACTACACAGAACCTTTGGGACACTATAAAAGCAGTCCTAAGAGGAAAGTTCATAGCAATACAGGCATGCCTCAAGAAACAAGAAAAAAGTCAAATAAATAACCTAACTCTACACCTAAAGCAACTAGAAAAGGAAGAAATAGAGAACCCCAGAGTTAGTAGAAGGAAAGAAATCCTAAAAATTAGGGCAGAAATAAATGCAAAAGAAACAAAAGAGACCATTGCAAAAATCAACAAAGCAAAAAGCTGGTTCTTTGAAAGGATAAATAAAATTGACAAACCATTAGCCAGACTCATCAAGAAACAAAGAGAAAAAAATCAAATCAACAAAATTAGAAACGATAATGGAGAGATCACGACAGACAACTCAGAAATACAAAGAATCATAAAAGACTACTATCAGCAATTATATGCCAATAAAATGGACAACTTGGAAGAAATGGACAAATTCTTAGAAAAATACAACTTTCCAAAACTGAACCAGGAAGAAATAGAAAATCTTAACAGACCCATCACAAGCATGGAAATTGAAACTATAATCAGAAATCTTCCAGGAAACAAAAGCCCAGGTCCAGACGGGTTCACAGCTGAATTCTACCAAAAATTTCAAGAAGAGCTAACACCTATCTTACTGAAACTATCCCAGAAAATTGCAGAGGAAGGTAAACTTCCAAACTCATTCTATGAGGCCACCATCACCCTAATACCAAAACCTGACAAAGACACCACAAAAAAAAGAAAACTACAGGCCAATATCACTGATGAACATAGATGCAAAAATCCTCAACAAAATCCTAGCAATCAGAATCCAGCAACACATTAAAAAGATCATACACCATGACCAAGTGGGCTTTATCCCAGGGATGCAAGGATTCTTCAGTATCCGCAAGTCAATCAATGTAATTCATCACATTAACAAACTGAGAAATAAAAATCATATGATTATCTCAATAGATGCAGAAAAAGCCTTTGACAAAATTCAACATCCATTTATGATAAAAAAACTCTCCAGAAAGCAGGAATAGAAGGAACATACCTCAACATAATAAAAGCTATATATGACAAACCCACAGCTAACATTATCCTCAATGGTGAAAAATTGAAACCATTTCCCCTAAAGTCAGGAACAAGACAAGGTTGTCCACTTTCACCACTACTCTTCAACATCGTACTGGAAGTTTTGGCCACAGCAATCAGAGCAGGAAAAGAAATACAAGGAATCCAAATTGGAAAAGAAGAAGTAAAACTCTCACTGTTTGCAGATGACATGATCCTCTACATAGAAAATCCTAAAGACTCCACCAGAAAACTACTAGAGCTAATCAATGAATATAGTAAAGTTTCAGGATATAAAATCAACACTCAGAAATCCCTTGCATTCCTATACACTAATAATGAGAAAGTAGAAAAAGAAGTTAAGGAAACAATTCCATTCACCATTGCAACGAAAAGAATAAAATACTTAGGAATATTCCTACCTAAAGAAACTAAAGACCTATATATCGAAAACTATAAAACACTGATGAAAGAAATCAAAGAGGACACTAATAGATGGAGAAATATACCATGCTCATGGGTCGGAAGAGTCAATATAGTGAAAATGAGTTTACTACCTAAAGCAATCTACAGATTCAATGCAATCCCCATCAAGCTACCAGCAGTATTTTTCACAGAACTAGATCAAATAATCTCAAGATTTGTATGGAAATACAAACAACCTCAAATAGCCAAAGCAATCTTGAGAAAGAAGAATGGAACTGGAGGAATCAACTTGCCTGACTTCAGGCTCTACTACAAAGCCACAGTCATTAAGACAGTATGGTACTGGCACAAAGACAGAAATATAGATCAATGGAACAAAATAGAAAGCCCTGAGATAAACCCACACACCTATGGACACCTTATCTTCGACAAAGGAGGCAAGAATATACAATGGAGTAAAGACAGTCTCTTTAACAGGTGGTGCTGGGAAAACTGGTCAACCACTTGTAAAAGAATGAAACTAGACCTCTGTCTAACACCATACACAAAAATAAACTCAAAATGGATTAAAGATCTAAATGTTAAGACCAGAAACTATAAAACTCCTAGAGGAGAACATAGGCAAAACACTCTCCGACATAAATCACAGCAGGATCCTCTCTGATCCAACTCCCAGTATACTGGAAATAAAAGCAAAGATAAACAAATGGGATCTAATTAAAATTAAAAGCTTCTGCACAACAAAGGAAACTATAAGCAAGGTGAAAAGACAGCCTTCTGAATGGGAGAAAGCAATAGCAAATGAAACAACTGACAAACAACAAATCTCAAAGATATACAAGCAACTTATGCAGCTCAACTCCAAAAAAATAAACGATCCAATAAAAAAAATGGGCCAAAGAACTAAATAGGCATTTCTCCAAAGAAGACATACGGATGGCTAACAAACACATGAAAAGATGCTCAACATCACTCATTATCAGAGAAATGCAAATCAAGACCACAGTGAGGTACCAGTCAGAATGGCTGCGATCCAAAAGTCTACAAGCAATAAATGCTGGAGAGGATGTGGAGAAAAGGGAACCCTCTTATACTGCTGGTGGGAATGCAAACTAGTACAGCCATTATGGAACACAGTGTGGAGATTCCTTAAAAGTTGCAAATAGAACTGCCTTATGACCCAGAAATCCCACTGCTGGGCATACACACTGAGGAAACCCCAGTGTTCATTGCAGCACTGTTTATAGTAGCCAGGACATGGAAGCAACCTAGATGTCCATCAGCAGATGAATGGATAAGAAAGCTGTGGTACATATATACAACGGAGTACTACTCAGCCCTTAAAAAGAATAAATTTGACTCAGTTCTAATGAGATGGATGAAATTGGAACCGATTATACAGAGTGAAGTAAGCCAGAAAGAAAAACACCAATACAGTATACTGACACATATATATGGAATTTAGAAGATAGTAATGATGACCCTATATGTGAGACAACAAAAGAGACACAGAGGTATAGAATGGACTTTTGGACTCTGAGGGAGAGGGTGGGATGGTTTGGGAGAATGGCATTGAAACATGTATACTATCTTGTAAGAAACGAAGCGCCAGTCTATGTTCAATGCAGGATGCAGGATGCATGGGGCTGGTGCACAGGATGATTCACGTAGATGATGTGGGGTGGGAGGTGGGAGGGGGCTTCGGCATTGGGAGATTGTGTTCACCTATGGCTGATTCATGTCAATGTATGGCAAAACAAATACAGTATTGTAATTAAAAAAATAAATTAAAAATTTTTTTCAAAAATAAATAAATAAATAAAAATAAAACCAGCTTGAACGTCTGGAAGTTCATGGTTCATGTATTGCTGAAGCCTGCTTGGAGAATTTTGAGCATTACTTTACCAGCATGTGATGACTGCAATTGTGCTGTAGTTTGAGCATTCTTTGGCATTGCCTTTCTTTGAGATTGCAATGAAAACTGACCTTTTCCAGTCCTGTGGCCACTGCTGAGTGTTCCAAGTTTGCAGGTATATTGAGTGCGGCACTTTCACAGCATCATCTTTCAGGATTTGTAATAGTTCAACTGGAATTCCATCACCTCCACTAGCTTTGTTCGTAGTGATGCTTCCTAAGGCCCATTTGACTTCACATTCCAGGATGTCTGGCTCTAGGTGAGTGATTACACCATCATGATTATCTGGGTCTTGAAGATCTTTTTGTACACAGAATTCTTCTGTGTATTCTTGCCATCTCTTCATAATTTCTGCTTCTGTTAGGTCCATATCATTTCTGTTCTTTATTGAGCCCATCTTTGCATGAAATTTTCCCTTGGTATCTCTGATTTTCTTGAAGAGATCTCTAGTCTTTCCCATCCTATTGTTTTCCTCTGTTTCGTTGCATTAATCACTGAGGAAGACTTTCTTATCTCTCCTTGCTACTGTTTGGAACTCTGTTTTCAAATCATTCTTCTTAGTATTGTTTAAATATGACGAGGCAAGTATGCTCAATCAGAGACATTTTTAAGTTGGGTAAGAAAAGTAAGTCGTCCCAGTGTTGTTTAATGAAGAGAAAAGGACTTGTGTTGGTTCTAGTGCTCAAATCCAGTCCCATAAAGTTGAGTCATAAAAGAGGAACTTTCAGAGTTACTAGACAGAGCTGTATACCCTTAAAGGTTATGCTTCATTGAAAAAAAACACACAGAAACCTAAGGTGGCTTGTGATTTGTATGACTGACTGCAGATTCCTGGGTGTCTTAAATGACTTAGAAATAGTTTATCACAGCCAAAGGCAATACACTAGGCCTAGGAAATAAAATTTTTCTTTGACTGAAACTTTATCCTTCTTACAAAGAGAATTTAATTGTTAGTTGCCTCCATTGCTTCCATGAAGGGTGTTTACTGAGAACAAACTGATGAAAATGAAAAAATAGAATTAAGAGAAAAAAAGGTCCCTCAAATGCTAATGAAATCAGCAGATTAAATTATGACATCCAAATCACAATTCAGTGTTTCCAGAAAGAAAGAAATAAAAATCACAAACATTTTTATTAAGATTGAAACAGAAAGCTATCACCACTGAGTCTATCATATAAACTATCACCTTTGATGTTTTGGTCATACTGTGCCTATGCTACATGTCCTGATTTCTGATCCAAGTAGCTGTGGTCAGGGGAGCTCACCTATAGGGCCAAAGCCGGAGCCATAACAATTAATGAAGGGTCATTTGGCACCATATTCTAAAGTTTCAGGGAAACAGGTTTCAGGACCCAATTTGTTAAGTATACAAGTTTTCAAAAGAATTTATGTATCTATTCTGGATTGCAAATATGCCCTTCTGGAAATTTGCCATGAGGTGTACAAGAAGACATTGTCCACAAAGACTAAATGAAGAGAAACATAATTTATGTAAGACTCAGATGCTAAATTCTACTCAAAACTCTGGAAATTAATAATGCTGAATCATCTTACATTCAAAAAACAGGCTTCCCTGATGGCTCAGATGGTAAGAAATCCACTTGCAATATAGGAGACCTGGATTTGATTCCCTGGGTTGAGAAGATCCCCTGGAGGAGGGCACCGCAACCCACTCCAGTATTCTTGCCTGGAGAATCCCCATGAACAGAGGGGCCTCGTGGGCTACAGTCCATGAGGTTTTAAAGAGTCGGACACAACTAAGCACACAGCATCATAAAAACATAACTACTTATTCAAGCAACATGAATCAACATGAACTTACCATTCATTACTAGTATCATTTAAAGCAATTTAGAGGTATAATTTTAAGAACAGTTTAATATTTGCTTCAAGTCATATTTTTCTTCTTAATTATCTCACCCTGAATCATAAGTCATATTACAAAGATATACCTGATAATTTGTCCATTCATCCATCACAGGGTTTCATAATAATAGTAATGCTGACATTTGGGGTTGGGTAATTGTATGTTGTAGAGGGCTGCCTTGTGTGTTTTAGGATGTTTAGCAACCCAGTAGATGTCCATGGCAACTGACTCCCCCATGACACACACATACCAGTTGTGACAGCCAAAGATTTCTGGAGAGATTACCAGACATGTTGAGGTGGGGAGTGGTTGTGGGAAGGACCATTTCCAGTTGAAACCACCATGGTAGCGAAACATTAAGGCTTCCCAGTTTGCATATCTTGCAGCAGTTGTTATCTCAGTTATTATCTCTTCTTCCCCTTATAATCAATTATGAGTTCTACATTATAGTTTCTTGTCAGTTTCCAATTGCAAGATCTTACTAACCAAGTGCAATCTGCATAAAATGCTATTTTCAGTGACAAGTTTCATCAGTCTAATAAGCCGTGTCTTATACAAAACAAGCCACTCTGAGTACCATAAAAGCATTATTTTTGAATAGAAATTTATCTCAGTTTCGTGAGGAGGTGTTATTGGAAAATCATGACTGCTGTTTCACTCTAGGATGAACTGTTGGGAAGAGTCACGAATTTCCCGTTTTTCATTCTCTGAACATTTCCCTTATTCCCATGGGGGGTGATTTTCACAGCAGCAGAGTGAGTCTGATTTTCCTCCTGTTTCGCCTTCAAATTGCTGCATGAATAATATTATCAGATCTTGATTGGTGGCTCATGAAAATCGTAGTTAGTTTCTTATTTCAAGAAAAGCTTTCACTGAAATGTTTAGCTTTTTAAACAAATCTTTGCACGACTTCACATTTTCAGCTTCCTAAGTAGTACTTGTGTATGTTTGGAGAGAGAGGGGAATAAGAATAGAAATAGTTAGCAACCAAACACAAAGCCATCAAAGGACTAGATGTCTCTCTGTCCACTACTAACGCTAAAATCTATAGTGTAATTTATATTTCACAAAATTAGTGTGATGTGATAAGAAGAAGACTAACTGTGATAAACTTAGCTTCATCCCCTTAAGATATTTAGTGTCCCCTGTTTGCTCTATTCATAAATAAAGGCAAGTAATTTTAATTAATCTATACAATAAGAATTTATTAAATACCTAAAATGTGGCAAACATTATATTTTGTGCTTAGAATACAAAGTAAATGTGAAAGACTTTTAGATTGTCTATTAATATTAATATGCTAATTTTAAAAAGAATTCATTTGATAAGCAAAATATTATGCAAATAAAACTTGGAACACAAAATATAAATCAAAACATGAGAGTTTAGCAATTAATGATAACGTTCTGTGAATATAAATTGTATAGGCTCATGCAAATTTATGTGCCCTATTCCTACACATAAAACTTGCCAAAAGAACATAAAAGACAACCTGAATAAATGATGAGAAATATCATCTCTTTCCACAGAAAGGCTTAATATTATATAGCCCCACATCAACTTATACAACTGAAGTAAATAAAATAAAAATTCTTAAGGAAGTGATGAGAGGTTTCTAATGTTTTGGCTGTATTCAGGACAATAATAATTCAAGCACATTTTAGAAATTTTTATTAAATCTAAACTGATCATATTCTTGACAGCATTTTTCACTTCTAGGTATTTACCTTTCAGAAATAAGTACCAGGGTATAATAATCTGTATGAATAAGAATATTTGCTCTGCTTTGTTTTGATAGTTAAGAACTCAAATATCCATTAATGGGGAAAAATTATAATAGACTCATTTAATGGAGTAGCATGAAGCTATTAAAAATTAGATACAGCTAAATATAGCATCATGAGAAAAGGTTCAAAATACATTACTAAATGAAAAAGTCAAATTTCAGATCAGTGTGTTTTATGTATGTGACATTTTTCTATAAAAATAGGACAATAGTAGTGTTAACAAATGTACAGAAAAAGAAAAAAAGCAAAAGGACTATGTAGCCAGCAACTAAAGCTATGGCATTGTGGAGGCTTTTATTTGCTTTATTCATTTCCTTAATATTTGAATTTTAATTTATTCTTACTTTTATAATTAGAAAAAATTAAGACAATATGATAATCTATGTTAATAACATTGTCATTATTAAATAGCACTTGGCATTAGAAAAATTATGGATCAACTTTGCTTAGTTTTTATATCACTTAAAACTCTAAACCTACTTGCATTAACACTGCTAAGCATTGCTATCTCAAGTCATTCTTTAAATAGTTTTTAATTAGTCTTTCCTTGGAGAAAACATGAGCTGCTACACAGAAAATTTGTCTAAACAAAAGTGATTCAAGAACTTGCATCATAAAGCTTTCATTCAAGGAGCATTTGATATCTTTCTCTGCAAATTTACCAGGAATTAACATTTTTTGGTTTCATTTTTTAATGACTGTATTTATGTATAATTGCATTATAAATGACTCTGGTGAACTGTGGAAAAAATTTTCTCAGCTTCTTCTGTATTCATTTTTCCACCAAAATTGGATCTCTTTAGATTAATTAGGTTGGGAAAATAACCCATGAAACCCTAATCTACTGGGGTAGTTGCTCTACCAATAACAGAATGAAAAATGTGAATTGTAAGAACTTCACCTCAGAGAGTATCAGGGCTCCCCTGATAGCTCAGTTGGTAAAAAATCATCTGCAATGTAGGCAACCCCGGTTCCATTCCTGGGTCAGAAAGATCACCTGGAGAAGGGATAGCTGCCCACTTCAGTATTCTTGGGCTTCCCATGTGGCTCAGCTAGTAAAGAATCTGCCCGCAATGCGGGAGACCTGGGTTCCATCCCTGCATTGGGAAGATCCCCTGGAGAAGAAGAAAGGCTACCCACTCCAGTATTCTGGCCTAGAAAAATTCATGGACTATATAGTTCATGGGGTCGCAAAGAGTCAGACATAACTGAGTGATTTTTGCTTCACCTCAGAAAGTGCTAAAAATGAGAAAAGCCTATAATCAGCCAAAGCAACTAGTTCAGAAATATTTTAGAAATGTTTATACATTATTGTCACCCTGCTTATTTAACTTCTATGCAGAGTACATCATGAGAAACACTGGGCTAGAAGAAACACAAGCTGGAATCAAGATTGCCAGGAGAAATAGCAATAACCTCAGATAAGCAGATGACACCACCCTTGTGGCAGAAAGTGAAGAACTAAAGGGCCTCTTATGAAAGAAGAGAGTGAAAAGGGTGGCTTAAAGCTCAACATTCGGAAAACTAAGATCATGGCATCTGGTCCCATCACTTCATGGCAAATAGATGGGGAAACAGTGGCTGAGTTTATTTTGGGGGCCCCAAAATCACCTCATGGGAAGAGTTGACTCATTGGAAAAGACTCTGATGCTGGGAGGGATTGGGGGCAGGAGGAGAAGGGGATGACAGAGGATGAGATGGCTGGATGGCATCACTGACTCGATGGACATGAGTCTGAGTGAACTCCAGGGGTTGGTGATGGACAGGGAGGTCTGGTGTGCTGCAGTTCATGGGGTCCCACAAAGTTGGACATGACTGGCCAACTGAACTGAACTGAACTGACTGAAAATCACTGTAGATGGTGATTGCATCCATGAAATTAAAAGATGTTTACTCCTTGGAAGGAAAGTTATGACCAGCCTAGACAGCACATTAAAAAGCAGAGACATTATTTTACCAACAAAGGTCCGTCTAGTCAAGGTTATGGTTTTTCCAGTGGTCATGTATGGATGTGAGAGTTGGACTATAAAGAAAGCTGAGCAATGAAGAATTGATGCTTTTGAACTGTGGTGTTGGAGAAGACTCTTGAGAGTCCCTTGGACTACAAGGAGATCCAACCAATCCATCCTAAAGGAGATCAGTCCTGGGTGTTCATTGGAAGGACTGATGTTGAAGCTGAAACTCCAATACTTGTCCACCTGATGCAAAGAGCTGACTCATTGGAAAAGACCAGCATACTTGGAAAGGTTGGAGGCAGGAGGAGAAGGGGACGACAGAGGATGAGATGGTTGGATGGCATCACCAACTCAATGGACATGGGTTTAGGTGGACTCCGGGAGTTGGTGATGGATAGGGAGTCCTCGTGTGCTGTGGTTCATGGGGTCACAAAATGTCAGACATGACTAAGCAACTGAACTGAATTGAACTGATACATCTCCAAAATGTCAGCCAAGGTGTATTTACAGATAAAATACATGATAACATCAACATTTCTCTAACCTTTATTGCAAGTGCTTTGTTTATTTCATGTTAACATGTGACACAGACTTCAGGAAACTTGTTAAAGTCTAAGACTAAAAGTTAAAATCCAAGTCTATTAAGTTTCACTATAAAAAGCCACATGTAGGATTTCCTATGAATATAGTATTTTGGGTGCATTACACTCTAGTATAATGATATCCTGAGGAAAAAATACATGAAAGTCACTTTTCAAATTGACAGAGTAAATCCAAATGATGCAGGGTAAATTGAACAATCTCAGCAGTGCTTTGTGATGCTGTTACAAGCTCATGCCATTATTGTCTTTAGCACCGTTAATGTAAACTTACCATCCTCAAGCCAATGGCATCCCATTCCAGTATTCTTGCCCGGAAAATCCCATGGATGGAGGACCTGGTGGATCACAGTCCATGGGGTCGCTAAGAGTTGGACACAACTGAGCGACTTTGGTTTCACATTTCACTTTCCACTTTCATGTATTGGAGAAGGAAATGGCAACCCACTCCAGTGTTCTTGCCTTGAGAATCCCAGGGACTGGGGAGCCTGGTGGGCTGTTATCTATGGGGTCACACAGAGTCGGACACGACTGCAGTGATGTAGCAGCAGCAGCAGCAGCACCATCCTTTAGTCAGTTAGGTATTAAGAGAAACAAATATTATAAGATAAACAATAAAATGTCATATAGGCAATTAGTCACTGGAATAAAATAATTATGCATTTATAAGGAGCATCACCAATTTTACCCTCATGGTGGTCAGGTCCAAATCCAAATCCAAATTTATGCACCAATGTCATTATGTCTGTCACCATATTTTTAATAAAAATAAAGGCAAAGTTGAATTTTAGTAAAATTCTACTTCTCAGCTAAAGCATGTGTGGGTGCTGTTGCTTCAGCCATGTCTGACTCTTTGAGATCCTATGGATTGTAGCCCACCAGGGTCCTCTGTCCAAGGGATTCTCCAGGCAAGAATACTGGAGTGGGCTTTTATGCCCTCCTCCAAGGGATCTTCCAGACCCAAGGATCAAACCCAATCTCCTGTGACTCTTGCAGTGCAGGCAGATTCTTTACGCTGAGCCACTGGGGAAGCCCATTTGGCTAAAGCAACCACACTTAAATTTTTAAATGCATTATTCTTAGATACCTTAGCCTATTCAATGGCCATTTCTCAGTTTACACATCCCTATGCTAAACCAAGTTTCTTATTGGAATTTATGGGTAGCATAAACTTTGCTTTATAAGCCTGTTATTTGACCATAGAGAAAATATTGCAAGCCTATAATTGTAATTTAAAGATGGTTATTCAGAGTAGATGTCATCTAGGCAAAAAGGGACAAAAAAGAAAGATAGAAGGGGATATAATATGTACAAAGATTTAGAATGAAGAGAAAGAAACTCAGAACGGCTTGGACACAACATTCTGTTTTTAAATGATTAACTTGTATTTCTGTAAGGTAAAAATAATATTATAAATTTACATTATCATTTCCTGAAGTCAAAAGGCTCTTAATATTAAATATTTTCCCTTATGGGTTGAGTTATTATTATAATTGTTTTTAGGAAAACAGTAGCAAAATAACATGTTGATAATTAGTTTCTTTCAGGAAGGAATCAGAGAAAACAGTGATTACATTTAAATACTGCTCCCCTAGAGAATAAGTAGGTCCATCTAGTCAAAGCCACGGTTTTTCCAGTAGTGCTGTATGGATGTGAGAGTTGGACTGTAAAGAAAGCTGAGCGCCAAAGAATTGATGCTTTTGAACTGTGGTGTTGGAGAAGACTCTTGAGCATCACTTGGACTGCAAGGAGATCCAGCTAGTCAACTGTAAAGGAAATCAGTCCTGAATATTCATTGGAAGGACTAATGTTGGAGTTAAAGCACCAATACTTTTGCCACCTGATATGAAGAGCTGACTCATTTGAAAAGACCCTGATGCTGGGAATGATTGAGGACAGGAGGAGAAGGGGACAACAGAGGATGAGATGGTTGGATGGCATCACCGACTCAGTGGGCATGAGTAAATGCCCATTGAGTAAACTCCAGGAGATGGTGATGGACAGGAAGGCCTGGCATGCTGCAGTCCATAGGGTTGCCAAGAGTTGGACAAAACTGAGTGACTGAACTGAACTGACCTGAACAGTTGGAGTAAGAGTATGTATTAATTTTCTAGGGCAGCTGTAACAAACTACCACAAATTGGATAGTTTAAAACAATAACTTATTCTTTCAAATTTCTGCAGGTTGGAAGTCCAAAATCAAGATGTCTACAGAGTTGGTTTCTTCTGGGGCCTATAAGGGAGAATCTGTTCCATGCCTCTTTCCTGGTTTCTGATAATGGCCAACAATCCTTTCAGATACATCACCTCAATCCCCACATGGCTTTCTCCCCGTGTTTGTATCTCCATTGAGCAGTCTTCTTATAACTAAGCACGTGAATCATATTGCATTAGTGGTTCACCCTCCTCCAGTATGACCTCATTTTAATTCATTATTTATACCTGCATTGACTTTATTTTAGAACAAGGTCACATTCTGAGGTCCTGGGGTTACAACTTCAAAGTATGTTTTTTGAGCAACACAATTCAGCCCATAACAGGCGACGATTCTTGTAGACAGAGAGAGTTTATGAAAAATGGTGCATATGCTTAAAACCATTCAAGAAGTTTCAGTAAAATGTTATGATAGGAACTTCAGGTGAGAGACCATAAATGAACAAGTTAAGCAAGGCATGGGTCAGACCATTAGGGTTTGGGATGCAACAATGATGGTCATGAGCTTAATGGGCTTTTTGACAGGAGTCATCAAAATTCTGATTGTAAAAATCAAGTAGATACTCTGTAGTCTCTGTTCACTTCTGCAAAATCATGTATTGGGGATAGAGATTACGGAAGATTCTATTAATATTTCTTTTTATTTTTGAGTTTCTTTAAAGTCAAGTCCTTTCTACAAGCCTCCTTTTAACTTTTTAAGTTCTATATTTTCAATATAGCCTTCCTCAGTGATTAATTCAAATAAATACAGGAAAACAATAGGACGGGAAAGACTAGAGATCTCTTCAAGAAAATTAGAGATATCAAGGGAACATTTCAAGCAAAGATGGTCTTGATAAAGGACAGAAGTGGTAGGAACCTAACAGAAGCAGAAGATATTAAGAAGAGGTGGCAAGAATACACAGAAGAACCGTACAAAAAGTTCTTCACCACACAGGTAATCACGATGGTGTGATCACTCACCTAGAGGCAGACATCCTGGAATGTGAAGTCAAATGGGCCTTAGGAAGCATCACTATGAACAGAGCTACTGGAGGTGATGGAATTCCGGTAGAGCTGTTTCAAATCCTGAAAGATGATGCTGTGAAAGTGCTGCACTCAATATGCCAGCAAATTTTGAAAACTCAGCAGTGGCCACAGGACTGGAAAAGGTCAATTTTCATTCCAATTCCAAAGAAAGGCAATGCCAAAGAATGCTCAAATTACCACACAATTGCACTCATCTCACACGCTAGTAAAGTAATGCTCAAAGTTCTCCAAGCAGGCTTCAGCAATACATGAACCATGAACTTCCATATGTTCAAGCTGGTTTTAGAAAAGGCAGAGGAATCAGAGATCAAATTGCCAATATCTGATGGATCATCAAAAAACCAAGAGAGTTCCAGAAAAACCTCTATTTCTGTTTTATTGACTATGTCAAAGCTTTTGACTGTGTGGATCACAATAAACCGTAGAAAATTCTTCAAGTGATGGGAATACCAGACCACCTGACCTGCCTCTTGAGAAACCTGTATGCAGTGAGGAAGCAACAGTTAGAACTGGACATGGAACAACAGACTGGTTCCAAATAGGAAAAGGAGTACGTCAAGGCTGTATATTGTCACCCTGCTTATTTAACTTCTATGCAGTGTACATCATGCGAAATGCTGGGCTGGAATAAGCACAAGTTGGAATCAAGATTGCAGGGAGAAATATCAATAATTTCAGATATGCAGATGACACCACCCTTATGGCAGAAAGTGAAGAGGAACTAAAGAGCCTCTTGATGAAAGTGAAGGAGGAGAGTGAAAAAGTCGGCTTAAAGCTCAACATTCAGAAAACTAAGATCATGGCATCCAGTCCCATCACTTCATGGCAGATAGATGGGGAAACAGTGGAAACAGTGGCTGACTTTTATTATTATTATTATTATTATTATTGGCTCCAAAATCACTGTAGATGGTGATTGCAGCCATGATATTAAAAGACGCTTACTCCTTGGAAGGAAAGTTATGACCAACCTAGATAGCATATTCAAAAGCAGAGACATTACTTTGCCAACAAAGGTCCATCTAGTCAAGGCTATGGTTTTTCCAGTGGTCATGCATGGATGTGAGAGTTGGACTACAAAGAAGGCTGAGCACTGAGGAATTGATGATTTTGAACTGTGGTGTTGGAGAAGACTCTTGAGAGTCCCTTGTACTGCAAGGAGATCCAACCAGTCCATCCTGAAGGAGATCAGTCCTAGGTGTTCATTGGAAGGAGTGATGTTGAAGCTGAGACTCCAGTACTTTGGCTACCTGATGTGAAGATCTGACTCGTTGGAAAAGACTCTGATGCGGGGAAAGATTGAGGGCAGGAGGAGAAGGGGATGATGGCGGATGAGATGGTTGGATGGCATCATCCACTCGATAGACATGGGTTTGGATAGACTCCAGGAGTTGATGATGGACAGAGAGGCCTGGTGTGCTGCAGTTCATGGGATCACAAAGAGTCAGACACGACTGAGTGACTGAACTGAACTGAATTGAATGTTTAAACATACTTATTCTTTGTATTCATGTTTTAGAATCCTTGATTTCTTTTTATACAAGCATAATGAAAAATGTCAGTGCTCCTTCCATGTTTCTGTTTTTGTTTTTGTTTTTTACATCTTAATCTGAAACTAACATGTTATTGTTCTTTGGCATAGTTTCAAAACATGTACTTCCTTAATTATATATTTCTGATTTTTATCTAAATATTGAACTGATGATATCAAAACTATACTGATTTAAACATTTTCAGATGCCTTCAAACTAAGCATATTTAATTATTGACTGTCCTTTTATTTTTTTTTAATACTTTATTCTACATTACAATACTGTATTTGTTTTGCCATACATTGACATGAATCAGCCACAGGTGTACACGATCTCCCAAAGCCGAAGCCCCCCCCACCTTTTAAACGTCAATTTTAGCAATGCAAAGAAAGAAAAATGACAATGAAAGTACTATAGCTTCTTGTTGAAATTTCTGTATCTATAATCGACTGTCATTGAATACATAGAAAATCAATATACCTATTACTTAAAATCATATATACAGTATGTAAACAAATTTAAGTCATAATGCAAATGTAGTATATTATTAATAGTGTTATTTTACATTAGTATTATAGCATTATATTTACCTTTAAAGCTATAAAAGCTTTTAAAATGTAAATTTTATAATCTTGGAGCAAAAGCGTGAAAACTAAAAAAACCTAAGAAATATCCATAGAATATGTTGTTGCTCCAAATTAATTTCAGTGGGTAGACATGTCGTGATTGATTCCAAGTATCTTGAGTATCCAAAGAGTAACAGTTTGTGCTCACAACATCCTGGAAACTGGTGGGTGAGTTAAAAGACAGGAAAATATTATCAAACTTGGGTTAATTGGTATCTTGGAGAGGACCCGACTCTCCTGAGCTTTGATGTCTCTCCTCTTTAAGCTCTCCTAAGTCAGTCAACTTAATTGGAAAGAGGAGTGTCTGATGTCTAGGCAGGGTCTGCTTTACAGATACTAACAATGAAAGCAAAGAAATGGACTTGGTGTTCAAAAGTCTAATCCACATGTGAGCTTGGCCTGCACAATAAAAAAGGAGCCATTTCCATATCATCACAGGACCAGGAACAGCCAGCCTTTGACAGGGCATGGAAAATGTAGGGTGTCTTTCTGGTACCTGTTCTACTCACGTCACAGACATTGACACCAGTGGACTTGGATAAAGACAAAACTGGGCCTCACGTGGTGCTCCTCCATTACATGCATGTCAATATGTAGAAATTTCTGCCTAAGAGGAAATCATGAAAAATGAAAATTCAACATATGGTCAATAAGGGCTCCAAAAGCCGTGGATGGGAACCGCTGCGCTCCTGAGGCTTTCGGTGGCACTGTTAGGTAACTGCTTAATTGAAATTTTATTCCTTTCATTGAACCTCACAGCAGGAGTGAATCTACAATCATAAAGCAAGTTTTGATATTTCATTCCTGCCCTTTACAGCAATGTTGGTGAAGAATGAGCATTAATTAAGCAATAGCAACCAAACAAATTGCCCTGGAGGAGATGGTGTGAGAGTGTATGAATGTAGTTAAAAGGGAAGAGATCAGAAGCACATAAAGCAACGTTCTTTTTCCACGGTATTGGTAAGAGCAATGTAGGAAAATAATTTTACTAAAAAAGCATTTGTCCTTTATGGGTAGATAAGAGGGGCAATAATTCTAGTGAGAAAAATATTTTTTAAATTAATCATAATCCAGATTTCATTATTTACAGGCCAAGTGACTTCAACAATTCACTGTATACCTAAGAGCCTCAAGTAGCTATAAAACAGGAATAATAACTACAAATTGTTTATTTTATAGGACAATTGTGAGAATAAAGTGAGTTATTATGTGGGAAAGTATGTTGTAAATTGCAAAGCCCCTGTTCTCAGGAAACTGAATAATTAATTCAGAAAATGAGTTAACTATTAGTTTATTTCCTCTTAGTGTAAGAGAGAGAAAATAAGAGCTGGAAACCAATCGATATATTCCTTATTAATACTCTAACAGAGTTTAACTTTAAAAAGTAGTTTGTAAGAGAAACTCATACTTCTACTACCAGTAATCAACCACAGGAAAGAATTATAATGGAATTGAAACTTTCAGGTGCTTTTGGAGTTTATTTACATATAACCTTAGTATGAATAACTGAAATAGGAACATGAATAACTGACTTAGGATTGAGTGGGTAGTGTCTCATGCCAACTGTCTGCCTCTTAGACTATCAAGAACATAAATGTGTTACTTTTATTTGGGAATAATCCTATGACATAATTGTCCAGCTCTTGTTAGTCTCTTAAATGTCCAAACGCAATATCGGTAAGTAGTTCTACAAATGAAATTAAGAGTTTAAATAATTTTCCCAGTCCCATATTAAAAAGTAGGCTTTTACAGAATGGAGCAAAATAAATGTGGCTTTGGTGCTGCTGCTGCTGCTGCTGCTAAATTGCTTCATTCATATCTGACTCTGTGCGACCCCATAAATGGCAGCCCACCAGGCTCCCCTGTCCCTGGGATCCTCCAGGCAAGAACACTGGAGTCGGTTGCCATTTCCTTCTCCAGTGCATGAAAGTGAAAAGTGAAAGTGAAGTCGCTCAGTCTTGCCTGACTCTTAGTGACCCCATGGACTGCAGCCTACCAGGCTCCTCCATCCACAGGATTTTCCAGGCAAGAATACTGGAGTGGGTTGCCATTGCCTTCTCCAAAATGTGACCTTAAATGAACAATAACAGATAGGGCCAGCTAGAAGAAAACAGATTTTCTCAGCCAACCTGGATCTCTTTATTTTTCACTACATTATACATAGATCCATGGTTTGAAGACCATAAGAAGCAAATAATTATAAAATAACAAAACAACACTGGGTTAATTACAATTCCACTGACATACTAACATTTTATTAAAATAACCATAATCATATCTTTATATCCATGACAGAGACAATTGGATCCCTAAGTACTCCCCATCTCCCCCTTCTACTTCAGGAACAACCAAAGCAATGTTATTTGGAGCAGCAATATGCCTGATAAAAATTTCTTATTCCCCAATCTTCCTTTTAGCTGCAGGTTTCATATGACTTCCCTGGTGGCTCAGACGGTAAAGCATCTGTCTACAATGCCAGAGACCCGGGTTCCATCCCTGGGTCGGAAGATCCCCTGGCGAAGGAAATGGCAGCCCACTCCAGTACTATTGCCTGGAGATCCCATGGACAGAGGAGCCTGGTAGGTTACAGTCCATGGAGTCGCCAAGAGTCGGACATGACTGAGCGATTCCACTTTCCACTTTTCATATGACTAAGTCCTGACCTGTGAGTTATGAGTGGAAGTTTTGGAAAAAGACTCCTAGAGAGATTTAAGGGTTAATAATTCCCTTTTGTTTTTTACCCTCCCCTTTTCTTGCTGTCTGGTAACGGATGTGAAGGCTGGTGCCCCAGTAGCTGTGTTGAACAGCGCTTTGCTTTGAGGATTTCGCTGTTGTTCGTTTACTAATTGGTGTCTAACTCTTCACGACATTGACTGCATCATGCCAAGTTCTTCTGTCCATTATCTCCCGAAGTTTGCTCAAATTCACTTCCATTGAGTCAGTGATGCTATCTAACCATCTCCTCCTCTTTGAAGCTCTTTACTATGTGAGAATTCCATGGACAGTGGACCCTGCCAGGCTAGAGTCTCTGTGGTCGCAGAGTTGGAGACAACTAAGCAACTAACACTAACAAATGACTGTGGAGAAAAGATATAGATGGAGAATGAACACAGTGATTCTGAAATCACCATATCAGGACTAAGTTATATTCTGTTTTGTTTTATTTTTTATGTTAGAAGGGAAACTGATTTTTCTCATCTTTTAAAACATTTTTTAATGCAGACAACCTAATCTTAATTGATATATAACTACTAGAATATAAGTTCCTTGAAAGCAGAAATTTTCTCCATGTTGTTTAGAGTCTAAGATATAGGCAGGCCCATAATAGAGGCTGATGATATTTGTTAAGTCTGAACACCTAAATCTAACTCTTTTCTTGGTAAACTGTTTAAACAACTCTCCTCTCTACCTCCTCTTCTCTTTTCTGCATTTCCTACATAATTTTCCAAATAACTTTCTCTACTGTCTTTTTATTTACTCTTGCACAAATCCTTCTTCCTAAAATTGACCACTGTAGTTATCTTGTCCCTTCTTATTTAGGTAATGATTTGTCCAATAAGAAATGAGCAAAATATAAATCCAAAGGACATGGCAATTCTTCTTGGTTATTTTCTTTCAAATTTTGTTTAAATAGAGATCAGGAGGATGGACCCCTATATCATTTTTAAGAATGTCCTCACTGAAAAACATCATAGCTCTATCCTCGCAGAGTAAAATAATTATTCTCTAACTCTTATAAATATTTTATAATGGAACTGTGACCTGAAAACAAAGATTCAAGTTTCATAGTCACTATGAATTGAATTTGAAAACATCAAAGTTTGTTTATTGAATGGATCAGTGGGGGACGTATGTGCAAGAAAGTCTGAATAGCTCATGGGAAAATGACAAATCAAGTCAGAAAATTAGTCTCGAATATTAAAATTCCCAGTAAAGCAAGCAACAAAGAGTCACCTCCTAATTTCCAAGTAAAATTATAAATGGGAAAATAATTCATGCTAAAAAGGGGAAATAAAACAAGTAATCTCAATCGATTTTTAAAGAAACTATCTTCTGTCATTCAAATTTCCCAGCCTTATGCATTTGTTTTTGCATTTTTACAAGTTCCTAGAATAAAGGATGATGGAATGAATTAAATTAGAGAAATACTTCACTATAAAGATGTAAGAAAATGAAAAAATGAGTTACTTCAAGTCTGAAAACCCAATGTGGTTTTTTTTTTCTTCACTCGGGCTGCTTTTAAAATTTTCCCTTAATTTTTTTTTTTTTTTACTGGTTTTAATACAGCATACCTAGATTTAATTTTTAAATTAATTTTTATTGGAGTAAGTTGCTTTATAGTGTTGTGTTATTTTGTGTTGTATAACAAAGTGAAGCAGTTATACATAAACATTCCCATTTAGGTCACCACAGATCACTTGAGTAGGGTTCCCTGTGCTATATAGTAAGTTTTCATTAGTTATCTGTCATACACAGCAGTGTATGTGTGGGCTTCCCTGTGGCTCAGTGGTAAAGAATCCACCTGCAATGCAGGAGATGTGAGTTCAATCCCTGGGTCAGGAAGATCCCCTGGAGAAGAAAATGACAACCCACTTGCCTGGAATTTTTACCTGGAAAATCCCAAGGACAGAGGAGCTTGGTGGACTAATGACCAGGGATTGCAAGAGTCAAATACAACATAGCAACTAAACCACCACTACTATGAGTGTGCGTATGTCAATGCCAATCTCCCAATTCATCCCACCGCCTTACTCCCCTTGGTAACTATAAGTGAAATCAGAAAGAGAAAAACAAATATTGTATAATATTGCTTGTATGTGGAATCTAGAAAAATGGTACAGATGAACTTAATGGCAAAGCAGAAATGGAGTCACAGATGTAGAGAATGAACTTACAGATGTGATATTTTGATATTCATAATTTTAGGAAGTAATGTCTATGTGTGCATGCTCAGTCATTCAGTTGTGTCCAACTCTTTGCGACCCCATGAATTGTAGCTCCCCAGGCTCCTCTGTCCATGGGATTTCCCAGGTGAGAATACCAGAGTGGGTTTCCATTTCCTGCTCCAGGGGATCTTCCTGATCCAGGGATCAAGCCTCAGTCTATTGAGTCTCCTGCATTAGCAGGCAGATTCTTTACCACTGTGCCACCTGGGAAGTAGTAAGGCTTTGCAAAGCTGTGTCAATATCTTTTTTAGCTTTAAAAAATATTTTGCCAGTTTCTATTCAACCACTGTTTCAATCCCATTCTCCCTCTCCTCTTTTTCTCTTCTACAAATGTTACATAATTTCCAATATCCTTTCAGTCTTCTAATCTCTTTCTGTATTTTCTTTCCTTCTTTTCTCTTTGTATTTTAGTCTGGTTATTTTCTACCGATCTACGTCTCTGTTTTCCTGTATCTAATCTGCTGGCAATTTAATCACCAAGTGCTGAATTTCAATTATTTTATCCTTCACTTCTAGAACTTCAATTTTTGATTTATATATATATATATTCCAGTGCTTTCTGAAATTCTCCATCTTGACATTTTATTGAACTTTATTTTTCTTGGCCATCCCAGCATGTGGGATCTTAGTTCCCCAATCAGGGATCAAATCCATGCCCCCTTGATTGAAAGTGTGTATTCTTAACCTCTGGACCACCAAGGAAGTCCCTAAACATATTAATTACAGTTAAAGTCTATGTTTTGTTGTGTCAATAACTAGATCATCTCTGGGTCTGTTTCTGGCACCTATTCTTTCTCTTGTGTTTTTGATTATTTAGTACTCTTCTCTTTTAGGCTTATTTCTGTTGTTGCTATTATTATTGTTGTTGGTGTAATTGAATGTTGAGCTGCCCAAGTAAGAAGTTCTGTGTGTGTGTTAGTCACTTAGTCATGTCTGACTCTAGGCAACCCCATGGACTGTAGCCCACCAGGCTTCTCTGTCCATGGGATTCTCCAGGCAAGAATTGCCATGCTCTCCTCCAGGGGATCTTACCAACCCAGGGATCTAACCCAGATCTCCTGCATTGCAGGCAGACACTTTACCATCTAAGTCACAATGCTATAAGGTCAAGAAGCTTTGGATGATATTATCTTCCTCAAAGATGTAATTATTCTAGCCAGTAGCTAGGGTAGGGGCAGGTTCTCTGGTCTAATTAGGGATCGATAACAATTTGAGAATAGGTTTCAAACTTTGTGAGAGGTAAAACATTTTCAACTTGCCTGTATTCCTGGAAATATGTAGTATTATCATTGCGTCTACTCCTCAGCAGACTCTGATTTCCAATTTGAGTTCCTCCAATGTTAGACTGTTAAAAGTTTTCCTTAACCTCTTTGCCTGCTCCCCTCCTAGTTTCTCAGTCTCTTACACTCTGGAAGTGTAATGTTAACAAATGCCTCGAGGATAAGAATGTTGTCCTTGCATCACTACAAGCCCACTTTCTTGAGATCTTTGTCCTTTGGGTTTAGACTGCCTTAGCCATCATTACATTTTTATCTCCTCATTCCAAGAGCTTGACAAAAATTCTGAGCAGATACTTTCTGCTTAAACTCTGTGCCCAACAGTACAATTCAGCAAATAATATCAAATTCCTCAATTAAAAAAAAATTGCTAAGCAACTATAGCTTCTTTCAGTGTATTTTCCTTGTCTTTTGGATCCACAGTCCTTGCTGCCTTAACTGATGTCTAATGCCTAAACAAGCTAAAAACATTTTAACTGACTAGCTTTAAATTGAGGATTTGTGTAATACAAGAGTTGGAAGATATTTGGAACCAATTTTTGACCTTTGAGTTTCCCTCTAGTCCTGACTTTTTGTTATGTGGATAATGTGGTGCCAATTTGAAGTTTTTCTTAATGTACTACGTAACTTTTTCTTATATAACATTTTAGAAATCTTGGAAATTTTATATGAAAAATATTGACTTAGTTGCTTTATCTCTAATCAAGAAATGAAGAAGCTGGGAAAGAGGACATGAATTTATCCATAGGGGATAAGTTGTTTTTTATTATTTACATGCCTAGGGAGGAGTACGTAAGAAAATTTGTTAAAACTGATCATTTTTATTTTTTTTTTCTCCTTAAATAGCAATCCCAAAGGAATTAAATTATATTTTGGCCAGCTTCTTACATTTATTTGCCAGTGGACAAATCCAAATATGTAGGAATTTTCTCTTTATTTTGGACTGATATAATTAGCCTGTCTACAAATAGATTATTTATACAAGCATACCTCAGAGATATTGCGGGTTTGGTTCCAGACCACCGCAATAAAGCAAATATCACAGTACAGTGAGTCATACAAATTTTTGTTTTCCCAGTGTATATAAAAGTTATGTTATACTACACTGTAGTCTATGAAGTGTGCAATAGCATTATGTCTGACAAAACAGTATATATAACTTAATTTTAAGTACTTTATTGCTAAAAAAGAACACTAATCATCATCCAAGCCTCAGTGAGTCATAATCATTTTACTGGTCAAGGATCTTGTCTTAATACTGATGGCTGCTGAAAGATCCCGGTGGTGGCTGCTGAAGGTTGGAATGGTGCTGGCAATTTCTTAATATAAGACAACAATGAAGCCTGCCATATTAACTGGCTCTTCTTTACAGAAAGATTTCTCTGTAGCATGCAAAGCTGTTGGAAAGTATTTTACCCCCAGTAGAACTTCTTTCGAAATTGGAGTTAATCCTCGTAAACCCTGCTGCTTCCTTACCAACTAAGTTTATGTGATAGTCTAAATCCTTTGTTGTCATTTCAGTAGTCATCACAATATCTTCATCAAGAGTAGATTCCATCTCAAGAAATCATTTTCTTTGATCATCCATAAGAAGCATCCTTATGCTCCTCATCCCTTAAAATTTGATTATGAAATTGGAGCAATGCAGTGACATGTTCAGGCTCCACTTCTAAATCTAGTTCTCATGCGAGTTCCGCACATCTGCAGTTAATTACTTCACTGAAATCTTGAACCCCTCCAAGTCATCCATGAGGGTTGAACTCCAATAATGACCTCTTCCTATGAATCATGAAAGTTTGTGGCATCTAGAATAGTAAAACCTTTCCGGAAGGTTTTCAATTGACTTTACCCAGGCCCATCAAAGGAATCACTATCTATGGCAGCTGTATATAGCCTCACAAATTGTATTTCTTAAATAATAAGAAAATTGAAACTATTCCTTGGTCTATTGGCTGTAGAATAGATGTTGAGTTAGGAGGCATGAAAACTACATTAATCTCATTGCATATCTCTATCAGAGTTCTTGGGTGACCAGGTGCCTTGTCGATGGGCAGTAATGTGGCTGGTTTGATCTTCTAATCAGACTAGAAAAACTTTCTTCATAACAGTAATAAAACTGTTTTGATTTCCTATCATCCATGTGGTCACTGCAATTGTACTTTTCATTTTCTTTAAGACCTTTTCTTTTTCTCTCATAGCTTAGCTAATTATTGGTGCAAGAGGTTTAGTTTTCAGCTTTCAACATACCTTCTTCACTAAGCGTAATCATTTCTAACTTTTAATTTAAAGTGAGAGACATGTGACTCTTCACTTAAGCACTTACAGGGGATTGTAGGGTTAGTCATGGGCTTAATTTCAATACTGTCGTGTCTCAGGGCATAGGGAGGTTCAGGAGAGGGTGAGAGATGGGGGAGGCTACCAGTTGGTACAGCTGTCAGAACACACACGTTTATCAACTAAGTTTGCTGTTTTATGTGAGCACAGTTCATCATGCCCCAAACAATTACCACAGTAACATCAAAGATCACTGATTACAGATTACCATAACAAACAGTCGTGTCAGACTCTTTGCGACCCCACAGACTATGAAGTCAATGGAACTCTCTAGGCCAGAATACTGGAGTGGATAACCTTTCCCTTTTCCAGGCCCAGGGATGGAATCCAGGTCTCCTGCGTTGCAGGCAGATTCTTTACCAGCTGAGCCACAGGGGGAGGCCCTAATATACATAGTAACAATGAAAAAGTTATGAGAATTACTGAACTGTGACACAGAGACACACAAAGTGAGGAAATGCTGTTTGAAAAATGGTGCTAGTCGACTTGTCACAAACCTTAAATTTGTAAAACTTGCAATATCTTTTGAGCACAATAAAACAAAACATTAAAAAATGAGTAGTGATTTGCCTTATAGAAGTTAAGTCCTTATTTCGAAGGTCCAGAGTATTGAAGAGAAGACCCGAAGGAAGCAAAACTTGTTTCTGCTAATGTAGTGCATACAATGCTAGGAAGAAGTGAGGGAGAGCAGAGAGTACGCATAGACAGCGTGATCTAGAACCGACATGCATTACCAAATGAGTAATCATGAAACATATATGCCGAGGATAACCATTCAAAGACATAAAAGAACTATGGATGAAGAATATAGAGCAAAATAAATTATTCACTAGAATTTTAAAACTTTCATGAAGCTTTAAAATCTTGGTTGATTTTAACTTAGATATGAGAATATAGTTTCATAATGTTTATGAAACTAATGTATTGATTACTTTAATCCTATGCAACCCAACTGAAATGACATATCTGATATTTTGTGGCTTCATTGAAGAACATAATTCCCATTTTATAGTTGCTACAGAAACCCTTTAATATTTTATATTGTGATAACAACTCTGAGGCACTTATCTCAAAGAACTGTATTTTTATATATTTATTGACTTTCCTTCAATAATTTTAAATGGATATATATAGATATGAAAGTTTCTTCTCTGTTCTCATGTGATAACTGTTAAGGTGTATTTGAAACATATAGTCTTAGTGATACGTGAAGAAAGTAATGCCCATCTTCATGGCAGCAGTCAAATTTTAATTAAACTTACTTTAATTAAAAATGTCATATGAAGTAGTTTGAAATAAAACATCTAGTCTTGCTACATTTTTTCAGCATTTAAAAAAATATGTTGGAGGGATTCTTTTTTAAGTTTCAGAAAATTCTAGAGACTTTTTGTTCCCTTATAATTTACCTAAGGATACCTGAAAGGTAACTTATTCATGGTCACCTATAAGGTCAGGAATGCGGCTCAAGTTTTAATTTATAATCTACTGTCTTCTTCCTAAACTCTACACGATTTATTAATAATGGAAAACCAAACAAAACAGATTTTATCTTGAATATTCCTACTAGTTTAGTCCAAATTACTCTGAAATGAAAAGATTAATGAAAATCATAAGATTTCATTTTTGCTCATTGTCCATTGATGAATTATGGTGTGATCCATAAGAATATTTGTCTTGTTTTGACTTCTATGAACTGTAAAGGAAATTAGTGATACAGTCAGTGGTTACCTACTGTAATAGCAGTATTTCATCTAACATAATAGTGCTTATGTATTCTTCAAAGACTCTCTTGAGGATATATACACGTAGATGGATAAGAAACTGATTGTTAAAGGAGAAAATGTGGGAAAGTGCAAAATACAAAATGATAACATATGACTGAAGTAGATGTGAAAAAAATACAAAGAATTTTCCATTTCATTTTCAACCAGTCAAGAAGGCTGTATAGAACAAGTTGCATTCCCTACAGAAGAAAAATAAGTATTTTGATCATCTAGCAAAGAGAAGGTATTTTTAAAGCAATTTTGATTTATTCATTAATTTATCCTAATTTTAGACTCCTTTTGTATTTTTCAATTTGCTGGTAAAGTACATTATAATTAGAAACAAATGTAAGTTTTCTTCTCCACTTTAAGAACTTTGACATTTAGCATTTCATTTAACAATACCTTTCTTACAGTGTCATTTCCTTTTGTAATCATTAGACATTAAAAAAAATTTTTCCACTTTCACAGAAAAAAATTGAAAACAGTATTATAATAACTGACAACTCAAAGGCACCAAAGGGGCCTCAAGTTGAAGATAACTAAATAAACATAAAAAGAAAGTTACATACTGCTCCCAAGAAAGATTAAATTATAGCTGTAAAAATACAAACATCTCAGTCTGTATTATCTTTTGTTGATCCAACAGCTTGTTGCTATAAAAATACTGACAATTATAAATATAGTCCTTTCCCTTCTGCCAGTGAAGCTATCATATCTTCCTATGAAAGTCACAAGTAAGAGATGAATTGACATCCTGTGTAGGAAATTGAATAGAAGCAAGAAATCAAGTAGAAATTCAAATCTCTTCCCTGACTCTCCCAGGAACATATGAAAGTGACTTCCATAATGGTAAGATTTTCTGAGAACATTAAATTAGAATTTTAAGGACAAGTTTATTTCAAATCAGTATAACTCAAGAGATTAAAAAAAAATTATGCCTTTTGAGAATAATGCATAGTGTCATTCTGAATAAGGCAAGCCATACTTATGAAATGTCCTAAAGAATAAAGAATAGAACAGGGGGAAATATTATATTTACTTTTATTATGAAATCTTCCCAGAATTTAACATAATTTAAAATTAAAATAACTTCATCTTCATTATAGTTTTATAATCATTGCAGAATGTTTATTGAGTGCCTTCCAAATACAGAATAAAGAATTAAGTGTTGCCAGCCCAAAGACATACGATAGTCTCTACCTGCAGGGGCATATTATTTGGTTGGAAAAGAGAATGTTGAGTTTCAGTCAACAGATGTTCTTATTACTTATATGACACTGTTGCCCTCTTTAGAGCCAAACAGTCCTAGTAATTCTTTGGGCTTTCATTTAATACAGACTTTTATTTCTTCTTAGGACAAGTCAAGACAATAAAAATCTTTGGGAAATCTGCCTCAAATCTCAGTGCACCAAATCCCACTATGTCCTCAGCAAGGATTCCAAATATGAGTAACTCTCTACTGAAATCAGAAATTAATGGTCAATATGTTTTATTTAAATTTGTGCAGTAGTAGGCATGCTGCGATTCATGAGGTCGCAAAGAGTTGGACACGACTGAGTGACTGAACTGAACTGATTAGAAGTCCCCTATCTAGAGGCATTAGAAAAAAACACTTTAAATAAAATATAACTTAATTTTTTTAAAAGCTATATCATTTGCAGAATATGAGTAACATTATGTAGTTATGTAGCAACTTTTACTTGATAAGGGATTTTAACCTAGAATGGATATTTTTCCCTTGAATAAATTCTATTTCAAATCTATCATGTCTAATTAATTTCCACATGGATTCCCTGATAGAACCCATAATAACTTAAACTAGATCAGGCAGGAAGCAGGTTCACTTATAGCATAAACTGCAGTGGGGACCGTAGCACCAGATGCTGAATTGTACTAGCTGACTCTGGACGTGATAAGGATAGTATTTCATTCTCATGTTCAGAATGAGAAAAAAAAGCTATGGGAAATTTTACTGAATTAGTGAGAGGAAAACTTGATATGTCTTTTTTTGTCCTTTACTTTTCTGGACACACCACTGTAATGATCTTTTGTGGATTTTTTTCCTACCCAACTGAAATGTAGACTTGTTAAGTGAGCAGAGATTGTATTACTTATCAAGAGCTAGACAAAGAGCTTAGATCATAGTAGATCTCAAAAATGCTTAAATGGATGAATAAGATAAGAATCTAAGATAGTATGACAGCTATCAGAGAAATAATGAGTGAGTGGTAAATAATGTCATAGAATCTTGAGACTCATGATTTTATACAGACTGGCATAATTAAGGAGGAAGTGTAGAAGGTTGGTGTTCATCTAGAACTGGAAAATTACCAGCCATTATCTTGTAATTTGTTGAATAAATATGTTATAAATGCTGAAAGAATAAATGAACAATTCCCAGAAAACCCTGACATTCATGATTTGGAGTTATGAAGATTTTGCTCCATCACAAATTATCTCATGTTCTGAGTGAACGGGTGAGTCAGTTAGCTGATGACGGAACCTAGCTTGAACATCCCAGCCAATGGTTTGTCATAGCTGTGAGTTCTGAGAGTTTGGCCCTCTCATCTTTCAGGCTGTATACTTCTATATGTCCCAAGACCTAAGAGAGAAAACACCAGCTTAGTCAATCATTCACTATCTCCTCTTAGAGCAACTTTGATTTTTCTCTGCACATACTTACAGGGTAACCCTTACAAAGGGATTAAAAACTTCCTTTCAGTGTGAAAACTGAATTGGAGGAAAACTTTTCATTGAAAATTTAAAAGGTTGTGAAATGATAAGAGGAAACATATCATGCTCTGGAAATGACATTTAGGTGAAAGCTAGGAGCCTGAGCAAACATTGTGGTATACACAAGTTTCAGGTTTCAAGAAAATTTTAAGACTATATTTTTCAAGAATTTCACAAGCTTAATGTTTTTGAAAGAATAAAGGAAAGGATATTTGGGAAACAGAGGAAATGCATTTATTGAACACCCACATCAAAGTATCCTATGAAGTACTTGTCTTGCAAAGGAAGTGTAAATTTAACAGTTCAGAAAAATCTGACTGTTTTCCACAGGTGAAATAGGCAAGAGGTCTCTTTCAGGTGAGATAAAATCAGACAGTGAAATGAAACATTGAATAAAGTGACACCACAATTTCTAAACATATAAAAGTGAAATAAGACAAAGAAGATTCAAATTCAGAGGTAAAACCAAAAGCAGTGAAACTTTATATAGAGATTAGAATGTCTTACTCATTAGAACTGTCTATTAGACTAGTTCAAATTATATCAGAAATTGTCATTGAATTTGAAGGCAATACAGACCCAATCAAGTAACAAGATTATATGTATTTTCCTCAAAAATATGACCATTATACTTGTGCTGCTCATCAGTAATATTTAGAGCTCTCCTATATACTTGTCAAATTGTGCTTTATTATTTAAATGTATGACGATTTTCTCAGTAGAAAATTTCAAAAGGTGAAGATCATGCCTGACTTGTTCACTATGCCTAATACATCATGTGACATGGAGTAAGCACTTTAAAAAATTACTTTATTGAACTTGTGATCTTGCATTGGTTCTGTGAGGATTCAAGTATAAACGGTGCCATCTTGAACTATCCTTGATTGATTGCTCAGCCATATCCAAGTCTTTGCCACCCCATGGTCTGTAGCCCCCAGGCTCCTCTGCCCATTGCATTTTCCAGGCAATAATACTGGAGAGGGGTGTCATTTCTTCCTCTGGGGGATCTTCTCTACCCAGGGATCAAGCTCTGGGTTTGATTAGTTTTGATTTGTTTGATTAGTTTTCACATATGTGCACACTATGAACCACTGCTACAATCAAAATAATGAATATATCAATAACTTCTAAGGGTCCTTATAATCATTCCCATCCAACTTTCCTTGTCTTCCCATTTCCAGGCAACCACTAATATGTTTTCTGTCTCTATAGATTAGTTTTTATGCTCTAGAATTTTAGTAATTCATAACTGGAATCATGCACTTTCTTTTCTTGAATCTACTACACAGCATAAGGATTTGAAATTTATCCATTTTGTTGCATGTTTCAATATTTCATTCCTTCTTATTGCTGAGAAGTATTCCACCATGTGAACATACCCAGCTTGTTAACCCATTTACCTAACAATAGATATTTTGGTAATTTTTAGTTTGGGATATTAAAATTGTTGCTGGAATTTGTGTACAGTTCTTTGTATGGACATATACTGTCTTTTTTTGAGAAACTATCTCTTGAAGTAGCTATATTATTTTACATTCCCACAAGCAGTTTATGAAATTTCCAATTTCTCTCCTTCATTGCCAACGTTTGGTATGGTCAATTTTTAAATTTCAGCCTTTCTAACAGTATCTCATTGTAGTTTTAATTTCATTTCTCTGTTGATTAAATGATGTTGAACTACTTTTCAAGGACTTAGTAGCTGTAAGTATATCTTCTTTGGTCAAGTACCTGTTCAAATCTTTTGTCTATATTTTATTTTTACTGCTTTATCTCTTGCTATTGAACATTGAGAGTTCTTAATAAATACAGAATATAAGTCCTTTACCAGATATGTAATTTTCTAATATTTTCATGATTTTATGGTTCATTTTTACATTCTCAGTGTCCTTTGAAGAACAGATTTTAATTTTGATGAAGTTCAACTTATTTATGAAATACAGTTTTGGTGTGATATATAGTCAATATTACCTAACCCAAGTACACAAATACTTTCTTCTATATATACTTCCAGAAGCTTTATGATTTTAGGTTTTACCTTTTGGTACATTGTCCAAGAGTACTAATATTTATATAGTATGAGGTATAGATTATAGTACTTTTTTCATATGGATATCCAATTGTTTCAGCAACAATTTTGTATTGACTTATATTGAACTTTATACCCAGCAAGTATCTTTCAAAAGAAAGTTAAAACAATACCTGTCTGTACTGAATTGCCTCAACTGTATTGAATTGCCTCAACTGTTGTCAAAACCAATGTTCCTTACACATATTAGTCTATTTCTACGCTATCTATTCTATTTCTTTTAAAAATCTATATTTATGACAGTGACTCCCATTTTTTATTATTAGCTTTCTAATAAATATTAAAACCAGGTAGTATTAGTTCTCCAAATTTTCTCTTCTTCAAAGTCATTTTGTTGTTCTTGCTTCTTTGCATTTCATGATGAATTTCAAAATTAATTTGTTAGTTTTTATTCAAGAAAATGTCTGTTGGAATTTTTATTGAGATTGCATTGAGTGACTATGTATATCTATTAGCATATATATGCATACATGTATTCACATATGTATTAATTAGGGAAGAATTGACATCTTAACAAAATCAAGGCTTTAAACCCATAAATATAGTTTATCACTTATTTACACATTCTTTTGTTTCTCTCAGCAATGAACAGGGAGCTATATTCAGTATTTTATAATAACCTATGAGAGAAAAGAATCTTAAGAAATATATATATATGTCTCTTTTTCTGCTCTTTTTTGAATTGGTGAAATGTTACTTTATGAGTCCATATTATATCCTTTCTTTGCATACTAGCTACAATTATTTTGTTATTTCAGTGATTTCTGGAGAATTTAGAGTGAACATCTTATTTATCACTAATTTCAAATTATATTAAGCCCATTCTCTTCACCTGTAATTTAAGAACTTTACAATATTTTCATTTCTCTTCCTCTTCACCTTTGTGCAATTATTGTCACATATTTTATTTTTATAAAGCCCAAAATATAGTGATATTATTTTTATTTAGGTAGTTATTTTTAAGCTGTAAATAATTTTTACAAATCATAAATACCCAAGAATTTACTATTTTCAAAACTTTTCATTCATTGTATAAATTTATATTTCCATCTGATATCATTTTCCTAATGTTTGAGGCTGTTTTTAACATTTCTTAAGGGCAGATCTGTTTGTCATGATTTCTCTCATTTTATATATGTTAGAGAGGTATTGTTTTACCTTTCTTTTGAAAGATACTTGCTGGGTATAAATTTCAGTTTGAAAGTATTTTGTTCTTTTAATATTTAAAGACAGGGTTCCACTGTCTTCTCATTTGCATTGTTTTTATTGCATTGTTTTATTTGCATTGTTGTTATTGTAGGGAAATCTTCTGTCATTCTTATTTTTGTTCCTTTATATGTAATGTGTTTTTCTCTGGCTGTTTTAAGGTTGTTATTTTCTTTATCACTGGTTTTGAACAATTTGATGGTAGTGTGCCATGGTTAAGTTTTCTTCATGTTTCTTGCACTTTGGGGGTCACTGAACTGAGATTTCTGAAAATATTTAGCCACTTTCTTCTTTAAAGAGTTGAAACTTCTTCAGAGATTCCAGTTACATTTTCTTAGACCCTCATAAATTGTCCCAAGGATCACTGACTCCTTGTAATTTATTATTATTTTTATATTTTTCTTAGAGTTTCATTTTGAATAGTTTCTATTGCTTGTCTTCAAGTTCTCTATTGTTTTTTTTTTTTTTTTACAATTTGTAATTTGGTTAATCTCATCCAGGATATTTTTCACCTCATACATCACAATTTTTATATTTAGAAGCTCAGATTGGAAGGTGTTTATATGTTCCATGTCTCTGTTAATGTCCTTGTTTAGTCATTTTAATTTCTATATCAATCTTAAATCAGCTTCAGTTTATAGCTTTTCTCCTTAAAAAGGCTCATGTTTCTTACCTCTTTGCAAGTCTGTAATTCTTTAGTTTTTGCTATTTTCCTAGTCATTGTGAATTTTGTCCTGAGTTCTTGATAGTTTCACTTTTATATAAATATTTGTGATCTTTGTTCCATGATGCATGCAGACAAGTTACCTACAAACAGTGTGTTCCTTTCAGTTCTCACTTTTACATTTGTTAAGCAGAATCAGAGCAGTATTTAGTCAAGACCAAGTATTCCCAATACATAGGCAAGTTTCCTTTGTGCACTCTAATGCCCGTTGAATCATGAGGCTTTTCCAATTTGGTTGGTGGTCCCTGGTGGCTCAGATGGAAAATAATCTGCCTGCCATGCAGGAGACCCTGGTTTGAACCCTGGGTTGGGAAGATCCCCTGGAGAAGGGAATGGCACCTTACTCCATTATTCTTGCCTGGAGAATTCCAGAGGAGTCTGGTGGACTACAGTCCATGGGATCACAAAGAGTAGGACCCAACTGAGCAACTAACACACCCACATACACAGACAAAAAAAAAAAAGAGCCGTTAGTCCCAGTCTCATGTGAGGGCTTGTTTGGCACTGTTACTCCTAATAATTCTATTATGTGGTTCTTTCAATTCAGGGTATAGTCTCATAGCATGCATCGTGCATGTTAGTAGTATTCAACTGCATACTGAAAAGGAATCTTTGCCAGATTTCTGGAGCTATCTCTTTGTGCTGCTGTCTTCTTTCTGATACTCAGTACTGTAGACGCTAACTGCCTCAGTCTACCCACACTCACGGCTTCATATCCTCACACAAAGAATCTGCTCAGTTCCTACTGGGTCTTTCTCCCTTAGCTTGGGAAGTCTAAAGGAAGTAGGTGGCAATGTTCACTGGGCTCATGTTCTTTGCTTCCTATTTCTCAGGCATCATTGTCCTCCATTGTCTGATGTCTAGTGTCTTGAAAACTCTTGGCTTTTTAAATATACATTGCACTTTTGTGGGGTAAATAATTTCAGTTGGGAGGGAAGTTCAGTCCCTACTACTCTATTTTAACTGAAAATGGAAATATCTTCTTGCCAGGGTCCAGCCTCAGCTGAGTCCAGGGATATCCTCAGGATAGATGACGTCAGCGAATGAAGAAAGATAGATAAAGAGATAAAGAAAAACACAGGGTGACCAAGCTTCTTTGGTGAGTGAGGCCCATATACTTTATTTTCCTCGGGGCTTTTATACCGTGAGTTATACATACAGCAAGGTGAAAAATGCAGAGTCAACTCAACATTCCATCAGTAATAACTTTTATTGATATCAGGTTCCTTTCTGCAAGAGTCTTATTTTCTGTACATCATCTTCTATTCTGGAGGCCTGTTGATATTCCATTACCTCGTTTTGATAAAGTTTGGTCAGCCAGAACAATGATTTTCCCTTAAAGTGTTTCTTTTTAAATTCTTAGCCTGCGTCACCCTTAAAGTACAGAGTTACATTTTTATGGAGCAAAGATTCAGTGGATTACAGCAAAGAAAGGACTTATTAACTCAAAGTCTAATGTTGCTAATGCTAAGGCTATTACTTGTTTCTACTACATCCTGACTATATGCATTCCCAGGAACACAATGGATAAGGGATGTGAGCTTGGCAGTGAGCATAGGCTCAACAAATGTTGCAAGAGTCTGGATAAACCTGCCAAGTAAGCTAGAATGCTAACAGAGGGTTTGAAACACTCCTTTCAAGCCCAGGAGATTTATTAACTAAAGCCCTAAGTTAACTCTTTCCAGCAAAAGGTGGTCAGGGCAGCCCCCTGTTAATGTCAGAAGAGTTGATGAAAGGCATAAAATAGTAAGACAGACAGATTCTAGTTTGGGGGTAAATGCTCAAGCAAGTTCAGGGGATCCCTTGAGTCTTAATCTTGCCTTTACCCGTCAGGCCTCTTCCTCATGACCTTTGCCATGGGCGGGGTTCTCCACACTGGCTTCCGGTATCTTCTCATATATTAAAGTCACATTTGGACTACCTGATTTTTAAAGATCAACTCAGCTATAAAAATCAGCAGTTGTTTCATAGGACAGGGTATCCATAACTGTGTTGATTCACTAGATTCATTTATGCATTGCCCAATAGGCTCCTTTCATCCCCACTCTCTAGATTTCAACTACTTACCTTTGTTCTTGGCCTGAGCAGCCTTAGCCTGACTAACACAACTTTAGGAGATTCCAACTATGGCCATGATCACTATAAATCTAAAAGTTGCCAACTGATAGGTAGAGACCCTGACCCTAGCCACTGGCCAGATTGGAGCTGTAAGGCTCTGACTTCTCCATCAACTGTGTGGAAGACTGTGTGGTACAATCAGAGTGTGGGGAATTCATCTCTCCTGATGTGGACTTGACCAATGAAAGACAGTGGAACCATAAGAAGAAATACTCACTCTTTAACCTAAACCATAGCCCCCAAATAAAGTGATTGCTGCAAACTTGTCCAGAGATACCCCATATAACTCAACAACTGACTGCATTTTCTTGTGAAATCACTGGCAACTTGATTCATTTCCACTCCTTTTTCTTGTCTCATTTCCTTTTTCACTTTTTTCCTTCATTCTCATTTTGCACATAGACATCCCACCCTTGCCAAACAATAGTTGTGTGTATATTTTGGTTCAGACTCTGTTTCCTAAGGTCCTCAGTCTAGGAGTGGGAAAGTAAAAGAATATAACAAAAAATAATCATTCCATTATGTAATATCTACTTGTTCCATTTTTATACAAAAAAAAATTTAATCTGCTCTGGATATTTTAAATGAAAGAAAGAAAATATTTTCATTTAACACACAGAAAATATAACCCAAGTTTACAGAGCTGGGAGAAATATTATCAAGAACTATTCGTCTTGCTGAAGAAAAATAACAGGACATGAATCTTCAGTGCTAAGCCAGCTGCCAACCAGTGTAGGAGAGAATTCCATATGCAGATACAAATGTCACTGTGAAAGCTGGAATTTTCAGGGCTCTTATCCGGAGTATGATTTAGAGGGTTTGTGGGAGAATGATGTTGAAGCAACCGGTAGTTTGCCTGCATTTGTAAATATCAGCATGACTTTAAATGGAAAAAGCTAAAAATGTTTTTGTCTCAGTGCTCTGTCCTGTGTCACAGCTTCGTGATTTGTTTAAACAGGTTTCTTAAGTGCAGTGGAGTGATATTAAGCATGTAACACCTAACCCAAGTCCCAGACGATGTATTAGTAGGAGAAAAGATCAGCTAATAAATATGAATTTAAAAATGAGTAAATAAATGTTAACACTTGATATATAGAGAGTACATTTCGTAAGAAACCCTTGATGAGAAGAGATGTGGTCATGAAAATCTGGATAGGCAAAGTGTGTGTCCAAACCAAACTATACTTTTTTAACCTTCCTTTTATAAATTAACCTTGTTTATTCAGAGGAACCAATAAAGAAAAATCCTGGTAGCTGGAAGAAAGTTCTCCCTGTTTTTAATGCAATTTTTGAAGAATTCTAAGACCTAGTTTTATCAATTAAATTATGTTGCCCAACATGATATGCTGAAATTCTAGCCCAGTTCCTATGCATGGGACCTTATTTGGAAATAAAGTCTTTGTAGATCTAATGAAGTTAAAGTGAGTTTATTCTAGATTCAAGTGGGCTCCAGTCCAGTGACTTATGTCCATATAAAACAAGAGTAATTTGGATATTGTGTCCCTATATGATGAGGGAAATTTGGATGATGACATGAAGAGAGAACACCATATATGGGGTATAATAGAAGATTTAATTGTTTATAAACCCAGTGTATGGTGTTTATTTTAACAAACCAACAGATATGAGCATTAAAATGATAGTTATCATTTCTCTGATTCCAACAATATGCTCTCATTATTTAAAAAAAAATGTAAAGTACCAAAAAGGATTTCTGAAATCAATTATGCTTCCAATACTCAGAAATAGTTTATTATAATCTGATGTATGTATCTATAATCTTCCTTAAGGAATAGTGTATACATTCATTGAAATATACTTGGAATTATAACAAAAATATAACAACAAAGATATAATATACAAAGATAGAACAATAGACTGGTTCCAAGTAGGAAAAGGAGTACATCAAGGCTGCATATTTTCACCCTGCTTATTTAACTTCTATGCAGAGTACATCATGAGTAACGCTGGGCTAGAGGAAGCACAGCTGGAATCATGATTGCCAGGAGAAATATCAGTAACCTCAGATATGTAGATGACACCCTACTCTTATGGCAGAAAGTGAAGAAGAACTAAAGAGCCTCTTGATGAAACTGAAAGAGGAGAGTGAAAAAGTCAGCTTAAAGCTCAACATTCAGAAAACAAAGATCATGGCATTCAGTCTCATAACTTGATGGCAAATAGATGGGGAAACAGTGGAAACAATGGCTGACTTTATTTTTCTGGGCTCCAAAATCAAGGCAGATGGTGATTGCAGCCATGAAATTAAAAGACACTTACTCCTTGGCAGGAAAGTTATGACCAACCTAGATAGCATATTCAAAAGCAGAGACATTACTTTGCCTAACAAAGGCCCATCTAGTCAAAGCTATGGTCTTTCCAGTAGTCATGTATGGATGGGAGAGTTGGACTATAAAGAAAGCTGAGCTCTGTGACATCACTCATTTTCAGAGAAATGCAAATCAAGACCACAATGAGGTACCATTTCACACCAGTCAGAATGGCCGCAATCCAAAAGTCTACAAGCAATAAATGCTGGAGAGGGTGTGGAGAAAAGGGAACCCTCTTACACTGTTGGTAGGAATGCAAACTAGTACAGCCACTATGGAAAACAGTGTGGAGATTCCTTGAAAAACTGGAAATAGAACTGCCTTATGACCCAGCAATCCCACTGCTGGGCATACACACCGAGGAAACCAGAATTGAAAGAGATACATGTACCCCAATGTTCATTGCAGCACTGTTTATAATAGCCAGGACATGGAAGCAAACTAAATGTCCATCAGCAGATGAAGGGATAAGAAAGCTGTGGTACATATACACAATGGAGTATTACTCAGCCATTAAAAAGAATACATTTGAATCAGTTCTAATGAGGTGAATGAAACTGGAGCCGATTATACAGAGTGAAGAAAGCCAGAAAGAAAAACACCAATACAGTATACTAACATATATATATATATATATATATATGGAATTTAGAAAGATGGTAATGATAACCCTGTAAATGAGACAGCAAAAGAGACACAAATGTGAAGAACAGACATTTGGACTCTGTGGGAGAGGGAGAGGGTGGGATGATTTGGGAGAATGGCATTGAAACATGTATACTATCATGTAAGAAACGAATCACTAGTCTAGGTTTGATACAGGATACAGAACACTTGGGCTGGTGCACTGGGATGACCCAGAGAGATGATATGGGGAGGGTGGTGGGAGGGGGTTCAGGGTTGGGAACTCATGCACACCTGTGGCAGATTCATGTCAATGTAGGGCAAAACCAATACAGTATTGTAAAGTAAAAAAATAAAAACTCAACATTCAAAAAACTAAAAAAAAAAAAAAAGAGCTGAGCTCTGGAAGAACTGATGCTTTTGAACTGTGGTGTTGGAGAAGACTCGAGAATCCCTTGGACTGCAAGAAGATCCAACCAGTCCATCCTAAAGGAGATCAGTCCTGGGTGTTCATTGGAAGGTCTAATGTTGAAGCTGAAACTCCAATATTTTGGCTACCTGATGCGAAGAGGTGACTCATTTGAAAAGACCCTAATGCTGGGAAAGATTGAGGGCAGGAGGAGAAGGGGACGACAGAGTATGAGATGGTTGGATGGCATCACCGACTCAATGGACATGAGTTTGGGTGGGCTCCAGGAGTTGGTGTTGGACAGGGAGGCCTGGCATGTTGCAGCTCATGGGGCATAAAGAGTTGGACACGAATGAGCAAATGAACTGAACTGAACTGAACTATGCCAAAGATATAATTTTGTGTGAATGCCACTTTTTTATTTAACTGTAATATAAGGCCACTTTTTTATTTAACTGTAATAAATGCCACTTTAATTTAACTGTAATGTGATTTAACTGCTATTGCTGCTAAGTCGCTTCAGTCGTGTCTGACCTCGGGCAACCCCATAGACGGCAGCCCACCAGGTTCCCCATCCCTGGGATTCTCCAGGCAAGAACACTGGAGTGGGTTGCCATTTCCTTCTCCAAGGCATTGAAGTGAAAAGTGAAAGTGAATTCACTGTCGTGTCCAACTCTTAGCGACCCATGGACTGCAGCCCACCAGGCTCCTCCGTCCATGGGATTTTTCAGGCAAGAGTACTGGAGTGGGGTGCCATTGCCTTCTCTGAATATAAGGTTAAACACAGTCTAATGTTTGATATTTCATTAGTGTACACAAGTATATGATGGGTACTGCAAAATTCTAAAAGATATTCACTTGGACAATGACATACTTCCTGGAGTTGTGTAATGTGACAGTCTATATCAAGCATTCTTAGAGAACATTTGAAATGGTCATACAATTGCTTATTCTTTATTAAATACTAGTCTACTGCTGGATTTTAACTTTTCATTCTTGCTATTATATATAATGTTATATGAAATTGTGCAAAAATATTTGTATTAACTTTTCATTAATTTAAGGAATATCCTTAAAAGTAGGGATATATATATGTGTGTCAAAGGATAGGCACATTTTAAAGATTCTCTATACATATTGAAATGCATATCAAATGGTTTAGATTAATTTCTATGAATACCTTTCTTTAGCTTAACCCTGCATGTCCATCACCATTCCCCCAGTTTCAAGTAAAATAAATTTATATCTACATGTGTGTTTGAAAAATACAAGAAAATATCACAGAACCCAAGGCACTCATGTCTCATGAAGAAACTAGCAACTCAAAAGCCATTAGGAGATTAAGGAGTTCTGAAATCTCACCGGTCTCTGTATTTGCTTATTATTCTCCTTTCTTTCTTCCTCCTTTCCCTGGTCAAAAATACTTACATCATGGCTCATTCGGTATCTCCACTCAATTGGTCAGTCCAGATCAAAGTAGCTTCTTTGATCTATGTTACATGTTCCCAGGAGATAAACCTGACTGGCTTTTCTTAGGCTAATTCTTTCTTCTTTCAACTGATAACAATAAACATTGAAGAGCCATGTACTGCAAAGATGATTATGATAGCCTACCACAGGAAGGAATTCTAAAAGAAAGGCAAGCACTATGATATGGGCAGACATCGTAAAATATGACTCAGTTCAGTTCAGTTCAGTCGCTTCCGACTCTTTGCGACCCCATGAATTGCAGCACTCCAGGCCTCCCTGTCCATCACCATCTCCCAGAGTTCACTCAGACTCACGTCCATCGAGTCCGTGATGCCATCCAGCCATCTAATCTTCGGTTGTCCCCTTCTCCTCCTGCCCCCAATCCCTCCCAGCATCAAAGTCTTTTCCAATGAGTCAACTCTTTGCATGAGGTGGCCAAAGTACTGGAGTTTCAGCTTTAGCATCATTCCTTCCAAAGAAATCCCAGGGCTGATCTCCTTCAGAAAGGACTGGTTGGATCTCCTTGCAGTCCAAGGGACTCTCAAGAGTCTTCTCCAACACCACAATTCAAAAACATCAGTTCTTTGGCCCTCAGCCTTCTTCACAGTCCAACTCTCACATCCATACATGACCACTGGAAAAACCATAGCCTTGACTAGATGGACCTTTGTTGGCAAAGTAATGTCTCTGCTTTTGAATATGCTATCTAGGTTGGTCATAACTTTTCTTCCAAGGAGTAAGCGTCTTTTATACCATGATAATTAATAATCTGATTGATAGAATTGTGGCTTCAAAGTATGTTCAATTCAGCTCTTAGGTTTCCATAGAAGAAGCAAAGATGCTAACACAGTGAGAAGATAAGTGGAGACCGGATAAATTAGCTCTGGGTCTAGAACCATTGTTTCGGCTACAGCTATCCACTTGTATACGTCATATACTGGCCTTGTCAGCTTTCAGAGAAAGAGAGAGTGGGAGAAAGGAAAGGGTGAAGGGGAGAGAAGAAAAGGGAAGAGAATTCTGTGACTAAAACTCATGATATCACTTACTTAGTCCATCTTCTTTGTTTTATCCAAACTGGATATTTTCCCTAAAATGTAATTGTTTCTAGCATATGAATGTGTGGATACCCAGTCTCACATTTGTTTCATTATAGGGTGCCAACTCTCACAGTGTCTTGAATTTCCATTGATCTTAACTTAAAATCTTTCTATGAAGAGTTCCTTTGGGAAACATTTTTGGATACTCTTTCCTAAGACTAACACTCATTTCTGCAATAACCAATAATAATTCTGAAACTACTTAGGATCTCTAACGAGCAATATATTGTTGTGGCAGCTAATGTGGTAGTTATTCTGCTTCTCATTCAACTATCATGGTCCCTTGTTTTAGCAACCTGATTGCCCCACCTTCTCTTTTCTTCTCTTCCTGAAGCAACTACCAACTACCTTGTAACCAGTCACCGTTAATTCCTTCTGTTGTCTTGCACATTTCACAGCACAGGCATTAAATAGCACTGGCTTATCACCTCCATGTAGGGCATAGTCCCATGTGTTTTTCCCTTAGAAATTAGTGGAGTAACTGCTGGTTCCCTAGATAGATGAAACAGAATTAGACAGTGGGATTTTCCATTTTGTGCTGTATTTATATTCTCTTGTAATATCTAAAATCAAATATAAAATTTCTTTGAATCCATCCATCCTCAAGAAAAATATGTATTTTCCATTATCTTAATATTGACTATTTAATGTAAGCTAATATCTGAGCTTATTACATTAAAGATTATTTATCCATTGCTTCAATCTCTGAGTTACTTAAGAAAAGTATCTTCCATTAACTTGACACTAAAAACATTGTCAAATAAATTATTTCTCTCTAGTCTAGAAGGCTAAATATTATTTTACTTCCTCATCTTGGGTTAATTTATATGCTTAAAATAGGGATAAAACATATTTAAACAATATTAAATTGGCACCACAATCTCATTTCTAAAAAAAAAAAAAGGAAAAGATTTTGATTAGAACTTTATCTTAAAAAATGAAACCAAATTACAAAAATATGATAAAATATTATCAAATGTTTTACTAAATTTAATTTCTAATTGCAAACCAGGTTCAATTCTCAGAGAAACCAAAACACATTGCTTTCTTCTTGGTCTCATTAACTGACAAACTTGTACTATTGCATGGTACTGTATTTTGCACAAAACAGTTTATATTTTCAGTGCAATAATAAGGAAGTATTTTTGTAAATGTGTATGTGCCTAGTCAATTTTTTTTAAAGATCTATCTTAAGTCTCTGATTTTTAAGTCATTCTCTTTGAAATTCCTGTCCTTACCCCCATTAATTTTTCTTCTTATCCCATTGTTAACTGCTAATTTTCCAATGGCTTTAAACAAGATCTAAGTATTTATCTAATAACCCATTGTGGTTTCCATAGAATTCTGTACCTTTTGCAAAGCTTGAAGTTTCATTTTGCAGTAAATTTGCACTATATTGGCCCTGAGAATATCCAAGAATAGAGGCAGGCTAAACACAAAGAGAGGGAGGTTGCAAGAGAGGGCTAGAAAGATTCTATACAACTATTAAAACAAGATGGAGGTTAAAAGATTTTTAGAGGAAACTAAATTTTCATATTGTTTGTTTATTCATGAAAATTTTTTGACTCTCTATGTAATCTAATAGTGCCAGCCCTTGGAAAACAAATACACAAATAAAAAGCTATGGTGTATATAAGAAAAATGAGGTACCATTCAATTCAATCGACCACCCAAGATCCCTTAGAGAATTTAGAAAAAACTACCAGTTCCACATTTCTTAGTTTAACTTAACTTTACAGAGCTTAATAGATTTGTGTAGATTATGCAGCCAAAAGTCCAATGAAATTATTTATAAAATGATAGTCCAAGTACTTGAATATGTCTGAATACGTTATTTGGGCTGGTTCCAGGCAAAGCTGTGATGTAAAATGAGAAGATGTTGGTGCTTATCATCATCCAGTTTACACTAGGTTATTTTCTTAGGTGTTTCAGTGCTTGCTCTCTTTCTTACCCCTCCAATCTTGCTTTTCTGATTATCAGTGTTTGCATAACAAACCATACAACTTGGTGGCTTCAAACAATAATGCATTATTAATATTATCTCTCATGATTCTATAGGTTTATTGGCTCCCACTGGGTGGGTCTCCCTTTCCAGTCTTACATGTGGTTAAGGGCAGAGGTCCGCTAGGGTTGCAGTCATCTAATTCGCTACTAGCTGGACATCCAAAGTGACTCATCATCACACAGTTGATAATTAATGCTGGCTGTCAGCTGGGAGCTCAGCTAGGACTAAGTAGAGCACCTACTCTTGCCCTCTCTGTGTTCAGTTCAGTCAATTTTCAGTCAGTTTAGTTCAGTCACTCAGTCGTGTCTGACTGCTTGTGATCCTCTCTGTGTTGCTTGTGCCTAAACCCATCCTTTTGTCTAGGAAACTGAAAAGTAATGTCAGTTAACCTGTTAATAGCTACTGGAGTGTTGCATAATATTGACAAAATATTTGTCTTTCAATAGCTGGGAAAGATTGAAGGCAGGAGGAGAAGGGGATGACAGAGGATGAGATGGTTGGATGGCATCACCAACTTGATGGACATGAGTTTGAGCAAGCTCTGGGAGTTGGTGATGGACAGGGAAGCCTGGCATGCTGCAGTCCATGGAGTCACAGAGAGTTGGACATGACTAAGCACCTGAACTGAACTGAGCTTTCTCATGGCAAATGTTTTCTTTAAATATTGCATTTATGTGGCTGCATCAGGTCTTAGCTGCAGTATACAGAATCTTTTAAATTGCGACATTAAAAAAAATAAAAATAAAAATAAATTGCGACATCTGTTGCTGTTCAGTCATTAAGTTGTTTCTGATGCTTTGTGACCCCATGAACCACAGCATGCCAGGCTTCTTGGCCCATCACTATCTTGCTGAGTTTGCTCAAACTTGTGTCCATTGAGTCAGTGATGCCATCCAGCCGTCTCACCCTACGTCACCCCTTCTCCTCTTGCCCTCATTTTTCCAGCATCAGGGTCTTTTTCAATGAGTTGGCTCTTTGCATCAGGTGGCAGAAGTATTGAAACTTCAGCTTCAGCATCAGCCCTTTCAATGAATATTCAGGGTTGATTTTTTTTTGGATTTACTAGGATTTGATATCCTTACTGTCCAAGGGACTCTCAAGAGTCTTCTTCAGCACCATGGTTCAAAAGTGTCAATTCTTCATTGCTCAACTTCTTAATGGTCCAACTCTCACATCCATACATGACTGCTGGAAAATCCATAACTTTGACTAGATGGACCTTTGTTGGCAAAGTGGTTGTCTCTGCTTTTTAAAGCACAGTCTAGGTTTGACATAGCTATTTTTCCAAGGAGAAAGAGTCTTTTAATTCTGTGGCTGCAATCACCATCCACATTGATTTTGGATCCCAATAAAATGAAATCTGACACTGTTTCTACATTTTCCCCATCTATTTGCCATGAAGTGATAGGACCCAATGCCATGATCTTAGTTTTTTGAATGTTGACTTTTAAGCCAGCTTTTTCCACTCTCTAGCTTTCACCTTCATCAAGAGGTTCTTCATTTCTTCTTCACTTTCTGCCATTAAAGTGGTATCATTTGCATATCTGAGACTGTTAATATTTCTCCTGGCAGTCTTGACTCCAACTTGTGATTCATCCATCAGGGCATTTTGGATGATGTACTCTGCATATAAGTTAAGTAAGTAGAGTGACAATATACAGCCTTGACTTACTCCTTCCCCAGTTTTGAACCTGTCTGTTGCTCCATCTCTGGTTCTAACTGTTGCCTCTTGTCCTGCATACAGGTTTCTCAGGAGGCAGGTAATGTGGTCTGATTCCCATCTCTTTAAGAATATTCCACAGTTTGTGTGATCCACACAGTCAAAGGTTTTAGCATAGTCAATGAAACAGAAGTAGATGCCTTTTGGAATTCCCTTGCTTTTTCTGTGTTCCAGCATATTTTGGCAATTTGATCTCTGGTTCCTCTGCCTTTTCTAAATTCAGCTTGTACATCTGGAAGTTCTTAGTTCATGAACTGTTGAAGCCTAGCCTGAAGGATTTTGAGCACTCTTGCTGGCATGTGAGATGAGTGCAATTGGGCAGTGTGAGAACTCTTAATTGCAGCATGTGGGATCTAGTTGCCTGACCAGGGATTGAACATAGCCACCTCTGCATTAACAGCATGGAATTGCAGCCACTGGACCAACAATGAAGTCCCATGGCAAATGATCTAACTCAAAATAATAGTCCAACCAGTCCAACCTAAAGGAACTCTGTCCTGAATATTCATTGGAAGGACTGATAGTGAAGCTGAAACTCCAATACTTTGGCCACCTTATGTGAAGAGCTAACTCATTTGAAAATACCCTGATTCTTGGAAAGATTGAAGGTGGGAGAAGGGGACAACAGAGCATAAGATGGTTGGATGGCATCACCAACTCAATGGGCATGAGTCTGAGTAAACTCCAGGAGTTGATGATGGACAGGGAGACCTGGCATGCTGCAGTCCATGGTGTCGCAAAGAGTCAGACATGATTGAATGACTGAACTGAACTTTATGAGAAGAGAAATTTGGGGAAGTTTCAGAAAGCTACAAATAGTAACTGACTTCTTAAGAGTCACATAGTAAACTCAGTGATATACACTTAGCAATCCAATGAATTGCATATTATTTGTATATCCATTTTACAGGTAAGGAAATTAATGCTTGGAATCAGTAAAGAATTTAGCAAATATTTCATGACTATTAAGAACTTCTTGGATTTCTTCCCAGTTGTATATGATATACAGTAGTTGTTCTCAACCTCAAAGAATACTGCTTCTCAGGCTCACAAAATCTGTCTCCATTCCCAAAAGTAGAGAAACATTTTGAATTTCTTGTTCTTCTAGTGTTTCATGAGCCATTAAACTTTCATCATTTTATGAGATTATCAAATAAAATACAAAACATAATTGACCTTAACTCTTCTTATCCCTCACCATAGACACAGTGGTATGTATAACAGTGGGATGGATAGAAATAGTGAAGTAGGTTGATTAGATTTATTACGTGGTCAACACATGAATATATGCACAAACGCACCACACATACACACACTTTCCAAAAAAACAACAAGCAGAAAGTTTAAATATGGAGTCTGTCAAATTATTCTGCTTTGGTAGAGCAGAAGTAGCTATCTCTTTTTACTCAAATTATGTACCTAGTACATTTTGGAACCAGGGCTCAAAATTAGACTCAAGTTGAATTATAAAGTGGTCCCATGTGTGATATTTTCCTGGTAAGAAGTACAAGAGAAAAATAAAAGAAATGCCACAAAAGATTTCAAATATGTCCAGAGACTTCTCTTACCTCACAGGAAATTCTCTGTCTGTTGATATTGCATGTATTTATTACTGTCTGGAAACTTCTCCTGAGGTTTACTCTCCTCTCAGTCTGTATGGCTTAGGTGCAGCTGATACCATTAAGTTCTAGGGGTGAAACATTACCTGGAACTTTCTCAAAGAATGTTTTGGCTCCAACAACCAATTAAGAGGCCAGCACATGACAAAACCCCAATAATCAGAGTCCTCAGAAAGATGTTTGCCAGAATGCTGAGATTGACAGCACTCCTCCTTTGCTCTGAGAAAGCTAATTATGAGAAGATGTAAGACAAGGTTTACCCTGGGCTATCACTAAGCAGTGGCAAATTGTCTTCATTTGCAGTGTGACTTTGTACTACTTCTATCAAGAAATAAAGTCTTTAAAAATTATGTATAAATAGTCTGCCTGCGAAGAAATTCTTTAAGAGCAAAGCAGAAAGAGACAAGGAGGAAAGGTAGACCAAGAAAGTAAGAGAACTAACAGCTTTATTTAAGGCCCTGTATATAGCCGTGCACGAAGTCCATCCCTGCGTTTTGTAGATTCATGAGAAGATAAAATCTATTTTTGCTTCAACTATTTGAAATGAAGTATCTGTCATATGTGCCCCAATAGATCTTGGCTTGTTGTCATTGTTCAGTCTCTAAGTCATGTCTGACTCTTTGTCACCCCATGGACTGCAGCACACAGGGCTTCTCTGTCCTTCACTATCTCCTAGAGTTTTCTCAAACTCCTGTCTGTTGGGTCAGTGATACCATCCAACCATCTCATCTTCTATCACCTCCTTTCCTCTTGCCCTCAATCTTTCCCAGCATCAAGGCCTTTTCCAGTGAGTCAGTTCTTTGTATCAAGTGGTCAAAGTATTCAGCCTCAGCATCAGTCCTCCTGGTGAATATTCAGGATTGACTTCCTTTAGGACTGATTGGTTTGAGCACCACAGTTAAAAAGCATCAGTTGTCCAGTACTATGACTACTAAAAAAACCATAGCTTGAATGGGAGAAAACAATAGCAAATGAAACAACTGACAAACAACTAATCTCAAAGATATATAAGCAACTTATGCAGCTCAACTCCAGAAAAATAAACGATCCAATAAAAAAAAATGGGCCAAAGAACTAAATAGGCATTTCTCCAAAGAAGACATACGGATGGCTAACAAACACATGAAAAGATGGGATGGCTAGCAAACACATGAAAAGATGTTCAACATCACTCATCAGAGAAATGCAAATCAAGACCACAATGAGGTACCATTTCACACCAGTCAGAATGGCTGCGATCCAAAAGTCTACAAGCAATAAATGCTGGAGAGGATGTGGAGAAAAGGGAACCCTCTTACACTGCTGGTGGGAATGCAAACTAGTACAGCCATTATGGAAAACAGTGTGGAGATTCCTTAAAAATTGCAAGTAGAACTGCCTTATGACCCAGCAATCCCACTGCTGGGCATACACACCGAGGAAACCAGAATTGAAAGAGACACATGTACCCCAATGTTCATTGCAGCGCTGTTTATAATAGCCAGGACATGGAAGCAACCTAGATGTCCATCAGCAGATGAATGGATAAGAAAGCTGTGGTACATATACACAATGGAGTACTACTCAGCCCTTAAAAAGAATAAATTTGACTCAGTTCTAATGAGATGGATGAAATTGGAACTTATTATACAGAGTGAAGTAAGCCAGAAAGAAAAACACCAATACAGTATACTGACACATATATATGGAATTTAGAAGATAGTAATGATGACCCTATATGTGAGACAACAAAAGAGACACAGAGGTGTAGAATGGACTTTTGGACTCTGAGGGAGAGGGAAAGGGTGGGATGGTTTGGGAGAATGGAACTGAAACATGTATACTTTCTTGTAAGAAATGAAGCGCCAGTCTATGCAGGATGCAGGATGCAGGATGCATGGGGCTGGTGCACAGGATGATTCAGGTAGATGATGTGGGCTGGGAGGTGGGAGGGGGCTTCGGCATTGGGAGATCGTGTCCACCTGTGGCTGATTCATGTCAATGTATGGCAAAACAAATACAGTATTGTAAATTTAAAAATAAATAAATAAATAAAAATTTAAAAAATAATAGAAAAACCATAGCTTTAATTATACAGACCTTTGTTGGCAAATGATGTCTCTGCTTTTTAAGACACTGTCTAGGTTTGTCATAGCTTTAGACTTGGCTTACTCTCCAAATTGTGTTCTTAACAAACTCAACTTAAAATTGCATATTATGTAGAAATAATGAAATATTTGAGATAAGCTTCAAGCAGCAATTATTATTGATATATGCATTAACTATTAAATGCAATATTTAATATTTATATATAATATATGAATAACACTAAAAATTATATAGGTTAATATAAATATAGAGATATGACTCTCTGTTACTTTCTCTTGATATTAGGAGATATATTAATATACTAATAATGAAAACATCTAAACTTTGTTTTATTTATATGTATGTCAGTGGACAAAGGAGGCTGGTGGCTGCAAAGAGAGAGACATGACTAAGCACACACACTATGAATATATGTATGATTCTCTATTACTTTTCCTGATATTAGCAGATCTATTAATACACATTATAGCTTATATCCTCAAATTTCAAACTCTCATTATTTGCAGTTATTTCAAATTATGAAAATTCATACTTTGCCTGCTTCACATATATGAAATACAATTTTTTACAGTTTTTGATTCTCCAGTGCCTTCATGAATTTTTACTCACTCAACAAACACTTATTGAATGCATTTTTAAATGTTTAGTGAATATAAATCATGTGCCAGACACAATTTCAGGTACCAGAAACATCTTAATGAATAAGATATATATAAAGTCTATTTTCTCACAAAATAAGTTTTATTGGAGATGAGAAACAATAAGCAAATAAGTGGTTAAATGATATAATTAATACAATTTGATAGGTGTTAAGATGAAGCACAAGCTGGAATCAAGATTGCTGGGAGAAATATCAATAAGTTCAAATATGCAGATGACACCATCTTTATGGCAGAAAGGGAAGAGGAACTAAAAGCCTCTTGATGAAAGTGAAAGAGGAGAGTGAAAAAGTTGGCTTAAATGTCAACATTCAAAAACTAGGATCATGGCATTTGGTCCCATCACTTCATGGGAAATAGATGGGGAAACAGTGGAAACAGTGTCAGACTTTATTTTCGGGGGGCTCCAAAATCACTGCTGGGAGGGATTGGAGGCAGGAGGAGAAGGGGACAACAGAGTATGAGATGGCTGGATGGCAACACCAACTCGATGGACATGAGTTTGAGTGAACTCCAGGAGTTGGTGATGGACAGGGAGGCTTGGCATGCTGAGATTCATGGGGTTGCGAAGAGTCGGACATGACTGAGAGACTGAAGTGAACTGAAGAAAAACAAGAGAATAAAGTGACAGAGAGATGGTATTCTGAGTGGCCAATAAAGACTTCTCTGAAGTGATGACAGTTAGCAACATAGACCTGAGTGAATTATGAGAAAAAGCAAACAGTAAAAATATCTGTTTAAAAGTGTTCCCAGAAAAGGGAACAGCAAGCCATCATTTAAATTAAAATAGAGAAACTTGTACATAGAAAGATTCTACATATAGAGATACATGGATTTTCCATCTTTTTGTCTTTTTAAAAGCTTTATTATTTTAAACATATACAACATGGAGAATGACATGATTAGATAGCAGTCTAAGATACTACCACTAAGTTTAACAACATTATATACGAAGTTTCATGGCACTAAGGAAATCAAAGATCTGTTTTAACAGGATTCCAAGCAGGAAGTGAATCTTCCTATTAACAGAATTTGCATAAGTCCTCCCCTTCATGATCATCACAGGAGCCATATCCATTAAGAATTCTGATGCCTCAGGGAGAAATAGGTATCAAAGGGATTGCAAGAAAAATTATGCAGACTAAAGTGAATTTCCTCCCTTTCTTCCTTTCCCTTGCTGAACAATTTTGTAAAAATCCTTTAGGTAGCCCCAGGCCAGGAAAACATAAGGCCCATAGAATATTTAGAAGAGCATTTATGAGGAAGGGAGAGGGTGATTCAAGCCTGACCAAGGTAAGAAGATGTATTATTCTGCTCGGGCCCCTGTACCAAAATACCCTATCAGTTCAGTTCAGTTGTCACTCAGTCATGTCTGACTCTTTGCAACCCCATGAACCACAGCACGCCAGGCCTCCCTGTCCATCACTAACTCCTGGAGTCCACCCAAACTCATGTGCATCAAGTCAATGATGCCATCCAGCCATCTCATTCTCTATCGTCCACTTCTCCTGCCCCCAATCCTTCCCACATCAGGGTCTTTTCCAATGAGTCAACTCTTCGCATGAGGTGGCCAAAGTATTGAAGTTTCAGCCTCAGTCAGCATCAGTCCTTCCAATGAACACCCAGGACTGGTCTCTATACTGAGTGGTTTAAACAAAGGATGTTTATTAATCACAGTTCTCAAGATCAAGTAGTCTAAGATCAAGGTGTCAGACCACCTGGTTCTGATGAAGACACTCTTTCTGGCTTGCAGATGGCCACCTTCTCATTATGTCTTCACATGGCAGAGAGAAAGTGATCTCTCTTCCTCTTCTTATAAAGTCACTAATATGATCCTGAGGGCCCCACCTTCATGACCTCATCTAACCACAATCAGTCAGTTCAGTCACTCAGTCATGTTCGACTCTTTGCAACCCCATGGATTGCAGTACACCAGGCTTCCCTGTTCATCACCAACTCCTGGAGCTTGTCCACCCAAACTCACATATGCCCATCTAGTTGGTGTAACTACCTCCCAGAGGTCCCATCCCTAAATACCATCACACTGAGGGGTTAGAGCTTCAACATGTGAATTTAAAGAGGATACAATTCAGTTCATAGCAAGGGGATACCCCCAAAGGGTTGAGCTTCAGATGAGAGGGTGGCCCACCTTAGGGTAACAGAGCCCCAGAATGTTAAGCAGCATTTCCTCACATGGGTCAGGGGGTCTTTATGGGCTGTTAGCATACAGGCAGAGTCAGGAGTGTGCTTCCCATGGGAAGGGAGGACAGCAGACTGCTGGTTGTCCACGCTCAAGAAGGATGGGGATGGTATACCACTAGGAGACAGTCCTAACAAGTATGTCAGAAGACAGTTTGAGGAGAGCATCTTCCAAGGATGGTGGTGGTAGCCTGATAGGAAGTATTGAAATCTGAGTGGAGTGAGCAGAACATCTGCCTTAGAAAAGGACCAGTGACAGCAATGACTTTGCACAGCATATCAGAGCCCATTGTGAGTAACCTGGAATAGGAAATGGCAGTCCAATCCAGTATTCTTGGAAAGTTGCCTGGAGAATTCGATAGATTGTCCAGAGAATTCTATAGACAGAGGAGAGCCTGGTGGGCTACAGTCCACAGGGTCACAAAACCAGAAATCACTGAGTAATTGAGCACACATGCAGATGAGTGATGAGGGAATGCAGATTGGGTATCGCAGCATATCACTGAGAGACTGGATACATAAAACCCAATAAATTAAAATATATTAGAATAATGAGAGCCTAGTTTCTCAATGTTACACAAAAAGTTACAAATAAGAAAAAGGAGAAAACTAGAGTGAAATTTGTGGTGTTACATTTAAAGTGGAGATATTGATGTGAACTATTAATATTCCAGATAGTAGATATGCTATTTGTGGACATGAATGCAAATCAATACATAAATATATATTCCTACTTGCCTACTATAAATATGCATATTTTTACCTATTCTGGATATATCCCCTATCTCTCTCCACTGAGAAGCTTGATTTCAGTCATCTCCAATAGTAAAGAGCACACCTTGCACTCAGATTTTTGTTTCTAAATACCACTGTCCACTTAAGGCAAATACAACTCCTTGGACAAGCAGTTCAATCTGTGACTGGGCAGGGAAATTAGAAGATGAGCCTGGAAAATCTTGTCGCATCAGAAAAAAATGAAAGTCTCAGAGTGGAGAAATTTCAGAAGGACAAAGATGGTAGCTTCAAAGGGGAACCAATAAAGAAATGTGGGACAATTTTAGCATTAAAATAAATATGAGAATATTGAACTTCAACCTATTAAATAAAACAAAAATCTATCAATCCATATAGATGTGAAAAAATAAATAAATTAAAATTTTGGTGAGAAGTGGAATCTTTACCTAGTCTCAAAGTACCTCCCCCGCAAAATAATTATAAAGGGGGGAGAAAAATAACTTCATGTTAAGAAGCCTGGCAGAGACCACCAGTTTAAATCAAGTGGTGAAAAGTAACATCACCAGTAATGGAACAAATCAAACCCATGTATCACCTGATATGGTGAAAGGAGAAGAATCAGGGTCACTTATGTGATGTGCTGCCCAAGTTGCATAACTTCAATTTAATCATAAGAAAACATAACAACCCAAACTGAAGGACATTCTACCAAATAACAAGCCTATAGTATTCAAAATGTCATTGTTGCAAAAATCAAGGAAAGACCAAAGAACTAATGGAGACTCAAGGTGTTTAAAGGGTCATGGCAACTAAATATCATGCATGATTCTGGAATGGATTGTTTTTTTATAAAGGACTTTTAGAGACAGTTGAGAGAACTTGAATGCAAACTGAGGTGGTACAAATGTGTGAATGTCAGCTTCCCAAATGGCTGTATTGTAGATGTGTAGCAGAATGTCTTTATTCTATACTAATGTATTCAGGAGTGATGGGACATCATGTTGGACTCTCAGTCTCTAAGGGCTCAAGAAAGTTATTTAGATTATTCTTGCAATTTTTACAAGCCTCAGGTTGTTTCAAAATAAAAACATTTTTTAAAAAATCAAGTGAAAGCTATAAAATCATATTCAATGATAACAAAATAGGAGTAAGAATTATAATTAGTTATTAGAACAGGACAGCATCAAGACACTATCTCAGACCACAGAGGTATAATACAAAGATCATTAAGGATCCAAAGTAGAAGAGCCCACAGTGATAGGCTCACTCTATTATCTAGACTGGTTTAGGTTGTTCCCAGCAAGCCCTTAATCCTCAGGGTGGAGAAACTAAATTAATATCAGATCCTACCATGCAGATTTTGGGTTTTATTATACATTGAACATTGTTCTCTAAAATATGTGGTACAGTGATTCTAAACTACATTAGTCCTTCATGAAACCACTCAGTATACATATTATCAGATTACATGGAAATATATATTTCAACTGATGCTTTTGAATTGTGATGCTAGGGAAGACTCTTGAGAGTCCTTTGGACTGTAAGGCAATCAAACCAGTCAATCCAAAAGGAAATCCACCCTGAATATTCATTGGAAGGACTGATGCTAAAATTGGCCACCTGATGTGAAGAGCCAACGCATTGGACAAAACCTTGATGCTGGGAAACATTGAGGGCAGGAGGAGAAGGGGGAAACAGAGGATGAGACAGTTGAATGGCATCATCGACACAATGGACATGAGTTTGAGCAAACTTTGGGAGATAGTGAAGGACAGGAAGGCCTGGTGTGCTGCAGTCCGTGGGGTCGCAATGGGTCAGACTCAACTTAGCAACGGAACAACAACAAATACATTTCAAAATAAATTCTTGGACCAGAAGTTCATACATAAACTCCAAGAGAGCAAAATTAGAAAAGTGTTCTCCCATGTAGAATTCTGTATTAACACATAATAGTTCTAATATTGCTATCTATGATGTTATATTGAAAATACTTGGCTAAATTGAATGTGCTATATGTATTTACACAATAAAAGTCCCAAATTAGGTCTACAAAACTTAATTATAAATGAAGATCTATTTTAAACTTTCTCTGGATTTAGGGCAGAAGTGATGCTTCGATGTATATTTAAGGATAAGAGGAAAGTAATTAATAAATCATTCCACCCTCAAGAGTTGTAAATTTGTTTGCATTTGAAAATTGGCTTCCCTGGTGGCTCAGAGGTTAAAGCGTCTGCCTGCAATGCAGGAGACCTAGGTTCAATCCCTGGGTTAGGAAGATCCCCTGGAGAAGGAAACGGCAACCCACTCCAGTATTCTTGCCTGGAAAATCCCATGGACCAAGGAGCCTGGTGGGCTACAGTCCATGGCGTCGCAAAGAGTCGGACAAGACTGAGGGACTTCACACATTCTTCCAAAACACATCTTAAGATTTCTTTTGAAAGTGGCAAAATTTACAAAAAATCAGAAGATTTAGTCTCTCTGACTCAACTTTGCTTGTGTGGAAAATGGGAGTTATCAGTTTATTTGGAGGACAGACTAATTAAGGGATTAATTCTTGATTGCCTAGTCCTTGGAAGATAAAGCATTACCCAAATACAAAATTATTAAGCTTTCTTTATCAATCTTAAAAGCCAAACTTATCATAAATGTAAACTCCTCATAATCAACCATTCATTTACAAGTAGAAATATATTCACTCTATGAACATAGATTGAAATAAAATGTAAGAGTCCAATAACCCCCAGAAGATAGCAGCAGTTAGAATCAATGATCATGACAAACATATATAGGGACAAACTACAGTCCCTAGTAAATTGTTTCAGCTAGAAATAGTATATACACTGCAAAATACACTGAAATCTATCAGCTTAGCAGCATCCTCATTTTATATAATATTACCATTCCATAAATATAGATTATTACTTAATCTAAACACAGCTTATTCAAGCTCCCAAAGCTTATATCAATTAATAGAATATTCCTTTTAAATTGAATTTGTGCTTTAGTTTAATTTTTACATTTATTTGGAGATATTAGGGAAATTACATACTAGAATGTACAAAAATAATCTTTAAATATTGCTTCTAGGTAGTATTTTTCTTGGTCTACCATGACAATGGATAAAATTTCACATTGAATAATGAACCATGGTTGCTCTTGGACTAGTGCTAAACACACTTGTCAAAGAAGCAGGCCAACACTATTTAAAGTAGCCATGTGATGCCTCTTATTTTATTTTAGATGTTCAGAGAACTGTGTAAACTCAATGACAATTTGTTTTATTTAAGACCAAACTGAATTCTTGGCTCCTTTCAGTGGAATTACATATGATACTTGAATATATCAGCTGACTCACAAACCAGTCATACAAATGTTTATTGAATGTCTTTCATAATGTCAACTCACTGATAGATGTCGGGCAGGAAAGAAGAGAATTTTAAGCACACCATCATTTTCCAAAAAGATTCAAAAATGCTTTACACAGTTAAATAAAAAAGAAGCACATTAAGATGAAATTAAAATGAATAAAAATAAGAAATATTAACAAGGTTAGAAACATAAGATGTCATATAATCAAGTGGCAAAATGTAAATTTCCTCCCCAACCTCATCCCATGGACTCATTCTCTAATTTACTCACTCCAGTCACACCAACCTCATTTCAGACTTGTCAACTTACCAACTCTTGGAACTTGCTCTTCTCTCTACTGTGTTCCTCCCTCATGGAATGTTGACCGTCTCAACTACAACAGTGCTCTACATTTATCCTATTTATTATCCTCCATTACTGTCTTCAAAGCACCTATCACTTTAGAAAATTAACATTTGATAGCTTGTGTGTTTACTGTCTGAGGAACCCATTAAAATGTTAACTCCATAATAACAGAAACTCCCCCTTTCTATTACTGTATGCTAGGCACGATGTCTAATACATCAAAGGTGCTTTATTTTGTTGAATGAATGCACTAAATATAGAACTCTGCTATCCTGTTATTCTTCTATTCAACAGCTCTTAATATAAACAGTAACAAGTTCAAATCTCTTCAAAATTGCTGCCAACAATGCCTCCATAATATGATTCCATTCCATCCTCTGTATTTACCATTTGGCCTTTCTCTGCCATCATTTTTCATATTTGATCAACACCACCTTTCCCCAGGTAATGTTGGTCAACACTTTAGTCAACACACCTTCCCAAGTGGTGCTAGTGGTAAAGAACCCTCCTGCCAGTGCAAGAGACATAAGAGACTCAAGTTCAATCCCTAGATTGGAATTGATCCCTGGAGAAGGAAATGGCTACCCACTCCAGTATTCTTGCCTGGAGATTCCCATGGGCAGAGGAACCTGGAAGGTTATAGTCCATAGGGTCGCAGAGTTGGACACGACTGAAGTGCCCTAGCATGCATGCACACACTTCTCCCCAGGAATATCCCACACATCCTGTATTTTCCCACAACAGGACATTAGTCCACATTTTTCCTCTTTCCATCTCTACTTACTAATATTACAACCATTCTTCCAGGAAGGGTGACAATATGATTTTTATGAACCTAGGTCACTTTGCGTTCAGAGGTCCCTTTCACCATAAATTATCAAAAAACTATGTGTTGGTATAAAGACATATATAATCCTGGTTAAGTTCATTTTATGTATCTGTTATTATTATATTCGATCTTCAAATTTTAAAAGAAATTTGAATTAAAGATTTTGTTTACAGGCCCATGAAAATATCATGGGTGTTAGGCACTATGTGTTATTGTGCATTTTGTGTTAGTTGACTCTTTTTCCAAGTACAACTTAAATATCAACTCATCCTGGAAATCTCCAAAAGCACTCACCAAGACACATACACACACAATGTGTATTACTCTTTTCTCTCCTCCATCTTCATAGTACTTTCTGTGGGTCCCATTAAATTTAGTAACAGATTGGAGGTAAAATTGTGAATAATTCATCTTTATGTGCCTCAAAGTTTCCATCATTGAATTTGATACCTTCTGAGCAACAGAAAGTGTGTTTGATTTGATATTCAATTCACACACTAATAATACAGATTCTAATAGTTAAGGCAGTTTTCAGTAAAAAGATGGCTTTAGATATCCCCAGATGCATTGATGTGTCCGATCCTAGGCCACACACTATTAAATGTGTATGATAGAAGGACTTTATGGATCACATCTGCTAGTAGTAGTAGGTGATGAATTTGGCTAGATAAGTTGGACCAGATTACAGACAACTTTGAATTTCAGGCAGAGAATCAGGGTCTTGATGCTATAGGATATGTGGAGATCCTGCACATTCTAAATCAGGAAGTAAAATGATAACAACGGTATTTTTAAAAGACTTATCTCTAAGTTGGTCATTAAAGGGATCAAAGCAGATGAAGTCTGGAGATAAAGAAATCAGAGTGATTATAGAAATAGACCAGTGTGGTGAACTTTATGCCAAGTTCTAGTTTTATTCTCTTTTCACTTGGTTTTACTCTTGACTCTTTCACAGTAAATACAGGCATTCTACTCAGGATATTCAGTTTTCTAACCTACTTCTAAGTTTTAAAAAAGAAGATTCTAAATATGATAATCTGTATGTTTCATCAGAAATGTTAAATATTTTTTTCTCACATGAAGCAAAAATTCTTTTTATATTTGCTTTATAATAGTCAATAAACAAGCAATTTTTGAACAAACAGTGTACATAACATCAGTTTAAGTTTAGGTCATAGCAGATTCAAATGGAAAAGCACAATAAAAGGAAGTATTTCAATAAAAGAATTTTTAATTGCTTTGTTTTATTTAACTATATCAACAACCTTTTGGTATTACACTAACCCTATTTTATAGAAAGGGAAACTGAAAAGTTATGACTCTAAGAATGGAATCTGGGCATCTGACTCAGCCCATCTGCCTTCCATCAGTCTCCTCAAGGAAAGCAAAACCCAGCTGAACTGTAAACAGGGAAACAAGAACCCCTAGAGTAATCTGTTACCAAAGAGAATGCAGGCATCAGGGAAGCCTGGGGAAATATAGTCATTCTTCAGAAAACAGACATTAAAGAAAGCAATGAGTTTTATAGGGAATTTGTATGTTCAAGTATATAAGATCATGAAAAGACTAAAGGTTAAAGCAGGGACAAGTTGCAATCATGTAAAGATATGATGCTCAGGTTTTCTTCTCCATTCATCTTACACAGGAAAAACAGGACAAGATTTTAAATTTTGCTCTCAGTACTATTTATTAATATGTAATGACAGTGGGACCACAAAAAAGGCTGACCACTGAAGAATTTACACTTTAAAATTGTGGTGTTGGTGAAGATTCTTGAGAGTCCCTTGGAATGCAGGGAGATCAAACTAGTCAATCCTAAAGGAAATCAACCCAGAATATTCACTGGGAGGACAGATGCTGAAGCTGAAGCTCTAAAACTTAGGCCACCTGATGCGAAGAACCGACTCATTAGAAAAGACTCTGATGTTGGGAAAGATTGAGGACAGGAGGAGGAGGGGACAACAGAGGATGAGGTGGCTGGATGGTATCACTGATTCAAGGTACATGACTTTGAGCAAACTCCAGGAGATAGTGAAGGACAGGAAAGCCTGGAGTGCTGAAGTTCCCTGGGTTGCAAAGAATTGGACAGGACTTAGTGACTGAATAACAAACAAAATGACTATTCACACAGCAGGAAATTCTCTGCATAAATGGGTCTGGGGTAATTGGTCACCTACCATCTGCCAGGTGTAGAAACAGGCCTTTGCCATATACTATTGAATTTAACTCTGAATTCAACTATGGTGTTGGAGAAGACTCTTGAGAGTCCCTTGTACTCCAAGGAGACCCAATCAGTCAATCCTAAGGCAAATCAGTCCTGAATATTCACTGGAAGGACTGATGTTGAAGCTGAAACTCCAATACTTTGGCTACCTGGTGCAAACAGCTGACTCATTTGTAAAGAACCTGATCCTGGGAAAGATTGAAGGCAGGAGGAGAAGGGGACGAAAGAAGATGAGATGGTTGGATGGCATCACTGACTCAATGGGCATGAGTTTGAGTAAACTCTGGGAGTTGGTGATGGACAGGGAAGCCTGGCATGCTGCAGTCCATGGGGTCAGAAAGAGTTGGACAGGACTGAGCAACTGAAGTGATTAAATTTAATACCCTCAAAAAATCATGAGGTAAGTATTGTTATTATCTTCAAATTAACAGGATTCATACTACTTGTTCACTGGATTGGAGAGCCAGGGCTCAAGACCAGATTTTCCTGACTCTACAGTATGCGCTCTTTCTTACTATTTTGCAAATTTCACTAAAATGAATGGCCTGTAGGAAAGCTTTGATGCTGGAGTACAAAATGGTAATCAAATGTGTTCCAAATTATAGTTTAAACGTCACCACAAGGCAACTAAGGTGAGTTCCTTTCCAACTCTAATTATCATTGCTTAGTAACAAGGAATTAAAGGTATTTAGCATATATTAAAATAATTAAATAAACCCACCCTAATTTCAGGCTTCCCTGGTGACTCAGTGGTAAAGAATCCGCCTAAACTGCAAAGATGCAGGAAATGTGGGTTTGATCCCTGGTTTGGGAAGATCCCCTGGAGGAGGAGAGGGCAACCCACTCTAGTGTACTTGTCTGGAGAATCCCATGTACAAAAAGGAGCCTGGCGGGCTATGGTTCTTGAGGTAGCAAAGAGCTGGACAGGACTGAGTGACTGAACTGGCATGCATGCATGCACTCTAATACCATTTCTCTTTTTCTCCAAACCTTTTAAAGTATCTACACCATGCAAGGCTATGTGCCTCATCCCTAGTTCTTTTCATAAACAAGTTGAAGTGAGAAGTAAGAAATAAGTAGTAAATAAGGGACTTTATTTTTCTCTGGTTTTTCTCAGCTTCTGGTGGAACCTCATTTAAATACTTTGTGGTACACTCATTCCTTTCCTAGCTTTCAGATGGTCAGCTGTTTAGTCATCATTTTAAAAGGTCAACACATTTGTTAACTGGAGCAGTCATAGAGGGACCAAGAGCCATAACTCTTATCATTTTATTCTAAGGAAGTGAATCTATTTTATACCATCTATGGATGCAATGTAAATCTCAGAAAGAATCAGAAGTGAGTGTGTGTTTCAGTGAATTAATTTCATACTGAAGTCACCATGATAATGAGCCATTAATTAAGCTGATTTAAAAGAATTTAATAGAACATTCCAAAAGTGATTATGGAACCAAAGAAGAAACCGGGATCTTTTACTCTGAAGGAAGCTATTTCTAATAGCATAAGCTAATAAAGTTCATAGCTTTTATTATTGGTATAGTGTACTTTAGAGCTCCTACAGTGAAAGAAAATTATATGACCATTATTAGCAAGCATACTGTAGTAATCCTCCTAAGAGCATATTACAAATTTTCCCCCCTTCAATATTTCTGTGAGAAGAACTAAGTATGATCTTTTCCCCTGAAATAACAAATAGGGAAATAATAATTTTATATTAGAAAAAAACTATAATAACAGCACATACACTGATTTTAGGTGTTTTTTCAAGGTGCTGTCTCATAGCTGGAATTGTATTACTCAAGTCTAATAAGGAAAAATTTTCTTATTACCTCTAAATTGGCTATACAAATATAGAGGAAATATTGATTCACAGACCTCTTAGTATGTACTTCACATACATTAGCATATTTTCTCAATACAGAACCTGGGGTAAATGATACTGTTAAATCTACTTGATAAAGAAACTGAGATTCAGAGGGGTCACCACTTGCTCCAGGTCATTCAGCCTGTAAGGAGCCCAACAAGCATTTAAACCTCTTTAACCTCTTGGCAAAGTTATTGTGTTCTAATTTTTAAATTCACTTTACCTAAATACAATTTACGTATGATGAGTAATATGCACGTTAAGTGTACAGTTCAGTATAATTTTACTTACTTAGTTGCTTTGGGCTATGGTGGGTCTTAGTTGCTGCTTGGGCTTTTCTCTGTCTGTGGAGAATGGCGGCTACTCTCTAGTTGCAGTGCGTGGGCTTCTCGTTGCAGTGGCTTCTCTTGCTGCAGAGCACAGGTTTGTGAGCTTCAGTAGCTGTGGTACAAGGACTCATTATTTATAGCTCCCAGGCTCTGGAGCACAGGCTCAGTAGTTGTGGCATGTGGACTTAGGTGCTCCTCAGCATATGGGATCTCGGATTAGGGATCAAATTCATGTCTCCTACACTGAAGGTAGATTCTTTACCATTGACCCACCAGGGAAGCCCGTTCAATGAGTTTTGACAAGTGGATGCATCATGACAAAAGAGACATAAACCATTTCTACTACTCCCAAGAGTTCCATTTGGTGCTAGTATTCTACCATTTTTTTCTTCTCTGACAATCACTTGTCAGCTCTCAATCTCTAGAAATACTTTTCTGTTTTATTGCACATGTGTTCTGTTTAACAAGACAGTTTTACACATGATGACAAATGTGCATTTCTTCTGAAGGAGGAAACAGAAAGAACAGGCTCCATCTTGAAAGCAGGACTCCATCTTGTGCTGGACTGTGGACTTTGAGCTATATGCCCAGTATCTATGGAAACAACAGACCAACTGGAAAACCAGACCCCCGGATAGAAGAACCCCAGGGCTCATACCTAGACTCTCCATTGCATAAAAGAATACCCTAATTATCTGTATAACCAAATAGAATCATAAATTCTATTATGTTTACTGGGATATGACCACAGGCTTATAGATAATTGTCCAGTGTTAACTACCTAGGCTTAAAGCATATGAATCACGGGTTAACTTTGATTGTATCTTTCTCTTCCTTTGTTCAGACTAGTTTCAGGGAATTTGGGGAGGTGGGTTTGAGCACGTACACTTAGGGTGTATAAGGTTTTCACAAAAAGTGGTTGAGATCCTTGGCTAAGAGGAGACTCTGCCTTGGGCCCACCAGTGTAATAAACTGCACTCCACTATCTGCATTGTCCTTCTGAGTGAATTTGTTTCCCAGAACGCGTGGCTACAACACGTCATGTTTTATCATAGTTTGAAATGATATGATCCTTCTTTTTTAATCCTTCTTTTAATATCTGTTAATATTACCAAATCTAAGTTTCAAACAGATGTATGGCAATTGTTGTTTAGTCGCTAAGTCGTATCCAACTTTTTGCAGCCCTACAGGCTCCTCTGTCTATGAGATTTCTCAGGCAAGAATACTGGAATAGGTTAGCATTTTCTTCTCCAGGGATCTTCCAGATGCAGGGACTGAACCCACGTCTCCTGCACTGGCAGGTGGATTCTTTACCACTGAGCCACTGTGGAGTATAGCAATTAAGGTGTAATAGCAACAGGAGGGGAAGAAAAGAGCCTTTACATTTATTTTGCAAAGTTGACTAAATGAAACATTAATTCAAAAAATAGTAAATAAATTGAATATGGTTTTATGTACACCAAAGTGGTTGTACCTGACTTCAAGGAGTGATCACTAGATCCAGATTATCTGGACTTCAGAGTTGTGAAATCACCAGTCTTCTTTCTACCAGACATAGCAATTCCCGTCTCCTTTACTCTCCTCCCTTTCTATCAACTTCTGTACTGTCTTCCTCATGGGGTACCTGAGACTCAATGGACACCATTTATTTTAGGCCACAAATCACTAATTCTGACCTGCGATCCAGGCATCAAGTTGTTTTAGGAAAGGGGACCCCTTCCAGGGCCCAAAACTGGGCTCTTGTCTAACACTTGGAAATGAATTGTCTGAGGAGACACATGTGCTGACAAAGAAAGAGATTTTATTGGGAAAGTGCACCCGGGCAGAGAGCAGGAGGGTAAGGGAACCCAGGAGAACTGCTCTGTCACATAGCCTGCAGTCTCGTGCTTTATGGTGATGGGATTAGTTTCTGGGTTGTCCTTAGCCAATCATTCTGACTCAGAGTCCTTCCTGGTGGTGCACACCTTATTCAGCCAAGATGGATGTCAGAGAGAAGGATTCTGGGAGGTGGTCGGACAGGTGGTATCTCCTTTTGACCTTTCCCGAACTCTTTTGGTTGGTGGAGGCTTATTAGTTCCCTGTTCCTTACCAGGACCTCCTGTCATAAAACAACTCATGCAAATGGTTACTGTGGTGCCTGGCCAGGGTGGGCAGTCTCAATCAGTGTGCTTCTCCTAACAACTACCCCCTGAGAGACTTCATACTCAAGATATTTCTTTGGAATTGGAGTGGGGTGGGCAGTTTCAATCAGTATGCTTCCCCTAACAAAGTGAGAAAACCAAGTTGCTACAAAGCTCAGTAATCCAACATGAGAGATTGTTTTGGTCTTTTATTATATGATTGGTGTGGTTTAACTGAAAGAAATAAATAATAACATAAGTGGATAAAGCACTTTAAGCAGTAAATAGAAAATTACAATATTCAGATACTCAAAGCAAATGCTTTATTTGCTATGCTTGATCTGATTGTCCTTTGAGAACTTAATCTCTTTGAGCAGAAAACCAAACACTCTTTAAATTCCTGAAATAATATTTCATGTCTTCTCCATTAAACTGCCTCTTTTGGTTGATTTTGTCTTTCTTAAGTAAGTCATTTAGAAACCCTTTCTTTTTCCATGCATTCCGGAGATGGTTCTGTTGGATACAAATGAGCTTTCTTAGCTAGGTGGAGGTAGCAGAGAAGGATGCTCAAAGCCATAATGTTTCCAGGAAAATGTCTCTCTGCAACAGATATTCTTTTCTCTTTGGATCAGGTTTTGTCTCCTCTTTCCACAGTATAATGGAGCACTTAGATTTGGCTCTAGCTCCCTCTTCTTTCCTGCATCACATCTTGCTTCTTCCCAAAGAACTTAGCCTAAAAACAGAATGTATTGCATACTGGAAAAGGAGTGCTAAGATTTAATCAGACCACTGGCTTCAGATCCCTGTGGAAGCTATAGAAATTTGGAAATTCCTTTTGTATTGTAGCAATGCTAAAATTTTAAGGCTATTGTCTTGCTAAGAACACAAAAAGTACAATTTTGCAATTCAAAATTTTGAAGTTCTCTCTTTCACCCTTTTGTTGTCTTATTCTCTGATGTAGCAATACTTATCTTCCTTGAGGCAGAGAGAAGCAATCAGAGGTAATATGAAGGATTAGCGTCAGGAGACATTCAGTTCAGTTCAGTCGTTCGGTCTTGTCTGACTCTTTGTGACCCCGTGAATCACAGCACACCAGGCCTCCCTGTCCATCACCAACTCCCAGAGTTCACTCAAACTCACGTCCATAGAGTCGGTGATGCCATCCAGCCATCTCATCCTCTGTCGTCCCCTTCTCCTCCTACCCCCAATCCCTCCCAGCATCAGGGTCTTTTCCAATGAGTCAACTCTTGGCATGAGGTGACCGAAGTATTGGAGTCTCAGCTTCATCAGAAACATTAAAAAGAAAAAAATAATATTAATAGACATTTAAATGTATTACCATTATTGCATTGTAAATGCCATGGAAAAGAAATCATGTATCTATGGTTAATATTATTTCATAGTGCCCCTTTTGCCAGCCAAGCATTCAGAATTTTCCATAAAATTACCTATCTTATAACACACGTTGCTGGTGTTAGTCTCCCAGTCGTGTCTGACTCTTTTTGACCCTATGGACTATAGCCTGCCAAAGTCCTCTGTCCATAAGATTCTCTGGGCAAGAATACTAGAGTGGGTCACCTTCTCCAGGGGACCTTCCCAACCCATGGATCAAACCTGGGTCTCCTGCATTGCAGGCGTATTCTTTACCATCTGAATCACCACAGAAGCCCATAACACATGCTAAACACATCCAAAACACAGCAGATTAATCATTGCTTCTCTAAACAATGCCTATTTTTCTGTTTCTATGTCTTTGCTAAAGCCATCTTCACTGCTTAAAATGTCTTTTTTGATAAAAATATTTGGAAGTCTTTATCATTTGGGTCCAACTCAAATCTCATCTGTGCCATGAAGTCAGGCAATATTGATAAATCTCTGTCTTATACTCCTGGATAATCCTATCGTATATTATACCTTCATTATAACTATTTCTCTTTTTCTGATAGGTAATAGAAATTATTAATTGGCTGTCTCCCATACTAGAGTGGCTACGGAGCAGGAACTGTAAACTCACCCTGGCCTCACTCACAATCCCAGCAAGGTGCTTTATACCTTGTACGTGATATGTGGTATGCAATCATATATATCTGTGATGTTGGTTAAATGCAATGAAGAGGGGAAAGTCTTCTAATTATTTACTTCTCATAAATTCAAAAGAAGTATGTCTGGCCTTTTGGAATTAAAAAGAACTTAATATAGAAATTATACCTACAGTCTATATAGGACACAGAGGGCTTCAAAAAAAAACAGAGTACTTCTTATTGAAAAGATACTTTCCTAGCAACTAATAGACTGAATGTATATTCAGAAATTTTCCTTTAAAGTCTCTACATTTTTGAAGGCAGGATCAAGATGGTGGAACAGGAAGACTCTGAGCCCACCTGCCCACATGAACACATCAAAGCTACAACTACATATAGAGCAGCTTTGAATGAGAATGACCTAAAGACTCGCTGAACAACTGTTCTACAACCAAGGAGTCTGGTAGGAGAGGAAGACAAGCAATCTAGGTGGCACCTGAGGGTGAGAACTCACAGGCTCCAGGATCCTCCCTCAGAGTGAGAGGTTTGAGCAACATATTAGGCACTCTATCCATGGGGTCTGATACCAGAAGGCAACCCCATTTAGCTGATTTGAAAGCCAGTGGGGCTTTCCAGATGGCTGTAGGAAACCAAGACCCCACTTGTGGAAAGCACACACAGACTTGATTGCTCCCAGTCCCAGCACAGAGGCAGAAGACTGAAAACTGCCTGGAGCTCTGCCTGGTCTGGGTAGCCTAGTAGTAAAGAACCGGTCTGCTGATGCAGGAAATGTAAGAGACGCCAGTTTGATCCCTGGGTTAGGAAGATCCCATTCCAGTATTCTTGCTTAGAGAATACATGGACATAGGAGCCCCGAGGGCTACAGTCCAAGGGGTCACAAAGAGTCAGACAAGACTGGGAGACTAACACTTTCACTTAGCGACTAAATAACAACAGGGCAATAAAAGATACATATAAACTCTCTTTTTGTTCCAGAAAGTAAGGAAGTCCTCAAAGAATAATGAAGATATGTTAAGAAGTACACAGTAGGGGATTTCCCTGGTTTCCAGCGGCTGTGACTCCACACTCCCAATGCAGGGGGCCTAGGTTCAATCCCTGATCAGGGATTAAGATCTCACATGCCACAACTAAGACATGGGTGCAGCCAAATAAATAAATATTTAAAACACACACACACACACACAATAGGAACCTTGAAAGGTAATTACTGACCACTAAGAAAAAGTTATGCTCTTGACATAAATTTAGATATGGGTCAATGAAATAAATAAAAAGTCCAAAAATACATACACACGGTGAATTGTTTCTTGTGACAATGACACAAGATAATTCAATGTGAAAAGTATAACCTTCTCAATCAAGATAGCAGAACAATTTTATAAATGCAAAAAGAAAAAAAAAAGAACCTCAACCCTTACTTCACATACTGTATTAAAAAGAAAGCAATGCAAATGTACATAGATTTAAATATAGGATCAAAACCTATCAAACTTACAGAAGAAAATATAGGACAAACTCTTAATGAACTTCAATGTAATTATTTTTTAAAATGAAATGCAAAGCACAGTAATCATTTAAAATTGTTGAAAAAGTTGGACTTCATAAAACATTTCTTCAACATTTTGAATAGAACTTATGTCTAGAATGTATAAAGCATTCCTACAACTTAATAAGAAGCCAACCAAATGGGGAAAAAAATGTGAACAGAATTTTCACCAATGAAGATACATGGATGGGGAATGAACCATAAAAAAACCACTATGAAATAACACTACACACTCACCAGAATAGCTAAAAATTTTAAATTTTAACTATTGACCATATTCAAGTATCAATGAGAATCTGAAGAAATCAGAACATTTATACACTTCTGGTAGAAATGCAAATTGGTACAGTTACTGTGGAAATGAGATTGGTATATTTTTAGAAGTTAATGGGATTCAGCCATTTTACTCCTAGGTATTTACTCCCCCTACATAAAAACATATGTCCATACAAAGACTTGTATACAGACTTTCTTCACAGCAACTTTATTTGTAATTGCCTAAAACTGGGAAAAACTCAAATAGCCACCGGAAAGAGAATGGATAAACAAATGGGGTATGGCCATATAACAGAGCACTGTTCAGCAATAAAAAGAAGAGAATTAGCAAAGTATCTACTTAAGTTCTTTTACTTATACCATTCCTTTAAATAATTTGGTACTTGCCTCACAAAAAGATAATGAATTACTGATATAGGCAACAAAATGGATAAATCTCAAAATTATTATGGTGAATGAAAAAGAAAAGAATGCATAATGCATAATGTCATTCATATAAAATCCTAGAAAATACAAACTTGTATCAAAGGATGCAATGAGAACACAATACATTTCAATGATATTTTTACCAAAAATGCATAATAAAATCCAATCATGAGAAACTATCAGACAAACCCAGAAAGAGATATTCTATTTAAAAAAAAAAAAAAGAACAGCCTATAGTTTTCAAAAATGCCCTGAAAGACAAAGAGAGACTTAACTGGGTATATTTTCTATAAAGGCATTATTGAGACAATTTGGATATTTGATTGGGGTGTGGGGATTAGATTATACTCAAGCATCTTGAAGTCTATTAGAAGTTCAATGGAATCTGATTAGATGTAATACTATATCAAAAAATATTTCTTGGCTTTAATCTTATATTAAAAAATGTCCTGGTTTATAGAAAATGCTAAAATATTAGAGATGATGGGGCCTTCAGGTTGGGCACTTACTCTCAAATGATTCAGGAAAAATGAAATTGTTCCTTGTAACATGCTTGCAGTTACATAAATTTCAGTTCTATAAATTTCAACAGATAAATAGATATACAATAATTGTTGGTTACTTCTATCCATTCTATTCATTTTAATTATATTCAACAACTTAAAAGTCCTTTCATATAATTTTCAGATTCTCCTAGTAGAAATTTTCAGATTTCTACCACATTGCTCCTACTGGCTTCCTTTTTTTTTTTTTTTTTTTGGTAAGTTAATTTATTTTAATTGGAGGCTAATTACTTTACAATATTGTAGTTGGTTTTGCCACACATTGACATGAATTAGCCATGAGTGTACATGTGTCCCCTATCCTGAACTCTCCCACTTCTTTCCAAGAATGTACCTTAGTTTGTCAAAAAAGAAGACGTAGGTAGTATAACCATCAAATTAAACTGTGCCCGGACAACAGACGTTCTGAGTCATCTGAGAAAACAAAGGAAGATGGTCAATTTAGGCTTGTGATGTTGGGGATCAGATATTCTCAGATTCATTTCAGGTCCCGTCTATCTTTTGTCCTCAACGTTAGTGATACTCTTTAGCTTGCTGTTTTGCTGGCAGTAACAACAACATAATCTGCTCTCTCTGAATTCTTTGAGGGCCACATGGTCTCTCCTCTATTTGGACCTGCCCTGCTTTGGCTTTCACGAGTGTTACAGAAACTTCTGAGATCTGCTTGGCTATGACTCCCATTTGGACCAATCTCATGAGGTTCTTCTTGAAACTACTCAGCTCTGACATTTCCCAGACAACTGGTGTGGTTCTGCCCACACCACAAGAGAGAATGGAGTGACCCAGAAAGCTAAATATTGGGTCCTTTTCTGTTTTCTTCCTCTCCCAAAATCTCTGGACTTTTCTTACATCAGCAAAGATATAGTTTTTTTGTTTTGGACTTGGCTAAACTTTAATCACACACATGCGTACTTTCTCAGTGTTAAAGGAGGAGATCTAAGATTTGATTTTTAGACATGGTCTTTAATGAACTAAAGGAATTTGGAAATTACTTTCTTTCTCTTAAGAAACCTCATTTTGTGATACTTCAAAATCCTGTATTAAATACCAGATGTTGAATATTAACCCTTGCCTTCTCATTGAAATCTTTCTGTGACAATCCTAATATAACCCTTTTCTTAAGCTAGTCTGAGTAAAGCTCATTGAAGAAAGAAAGAAAAAAACCTCACAGTAATATATTTTCTAGTGTTTCTTTCATGATACATTGAAGTTAAATAACTTGTCTTGTTCCATGTAACTACTAGAAGTCCATTAACTTCTTTTAACTTTCCAAGGATTCCTGCTATGTGTGAGGGATGGATATGTACTTTCGATATTTATCTAATGTTTCTGAATAAAAATTTATGTTATTGATTCAATCAAAGTCCTCTGAGCCTCTTGTCTTCTAAACATTGTGCTTTCTTCACACTCCAATCCAGACATTGGTCCTGAATCATTATGCAAAACATCTAATATGATTGTTGTATAATAGACTCCGCTATCTGTCTGTAGTTCCATAGTTGCTCTCCTTCTAGCTTTCCAGTACTTGTTGGGAAATCCTTAGCTCTTCTAGCCCCTTCCCCACTATATTCAAGAATTCAAAACCTTTGGGGCTCTTTTTACTTTGTTATTCAAAGAAACTCCTCCCTTTTTAGCATCAAAAATCTTCCAATTAGGCAAGTTCTTGAGCTTTCCCTTACCTAATATGTCTTAGTAAGATTTCCACTCCCCATCCAATGTACAAACTTCCCCCTGGAAGAGCTCTGCCATCCTCCAACAGAGGTCTACAGTCTGGTAGTCCAAGACTTTAATCTGGCTGAGAGACATATTTTATTCAATCTTCATTTTCTTTTATTCCTGTTTCACCATTGTATTTTGGAAGCAGATTGTTTATGTAGCTTTATAGGTCCAGAGACAGAAAAAAGCTTTCCTGCATGATGCATCATACCCAGAGTCATACTTACACCTGATTTTGATGATTTCAGTTCAGTTCAGTCACTCAGACTCTTTGCGACCCCATGAATCGCAACACGCCAAGCCGTCCTGTCCATCACCAACTCCCGGAGTTCGCTCAGACTCATGTCCATTGAGTCAGTGATGCCATCCAGCCATCTCATCCTCTGTCATCCCCTTTTCCTCCTGCCCCCAATCCCTCCCAGCATCAGAGTCTTTTCCAATGAGTCAATTCTTTGCATGAGGTGGCCAAAGTACTAGAGTTTCAGCTTTAGCATCATTCCTTCCAAAGAAACCCCAGGGCTGATCTCCTTCAGAATGGACTGGTTAGATCTCCTGGCAGTCCAAGGGACTCTCAAGAGTCTTCTCCAACACCACAGTTCAAAAGCATCAATTCTTTGGCGCTCAGCCTTCTTCACAGTCCAACTCTCACATCCATACATGATCACAAGAAAAACCATAGCCTTGACTAGATGGACCTTAGTCGACAAAGTAGCCTCTGCTTTTGAATATGCTATCTAGGTTGGTCATAACTTTTCTTCCAAGGAGTAAGCGTCTTTTAATTTCATGGCTGCAGTCACCATCTGCAGTGATTTTGGAGCCCAAAAAATTAAGTCTGACACTGTTTCCACTGTTTCCCCATCTATTTCCCATGAAGTGATGGGACTGGATGCCATGATCTTTGTTTTCTGAATGTTGAGCTTTAAGTCAACTTTTTCACTCTCCTCTTTCACTTTCATCAAGAGGCCCTTTAGCTACTCTTCACTTTCTGCCATAAGGGTGGTGTCATCTGCATATCTGAGGTTATTGATATTTCTCCCGGCAATCTTGATTCCAGCTTGTGTTTCTTCCAGCCCAGCATTTCTCATGATGTACCCTGCATATAAGTTAAATAAGCAGGGTGACAATATACAACCTTGACGGACTCCTTTTCCTATTTGGAACCAATCTGTTGTTCCATGTCCAGTTCTAACTGCTGCTTCCTGACCTGCATAGAGATTTCTCAAGAGGCAGGTTAGGTGATCTGGTATTCCCATTCGTTCAGAATTTTCCAAAGTTTCTTGTGATCCACACAGTCAAAGGCTTTGGCATAGTCAATAAAGCAGAAATAGATGTTTTTCTGGAACGCTCTTGCTTTTCCATGATCCAGCGAATGCTGGCAATTTGATCTCTGGTTCCTCTGGCTTTTCTAAAACCAACTTGAACATCAGGCCCTATAAACAAAGGTGGAATAGGAGAGTTTGATTTCTATATCCACTTCCTGAAACTCTGGGCATTTTCTGAGATCAGAGAAGAGAGGTTACTTGTCCCATCAGGCCTCTGACTCTTGCTCCTGCCAGAAGTAGAGGGAAACATGCCTGGTTTGCAGTAGGAGGGGAAACTATTCGGCACAGGCTGGTGGGAAATAAAAACCTGTGATGCACTCACATAGGAGCTGCCAGACAGGAGTGTTGCAAGTGACCACACCCAGCAGTGCCTCAGGCAGAATTTAGGCTCTCAGACTTTCCCAAAGGCCCAGCTTGTGATTCCACCCTGCTTTCCAAGTTTCTCTTTGCATGCAGTGTTAAAAAAAATATGATCTTGTATAGTCTGAATTAATTATTCAGCTTTTGAATATGATCATTGTTCATCATCATAATGAGGACAATCCTGCCTCAGGTTTATATATTTATTCCCATATGTTCAGGCACCTTTAATTATCTTATTTATCTTTATGATGTCTGCTAAATAAAATGAGGAGTGACGGTTATTACACCAATTTTTATGGAAATGGGAACCTAAGCATAGTCTCTCTAGATGAGTTGCCCGATCCACAGCAGCCTCCACTGTTGACCTCTTTTCCTCCCTTTGTCTGGAGCTAGATCAAACTAGCTAGAAGTGCAAAGCACAAATTGACTGAAAAATAATTATCTTGAAAAAATATTAATAAATATAAATAATGTTTAATCACAATGCACTTAGTTGATTAGTTAAAACTTATCAATAATAAACCAGAATAGATAACAATGTCAAAAATGCTACCTGTTAAATTATAAAATGATTTGATTCCATGATTTTATTATCATGGTGAACAGCATTTTTAGTGACTGCAACATTTGAAATTTCCAAAGTAGCATATGCTCTAAATTTCTCTATTATGTGTATTAGAAAGCTGTAAATGTGGGAATGTTTAAGCTTTTTCCCTAAAATCATGAAGTATTTTTGAATTATAATTGAATAGTGTATCCCTTCATAAAAACCAATGCTTATGGGGGATGGAGATTGAAGAAATCTGTGCTTTTAATATCTCAACCTCTGTATACCACTTCATTTTCTGAATAACAGTATTTTTCAAAATTAGTCTATATCTTACCTTAATTTAATATACATTTGACTCTAAATAGGTATAAATATCAAACATACAAAGGATCTACAGGTTTTGTAGTTCTATAAAGCTTCATTTTTTAAGGCACTATTTTCCTAGAAAAGTTTTAGAAACCAGACTACATGTGTTTTTGAAAGAGCCAGCTTTTGTTTACTCAACTTTACAAAAGCTAGAGAATGCCTGCCTATAACTAGGATCTCTACTGTTGAAATCCTGGCTTTATGTCTTGTTTTCTATCTTGTTTCTGTGAAAGGTAGACAGGTAAATTTCAAAAAAGAATTATTATTTCCAGATCAGACTACAAAAATGATTTTTTTGATTTTTTTCAAATTGCATATGTTCTATGGCACTGCCTTGGATATTGTAGAACAGAAAGGGCTCCAGATTTTCCTTCGTCCCTCTCTGCAATCAAAGCAGTCATAGGGTTGCAAAGAGTCAGACACAACTGAAACAGCTTAGCAGGCACCCGTAAATGTCACTGATAAGAATGTGGTGTTTTATGGACTGGAGTTTTTAAAAGGAAGGAAGGAAAGAAAGAGAGAGAGGAAGGGAAGAAGGAAGGAAAGAAGGGTAGAAGGAAGTATATTCATCTGCATGTGTGATATGCCCACCAGAGTTTGAAATTAATTATCTGAACTTTGAGGAAGAAAGGCAATCCACTCCAGTACTCTCACCTGGGAAATCCCATGGACAGAGGAGCCTGGCAGGCTATAGTCCACAGGATCACACATAGTTGGACACGACTGAAGCAACTTAACCCAGCCCACACGCCATCTTTGCACACAACAGAATTCCCTCCTCAGTAGCACTATATGGAAGATGAAGGGCATTTCTGCCCAAACTTTGTGCCAAGCTCCAGGATGCCAGAGATGGTTTCCAGTGAAACCTTACCACAGTCCTATGACAGTGGATATTAGTTCTACTTTGCTGATGAGAAATCCAACACTCAGAGAGATGCTGAAAGAAAGGGATCTTCCAACTAAGCCAAAATAAAGGCTTTATAATGCTTTCCCATTGCCCACATGGGTCTGTCAGACAGATTTCATACTGAGAAACATGGGGAGTATTTAGTGAAACCTCTTTGGAAGCAAAAATTGACCTGATGTCAGCCTTCTGGATTGAGGTGCATAGAATGACTATTTAGATGAATGGTGGTGGCTAAGGAAAGTGCTGAAGGCAGAAAATTTTAAAGGAATTTGAGAAATTGCTGTAAGCTTCTCCTTTTACCCAGTTCAACCCTACCCCAGTCCCCACCCATCAAATGTAGGCTTGAAAAACTATTGGTCAGTGCCTAAGCCAATATCTACCTACTTCTCAATTTCATGTGAAGCTGGTGCTGGGATGCTCTTGATCTCTAGTTTATATGGACTGCACATCTGCACCAGTACTCAATTCCCAAACTCTGCCTAATTTCATTACTTTCATATGCTTTCATTTCCCAAACTTCTAAGGAACAAAAAAGTCCTTTTGTGATTTGTCCTCTTCCTATGTGGTTTCTTACTGTTGTTATTCCTTCACTTGAATATTTTCTTAGTCTTAGCAAAGTTAAACTTCCTGTTGTTGTTCATTCACTCAGTCGTATCTGATCTGACTCTTTGCAACCCCATAGTCTGCAGCGCACCAGGCTTCCCTGTCCTTCACCACCTCCCGGAGTTTGAATTTCTATTATGCTCCTTTTGCACTGCAAGAAGGAAAGATCATTTAAATCATATTTTAGTGCAGACTCACTGTTGATTCTTTATAATAATTACATTCTCAGCAATCAGCAGTGGTGTCCCTTTTCAAAAGCTTTGGAATTATTTTGCTTGTCATGATTTAGATTCACATTTTTGGAATCTTATCTAAAGTTAAACCACTTCCATTATAGTACAGTCTTGGAATCTGGCATAGTTAACACTATCTTCTTTCTTCTATCGTTTAAACTTACTATAAAAGAACTAACAAAGAAAGTGACTAGATTATGAATAATTAGTTTCTTCTAAGACATTCCACAGAATAGAAAGCAGAGATAAGAAAGCCTTCTTCAGCAATCAATGCAAAGAAATAAGAGGAAAAGAACAGAATGGGAAAGACTAGAGATCTCTTCAAGAAAATTAGAGATACCAAGCAAAGATGGGCTCGATAAAGGACAGGAATCGTACGGACCTAACAGAAGTAGAAGATATTAAGAAGTGGCAAGAATATACAGAAGAACTGTACAGAAAAGATCTTCATGATCCAGATAATCACGATGGTGTGATCACTCATCTAGAACCAGACATCCTGGAATGTGAAGTCAAGTGGGCCTTAGAAAGCACCACTACGAACAAAGCTCGTGGAGGTGATGGAATTCCAGTAGAGCTACTTCAAATCCTGAAAGATGGTGCTGTGAAAGTGCTGCACTCAAATGCCAGCAAATTTGGAAAACTCAGCAGTGGCCATAGGACTGGGAAAGGTCAGTTTTTATTCCAATTCCAAAGTAAAGCAATGCCAAAGAATGCTCAAACTACTGCACAATTGCACTCATCTCAAATCCTAGTAAAGTAATGCTCAAAATTCTCCAAGCCAGGCTTCAGCAATATGTGAACCATGAACTTCCTGATGTTCAAGCTGGTTTTAGAAAAGGCAGAGGAACCAGAGATCAAATTGCCAACATCTGCTGGATCATGGAAAAAGCAAGAGAGTTCCAGAAACACATCTATTTCTGCTTTACTGGCTATGTCAAAGCCTTTGACTGTGTGGATCACAAGAAACTGTGGAAAATTCTGAACGAGATGGGAATACCAGACCACCTGACCTGCCTCTTGAGAAATCTCTATGCAGGTCAGGAAGCAACACTTAGAACTGGACATGGAACAACAGACTGGTTCCAAATAGGAAAAAGAGTCTGTCAAGGCTGTATATTGTCACCCTGCTTGTTTAACTTATATGCAGGGTACATCATGAGAAATGGTAGGCTGCAAGAAACACAAGCTGGAATCAAGATTGCTGGGAGAAATATCAATAACCTCAAATATGCATATGATACCACCCTTATGGCAGAAAGTGAAGAGGAACTAAAAAGCCTCTTGATGAAGGTGAAAGAGGAGAGTAAAAAAGTTGGCTTAAAGCTCAACATTCAGAAAACGAAGATCATGGCATCCAGTCCCATCACTTCATGGGAAATAGATGGAGAAACAGTGGAAACAGTGTCAGACTTTATTTTGAGGGGCTCCAAAATCACAGCAGATGGACTGCAGACATGAAATTAAAAGACTCTTACTCCTTGGAAGAAAAGTTATGACCAACCTAGGTAGCATATTCAAAAGCAGAAACATTACTTTGCTGACTAAGGTCCGTCTAGTCAAGGCTATGGTTTTTCCAGTAGTCATGTACGGATGTGAGAGTTGGACTGTGAAGAAGGCTGAGCACCAAAGAATTGATGCTTTTGAGCTGCGATGTTGGAGAAGACTCTTGAGAGTCCTTTGGACTGCAAGGAGATCTAACCAGTCCATTCTGAAGGACATCAGCCCTGGGATTTCTTTGGAAGGAATGACACTAAAGCTGAAACTCCAGTACTTTGGCCACCTCATGAGAAGAGTTGACTCATTGGAAAAGACTTTGATGCTGGGAGAGATTGGGGGCAGGAGAAGAAGGGGACGACAGAGGATGAGATGGCTGGATGGCATCACGGACTCGATGGATGCGAGTTTGAGTGAACTCCGGGAGTTGGTGATGGACAGGGAGGCCTGCTGTGCTGCAATTCATGGGGTCGCCAAGAGTCAGACACGACTGAGCGACTGAACTGAACTGAATGAACGACATCATTTTTGGCTCAGTGTTAAAAAAAAAAAAATTTGCTTGCCAATGCAGGAGATGTGAGTTAGATCTCTTGGTCTTGAAGATCTCCTGGAGAATGGCATGGCAACCCACTCCAGTATTCTTATCTGGAGAATCCATGGACAGAAGAGTCTGACAGGCTACAGTCCATAGTGTCATAAAAAGTCAGACACCACTAAGCAACTGAGCACTGAACAACTGAAGTCATCATTACCTGTGAAGAATAATACTTTAGATATCTTAGTAGTCCCTAATGCATTATTTCTGAATGGAAGTACTGGAGTAATAATGCTTACCAAATCCCAATTTTGTTTTACCTGAAGAAAGTAATTTTTCCTTTTAATTTTTAATTATCCATGATTGATGTCTCTTTTTTCCTAATAACTGTCATTATAGCACTTACATTCAGAGCATTTTAATCATGCTAGGAACCATTAGAATCTAGAGGGAGGAAATTGGCTTTTAACAGAGCATCACCTGACATTCCATAAAGATGTCTTGAAACATTAATTCCTGCAATGGAACAGAACCCTTTTCAGCACTGGTGTCTGGAATAATTCTCTCCACCAGACCTGCAGGTTACTAACAGTAGAAGCCTCTCTCACACACAAGCATATTTAGCTGGCTTAGTTTTTTGCCTCCTTTTTTCAGCTCAAACAAATTTTGTAGGAATTTGTTGTGTATCACATTTTATCCCATAAACAAAGTGCTATATTTTTGGACCAACAGCAAAGAGACTATTAAAACATTTGAAACATATGCTGTAGACATCTGAACACATTCTGAAGTTGAAAGATATGCATTTCTTGTTGAGTATATGATGCTACCCTACCATATATACACACTCTAAAAAAGACCCTGAAAATCTTAATATTTTACTCTATTGCTTTGACTTTTATCATGGACGTCTTGTCTGTCTGAGAACAAAACAAATTAATGAAATAGCTATTCTCATTTCACATAAAATCACAGTGTCGGGTGAGTTCTGTTCTGTCTGTTGCAACAAAAATTTGAAGCGACAGATGGAACAGCATCACAGCCCTTGGATGGACCAGTGCTACAGCTCTTGGGTGGGCCAGCATTACAGCTCCATGTTACAGCTCAGTTTTATTTAGAAAGTAAAGGAAAATACATCCTCGAGGCAGGAGGGAATGCCGACCCAGAAGACTGAAGAGAAGAGAGGCCCCTCAGACCAATTTTGGTTCCTCTTGTTATGTTTCCTCACCTCCCCTGGGCCTGCCGTATGTAAATTGGGCTAGCCAGGAGTGCTGTTTGTTTTACCTGAGGTCTTCACTCTGGTCCTCTGACCTTCCTTTGTTCTATTTTTGCAAGCTTTTCCCTTCCTTTGGAGAAGGAATTGACAATCCACTCCAGTACTATTGTCTGGAAAATGCCATGGACAGAGGAGCCTGATAGGTTACCATCCATGGGGTCGCAAAGAGTCGGACACAACTGAGCGACTTCACTTCACTCACTTCCCTTCCTTATCTTTTAACCACCACCATTCTGGACTCCTTTTTCCTATTCTAACTACCTAACAATAGTGGTAAAGTGAATCATCATACAAAGATATTATTAATAAGACTTCTGATCTATTCAGATGAATGGATTCTAAATAATGAGTAGTCATGAAAATAATTAATATTAACTAATATTCTGAAGCCCAAAGAGAATTTACTTGGACGTTTAAAAATTAAAACAATGCTCTGTATTATACTTCTGTATCTGTTGGGTTTACTTTTTGCCAAAAGTGTCTCCCACAGTCCACTCTTGTATCTTAGTTTAGTAACTTGGAATAGGAAGAAGATGAAAGTAGTGGGAGATGAGAACAACACTGGCAAGAAATTTTTAAATCTAATAGATAGAAACCTATTAATTTTGAAACACACGCTCAAGATCAGAATGTTTTCATTGTGAAGGAAAGAGGCAACTTCGGTCAAGCTTTGTATGGCATTCAATATATTTCCACGATGCAGTTTGTTTCATGGCAACATTATTGTTTGTTTTCATTTTAGTTTTTGGTTGGTGAGGTGAGGTGAAGTTGCTCAGTTGTGTCTGACTCTTTGCGACCCCGTGGACTGTAGCCTACCAGGCTCCTCTGTCCATGGGATTCTGGAGAACAAGAACACTGGAGTGGGTTGCCATTTCCTTCTCCAGGGGATCTTCCCGACCCAAGGATCGAACCCAGGTCTCTCGCATTGGAGGCAGACGCTTTAACCTCTGAGCCACCAGGGAAGCCCTGATACTTAGATTTTTGAACCTAGGATTGTATATTGAATCTCAACAGTGTTAAACCATAAGATTTGGAGAAAATGTCAAGAGTAATCCAGTTTAGGTAGTTAAAGATGGTTGCCTCTTTGCTAATAGACTATCCAGACACTGAAGTTTAACGTAATTTCAATTGTGCAATTGCAGAAGGAAATGGCAACCCTCTCCAGTATTCTTGCCTGGAGAATCCCCCAGATAGAAGAGCCTGGCACACCACAGTCCATGAGGTCACAAAGATTTGGACACAACTGAGCAACTGAGCGCAGGCTCTCAATTGTGCAACTAGAAATCATTCATTGCCTAACAATTACATCCTGAGGTAAGGATACAAACTACAAATTGTCAAAGAGATTGAAAAACTTTAGCTAAAAATCACCATTATACATGCCAGTGTAGAAAGATAAACTTGGATATTGAAATATTCAGTAGTGGCGCAGCATCAAAGACACCTTTAACAGCCCCCTAACACAGACCATTATTTTCAATTTCTCCATTGCCCTGTCTTTGCTGACAATATTCCACCACTTAGCCAAGGTCATAAAATGAAGGGTTAATTCCAACCTTTGCTCAGTCTGCTAAGCAAGCAGTCATCTTTTTTTCAGCTGTTTCCAAATTAGTCTGATCTTTATCACTTCTTTCTAAGGGTATTTGAATAGGTTAGCTGTGTTTCCTGCGTATACTCCTTTCACCACAGGAAAAATGTTACTTGTTGATGCTGCATTGATATTTCTAATGGACAGATAGATAGGTGGGTAGGTAAGTAGGTACACAGATAGACAGATAAATGATAGTGATGAAATTCAGAGAAGATTGCCCCAAGACATGCTGCTCTAACTTGTCGATTATTTTGAGCTGAAACAATCAAAGCCCAAAAGACTCTGGAAGAAACTTTGAACTTCCTCCTTATTGCCTAAAAGAATTTAAGATAGGAGGCCTGTCCCAGAAGAGCTATCACTGGAGATAACTAAGTATGAATTAGATGTGGTTTCAGGGAGGAAACAAGCAAAGCCCATCTGATCAAAGTCCTCTCTGTGTGCCATTGTCTTTAAATAGCCCTGAAAACATTTATTTACCAAACATTAACTTTTTAATCTTCCTGTGAATTATCTTACTTCCCTTTGAAGTTTCAGAACCCTAACCTCCTTCTTGGAGAATATACCTCATTTTGCCTTTATAGTCTGTGGAATTCATACTAATGTGGATTCCATGTGCACATGCAATAAATTTGATATTCTCCTGTTAATCTGCCTTATGTCATTTTAATGCCAGCCAAAAGAACTACAAAGAAAAATAGTTAAAAGTGAGAGAGATGATGGAGAAGTGATAGACTGATAGATAGGGAGATAGACATTGTATTTTGCACCCCAATGTAAAATGTATTTTTACTGTGAATCATAAATGTTTTTTAAAATTTACCAAAATTGCATTTATACTCATACATATGTACAGTTATTCATTAACCCGTGTTGAGTACACTGATAATTAACTGAAAAAATAATAAAATGATCTCTCTCTGAGAGGACCTAGCATTCTCTGAAGAGAAATTGATATGTATACAATTTTAGTATGACATACATAAATTCTGGAATGTAGATTACAGATAATTTCTGGGAATGTGGAAAAGGAAGTAATAGCAGTTTTTTAAGAGTCTCTTGTTGACTCACATTCTTCATTCTTCTTGTGAGAAATCAATATGCCAACGTTCAATTAAAATATTTTTGAGATGCTAGTCCCATGTCTGTTTTTTTCTCTTCTTTAAATAGTGCATAGTTATTGGCAAATAATGGAGCTATAATAGGAAATACTGTATGGTGAGGTTGTGAAAATAGTAAATTCTTTCAACAAGCTTGAACTATTTTTAAATAATATTTAGCCTCATATGTGAGAAAAATTGTATTTATTTTGAGGAAGAAATGGCTGGAAAAAATTTACCTACATAAAGTTCTCTTTTATGTGAAATGAGAAAACCTGGTCACAGTAAATCATCTGTCTTAATCTTTTCTCATATTATTAAAATAATATGCAAACATACTGCTTCATAATATAACATTTTAACAGTAATATACATAAGAAATTTCATATTGATAAATATTGATGCCTTAAAAAATGTCAATGAGTCAAGTATTTGGTAAATATAGCAGATTTAAAATAATAGGGATGAGAATTATACTTCAGAAAGAGCAACGGCACCCCCACTCCAGTACTCTTGCCTGGAAAATCCCATGGACGGAGGAGCCTGGTAAGCTGCAGCCCATGGGGTCGCTAAGAGTCAGACACGACTGAGTTACTTCCCTTTCACTTTTCACTTTCATGCATTAGAGAAGGAAATGGCAACCCACTCCAGTGTTCTTGCCTGGAGAATCCCAAGGATGGGAGAGTCTGGTGTGGTGCCGTCTATGGGGTCGCAGAGAGTCGGACACTGCTGAAGCGACTTAGCAGCAGCAGCAGCAGAATTATATTTTAATTTTTCTTTCCCTGAAATGCAATGTACTTTGGGTTGATTGGATCTACATTAAGTGCCAAATAGAGAAATAGTTTTACAAGAGGATTTAAAAAGCACTGGTGAGCTCTCTTTCACATAGCAAAAATTAGAATTCCAGTCAGAGTAAAAAGAAAACAGCAGAGTGTCCTGCAAATGTAACCAAAACATGCTACCAATCTTTAAATAGAGTGCTTTCTTGAAACCTCATTAAACATTCCCTGAATGAGTAACATATCTGTTCCCTTGGATTCTTAGTACATGCTTTTTGGAGAAGTAGCATTTATTCTTTCTCCAGCTCCAATTAATTTCTGTCATTATTCTTCATTTGGAGTCCATTTGAAGTTTGTATGTGGTCTGGTTCCAATGTACAATTTTAAAGTTAAGGAGCTTTTCTGGACAGTTAAATGTACATGCACACTGTGCTTCCCTACACTGTTGCAACAACTGGAGCATGTTTGCTATGTCATGCTGCACGAAGTTTTTGTGCAACCTATTTCCAATGGGTGAATAATGTTATAAAGTCATGGGAAACGGTTTGCTTTATTTTCGAAGTCCAAAGTCCAATCCTCTAAAGTTTATGCCCATATTAGGCTGACTGAATGACCTAAAAAAAAAAAAAAAAAAGGAGTTTCTATTTTATTTAGCTTTCTGAAACTGCTTAAAATTTTATTACTTAACAATTTCGATACATTACATTTATATTAATAACAATTATAAACCATGGTAATAAAATATCCAGGTCACTAGTTTTTCTAGTAAAAAGTCTAGATTTTTCTACTGAGAAGTCTTGGGTTTCTCATTATAAATACTGTATGTCTCTGTGTGTGTGTGTGTGTGTGTGTGTGTGTGTGTGTGAGTGTGTGGTAAACTATGAGAATTTCTATATGATCAACATAAACTGGCTTTATATATTGAAAATATCTATTTATTTCCTTGATAATTTTTTCTTTGAAGATTATTATGTGGTACTTTAAAATGCAATCAATTTGTCTTTTTCTTATATCTCCTCTGGTATATGATATATGGTTTTTCATCCAGACCAAGAAATGTATGTAAGGATTTATACTCGCTAAGACTTATCTCATACACTAATTACATTTGATTCTCTCAATAACCATTTGAATTAAACATAGCATGAAATATTTCTGTTGTCAATTTACAGATAAGAAAACTGAAGCCTAAATCTATGAAGCTATTTGCTTAAGAATGCTGACCTTAAAAACAAAGTAGTCAATTATTTTATTAATATCAGCAAAAATATTTTGTCTAGGAATAGCAGAGAATCACAATTCATTACAAGCAAGTTATGGCAAAAACCACAGGCAAGTCCAAGAAACAAAGTTGAGGAACATTATTTTATAGAAAAAAAGGAGGAAGCTGAGAGGGGTTGTTTCAAACAGAAGCTCACTGGAGAAAAGCGAGAATGCAACATAATGACAGTTTCTCATTGGCCGAGTTGCTGGGGTAATTTATTTCTTATAGGAGATGCAATGTGCATCTGTTCCCCTTGAGACCTAAAATTGATTATTCTTTCTTGATGATTCTTCTCCTGGGTCTGTAATTAACAATTCTTCCTGTAATTGACTTCAAGTGGTACCACATGAGCGCTCCCCCTTCTGGCCGGCCTCTCAACTCTAATTAATGAAGTTTCCTTATTATAAATTTTCACAAGAGCATGGTAGGAACAGGCAGGGCGTAAATGCATATATCATGACTCTAATTCTTTATTTTTCAAATTACCTGAATATGAAAAAAAGCAAAATTTCATCTGTGTTAGGATTCTGCAGAGACAGAATCAGTAAGAGATTCATAGATATGTATATAAATAAGAAGATTTATTGTAAAAAAGATTCATGAAATTATAGAGGCTTAGAAATCCCAATATCTGCCATTTGCAAGTTGGAGAACCAGGAGAGCTGGTGATGATGTAATTCAGTTCTTTTTGAAAGGCCTGAAAATGGGTAGCCAAGGTACAAGACCTGATCTGAGTCAGAAGACCCAAGAACAAGGAGCACCAATGTTTGAGGGCAGGAGAGGGTGGTATTTCAGTTCAGAGAGAGAGAATTCACCCTTCTTTAACTTTGTTTTACCCAAGCCTTGAATGGATTATAAAATGCCCATTTACATTGGTAAAGCCCATCCTTTTTTTTAATTTATTTTTTTTTTTTATTAATACTTTATTCTACATTACAATACTGTATTTGTTTTGCCAAACATTGACATGAATCAGCCACAGGTGTCCACGATCTCCCAATGCCGAAGCCCCTCCCACCACCCACCCCATATCATCTCCTGAATCATCCTGTGCACCAGCCCCATGCATCCTGTATCCTGTATTGAACATAGACTGGCACTTCGTTTCTTACAAGATAGTATGCATGTTTCAATGCCATTCTCCCAAATCATCCCACCCTCTCCCTCTCCCTCAGAGTCCAAAAGTCCGTTCTATACCTCTGAGTCTCTTTTGTTGTCTCACATAGAGGGTCATCATTACTTTCTTTCTAAATTCCATATATATGTGTCAGTATACTGTATTGGTGTTTTTCTTTCTGGCTTACTTCACTCTGTATAATCGGCTCCAACTTGATCCATCTCATTAGAACTGAGTCAAATTTATTCTTTTTAAGGGCTGAGTAGTACTCCATTGTGTATATGTACCACAGCTTTCTTATCCATTCATCTGCTGATGGACATCTAGGTTGCTTCCATGTCCACTGATCTCCAGTAGCATATTGGGCACCTAATGACCTGGGGGAGTTCCTCTTTCAGTATCCTATCATTTTGCCTTTTCATACAGTTCATGGGGTTCTCAAGGCAGGAATACTGAAGTGGCTTGCCATTCCCTTCTCCAGTGGACCACGTTCTGTCAGCCCTCTCCACCATGACCTGCCCATCTTGGGTTGCCCTGCAGGCATGGCTTGGTTTCATTGAGTTAGACAAGGCTGTGGTCTTGGTGTGATTAGACCGACTAGTTTTCTGTGAGTATGGTTTCAGTGTGTCTGCCCTCTGATGCCCTCTTGTAACATCTACCATCTTACTTGGGTTTCTCTTACCTTGGGCATGGGATATCTCTTCATGGCTGCTCCAGCAAAGCACAGCTGCTGCTCCTTACCTTGGAGGAGGGTATCTCCTTACTGCCGCCATTCCTGACCTTCAACGTGGGACTAACACTCAAAAAGATGTCCTTTTCATTATAGGGGACTGGAATGATAAAGTAGGAAGTCAGGAGTAACAGGCAAATTTGGCCTTGGAATGTGGAATGAAGCAGAGCAAAGACTAATAGAGTTTTGCCAAGAAAATGTACTGGTCATAGCAAACACCCTCTTCCAACAACACAAGAGAAGACTTTACACATGGACATCACCAGAGGTCAACACCGAAATCAGATTGATTATAATCTATGCAGCCAAAGATGGAGAAGCTCTATACAGTCAACAAAAACAAGACCAGGAGCTGACTGTGGCACAGATCATGAACTCCTTGTTGCCAAATTCAGAATTAAATTGAAGAAGGTAGGGAAAACTGCTAGACCACTCAGGTATGACCTAAATCAAATCCCGTATGATTATACAGTGGAAGTGAGAAATAGATTTAAGGGCCTAGATCTGATAGATAGAGTGCCTGATGAACTATGGAATGAGGTTCATGACATTGTACGGGAAACAGGGATCAAGACCATCCCCATGGAAAAGAAAAGCAAAAAAGCAAAATGGCTGTCTGGGGAGGCCTTACAAATAGCTATGAAAAGAAGAGAGGTGAAAAGCAAAGGAGAAAAGGAAAGCTATAAGCATCTGAATGCAGAGTTCCAAAGAATAGCAAGAAGAGATAAGAAAGGCTTCTTCAGCGATCAATGCAAAGAAATAGAGGAAAACAAAAGAATGGGAAAAACTAGAGATCTCTTCAAGAAAATTAGAGATACCAAGGGAACATTTCATGCAAAGATGGGCTCAATAAAGGGCAGAAATGGTATGGACCTAACAGAAGCAGAAGATATTAAGAAGAGGTGGCAAGAATACACGGAAGAACTGTACAAAAAGATCTTCATGACCCATATAATCATGATGATGTGATCACTTATCTAGAGCCAGACATCCTGGAATGTGAAGTCAAGTGGGCCTTAGAAAGCATCACTACAAACAAAGATAGTGGAGGAGATGGAATTCCAGTGGAGCTGTTTCAAATCCTGAAAGATGATGCTGTGAAAGTGCTACACTCAATATGCCAGCAAACTTGGAAAACTCAGCAGTGGCCACAGGACTGGAAAAGGTCAGTTTTCATTCCAATTCCAAAGAAAGGCAATGCCAAAGAATGCTCAAACTACCACACAATTGCACTCATCTCACATGCTAGTAAAGTAATGCGCAAAATTTTCCAAGCCGGGCTTCAGCAATACGTGAACTGTGAACTCCTGATGTTCATGCTGGTTTTAGAAAAGGCGGAGGAACCAGAGATCAAATTGCCAACATCCACTGGATCATAGAAAAAGCCAAGAGAGTTCCAGAAAAACATCTATTTCTGCTTTGTTGACTATGCCAAAGCCTTTGACTGTGTGGATCACAAGAAACTGTGGAAAATTCTGAAAGAGATGTGAATACCAGACCACCTGACCTGCCTCTTGAGAAATCTCTATGCAGGTCAGGAAGCAAGAGTTAGAACTGGACATGGAACAACACACTGGTTCCAAATAGGAAAAGGAGTATGTCAAGGCTGTATATTGTCACCCTGCTTGTTTAACTTATATGCAGGGTACATCATGAGAAACGCTGGGCTGCAAGAAGCACAAGCTGGAATCAAGATTGCCGGGAGAAATATCAATAACCTCAGATATGCAGATGACACCACCCTTATGGCAGAAAGTGAAGAGGAGCTAAAAAGCTTCTTGATGAAAGTGAAAGAGGAGAGTAAAAACGTTGGCTTCAAGCTCAACTTTCAGAAAACAAAGATCATGCATCTGGTCCCATCACTTCATGGGAAATAGATGGGGAAACAGTGCCAGACTTTATTTTGGGGGGCTCCAAAATCACTGCAGATGGTGACTGCAGCCAGAAATTAAAAGACGCTTAGTCCTTGGAAGGAAAGTTATGACCAACCTAGACAGCATATTCAAAAGCAGAGACATTAATTTGCCAACAAAGGTCCACCTAGTTAAGGCTATGGTTTTTCCTGTGGTCATGTATGGATTTGAGAGTTGGACTGTGAAGGAGGCTGAGCACTGAAGAATTGATGCTTTTGAACTGTGGTGTTGGAGAAGACTCTTGAGAGTCCTTTGGACTGTAAGGAAATCCAACCAGTCCATTCTGAAGGAGATCAGCCCTGGGATTTCTTTGGAAGGAATGATGCTAAAGCTGAAACTCCAGTACTTGGCCACCTCATGGGAAGAGCTGACTCATTGGAAAAGACTCTGATGCTTGGAGGGCTTGGTGGCAGGAGGAGAAGGGGACGACCAAGGATGAGATGGCTGGATGGCATCACTGACTCGATGGATGTGAGTCTAAGTGAACTCTGGGAGATGGTGATGGACAAGGGAGGCGTGGCGTGCTGTGATTCATGGGGTCGCAAAGAGTCAGACATGACTGAGTGACTGAACTGAATTGAACTGACCCCTCTACTTCTTTCCTACGCAGGCTATCTGCCTTAGTGTTTCTCTGTCCTGAGTCCAATTTCAGTAGGGTGTGGGAACATACAGTAGCGAAAAATTCTGCAAAACTCAGTGGCAAGTTAAAACCTAGGGAGAATAATTTAATCAGGTAATGTTTATCTAGAAGGGCCCACTGTTGCTAGCTAGCACTGGGTCAGGTGCTTTCTATATTGTAATTCTCTTGTTACCAATAACAATCTATGACTTGGGCATTTGCAACCCAACTCTAGAAAGAGCTGAGATATGGAAGATTTAAATTAATTGCTGCTAAAATTCCCTTAGGCAGGTGGGAGCCTGGGATCAATCCAACATCCATGTGGCCTAAAGTTTAGGATCTTTCCTCTATACCGGTCTCTAAGAATATGCTTGCAAGAATGTTTTTTTCTGAGATGTGTTTTCTGAAGAAAGTTTTTCAGTTGCTATTGTAATTTCATTGACCTTTGTTCAAAGATATAGGAACAGCTATTGTTTTTTAAACAAGGAGTTTCCACCAGCTATTATTTTCACTTACCTAAGAAGACTTGATATACACAATGAACCTAGAACTTCCCCACTCAGATCATAGGAAAGGATTTTCTCTGAAAAGCAATGCAAAGTGTGATTATCAAACAGGACTGGATTGAAACCAAAAGCAATTTTTATAAGAACTGTCAGAGAAAGTCAAGGTTAAGCTGCATAACATGATGTTGGTTTCTAGATTAGCGATACTCCATAGAAAACATATTTAATTCATGACAGTTTTTGCAACCCAAGCAATAAGAAAAGACCTTGCAAATCATGTACTGCTGGATAATGACAGTCAGGAAAACAAAACAACAGTGTGAGAAATGCTTGTTAAAATTTTAAGTAGATATCTGTCCCTTGAAAGAATTTGTTCAGAATTTCACACACAGCCACCAAAATAATTTGTTTTCTAATGTCCACACTAAGAGTTCATAAATCACTTAAGAATGTAAATTATCTCTTCAGTAAAACTCTTAGTTCTTTATTTATTTATTTGTAGCATATGATATTTCAGTTAGATACATCAAATCTAAAACAATGCAGTTAATTTAGAAATAGACTAGTAAGAAGTCATGGAGATGGACTGGTCTGTAACCAATAGTGTTCACAAAGTAAATCAATATTCCCAAGTTTACAGGGAAATATACACAAGTAAATCTTATCTTATATATTCAATTTATAAAATAGATAAATTATGCTTTTTTCAGTGTAGATGGACCTATTTCAGTGCTTCTAATGTAGCTGAAACAGATTACAGTTTATCAAGACAGCAAGAATATTTATAGTTAAATTTCTGGGTTATGCTGCTGCTGCTGCTGCTAAGTCGCTTCAGTCATTCTGGGTTATAGTAAGTGTTAAATTTGAAGAACATTTATAGTAGACTATTAATTTTATTTTACTAATTGCTATAAAAGAATCCTCCTTCACCCCTCTCTCTTAAAATATCATGAAAGATGTTTCTATATATGCAGTACTAAATTGTATACTGATAAAGTATCAGAGAAAATGTTTTCTTCCACAGTGCAACTGGCTAAAAAAAAAAAAAACAGACTAGGCTGAGTACCAGTCTTCAGAATGCTTGGAACTTTTGTAGGACCCTTGAGGGATTGCCCTGGGTCAGATAATTCCTCCTGTTTAGTTAATTCTCTGGGAATTATGAGCCTTCTTTTTCTATAGAAGGAAATATTAACCCCTCAATGGGATGCTTTTAAGTCAAGGAATAAAACTTTGTATTTTGTGATTAACCTTCATTTTTCAAGTGGCTCAAGGACTGAATAAATCTTTGAGATAAAGTAGTTTCCATCAAACATCTTAATCCGCTAACAGATGGGAACTAAAAATAGCTCTGGCATAAAAGTTTTAGTGGAAAAGCCAAATAGAGAGGCATGTTCACCAACCACTTGAGAATCCCCCAAAGGCAATATTTGCCTCCCATTAGGGAGCAACACTAATGTTAAAACTACTGGTGAAACAGGATTTTTCCATAAACTAAAGAAAGAGTACAAATATTTTTACAATAAGCCATCAAAACATGTTCTAACTTAAGGTTTATAACAAATGAACTATGATTGTAATGTTTTGGTGTAAAAAGTCCTATAATAAAAGATTATAAGAAGTGTTTTATATAAACAAAAAATTATTCTTATATATTTTTTAAAAAGGCATGGACTTGACAACTTCAAAAATAATGTTGGGAAAAAACAATTAAAAGTTTGTAAAATTTTAAATTAAATTTCTACCTCATACAATACATATAAGAAAAATTGCAGATTTTAAAAGACAAAATCTTTTATAGGGGGAATAAAAGAACTAAATGTTAAACTTACATAAGAACCACATACTGGCAACCATAAAAGCAAAATGAACTAATAGGTATACATAGCTATAACTTAGGGAAAATTTTTCTAAGATAACATAAATGCAAGCATTTATCATAAAAATTAAATACTTGCTTTAAGAAATAATTCCTTAAACAAATTTAAGAGAAATTATAAATTGGACAGCAAAAGTAAAGAAAATATAAGGAAGGATTAATACTCAGACTATAAAGAGCTCTTACAATCAATATGAAAAGTCAACAAAATAGAAAAATGAATGAAAGAACAAAAAATACATATGATAAATGAATATATAAAAAGATTCTTTACTTTCTGGATAATAAGGGAGATAAACATTTTTAAAATTATGTATATCTTTAATCCATTAGATTAGCAAAATATAATTTATAGGATTGTTAATATCCAGCACTGGAGAGAAAATGAATACATAAACTGTGGGAATATTACTTGGGAATACCTTTTTAGAAGGCAATTTAACTAGAATATTCTTATTTTAAACATTAACATCAGGATAGATTCCAGTGGTTATGATCATAGGAATCTATTCTGAAAATCTACTTTCTCATATGCATAAAAGTATACGTGTTAAGAATTCAATTATGGCATGATGCATGTATGTGTATGTCTGTTAGCTGCTCAGCCATGTCTGACTCTGCAACCCCACAGACTGTAGCCTGCCAGGCTCCTCTGTCCATGGAATTCTCCAGGCAAGAACACTGGAGTGGATTGCCATTCCCTTCTTCAGATAGTATGCATAATAGCAAGTGAAATGTTGAGATAGTTTAGATTCCTAGGTTCTACAGTCAGACAGCCTGTGATCCAACCAGGGTGCTTTGTGCACTAATATATGGCCTTTTATTTGATTCCTTGATTTATTCAATATTTCAGAGTTGTTATAAAGATTAAATAAGATTATTTAAGTAAAGGGTTTAGAACTCAGTAACAGAGACTATCCATGATCTATTATATCTTCATTTATTAATAGTATCAGAATCCTGGTTTTTATAAGGACAGCAATATAGTCAACTATAAAATGTATATGTATATGTTATATATATATATATATATATATATATATATATATATATATATGTATGTATTTTCCAGCCTTCCTTACATCTAAGGATATTCAAGTGACATACTTCTAATCAGTGTGATATAAAAAAAAATCACTGAGTACATGTATTCATTTCCTAAGGTGTCGTAATAAACCACAAACTGGGAGTCTTACAACAACGCAAATTTATTTTCTCACAATTTCTAGAGGATAACAGTCAAAGATCAAGTTATTGGTAGAGTTAGTTTCTTCTGAGGCCTCTTTCTTTGGCTTGTAGATGGTCACTTTTTCCTTGGATCTTCACATGGTCTTTTTCTGTGTGTGTCTGTGCGCTGATCTTCTCTTTGTATAAAGATACCAGTCACATTAGCTTAGAGCCCATTAAAAATAACCTCATATTGACCTAATTACCTCTACAAAGACCCTATCTCCAAATACTGTCACATTCTGAGATACTAGGAATTAGGACTACAAAATACAAATTGGGAGATACTATTTGTGTGACACAATTATGTGACACAATTCAGCACATAACAGTACAGTTTGCAAGAAAGAACTTTAACAGGGGCATAAGATGTATTTGCGTGTTGTATTTTTTTTTCCTTCATTTGACCAGGAATGTCGATGAGAAGCGGCAGCTGGAATAGCCATTTTGAGATCTGAAAGGGAAAACCAGGAGAATCTCAGAATCCTTGACCCTGATCTACTAAGATTTCAGTAACATCATCAACTAACCCCACCTCTGAACATCTTGATAATTGTATGGTGGAAGAGGAAAGTTAGAGCTTATTATTTAGAATTTCTGTTACATGTCAGTTCAGTTCAGTTCAGTGGCTCAGTCGTGTCCAACTCTTTGCGACCCCATGAATCACAGCACGCCAGGCCTCCCTGTCCATCACCAACTCCTGGAGTTCAATCAGATTCACATCCATTGAGTCAGTGATGCCATCCAGCCATCTCATCCTCGGTCATCCCCTTCTCCTCCTGCCCCCAATCCCTCCCAGCATCAGAGTCTTTTCCAATGAGTCAACTCTTCGCATGAGGTGGCCAAAGTACTGGAGTTTCAGCTTTAGCATCATTCCTTCCAAAGAAATCCCAGGGCTGATCTCCTTCAGAATGGACTGGTTGGATCTCCTTGCAGTCCAAGGGACTCTCAAGAGTCTTCTCCAACACCACAGTTCAAAAGCATCAATTAACTGAACTCAAATCCACTTTAATGAGTAATGTTCAATGAATTCCAATTCCAAATAATTATAATTAAAATTCAAGAAAAAAAGAAACCTAAATGTTCACCAATAGGGGAGTGTTTTGAAAAATAAGGTGATCCATATTATGAAATATTTTGCAATCACTGAAGAAAAATATGAGGAAGATAGATACCAACTAACAAGTAAAACTTTCTAAGAGCTGTTATGAAGTGAAGAAAAATGAAGTTGCAGAAAACAGGCGCATTTGTTTTTAAATTATACATAAACATGTATGTATATAAATGCATTAAACTTCTATGGGGATATGAACTGCATTATTTAAACCTTTAATAAATATTTATTGATGCATTATAAATAAAATAAAAGGAAAATATGCTTTGTGAAATTAGTCAGATTATTACCTTTCCTTGCAAATATGCACAATGCTTCAATTAAAATTTTTGAATTACAAAAATTAAACCATATCTTAAATTACTAATTGATCCAAAAAGACATAAAATTTCCTAGAAATATCTAAAACTTTGACTTTGTGGGGGAAGATGTCACACATCAATTTATAACATGTATTTTATGAATAAATTTATAATTCAAATTGGTTTTCTGTGAAGGACAAACCTGCTTTCTGAAGAGTTTAACAAGTTATAAATGTTGTATTAAATTATGTTGAGAATTCCACTAACAGCATGACAGTGTTAAGCACATTGCTGACACATTCACCAAAGAACTGGTAAAAAAATTTTTAAGAAACAACTATTTAAAGTCTTTGTAAATGACCCTAAGGGTATACAGCAAATGAAGAAACACTTGAAAGAAAATCTACTAAAACTCACTAAGAACAATGAAAATCTATAGCATTTGAAACAAGATGGGTTTCCTCTTCTATCTCAGGGTTCAGTGAAAGAGAAATACCCTCAACAACACAGGGTTTCTCTCTCTTGCCAGATTCTAGTTAGAAGTTTATATTCCTAATGGGGCAAGGTGTCAGCATTTCACATCCTACCTCCAGTTATCTGTTGATGAGACAATCACTATCAAAACCCAATGCCTTTTATTCTTATTTATTTATTTATTTTGCAGAAATGGACAAATGTTAAAATTCACATGGACTTTCAAGGGAACCCTGAATAACAATAACACCTTTGGAAAAGAACAAAGCTGAAGGACTCACACTTCCTGATTTCAAAATGTATTAAAAAGCTAATCAAAATTTGTGGTTCTGGCATAAGAATAGACAAGTAGACAAATAGAATTGAGAATATAAAAATAAACTCACCTCTGTGGTCAACTGATTTTTGACAAGGATGAGGAGACCATTCAATAGGGAAAGAACAGTCTTTGAAGAAAGTTTACTGGAAAACTTGTAAGTTTTCTGGAAAACATCAACATGTAAAAGAATGAAACTGGACCTTTACCATGCACATATACAAAAATTTTTTTAAGAAAACAAATTAGACTTGATTAGAAGTTCATCAAACAGCATCAAAGGGCACTATCAAGAGAGTGAAAAGACAAAAAGTTCAACAAATGGTGCTGGAGTAACTGGACATCCACATGCAAAAAACATGAATCTAGACAAAGGCCTTACACCCTTCACAAAACTTAACTCAAAATGGATCACAAACCTAAATGTAAAATGCAAAACTATATAAAACTGCTAGAAGATATTGTAGAAGAAAATCTAGATGACCTTTATTATAGCAATGTTTAAGTGTAACACCAATGGCACAATCTATGAAAAAAAATTGACAAATCAAACTTCATTGAAACTAAACATTTCTGCTCTTCAGAAGACAATGTCAAGTGAATGAGAAGACAAGATAAAGTGAGAGAGACTATTTGCAAAAATGCACCTGATAAAGGACCAAAATATACAAAACTCTTAAAACTCAACAATAATCAAATTCAATAATAAGCAAACAAACAACTTGATTTAAAAATGGACCTTAACAGACCAAAGGAGAAATGCAGATATAAGCTTGTGAAAAGATGGTCCACATTTTATGCCAATAGGGAAATGCAAATTAAAACAGTGATCTATCACTACACATCTAGTAGGATGGTCAAAATCCAGACCATCCTATAACAAATCCAGACCATCCTATAACAAATGCTAGCAAGAAAGAATGCAGAGCATAGCAATGCTCATTCATTACTCTTGTGAAAGCAAAAATAGTACAGCCCCTTTGGTAGACTATTTGGTTGTTTCTTACAGAATTGAACATACTCATCAAATTATCCAACAATCCCCTCCTAGGCATTATCCAAAGAAGCTGAAAACTTCTGTCCACACAGAACCTGCATGCAGATGCATATAGTAGCCTTATTCATACCTGACAAAATTTCAAAGCAACCATAAGTCCTTCAGTAGGTGAATGAATAGACAAAGAGTGGTCCATCCAGACAGTGCAACATTATTTAGCATTGCAAATAAGTGAGCCATCAAGTCATGAAAAACATGGAGGAAACTTGAAGTCAATCCGAAAGGCTACATACTACATGATTCCAACTATATGACATTCTGGAAAAGGCAAAACTGTGGGGACAATAAAAAAGATCAGTGGTTACCAAAGGCTGTGTGGAGGGTGGGATGAATATATAGAGCACATGGAAGTTTTAGGACGGTGAAAATGCTTTGTATGATACCATAATGGCAGTATGTATTGTTATAGGCTTGTCTAAATCCATAGAATGTACAGGGAGAACAGTGAATTGCAGAAAAAGCTATGATCTTTACATGATGATGATGTGGATTTATCCATTGTCACTGATGTACCACTCTCATGGGGGATACTGATGATGAGGGAGACTGTGCGATGTTGGGGCAGGAAATATATGGAAAATCTCTGTACCTTCCCCTCAGTTTTACTGTCAACCTAAAACTGCTTAAAAAATAAAGTCTAAATTAAAAATTTTTTTAAAAAGACAGCCCACAGAATGGGGGAAAATATTTTTAAGTCATGCACTTAATACACAACTGGGGGACAGAATCAGTGGGACAGAATCCACTTGCCAGTGAAGAAGGCATGGGTTCGATTCCTGATCTGGGAAGATCCCACATGCCTCAGAGCAATAAGCCTGTGAACCACAATTGCTGAGCATGAGCTGAGCATGGGCTCCAGAGCCCTGGAGCCACAGCTGCTGAAACCCATGGACCCTGGAGCTTGTGCTTTGCAACAGGAGAAAGCACCACAATGAGAAGCCTGCATACTACCACTAGAGAATAGCCCCCACTAACTGCAACCAGAGAAAAGCCTGAGCAGCAGCAAAGACCCAACATAGCCATAACTAAATAAATGAGCAATACGGGATTCACATCCAAAAGATGTGACTGCTGTGACGACTCAACAGCAGAAAGACCCAAAAAAGTAAAAATAGTTTGACGGTTTTAATAAGATAGTTTCCTAAGAGATATACCAATGTATTAATGACCAATAACCACATGAAAACATGTTCAACATAATTAGTCTTAAGAAAAGCACAAGTCATAACTACAATGAGATGTATCTCATACCCATTAAAGTGGCTACTATTCTTAAAAAGACTAACAGAAAATAACAAGCATTGTGAGAATATGGGGAAATTGGAACCATCATGCACTGCTGGTAGGAACACATAATGAATGGTAAGTCATTGTGGAAAACAGTTTGGTTTCTTCTCAAAAACTAAACACAGAATGCCATTGCTGTTGTTCAGTCACTAAATTGTGGACTTTCTGTGACCCCATGAATTCAGAATTACCGTGAAGTGAAAGTGTTAGTCGCTCAGTAGTGTCTGACTCTTTGCAACCCCGTGGACTGTAGCCTACCAGGCTCCTCTGTTCATGAAATTCTCCAAGCAGGAACACTAGAGTGGGTTGCCATTCTCCAGGGGATCTTCCTGACACAGGTATTGAACCTGGGTCTCCTGAGTTTCAGGCAGATTCATCACTCTCTGAGCTGCCAGGAAATTCCCCAGAATTACTATATGACCTAGTAATTGTACCTCCAGGTATATATCCAAAAGAATTGAAAATTGGTACTCAAAAACTTTTATGCCAGTACTCATAGCAATACTATTAACAAAAGCCAAAATATGAAAACTACACGGTGCCCATCAACCGATGAATGGATAAACAAAGTATAGTATGTAGGTATAACAGAATATTCAGTTCAATTCAGTTCAGTTACTCAGTCGTGTTCGACTCTTTGCGACCCCATGAACCATGGCACGCCAGGCCTCCCCGTCCATCACCAACTCCTGGAGTTCACCCAAACTATGTCCACTGGAGTTGGTGATGCCATCCAACCATCTCATCCTCTGTCATCCCCTTCTCCTCCTGCCCTCGATCTTTCCCAGCATCAGAGTCTTTTCAAATGAATCAGCTCTTCGTATCAGCAGCCAAAGTATTGGAGTCTCACCTTCAATATCAGTCAAATATTACTCACCCATTAAAAGGAATTATGTTCTGATACATGCATAACACAGATAATCCTTGGAAATATACTAAAATAAATAAAATAGACACAAAAGGACAAATATTTCATTTGCATGATCCCACTTAAAAGAAATATAAGCAAGGAGAGATAAGAATGCCTTCCTCAGCGATCAATGCAAAGAAATAGAGGAAAAGAACAGAATCAGAAAGACTAGAGATCTCTTTAAGAAAATTAGAGATGCCAAGGGAACATTTCACACAAAGATGGGCTCGATAAAGGACAGAAATGGTAGGGACCTAGCAGAGGCAGAAGATATTAAGAAGAGGTGGAAAGAATACACAGAAGAACTGTACAAAAAAGAGCTTCACGACTCGGATAATCATGATGGTGTGATCACTCATCTAGAGCCAGACATCCTGGAATGTGAAGTCAAGTGGGCCATAGACAGCATCACTACAAACAAAGTTAGTGGAGGTGATGGCATTCCAGTTGAGCTATTTCAAATCCTGAAAGATGATGCTGTGAAAGTGCTACACTCAATATGCCAGCAAATTGGCAAAACTCAGCAGCCACAGGACTGGAAAAGGTCAGTTTTCATTCCTATCCTAAAGAAAAGCAATGTCAAAGAATGCTCAAACTACTGCACAATTGCACTCATCTCACATGCTAGCAAAGTAATGCTCAAAATTCACCAAGCCAGGCTTCAGCAATACATGAACCATGAACTTCCAGATGTTCAAGCTGAATTTAGAAAAGGCAGAGGAACCAGAGGTCAAATTGCCAACATCCACTGGATCATGGAAAAAACAAGAGAGTTCCAGAAAAACATCTACTTCTGCTTTATTGACTATGCAAAGCCTTTGACTATGTGGATCACAACAAACTATCGAAATTTCTGAAAGAGATGGGAATACCAGACCACCTGATCTGCCTCTTGAGAAACCTATATGCAGGTCAGGAAGCAACAGTTAGAATTGGACATGGAACAACAGACTGGTTCCAAATAGGAAAAAGAGTACATCAGGGCTGTATATTGTCACCCTGCTTATTTAACTTCTATGCAGAGTACATCATGAGAAACGCTGGGCTGGAAGAAGCACAAGCTGGAATCAAGATTGCTGGGAGAGATATCAATAACCTCAGATATGCAGATGACACCACCCTTATGGCAGAAAGTGAAGAAGAACTAAAGAGCCTCTTAATGAAAGTGAAAGAGGAGAGTGAAAAAGTAGGCTTAAAGCTCAACATTCAGAAAACTAAAATCACGGCATCTGGTCCCATCACTTCATGGCAAATAGATGGTGAAACAGTGGAAACAGTGTCAGATTTTATTTGGGGGACTCCAAAATCACTGAAGATGGTATTGCAGCCATGAAATTAAAAGACGCTTACCCCTTGAAAGGAAAGTTATGACCAACCTAGATAGCATATTGAAAAGCAGAGACATTACTTTGCCAACAAAGGACTGTCTAGTCAAGGCTATGGTTTTTCCTGTGGTCATGTATGGATGTGAGAGTTGGACTGTGAAGAAGGCTGAGCACCGAAGAATTGATGCTTTTGAACTGTGGTGTTGGAGAAGACTCTTGAGAGTCCCTTGGACTGCAAGGAGATCCAACCAGTCCATCCTAAAGGAGATCAGTCCTGGGTGTTCATTGGACGGACTGATGCTGAAGCTGAAACTCCTGTACTTTGGCCACCTCATGAGAAGAGTTGACTCATTGGAAAAGACTCTGATGCTGAGTGGGATTGGGGGCAGGAGGAGAAGGGGACGACAGAGGATGAGATGGCTGGATGGCATCCCTGACTCGATGGACAAGAGTTTGGGTGAACTCCAGGAGTTGGTGACGAACAGGGAGGCCTGGCGTTCTGTGATTCATGGGGTCGCAAAGAGTTGGACACGACTGAGCAACTGAACTGTATTGAACTGAACTTATAAGAAATATCTCAAATAGATAAATTAAGAGAGACAGAAAAGGTATCAGGGTTTGGGGTTAGGCCAGTCGAGAAGTATTACTTAATGTGTACAACATCACTGTTTGGATGATGAAAAATCTTGGAAATTAAGTGGAGATGGGTACACTATATTGAGGATGTAATCATGCCACTGATTTCTACCTCAGAAGTGACTAAAATGGAAAATTTTGTTATAAATATTTTAGCATAATAAAAATAGTTTAGAAAATCAAAAGTTATATTATAGAAAGCACTATTTAATGAATGGAAATATAACTCACAAGCTGGGAAAAATTATTTGCAAAACATATATCTGATATTGGATATATATCCAAAATGCATAAGTAACACTAAGGTAAGGTGAGGTGAAGTTGCTCAGTCGTGTCCAACTCTTTGGCTTCTCTGTCCATGGGATTCTCCAGGCAAGAATACTGGAGTGGGTTGCCATTTCCTTCTGCAGGGGATCTTCCCAACCCGGGGATCGAACCCAGGTCTCCCACATTGGAGGCAGACGCTTTAACATCTGAGCCACCAGGAAAGCCTCCAAATCTCAACCAAATAAAAGTAAATAGCCCAATTTAAAAATAGGTAAAAGATCTGAACAGGTTCTTCAACAGAGAAAATATGCTAATAGAAAATAAGTATGTAAAAAGATGCTCAGTGTTTATTTATCATTAAAGAGTTACAAATTAAAACAATAATTAAACATCATTACACACTTATTGGGCTTCCCAGGTAGCTCTAGTGGTAAAGAACCCACCTGCCATGCAAGAGACATAAAAATTCAGGTTTAGGCCCTGGGTTGGTAAGATCCCCTGGAGGAGGGCATCTCAACCCACTCTAGGATTTTTGCCAGGAGAATCCCATGGACAGAAGAGCCTGGTGGACTACAGTCCTTAGGGTCACAAACAGTCAGACACGACTGAAACAACTTAGCACGCACCCACACACACACTTATTAAAATAGAGAAAATCCAAAACACTGACAACATGGAATGTTTGTCATGATGTGGAGCAACAGAAACTCTTATTCATTGCTAGAACTGTGCATCCAGTTCAAAAGATCCTTTGACAGTTTCTTGCAAAGCTAAACATAGGCTTACCATAAGATCCAGTATTACTCTAAGTATTTCCTTAAATAAGTTGAAAACTTATATTCATATAAAAACATACACACAAACATTTAGAAGGAATTTACAATCATTGAAAACTGAGCACAACCAAGATTTCCTTCAATTGGTGACAGAATAAATAATCTTGGTACATCATTAAACAGGATATTATCTGGCTATGAAAAGAAATGGTCTAAGCCCTGAAAGACATGAAGGAACCTTAAATGAAAACCAGTTTGAAAAAGCTTCATACTGTATGCTTCCATAAGAATACGACATTTGGAAAATGAAAAACTATCATGACTGTAAGCAGATCAGTATGTTGCCAGGAGTTCTGGGGGTGGCAGAGGAAAGCTGGTTGAATAGGCTAAACAAAGGAATTTTCAAGGCAGTAAAACTGTTTTATATGATACAGCAGTGGAGAACACTAGATGTTCAGCATCTGTCCAAATCCACAGAGTATAGCACGAAGAATATATTTTAATGTATACAAATTTTAAAAATCATTTAGGAGTTTAGGGGCATCCCCCATGGAATGAGGAAACTGACAAAAGAATTTAAATGTTTTACAAATCCCAACTGTGGGACATTCTGCAAAATGTCTGACCAACAATATGTGAAACTATCAAGGTCATTGAAAATAAGAAAAGTCTGAGAAAGTGTTAAAACCAAGAGAAGCCTAAGGAGACACGACTATTAAATTTCACGTGATATCACTGATGAGACCCTAGAACAGAAGAAGGAAATTAGAACACAGTCAAGAGAAAGAGAAACAAATCATGAATTGGGAGAAAATATCTGCAAAATATTTCTGATATAGAACTTCTATCTAAAATTATACAAATAACTCTCAAAATTCAACAACAACAAGCAAGAACTGAACTTAAAACTTAGCAGGGGTATGTTAAAATTGTCCGTACTATATTTGTAATAAATGTATAAAAGTGGTGGGACACATGTACACCTATGGCTGATTCATGTCAATGTACACCGAAAACCACCACAATATTGTAAAGTAATTAGCCTCTGATTAAAATTAATTAATTTTTAAAAATTCTTAATAGTTTCATATCCACTTAAAAACAGTCCAAGTATAAGATTTAATTTCATCTTAGAACAGACAAATTGGGACAAAGCAATGAAGTTCATTTCTGTTGCCTTAATCCTGAAGAATGAGTGATAGACTCCTGCTTGTTTTATTTTTCCATAAAGCCAAGGGATATGTGTGTGTTTGGGGATGTAGAGAGAACAGTAAAGGAGATCGTATAAAATATTTGTTTCCGTTTTTTTATCGTGCATTGGAGAAGGAAATGGCAACCCACTCCAGTGTTCTTGCCTGGAGAATCCCAGGGACAGGAAAGCCTGGTGGGCTGCCGTCTATGGGGTCGCACAGAGTCGGACACGACTGAAGCAACTTAGCAGCAGCAGCAGCAGCAGCAGGCTGATGTTTTGGGGTTTTTACTTTTCAAATTTCTAAAGCCAAAATATATATTCTACAATTGATGTGAAGATTTAATATGGTAGAGTTTAGTTTGCTTTGGTTTCCTTTCTGTAAAGTGACTATTAAATCAGTTGTGCATCTTACAAACAATGCTATTATAATTGAAGGAAGATGGTATAAGAACTCCATACAAAAGTAAAAAATAATGTCCTTCCTGAAAGATTCTTTTGGTTCCTATTTCAGTTCATTTGGCAAGCTGGTTTTTCCCCAAGGAGGAAGTTTCTTTTGTCTACTTTTATACTCATAATGGTACTTTGTGAGTGCCCAGGTCAAGGTTTGCTGAACCCAGTTTTCCACTTTGCCTTTAAGTACTGTTTTACGTGCATGTGCCCAAGGCTTTCTAACCAACTTGCCACCAGCCAAGTGAAGAAATGCTTCAAGCTGGTGGTAGCTGAATGCTGTATACTTTTTGGCTTCACATCAAGCCCTTAGAGACCTGAGTGTGATATTTGGATAATATCAATACTGAAACCTGTCCCAGACCTCAGCAAAAGTGCAAAATGGGTGAAATTTGCATTAGTTGCTAGGCACACTCTAACAGATAAAGGTAACTATCCATTCTTTCCTCCTTAAAGCCCTTAGCTGTCCCTGCAGCTCCTTGAAGTGGGTAGCTATCTTCTCCCCTTAGGGAAAGATTCTAATCTTCAAATTTCCTCTCAGAGTTGTCTCATCTATAGTTATTCCTTTAGAGACTCTTCCAAACTTTCAGACCTTACAAATATGACTGCTGACAATGTGTTAACACTAATATATTAATTCAGGGGTCAGCAAACTGCTGCTATGGGTCAAACCAGCTTGCTGCTTGTCTTTGTAAATAAAGTTTTATTGGAATGCACCCACACCCGTTTGTTTAGTATCATCCATGATTTCTTTGGGTCTGCTGTGGCAAGCAGAGTTGAGTATTTGCTACAGAGACCACATAGCCCAAAAAGTCTGAAAGATTAACTATCTGGCCTTTTATATAAAGGCTTCCTGACTAGTGTTTTAATTACCATTTGTGGTGGTATACAGGAATAATTGAAAAGGTAATTGATGAATGGGTCCTACTGCATAACAAAAGTGGCTTCAGTATTCTACCTCACTCTTATTTACAAAGGCCTTGTAGAAACCACCCATTAAGCAAAGATTGTGATAATAATGTTGAGATAGAGCTTATGAAATAGAAAATGCTGAAAGCAAAGGCAGCCAGTATATCACCAAGACACCTACCCATATCATGCTACACTTAGGACTGAGATTGAGAAATATTGGACACATTGTAGCAAGATTAGGTGAATTTCATAAATGTTACTTTCTAAATAGTTTAATGTATATCCAGATAATGATCATCTAGTTGTATACATTTCTCTTTCACTTTTTCATTTTCAGTAACATTTATTGTTTTCTTTCTAACTTTACAAAAGGCCCATTGTAAAGTATGTATCTTTACAAAAGATACATGTTCATTGCAGACAGCTGCTGCTGCTAAGTCACTTCAGTCATGTCTGACTCTGTGCAACCCCATAGACGGCAACCCACCAGGCTCCCCCATCCCTGGGGTTATCCAGACAAGAACACTGGAGTGGGTTGCCATTTCCTTCTCCAATGCATGAAAGTGAAAAGTGAAAGTGAAGTCACTCATTCGTGTCCGACTCTTTGCGACCCCATGGACTGCAGCCCACCAGGCTCCTCCATCCATGGGAGTTTCCAGGCAAGAGTACTGGAGTGGGGTGCCATTGCCTTCATAAACCTGTGAAGTAAAAATTAACAATCATCCTTTACCCGCACCTTCCAGAGATAACTGTCATTCGTGTTTTGATGTATTTCCTCCCAATGTTTACATATTCTTTAACTGAAGTGGAATTAACTTATCTAGTTACCATATGTCACCATACAAAGATATTACAATATAATTGACTGTATCCCCCATGCTGTATATTTTATCCCTATGACTCCTTTATTTTGTAACTACAAGTTTATACCAGTTAATCTCCCTCACCTATTTCATTCATCCCACCAGTTCTCTTTCTTCTGGCAACCACCTGTTTGTTCTTTGCATCTATGAATCTGTTCTATTCTGTTAAGTTCATAAATTTGTTTTGTTTCTCAAATTCAACTTATAAGTGAAATCATATAGTGTTTGTTTTTCTCTATTTGATTTATTTCACTTAGCATAATACCCTCTAAGTCCATCCATGTTGTCAAAAACAGCAAGATTTCATTCTTTTATGGCAGTCCATTCTATGTATACCACATCTTCTTTGTTCATCCATCTACCGATGGGCACTTGGGTTGCTTCCATATCTTGGCTATTGTGAATAATTCTGCGGTAAACATAAAGGTTCATCTATCTTTTTGAATTAATGTTTTTGTTTTCTTCAAATGCTTATCCAGAAATGGAACTGATGGATCATATGGTAATTCTATTTCTAATTTTTTGAGGAACCTCCATACTGATTTCCATATTGACTTCACTAATGTACATTCACACCAACAGTGCACAAGTATTCCCTTTTCTCCACATCCTCAACAGCATTTGCTATTCTTTGTTATTTTGATACTAGTCATTCTGACAGATGTGAAGAGCTGTCTCATTGTGGTTTTGATTTGCCTTTCCCTGATAGTTGGGTATCTTTTCATGTGTCTGTTGGCCATCCGTATGGCGTCTTTGGGAAAATGTCTATTCCAAAGAAGACAAAATGAGTGGTCCTTTGCCCATTTTCTGATTCCATTATTCATTTTTTTTATGTTGTGTTATATGATTCCTTTGTATATTTTGATTTTTGACCTCTATCAGATATATCATGTGCAAATATTTTATCCCATTCAATAGGCTGCTGTTTCATCTTGTCAATAATTTCCTTCACTGTGCAAAAGCTTTTTAGCTTGATATTGGCCCATTTGTTTATTTTTTATTTTGTATCCCTTGCCAAGTGAGACACATCTTAAAAAATATGTCTAAGGCCAATGTCGAAGAACCTACTGCCTGTTTTCTTCTATGAGTTTTATGATTTTAGATCTTACATATAGATTTTAATGCATCTTAAGTTTATTTTTGTATGTGATATGATAAAGTATATGATGATATACTTTAGAATTTCACCTTATTAGTTTTATCAAAGACTACTGTAAGGCTTTGATGCGTGCTGATTAAACCTACAGATGAAAATTTTGATGGCAACAGATAATATGCTGACTGAAAAGAGTGATTTTAACAAGGGTTGAAACAAGGGGTTAACTCTATCCTGCTAAGTCACTTCAGTCGCTTCCGACTCTGTGCGATCCCATATACTGCAGCCCACCAGTCTCCCTTGTCCCTGGGATTCTCCAGGCAAGAATACTGGAGTGGGTTGCCATTACCTTCTCCAATGTATGAAAATGAAAAGCAAAAGTGAAGTCGCTCAGTTGTGTCCAACTCTTCGCGATCCCGTGGACTACAGCCTACCAGGCTTCTCCGTCCATGGGATTTGCCAGGCAAGAGTACTGGAGTGGGGTGCCATCGCCTTCTCCATAACTCTATCCAGATGTCATCAAATAAGAATTTAAAGAAAAGTCCTAACTGTGATACACAAAACCATTTGCACAGCTATACAATATGGCTTAGTTGTCTGAGTAGGAAATGTATTAGGTTTTAGCTGACTGTAAACTCAGTATGATTTTGCTTTGTATAGTAATTGCCAAGGAGATTTAATTATATTATTATACATTAATCAGAAAACATGTCTAGAAGAAGGGTGGATATCTGTATACAACATCCATATAGTGTGTTGTGCTATGTTGTGTTGAACACTAAACTTTCAGAGATACTAAAAATTGGAGTATGTCTAAAGGAAACCAGCTAGAATGGTGAGAAGCCTGAAACTGTCACAAAATTAAGAGACTATTTAATCAGGTGTCTTCAAATGTTTGAAGGATGACCTAAAGTTTAACCTTGCCTGTAGCACTGATCTTTGGTTCAAGACTAAATAAACACACAAAAGAAAAAAGAAACAAACCATTACAGTGGACTCAAAAGAGAAGTAGCTGAATTAGGTGTACCTTTGTTATCATCAGGATGATAAAAGCAAGTCAGTGAACAGTCATTTCGAGGTTGGAAGTTAAACTAAGTTTTACTTAATATCCCTTCCCTAGAAAATTCTAAGATTCATAATTTTTTAGATTTCAGATGCTGTGCTGTCGATGAAGTTTAAAGGAAATACCTCACTATAAGCACCTTGCCATGACATTTCCAACTCCTTCATAAACTGGCTCCTACCCACATATCCACCCTTGTCTTCCAGTATGCCAGACCTGCAGGCTTCCTCGGTGGTGGCTCAGTGATGCCTGCAATGCAGAAGATGCAGATTCAGTCCCCGGGTCCCCTGGAAGATCCCTGGAGGATCCACTCCAGCATTCTTGCCTGGAAAAGCCCATGGACAGAGGACCGTGGCAAGCTACAGTTCACAGAGTCACAAACAACTGAAGTGAGTGAGCACACACACGGCCAGCCCTCTTACAAAACTGAGGATACGTGATCATGTCTTACCTACAAAACCAGCAATTTCATATTGTTAGATCTGAAAGAAAGTGAAAGTGAAGTTGCTCAGTCGTGTCCGACTCTTTGTGACCCCATGGACTGTAGCCTACCAGGCTTCTCTGTCCATGGGATTCTCTAGGCAAGAATACTGGAGTGGGTTACCATTTCCTTCTCCAGGGGATCTTCCCGACCCAGGGATCGAACCCGAGTTTCCCCATCGGAGGCAGACGCTTTAACCTCTGAGCCACCAGGAAAGCAAGCATGCTTTAAGTATTTCAGCATCTAGGCCTATATGGTTCCATTTCTTCAGCACGAGATAATTTTCTAAGATAGCCTCTCCACTTCTGCTTATCTAAAGACTACCTTTCTTTTAAAGTTCCATTTGTCCATTCACCCATGAAACCTTCTTTAGTGATTCCAACAATCTGATTTTACCTAATTCTTCACATCTGTAGGGTTTTTTTCACCCAAGACAAATGATACTGTTTTATATGGCTATTTGCCTTCTCATATATAAGCCCTTGTTCTTATAAATGTCATATCCAGCTTACTCCTAGCTACTGTGTACTTTCCTACACATTAGAAGCTCAAAAGATAGCTGCTGCTGAAACCCCAGAAAGTCCCAACCACAATGCTTCTGTATCAAACTGCTTCTAAATGAAACAACATAATGAGTTAATTCTTCACAGATTCTCTGACCCATGACTCACTATGAGATGTGATTATTATACAGTTCTCATACTTTGCAGTTACCAGAGACAAAGCTGAGCATTTGTAGGTACATGCATATTAGGAAGGCTTTTGGCAGGTCTGTTACTAGGATTGTTTGTGCAGAATTATGAATTAAGCAGTCTGCCAAGGCAGATCTAATATTCTTTTCTGCTCAATGAAGTAAATCTTCAGTTTCTAAATTTGCTTCCTTTTTCATCCCTTTCTCTCTCCAAAATGTGTTTCACAGGAACATTTTAATGCATTTATCTTTCTCCTTCAGCTTGTGAAATTACTCATCCCTGGGATGCGTAATTGAGAGGTGTCCTATTACACCCATGGGATTATAGGCTTTATGAATCACTCTGACATGAGAAAAATGTTTGTATAAGAAGTACTAGATTTATGTGAAAAGGGTACAAAGACTTTTAATAACCCTGGCTCTTGGTTTGGGCAGGTCTTCAATGGAGTATTTCTATACATGCAGTTTGCAAATTACACATCACTGGCAACATTTAAATGTGAAAATACTTTTTTGCGGGCAGGTGCTTTTTAACTGAGAATTTATAGTGTACATTTTCATTGATTTCTCCTCCTCAGAAACCTAAGATTTTGACGTGTTGGAAAGGAATGTCTTTAAAGCTTAGATCAGAGCATGGAGGAACTTTAAATCTGGAATTATAATTTGCGCAAGCATAAGGACATATGTGGTGTAGGAAAAAAATAATTTTCTTTAAAGAAAAACTACTAGGGTGAGTTGCCTGAGAGTAAATGTGAAGTGCTCTGAACATCTTTCAGAAAGTCACAGCAACTTTTTAAAACTTGGGTGGTTAGCTATATTCTACTTGAAATCAAGGGTTTTATTAGGCAGAAGTTCTAGAGTCCGAAACTCATTTTGGTAAAGACATTGAGTATGTGTGTTTGTCTGTGTGTGTGGTCTTCATAATTTAATTTATATTCACTAAAATTAGTTTTAGGCTATTAAGAAAAATTTTTGAGAACACTGGTGGACCCTTATTAGTCAGGAACCACAAGAATTTCACTAAACGATTTATAGTCTAATGTACTTTCTTAAATGAAATAGCTAATACTGATGATCTGGAGCTTGGGGCCTAAGGAAAGTCTGGTTTGTGGTTAAAAACCCTAAGACTTCTAGTTTTCTAAAAGGTCTCCCTTTTTCTCTCTATCTTGTTTTTGAAGTGTTCTGACATATTGTATTTACTTTTCTTGAAAATATTTGTGTTTTCATGAAAATATCTGAAGTTCTTTCACATAAATGGAAAGGAACCATTGAATAAAACATCTGAGCTACCCTGGGGACTTGAGTCCCATTAACTCCAACTCCTTTATAATTCTAGAGAAATAAGACATAGTCCAAAGAAGTTGCGTTCAACCAAATTATTGAAAAGCTAGGCTCATGAAAAGTATGTCCACACCTTCTCATTACAGCCCTTTCAGTCTGTTATATCAAATACTTCTTTCCTGTTCTGGGATGAAATCTTAGGCTGAAAGTATTGCTTTTCCAGCTACTGTCGGATATTAATGAATAGTGTGAATGCTTCTCAAGTAAAGAACTTGCCTGCCAATGCAGGAGATTTAGGAGACGCGATTTCAATCCCTGGGTCAGGAAGATCCCCGGAGGAAGGCATGGCAACCCATTCCAGTATTCTTGCCTGGGAAATCCCATGGAGAGAGGAGCCTGGCTGGCTACAGTCCATGGGGTCACACAGAATCGGACATGACTGGAGAGACTCAGCTTGCATGCATTGTCTAATTTTTCAGCCATAAAAAGCTTAATATTAGGATTAGTCATTTTGGGCTGCCACAATAAAATGCCATAGATTGCATGGCTTAAACAATAGAAATTTGTTTCTCACAGTTCTAGAGACTGGAAAGTCTAGAATCACGGTACTGGGCAACTTGGCTCCTAGGTAGGTTCTCTTCCTGGATTACAGGTCGTCATCTTGATGTGTACACAAGGGGAGAGAGAAAGAAAGAGACCTCTTGTTCTTTTCTTCTAAGATCATCAATCCTATTGAATTAAGCCCCTCCTTATGACCACATTTAACCTGAATTACCTCCTAAAAGTCCTATCCTCCAATAAGCCACATTGTCACTTTGGAGGTTACAGCTCCAACAGGTAAATTTGCAGGCACAGTAGGAATGGGAGGCATAATGTTGTTCATATCAATCCCGAAGCTTCACTCTTTTTGTCCAATTCATGGCTAAAGTTTTGGGCAGGGATCAGCTTTTCTCATGTCTATTTGATTATTCTTCCTGGCTTTTGCATTCCTCTCCCATCACAAAACTGCTCCTCTTATCTGGGGAAGGGGGCATGGATGGGGGGAAGAAAAAGAAGGGGAAGTGATATCATGCAATTCTCACTTAGCTGTTCATGCACATGGGCAGATTTTTAAAAGTTTATTTTTAGGGTGTCTTTGAGAGTTCTTCAAAGATATTTTCCATTATCACGGATCCCAGCGCAGACTCCACATGGCATAATGTCTCCTCTAGTTGACTATGTATGACGCCTTTCTCAGTCCCTGCTTTCACACGTCCCAGAGAGACTCTCCCTGCTGTGTCACTTGCCCCTCTGATGACTTTCTTTTTCCTGCGCCCTCTTCAGATAACTCAAACCCAATTTTCTCTGTGGATCCTTGGGAATATGTGAGAAAGAAATAATAATCTCTTTCCAAGCCCTTAATAAATTTCAATTTATTTTATCCTCACAACACTTCTTTGAATTATTTCCACAGGAGCACAGAAAAAAATTAGTTATACAACCATGAACACTCAGTTAGTAAGTGGTAGAAGTGAGATTTGAACTAAAGCAGAAGCATCTTCAGAATCTACATGCCTCACTACTATACCCCACTAAGGGAAACACCAGGAGTTGTTTCTCTTTCCCTCTTAAGTCTGTGTCCTCACTCTGTCATCTGAGGCAGCCCTAGTCTCAGTTACCTTTCCAGACATAAGTCAGGAAACCGAACCCTGGGAGCAGGTGCTAGGCTTTGTGATGATTCCCTAGGTGCCTGCTTTACCATATTTATGTGGGAAGTACCACTTGCTCTCCCCTATGAGAAAGAGGAGAAACCCAGGATCCTAATGTCTCTTAAGGAATTCTCTTTGATGAACCCTCATAGGGCTCACATGGTTTTGCTGGGCTAAAGATCAAGGAACAAATCTGGGGACACATATTTGTAAATCCTATTTGGATGGCCTAGGACCTGCCATTTGAACATAGGGGTCCTTGGTAACTGGCGCTTTCAGTTTTGAGATCTCAGCTGAAACTGCCAAGAAACAAAATATCCCATTTTAACACTCTATTACCAACTTGCTCTGTATCATACAAACAGCTATTGCAAAGCCAGAAAGTTATCATCTGGCTTGAAAGAAATTAAACTATTAAATCTTTTTTTAATAGAAAAAAATATATTTTTCAGAGATCAAACTTAACGGGTAAAATGGCAATGTGTGTGACTATATTTCTGTACGGTGTGTATATTTGATTAATGTCTGTTATCCTTTCTTCCTTCTTCTGAAACAACAACCTGATTTTCTTCTAAGGAATTTCTCTACACATACCTTGAACTATGTGATTCAGGCAAGGTTCTGCCAGTTCCCATAGTCCAAGGGAAGGGCATATGGACTCAATCCAGCCAATCATCAAATTTTATTTCTAGCTGAGGGATTTACAAGTGACATGATTTAATACAGTGAGAACTTCCTTAGACTTATTCTGGAATTTTTGTCAAAACAAGTGCTTTATTTATTCAGGGCTTACTAAACTGGTTGAAACTAATTGGTAGTCAATTTTACACCAGTAGCTGATACCTACTAAAGTAAGGAACCAAAACATAGAAAGTACAAAAAGAGAGAAGTAATCATGATGGCATAATCAGAAACACAGGATCCAGTCATGTCAGATGCCAACAACCTGAAATTTTCACTTGTATTGAATTAATACATTTATCAGTCCCAATGGACTGTAGCCCACCTGGCTCCTCTGTTCATGGAATTCTCCAGGCAAGAATATGGGAGTGGGTTGCCATTCCCTTCACCGAGGGACATTCCAGACCTAGGAATTGAATCCAGATTTCCTGCATTACTGGCAGATTCTTTACCATTTGGGCCACCAGGAAGCCTATTCAGTTTCAATTCAGTCGCTCGGTCATGTCCGACTCTTTGTGACCCCATGAACCACAGGATGTCAGGCCTCCCTGTCCATCACCAATGCCCAGAGTCCACCCAAACCCATGTCCATAGAGTCAATGATTCCATACATATCATCCTCTGTTGTCTGTTCTCCTCCTGCCCTCAATCTTTCCCAGCATCAGAGTCTTTTCCAATGAGTCAACACTTCTCATGTGGTGGCCAAAGTATTGAAGTTTCAGCTTCAACATCAGTCCTTCCAATGAACACCCAGAACTGATCTCCTTTAGGATGGACTGGTTGGATCTCCTTGCAGTCCAAGGGACTCTCAAGAGTCTTCTCCAACACCACACTTCAAAATCATCAAATCTTCAGGGCTCACATTTCTTTATAGTCCAGTTCTCACATCCATACCTGACTACTGGAAAAACCATAGTCTTGACTAGACAGACCTTTCTTGGCAAGGTAATGCCTCTGCTTTTAATATGCTGTCTAAGTTGGTCATAACTTTCCTTCCAAGGAGGAAGCATCTTTTAATTTCATGGCTGCAATCACCATCTTCTGTGATTTTGCAGTCCAGAAAAATAAAGTCTGACACTGTTTCCCCATCTATTTGCCATGAAGTGATGGGACCAGATGCCATGATCTTAGTTTTCTGAATGTTGAGCTTTAAGGCAACTTTTCACTCTCCTCTTTCACTTTCATCAAGAGGCTCTTTAGTTCCTCTTCACTTTATTCCATAAGGGTGGTGTCATCTGCATATCTGAGGTTATTGATATTTCTCCCAGCAAACTTGATTCCAGCTTGTGCTTCTTCCAGCCCAGTGTTTCTCTTGATGAACTCTGCATAGAAGTTAAATAAGCAAGGTGACAATATACAACCTTGACATACTCCTTTTCCTATTTGGAACCAGTCGATGGTTCCATGTCCACTTCTAATTGTTGCTTCCTGACCTGCATACAGGTTTCTCAAGAGGCAGGTCAGGTGGTGTGGTATGCCCATCTCTTGAAGAGTTTTCCACAGTTTATTGTGATTGACACATTCAAAGACTTTGGTATAGTCAATAAAGCAGAAATAGATATTTTTCTGGAACTCTCTTGCTTTTTCCATGATCCAGCAGATGTTGGCAATTTGACCTCTGGTTCCTCTGCTTTTTTAAATCAGCTTGAACATCTGGAATTTCATGGTTCATGTATTGCTGAAGCCTAGCTTGGCAAATTTTGAGCATTCTTTACTAGCATGTGAGATGAGTGCAACTGTGCAGTAGTTTGAGCACTCTTTGGTATTGCTTTTCTTTGGGATAGGAATGAAAACTGACCTTTTCCAGTCCTGTGGCCACTGCTGAGTTTTCCAAATTTGCTGGCATATTGAGTGTAGCACTTTCACAGCATCATCTTTCAGGATTTGAAATAGCTCATCTGGAATTCCATCACCTCTGCTAGCTTTGTTCATAGTCATGCTTCCTAAGGCCCATCCGACTTCACATTCCAGGATGTCTGGCTCTAGATGAATGATCAAACCATCGTGATTATCTGGGTTATGAAGATCTTTTTTTGTACAGTTCCTCTGTGTATTCTTGCCACCTCTTCTTAATATCTTCTGCTTCTGTGAGGTCCCTACCATTTCTGTCCTTTATGGAGCCCATCATTGCATGAAATGTTCCCTTGGTATCTCTAATTTTCTTGAAGAGATCTCTAGTCTTTCCCATTCTACTGTTTTCCTCAATTTCTTTGCATTGAGCACTGAGGAAGGCTTTCTTATCTCTCCTTGCTATTCTTTGGAACTCTGCATTCACATGCTCATATCTTTCCTTTTCTCCTTTGCATTTTGCTTCTCTTCTTTTCACAGCTATTTGTAAGGCCTCCTCAGACAGCCATTTTGCTTTTTGCATTTCTTTTTCTTGGAGATGGCTTTGATTCCTGTCTCCTGTACAGTGTCGTGAACCTCGTTCCATAGTTCATCAGACACTCTGTCTATCAGATCTAGTCCCTTAAATGTATTTCTTTCTCACTTCCACTGTATAGTCATAAAGGATTTGATTTAGGTCATACCTGAATGGTCTACTAGTTTTCTCCACTTTCTTCAGTCAGTCTGAATCTGGCAATAAGGAGTTCATGATCCGAGCCATAGTCAGCTCCTGGTCTTGTTTTTGTTGACTGTATAGAGCTGCTCCATGTTTGGCTGCATAGAATATAATCAATCTGATTTCAATGTCAACCATCTGGTGATGTCCATGTGTAGAGTCTTCTCTTGTGCTGTTGGAAGAGGGTGTTTGCTATGACCAATGCATTCTCTTGGTAAAACTCTATTAGCCTTTGCCCTGCTTTATTCCGTACTCCAAGGCCAAATTTGCCTGTTACTCCAGGTGTTACTTGATTTTCTACTTTTGCATTCCAGACCCCTAAAAGGACATCTTTTGGGGGTGTTAGTTCTAGAAGGTTTTGTAAATCTTCATAGAACTGTTCACTCCAGCTTCTTCAGCATTACTGGTTGGGGCATAGACTTGGATAACTGTGATATTGAATGGTCTGCCTTGGAAACGAACAGAGATCATTCTGTCGTTTTTGAGATTGCATCCAAGTACTGCATTTCAGACTCTTTTGTTGACTATAATGGCTACTCCATTTCTTCTAAGGAATTCCTGCCCACAGTAGTAGATATAATGGTCATCTGAATTAAATTCACCCATTCCAGTCCATCTTAGTTCACTGATTCCTAGAATGTCAACATTCACTTTTGTCATCTCTTGTTTGACCACTTCCACTTCCAAGCCAACTTTTTCACACTCCTCTTTCACTTTCATCAAGAGGCTTTTTAGCTCCTCTTCACTTTCTGCCATAAGGGTAGTGTCATCTGCATATCTGAGGTTATTGCTATTTCTCCCAGCAATATTGATTCCAGCTTGTGCTTCTTCCAGCCCAGCATTTTTTCTCATGTTACACTCTGCATATAATTTATATAAACAAGGTGACTATATACAGCCTTGATGTACTCCTTTTCCTATTTGGAACCAGTCTGTTGTTCCATGACCAGTTCTAACTGTTGCTTCCTGACCTGCATATAGGTTTCTTGAGAGGCAGGTCAGATGATCTAGTATTCCCATCTCTTTCAGAATAAAAAAGTTGGCTTAAAGCTCAACATTCAGAAAACAAAGATTATGTCATTTGGTCCCATCACTTCATGGGAAATAGATGGAGAAACAGTGGAAACAGTGCCAGACTTTATTTGGGGGGCTCCAAAATCACTGCAGATGGTGATTTCAGCCATGAAATTAAAAGATGCTTCCTCCTTGGAAGAAAAGTTATGATCAACCTAAATAGCATATTAGAAAGCAGAGACATTATTTTGCCAACAAAGGTCCGTCAAGTCAAGGCTATGGTGTTTCCAGTGGCCGTGTATGGATATGAGAGTTGGATTGTGAAGAAAGCTGAGCACTGAAGAATTGATGCTTTTGAAGTGTGGTGTTGGAGAAGTTTCTTGAGAGTCCCTTGGACTGCAAGGAGATCCAACCAGTCCATCTTAAACGAGATCAGTTCTGGGTGTTCATTGGAAGGACTGATGTTGAAGCTGAAACTCCAGTACTTTGGCCACCTCATGTGAAGAGTTGACTCATTGGAAAAGACCCTGATGCTGGGAGGGATTGAGGGCAGGAGGAGAAGGGGACAACAGAGGATGAGATGGCTGGATGGCATCACCAACTCAATGGACATGAATCTGGGTAAACTCCAGGAGTTGGTGATGGACAGGGAGGCCTGGGTGCTGTGGTTCATGGGTCACAAAGAGTTGGATACGACTGAGCGACTGAACAGAACTGAACTGAACTGAATTTGCCTTGATTCATGGACCTAACATTCCAGGTTCCTATGCAATATTGCTCTTTACAGCATGTAACCCTGCTTCCGTCACCAGTCCCATTCACAACTGGGTGTTGTTTTTGCTTTGGCTCCATCCCTTCACTGTGCTTGGAGTTATTTCTCCACTGATCTCCAGTAGCATATTGGGCACCTACCGACCTGGTGAGTTCATCTTTCAGTGTCCTATCTTTTTGCCTCTTCATACTGTTCATGGGGTTCTCAAGGCAAGAATACTGAAGTGGTTTGCATTCTCTTCTCCAGTGGACCACATTCTGTCAGACCTCTCCACCATGACCCAGCCATCTTGGGTGGCCCCACACAGCATGGCTTAGTTTCACTGAGTTAGACAAGGCTGTGGTCCATGTGATCAGATTGGCTAGTTGTCTGTGACTGTAGTTTCAGTCTGTCTGCCCTCTGATCTAGGAAGCCTATTTACCACTAAACTTGCAACTAAGAGTTTAGAATCAAGTATTGTTTTCAACATTAGTGAAAGATAAACAGCTTTCACAGGGGTTGTCAGAGTGTTGATTGATCTATCTGACCCTCCTGAAATCGTATTTCACATGCAGTTGATTTCCCTGTGCCTATGCCTCAGACACCATCAATGTCATATCTACATCTCTTTGGGAATTACATTTGTATAGAACACTGGCTTCCATCTTCAAGGACCTGAGACCCTTTGCTTGAAGATTTCAAACCATGTAAGATGTTTCTGCCCATTTGCTGATAGGTCAGCATTTCTTGGCTATTTATGCCTCCTAGGAGCAGTCTATTTTAAATGACCATCAGGAGGTAGTAGATAAATACCCTAGTTCTTCCACAACTTATTTGAAATGACACACAACCTACCAGAGGTTCCTAGCTAGACTGAGCCACCATACTCACAGAGGTAGCCCACCCAATGATAGACTATTATCATGGGCTTCCTTTCTTATCCTAACTCACCAGTTTCCACTTCCCTGTTGGTTTCTTGAGATTGAAAGTGAAAGTGAAAGTCGCTCAGTCATGTCCAACTCTTTGTGACCCCATGGACTGTACAGTCCATGGAATTATTCAGGCCAGAATACTGGATTGGGTAGCCTTTTCCCTTCTCCAGGGGGTCTTCCCAACCTAGGAACTGAACCGGGGTCTCCAGCATTGCAGGTAGATTCTTTATAAACTAAGCTATCAGGGAAGCCCTTCTTGAGATTACTTCCCAAAGAAACTACTTCCACTTGGGGTCTGTTTGGAGGAAATTCAAGGTAAGATATTTTGCCTTGATATGTTGTCCTCCAACACATATACATGTAAGGTAGGCGTGATTGTTTATACCATCACTATACACAGATGGATATCACTATCCTTGGGCCCTTAAAAACACCTCAAGTACCACTTCACCCCTGATCTATCTCCCTGGGGCAGGTAAAAGGCAGAGAGGCCCTCTTTAGTTGTATTCTTTTCACTTTGGAGCCTCTTAACTACACCATACATTACTGTTGTTCAGTCTTGAAGTTGTATCCGACTCTTTGCGACTCCACGGACTGCAGTGCACTAAACTCCTCTGTCCTCGACTGTCTCCCAGAGTTTACTCAAACTCATGCCCATTGAGACAGTATAGATAAAAGGACCTTTTCCCAAGAAAAGATCTTGCCCTAACCTAGAAAGACACTAGGACAGAGAAGTGAGACAGGTATCCCTCTTAAAGAAATCACAGACTCATCCTGAATCTCTGAAAATCAAGAAGAGATTTTCCATAACATTTATCATGCATTCGGGGACTCTTTTTCTAATTCTCCAGTTCTTTTTTTTTAACTGAGATAGAACTTATGTGTAACACTATACATTTAAGATGTTCAGTGTATGAATTTGATGCATTTATATATTGTAATATGATTACCACCATAGCGTTAGTTAACACATCTCTCACATCACATAATCATCATTTCCTTTTCATGATGAGAACAATTAAAATCTATCCTCCTAGGCACTTTGAAATTTTTAATTCAGTGTCGTTGACTATAATCGCCATGCTGTGCATTAGATCTCCAGGACTTATTCACCTACTAATTGCAAGTATGTATCTTTTAGATTTTTAAAGCTTTATCCTACTATTTAATTACCAGAAAGCAAGTTATCTAAGTCCTGACCAGATCCTATGATTTAGGACAATTATGAAACTCTGGGACAATTTTGAAAGTAAAAGAATTGTTCCAGGACAGCTGGTGTAAGCTGGGACTGCTGCATGTAGCCTGAGATGTATACTTACTGCAGGTAAGATCCAAGGTGAAAAACAAGGAAGCAGACCTCTCTGTAAGTGCAAAGGTTTCAGAAGTTTCCCCAAATACCTCTGCTAACCAAGATTTGAATGTTTCCCATGTGACCTGGCCCTTCCTTGCCAGGTCTTACTTCCAGAATTATCTTTCCAATACCAACATGATTCCCATACTGCGACCTCCTTTCTATTTTCTTCAAACAAAATTTATGTTCCCTAAGAACATAATCATGTTACCTGCCCTCAGGAACATTTTCATTTTAAAGATAATGTTTGTTCAATTATAGAATTGCTATTTTTAAAAAAAAATACAGGTAATGTGGCCAGTAAAAATTTTTAAATAATATAGAACCAATATGTGGGGACAGAGAAATTTACAGATATTCTGCTAAAGGAGCAATTGAGCTTATAGGTTTGGGTTTCAGATATGGAAATTTTCCGTGAAGTTTCAGAGAGCTCCCTCCCTCCTATGTGAAGGGTGCTTCCTGGAGCTTCACAAGGAGAAGTGCCTGCCCAGGGTCCTCGCCTCCAGCACTCAGAGGGCAGACATATGTACTGTCTATCTACACAGATAGTTAATATGCTGGGACTAGGTAACCCATTCCTCCCCTCATTATTATCTATGTTCTAAAATGGTCATGTTTCAGACTCATGGAGTGCCTTTTTTTTTACCTTGACCATGATGCTGCTATCTAAGCATTTTTCATAAATTACATGCAGTAATTCTACCTCTGGGCTTCCCAAGTGACTCAAATAGTAAAGAATCCTCTTGCCAAGCAGGAGACGTGAGTTCAGTCCATGGAGTGGGAACATTCCCTGGAGAAGGAAATGGCAACCCACTGCAGTATTCTTGCCTAAGGAATCCCATGTAGAGAGGAGCCTGATGGGTTATAGTCTGTGGGGTCGCGAAGACTCAGACACCACTGAGCATGCACATACATGCTGCAATTCTGTCTCCACACTCATCATATTGACATAATCTCCCCTAGTTTTTTTTTTTTTCCTATTCTATTCAGCCAAGAAAACAGAAGCGTATATCAATGTATACATACACACCTGATCTCTATGCCCTTTAGGCATAGGTTTTAAAAAACAAAGACAAATAACTTTGACTTTCAGTCCTGCACAGTCACTCAGGTAACATTTTGAAAATTCCTAATGTGTTCTTTTGCATCTCTGAAAAAAATAACCTTTGCCCTGGGTACACAATGTATGTCTTGGGGGAAATGATAAATTCTTAGCAGAAGAAATTCAAAGAGGAAAAAGCATGCTAATTGTTTCAGCTAGGAATTGAGTTCTGCTGGCTGCTAGTGATAGAGAACTGATGCTAGTGATATAAATCTGGGAATTTTATTCTTTGAACCAAAGCAAGTGCAGAAGAGGATGCTCCAGGATAGATATGGCAGCTTCATGAAGTCATTAAGAGCCCAGACTCATATTTTTCCTCCACCATATGGCTTAAATTTTCCCAGCTGGCTCCGATGGTAAAGAATCCGCCTGCAATGCAGGAGACCCAGGTTCAATCCCTGGGTCAAGAAGATCCCCTGCAGAAGGGACTGACAACCCACTCCAGTATTCTTGCTTGGAGAATCCCCATGAATAGAGGAGCCTAGCAGGCTACAGTCCATGGGTTCACAAAGAGTCGGACAAAACTGAGCCACTAACACTTTTACTCTAAATTCTCAGGGTCAAAAGACGGCTCGTGGAAAGTCACCATCTTGTGGGCATTCCAGGATGAACTAAAAGGTGGGGACTTTTTTTGAGTTTGAGTTTCTTCTAATGAGGAGAGTGTGATATGGTTAAGTAAACAACCCATCTCTCTTAAGCCTTTGTCTAACATGACTGGTTTCATGGTGGGCTTCTGCTGACATTCATAGGTCTCCCATGCCCAGTTCCTGATGTCCTGCTACTTAGATGTCTAGCTGGATCCCAGGGTCAAAGCTTGTAGCTTCTGAACTCATGTGCAGGGTTGTTGTTTGTTTGTTTGTTTGTTTGTTTGTTTGTTTTTAGCTACAATGAGGCACTTTCTTGATTCAGTTTCCCCTCAGCTCCTACTAGATACAGAACAATGTACCACCTTTCCATCTTAAACATAGCCTCCTCCTTGGCAACCCACCAATCACCTGTGCTCTCAACTCACTGTCCACACTACACGGAAAATGAAAGAAGCTCTGGAATTCTATGAATCTGACCATGCCACTCTCACCTCCCAAAGGAACCAGGCAGCAGCCACGGTGGTGTGGATATCCCACAGAGCAACCTCTTGGGTACACAGCTACCAGGAAACAGGGTAAGGCAAAAACAACACTGCCCTTGGTATTACCATCATTTACCAAGCATATTGCCTTTCTCTGGCAAAGCTAGAAGAGGAAAGTGTGGAAATGCCATCTGACTTTTGGAAATATTAATATATTTTCCACTTTTGCCTTTCTTAATATATGAACTCATAAACTTGGCACAGGTAAACCTAAAGTATCTATCTGCTGATGGAAGATTAAAATTTATTACAAAAGGAAATCACTTATTACATTGAGAGTAAAAGAAAAAGGAGATATTCTGCTTCTCACATGTAAATCAGATGCAGTAGGAAAAGTGCCTTATAAGCCAGGACATTTTCTTGAAAAATGATCTCCTAAACTTTTTTCATCTGTTTTCTTCACACTTTTGCATTTCAATAACCAAACCTGAAGGATCAGAGCTTTCATTTGGTGTAGAGAAAATACTCTCTGTCTCTACTAAGATTTGAGAGGAGCTGAGAGACACAAGAAAGGGTGAGCCACAGGGGAGAGCTCACGGCTGATGGCAGAAGAAGGGGAGGTGGAGAGATAACAGAAGAGGAGAGAGAAGAGATATTGATTGACTAGAGAGCAAGGCTGTCAGACATGTTCCCAAGCCTTTTTCAAGTCCTGAGCCTTGACCATCCATACCAACCGATGGGTTTACCAGGCAGAGAGGGCCCTAAGATTAAGGTGTACACATCCCCTTGGTTTCTCTGTGGCATAAAGAGGACTTGGACATGATTGAGAATCTGTTGTGTAGTTTGGCTTAGACAGGGACAGATGGTTTTATAGAAAGAGCTACTGAACAGACCACCAGATGGAGCCCAAGTGAGCATCACAACTTGGTATCAGAGGGGTCTGTAGTACCATCAGGGACTGAAGTGGGCTGGACCCCTTTTCTTTATCCCACCTACTGGACTTTTTTCCAAGTTCTCAGAAAGATAAGAGTGTGTACCACCCCACCAGCCACAACTGGTACAGATTGATAAGTGGACAAGCAGCAACAGAATAGAAAGACAGCACAGTCCCAGAGAAACGGTATGGACATGAGGAGCTGAGGGAGCTGAGTCCAAGGAGAGCAGCGCTTCCCTGTCTCACCCTTTATCCCAGCTACTTAATCATCACCTCAGAAAAAAGCAAAGGAGAAGAGGGGGCTTTCCCTGGTAGTCCAGTGACTAAGCTCCATACTCCCAATGCAGGAGCCCAGGTTTGAATCCTGGTCAGGGAACGAGATTCCATATGTTACAGCTAAGAGAGTTCACGGGCTGCAACTGAAGAAGGAAAAAAAGGGGGAGGGTGACTCAAATTGAGCTTTTCTTTTTTCCAGAAAAAATTGAGTATTAATTACCTGAAGGGATTATATATATTATATAATTAGGGTAAGTTTTTAATTGGATTGGATATTTAGTCATTTCTTTTCCCAGTTGCTAGTGGGTGGGGGGTTATCTTGGCCCATCTGAATTAAAATTTTGAATCCTATTACATTAGGATTCTCTCTTATACATTTTAGACTCAAAATCCCATCCTGTCACTTGCTCCTTCAGTTCAACATCCTAGATAAAGAAATAAAGCAGGACTTATGCTATAATAACTCTTATTTGGGCTGATTTTTAGGAAAAAGAATGCAGGGGCTCAGGTTTGATCCCTGGTGAGGGAACTAGATCCCCCATCACAACTAGTTCACATGCCTCGGTTGAAAAAAAATTCTGCCTCGAAATCCTCATGAGTTGCTTGATGAGGTGAAGCAGGCAACAAGGAAATCTTCACAGTTAGACATTTAGCCTGAGGCTCTCTGGGCCAAGTCCTTCTTCCTTTTGTCCTGATAGCATCCTCTTCTCTTAACGTATTGACATCCCTCAGTAGCAGGCTATATATGACTTAATAAGATGCATAGAACAAGCCAACCCCTGTGTTAGAGGAAAGCAGAGAGAGGTACTCATATATATCTTATTATGCTGTGCTGTGCTAAGTCGCTCAGTCATGTCCAACCCTTTGCGACCTATGAACTGTAGCCCAGCAGGCTCCTCTGTCCATGGGATTCTCCAGGCAAGAATACTAGAGTGGATTGCCATGCCCTTCTTCAGGGGATCTTCCCAGTCCTGGGACTGAACCCATGTCTCTTACATGTGCTACAGTTTCTTTATTGCTCTTACTAAAAACTCAGTGGACTTTGGCCCCCAAGTCCTTACAAGGAGTGAGGGCATGAACTGTGCACTAGATACCAGTGGCTCCACCCCTCCCTCTACTCCTAACTTTTTCTTTAAGACGTAACCAGGAGCCTTCCCTGAAGCTTTTCACTGCTAGAGCAGTGTGGCAACACAATCCTCTGCTCACTGCTTAAAAATATTTGCCAGAAAGTTGCATAAAAGTGGGGTCTTGTGTGTGATTTTTCTTCAGTCATGAAAGACTTTCCATGAAGCAAACTTGGTGTGCACTTTTTTCCACACTTCTTAGTTGGGGTTTGAGTGTTTGCATATGTGGGAGTGGGCCAGCAAGTGTGAGAAATCACTGGCTAACATTTTCCCAAAGAATCAATTATACTTAAAGACTTGAATAAAAATAATTATTAAATTCACACAAATTTATGCTGAAGCAGGACTTCAAAGGAATGTCATACTTGAAGTGGGCAACTTCAAGCTCAAGTCCCAAACCACCCCACACGCTCTCTACTGCTCCCTCCCCACCACAGCCCTCCATTCCTTAGAGACACATGCCAAGTCCATCCACTGTCTAACTCCCTCATATCTTCATATCGTACAGATTAAAAGTTTTGGATTTCTTTGAATAGGCCCATGCTCAAGTGTGAACATATTTTAAAGTGGAGATGCTTTAGGAAATGTTCTACTACTCTCTACTATAGTCGAGTAGTGAAGCTGAGTCAGAATTTGGGGAGCATATTATTACAGTATACATTCAAGACAATCTGACATGCAAGTTCTCAGAGGCAGACTTCTTGAATATTCAGAAATAAATTATCCATATTCAGTGAGCTAAGTAATACCAATTAAGTTTTGAAAGAAAAATTAGAAATTATAGTCAAATAAATTATGTTATTATTTGGGCTTGATTATATATATAGGTGAATATGTGTGTGTCCATTTTCTACTCCAGAATAGAGTTTGTTCTGCAGGCTACCAGCTTGGTTAAAAGTTTTGGAAACATGAGTGCAGTTCCAGTCATAACATTTAGACCTTCATTTCAATCCCATAATAGTTAGCTTAAGTAACGTCTAAATATTTCTTTAAGCCACAATATCCTATTTTCAGCAATGGGCTGTAAATCATAATGCACTATATTTGCTTCTTTCTGACTTGGAATAAAGCCCTATGTGGAATGGTTGTGAGCTCCTTTGAGATCTGTCAGCTCCACCAAGGTATAAAGAAAGACTGCAAAGGGAAATATGCTTGAATCCCTTTTCTGATGGAATAATTTAGAAAAAAGAATGTTATCCATATGCTCTGCATCTGAGCTCTCTTCATATTTGCTTCACACTGAGTGGAAGCACCTCTGTGCCTATTTAAAAGGCCAAGAGCTGTCTTTGAGATTCCAATGACATGCAATTAAGGAGAAGTTATTTCAGTTATCAACATCCAGTAACTCAACTGGCCATAGTGAAGAAAGTATAAATTCCAAAGACATTCAAAACATCTGGCTTTGGACACTTCTCCCTTCCCATAATTGATATGTTAGCTGTTCATGGGTGAAAGTACATACAGCTCATCTTCATGACATCTGTTTCAAGTTAGGTTAATTGAAATCCATGTGTGTGTGTGTGTGTGTGTGTGTGTGTGTGTGTGTGTGTGTGTGTGGTCTACGTTTTTACAAAATATATTAGAAGATACAGATCAAGGGAAAAAAAGCATATTTGCAGGCAAGATTTTTAACTCTTCTTCATGCTTTGAAAGATATGCAATTAATATGAAACTTTCTGGAATTTTTCACTATACAGTTTATCAACTGTGAAAATTGTCTCTGAATTCATAACTGAGACTTACTGAGTGATTAGTGTGTTCCAATCACTCTGTTAAGTAACTTACCCTCATTATCTTTATTAATCACAATAGCAACCCCATAGGGTAAGCCTTTTCATAGATGTGATTTTCAAATGTGAAAATAACTTGCCTGAGGGCACAACTCTGATCTAAAGAATAGCCAGGATTCTCATGTAAGTGGTTGATACAACAGGCCTTCTTGTATAATTGTACTCATGGATTATAAAATGCCACAGTGCCCAAGTTATCATACGGCATTGACATTGCTGTGTAAAGGGTCTTACATGAGATAGTTACAGAATTAGAGAAAAAAACAAAAACAAAAAACTGGCCACTACACAGTCCAAACACTGTCTCACAACTTTCAACAATTTAGTGGAACTGAATTTTTATTCCAGTAGTCTATGTGACTTTTCACAAGTCTCTAAGTCTCTCTGAATCTCAGTGTCCTGAGGTAAACTGGTTATATCTGGCTATCCAGTAGGACTGTTACAAAGGTCCAGGGAGTTAATCTCTATTGAAGTGTTTTGCATACTCTAAAGAATAACTTTGCAGAGTGTTAAGTCAAAAATTTGCTTCCCAGAAATGGTAACAGATGTTCAGTGGAAATGGTTCCCAGGCAAATTAGTTTGGGAAACTCTGCATACTGCTGCAAATATCCCCTGTGTAGAAGACATGTGTTGTCTTATTTAGAAACTCTGCCATTCTTTGCTGGTAATGGGACCTAGGCTACTGGGGCATTACTCCCTTCTCTCATTCCACATGGTGCTGGTGGAGTTGCTGTTCACCCAGGGAAAACAGCAGGGCACACAACCTTCTGCTCTGGAAACATTTTAATCTCTGCAAGGATTGTGGCATTGCAAGGTCTTAAGGATGGGAACCCAGAGCTGGCAGGCCTGCGCCGCATGGTAGAATCAACCTGCTATACAGACAATACCATTCAGTTGCCTTTTAAGCCGCATCTGTTTAGAATTCTGTTTAATATACTGTTCATAGAGATTCACCATGAGAAATACTAGAAAATACAACCAGATTTCAATGAAGCATGGCCTGAAAAATCAAAATATGAAATGGATTTTTCTATTTTCATTAATAAGTCATAGTCAACAATAAGCCACAAAAATTCCACTTACATACTAATAAATTATGATACTAAATAGGAGAATTACTGGACTGGAATTATTTACAGTGATATTGAGAAGAATTAAGCATCAATAAGTAAACTGGCAAAGTAGAATATTTCTTTTAATTTTGATACTTTCTCCAAAATGCCCTAGCCATGAGTTATTTTTGGTTCTCATGGCAATATTCTTAGAAAATTATTGGTATGTGACTATCAACTGCATTTTCTGAATATTCAGGACCTAATAAAATGATCAAAATTGTGTAAAATTCCCTAAAAGTCTATGTCTTGTTGATAAATTTTTCAGTCATCACACCTTGATGATTTTGATGTCTCAGTATAATAATGGATCAAAATGTTTCAGATTCACTTTATAAAAATCTATTGGGTCAAAGCAAACAGGGAGAGGAAAAGAAAGGAAGTTTTCAAAATGTAAATGGCATTCTAAAGGCAAGACTACAGCAGCTTAATTCTGTACCCATATAGTTTAAATGTCAAAATATTTTTTTAAAATATAGATATTTGGAACTATAGAATTTTAGCTTAAGCTTAACTTTGTCTTCATCTAATATCCTAAGAATCAAATTATAGACCTTAATTGGCTGAGTTTGCACATTCAATAAAAAACATTGAATTCAATGACAACTTTTGGTATGAAATCATAGCCCCTCTCTCAGTGGAAGCCATGAGTCTCCAAAAACAGTGCCATATCTGTTAACACCTTTCAATGAATAAGAGAGGATGCCACTTAAATTGGCTTAAAACATAAGATAATTTGTTAACTCACAAAGATTTTTAACTGATTCATGATTTGTTCATCTTTTCTTTCTAATTCCTTAGCCTTGCCCCACAGGCACCCTTATCTCTTCCACATAACTCTAAGTTGGTTGCAACAGTTGCAAATATTGCATTATCACCCAAAAATGTTACAAGAGGCCATATATTTTCTTTGTGCCTCTTATTAATGAAACTAACAATTTTCCTACTTGCTTCCAGCAGGCCTTCCCCTGGTATGAATTACATCATGTGATCATTTCCATTACATTATTGAAAAGATGAATAGTTGTCTTAAACTAACCAATATTTCCTTCCTAAGGTGAAGGAATGGTCTCCTGATATTTCAAAAAAATAAAATAAAATAAAAACCATGCTTCTGTGTGAGCATAGAAGGGTTGGGAAGAGGGACAGCAGTGTTTACAGAAGTCCCTTGAGACTAAAATTTTCTTGTACACAATTTAAAAAAGAGAAAATAACAATTAAAAAGAAAAACGTACATTTAAAATGATTTGGGGAAAATTAAAATAAAATGGGTATTACTTACCTTTTAAACTGTCAATAAATAATAGTGCATTTTATGCTGTAATTGGAAATTATGTTGAGAAAAAAATTGGAAAAAATTAGAAAACAATATCTTTCTACAACCAAATTAGGGGAAAGAGAGCTATAAAAACTATTACAATTTTGTTAACATTCTTTTATCCTGTCCTAAGAAATTGGTCTCCCATTGGCATCTAGACAATATTCTTAATCAGATTGACAGATTAAAGTTTTCTACTACAGTTAGTTTGACTGCTTTATAAGTAGGCTTTTTAATATATGTGAATATATGCTCTTTTTTTTAAGAACTGATACTGGTTCTGTAGGAGAGAAGCAGAACCCAATCTAGATTGCTCTTGTTTACAAAAAGCATTCTTTACAAGATGTCTTTTCCATACACCTGTGAAATATTTGTCTCTCTGTAAATGAATGCATTGGCACTTTGCCCTACAGAACTTAACAAATTTGAAATGTAAGTGTAGAAATGAATGCTTCCTAATTTCTTTCATTAAATCAGATGTTTCTATCATCTGACAAAAAATGTTTGCTAGGGGCTTTAATTATACTTCTCTGTCTTCCCACTAGAGCCTATATTGGGGGTGGGGGCGGGGGGGTGGGGTGGGGGCAAATGTTAAAAGGAGTGCTTCCTTTCAGATGTTAGAGCACAGGCCAGGCCCTTCAGAGACTAACTCACCCCAAGGGTGAGGATGTGGTTTACTGTGAGCAGAGGCATGAAAGCAGGCCCTGTGCTGTTCGCTCTCTTCTGAAACACTGCCTGCCTCTGCCACTTGAGCTAGATGGCCTTGCCTCTAGGAAAGAAAACACTCTGCTTTCCAGAGCTCATCACATATGGGCACCTTCTCAGAGGTCCTTACAACTTCTGGGTCTGCTATAAATTTCCTACTGCATCAAACTGCCTTTCATAGACTTGATGGTTATTTAGGTGGCTGGACTAAGGAGATACAGATACCTATGATATAATTTAAAAATGAATCATTTACATTTTTTTTCATTATTTATTTAATAAGCATTTATTACTTTCAGAAAACTGTGGATAAAGATTTCAAAAATATCCTTGCCCTCAAAGAGTGGTCCCTACACTCAAGGAGCTTTCAGCTAGAGAGAGAAAATGATAAAAATGAATACATTGAGGAAGACTAAGAACTCCCAGTAAAAATGTACAATGTACAAGTAGGCTACCAAAGAGGAATCCTTCTTGAGGGATTTAGAAAAAAAAAATCCATAGGAATGATATGTGTTCATAAATAATACAGATTCACAGTATTCCACCATTACAAAATGTATATACTTGCTTAGCAAGAGTATAACTCCATGTCTCTAAATAATCACCAAGGTGACAAGGCTAGATTTATACAGTCCTGCTTGATTGCATAGGTTTAAATTTCACCTTCTCTCAAGACAATATTTGTAGTCACTAATTTTACAATATGTTCTTAGTTCTTCTGAAAGATGATGAAGTATGGCAATCACTATTAATGGAAATATTCACCGTCATTATTTAACAGAGAGATAACAACCTAGGCTTAAGCTCAGTATGTACATGAGATAGCCCACTGGGATCCTTAAAAGTCTCACATGAAATAGACTTGGAATCTGTACACTGTGTCAGCAGGCAATGAATTGAATGAATGGTACATTGTTGTACTCTACAGGTACTTTTTCGACTCACTGCTGCAAGTAACTGTAAAAACTCCTCATGAGGTAAAATAGTTTAAGTCATCAACCTCACGAAAGAGGCCATAATCCATGGATCATTGGCCAGACAGATACAGCGAGGTAGCCTGTCATATCAAAACTTCGTAATAACGTTGATTACAGCTTGGTGAACTGGAGCATGAAAAAGTCCTTCAGTATTCTCCAAGTGGCTTCTCAAATAAAAAGAGCAATTCAGTCAATAACTCAATATTTATTCCAGGTTCTCACAACTGTGCTTGTTCTCACAACTTTCCAGCACTGTACTCATCTCAACTAAGAAGGCAACTCAGAGAAGGCAATGGCACCCCACTCCAGTACTCTTGCCTAGAAAATCCTATGGATGGAGGAGCCTGGTAGGCTGCAGTTCATGGAGTCGCTAAGAGTCAGACATGACTGAGTGACTTCACTTTCTCTTTTCACTTTCATGCATTTATTGGAGAAGGAAATGGCAACCCACTCCAGTGATCTTTCCTGGAGAATCTCAAGGATGGAGGAGCCTGGTGGACTGCCGTCTATGGGGTCGCACAGAGTCGGACACAACTGAAGTGACTTAGCAGCAGCAACTAAAAACAAAACTAGTTTCTTCAGATCCCCAAAATCACAAGCCTTCATCTTCAAAATGTCCAGTCTCAGTCACTGCTGGGCACAAATAATGTGATTAAACTTCCTAACTGAAGTTCCTTGTTGCTTCTGCTTTTTTTTTTTTAACAAGCTTCTGTAGACTCATGAGCAGGACCCTGAATGACATAATATGTTTCCACATTTGCACTTGTGATAGGGGACAAAGAATTTATATAATGCAAAGAGATGAATGACCTCATAAAGAATGTCTGGGACTTAGACTAATTCCTAGTGTAGATTCTGAAAAGTGTTCATGAAAGAAAATGCTTCAACTGAGTGGGTTCTAGGAAGACTAAAATAAGTCACAGTGGTCGAGTGAATAAGAAGTTCAATTTAGTGTTTAAGGAATAGCACCCTGAAGGACTAGGGACTTCTCTTAAAGAACACTGTCCATTTCTCAGTTATCCATCATATAACCAAGAATCATATGGTGTTCCTGGAATAAAGTTGACCCTAAAAGAAAAAATACCCTACAGAATACTCTAATTAGATTCCTTTAACTTTTGAGCCCCTCATTCACTTGGAACCTTTGTATTCACTCAAGACTAATTAAGTTACTCGGGGGTTTCAGTGAAAAATGAAAATGCAGGCCCCTTTTTCCAAAAGTATTGAGAAATGGAAGATGGTGACGGTAGAGAATTAAAGCAACAATGGGTCCCTCTCAGTACTACACTTAGGAAGTCAGCCTTGTTGTCACTACCCATGGGTCATTATGCACGATACAGAGGACAAAAATAGGAATAAGAAATAATTCTTGCCATTATGGAGCTGGTCTAGTAGGGGAAATAGTGAAAGTGAAAGTCGCTCAGTCATGTCCAACTCTTTGCGACTCTATGGACTATACAGTCCATGGAATTCTCCAGGCCAGAATACTGGATTAGGTAGCCTTTCCCTTCTCCAGGGGATCTTCCCAAAGCAGGGATCAAACCTAGGTCTCCCACATCCAGGCAGATTCTTTACCAGCTGAGCCACAAGGAAACCCAAGAACACTGGAGTGGGTAGCCTATCCCTTGTCCAGGGGGTCTTCCCAATCCAAGAATCTAACTGGGGTCTCCTGCATTGCAGGCGGATTCTTTACCAACTGAGCTATGAGGGGATATAAGATATTTACAAAATTTTTAAGTCAAGGATGGATAATTACATAAAAATTGTTCACTACTCAGGTTAGAAGAAGGAATGGATAAGCACATTTTCTTTTGCAGCCTGGGACAGGTGTTCCATCTAGATGCAATTCCTTATCTCATTTTATTCAATGGTCACACTTAGTCTTCTTCAGAAAGTTCTTTCACTTCAGTTCAGCCACTCAGTCATGTCCGACTCTTTGTTCAGCCCCATGAATCGCAGCACGCCAGGCCTCTCTGTCCATCACCATCTCTCAGAGTACACTCAGACTCATGTCCATCGAGTCCGTGATGCTATCCAGCCATCTCATCCTTGGTCGTCCCCTTCTTCTCCTGCCACCAATCCCTCCTAGCATCAGAGTCTTTTCCAGTGAGTCAACTCTTCACATGAGGTGGCCATAGTACTGGAGTTTCAGCTTTAGCATCATTCCTTCCAAAGAAATCCCAGGGCTGATCTCCTTCCAGAATGGACTGGTTGGATCTCCTTACAGTCCAAGGGACTCTCAAGAGTCTTCTCCAACACCACAGTTCAAAAGCATCAATTCTTCGGCGCTCAGCCTTCTTCACAGTCCAACTCTCACATCCATACATGACCACAGGAAAAACCATAGCCTTAACTAGACGGACCTTAGTTGGCAAAGTAATGTCTCTGCTTTTGAATATGCTATCTAGGTTGGTCATAACTTTTCTTCCAAGGAGTAAGTGTCTTCTAATTTCATGGCTGCAGTTACCATCTGCAGTGATTTTGGAGCCCCCAAAAATAAAGTCTGACACTGTTTCCACTGTTTCCCCATCTATTTCCCATAAAGTGATGGAATCGGGTGCCATGATCTTTGTTTTCTTAATGTTGAGCTTTAAGCCAACTTTTTTCACTCTCCTCTTTCACTTTCATCAAGAGGCCCTTTAGCTCCTCTTCATTTTCTGCCATAAGGGTAGTGTCATCTTCATATCTGAGGTTATTGATATTTCTCCCGGCAGTCTTGATTCCAGCTTGTGTTGCTTCCAGCCCAGCATTTCTCATGATGTACTGTGCATATAAGTTAAATAAGCAGGGTGACAATATACAGCCTTGATGTACTCCTTTTCCTATTTGGAACCAGTCTGTTTGGAACCATGTCCAATTCTAACTGTTGCTTCCTGACCTGCATACAGATTTCTCAAGAGGCAGATCAGGTGGTCTGGGATTCCCATCTCTTTCAGAATTTTCCACAGTTTATTGTGATCCACACAATAGCTTTGGCGTAGTCAATAAAGCAGAAAAGATGTTTTTCTGGAACTCTCTTGCTTTTTCCATGATCCAGCAGATGTTGGCAATTTGACCTCTGGTTCCTCTGCCTTTTCTAAAACCAGCTTGAACATCTGGAAGTTCACAGTTCACGTATTGCTGAAGCCCGGCTTGGAGAATTTTGAGCATTACTTTACTAGCATGTGAGATGAGTGCAATTGTGCGGTAGTTTGAACATTCTTTGGCATTGCCTTTCTTTGGAATTGGAATGAAAACTGACCATTTCCAGTCCCGTGGCCACTGCTGAGTTTTCCAAATTTGCTGGGATATTGAGGGCAGCACTTTCACACCTTCATCTTTCAGGATTTGAAACAGCTCCACTGGAATTCCATCACCTCCACTAGCTTAGTTCATAGTGATGCTTTCTAAGGCCCACATGACTTCACATTTCAAGATGTCTGGCTCTAGATGAGTGATCATATCATCATGATTATCTGGGTCTTGAAGATCTTTTTTGTACAGTTATTCCGTGTATTCTTGCCACCTCTTCTTAGTATCTTCTGCTTCTGTTAGGTCCAGACCATTTCTGTCCTTTATCGAGCCCATCTTTGCATGAAATGTTCCCTTGATATCTCTAATTTTCTTGAAGAGATCTCTAGTCTTTCCCATTCTGTTGTTTTCCTCTATTTCTTTGCATTGATCGCTGAAGAAGGCTTTCTTATCTCTTCTTACTATTCTTTGGAACTCTGCATTCAGATGCTTATAGCTTTCCTTTTCTCCTTTGCTTTTCACCTCTCTTCTTTTCACAGCTATTTGTAAGGCCTGCCCAGACAACCATTTTGCTTTTTTGCATTTCTTTTCCATGGGGATGGTCTTGATCCCTGTCTCCCGTACAATGTCACAAACCTCATTCCATAGTTCATCAGGCACTCTATCTATCATATCTAGGCCCTTAAATCTATTTCTCACTTCCACTGTATAATCATACGGGATTTGATTTAGGTCATACCTGAATGGTCTAGCGGTTTTCCCTACTTTCTTCAATTTCAGTCTGAATTTGGCAATAAGGAGTTCATGATCTGTGCCACAGTCAGCTCCTGGTCTTGTTTTTGTTGACCGTATAGAGCTTCTCCATCTTTGGCTGCAGAGAATATAATCAATCTGATTTTGGTGTTGACCATCTGGTGATGTCCATGTGTAGAGTCTTCTCTTGTGCTGTTGGAAGAGGGTGTTTGCTATGACCAGTGCATTATCTTGGCAAAACTCTATTAGTCCTTGCCCTGCTTCATTCTGTATTCCAAGGCCAAATTTGCCTGTTACTCCAGATGTTTCTTGACTTCCTACTTTAGCATTCCAGTCCCCTATAATGAAAAGGACATTTTTGGGGGGTGTTAGTTCTAAAAGGTCTTGTAGGTCTTCATAAAGACATTCAACTTCAGCTTCTTCAGCGTTACTGGTTTGGGCATAGACTTGGATAACTGTGATATTGAATGGTTTTCCTTCGAAACGAACAGAGATCATTCTGTCATCTTTGAAATTACATCCAAGTACTGCATTTCGGACTCTTTTGTTGACCATGATGGCTACTCCATTTCTTCTGAGGAATTCCTGACCACAGTAGTAGATATAATGGTTATCTGAGTTAAATTCACCCATTCCAGTCCATTTTAGTTCACTGATTCCTAGAATGTCAATGTTCACCCTTGCCATCTCTTGTCTGACCACTTCCAATTTGCCTTGATTCATGGACCTGACATTCCAGGTTCCTATGCAATATTGCTCTTTACAACATCGGATCTTGCTTCTATCACCAGTTACATGCACAGCTGGGTATTGTTTTTGTTTTGCCTCCATCCCTTCATTCTCTCTGGAGTTTTTTCTCCATTGATCTCCAGTAGCATATTGGGCACCTAATGACCTGGGGAGTTTCTCTTTCAGTATCCTATCATTTTGCCTTTTCATACCGTTCATGGAGTTCTCAAGGCAAGAATACTGAAGTGGCTTGCCATTCCCTTCTCCAGTGGACCACGTTCTGTCAGACTTATCCACCATGACCCACCCATCTTGGGTTCCCCCTCAGGCATGGCTTGGTTTCTTTGCGTTAGACAAGGCTGTGGTCCTAGTGTGACTAGATTGACTAGTTTTCTGTGAGTATGGTTTCAGTGTGTCTGCCTTCTGATGCCCTCTTGCAACACCTACCATCTTACTTGGGTTTCTCTTACCTTGAGCGTGGGGTATATTTTCATGGCTGCTCCACCTAGCACAGCTGCTCTTTCTTACCTTGAATGAGGGGTATCTCCTTACCGCCACCTTCCTGACCTTCAGTGTGGGATAGCTCCTCTAGGCCGTCCTGCTCCTGTGCAACCACCGCTCCTCGGGTTGATCCTCCTGACCACCAGCCCTGGCCTCGGGAGTGGGTGGCTTCTTTCAGCTGCCACCCTTGGCCTCAGGCTCAAGCTCGGGGTGGCTCCTCAGGGTTACCACCCCCGGCCTCAAGTGCGAGGTGGCTTCTTCCGGCCACCCCTGACCGCCCGGCCTTGGACGCGGGGTAGCTTCTTTTAATGGTATGAAAATGTTGTTCCTTTTGACTGAATGGATTTCCACCTAATCTTTGCTCAGCTAATTCTGTCTGTACTTTGGATCTCACAGTATTGCTAACTGAGAGATTCCTCAATTTAAATTGACTCTCTCTGTTTTGATGTCACAGTTCTCTTGATCTTTTCTTCCAAGTGTTTCTTTTAGAATTTATTTTTTGTTTTTTAATTTTTACAATGTTGTGTTAGTTTCTGCTGTACAACAACACAAATTATATGGCTGTACAACAACAGCTATAAATATACATATATCCCCCCCTCCCTCCCCTACTCCCACTACACCCCATCAGAGAGCTCCAGAGTGGGCTTCCTGTGTTATACAGCAACATCCCACCAGCTATCCATTTTACACATGATAGTATATATATATATGTTGATGCTACTTCTAGCCATTAAAAAAAATGTTTTTTGGATCAGTTCTAGTGAGGTATATATACCTGCTGCTGCTGCTGCTGCTAAGTTGCTTCAGTCGTGTCCAACTCTGTGAGACCCCATAGACGGCAGCCCACCAGGCTCCCCCGTCCCTGGGATTCTCCAGGCAAGAACACTGGAGTGGGTTGCCATTTCCTTCTCCAATGCATGAACGTGAAAACTGAAAGGGAAGTCGTTCAGTTGTGTCTGACTCTTAGCGACCCCATGGACTGCAGCCCACCAGGCTCCCTCCGTCCATGGGATTTTCCAGGTGAGAGTACCAGAGTCGGGTGCCATTGCCTTCTCCACTAGAGCCTGCTATACAGAGTGAAGTCAGTCAGAAAGAGAAAAACAGATATCATATATTAATGCATATATATGAAATCTAGAAAAATGATATTGATTAACCTATTTGCAGGGTAGGAATAGAGACACAGATGTAGAGAATATACTTGTGGATACAGTGCGGAGGATGAGGGGGCATAGAGAGTGGGACCAATGGAGAAAGTACCTTCCAAGTGTTTTTAAGTAAATTTTTAGTTTTTTATTTAATTTGGTGATTTGAGTTTTATTTTCTGTAAGCGCTACATGTGCAGGGACCATTCTTCAGTTGTTCACTTTCATTTCTCCATTTTCCACCTTGGGGCCGGGGACATGGCATGGTGACACTTAGTAGGGATTTATTATTATTTATTACACTTAGTAGGGATTTATTATTATCTATGACAGCATGGATCCAGAGAACCAAGAGAGCACAACACTTAGTAGATATTTGTGTATTAAGTGTTAATCCTGAAGGAGGTAGGTGTAGATTATAAGAAGCTGAGAGGGAGATAATGTAATTAAAAGATTGAACAAACCTACAAGTTACAACTGGAAAACAATAAAGTGGAGTTTGACTTATGGTAGGGAATAGAAGGAATCAAAGTGCTTGAGGATATGAATGTGACCACAGTGTAGAAAAGCTTGAGACAATAAATGAGGAATTTATATGTAAGAGTAGAAGATGGGGAAAGGCTAATTGTTATTGCTGGATTTCTTTTTAACCCAATAACTCTTTTTCTTAAGCAGAATGTAAGAAAATACAAAATAGAGTAATATTTTCAATACAAGTGGTCCTAGGCAAGTTAAGGAGTTTCTTGGAAAGGTGATTATATAAAGAGTAGATTTAAAGAAAATTAAGGCATGAATCTGAACAGAGTGAAAGACTTTGAAGAGGATAGATGGAAACAAATATGAAGATGGAAACAAATCTGAAGTTTTTAAGCAAGATAAAAACACTTAACATTTTGTTAATAGAATGAATTTAGTCATTTCACTTATCATCTTGGGAAACACTTTTTAAAACAACCATTCTCCTGTTTTCTAATCCCTTGTTGAATTAATAAAGAAAGTATTAATGACAGTATATTTGCCTAAAATAAGGAAGTTAAGTTGAGAAACATGGGTGAGTTCAGTCTACACTAACCACATACAAAGTTTCATTTTCAGTCATTTTAACTTACAGAACTGCAAAGAGAGACTGAATCTTCAACACTGCTGCTTTTCTCAGAGTGATTCTTAAATGGATTGTGAAAAACTTACCATCCACTAGAATTCATATTACTCAGAAGCATCTGAAGAGGTCTTGAAATGTAAGTGTTTCAGTGAAAAAGAAATCTTCCCCCAATTCAGAAACTAACAAAAAATTACAAAAATAAAATATGTCCACCCTTGGAAAAGACTTTTTATGTAAATTAGATTATGAAAGAGAAACCAAATAAGCCATTTGTACAATACACCAAAAATGCCTATTATAAACATATTTATGTTAATAAACACGTTTTCAAGTGTTGATGTAAGGCAAAAGTTCAACCCCATCTCTACTAAAAGAAAACAAAATGACAAAATGTAGATGAACGCAAAAGAGGAATTCTGTATCTGCACTCTCCGTGGTAAGCTGGTCACTTCACATCTTGACATATTGCCTCCGAGCATGGCATGTGAAGGTGGACGATAGTGAAAGAATGACTGAAATTAAGTGATTGCAGCACATGCTTTAAAACTCAAGGCTTCTATTACTGGGTTTATGACTCAGATGTCATTCCTAACAGGGTTTTTTTGTTGTTGCTGTTCAGTTTTTAAACTCCTACTATTTAATCTATGATGATGAATCATAGCCTGCTTCATTCCTTCATCCATTTTAAGACATTTTTAAACTACCCAAATTATTAATCAAGCCAGTGAATATTAGTAATTGTGCACTCGTGATTTTAACATCAGGAACTGTGCCAAATGCTGATGATTCAAATAATAATAAGATAATATGCCCCCAAATAATAATTTTCAGTGCTCTATTTTCTAGTCTGTTAATTGTCCACAAGAATACTAAACATATATATGACTGGTGTCACTATATAAAGTGGGATTTCCAGGTGGCGCTAGTGATAAAGAATCCACCTGCCAAAGTAGGAGAACTAGATTTTATTCCTGAGATTTGAATAAAGCAAAATATATACACAGATAAAGTAAACAATATTCCTGGATATTTTTTTCATAGCTCTTGAGGGAAAGCTATTGAGGAGAGAAATGAAGAATAAATCTTTTCTGCAAAAAGATTCTCTGTTTAATAATTGCACTGCATCCACTGTTTTGCACTTAATTTTTGTTCTTTATATAAAAAGTAATTGCAAACTGTCCCAAAATTCCCCCTCATTTTCTGATAAAAACATTAGTAGGTATACGGTCTGTTTGACCTGAAGAGAAATATACATGGTTAGATAAAGGAGAAAGTCCATTGAAAGGGATTTCATTGTGGGGAATGAGTAAGCACTTACAAATTGTAGCTGGCACCAAAAATAGCATCATCAAACTGTAGTCAAGTTTAGACAACTGAGGTTTCAACTGCCCAGTCCATGATTTGACTACTGTTTCCACATCTTGAAGAAGCAGTAATGTTAACAGCTTCCCTGACTTGGAAAAAATTTGTGGAAAAGAAACAAAATTAGTAAACAAAACAATATTTAGCAATATAAATAGAAATGAAACTTAACTCTCTTTTCACTTTCCATTATTTTATAAGTGTATTGCTATTTATTTCACATTGACATGTTGTATCAGAAGTTGAAGAAGCTCAGGCTCCACTTTGTGTTTATGTTGATGATATAGATATGTGAAGGAGACCAAACTCTGCTCTGTAAACCGAAAGTGGCTGACACCAAATATGCCTGTGAGATATAATGGTGACCCTCAATGATCTTAATTAGATACATACTGCTTAAGTTTTCTGTTACTTTAAGGACTTTGTCTGGGGGTTTTCTGTTTGGTTTGATTATTTTGGTTATGTTTTTGCTTTTAGTTCTTAATCTACAGAGTGAGTCTCAACTTCCTAAGAAAACAAGATCAAATTGTTAATGTTTAAAAGAACACTAAAGTTATATACTGTGCTCACCTCCATGGAAGTTTTAACGGTGTGGTAAACAGGAAATGGATTGGGAAAAGGTCATAGAGGCATGAAGACATGCTTTGAATGCCACTTTGTGAGACTGCTGTAAAAGTGAACTCTCCCTGTGGAGGCTGACATGAGACGTTGCAAGGTCAATGTTACTGAAAAGGCCCCAGATGAAAGCAAAGGTGTCAAACAGACAATAGGCAAGAACTGAACCTGTGGGCACTGAGGGGCCGGGTTACTGTCACGAGATCTGAATGCTAGTAGTGATTCAGCTGTAACCATCGAAAACACAGATTCTCAAAATGGAGCAAGTATTCCTGGATTTGACATTGAAACATAGACTGCTGGGCCACATTTGTAGTCTCTGATTCAGCAGGTCTGCATTGAGGCCCAAGAATTTCTAATGGATCTTCAAGTGATGCCATTGTTCCTTTTCTTTTCAAAACAATTAATTTATATTGGAGTGTAATTGTTTTACAGTGTTGTGGTAGTTTCTGCTGTACAGCAAAGTAAATCAGTTATATGTATACATACACCCCATATTTTTCAGGCTTCCTTCCCATTTAGGTCACTACAGAGCACTGAATAGAGTTCCCTCTGCTATACAGTAGCTTCTCATTAATTATCATTTTTATACATAGTAGTGTATATATGTCAGTGTTTCTGATGGGACCATTGAAAGGGGAGTATGAATGAAATCCAGTACCACATAAAGAAAGTAAATGTGAGAAGCTGCCACAAAAGAAAGTGCTAAACTTGCAGGAGACAGATTTGCTATCTGGAACATTCAAGTTGGAAAGAAAACAATGACAATAGTTATAGTGATAGAAGCTGTTCCAGCTCAGGCTAAAAAAAAATATGAGCCTGATTCATCCTGTTCACTTCTTGAACTTGAAGATCTCTTAGGGTCCTTCTGTATAATACTGAGATTCTACATACCCCAAATACAAGCTTGATTATGACTTTATTAAATTTCATCTCTATATTTTGACAGCAGAAAACTGAAGTTCATGGAGAAAAATAGTAAAGGGAAAATCACTATGAAACATCTCAACAAGATGCACTTGTAAAAATAATTACTTGTACTTAGGAATTTATAGATAGTTGCCAACTGCTAGTGAAAGTTCAGTAACAACTAATCAACACTTTGGGGGACTTCCTGGTGGTCCAGTGGTTAAGAACATGACTTTCAATGCAGGAAATATGGGAGATATGGGTTGAAGCCCTGGTTGGGGAACTCCAGAGGCCACATGCCATGGGGCAACTCAGCCAGTGTGCCACAGTTAAAGATCCTGCATGCCACAACTGAGACCCAATGTAGCCAAATAAATAAGCACTTTTTAAATGTCTTGGGCAATGAGTAGCTTGCTGTAATATGTCTCCAACGGCCAAGATGCAAGGAAAATATAACCAACATTTACTGTGTGCCTACTGTGTACTATGACCTCTTCTAGGCACACTTGGAATATTTTTTTCATATGTCCTTACAACCACCCTGTATGATGGTGTCATTAAATCATTTTAAAGAAGAGAAATCTGGACTCAGAAACATTAGGAAACTTGCCTGATGTCACATGTTTAGTAAATGTGAGCTGAGTACTAAGGTCTGTCTTACTCTGGTGGCCATTTTGTTTTACTGGCTTCCTCTCAGCTAGAGAACTGAGAACACTGAGGAATTTGTCTCTACATTAAACGCTTCCCGGGTTCTACTTTCCTATCTGAAAGTAAAAATGACCAAATTCCCTTTTTTCGTTCAGTCAAATAACAGTCACTAAAGTCCTAGAAAACAAACGGCTTAGTTATTTCACCAAAAGACTCTGGAGAAAGTGGGGTGAAATGCAAAGAGCAGACGTTTCAGGTGCCAACTAACTTAGATTTAAATCTTGGTCTCCTTAATTTTGTGATTCTGCTTTTCTGGATAACTCACCAAGATGAGGTAAATTATCCATAATTTATGTGAGAATATATGAGGCCAGTGCAATACAAATAAGAATTAAATGACTGAAACATAATTTCTGCTATATTGCAGATGTTGCCAAAATTTTGCTTTCTTCTACTTTTCTCTGACTGATGTTATAAGCCAAAACACTCAGAAAATGTTTTTACTGCTTGTCACAGGCTCTCTTGTTTCTCTCAGCAGTCCCTTATCTTAACTCTTTTACTTTTGTTTCCTGTGCCACTGGACTCTTCCGCTTTGCAATGCTTCTAATCTTTCTCGGAGCAAAAAAATGTCTTTTGTCTCATTACCTCCTTAGAAAATACATACTCAGGAGATCTAAACGTTCTCTGGAGAAAAGATGCTGTCCAAATGCAAACTTTAAGCAACCTGAATTGCGCATATATAATTATATTCCATACTTTAGTTTTTAATGTTTGTATTCTTTTGAAATTATTTTTGATCTTGCCTGATTATAAAAATATATCAGATAATTATAGAAAATGCTAAAAATACTGATATTTATTTTAAAAATTCCTCCAAAATCCTGCAATCTAGGGGAAAACATTGTTAATATTCTTGAATATTTCTTACAAGCTTGCACTGTGTGTGTGTATGTGTATTTATAAATGGGATCTTATGGATTATTTCACTTAAATTATATTCTTTTTCCTTTGCCATTATAAGATGATTTAATAACATGGTTTTAATGCTTACATGTTTCATCATATAGTTATCCCTGCCTTTTTTGTTTGTTTATAACTCACTACAAAAAGAGCCAAAATAAAAATATCTATTCAGATTACCATTGCTTGAAAAGCAGGACTAATGAGGAAAGACAAGGTATAATGTGTGTTCAATTATATAATGGTTTACTTAATAATTTGGAGAGTGGAAAGTGTACAGGTTGGATTTAGCAACAGAATAATTTATTAAAACATCAAAATTTCAGTAACACTGAGTAACTCACAAAATATTTTATAATTTCATATTATATATTGCTATTATGAAAATATTAATAAAATGATTTGAACCGACCCCTTCCCTGGTAGTTAAACGGTAAGAGTCCACCTGCCAGTGTAGGAGACATGGGTTCAACCCCTGAGTTGGAAAGATTCCCGGAGAAGGAAATGGCAACCCACTCCAGTATTCTTGTCTGAAGAATCCCATGAACAGTGGAGCCTGGAGGGCTATAGTCCATGAGGTCACAAAAGAGTCAGACATGACTTAGCTACTAAACAACTACAGAACATTTTTGTTATTGTTTGGAGGGCAATCATTCTCTCTAAATATCTGTTGAAACAAATGAGAATAAAAGTGACTTTTTATCTTTATGTTTTTATGATACAAAGAGTATTTTTCAAAAAGGGAAACACTGGCTTCTAATCTTATACCAAACACATGTGGTGGATGGATGGGGGCTTACACTCACTAAAAGAAGAAAATTTCAGGTTTTTAGATTGTAATTATTTTGTTTCATATTCAAATTGCTCTGTCTACTCTATTCACATCTGCTACATGAATCCAGGCAATTTTTTCATTCAGTGACTCAAATTTTCTAATCTGCAAAATGAAGGCAATTGAGCCAGACAATTTCTTAGGCTCATAACAGACTTAAAATCATGAATTTCTGTATTCTAAAAGGTTAATTAGTACGTTCTTTAAAAAACATCAAAGTTCAATTAAATCGTATTAGGTGCCTTATTCCTGAGAATGGGAAAGAATACTCTTAAAAAGCTTTATTTGATTTTTCAGACATACTATTATGTATCAGTTTATATTAAAATGTTAGAAATTAGAAAATTGCATAAAATATGATAATTAACTATAGTCACTGATCATATGCTTCCCTGGTGGCTCCGATGGTAAAGAATCTGTCCACAGTGCAGGAAGCCCAGGTTCTATCCCTGGGTCGGGAAGATCCCCTGGAGAAGAGAATGGCAACCACTCCAGTATGCTTGCCTGGAAAATTCCACGGACAGAAGAGGTTGGTAGGCTGCAACCATGGTGTCGCAAAGAGTCGGACACAACTGAGCAACTCTCACTTTCACTGATTATATAGAACTATACTGTGGCTGTTTCCATACTTCTTTATAATAATCATTATTAAATGTTTGTTAAGTTCTAACAAAAAGATCTATCAGTTCAGTTCAGTCGCTCAGTCGTGTCCGGCTCTTTGTGACCCCGTGAATCGCAGCAGGCCAGGCCTCCCTGTCCATCACCATCTCTCGGAGTTCACTCAGACTCACGTCCATCGAGTCCGTGATGCCATCCAGCCATCTCATCCTCGGAAAGATCTATAAAAAGTGTAAATCCAACTGGCCAGTGATCAAAGCCTAATTAAATAGACTAACAGCCTAACACACGGTTGTACAAATAAGTGTAGGCAATCAAACATGCATCAAAGAGAAGAGAACTGCTTAGTTAAAAAGAAAAAAAAATCCTAATATCAGAGCACTCTTAGTTTCGACAGGACAGCCATTTAAATAAGGGAAAATGAATGAAAATATTCCTTTATCTTGTAAGACTAAGGATTATATAAGAAAGGAGGCACTATTCAGAATTTCAATAGTTTAAAATATTTGATAGTATAGATTATTTTGGTTGGCCCAATAAGTACATTCCATAAAAAGTGATTTTCAAAGAGTGTTTTAGGAGTTACAGTCTTATCGTATGAAAGCACGTTTTAATGTGCATTCTTATTAGCAGTGCCTCTTTGGCTACTTTTTGACCCTTTTACCTAAATCAGTTTTGCGCTTCCTTTAGTTATATCTAAACAATGCCAATATATGTGGTCAAAAGCAAAGAGAAATGTAGTCAGAGCTTTTGCTGGAATCCTGTTGATGAGGATGTCATTTATTGCTTCCATTTGTCACAGGCATAGAACTGGGGCCTGGAGGTGAGCTCAGAGTGGCGGCAGAGATCACCAGGGATCACTTCAAACAAAACTATGACCAATACAGCTTCTACTCGTCATTCTTATTTTTACAATTGCTCAGACTTTTTCAAGGAGTGTGTAGAAACATGTCTGAGGCGTAGCATGCTTCACTTATTTTGTTGATAAAGAGTCTCTGGCATTAGCCAGACAGACTTCTTGGAACAGTAATCGTTTTTAATGGCAAGCCACCATGCCCTCCAACAAAAGCCTTCTTCCCGTCACATATTTCTCTAAGTGGGTTCCTTATTTCCATGTCAGTGTTTACTTCTTTATAAAAGCCTACAATGCCTTGCATTTTGGCCATGTGAACTAATTTCATTTTTTGGCTTCTAAGTTATTTAAAACAAACAAAAATGTTGATCACATGAACTTTCATCTTCATATCAATCAATATTCCAGATCTTCTTTAAATAGAAACTATTCTTTCTAAAAGTGTAGAGGCCACCATTCCAGTACTACAAATAAGTAAGAAGAAAGTATGGTCATTTACTCTTTCCACTACCAAAATTTGTGGTGAAGAATCAAAATGTAGGTATTCCCACCTGCAAAATAGTTGTAGCTAAAATATAAGCTGTTTAACATTCACTTTAATGTTAGCAACTTCACAAATGCCTTCTTCACAAGCCAGGGCCTTGTAGAAAGCCATAAAAGGGAAGGAATATAATTCCGTTTGCTGGCACTTACTGAAAAGCTAAAATAGAAGAGTCACAGAAATCATATTTGCCAGCTCTAACTAAAGGAGTTGTGAAGCATCATCTCAAAAGATTGTAAGTTATCGTAAAAATGCTGTAGTTACTGCATTATGAACTACATTTTATATAAGTTGAAACTTTTATTTAGCTGAAAATTATTTAGAGCAACAAACAACAAAACATAGAAAAGTGTACCTATGTTTTTCAAAAATATTCCATACAGTGATATGGAACACTTTAAAATTTAGCTCTGAATTGAAATGTGATCATTTTTATTCACTGGTGACAATTGGAACTTTCCCAAAGATAGTTTCCAACTATGATAATATAGCTTTCAAGTGATGACTTTGAAATAATTCACTTCTTTTTCTGATTGTGATGGACTGGAAAAACAATAAAACTCTATGCTGTTTATGTCTTAAATTCCAAAATTTTTTTTTTGCCTTGAAGGTTATTTTAATTTTACTGAAGTGTAGTTGATTTACAACGTTTTGTTAATTCTGTTTGTGTAGCAAATTCAGTTATAATATATTCTTTTTCACATTCTTTTCCATTATGGTTTATCATAGAATATTGAATACAGTTTCCTGTGCTATATATATAGTAGGACCTTGCTTATTTATTCTACATATAATAATTTCCATCTACTAATCCCATCTCTCAATCCCTCCCTCCTCCATTCTCCTTCCCCCTTGGCATCCACAAGTTTGTTCTCCATATCTGTGGTTATATTTCTGTTTCCTGGATATGTTTGTTTGTGTCTTATTTTAGATTCCATGTATAAATGATATCATATGGTATTTAGTTTTCTATTTCTGACTTACTGCACACAGTATGACACTCTCTAGGTCCATCCATGTTGCTGTTAATGGTATTACTTCATTTTTATAGCCGAGTAGTATTCCACTGTATATATACATACCACTTCTTTATCCATTCATCTTGATGGACATTTACACTACCATGTATTGGCTATTGTGGACATTGGAGTGTGTATATCTTTTGAATTATAGTTTTGCCTGGATATATACCCAAGAGTAGGATTGTTGGGTCATAGGGCAACTCTATTTTTAGGTTTTTAAGAAATCTCTATACTGTTCTCCATAGTAGCTCCACCAATTTACATTCCCACAAACAATGTATGAGAGTTTCCTCTTTTCCACATCTTCTCCAACATTTGTTATTTGTAGACTTTTTAATGCTGTCCAGTATGAGGTGATACCTCATTGTTGCTTTGATTTGCATTTCTCTAACAATTAACAATACTGAACATCGCTTCATGTGCATATTGGCCATCGGTATGTCATCTTTGGAGAAAAGTCTAGAAATTCTGAATTTTTAAAGCAGACTTTGACATGAGAAATTTAACTAAAACACACAGTAAGAACTGGCTTGGTTTTTACAATAAGTTGTTCCTCTCTTTTAAAATGGCTCATTGGCTATGACTTAAGTAACATAACCCTTTTAAATATATGTATATGTGTATAGAGATTGGCAGAGATTTTGCAAAATTCATCAACTTTGAACTACAGATATATATATGGAATTGTGTATTACATAGGGAAAATTTGAATAACATGCCACTCAGTCAGAACTCCCCCAAATGAGTGTCAACTATGGGTCTTTTTGCTATTGTTTTAATAATGCCCACTTCAGTTCACCTGAAAGAATGACTCCTTGTATTGACTACTGAATTATGTCATTATATTCTTTCTGGATTTTCAGTGTAAATTTTATAGAACTATTTTTAATTCCTTTTATAGTTACAACTTTTCAATCTGTGTAATATCCAAGGGAACATAACAAGAATATAAATCAATTTATATCTCTCTGTTTTTCAAATATAAAACTAAACTTTTCTGACATTTTTTCTGAGATTGCTTTTATACTATCTGAGAAACAAATTTATCTTCAAATTTAATTAAAAAATAAAGCCTCTTGCCAAATATGGAATTAGCATTTTTTTCTTTTAGAGAACTTTGTTCCCTGTAAGAACAATTTCTACTGTTGAGGTTCTCAGTCCCAAAATAGCTTTAAAGTGGAAAGAGAGGTTTTTAAGGAACCTAAATACTCATTTTCTGTCTTAACTGAACTTACAAATGCCTCTCTCCTTCCATCTACAACCTTCACTCACAAATGTCTCAATAAGCCCATCACACACTATTTCCTTCCTGGATCAAGAGTTTGTAGTCCATGGCTGAGGCAATGCAAATGTTATGCAAATGAGTCCTGGGATACATGTTAATAAAAGGTATAAAATGCAATGTTATGAGCCAGCTGGCTTCTTTGTCTCCTATTACATATTTGCAGAATAGGTTTAAACAATGGATGAATTTACATGTAGCTTCATGCTCTGTAGGGAAATACAGTTGCTTCAGTATGAATCTCAGGGACGGGGAAGCCTGGTGGGCTGCCATCTATGGGGTCGCACAGAGTCGGACACGACTGAAGTGACTTAGCTTAGCTTAGTATCAGATCAGGTGAAACATGATGCCTTCAAACCTAGAAGAGAAAATCTTGACCTTGTCTCCTTCTTTATTTTAGTGGTTTGGCTCACCAAAGACAAACACCCTTAAACTATTTGGGAAGTAGGTTCTTTCATCAGTTTGGGGGCTTCTCTAGACTTCTGCTTCATGTGCTCTCTGACTCTGGCTGTGATGTTTCCTGGTGTACGACACTTGAAAAGATAAAAATCTCTGCTTTCACTCCTGCATTTTCTTATCACACAAGGAATTTTCTCCCAGGCTCAGTTGCCCATGCATTTTATTTTTCTTTTCTTGGCTTTCTACCCATGATATTCCTTAACCTAATTTACTGCTTTGAATTTCTATGTTGAAGACCACTCATTTCCTGTACATTTCCCTCTTCACTTTTCACTGCATCTATCAATGCTCTGATGACCACTCTTTTAAAAAGATGAGAGAATAAGATATAAGTAGAAACCAAAGAGTCATTTTAAATCTAAAATAAGAAAGTCACTGATGTTAACATCTAGTTGGGATAAATTATGGACATTACACCTTGCTGGTGTGCATGTGCTCAGTTCTGTCTGACTCTTTTGTGAACCCCCTGATGGCTCAGATGGTAAAGAATCTGCCTGCAGTATGAGAGCCTTGGGGTCAAGCCCTGGGTTGGAAAGATCTCCTGGAGAAGAGAATGGATACCCACTCCAATATTCTTGCCTGGAGAATTCCATAAACTTTGTTTGGGCTTCCCTGGGGTCTCAGGTGGAAAAGAATCTGCCTGCAATGCAGGAGACTTGGGTTCAAGCCCTGGGTTAGGAAGATCCCCTGGAGAAGGGAATGGCAACCTACTACAGTATTCTTGCCTAGAGAATTCCATGAACACAGGCTACAGTCCATGGGATCTCAAGGAGCAACTAATGCTTTAACTTTCACATGGACTGTAGCCTGCCAGGCTCCTCTATCCATGGGGGTTTTCTAGGCAAGAATATGCTGGTATGAACACTCAAGTATTCAAAAATTGCATACTACTTTATGATCATAATTTTTAAAATGTAATTCTGACTCTTAGACCTCTTCCCATTAAGATGACAGGAAATTTATCTCCAGGCTTCTTCAGCCCTCCTTCCCTTCCCTTTTCACACCTCTTCCAGGCCCCAGAATTGTATTAGTAGAAAGAAATCAAACGAGATGAAACGGCAGTAACAAGTGATACCTTTAGAAGAATTTTCTCCTCCCTACTCCAGTATTCTTGCCTAGAGAATCCCATGGACAGGGGAGTCTGGCAGGCTACAGTCCGTAGGGTAGCAAAAGAGTCGGACACGACTGAAGTAATTCAGCATGTAGGCACATGCACATACTATTTAGAACCATCTGATTGTTGATCCTGCTTTGACAGACAGTGTTTTCAACAGAAACCGTAAGTTTTTATTTTTGTGTGAGTTGTCCCAAACTGTAAACGCTTATTTAAATGATGCTGTTTATATAAAACACAGCTTTTGAGTCAATTCAACGCAAAGGCCACCATTTTACAACTTCTCCTTGGACTTGATAAATGTCATAGGGCACTTGCCAGTAGGATACTTCTGCTTTCTGCCCTGACTAAAGGCAAGAGGCAGATTGGCTACCTGTTTCTTTACTTTTGGGGACCAAAGGGCTCAATGGAGATATTAACTCACAGCCTCCACTCTAATATTCTGTAATTTTAACTCACTACATTAAGACTTCTGGATTTTTCTGATACTAAAGGCTATGCAGCAATAATAAACTAATTATATCTAATAATAAACATTGCATGCACTATAATTTAAAAATTATGACTGAAGCAGAGTTAAACCATGCTTCCCTGGTGGCTCAGACAGTTAAAGCGTCTGCCTACAATGCAGGAGGACCCGGGTTCAATCCCTGGGTTGGGAAGATTCCCTGGAGAAGAAAATGGCAACCCACTCCAGTGTTCTTGCCTGGAAAATCCCATGGATGGAGGAGCCTCGTAGGCTACAGTTCATGGGGTCGCAAAGGAGTCAGACATGACTGAGTGATTTCACTTTCACTTTTCAAACCATGATTTATAGTGATGACCTTAGTTTTGCCATCAAAGTTATAAAAATGGAGCACTGCACCAAAGCTATTTTAAAATGTTTTTAGTAGCTTAGTAGTCACAAAATTCATTAACTTCTAAGATTAGATTGATCTATATGATTTATGTACTAACATTTTTATTGAGGTACATTTGATGTACAATGTTATATAAATTTCAAGTGTAAAATATAGTGATTCACAATTGTACCAACCCTTTGAAGGAGCTACTTTAGTGGTTCATTTAGAGTGGTAGCAATCCAATTTTTTCTGAGGTGATACCAGAGATGAATAAGTTCTCTGTTTACACAGGTGACTTAGAATAAGGACTTAACCTATACAGTGTGTTTAGGGACAAAGCTACCAAATTAAAGTTGAGGGAAGGGGATTCAGGAGAGGGAGATGCTGACAGAGATTGTATATACAGCTATGACACGCTTTAGTAAGGTGTTTTTTTTTTAATGTGTTTATTTATGCCAGATCTTAGTTAAGGCATGCAGGATCTTCAGTCTTCATTGCTACGTGGCAATTGCTAGTTGTGGCAAGTGGAATCTAGTTCCCTGACCAAGGATCAAATTCCATCCCCTGCCTTGGGAGTGTAGAGTCTCAGCTACTGGACCACCAGGAAGTCCCCTGACATGCTTTAGTGTTAATACTGAAATTATTGTCTTAGGTGTAAATGTAAAATAAGATAACAAAGCACCAGCAGAGTGCCTCTGAAATAGCAAGTGTACAATAAAGTTTTAATAAAAGGAAATAAAAGCCTTTGCATATCAGATGGACCTGGAGAAAGTTTGGCATATTGGTTTATTCCTTGCAGAGATTATATAACTCTAACACTATGGGGAGCATGTTAATAAAAAGAGATACACTAGAGGCTGGGACCTCAATGTATGATGTGCTTCAAAAGTCCAAGCAAGAGCTAATCAGTGAAGTTTGAATCTGGACACGGAGGATGGGAGGAATGGAAAACCAAAATTGAAGAGATGTAGAGTAAAATGGATAGTTTGGTATGGACGATATAGAGAGTGATTTGGGAACGGTAGACTAGCCATAGAAGTCTAAGTTTTAAAGACTGACTGGTTAGGAGAATGTAGTTTCCCTTAATCAAAATTTTAGTAAATGAAGGGTTAGTTTCAGAGGCTCTACAATCTGTTCTATCTTGGTTAAATCACATCATCAAGCTCTACATCTTAGAAGTCTCCACTGAATCCTTGATACAAATGGGACAGATTTTAACCTCTCCTGGTCTAAAAGTCCTTCAACATATGACCTTCACCAATCCCTATAAAACACTTTGAATGCTTGATATTCTACATCTACTCACATACATTAAGTTTTTCTAAAACTTGCCAGAGAAGTGCCCCAGGTATACTGTCTCTATCTTCCACACTTACCTTCCTCTTTTTCATGCAGCAAATGCATGCTAGTCCTAGAACCGGCACTAAAGATGACACACGGCTGTAGTTGTTCCCAGTTCTCCCCAGTAGAGCAGATCACTCTTTTTCTCTCTGTCATGATAGCTCTTGCTCATAACTTCAGTAGGATGTTCTAGTCTATGGGCTTCTGCATGTACTGCATATAGTCGTGATTTAAATATTTGTTGGGAGGACACTTTGGACATTTGAGGAGCAGAATGGTCTACAGTGCTAGATTAAAACTTAAGAGTAGTTTAGGGAGAGGCACTGGATATGGGGATTTGTTTATCTGGGAGAAAACTGTTCCAGTACACCAGTGGGAGGAAGTCTAGGCTCTCAGTTGCTAGAAACAATGCCAGGGAAAGAAGAGGGAGCAGAAAGAAAAGACCATCTTTTAAAAGTTTAATTACGAAGTAACTGAGAAAGAGGATGGTCTTTTTTAAGTTGAAAGCAAAACTGAGGAAAACTTAGCTTAAGTTTGGTGACAACTTGGGCCTTCATTTACCAAGGGAAGGAGGAAATTAACTGAAAGAAAGAAAATGAGGATAAATTAAAGGAACTAAAAGAAAATGTGTGCAGAAGATGGGGAATATTTGGCTTAAAAATATGGATGGAAAGTTTAGCACAGGAAATGGAGAGATCTTTCTTTTTATCTAAAACAAGGGTAAGAAAGGAGAAGAGTTTTAGAGAGGAGAGAAATGGAGAATTCGTATTAATTGGCCTAAATCTTCTCCCTGCTTAGAGGGAGATAATCAGAAGTAAGTTTTAGGTAACAAATAATAGTTAATAGAAAAGAAACCAATAAAATCACAAAAATACTATTGAGAAACTCTGAAAACCCAGCTGATGTCAGGGAGCATAAATTTCTTTTCTTTATAGTACACATCACTATGCAACATTCTTTAGCAGTATGCTGCCATGGAATAGGAGTGGAGAGAACAGACTGTGGAATGTGTCTGGGATTGGGAAAGAGAGGGAAGGGGCTAATGAAATGAAAGTTTAATTGACTCAACACAGGATCTTTAAGTGGGTGATGAGGCCACAAAGGTAGTTGGCTTTCTTATACCTGAGGACAGCACAAAGGGGTTGGAAACCAAGAGTCATTATGGGCACAAAGCGACAAATTCCACAGGAGTATAAGAGCTCATGATGTGAGAATAAAGATGTTGTGGACTGAGAGGCAGGTTTCAGACTTTGATATCTTGAAGGACCAGTTCTGGGTAATGACCAGGGTGTCTCTGCCTGAGATGGAGAGCTGGGCCAATCTGTTTGGAAGGTTCACTGATGAATGTGGTAGTGGGACAAGAAATGAGAAGAGATGGAGTTCAGTCCAGGTGTTGGAGTTGTAAAACCTGAATCTCTTGGAAGTCAATAAATGGAAGCTGTAAGAAACCAGTAACAACATGAGAGTCACAAAAGAAAGGCTTGATGAGTGATGATTATGGATTCATGGAGCCTGTGGAAGAAAGGTGAACAAGAGTAGCACTGGATCCCGTTAATTCTGCTTTGCGGGAGTAGGACAGAGGTGTCCTTTTGAGAAAGCAGAAGGAAGTGCTATTGTGAGGGAAACCTTTAGTAAAGATAAAGAGGGAGTGTCTAGCAAAAGTTTACATACATGAACGAATGTGTTCATAATAGACAGATGTTAAATATGTACTATACTTAACATAAGGTAAGTATAAATAACACTAAAAAAAATTGCCATTCAGAGGTTATCCATTTAAAAACATAAAATATTTAGCAATTAAGGATTTTGTAGCTAAGTGTGCTGCTGCTAGAATACTTTAAAATAAACTTACATCTCAAAATATCATATAACTAATAGATCCTAGCCTACAATTCATTTCATTATTGACTCATGCTTTACTTTAGATCATAATTTTTGGACGCTTAAAATTTCCTAGATTTCTTCAGTATACAATATAAAAGTTTTAAAGATAAAATAATTCATAGTAATTCACTAAATTTTACTGAGTATAAAATATATACCAGGTACTGTGCTATGAACTAAAAATGCTGAGAGAGCTCATCAGAGAGTATTTCCTTTCTTAGGAATGCTGAGGTTTCAAACTATTTTTCATTTAAGTGTTAGTATGCAATATTATTTAAATATATCAGAAAATTGGGTGGTATCTAAAAAATAGATTATTTTGAACTTTAACCTTCTTATTAATAGATACATTTATATAGTTGAAACATGAAAACAATACTGAAAGATTATAATGTTGTTTTAGAACATTAAATATAATAAAATTAGGTTGTCTATGACTTCTTGCATATAAGTCATAAATCTAAAATACTTCATCTTAATGCAAGTATTTATGCTCTGAGAAGAACTGCAAAATGTAGGTTTGTGTCTGACATTTTTGCAAATGTTTCCGTTTTAAAAACTAAATAAATATTCAGAAATTAGTTGTTTTGCTTAGAAAGTAGAGCATACCTCTAATGTCTTATGTGAAACTGCTTAAAGCTTTGTGATTTTTATATCATCTAAAGATTTACTATATTTTTACCTTCCAAGAGATTATAAATTAAGACACAAAGTCATTGAACCATCAAAGTAAAATGGTTTTGAAATGTAGTCCTTCATTGTGGTGAATATGAAAAGCAATCTTGTGCTTATAATATAATTTTCTTATTGGGTAAAAAGCAGGAAAACTATTTCATGGTTAAACAATAACCAAGCTGCTCATTTACCCTTTTCTGTCTTTTCGTAAAGTCACAGGTGTATGACTGCTAAATCACGCGGAGCCATGAAAAGGCACAGGACCAGCAGTGAGGCTCTATGACAACTGTTAGGAACTGTTTGCATCATCATGCTGGCCACTAACTCCATTAACTGGATTACTGTAAATTAAACCCACCATGTTTGCAAATTCTGTTGTATAAAGCAATATTTTCCCACATATTGAAAGAAAATTGCTAAACTAAAATGCTAATATTTCACTTTCTATAATTACTTTACTACTAAAGTTCCTCTAGTTCTGGGTATTCATTATCAAATTGGTATAATGAGCGTATTCAAATCAGTTTATATGTCCCCAAAACAGCTCTCAGTTTTAACTCTAGGCTACACTAAGAATCGGACACGACTGAGCAGCTTCACTCTCACATTTCACTTTCACGTATTGGAGAAGGAAATGGCAGCCCACTTCAATATTCTTGACTGGAGAATCCTGGGGATGGGGGAGCCTGTTGGGCTGCCATCTCTGGGGTCACACAGAGTCCGACACGACTGAGCGACTTAGCAGCAGCATACTTCCCCTAGGACTTCCCTGGTGGCTCAGACGATAAAGAATCTGCCTGAAATGAAGGATACCTAGGTTCGATCCCTGGGTTGGGACGATCTAAAGAAGGAAATGGCTACCCACTCTGGTATTCTTGCCTGGAGAATTCCATGGATAGAGGAGTCTGGCTGGCTATGGTCCTTGAGGTCACAAAAAGCTGGACACGACCAAATGACTGACAATTTTCATACTTCCTCTGCCTTTGAAAATAACTTGAGGGAAGTGTACAGAATGAGCATCATTTACTAAGGCTTTTTTAAAGCTCATAATTTATTTCAAGGAAAATGAAAATTCTCTGCTATTTTTACTAGTTAAGTGACTTTCAACGAGTGGCTAAAAATCTTTTTAAAAATGTTAAGATGCTTATTGTGAGCATTAAATGAGACCATGTTTGTACTCAACAAATATTAGATTCCAATTAGCTGATTGATATTTGGCTAAAAAGGAAATTGAGGCTGCAAAAGTACAGCAAAGAGGAAAGGAATTTAGTAGAAGAAGGAAGGAAAGAGGAGGAAAAAAAAGAGAAAAAGAGAGAAAGAAAGAAAGAACAATAAAAGGGAGAAAGAAAATACAGATAGTTTTTCTTTCAGATGCCCTTTACTCAGAGGATTAAGTAGACTTTTCTCACAAAATTTTTAATGTATATTTATTAATTTAGAAAGTGCTAAGAATATGTACATTTATTTAACAAAATACTACTTCAGTGGAAGAATTTGGATAATGCTATGAATCAAATTGCCAACATCCGTTGGATCATTGAAAAAGCAAGAGAGTTCCAGAAAAATATCTACTTCTGCTTTACTGACTATGCCAAAGCCTTTGACTGTGTGGATCCCAAAAAAACTGTGGAAAATTCTTCAAGAGATGGGAATACCAGACTACCTTACCTGCCTCCTGAGAAAGCTGTATGCAGGTCGAGAAGCAACAGTTAGAACCGGACATGGAACAGAACGCTGGTTCCAAATTGGGAAAGGAGTACGCTGTGTTTTGTCATCCTGCTTATTTAACTTATATGCTGAGTACATCACGTAAAATGCCAGTCTGGGTTAAGCACAAGCTGGAATCAGGATGCATTTGAGTCAGTTCTGATGAGGTGGATGAACCTAGAACCTACTATACAGAGTGAAGTGATTCAGAAAGAAAAAGATAAATATTATATTCAAATGCATATATCAGAGAAGGCAATGGCACCCCACTTCAGTACTCTTGCCTGGAAAATCTCATGGGTGGAGAAGCCTAGTAGGCTGCAGTCCATGGGGTTGCAAAGAACTGAACTGAACTGAGCAACTGAACTGAATGGATGCTTTATAAGCAACTGATGGATGCTTTATAAGATTTGAGTCTCATATCCTATTGTGTAAAATATTTTTAAAATAACCATCTTTCCTTATCAAAATCAACTTCATGTTGTATTTTTGCACAAAAAGTAGTTTTTAAATTTCTGACAACAGATGGAGTATAATAAACATGTTTGAATTTCTGTGCTTCACAAGAGACTTCTTAGAGGTGAACTGTGAATAAGGACCATTATTTATGTTCATTTCTCAGTGTGTGGTTTGAGAAAGAGGATGGAAGAAACTTGGCCAGGAAAGTGAGTCCAATACCTCTAATGTCCTGGAAGGAAAGAAAGAGGAAATGAAAGGAGGGGAGAAATCTCCCTTTGTCAATTTTCAGACATAATTCCAACCCTATATTTGCTAACCGCCTGTTTCTTGTCCTCTTGCTTAGTTCTTTTGTTATCGTGATCACTTATTGCTAGACACATCTTGATTCTCACTTACATCTCTAGCTTCAAACTTGACTCGAAACTGTCCTACTCTATTCTTTTCCTCAAAGATATTATGTGTTCACTTCCAGTAATGATTGTCTTGCACCCAAGGTCATCCACGTAGTGAAGCTTTCCACTTCAACCCACAAAAACTCAGTTCCTAAATCCCCCACTTATACCCTCACCACTACTGTAGAACCCCTCATTCTTTCCATAAAACCAAATACTCATAAGAAGACTATCTTTAGAAAAGATTTTTGATGGTTATGGAAAGTTCAGAGACTCTCTCTCTTTGCCTCAAAGCAGGAGTTAATTTAAATCATCTCGAACAGATGAAGTATCTTTCTCTTTCTCTCTTTCCCCAACCCATACCCCTGAAAAATAATGTCTGAAAGTGATTTGTGATTCAGCTCTTTCTGTAAGCTGGGCATTTGTAGTCACAAATTAAAAGAGTTTAATCAGTTGTGTTAAAAAAAAAAAAAAAAAACACCTTGGGATGAGGAGGCGCTTCCACTGACGAACCAGTCAAGATAAGCTCATCAAAGGGTCCATCAGGAGGAGGTAAGTTACACTGGAGATTACTAATGAGGATAGTTAATTTCTTCTTGCTCTTCTCCTGTCCTGTCACTTCCCAGGAAGGTTCAGAGAAAAAAGTCACACAGCTTTACTATAATTCATTCCAGCGACTCTCCTAGGCTTGTGGCTAAAAGCTAGTTCTTTTAAATGTCCATCTCCTTTCTTCCTATAGCATTTTATGTCCCCGTATACTTTTGCTGGATTCATGGCAGCTCTTCAGTCTCCCGGAGTTCCTGCCTAATGGTCTGCCACAGTGTTTGATGTATTCATGACCTCTAACTCATAGAAACCCTGTTCCTTCTGCCTTGCTGCCTTAGGCACAGTCTCGGGGTTGTCATCATTGTTCACTTTTCAAGATCTTCATTGTAGTTACCTGTATCCTTGTCTATATAAATTCAGGACTAAGATTGCATAACAATCTTAACGGCATAGGGAAAAAAAAAAGGGGGGGTCTTTTTATTTTCTTTTTCTCATGAAACAAACAAACAAAAAATCTGGAGAGAGTTACTGGTCATCAACTCAAAAATGTTAGGCCTTAGGTTTTTCTGATCCTCTTGACATTTGTGATCACAAGGTGTCTTCTGTAGCTTCAGTCCTCAGGTCCAAATTCCAGCCAAGACAAAGGAGGATGGGGAAAGGCCAAGCTGATTCAGCTTGTCTCTTTAAGGAGATTTTCCAAAGCTGTACCCAGTCATCTTTAGTTACATTTCACTGGCCAAAAAACAACTCTAGGAAAAATTAGAAAATTTAACATTCTAGGTAGGCTCATTGGCCTTCACACAAAAATTGTAGATTGTCTTAGGAAGGGGAAGAGGAAAATGAGTATTAGGTAAGGAACAAACAGTATATGCTATACTGTCCTTTCTCTCCTGCTGGATCATAAACCATTTTCACAATGGAAAGCACACAGGATTTTTAATTAAGAGCTCTGAGTGTGATGGCTTATTTTGTATGGCAACTTGGCTAAGCCATGATACCCAGATATTAGGTCAAATACCTGTCTGGATGTCACTGTGAAGGTATTTCCTATATGTGATTAACATTTAACTCAGAAGACACTGAGTGAATCACTTTCCTTAACGTGGGTGGATATCCTTCAATCAGTTGAAGGCCTTAATAGAAAAAGACTGAAGTCCCCCAAGGAAGAGGGAATTCTGCCTCCAGACAGCCTTCAGATTCGAGCTACAAAATCAACTCTTCCCTGAGTCTCCAGTTTACTTGCCTCCTTGCAAATTTCATATTTGCCAGCCCCCTCCAATTACTACACACACTCATACACACATTCTATTGTTTTTGCTCCTCTTGAGAACCTTGACTAATACACTGGTCTTGAGTTTGGGGTCCTAGACTTATTAGTTGGTTACTAGTTGGATGACTTCAGGCAAGATGCCTAGGGCTCAGGGTTAGTTGGACTAAATCAGGAATGTTAAGGCTGTGCTCTGAACACATTTAACAGGTTTGTTTATGGTGGGTGGGGAGCGAGGAATCTTGGACTTTCTCATTTCTATATTCTTGTTTAAACTGCACTTTTATTTCTATTTAGTTGTTTTTTTAAAGCTGAGCTTCTCCATTAAATTCCACTTGAAGAAGTGAATCTACTGATTAAAATAACACACCAAGTGGAAATCAACTATACTTTGATTTAAAAATTTTTAAAACAGGGATCTTGAGTCTCATTCCAGCTCTAGCAAATAAATGTCATAATTAAATGGGCTCAGCTGGAGACATGGCATCTCAAACTGGTGGGACTAGTTGGAACTATGGCTAAAGGAACTGATTCTTAAAGTAGATGAGCTCCCCCAAAGTATCAATGCCCCAAATAACCATGCCCTAGGAAGAGTTGTGAACCTAGACTAGATTATTGTAAATATACAGTGGGTTCAATCTAATGGACAAGGGATACTTACAGATAGTGGTGACAGTGGAAGTCAGGTAGATTACAGTGTCGTAGGTTAAAACCATTGTTTAATTTAATCTGAGGCTATACAGTTAATTGTTTGCCTCTCCACCTGAGGTGAGGGAAATGCTCCTGAAATACTCACTCCTGACCAGCCTGCTTCAAGAACAGAGGGATTCATCTTGATGTGCAAACCTCTTTCATCATGGTGAGCCTGGCTCCAGCAAGTAAGGTCTGATACTAGACCAGTAACCTTGTTATTGTCTAAGATGCTTTGTTTACAGGAGATACTCAACAAAACTATGGTAAAGAGATAAGTCCTCTGTAACACTGCAGCTCCAAATGTGAGCCTAAAGACTGGCACAGTATTAAATGTAAAAAACATTATTTCCATGTTCTTCAGGAGACGTTTTCATTAAAGTTTAGGAGATTGTTTGCCCCACAACCCACCAGAGAAAAAGTAGATCTTTGTTATCCAGTTGTAAGAACATTTCTGGAGAAAGACTTAAATTAACAGGAGAATTGGTATGTAGCGTTTTAAACCATCTTACCATGCTACATGAAAATATTTCTACAAAAAGAAAAAAAAACATTTTATCATAATATGGTGAAATATAATACAAGTAGACTTCATTATTGAAACTGATTGTATTATTGACCCAAATTAATTCTCTGTGAAATTTGACCAATTTGCTTCTTGCCTCTCTTTCACGATATTCTATAATAGCTTTAGGAGAGGTGGTTTTTCACAAAGGGTATCAGATATAGCTTAAAATTAATAATTTAACATTTTCAGCAGTATAAGTGATAAAGAGCACTTCCTTTTTTTTCTTTATAATTAGTAGTATCTGGTTTCAAATCCTGAGTCTGAATACTTACAAGCTGTGTGACTTTGGAAAATTGCCTAATCTCTATTAAGTCCCAGTTCCCTCACTTGTTAAGTAAGGGTAATATTCAATTCAGTTCAGTTCAGTTCAGTCACTCAGTCATTTCCACCTCTTTGCGACCCCATGAATCACAGCACGCCGGGCCTCCCTGTCCATCACCAACTCCCGGAGTTTACCCAAACCCATGTCCAGTGAGTTGGTGACCCTAATCCTTCCCAGCATTAGGGTCTTTTCCAATGAGTCAACTAGTCACATGAGGTGGCCAAAGTATTGAAGTTTCAGCTTTAACATCAGTCCTTCCAATGAACACCCAGGACTGATCTACTTTAGGATGGACAGGTTGGATCTCCTAGAAGTCCAATGGACTCTCAAGAGTCTTCTCCAACATCATACTTCAAAAGCATCAATTCTTCGGTGCTCAGCTTTCTTCACTGTCCAACTCCCACATCCATACATGACTACTAGAAACACCATAGCCTTGACTAGATGGACCTTTGTTGGCAAAGTAATGTCTCTCTTTTTCAATATGCTATCTAGGTTGGTCATAACTTTTCTTCCAAGGAATAAGTGTCTTTTAACTTCATAGCTGCAGTCACTATCTGCAGTGATTTTGGAGCCCAAAAATAAAGTCTGACACTGTTTCCACGTACCCATTATCTGATAGGGACTGATTTTAAAGATTTTATAAGGAAGTTTGTGTAAAATAGTCAATACTTATGCCTGGCACATAATGAAAATTTGGTGTTAGTTAAAATTTTTTCACTTTGAAACAAAATGAAGATTACACTTAATAGATATAAATCATCTCTAATTTCTAAATGAAAGTGGCATCTTGTAGGTGCTAGCAATTACAATGATCTCTTACTGACAATTTAAATATCATCTTGACAGTATCATTGTCTAAAATGATTCTGCTCACTCTGACTTTGGAGAAAGCTTCGCATAAGATGAAGTCATACTTCAGATCTATCAATGTAGGATCAGAGAGAAGACGAGGTCAGGAAAATCAGTGATGAAGGATGAGGAGGAGGAGAGAGGACTAGGGGGCAAAGGAGGGAGGCAGGTAGGAAAAGAAAGAGGAAGAAGGAGAGGGAGGTTTTGTAAACAGCTTAGGACAACTGGCTTCTGGGTAACTGGAACTGAATCCTCAAGCACTGGGGCTAGTTAACAATTGAACCTCTGCTCTCCCCTCCTTGAAGACCACTTCCGCTGAGCATCCCTGCTGTTTACACTCTTTTCCTCCTAGTAATAATCTCAAGGTTGTCTCAAAGGTTGTCTCTAGGTGATAGTCACAAGAGCTAGTTTCAAAACTGTTGTTTAGTTATTAACTCATGTTCAACTCTTTGTGACCCCATGGACTGTAGCCTGCCAGGCTCCTCTGTCCATGGGATTTCCCAGACAAGTATACTGGAGTGGGTTGCCATTTCCTTCTCCAGGAGATCATCCCAACCCAGGGATCAAACTGGTGTCTCTTGCCAAATAACTGGAGGCTGATAAATTGCGTCTAGTGTTATAATTTAGGAATTCAGACACTGTAAGATCACAATTAAGGAAAAATATGGGTAAGTTATGAAAGATGCTAAATTTACTTAGGAATCACCAAAGTAAAATTTAGCTCAATGACCTAAGGGTAAGCTTGGAATTTCTAAGTACTGTGAAATAAGGCAACTATTTAGCTTTTAGTCAGTCAATGGGCTTAAAGCTAAGAGCAAAATCAGAAAGACTGCCAACTGGCAAGAGAAGTTAAAACCAGGGCTGGTTGAGGTTACCTGGTTACATCAGTGAGGAGACAGTAGGTCTCTCAGGAAGACTGGCACCATTGGCATTTATTCAAGCAGAGGAATAAGCTGAAAAATCTGAAACTCCTATATACTTCAAGAGCATCTTCATCAATACCTCCAGTCCATTCTGCTGTGGTAGGAAGTCTGTCTCTGTCTATTTAGCTTTAATCACTACACTATTAGCATTACCAGAGTTGCTCAAAAATCTATATTTAACTAATGTATACTGTGCACTTATTCTCTTCATTCTTATTCTATTATAAAAAGCAGTATCCATTTTAACTTTACATCTGTAACTAAGGATATAAGGTTTCTATTTTTCAATTTTTTTCATTTAGTGTCTTTTGTCCTAGTGCAAGCTCTTTATCTTAGCCAAGAAGAGTGAAATGCTCAGTAACTGAGGAAAACAGTTTCAGACCAAGTGGATGTGTTATCTTGGGAAACCCTCAAGAAAGAATTTTGTAACATATTAAAAAACAGTCTCAAACTCCAAGTATTAAATAATAACTTTCAAAGTTTCTTGCATGAAAAATTCATATATATGCCATTCTTGTTGTTATTTTCCTTATATCTATTTTGAGTGATAATGTGATGAATTGGAAAGAACATTCATTATTGGGCGACACAAACAATGTTTGAATCCTGATTCTCCTACTTACTCTATTTGTAACCTTGAGTAAATGACTTGACCTCTTGGAGTATAGTTTTCTCTTCTATAAAAGTAAGATGCTGCCCATTTTGGAGAACTGTTAGAATGAGATGAGAAAAATGTATGGATAGATCCAGCACATGATAAGCATTCAATAAATTATTGTTTTGTTATCCTTATTATCACTAACCATATTTTTTTCATATTGTCAAATAACTCTAAGATATGGGTGATTTTGCATATGTTCTATGAAAGTATCATATTTCATACTTTTTACTAATTAAAGAACATCTGTTATTGGACCAGCCTCTTGAAAAGATAATACTCTTAAAGCAGAGAATTTATAGAATTTATGGGGTGGGAACAGTGGTGGCGGTTAGTTATTTTTATGTCAGAATTGTGGTGCTCAATTTTTTTAAAGAAATATCTGTCACTTAATAAATGGAAAGTAAGACACAATTCTTACCCTCAAGAAAAATAAACCTAGTGTGGAATATGGACAAAACACAGGGAAGAAAATCCCAATGAGTGCAGTAAACATGACCCCAAAGGGAAGAGAAAGATAGACAGGTGGACCAGTAAAAGCTTTGATGGTCATGAAAAGATTTAACCTTGGGACAATGGGGAATGAGGGGAAGAGAAGAAATTTCCAGTAAGAGAACCAGCATGACAATAGATGCAGGGAACTGGGGCATGTTGGGAATAAAAGGGTACTTTCTTCCCTGGGGAGTCAGATGGTAAAGAATCTGCCTGCAATGCAGGAGATCCAGATTCAATCCCTGGGTTGGGAAGATCCCCTGGAGAAGGGAATGGCAACCCACTCTCATATTCTTGCCTGAAAATCCCATGGACAGAGGAGCCTAGTGGGCTACAATCCATGGGGGTCACAAAGAGCCAGATATGACTGAGCAACTTTCAATTTCATGCTCTATGTAAAACAACTTTTCCCAAACTCTTTTAATAGCTCAAACATTTTTTCAAACAACATTTTATGCAGAAAATACTAATTTGTAAATACTTTAAAGTAGTAAATTAGTTATTCTCTAACTTCAAATTTAGCACAGTTACTCCTATAATGTCTGGTCTAATGACATGTAGACATTTGAATCCCAGGATAACAGACAATAGTTGCGGTGTCAGCATCCATTGCACTTAGACCAAAATGTCAAGTAACTTCTGAAGCACATCTTTCGTTCATTTGGATTCCAGAGAATTCATTTGAAAAACCAGTGGGATAGAGGGATTTAAAGTACAGCCTGACAGGTGTGTCTCGACTCAGTTAAAAATGGGAGCCTTTGAAGGTTTCTTATTGTGGGAATGACATAGAATAGCACTGCTCTAGAAAGATTAACCTTATCAAATAAATAGGATAAACTGGAAGAAAGAAAGATTAGTGATAAGGAAAACTTTCAATTATCAGACTGTTGAAATAGTGCAAAGGTGGCTGAACCAGGACCCAGAACTAAGGTGGGTGGGATTGAGGTGTTCATTCGCATTCTAGCTTAAACTAGAACTCTGTTTTCTAATAAGGGAACCCTACTTTAATTCCACAATCTTAATGGTACTCTTGGTATTACTACTTCTACATCAACATATAAATTTTGTTAGTGCTTAAAATTTTCAGTCTTTGGAAATTAACTGTCATATAAGAAAAAAACATTTTATAATTACTATTCTGGAGGTGGATTTTTAGAGTAGTTTTCGGTTGGAAATGCTGATCTGAAGATTTTTCTTCTTTTTCCTTTGGAGTTTTAGTTCTCTAGCCCTTGGTCCCATAAAAATGCTTAGATTATTTTTTTCTAATTACTCTTAAGTTACTCAAATAAATATAAATTGCATATCACTACTTAATTTTATAAATTTTTCAATAACTTGGTTTCAATGAGTCAAACCCTTTAATTTCTGTTTTTATTTTTTTGTTACATAAACTTATGAACTTATGACAGAATCTTAATTTTCCTTAAAATCTTTCCTGAAGAGTAAGATCTTCTGACACTGGAATCAGAGTGCAGAGAGGAAAGATTTTAATAATTTTCTTGCAAAGCTTTATAAATAAGCAGACATTTTGAGTATGTAAATCCTATGTCCGAAGGTTTTATAACACCTTATTTATCAATTATCACCAATAAAAGTAATATTTCATATAAGTAAAAAATTCTAAATAGTGGAAGCTTATCACTTTAGATGCCTTCTTTTCCCATTTTGATCACTTGTAAGGGAATCTTTTAAAACGCATTTCCTATTGGCTTGGTATTGGAATGGCAGTATGATTCAAATCTTAATGCCCTTTTTCAAAATTCAGAATCCTTTCTGGTTCATATTCAGCCACTTCGACTTCCAAAGTGCCAGATTTCTTCAGATTTCTCATTTGTTATCACTAGTCAGCCTTTATGGATGACCAAAACAAACAAGAAAGGAACACGAGAATTTGTCACATTACATATAAAATAAAAGTCAAAATAAATGATGATCATAAAAACTACCTGTGGCAACCATATAGCCCTCAGAAGTATTTTACTTGTATCCTTTATATTGACTCCAAATGGGTAAGGTTTTTGAACAAGAATTATTAAGTTGACTATTAACTATAATTTTCTGGGACAGTCATAAACTTAAATATTTCAATTTGATTCTAGGTGATTTATATTAAAAGATACAGTAGGATAGGAAGAAGATAGAGAAAATATCCCAAAACATTAAATAAAGCAACCATTGTTTTTGAGAGTCATGGCTGCAGGAAATGGCATCTGCTCTGTGTTGGGTTTTGCTTGCTGTTACAGGGGAAATTTATTTTTCTGAGCAGATGCACTTGCACTCCCATTGCAGCCTACATCATCAAGTCATATTGTCTTACAGAATTTTTGTTTTAAGTCTATCTGCCCCTCTAGACTTAACAAAACGTTCCTAGGATTTCCCTGGTTGTCCAGTGGTTGAGAATCCTCCTTCCAATGAAGGGGACATGAGTTTGATTCCAATCAGGGGAGGATCCCACATGCAACAGGGCAACTAAGCGCATGCGCCACAACTGCTGAGCCAGCACTCTAGAACCGTCAGCCACAACTGCTGAAGCCCATGCACCAAGAGAATCCACCACGATGAGAAACCCATGTGTTCCAACAAGAGAGAAAGAGAGAGAGAGAGAGAGAGCGAGAGCGTGTGTGTGTGTGTGTGTGTTAGTCACTCAGTAGTGTCTGACTCTTTGCAACCCCAAGGACTGTAGTCTGCCAGGCTCCTCTATCCATGGGGTTTCCAGGCAAGAATACTTCTCCAGGGGATTTTCCTGACCCAGGAGATGAACCCACATCTCCGGCATTGCAGGTAGATTTTTACCATCTGAGCCCCCAGGAAGCCTGCAACTAGAAAATAGCCCTACTTACTGCAACTAGAGGAAGACTGTGTGTAGCAATGAAGACTCAGTGCAGCCAATAAATAAATGAATAAATACTATTTTTAAAAAAGTAATATATAAAAATTTTTAAATTTAAAATTTTTATTTTAAAATGTTTTAAAATCCTAAACAGAAGAATATGCCTATTTTATAGACACAAATAGGTGCTCAGTATGCACTTACTTTCTGGTTATAACTGAAAAGAATACTTAAGATCAGTACAAAACCAGACAGATGCAAGAAACTGAAACAATTAGGAATAATTTACACTTTCTGATTCTAGTCCCTGAGGGAATCTGCTATATAAAAACAAAAACAAAACAAAAGAGCAACTTCTGCCAAGCCTTGCATTTTATCTTTATCCCAAACTTCCAGTCTCCTTTTCCAGCATTTCTGGATAATGCTTTAATGATTCTCTGCTCCAAGCAAGACATTCTCTGTGTTCATCACAGGCACCATGTAAGTTCTCTTCTATACCTTCTCTGAACTCTTTCTGACTCTGACTGGCTGACTGTCAAGTAATTGAGACAGAGAGGAAAGACACTGAATATGGTCATCATTTTTAATTTGAAATCAAAATGACAAGGTGGGGCAGATAATCCCAACAGTAACTCCTTATTATCATTCCCAGTATATGTTTTATACAGAACTAGGTCTTGTTCGCATCCTTTATTATCCTGATAAATTACTTTTAGATTCACTTAGTAGCCATGTAACAATGTGACAGTTGGCCCATAAAGAAGGCAGGGTGCTAAAGAACTGATGCTTTCCAACTGTGGTGATGGAGAAGACTGTTGAGAGACTTGCACTGCAAGAAGATCAAGCCAGTCAATCCTAAAGGAAATCACCCCCTGAATATTCATTGGAGGGACTGGTGCTGACACTGAAGCTCCAATAATTTGGCCACCTGATGCGAAGAGCCAACTCACTGAAAAAGACCACACTGGGAAAGACTGAAGGCAAAAGGAGAAGAGGGCGGCAGAGGATGAGATGGTTGGATGGCATCATCACTTCAAGGGACATGAACTTGAAACTCCAGGAGATCGTGAAGGACAGGGAAGCCTGGCGTGCTGCAGTTTATAGGGTCTCAAAGAGTCAGACATGACTTAGCAGCTGAACAATAACAACATATTTTAAGGACATAAAACTGAAGTTCAGAGAAGTTAAGTAGCATGTCCAAGGGCACAAGAGAACATTACAGATTCAGGACCTATGCCAGGTTTATCCCATAGTGCTGCAAACAGCATCCTCTTATTTTCTTCTGGTTTCCTTTCTTTGTATGGAAGTTTACGTTTTCACGGGCAACCTGGCATTTTCATGAAAACTTTCCCTGACAAACTGTTCTCTTTAGTTGCCAAAGCCCTTTTCCTTCCAGGCTCTAAACCTAGAAGAATTAACCTATTAAATTACAAGTAGCTACACATGGAAACCAGACTCACACACAGCGGCCAGAAATTTGCATTTCAGTAATAAACTTCTGGCAAAGTGAAATTTTTCAGGAACATGCTGGGATTTCAGCACTGTGACCAGATTCTTGGAAGGTATTGGGGGGCAAAGACATTTACTAGAGATCTATCAAAGACAGAAGTTGTTAGCTTAAGTTTGTACAATCTAATGTCTTCCAGTTGCAGGATAACTACTTATAGTTAATATTAGTGATAGTGGAACAATTGTTTTTGTTTTTGTTTTTAAGCAGGGAAGGCTGTGGGTGGAAACAGTTGATGTCTCTGTGTTTAATGTGTGGATTGAACAGGAGAGATAAACCCTTAGTCGTAAAAAGGCAGACAGGAGGACATGGCAATTGAAGAAATATTACAAGGAAAACAAACACACTAGATATTATTTTCAAAGAGTAACAATTTCCTTATCATGACAAGAGAAAGAAGGAGAGTAAGATTTCATGCTTATAGATGACAAGCAATTTTCTTCAATTTATAACATTTCTCTAGTACAGCACTGTCCAGTAGAATTTCTGTAATAATGAAAAATTTTTTACATCTCAGCTGTCTAATAAAGTACCTGCTAGCCACTTGAAATGTAACTAGCGGTATTGAGAAAATTGCTTTTCAAAATTTCAGTTAAATTAAATTTAAATAGCCTCATGTGGCTAGTAGCTACCATATTGGACAGTGCAGCAGGCAAAATAGAAGCTTTCTCTATGTTTCGTTCCTGTCAAATAGAATAAGATGAGTTTTCTTAAATTTGTATTTTTTTTCCTGAGTATTATAAAGGATTTGGAGTTATATTGCTGGTTGTTGTTGTACTAGTTAAGCTGTGTCCGACTCATTGAGACCCCATAGACTGTAGCCAGCCAGGCTCCTCTGCCCATGGGATTTCCCAACAAAATAACTAGAGTGGGTTGCCATTTCCTTTTCCAGGATATCTTCCTGACCTAGGGATCGAACCTGCATCTTCTGCAATGGCAGGCACATTCTTTACCACTGAGTCACCTGGGAAGCTCATATGAGCTCTTTAGTAGTTCACAATTAACAAATATCACTAGGAACTAATGGTGTGTATGGGGCAGAGTTAGACAATTATTGCATCTTTTTAAAAATAAATATGCCCTATGAATTTTACTAGTCATAATTGTCACTGGTAGCTTACAATTTCTAAGTTTATTAGATGCTTTCTTCTAAATAAAAGGGATAAAATAGATTATTGTATAAGTAAACTTACAGAGGAAACTCTGAAAAGAAAAAAATAATTTCAGGTGGGTGGAAGTTAGAGGGAGGTCATAGGCAACTTCTAGTTTTCCAAGTTTGTGTCACATACATGCAAAGAAGAATTTGGAGTAAAAAACAATTAGATATGTATGAGTAATAAAGTGGGACAAAGTTAAGTCAGATTCTGTGTCTTCCTTGGACACTCTTCACGAGCAATATTACCATTAGTATTTATAATAACACCATCAGAAGAATGAGTGACTGATTTACTTTTAAACTCCAGAATATTTTCTCTGATGGTTGGTTGTTATATTAGATGCAGTTACATCTGGTATTTTATGTTTCATTTCAACACAATGGGAAGAATTCTAGGGCAACAGAGAAAGGCAAAGGTGTTTAGATAAAAGTACAAATAATAAATTAGTTAAAAATTCTTATTTTATTCATTCTTAAATGTCATCACTTTTTAATAGTTTTGAACCTGGGTATTGATGATATGGTTTTCTACATTTATGAAATTAGTTAGAATTTTTTAAAGTTCCAGAAATATTAGAACTGACAAAGATCTTGGAAATAATTAGTCTCAACCCCATAGAACTAAACCTCAGTTTGAAGTTAACATGACTGGTTGATGGCAGAAACCAGTGTAGAGGTCAGTACATTCAGCTTCCCCATCCAGGGCTCCTTCTACTCTATCTGACACCTCAGCCACAATTAACACTCTAAGTGACCTCACCAGAGTCTGAGATGACAATCTCAATATACTCATGTGGATAATGAGATCATAGGTTGAACACTAGGCAACACGTACATCTCTGGACTTTTTTTCCTCTGCGTCACATGATCTTTCCAAGTCCCCATACTGAAATATGTCCTGACTTAAATACACTGCTAAGCTCCCAGCTATCTGCCTCTTTCAAAAACATGCCCTACCATCTAACAAGAAATAAGCATCTCCCAGCAAGTTTGAGCCAGGTGGAAATGTTACATAAAGATAGAAGATACATCTATTACATAAAGACAGAGGATAGATAGACATATGTCAGTGATACACATTCTAAAATAAATATGTTTTAAATTTTTTTCTGTATTTCCTTTAGTTGTTTAAAATCATGTTAGATAAAATATTTTAGATAAAATAGTTTTCCATACCCTAGTTCAAACTTACTGCTAATTTATGGTTATTTCAAAATATTTTATCAAAGTGGCTGAGTCACTTAAAACACCTAGAATATGGGTTATGTCAGACATTATTTTATTCATCCAGTTAAAATATTTTGAGGAAAAATCATGTGGAAATAATCAACTTTTTTTTTCTTTAAACTCACCTGGTTGCTGGTGCCCAGTTGATAGCTCCTGCTTAGTTAAGAAAAACAGAAAAATATTAAGAAAAAGAAAATATTAAGAGAAAGAGACTAGTAGTTCACTATGGTTAGTGAATTACTAGTCTCTTTCTCTTAATATTGTCAGGGCCCTGTGGCCCTCTTTTGTTGACTAAAGCCCATCTTTCCCACTTCTCAGCACAATAGATGCTCTAAGTCCTGTGACCTCCATACCCAACCTCTAGACTGTCTATTCACTATGATGGTATATTGCTACCTCAGCTCTTACCAGTTTCCTCATGACCAGGAAACTGGATATGATGCCATGTCCATAATAAAGAACAGATGAAGAGATATTGTATATCTCATATATATGTATATGTTATATATGTATATATATATATAAGGTAAAATATATATATATGAAGAGAAATTATGGATGTGAATTCATATCCATAATAAAGGACAAGTGAAGAGAGAGTAAAATGGAGGAGGAGAGGATTTACCGAGTAATATGTCTCTGATGCTGGGAGGGACTGGGGGCAGGAGGAGAAGGGGACGACCGAGGATGAAATGGCTGGATGGCATCACGGACTCGGTGGACGTGAGTCTGAGTGAACTCCGGGAGATGGTGATGGACAGGGAGGCCTGGCGTGCTGCGATTCATGGGGTCGCAAAGAGTCGGACACGACTGAGCCGACTGAGCTGAACTGAACTGAGTATCACCTGAGAAACTTTGAATACAAATGTACCACTAAAGAAGCATGGGCTTCCCAGGTGGCACTAGTGGTAAAGAACACACCTGCCAATGCAGGAGACGTAAGAACCACAGGTTCGATCCCTGGGTCAGGCAGGTCTCTTGGAGGAGGGCATGGCAACCCACTCCAGTGTTCATGCCTGGGAACTCTCATGAACAGAGGAGCCTGGAAAGCTGTAGTACACAGCGCAGCAAAGAAGTCAGACATGACTGAAGTGACTTAGTACGCAGGTGCTAAAGAAGCATAGCTTTATTCAGCATGTATAAGGAAGACTCTTCTGATGGAGTGACTAAAAATTGTAATATTGGCAAACGATCCTTAGCTTTCCTTTACCCTTCTCTCTGCCATCACCCATACTCCACATGTATCTCCAGTAAACATCTTTGTCTGTGTGTTGTGTATGTTTTTCTAGACTTTAGAATAAGTATTTTAATTTTGTTCATTGTTAATGTCACACTAAGAAAAATATGTCAATATTTAAAGTCAGTGTTAAGTATTTATACCTGTCTGTTGTGAGTCCTCGAGAGGCCAGTGGATGCTTCAGTTATTATCTCAGTGACGACCCTAACTCCATCTTCTTGTTCCCCTATCCCTGTACCTATCTCCATCCTCAAACAGCAGTTTCCAGCAACCTGCTTGTGTATGTGTTGGGATAGTTTTCACTGTGTTTTGGGCTTTTTTTTTTTTTTTTTTTTGCTTTGGAGTTATAAGCTTCATGGAACTGAATAATTTTCTCTATTTCTGTCTCCCACTCTGGTCTCCCTCTTTCATTCTGGGTCTTCTCTAAACTGCTTTATCTTGCCCCTCAGATCACTGAAGCTTTGTTTATATTTTTTAGTCTTTGACCTTTCTATATTTCATTTTTTACATTTGACAATTAATTTATTGAGGGATATGTATGCTTACATATAAATATTATTATTGTTCTGTTGCTAAGTCATGTCTGACTCTTGGACTGAACCCCATGGACTGTAGCACACTGGATCCTCTGTCCTCCACTATCTCCTGGAGAGTGCTCAGATTCATGTCCATTGAGTCAGTAACACTTTCTAACCATCTCATTCTCTGCAGGGCCCCTTCTCCTTTTACCTTTAATCATTGCCAGCATCAGGTTCTTTTACAAAGAGTCAACTCTTTGCCTCAGGTGGCCAAGGTATTGGAGCTTCAGCATAAGTCCATCCAATGAATATTTAGGGTTGATTTCCTCTAAGACTGATTGAGTTATCTCCTTGCAGTCCAAGGGTATATTTCATTTTAGATACCTTTTTTTCCCCCTTGTCTTTACTTTTACTGATCTCTTCTTCTGAAGTGAATATACTGCTGTCAGTTTTACCTAATGAATTTCTTATTCCAGATAGTTTAACTTTCATCTCTAGAAATTCCATTTTTATTTTTTATATCCTCTACTTGTCTCCTCATTATGTTGTTTTCATTTATGTCCTTGCGGATATGGAACATATTTATATTGGTATCTTAAAGTTCTTGTCACCAATGTTATCTTCTCTTTTATTTCTAAGATTCTTACCTTTAATTGATTTTTCTTTGAATTAAGGGTCAAATTTTTACCTTTTTCATAAAACTAATAATTTTTATCAGTTGTTGAAATTATGAATTTTAGTTTACTAAGTACAGAGTTTTGTTATATTCCTTGAAACATCGTTAGACCAGGTGCACATTTTAGAACTTTGATCCTTCAAGGTTCTTTTTAAAGTCATTTTAGGGAAAGTCTAGAATAAATTTTCTCTACTCTGGTTAAAGGGAACTCAACTCCCTTCTCTGTATGAGTTTTGGAAATTGTTCATCTTACAACTCCAATATACTTATTCTTTTCCTGGAAGATGTTCCTAGTCTGGACTCATGAGGCTTCATATTATTACTATGTGTTTAATACTCAACTACATACTCATAGAGATTCCTAGTCAAATTGTTAAGAGTTCTTTTTCTGTGTGGTTCCTTTAACTTGGATACTTTGTCCTGTATATTCTAACTGCTGCGGCCTTCTCAAATTGAGACATCAATGACGTGACTCAATGAGATTTCTGGGCTCATTTGGTTTCCCCATACCTGCATGGTAGCCCAGAAATTAGCTCCAAGCAAGATCAACTCATTTGTTTCTTTTCTCAGAGACCATTAGCTACATTGCCTATGGTCCAGTTTCTGAAAATAAATGTGCTCTATATTTTGCCCAGTTTTCTAGTTGTTAACGGATGAGAGATAATACTTTCATAATGAATGAAAGATAATACTTTCATATGAGGGACTCTGTGACTCCCTCATGGCCAGAAGCAGAAATATCTTGCTTTTTCAGTCATGACTTCTTTCAGGCTTGTGATTTTACTTAATTTGCTTTTTAACACACACAACTGCCTCTCATCACTGTGTTTATATATGCACAAAATAAAATATCTCTGCATAAGTGATTATTTTGTGCTGTTTCTGTTCTCTCAAGAGAGTCTAAAATATTTTTGCTTTAGATTTTTGATTGAATACTTGATACCTCTTTAGGAAGGAGAGACTTTTGTGTTCTAGGTGGAGAAAACAGTGGAGATGTAGGAGATGATAGAATTGGGTCCTGTTTGCTATAAGTTCTAATTATTAGTGGTACCTGGAGTTGGAAGTTACCATAAAAATAAATTTCCAACATCAGTGAAAAATAAAAATTGCATAGATTTTATCAAGATTAATCAATTATAAATAACTGAGAGAAGAAATATTTTCTTCATGGTTGACTTTTGTTTCCTATTCTAGATGTTATTTGCCCCTTTAGGTTTTCAGTGGAACTTAAGATGATGTGACAGAAAGTTCCCGTATGCAAATTTTTAAAACTAGTTTTCAATGCAACTATGAAGTTAGGCAATTAATTTTCATTACAAATCTGGAAAAGGAAGTAGCTGAAGATCAAGTTGGGCAGAAACTGTCATTTTTTTTAACTTAGAGGATGAGAAATATAGAAATATTACCAAATTGTTCTTAATATTATCATCATAATGAAGCATTAGTGAACATATAACTTAATAACTTTGTTCTACTTGACTAAAAAATTCACAGTTTTTACGAGATACAAATGGCGCAAAGATTATACTGTATCAGTGTTTCTATATTGTTATTCATACCTCTACACTACAATTCACTGAAAAAATGATTTTTATGTGCAGAATTAAGATGTACTATGAGCCCTAGAGGGAGAATAATACTCAATTGATTCTTGTTATTTACATAAATCTTATTCAAGGACATTCATAGTTTAATAATAATGTTGGGTAGTATAAATCTTTTAAGCATATAAAATCATATTTTTGAAATATTTATTTATGCATAAAAGTCATCCTAAGTAAAGTTACTAATTTATTCAGATAAATAGCAAAGACCATCATTATGCAACATATTTAAGTACAATAACCCTGTTATTTAAACTTCATAGATCTGTCATAAAAATAGCCCTGTCATAAAAAACTTTAAAACATTTTTTAAACTTCAAATGTTAAGCAGCATAAACAATGGTACGTTTGCTTTAGATAATTTGGAAAATTGACTATAAAGTCAGAGTTCTGCAAATTATTTAATTCACATGAAATCTATAAACTGCAGAGTTATTTCAAGTTATTTTCATCTCCCTTATAGTTGTAGGATTTCTTTGTAACAATATCCTTTTCAAATATAACTATTGTAATGAATGGTAGTCCACTAGTCACATTTCTGGCCTTTTGTAATACAGTTCAATACTGTATTGTTTTCTGAACCAAGCTAAAATAAAACAGATGCAAGTAAATCAGACAAAGATGTGAATTTGGCATATGAGTAGACAGAGGACAGAATTAACGTTTCTTGCTTGCTTAGTTAAGCAATGCTAACTATATTTTGTTACAGGGAACAAGGGGAAATAAGATTTGCTATTTCTGAAATTTGTAATAAATTAAGCAGTAAAGAAAAATGGGCAGAGATATGATACCAAAATCTGGGAGACATACTAAACAATAGGAAGACCTACTCTCATAGTTTTAAGAGCTAATGCTCGCACTAATTTTAAAAACAATGACTCATTACATGGAAACCTTATCACATAGCTGGGAGCAACTTCCAAGTTACCAGGGTAGTCCAGTCATTGAATCATTCATTCAACAAATATCTACTGAACGTGTGTGTTTCTATATACAACTGAAAATTATCATTTAGTCGCTAAGTCATGTCCAATTCTTTTGAGATCTTGTAGACTGTAGTCCATCAGGCTCCTCCATCCTTGGGACTTCCCAGACAAAAATACTGGGGTGGGGTGCCATTTCCTTCTCAGGGATCTTCCCAACCCAAGGATCGAACCTGAGTCTCTTGCATCTCCTGCACTGCAGGCAGATTCTTTACCGCTGAGTCACTGGGGAAGCACAACTGTAAATAATGTCTATTTATATATTTATGTATTAAGTGATGTGGGGGATGCAAATTATATTTAATCAACATGTAGCCATTTTAATACTGACTGGTGGGTGAGAACAAGACACCATCAGTATACAACAAAGCAGAAATATTTTTATGTGTGTGTGTGTGTGTGTGTGTGTGTGTGTGTGTGTGTGTGGCCAACCTGCCCAAGCATGTGGAATCTTAGTTCCCCAACAAGGGATTGAACTTGCACCCCCTGCAGGGGAACCACAGAGTCTTAACCACTGGATCACCAAGAAAGTACTCAGAATTAATTTTTAACTTTCAGTAAATTTATTGTTTCATAAGAAAAAGTCACTTAAAAATGTACCAACATGACTAAGGTTTATAAAATTAGTTAACCCCTAAGTTTGGATGTCATTAAAGGAGTCAAAGACAAAATAACCGTTTGATGTGTAGGTTCATGGTCTGTGATTTTCTTGCCTGACAAGAAAATCTAAATATTAATACAAAGACAGACTGGAAATGTGTTCCGATTAGTTATCAGGAACCTATAAAGTTCAAATAAGAAGCAAATACCATTTTTAGAATAAAAATGTTATTTCTTTTTAAAAACATATTCTGAGGCTTCCCTGGTGGCTCAGTGGTAAAGAATCTGCCTGCCAGTTCAGGTGACACAGGTTCAATCCCTGGTCCAAGAAGATCCCACATGCCACGGAGCAACTAAGCCTGTGTGCCACAGCTATTGATCCTGTACTCTGGAGCCAGAAATCTGCAGCTACTGAGCTCAGGTGCCACCACTACTGAAGCCCACATGCCTAAAGCCTGTGCTCCACAACAAGAGAAGCTACTCCATTGAGAAACCTGTGCACCGCAACGAAAGGGAAGACGCTGCTTTTTCTGTGCAAGAAAACTCACACAGCAATGAAGACCACAGCCAAAAATAAATAAATACATAAATCAGCACTAATTTTTAAAAATGCATATTCTGGACCAATCTTTTAATATTGATACTTTGTTGAAAACCTACCAGGATATAGCCTATCCTCTTACATCATGTTTGCTTTTATTCTTAACTATACAACACATTATATTAATATGTAGTAAAATAGAGAGTAAAAATCTGAACTTTGGATAAATTTTTTTCATTTTTCTTCTTTGAATGCAATTATAATCAGAACATTATGATAGATTTAGATGTGTAACAATTTAATAGAATATTCTAATATAAATATACCATTAAAGGAAAGACAAGATGTCAAAAATTATTCATAAAATATTGATTAATATTTACAGTATAGGCAGGAAATCATCTGTGAAACATTTCTTTATTTACTTACATTTTTCTTTCTAACTAAAGGAGAAACTTCATCTTTCTTATCTTTCCAAATAATATTTTATATCACCATGGACAAGGAATATTATTCAGCAACAATACAGTACATTTTATATACATTCTCTGTGTAACGTTTTGGACTTTTAAAGTAAAACAGCTAAAATTCTTATATTTAAAGTAACTTTTACATGCTTCTATCCTTCAATATTGCTGCTGCTACTGCTACTAAGTCACTTCATTTGTGTCCAACTCTGTGCAATCCATCCCGTAAGCAGAAGCCCACCAGGCCCCCTCATCCCTGGGATTCTCCAGGCAAGAACACTTGTAAATGTAATACAACAAGATTAATTTTTAATCAATATTCACCATTTGAGAACTGTTAATTTTTCCAATTTACTACCTGTTAAAGAACCAAAACATTTAGTCTGCTGAATGAAAAATTAAAGTTACTTCCTTAAGAACTAATAGTAGACAATAATGTTTAGCATTTGAATAATACATCATATGTAAAAATTTTCTGTAGTTTTAAAAATTCCCCAAAATGTTTGACAGATAATCATTGATGAATTTCTATATTTCTCAAAAAATATACTCTGAATATAAAATAAATACAGGCCTTTATATATATATATATAAACTGTTATTCTCAAAATGGAAATAATTTGGTTTTTATGACATTTAATATTTTTAAAGAATCAAAGTGTAGCATAATTCCATCAACAAATCAAAAAAATCATAACCAATTATGTGCAAAGCAGTGGAATACATGTTATTTTTTAAATTGTTTTCAATTAACTGCACATATCATCTGCATCACATTTCTTATCCTTCTACTCTATTTTATTAAGTTATTGAGTAATTTGCCTGTTGCCTTTTCCTTTGTTTTAATTTATATATACTCAGGGGATTCCCAGGTGGCCCTACTGGTAAAGAACTCAACTGCTAATCAGCAGGGATAAGATACACAGGTTCAGTCCCTGGGTCAGGAGGATCCCCTGGAGAAAGGCATGGCAAACCACTCCAGTATTCTTGCCTGGAGAATATTAGTGGGCTGTGGTCCATGTGATTGCAAAGAGTTAGACACAAGTGAAGTAACTTAGCAAGCGTACATGCATATACAATCAAGAATAGTTGAGAACTTCGAGATAATTTATTCTAAAGGCTCTCGTTTTACAGATACAAAGACTAAAATCAAGAAAGGTTGTGTGATTTTTTTCCTTTATATGTGAAAGTTTAAACCTACAAAATAGTTAAAGGAATATTACAATAAAACCTATATAATCTTCACCAATTATTAACATTTGGCAAATTTGTTTGTTCTGTCCTCACATGCACACACATGTATATGCATGTATGTATATTACACTTGTTGAAAATCGTTAATATTTCATCTCTATTTTTGAACACATTTCCTGATTAGAATATTTTACTATAAAAGCACAATACTATTATTACTCTCAAGATTATAGAATAGTAACTAAATTATAACATCTAATATAAACATACTCAAAATTTTTGCTCCAACATGTATTCATAAACTCTTTCTTCAAACCAGGATCCAGTCAAAGCTCATTTATGGCGTTTGGTTAAGTGGCAATGGCAGTTTAGTCATTAAGGAATCATATATCTCCTGTGTCCATGGGATTTCCCAAGCAAGAATACTAGAGTGGGTTGCCATTTCCTTTCCAGGGCATCTTCCCAAACTAGGAATCGAATCCGTGTCTCCTGCATTGACAGGCAGATTCTTTACCATTGGGCCACCAGTAAAGCTACATTTGGTTAAGTATTTTAATCTAAAACAATTCCTATGTTTTTAGTTTCTCTGTTTATGGACACTGAATTTTACGAGAGTTCAGGCCAGTAGATTGAGTGACAATGATAATGGTCTGGGCCATGCCAGGCAGCTTGTGGGATCTTTGTTCCCTAACCAGGGACCAAACCCAGGCCCTTGACAATGCAAGTTCAGAGTCCTAATCACTGGACTGCCAGGGAATTCCTTAGATGATTACTTTCTTATGATTGTATTCAAATTAAACACTTTGGGGAAAATATTGCATAAGTGATAGTACTTAACTCTCATTGCATTAATCAGGAATCACATAAAATTACATTGTCTCACTATTGGTTATCTTAAAATTACATAGCTTTATTAAAGTAGTAATTGCAAGATCTCTCCATTATAGAGGTCCATTTTCCCTTGGTAATTAAAAAGAAAAGCTATTTTCAGGATGACATTTTAAAACCGCGTGTATTCTGTTCTCTGATAAACTTTCACCAATTGATTTCACATCTCTGACATCCTTGTTTAAATTTCCTGTTACATCGCACATTGCATAATAGCAATTTGCTAATTCTATCATCCCTACTACATTTATTGCTAACGTTTGTATGAATGACAGTTCCTCTTTTTCAGGCCTTTTTTCCCCCTTTACTCCTTCCAGCCACTGTAAGGTTGGTCACAATCGCCCCCTTTGGCTAGAGATCTCTGTCTCAGACATGCTCCTCACCCTCTGCATAACAAATGCTCTAGTCTTTATCCATGCACTAACATCTACCGTGCTGGCCATCCCAAGTCTGCCTTGGGATGCACTCAGTACCAATTTCTTTCATGGCTTTAAAAGGTTGAAAATGATTGGACAAGGGTTTCAGAAGAAAGGAAGGATGCAGGCCATGAGATTAAATTCAATAAGATTACAGTTCAATGACGTTGAGGTTTAGGTCTCAGGATTAAGATTAAGGGACATATTATTTATTCACTTAAAATTTTAGTGGATATTTTAAAATATAATAGAAGCAGAAAGGGTAGTAAAATAAACCCCTAGATAGCCATCATTCCATTTCAGCAATTCTTTATATTTTGCCAATTTTATTGTAACTATTTCTCACTCCATTTTTTAAAACAAAATTTATTTATTTTTTGATTTTTTGGCTGCACTGGGTCTTCATTACTGTGAGTGGGTCTTCTTCAATTGCAGTGAGTAGAGACTACTTTCCAGTTGCAGTTTTTAGGCATCTTATTGTAACAGTTTCTCTTAGTACAGAGCTTGGGCTCTAGGCAGGCAGGCTTCAGGATTTGAGATTCCTGTACTCTGGAGCACTAGCTAGGTAGTTGTGCCCCAAGGGCTTAATTGTCCCACAACATGTGGGATCTTCCCAGACCATGGATCAAACTTGTGTCCCATGCATTGGCAGGCAGATTCTTTACCACTGAGTCACCAGGGAAGCTTTCCCTCTATTTTTAAATTTCTATTGTATTATCTCAGTGCAAATCCCATGCATCATGTCATTCCTTCCTTCATATGTCAGCATGTATTGCAAATTGATAGGGTTTGTGATAGGCAGAATTCCAAGATGGTGTCCCCAGATTCTTGGGCCCTGTTGTGCACATTTTTTCTCCTACTTATTCAACCAAACACTAACCTAGACACTGTTTTAAAGGATTTTGCAAAAGTAATTAAGATTCTAAATCAGTTGACCTTAAAATAGGAAGATTTTTCTAAGTGGGCCTGGCCTTATCACATAAGCACTTTAAAATTAAGCCTAGAGATCAAAGACAGAGAAAGTCAGAGATTTAACACATGAGAAGGATATGAAATGCAAGACGGCTTCCACTACTAGCTTGAAGCCAGAGGGGCCCAGGTGGCAGAGAACGTATTCTCTAGGAGCACAGAGCAGCTTCTCATTATCAGCAAGTAAGAAAATGGGCACATCAGTCCTAAAGCCACAAGGAACTGAATTCTGCCTACAACCTGTTTGAGTCTGGATCCTAGGTTTCAGATAAGAATAGCAACCTTGAATGTCTGGACCCTAGGTTTCAGATAAGAATAGCAACCTTGAATAGTGCCTCGGTTTCAGCAGTTTGAGATTCCGATCAAAGTACAGGTCCATGCTGTATGAGATTCCTGACCCAGAGAAACCATGAGGTATTAGTAAATTTGTATTATTTTAAACTGCTAAGTTTGTGATAATTTGTTACATAGCCATAAAAACTAATTTTTTGTGCTAAATATAACCACTGCTATTATCAGACCTAACAATCGCTGCTTCCTATATATGATGTATTGTTGTTGCTGTTGTTGTTAAGTTGTGTCTGACTCTCTGCGACCCTGTGGACTGTACTGCACAGGTCTCCTCTGTCCATGGGATTCTCCAGGCAAGAATACTGGAGTGAGTTGCCATTTCCTTCTCCAGGGCATCTTTCCAACCCAGGGATTGAACCAGCATCTCCTGTTTGGCAGGCAGATTCTTTACCACTCAGCCACCTGTGAAGTCCATATTATCAATGTATAAAGGGTCCTAAAGGAGATGGTGAAAGTCACTCAGTCATGTCCAACTCTTTGTGACCCCATGGACCATACAGTCCATGGAATTCTCCACGCCAGAATACTGGAGTGGGTAGCCATTCCCTTCTCCAGGGGATCTTCCCAAGCCAGGGATCGAACCCAGGTCTCCCTCATTGTAGGGAGATTCTTTACCAGCTGAGCCACAAGGGAAGCCATAAAGAAGATGGTGAAGTGAAGTGAAGTGAGGTCGCTCAGTCGTGTCCAACTCTTTGCGACCCCATGGACTGTAGCCCACCAGGCTCCTCCGTCCATGGGATTCACCAGGCAAGAATACTGGAGTGGGTTGCCCTTTCCTTCTCCAGGGGATCTTCCCAACCTAGGGATAGAACCCAGGTCTCCCACATTGCAGGCAGATGCTTTAACCTCTGAGCCACCAGGGAAGCCCAAAGGAGATGGTAATCTTGGCTAACATATTAAATAGACTTTTATGAACCAGTCAGGAGAGTTAACAACGGGTACAATCTTATAACTAGAGGGGAGCAAATTCAAACAACTAAGATGCAAGTTAATTTTTGGATCACATCCCAGTTAAATTTGGAATCTGTCTGTATTTCCAAAATTAATTGGTTAAAATGACTGTGGAGACCAAATAACTTAGAACATGTTACATCATGTCATAGTCAACCTTCCTTCTTTGATGAGTCTCTGCAATTTTAAATAATTCCAACGAGTCATTTTTCTAAAGGTTTTTGAGTGTGTGTCATGTACATTACATGAGTTATATCTCCCTAAGGTGCTTTTCCCTTTCCAGTTTCTTTTATAATATCCCCAATACTTTAACAACCACTCCTTGTACTTCAAAGTTTGACTTTTAAATGAACTTTATGAAGAAAAACTACCTAACAAAAATATACCCAGGCATTAATCGTTTTTTATTCTGAGTCATCACATAATTTTTCATCATATTATTTTCTGAACTTACCTTTATTTTGAATTTTGCTTCCAAATTAAAAAGAAATTTGTCATTTCTAAATACATCTTATGCTGCTTCTAACATAAATTCTTTTCTGAATTTTGATTTCTTGATCATCCTCTATACACTACTCAGTGGATATTTCTTCTGGATTTTGACCACACATCTCCCTTAAACCTTCATTTGCTCAAACAACTTCCTCAAATATTACAGCTCCTTCTTTAAAGATCTCTTCCAGATCATCTCCTGTTTTAGAAGTCTTACCAGGTTTTGTGGAAAGAAATTATTGATACATCTCAATCCCCTTTAACCTAAGAACCACTAATGATTAATTCCTGAAGTCACATAATTACATAATCAGACAGGTTAATTCTCAAGACTGTCTCTTACAAGTTGAGGCCTATTCTGGTTTGTAGCAAATATCCCGTGTGTGTTTCTTAACAATAACAGAAGCTATGGCAGGTACTTTGAATGCAGAGCAATCAGCATTGTCATACAACGTTGGTTTGTTGTTAAACGATTTCAATGGTTCTACATGTGAGAGACATTTTTTATGAAACATCTCCAAACCATGAATCCACAGGTATTTCAGCAGTGTGGATATATGTGGTCTGTAAGAATATGTGCTACTATTGTTCAAAGGTATAGGTGATGGTATGAATAGGAAGTGAAGTGAAGTGAAGTTGCTCAGTCGTGTCCGATTCCTTGCTACCCCATGGACTATAGCCTACCAGGCTCCCCTGTTCATGGGATTTTCCAGGCAATAGTACTGGAGTGGGTTGCCATTACCTTCTCCAGTGGATCTTCCTGACCCAGGGATCGAACCCGGGTCTCCTGCATTGTAGACAAACACTTTACTGTCTGAGCCACCAGGGAAGTCCATGAATAAGAAGTATTATTGAATGTATAAGAGTTTTTGTCATTAAGTATTTTCCCAGTTTATGAATAATAAATATAAAAAGGCAGTTATATAGGAGTCTGCTATATTTTTATGCAATCTATTTCTGAAAAATTTATGTATATGTATGTGCTATGCTATGCTGTGCTAAGTTGTTCAGTCATGTTTGACTCTTTGTGACACTATGGACTGTAGCCCACCGGGCTCCTCTGTTCATGGAATTTTCCAGGTAGGAATACTGGAGTGGGTAGCGATTCTCTTCTCCAGGGGATCTTCCTGACCCAGGGATTGAACCTGCATCTCTTACATCTCCTGCATCCTTAGGTGGGTTCTTTACAACTAGCACCACCTGGCAAGCCCCATATATATGAATCTGGAAGGTTATATATAAAAACTGAATAATAAGAATTCCCCAGTCGATTACTTTTATTACTACCATTCATTGAAAAAATCCATTTATATCCATAGTGTGTATGTGTACATATATTTTATCTATATCCATATCTATGTAACTATCTATCCAAAAAAGTATTTTCAGGAAGCAAAAGTGCTTCATGTCCAACACTCTGAAAACACCGAAAACCACTGATTCAGTTGAGAACACAGAATAAAGCATTTGAGCTTTGATATTTCTGTGAGTTTTCAGTCACTATGAAACATAAGTGACTTCATTTTAAGCCTTCTGAAAGCTGAGTAACTGCTGCTAATTGGCTTTGGGAAAAACAGAATGCATTAAGGCTCATATAAATGTTTTCTAACAAAAGGCACATTGTAAAGCTTTATAATATGACCACCAAGGGCTCGGTCAGGAGTGGCCAAATTGACTATTTATACTTGCCATCAAATGTCAGAACTGGTCTCCAAAAGTAAAAAATAGTTAACTTTATTGACAAGGACAGCCACTCCCAAGGAGCAGAAATTAAATCCCAGTAAGAAATATTTCTTCTCTTTTAATGCTTACAGTCCTCAAACTGAATCCTCACAAAATTCTCAAATGCGTATCTCACCATTGCTCAAAACAAACAAAACCAAAGAAATAACTCCAATGTATCATTTTTACGAGACCTTCCAACATTCAGTTCAGTTCAGTTCAGTCGCTCAGTCGTGTCCAACTCTTTGAGACCCCATGAATCGCAGCACGCCAGGCCTCCGTGTCATTCATCAACTCCTGGAGTTCACTCAGACTCACGTCCATCAAGTCAGTGATGCCATCCAGCCGTCTCATCCTCGGTCATCCCCTTCTCCTCCTGCCCCCAATCCCTCCCAGCCTCAGAGTCTTTTCCAATGAGTCAACACTTTACATGAGGTGGCCAAAATACTGGAGTTTCAGCTTTGGCATCATTCCCTCCAAAGAACACCCAGGACTGATCTCCTTTAGAATGGACTGGTTGGATCTCCTTGCAGTCCAAGGGACTCTCAAGAGTCTTCTCCAACACCACAGTGCAAAAGCATCAATGCTTTGGGGCTCAGCCTTCTTCACAGTCCAACTCTCACATCCATACATGACCACTGGAAAAACCATAACCTTGACTAGATGGACCTTTGTTGGCAAAGTAATATCTCTGCTTCCAACATTACATAACACCATTGTTCACTGAAAGTCTTGTTATAAAAGGGGTTACAGCCTCTTACAGGGGCTGGGGTTTGCTGCAGCCACCATCAAAGGCTGTTGCATTGTTTTCTCCCGTTTTAGGTGTGACCTATTCCCACCAACTTTCCTCTGGGGACATTTTCTCCTGACCTGATCCCTATTTTGAAACATATTCCTCTGCCGTAGTGGTTTTGTGCCTCTAAAGAAGAACATATCCTTTCTTTGTTTCACCATAGAAATAACAAACATAGCTCTCTCCATTTGGCAGAAACAAAGTATTTCACTAACCATATAAAATGCCTCTACTCAGTAATCTGAAATGTTCTTACAGAAAATGCTTCTCACAAAAAGTTTTTTGTTAATGTAATTCATCTGCCAGCAAATGAAAACTCTCAGAATTCATATAATCATTTGATTAAAATCATAATGAATGTTCCAGGAATGAAAAGTATTATATCTTTAAATCACTCTACATTTATGAAAAGATGGGAAAAAAATGGAATGTTGATCAGAAAAATTTAATTAAGAAGTTATTCAAATATGTTAAATTAAAAATGGAAAAATATTTTTAAAGTGTTCTGTTTTATTTTATATTACTTATCCAAGGATATTTGTAAGACTATTATTTATATTTTATAATTCCCTAGTTCCAAATATACTTTTTGAGAAACATTTATGGGCAAGAACTTGGGATGGGATCAAAGAAAAGTAAAGCACCTTTTCTCCACTTTGGAACTGATAATATATAGCATATTTTTTTACTCTAGACTTTTACTGTCTTCCTATTTGAGTAGGTCTCAAGTCAAGATACATTAGGAAAAAAGTTTTAATTATCTGTTCATCATACATTTGATTCCATCACAGCATTGTGCCTGATTATCTAGAAGCAGTAATCAGAAACTGGCACAGCACATAATGCCATGGGAATGTTCCAGATCTCATTTGAGACAAAGGAACTTCATGGGCAACTTCTTGTAAGAGGTCTGTTCAATACCAAATTATTTCCCTGGCTGCCTTACTTTAACTGAATAAATGTTTCTCCCCTAGAGATTCTGACATATGTCCTTATGACTCCATACAAGAGGATAATAGAAAAAGGCATCATTAATTTGACTGGGAAATCAAGAAAGCTTTAAGAATATTGTAGGTGCCAGATTATTTTTGTTGAAACATTGTTTTGCTTAAGTTATTTTCTGTTCAAAAATATGAACTATGACCCTGTTCTGAGACCTTAAAATTTGACTGAAGACTCAGTTTTGACTGGACTTCTATTAACTCCTCCTGTACTCTAGGATCTGGTCTATAGTTGTGCTGTCCAATGTTACTGAACACTTGAAATGTGCTAATGTGACTGAAAACTGAATTCTTAACTGTTGTTTAATTTTAATTATTTAAAATTTAAATGATATAATTTCTATATTGATTATGTATTGAAATGGTAATGTTTCTATATATTATGTTAAATAATGTACCTTATTAAAATTCATTTCACCCATTTCTCTTTAAAATAATAACTAGAATATTTTAAGTGATAAACGTGGCTTGTATTATGTTTCTGTTGAACAATTCTAGTCTCGGATAGTGAAAATGCTTTCTTTCATTGATGATATCTTATACTTCAAGAAATGAAAACATGCTCCCTCCTCCAGCTTTTCCTTCATGATGTAAAAGTCTCTGTACTTGCAAGTGACAGAAGTCTAGGAATGTTTTGGCTCAGTAAATGAAGAGAACAGAGACAATGGGGCAGACATAGTTGGGGTCAGCGACTCTGATGATGTCATCAGAGCTCAATCTTCTCACTAGCCAGTCTCAGCTAAAGCAGAGTTTGTAATGTCCAGAAATAAGTCTCACTGGCTGGCTTGAATCCCATACTCATCTTTGAACCAATCACTGTAGCAAAGGAAAAGGCTTAAAACTTGCTTGCCAGATCTTGGTCACATTACACCAACGTTAGAGTGTGAGGACAATCACTTTATCTGGGCCGATACAAAGGATGAGACCATTCCTCAGAGAAAAGCCATGAAAATTGTTTCCAGAAGGGGAAAAAAAAATCAGTAATGTGGGTAGGAAAAAGTACAGATACCTGATTGTTATGTTAAAGGCATTTTTTTTTTTTTTAATTCTTCAGGATCAGGTGTCCCATTTCAAGACACCATTCCTTACACCATCTTGATTTCTCCTCTCTGGCTTCCTCACAATCCCCTTTCCTAGCCCTGCCTCACATCTCCCATATAGCATATCACATGCAACTCTAAGAATACAGCCCTCTTGCTCTGACTTCCAAGACTTTTCCAACTGCAACCCTTCCCTGAAATATCCATGAAATCCGGACTGTGATCCTTGATTCCCTAGCCTAGGGGATCTTCTATAGTTTTTCACTTTTGTGTTCCCTCTGAAGTGATACACCTTATAAAATGTCACTTTCAAAGTATCAGTAACATGTATAATTTGATTGAATAACAGGACTAAGATAGATATTGAGAGTAAGTTCTGCCTGAGATGGTACATTTTAAAGGATGAATTTCAGGTGAAAAGAAGAGAAGCAAAGCAAAGAAGAAAAGGAAAGATATAAGCATCTGAATGCAGAGTTCCAAAGAATAGCAAGAAGAGATAAGAAAGCCTTCTTCAGCTATCAATGCAAAGAAATAGAGGAAAACAACAGAATGGGTAAGACTAGAGATCTCTTCAAGAAAAAGAGAGACACCAAGGGAACATTTCATGCAAAGATGGGCTCAGTAAAGGACAGAAATGGTATGGACCTAACAGAAGCAGAAGATATTAAGAAGAGGTGGCAAGAATACACAGAAAAACTATACAAAAAGATCTTCACGACCCAGATAATCACGATGGTGTGATCACTCACCTAGAACCAGACATCCTGGAGTGTGAGATCAAGTGGGCCTTAGAAAGCATCACTATGAACAAAGCTACTGGAAGTGATGGAATTCCAGTTGAGCTATTTCAAATCCTGAAAGATGATGCTGTGAAAGTGCTGCACTAGATATGCCAGCAAATTGGCAAAACTCAGCAGTGGCCACAGGACAGGAAAAGGTCAGTTTTCATTCCAATCCCAAAGAAAGGCAATGCCAAAGAATGCTCAAACTACTGCACAATTGCACTCATCTCAAATCCTAGTAAAGTAATGCTCAAAATCCTCCAAGCCAGGCTTCAGCAATACATGAACCGTGAACTTCCAGATGTTCAAGCTGGTTTTAGAAAAGGCAGAGGAACCAAAGATCAAATTGCCAACATCCGCTGGATCATAGAAAAAGCAAGAGAATTCCAGAAAAACATCTATTTCTGCTTTGTTGACTATTCCAAAGCCTTTGACTGTGTGGGTCACAAGGAACTGTGGAAAATTCTGAGAGAGATGGGAATCCCAGACCACCTGATCTGCCTCTTGAGAAATCTGTATGCAGGTCAGGAAGCAACAGTTAGAACTGGACATGGAACAACAGACTGGTTCCAAATAGAAAAAGGAGTAAGTCAAGACTGTATATTGTCACCCTGCTTATTTAACTTCTATGCAGAGTACCTCATGAGAAATGATGGGCTGGAAGAAGCACAAGCTGGAATCAAGATTGCCAGGAGAAATATCAATAACCTCATATATGCAGATGACACCACCCTTATGGCAGAAAGTGAAGAGGAGCTAAAAGCCTCTTGATGAAAGTGAAAGAGGAGAGTGAAAAAGTTGGCTTAAAGCTCAGCATTCAGAAAACTAAGATCATGGCATCTGGTCCCATCACTTCATGGGAAATAGGTGGGAAACAGTGGAAACTGTCAGAAAATCACTGTCTCCAAAATCACTGCAGATGGTAACTGCAGCCATGAAATTAAAAGACGCTTACCCCTTGAAAGGAAAGTTATGACCAACCTAGATAGCATATTCAAAAGCAGAGACATTACTTTGCCAACAAAAGTCCATCTAGTCAAGGCTATGGTTTTTCCAGTGGGCATGTATGGATGTGAGAGTTGGACTGTAAAGAAAGCTGAGCGGCAAAGAATTGATGCTTTTGAACTGTGGTATTGGAGAAGACTCTTGAGAGTCCCTTAGACTGCAAGGAGATCCAACCAATCCATTCTGAATGAGATCAGCCCGGGGTTATTTTGGAGGGAATGATGTTGAAGCTGAAACTCCAGTACTTTGGCCACCTCATGCGAAGAGTTTACTCATTGGAAAAGACTCTGATGCTGGGAGGGATTCGAGGCAGGAGGAGAAGGGGACGACAGAGGATGAGACGGCTGGATGGCATCGCCAACTCGATGGACATGGTCTGAGTGAACTCCGGGAGTTGATGATGGACAGGGAGGCCTGGAGTGCTGCGATTCATGGGGTCACAAAGAGTCGGACACAACTGAGCGACTGAACTGACTTAACTGAATGAAGGAATGATTGAGAGGTGTTGAAAAAATTAGGAACCAACCAGTTACAAGGAAGCGCCTCCAGGTCTGTTGCTTTTCAGTCGCTCAGCCACGTCTGACTCTTTGTGACCCCATGGACTGCAGCACGCCAAGCCTCCCTGTCCTTCACCATCTCCCAGAGTTTGCTCAAACTGTGTCCATTGAGTTGATGATGCCATCCAACCATCTCATCCTCTGTCATAACCTACTGCAGGCTAGTGACGGTCATAAGCTGTTGCCATCTCTAGACCAAGAAAGGCAAGAAAAACCATGTTAATGGTCTGAGGTATGTCTGAGGTCAGAGGTATGTCTGAGGAAGAACCACAGCCAGAGAAGTTCTGCAGCTGTAGGGAGAGGAATTCTGCCATTCCTAAACTGTGCACTGCTGGGAGGAAGTGGATAAAATAAATCCATCAAATTCTTTCTTCTCTGTCTCATGCTGGTACACCCACTGGCTCAGTTTAACCAGAGGAGGGCAAGGGAACCTAGTAATGTTGTGAATAGAGAACAGCTTCTTGGCAGAGGATCAGGGCAAGAAAGAATGAAACAGAGAATAACCTGCAGACTCTAGTTATTCTTTTCACGTTCCTAGCCCCTAGCATGTCTCCTTACCTATCAGATCAGTTCAGTTCAGTCTCTCAGTCGTGTCCGACTCCTTGTGACCCCATGAACTGCAGCACGCCAGGCCTCCCTGTCCATCACCAACTCCAGGAGTTCACCCAAACCCATGTCCATCGAGTTGGTGATGCCATCCAGCCATCTCATCCTCTGTCGTCCCCTTTTTCCTCCTGCCCCTAATCCCTCCCAACATCAGTCTTTTCCTTACATATAGCAGATAATTAATATTGAATAGAAGAATAAAGGACTCTCTACAAATCTCTGACATTCCTGGCTCTTTTCATTCATTCATCCTTTTTAATGAATGCAATAAATTTAATATAAATGTGGACCCAGATGTGATTTGATTTGTAAACTTTCTGGGATGTTTTCCAATAAATAAATATACATCCAAAAATTGGAAGAAAAATTTTTGTCCAATTGTGTGTTCTCAAATTAGATCTGGAAATATCAGCATCATACTTATAAGGAAACTTATTTAGCTTCATCCTTTACCTGAGTATACAGATAATACTGCCAGTCACTACTGAAGTTTATGTTCTCATTCCTTTTTCAGATAAAGAACTGAAAGCTAAAGGTATTTGAGAATAATCAGACAATGCTTTCCTCTTTGATTCTCTATCTGCACAAACACAAAACAGAAAACATTATATGAATGCTTAAACATTAAGGCCATTTCTACAAGTTAATAAAAATCAGTGAATCAGAAGTACTTCTCTCACCATTGATATCTGCAGAAAGCAACTGAAATATTGCTACTTCTGTACTTTTAAAGTGACCATGAAAATATATCTTAAGAAAAAAATAATGGCTAAAAGCACGGATACATTTATTTTGCTCTAATTAAAATCTGTTTTCAAGGATATATGCACAAATGCTTTCTTACTTTTAAGTGGTAATTGTATACTAGCAATAAAAATGAAGGAAACTAAGAGATTGAGAGTCTTATGATAACTATGAATCAAAATAATGGAAAATATGAAAGCTGTATATTTCTCCAATCTATATGATTTTTGACATTTCTTTGGAAGAATATTTTGAATATTTTAAGTGCAAGCTATGACAGTTACTACATTACTACCTTTATCAAAATATCCTTTCATAAGAAAATGATGTCCAATTTTTACTTTTAAAATATATTTTCTTATACCAGATACATTATTCCTATCTTATTTTAAATGCAAAATATGATGTAATATTGACTCATAGACTTCTAATACATATTTAAATATATCTTGCAAGTGTGTGCTACTTGGCATGTAGAAAGACCAAACATTTTATTGACCAACTCTAATGCTTGCGATAGGAGTTGCAATGAACTCTTGCAACATCAGTAGCAATGAACTCCAGTAGCAATGAACACCATCAAGGTCTCAATTGTGGTCTGAATAACCCTGTCCTACTAAAAGGAACCAGGGTCCTTTAGAGAAATGACTAAGCTCAGACCTGTGGTAGGAAATGTACAAAATAAACCTGGGTCATCTCACTGTTCCAAAAAGCAAGCATATTATCAACAAATATTAGAGACATCTCAAAAATCTACAGTAGCCAATTACTGGAGCATTAAAAAGGAAGAATGATGACAATACATTGAAACAAGATAAATTCAACTCTGCAAATCAATAAGAAGTTGACAGTTATCCAATATGTCTAGGATGAAAGAACACACAATTACAAAACAGGAATTAAAAAGTAAGGTACAAACATTACAATAAATTCAATCTCCATAGTAATCAGAGAGTACAAATTAAAAATATTAAGACACCATTTTCTTGTCCATCAGATTGGCAAATCTTTAAACATTTAAGTATATCAAATACTAGAAAAACAGCCAAAAACCAGGACATGTTGGAAGCTCAAATGGATAAAGCTTTTCTTGACTGGGCAGTTTGGCAGTAATGATTAATATTTCAAATGTATATACATTCCAAAAACTCTACTTTCCCATCTCTACCTTAAAGAAAAACTTGTACAAGCTTTGAGAGAGGCATTTATAATGCTGCTGACTGGCTGCACTATTTTTTTTTTTTTAAACCAAGGAAAGCGGGAAAGATTTATTGAACAAAACACAAAAATCATAAGGGAAATAACAAACACAATAAACAACAAGATTAAAAAGACTTCTGTTCATCAAAATATTCCATAAAGAAAACTAAAAGCCACAAACTGGTTCAGTTCAGTTCAGTCGCTCAGTCATGTCCGACTCTTTGCAACCCCATGAACTGCAGCACACCAGGCCTCCCTGTCCAACACCAACTCTATTTTTAATTATGAAGAATTTACACAAATTCTATCAACAGGGGGATTAGATATATATGAATTGGTTCAAAAGAATAACTTACAGATATTTTCAATCTATAACAATAATAACAGTTACTCGCACAGTCATGTCCAACTTGTTGCAGTCCCATGGACTATAGCCTGCCCAGCTCCTCTGTCCATGGAATTCTCCAGGCAAGAGTACTGAAGTGGGTTGCCGTTCCTTTCTCCAGGGGATCTTCCCAATTCAGGGATCAAACCTAAGTCTCCTGCACTGCAGACAGATTCTTTACCAACCGAGCCTCTAGGGAAGCCCTATTTTCAAGCTGCATTCTTTATAATTTTGTTTATCCGTTCATGTGTTTTTGGCTGTGCTGGGTCTTCACTGCTATGTGGGCTTTTCTCTAGCTGTGGAGAGCAGGAGCTACAGGTGCATTGTGTGGGCTTCTCGTCACAGTGGCTTCTCTTGTTGCCGAGCAAGGGCTCTCGGCTGTGTGGACTTCAGCTGCAGCACGTGGGCTCAGTAGTTGTAGCTCAAGGTCTCCAGAGCACAGGCTCTATAGTTTTGGTGCATGGGCTTAGTTGCTCAGCAGCATGTGGCATCTTCTTGGATCAGGGATTGAACTCGTGTCTCCTGCATTAGCAGGTGGATTCTTTACCACGGAGCCACTAGGGAAGCCCCAAGTTATATTTTTAAGTTAAAAATGCACAGTGAAAAGCATAAGTATGATGTTATGTACATTTAAAAACCCACAAAACTATTTAATTCCATATGTGATATAATATATATATGTATATAATATATATATACATATATAATGGCACAGGAAGTAGATCTGCAAAAATACGTATCAAATTGATAGCACTGATTACCTCTGGGGAGAAGAATCATGTTAGAGGGAAATATAATAGTCTTTTGATTTACCTGTATTTTTATACTATAAACATAGTTAAGTATTTAATCCTTATTTCATAATTTTTTAATGTTAAGAAAATCATCTTTCAATAACTTTCTAAGGAGGTCATTTAAGGTCCCATGCTATGGGTGAGGAAAGACAGCTCAGAAATAATGTCTAGCATGCCCAAAGTTAAATAGAGGTGAAAATTAATTCAGGCTGATCTTACAGCCTCTAGGCAAAATCTTTTCCTCTAGATCATAAGTAAAAATGATCTTGTATTTTGCACTGGTCAAAACTTCTTTAGGGAGATACCTAGGTTGGAGACAGGTTTGGAAGCAATACATATTTGCCTACTGAAACCATGGATGTATACAAAGGAGACTGTGGGTAAAAATCTGGGCAGGCCCAGAACAGAATCCTGAGAAATTCCAACCGTTAGTGGATGAACACAGTTAAAGGAACCCTATAAGAAAATCAAAGAAGCAATTGCTGCGTAATCAGGAGAGGGTGGAGTAAAGAACTCAAGCACAAAGAACACTTCTAGGAGGAGGAAGTGGTCAACGGTGGCACATGTTGCAAAGAGGTCAAATCCCAGGGCTCTGAGTTGTCATTTGGATTTGGTTTCAAGATCATTCTATGACTTTGTCAAGAGTCTTGATACACAGCAGAGACAGAAACCAGAATGCAGAGGCATGATAAATAAGGAAGACAGGAAGGTTTAACAGTATGGTAGTTCCTCAAAAATTTTTAAAAAAGAAAAGCACATAATTCAGCAACTTTACTTCTAGGTATATAAGAATCCACCTGCCAAAGCAGGGGACATCAGAGATGCAGGTTCTATCTATGCGTCAGGAAGTTACCCTGGAGTAGGAAATGAAAACAGTCTCAAGTATTCTTGCCTGGAAAATCCCATGGACAGAGGACCTTGGTGGGCTACTGTACATGGGGTCGCAAAGAGTCGGACACTATTGAGCATGCACACACATACATATACACAAAAGAACTGGAAGTAGAGACAGATATTTGTATGCTCATGTTCCTAGCAGCATTATTCACAACAGCCAAAAGGTGAAAGTAACCCAAATATCCATTAGAGAATTACTGGATAAACAAAATACAGTATAAACAAAAAATGGAATAATGGTGGCAGTGGTTTAGTCGATAAGTCATGTCCAACTCATGACCCCATGGACTGTAGCCTGCCAAGCTCCTCTGTCCATGGCATTTCCCAGGCAAGAATACTAGAGTGTGTTGCCATTTCCTTCTTTAGGGGATTCTTCCCGACCCAGGGATCAAACCCATGTCTGTCTCCTGCATTGACAAGGGGATTCTTTACCACTAACGCCAACTAGGAAGCCTTATAGTTGTACAACAATGTGCAAACAATACCTCTGGGATATATGCTTTTAAAAAATGACAAAAGTAGGGTTTCCCTGGTGACAATGGATAAGAATCTGCCTGCCAGTGCAAGGGACATAGATTCCATCCCTGGTCCAGGAAGATTTCACATGCTGTGGAGCAACTAAGCTCGTAACCACAACTACTTAGCCCACGCGCTGCAACTACTGAGGCCTGTGAGCCCCAAAGCCCGTGCTCTGCAACAAGAGAAGTCACTGCGGTGAGGAGCTCATACACTGCAGCTACAGAGTAGCCCCGGCTCTCTTTAACTAGAGAAAGCCTGCACAAAGCAACAAGACCCAACACAGTCAAAATTAAATAACTTCTTAAATTTCAAATAATTGAAAGAAGTCAATGGTGACAATGTTTTCAAAAAGAAAAGTAACAGGGCAGTAAAGTCAGAGAATTTTTGAGATGGAGGAACCTTGAACATATTCACCAGCCTGGAAAGAATTTTTAGAGAAATAGTGATATACATCTACCACCCAGGTAAAAGGGATACAAATACTGAGCTAGCACATTAAAATCATCCGGAGATACTGAGCACTGTGCTTCCAGAATAAACCTGGGTCTTTGAGCAACAGATAGGCTTTATGTTTTATAATAACACTCACATACAGTAATATTTAAAATCTCTCAAAACACATAGAATCTAAGCAATGTTAATCACACCAATAATAACTTTTTCTTCAGAGCTTTTCTATGTCATCTTTTAAATCAAATTTCCTATTGGTGACTCTATGCTGGAGTTTTTATTTGGTTTGATTTCAGTGCAGGGTGGGGGGGCGCAGGAGGGAGCTTTCTTAGTGTTGTTTATTCATTTATTTTCACTTACTGCAAATTCACATTAAGTATGACTTTAGGTGAAATGGAAAATGTTTCCATTTTTAATCATCCTCTAATTACTTTTTATTGCCTCTTTGAAAATAAGGTTAAGTAAAGCAGCGTGTGATACCCTGAGAGTATGGTAGTTTCTAAAGTTCAGAAAGCAGTTCTTGCAACGTGTGGAGGTCTGCATAATTACTTAATTATTCTTGCAATCCACCCCCTACCTCTTCCCCAACCAGCAAGGGAAGCTGGGAAGAACCGCCACATAAAAATTGCACCTACCCATTTGCTTCTATGACCCAGTAACCTGGGAGAAGTATATACATGAGTATTTCTTTTTATTTGAAGTTAGCAATAGCATATGTGTTGCCCAACTGTTTTTATGTCCTTTTTCAAATATTGTCCTTCTGTCCCATAGATATTTTTAATTAATGCCCTATCTTCTTAGAAAATTAACCAGTTAAATGCTCAGCATTGCAGAATGTGCACCTGTTTTTATTCTTGTGGCTGAAGTTGAGAGAGATCATAGCTCATGCATAAGGAACAGTTTCAGTTTTGCAATGCTTTATCTATATGAAACAGGCAACTATTCATGGGAAAGGAAGTTTAAAACTTTTAGGTAAAAAACCACTATTCAGATTCCAGGAAAATGCCCGTTTACTGAACTTTTTTCTTTTTACAAAATGTCTGTAGTCAGGTTAGCATTTAGGTCATACTCCAAAGACTTTACATTAATTAGCCTTATGAAAAGGCAAGTTTATTCCTCACATATCAGCCTGACAATTTCTTCCACATAGAGCAATATTTTCTGTTTTTCTATGATTATCGTTTAACCACAGAGGAGATATTTCCTCATGTAAATGAACATTACTTAACTATAAATTTCTTTAACTTTTCTAAAATTTGCTTATACATATAACTATATACATTAATTTTGTATGTGTACACACAAATTATAGGCTGTTACCATGATTTCAAGTGTAAGCTTTGTGAATAACTTTCTGTTCTCTGTAGAATTTATAAAGCATAATGACTGTGGTGTTTCACAACTTCCTCTTTCAGTAGACTATCACTTTGCAGAGAGGGGAAAAAAATGTGTCTAGAGAGGAGAGCAGAGCAGAGCAGAGAACAGAATTCTTTGAGGTGCTATTAGTTTAATTCAATTCTCTAAGCAGCCCAACAAGCAACTGTAAATAAGACATAGAGGTAAGAACAAAGTATTACTTATTATTTTTCATTTTATTTGGGTTGTTACTTATAGAACAACAATTTAAATACTGGCCAGATTACAAAGTAAGTTAAATTAAACCGGATATCTCTCTCAAGCAAGTAGTCAATATTTCAAATGAAAATGCTTAGTAAATTTACAATGTCTCAACTTCATACAATCTTTAAAAAGCTGGAAATTTAAAAAGTTCTCATTGACTATCAAATTATTTTAACTGCAAAGTTAAATATACTCTTTCTTCATAAGTTTGTACACAATTTACACTAAAAGAATTTTTATATTAATGATAAATTTTGAGAACTTTTTTCTTTCCCAGCTCCAGTAAATTCTTAACATTTGTAAATTCTCCTACATATATTGGTTTGTTACTTTTGCATATTATTAGTTGAACATTTTCTGGGGAAAAGATATTCTTGCATTTGTTTACTCACTGTGAAAATGTATTATTCTAAAAGGATATTTCAGTGTTATTTTTCATATCATCACATTACAGTGATATTTAAATACTTTAGAAAAGCAATTTGTGGTGTATATGATATCTAAAAAAACTAATTCATGTTTGTCTTAAGATCGGTTTACAGTTTAATGCTTAACAACAGAGCAAGAACTAAAACAAAGACCATTTGGATTTGTAACTGGAGATCAAACTGAGCTGAAACTGATCTCACTAGGAAATTCTAAAGTCATCTAAATACAATGTAATTTTTTTCCAATTGTTTGTCCCAATTAGAGTAATGTTTACACATATTAATAAGAATTGTTTTTTAATACAATTGTATTCTTTATACAATAATTTTTAAATCTTCCTTTTAAAAGCAGTTGGTTTCCATGCACTTTGGCCAAAATCATTACAATTTATCTCAATACATCTTTAAGAAGAAAAATGCACTTATACACACACATATATACAACATATATATATATTCAAATAATAATGCAAACACTTACTTGACTTGGTTTGCTTTTTTCAGTTAGAGTAATAGCGTGGCTTCCAAAAGAGAAAGTCTATGCTATTCAATCAATTACTGGATTTAATTTTTACTATTTTGGTAAACAGTACTGTCATACTGGTTCTACTACATTACCTGGAAAAAGCTTTTTAAAAACCATTTTCAAGTCAAGTGCTGTAACAAGAGTTGCTGTCTTTTGATTATAAGGAGGAAAAAAAAGAAACAAAAACAGATTGATCGTGTTATAAATTCAGGAAGTAAACTGTTGACTAAAGTTTAACATTCTTAACTAATTAACATTTTAAAATTAAGCTGATAGTTGTGAGAAAACCATTAAAATTATGCACCTTCATCTTTATGTATCACACATCAATTAAATACAACTACTTCATTATGTTATTTGCAACAATATCATTTTTAACGCTCTTCTCTATTAAAAAAATGATGGAAATATTATTAAGTGTCCAGAGTTATAAGTATGAGATATTTTGACATCATGAACTGTGTATATGCTATACATAGTGCTGTGTTACACTGAGTAGCTGATTATAACAAAGAGAAAACATAATCCAAGGAAATTAGAATCTAAATTGATCACTGCTGTAATTCAGAACGCAAATGAAAGCTAAATAAATAGAGAAAATGCTATCTTGCTAGCAAGACAGATGTGCTGATGTTGTTGTTGAGAATTATTAAAGTCTCTGAACGAACAGCCGCGTCCTAGATTACGGAAAATAAGCTTAGAATATTTTCTGCCTTTGAGAAAATTATACCTGTAGAAAAAAAATCATTGCCTATCTGTCTGTGTTTGCATAAGTCATGCAGATAGTTGAAGGGGATATTCTTGGCATTGTTAGGAATACAACTGGATGCATTGCATAGGCTTTTTTCGTCATTAACTTTAAAAATTTTATGTATTTATTCATTTAGATTGCGCTGGGTCTTAGTTGCAGCACATAGGATCTTTTATTTTTTTAGTTGTGGCATGTGGGATCTAATTGTCTGACCAGGGATTGAACCCAGGGTCCCCTGCATTGGGAGCATGGAGTCGTAGCCATTGGACCACCAGGGAATTTCCATTACATAAACTTTTATTTCACACACTGTCATTACATAAAACATTCAGACTTTGCCTCCACATCCAAAGTCGCAAAGAATTGGACATGACTTGGCAACTGACTTGGACAACCACATCCAAAATTTTTAAGTGAAAGTAGATATCATACTGTAAATAATTTATTGCTGGGAAACATAAATTTTGACTTTTAAACTATAGACACATATTTTACTATGTTTCATTAGAATTATATTCATGTGACATACTATATAAGGCATCAATTTTCACTGAGTCGAATAGAAGTTAAAACTGAATGACTGCTGTATGGCATTGTGAAATTTTGTATCTGTCTTAATGAGGCACAGTTGACTATGTGACCTGTGGGTGATACTGATGAGGACCTGTCAGTCGATTGAAACTCAGGGTTGATCCAGCTAATCTCATAACTCCCTGGCTATATCTCTCTTTCACACTATGAACGTCCCAAAACTGCGCACCTGTAGAAGAGAATGACTTGCTAACAGAAGACTGTATCCCACCCTGGCAAATATATCATCTTTCATATAATAATTTTACTTTGAAACAACATTATTTGTTTCTGATATAGATAACTGAATTTCCTAAAGGACTTTTGAAACACAGAAATATTTCTTTGTTGTTTGTTTTGCTTTCCCTTCTTTGGGCCATTTCCCCATCTGCAAAAAAAAATGAAAAATAGACACGAGAAAGCTTGTTGCCTGAAAGAGGTTATGGTTTAAGTGCAAACTAAGAAGGATGGCATGTTTTAAATTCAGAAACAAAAATTCTCTAAATCTAGGTATTGTGAGTCAGGCTTTTAAAAGCAAATTTGTATTCACCTACATCTGTTGATCTTCTCTTTATTTTTAACATATATGATTTCTAGAAAAGCATCACATGTACTGCATTCATATTTATTTTGTTAATAAAACTATGTGCTAAATAAGTTGGAAAATTCTTGATTTCCCAAAATATGCACAGTGGTAGTCAGTATATTTTGTCCGTGAGATAGAATGTGTATCTCATTTCCATATCCACAAATATAAAGAATAAGGGCAAGCCCTTTTATATTTCTGAATACTCCCACTTAAAACAATATATTAAATGCAGTCAACTGTTTTTATTATTATCATTATTATTACTATTATTTTACATGAACTAAAATCAGCCAGCTATATTTGATGTTTTCCAAATTGCTTCCAGTTTTATTTTTTCATTTTTCTATGCATATACAAGGAATAAGTTTTAATGTTTCAGTATTATTGAAGAAAATGCTAAATTCATATTTTAAAATCCAAATTTAAAGAAAAATATTCTACTTTACAGATATTTCATTGTAAGCTTTTAGTTTTTTATGTATGTAGCTGTTACTCCATTCTCAGAATTATTCTTTTCAATATAAGTAGTAATATGATCGTCAAAAACATCAGCAGTTTGTTCTGATTCTGAAAAAAAAAGTAGAATGTTTCTTTAAGTATACCGTAGCTAAATTTACTTTCACTTTTCATAAGAAAAAATTTAAGCAGATGCATTTATTCTCTTCCTGTTCTAGTGAAAAATCTGAATTAGTGAAGAGATAAAAACATTCTCAGTGCAATTAGGAGGCTTTCTCAGTAAGAAAATCACATATCTTATAGCAATGGACTTTTACAATGCTCACTAGATACACTTGTTATACTTCATTTACTTTATATGTATTTACCTATAAATAATTTCAAGCTCAAAAAAGGTTATAAAAATAAAAGCAGTATACTGAACTTATTCCCTTACCCAGGTTTACTTAATCTTAATATTTTACCCCATTTGCTTATAATTTGTTCTCATTCTTTCCATCTTTCTATATCTATTTTTTTTCTTTCTGAACCACTTGAAAGCAAGTTACAAACAACTTGGCCCTTTACTTCACTGTGTAATGACTAAAAATAGTTTCTTATTTAGCAGTTACATATAATTATCTACTTCACAAATTTACATGGATACAATATTTTAATCTTATATTTGTCCATATTCCAATTTTACTGGTTATCTAATAATAACTTTTATGATATTTCTCCTTCCAGTAAAGAATTCAGTCTAATGTCACATATCACATTGAGTTGTAGTATCTCTTTAGCCTTCCTTAATTTGGAGCATTTCAACATTTCTTTGTATGGAATTGCAAATTTTAGAGAATAGAGTTTATCCGCATACTTTTTTTTTTTCTTTTCTTTTTAACAGTTCCTCATTTTATATATTTGGCATTTTTTTCATGATTACCTTGTGATTATACATTTTCTGCTAGAATACGGCACATACAGGTGCAATCAACATCTAGAGGCACGTGACGCTCATCTTTGGCACATGGAGGGTGTTAATTTTGGCTATCTAATCAAGGTGTTGCCTAATTTCTCCATTTTATAAGGACAGCTCCGCATGTTGGTTTAGCATTAACTAGTGCTATCTGATGCAATCTGGACTAAAATGGTTTCCAAATGATGATTTTTCAACTCCAGCACTTCCTGAACACTTGTATCAGTCTTGCACGTTCTACTGTAAGCAAAAGAACTCTTTTTCTCCCATTTATTTGATTAATAACGTTTATCTGTCACTGGTGTGAACTCATGGATTTCGGTATTTTCAATGGCTATAATTCATTGCTGCCTTAATAATTTTGGTGCTCAAATGGTCCACATTTAGCCAATGGAGCCCTCTCTTTCTGACTTCTGATGCCTTGCAACATGCCCTCATCATTCGAGTAAGTATTCTCTTACTCTTTTGAATAAGATGTTCTAGGTTGATCTAGTGCCCATCCTGTATCATTCCCTGAAATCATTCATTTCTCACTTCCTTTAGTGGGGAATAGTGTTAGAAGCTAAGATTTGGGAGTTTAGTATACTCACTGCCACGGCAATATCTTTGCTCCTTGACTCTTTCTGGAGAAATATATTATTGCATATACATACGTAGAAACATAAACACACAAATATGCATTCACAAATCATAGGCATTCATGAATAAAAATATTTGTATAGACACACCTCTGTTTTAGACATCATGAGTTCATCTGATAGTTCTAATTCTAATCTATTCCTAGAGGGTTCTTTCTTGCCCTCCACAATTCCATATTTTTGTGCTCCTTCTTCTGCAATATGAGCCCTGGATCCTAACAATATCAATATGCTTACTCATTTGCTCAATTCTATGATACATCTAAAATAATCTTTAAATTGCTTTACCCAAACTGCTACTACAATAAGCAAACCTACTGAAATAGACAGCAGAGTCTGTGTGCACTTCTCTCCCCCACACTCATACCCCACCCAATACTGTAGTTGTAAATTATTAGAGGAATACATTTTCCTTCCTTCCTCTTTCACTCCATCCCTCACTTTCTCTTTTTTTTTCCATTCAGGTTATCATAATATTTATATAAAATACAATTAAATTATTTGTTTCAATTTGTTTCTGGCTTTAAGATTTTTCTCCTTTGCATTATTATTGCTTTAGTGCTTTTTTCTTAATTTATTTAATCTTTTTAAAGTCATGACGAGGAATTGCTCCTTGCTTGGGACCAATTCTGTTAAACAAACATGATACAACCTAATTGAAATTTTTTGACACAATTCAGAAATACTTCTTTGAGTTACTAGTTGAAATTTTCCTTTATATTTCAATTTTATGCAGTCTCAGTTCAGTTCAGTTCAACTCAGTCACTCAGTCATGTCTGACTCTTTGGGATCCCATGAATTGCAGCACTCCAGGCCTCCTTGTCCATCACCAACTCCCAGAGTTCACTCAGACTCATGTCCATCGAGTCGGTGATGCCATCCGGCTATCTCATCCTCTGTTGTCCCCTTTTCCTCCTGCCCCCAATCCCTCCCAGCATCAGAGTCTTTTCCAATGAGTCAACTCTCCGCATGAGGTGGCCAAAGTACTGGAGTTTCAGCTTTAGCATCATTCCTTCCAAAGAACACCCAGGGTTGATCTCCTTTAGAATAGATGATTGGATCTCCTTGCAGTCCAAGGGACTCTGAGGAGTCTTCTCCAACACCACAGTTCAAAAGCGTCACTTCTTCGGCACTCAGCTTTCTTCACAGTCCAACTCTCACATCTATACGTGACCACAGAAAAAAACATAGCCTTGAGTAGATGGACCTTTGTTGGCAAAGTAATGTCTCTGCTTTTGAATATGCTATCTAGGTTGGTCATAACTTTCCTTCCAACAAGTAAGCGTCTTTTAATTTCATGGCTGCAGTCACCATCTGCAGTGATTTTGGAGCCCCCAAAATAAATTCTGACACTGTTTCCACTGTTTCCCCACCTATTTCCCATGAAGTGATGGGACCAGATCCCATGATCTTCATTTTCTGAATGTTGAGCTTTAAGCCAATATTTTCACTCTTCTCTTTCACTTTCATCAAGAGGCTCTTTAGTTCCTCTTCACTTTATGTAGTCTACATCTGGTCTAAATTCAGTTACTTTCTTGGGTATTCCAGAAAATGACCATTTCAAATGAGAAAGGAGATAAGTATCTGTGGTACTTGGCCAATCTTATGTGTTTATCATTCCAGAGATTTTTAAAAGTTAATTGTGCAAATATCATCATATTTACAACAAATGATTAGATAAGGAAAGTAAGATAAGAAGTAACCATAAATTTGTATAGTCCATAAGCACTGAAAAAATTCTCTTCCTTCCATATAAGTTATTCTAGAATGTTCCTGCTCCCAGACCTCCCCCATATTCTACTCCAGTTGCTTATAACTATGAATACATCCTAATATTTGTGGTAACAAGAGAAAGTGGGTTGATATCAAAAGATTCATTTTCAATTTCAATTGTCACTTAATGACTGTGGATCTAAGATAAGTTATTTGTCTTCCTTCTCCAAACATCTAGTCCCATACAGTTCAATTTTTAAAAATCCATACCTCCTTAACATCTGCCAACTTCTGGATTCATACCTCGAAGTTATTATTAAAGCTCTTCACTCAGATGTTAACAGATATATCAAAGTCCACATGTCCAAAAAGAAAAAAAATTCTACTTATCCCCTACTTTTCATTTCTTCATCCCCAATCTTCTTTGCTCAGTAAATGACACCATCTTATACTTAGTTATGTAAGTCAAAGGCATCATTAATTTTTCTCTTTGCTTCATTTATACCCTAGTTATGAGCACGTCTATTAAATATATTTTTCCAAAATATATCAAAACACTGATCAGGCTCACCCCCTTCCACCGTCTTGAGTATCATGTGAGACACTGTCTCTGTACTTGTTGTACCCTCGTAAGAAATTTCTCTTTTAACTACTCATGTATCCCAGTGCCAGCGTGACTCTTTAAAACATAAAACAAATCATATAACTCACTGCTTGAAATTCTTCAGTGGCCTCCTATTTTAAGTATGATAAAATTCAAATTTTTCATGTCTTTTCCTTTACCTACATCTTCGCCCTCAAATCCGCTCTGTCTTCCCTTCATTCACTGTGTTCTGACTCTCCATCTACCTACATCTTCGCCCTCAAATCCGCTCTGTCTTTCTTTCATTCACTATGTTCTGATCCCACTTGTTATTTTGCTCCTAGAATATCTTAACTTTGCATATACTTTTCCTTCTCTTTTCTTAGCAAGCTCTTCCCACACATATTATTATGACACAAGCATTCTATATTCAGATCTCTGTTCAAATGTTCCTCCAGAAAGATGTCTTCTATCACCAACTACATATTTTATTGTAGAGTTCCTACTCCAGTCATTCTCTTTTGATCTAGTTTAATTTTTATCACTTTTTAATAAAAATTTTATTGGAGTATAGTTGCCCCTCATTGCTGTGCTACCTTCCACTGATTCAAGTCAATCAGCCATGTGCACACACATATCCCCTCATTTCCGGATTTCCTTCCCATCTGGGTCACCACAGGGCACTGAGTAGAGCTCCCTGTGCTACACAGTGGGTTCTCATTAGTTACTTGTTTTATACACACGTGCTCATGCATGCTCAGTTGCTAAGTCATGTCCAACTCTTTGCGACTCCATCAACTGTAGCCTGCTAGGCTCCTCTGTTCACAGGATTTCCGGGCAAGAGTATTGGAATGGGTTGCCCTTTCCTTCTCCAGGCGTTCTTCCTAACTCAAGGATCAAAGCTGTATCTCCTGCACTGGCAGGCAGATTCTTTACCACAAAGCCACCAAGAAAGCCCTATTTTATACATAGCAGGAGAAGGCAATGGCAGCCCACTCCAGTACTCTTGCCTGGAAAATCCCATGGGCGGAGGAGCCTGGTGGGCTGCAGTCCATGGGGTCGCACAGAGTCGGACACGACTGAGCGACTTGACTTTCACTTTTCACTTTCATGCATTAGAGAAGGAAATGGCAACCCACTCCAGTGTTCTTGCCTGGAGAATCCCAGGGACGGGGGAGCCTTGTGGGCTGCCGTCTATGGGTCACACAGAGTCGGAGACGACTGAACTGACTTAGCAGCAGCAGCAGTGTGTGTGTGTGTGTGTGTGTGTGTGTGTGTGTGTGTGTGTGTGTATGTGTGTGTGTGTGTGTGTATATATGTATAATATGTATACTTATGTGTGTGTATCCCAATGATATTTAATACTAAATACAATTTTAGTTTTTTTTTAGTCAATTATTTACTGTCCATTCCTCCCATTAGAATATAGGTTCCATGAGGGCAGGGATTTGGTCTGTTTTGCTCATGTTATATGCACAGTATCTCAAACACTGCATGGAATACAGTATGTGCTAAAATAAATTATTAAGCAAAATGTTTCAACATTTCTAAGCCTATGTACACATAAAACAGGCATAATGAAACTAACAGCTATCTCCCAAGTGGTCTGGAAGAGGCCATGGTTATTGTAGGACTCTAAACTGTCATGCAGTTGTCAGGTGGGGACACTTCTGTTACCACTGAGTGAAAGGAACTGAAACCAAAAAGTGGTCCCTGGAGACAACAAATGGACCAAGAAGTTCTCTTTTTTGGTGTGTGTTGGCTTTTTTCCACTGAGCTGAAAAGAGATGAGTTCATAGTGGCTGCCACTAGCCTCTTAGAATATGGAGGGGCAGTCTCTGCACATTGCCGCCCCACTGCTTCTACACTTTTTCTGTCCCTGCCCTCAGCACCAAGAAAAACACCTGTCCATTCTTCTTTGGGCTTACCAGGTGGCGCTAGTAGTAAAGAACCCGCCTACCAATGCAGGAGACATGAGAGATGTGGGTTCGATCCCTGGTCTGGAAGATCCCTGCAGAAAGAACCCATTCCAGTATTCTTTCTTGTGAAGTCCCATGGAGAGAAGATCCTGGTGAGCTACAGTCCACAGGGTGGCAAAGAGTTGCACATGACTGAAGCAGCTTAGCATGCATGTTCCTCTTTGCACTTAGGGTTCATTGCTTTCTTCAAGTCAGATATAGAGCAATCTCCTTCCAGAATACTTTCCTGATGAACCACCCTCATAGCTATGCATATAGTTCACATATTGTTTTGCAAATGTTTTCTGGATCTATTTTTGATCTCGAAGTGGATTATAAAGCTGCTCTAGGAAAATTGTTTTTGGCTTTTGTTTGGTTTTGATCTATGCAAAATGTCAAGATTAAACTTATAAACATACAACTTGGTTCTTGAGACTTTTAGGCCCCAAAGAATAGTGGTGATGATGATAATAGCTTCATTATGCTCTTAGCATCAGTTTTTAGTACCATTGCATGTGACATGGTATGTCACTTTTTAGGACTATTTTTTAGTGCCATTTAAAAATATTATTGTATGTCAAAGGCTTCCCACGAGTAATTTAATACTCACCAACCCTGTAAAATATGTACTATTTTACAGATTTAAGAGAAAAAGGGAGAGAGGTTCAGAGAGAGCTAACTTGATAATGGTAACATAACTGATCATGGTGTGTTTTTCTCTAAGCTGGATTTTTATCATCATATTATACTGCTTCTACTATTTATTTATTGAGAAATAAGATAGGCAAAGCTGTGGTTCAGATGGTATTAGAAATTTATAGATTTACATGGTACAACCCCTGCCTTGGAAATCTTACCATCTAGTAGAGGAAATATTTTAAAAAAATGGATTTTGAGACACAATATGAAAAATATAAGGTATCACCCAAGACATCAAAATAATTGAAAGCTATACTTCTAGGTGAAGTGATGGCATAAGGCTTAGTAAAAGAAGCAACTTTAAAATTGAACCATCCACATTTTATTACATGAAAAAGATAATAAATTTAGGAGAAATTTCAAAGAACTAAAGTTTTAAAATTTCAAAGAACTAAAAATATTAATATTTTATGAATTATGAATTATAAAAATGAATTTAATATTGTCATTTTTTCCCCATTTTATGGCCTCACCACAGGAGATATTTGTGTCCCTGACTTTGTGGTTCTTCTCAGGAAGTGGGTTATGTGAGGAGAAGAGTTTAATTCTTGTGAGAAGACTGTTTTCATTTTGAAGTGTGTTTATTCATGTGTTCATACATTGAGCATCATGCTTTGAGCACTGTTCTAGATACTGAGGGAACAGTGATGGACAAGACCAAGTTTCCGCCTTCATGGAGCTGAACTTCTAGTCTAGCGGGGAAAGACAATGAGTACACCAATAGACAAGTAAATTTTTAAAGGGAAATTCAGATAATGGTAGCAGCATGAAGAAAATTTAGCAAAGCAGAAGGACAGAGAGAAAGCTGGCCTCCTGAGGCGTCCTCTCTGAAAGTGTAATACTTAAGCTAAGACTTGAATGCTGAGAAGACTAAGGCACCATGGACTCTGGGAAGAGTGACCTGGAAAGATTGAGGGGCAAGGGCAGAGACAGGAATGAGCTTAGCATATCTGAGAAGTAGAAAGGAGGAGTCTGGTCCTTTGAGGGAAATGAGGCATGAAACTAAGGAGGTGAGGTTGACAAAGGGCCAGGTCACCTATGTTGGAAGTCAAGGAAAAGAGGTGTCCAAAGTGAGCAAATATTTGCAAGGATGTGTGCATGCATGGATGGGGTAGGGGAATACAATGAATGACTCGTTCATTATCTGTATTTAACACAGGCCAAGGAGTAAACTGTTGTTTGAAGAGAAGCAGGAATTGCTACATAGGTCAAAAGTTTTTAGGAGATAAATTATTATATTTAGATAAATTTCAGATAAGCTCAGTTTTACCTTCAGAAGTTAACCACATTTTCTTTCCTTTTCATTTCCATAATAGGTGTGAATCTGATAAAAGTGAAAAGGCCTCAAATATAATTTAAATTTATCAACTTGAGATTTTTCAGCAAAATTGTTGTGGAGTAATTGACCCCAATCATGGCCACTGAAAATAAATTCACTGATGTCTGGTAATGGGGTCATAAGGCACTTCATATCTGCATTGATATGAAGCAGAAAAGACTAGAGAAAAGGCCTCATTAGAGTCTCTAGAGACAACAGATGTTCCTTTGTTTATTCTTCCTAAATCTCAATGTCAGTGATCATAGGGACCCTAGCAATATCAACCTGTTCCTCTTATAAGTAGTAGTAACTTATACATTGCATTTTCCATGGTCATTATGAATTCTCTCTGATTTATTTTTCTCATCTCAAGAGCTTCAAATGACCCAATTAAATAACACTTATAGTTCTATAGTTCAGTTGCTCAGTTGTGTCTGACTCTTTGCGACCCCATGAATCGCAGCACGCCAGGCCTCTCTGTCCATCACCAACTCCTGGAGTTCACTCAGACTCACGTCGATCGAGTCTGTGATGCCATCCAGCCATCTCATCCTCTGTCATCCCCTTCTCCTCCTGCCCCCAATCCCTCCCAGCATCAGAGTCTTTTCCAATGAGTCAACTCTTCACATGAGGTGGCCAAAGTACTGGAGTTTCAGCTTCAGCATCATTCCTTCCAAAGAAATCCCAGGGCTGATCTCCCTTAGGATGGACTGGTTGGATCTCCTTGCAGTCCAAGGGCCTCTCAAGAGTCTTCTCCAACACCACACTTCAAAAGCATCAATTCTTCGGCGCTCAGCCTTCTTCACAGTCCAACTCTCACATCCATACATGCCCACAGGAAAAACCATAGCCTTGACTAGATGGACCTTAGTCGGCAAAGTAATGTCTCTGCTTTTCAATATACTATCTAGGTTGGTCATAACTTTTCTTCCAAGGAGTAAGCATCTTCTAATTTCATGGCTGCAGTCACCATCTGCAGTGATTTTGGAGCCCAAAAATATAAAGTCTGACACTGTAATAACACTTATTATTACTATTAACATTATTATTAAAAACTTTTTGAGGGAGTTTAGAGGTGAGGTATGATTTGGGAAGCGAATATAAGCTAATTTACTGAGAAAGATATATTATTTTTTTTAAAATTGAGTAAGCAGACTCAATATCTAAGAGCAAAGACCTCCCCCTACACTTAAAAAGTGAATTGCAACTCGTATGGCTGTCTCTATATCTGATTTGAGTTAAAAGCCTAAAAAGAAAGGAAAAAAAAAATCTACTGTGACCTTGGTCTGAGTATGTGCTAGAAGACTGTCCATGGGTGGTGTGGAGAGGAACATAATGATAATTTCCCCAAGCAGGCAGACATGATATTGTAGGAGTCAGAAGCTACCTTATACATGCTCCTGATAGTACCTAAGTGGAAAATCATTATGCTCCTAGTATTGGGAAGTGTGGAGGGCGCAAATGACTTACCTGCTACTTAAGCAATGCATTCCATCCTATCATGTACATTTGTGGGCTTGATGACTCACCATGTTATCGGATTAATGCAAAGTGTGAGGTGGTGTGTGGTTTCTAAGTGCTGGTGTGTGAGAGAATAAATATATGTATATCCACAGTGTGTGAATGTTAAGAGACCAGTCCTGAAACATGAAGCCACTCTCTGACCTGTTGCTTACTATAGTTGGGTAACTTAACCAAGAAGCAAATCTACTATGGGAGTTAATGGGATTTCTGCCATAGAGTAGTACACGTTTGTTGACATGAACTAGGTTCAAGAGGGGATCACAGAAAAAGCATGTGGGTTTGGAGTGTGACTCTATTTAGTCAACTTGGGGCTAATAATTTCTCCAGCACTGGATACTAAGAATGCCTTCTCCTGGCCAAGCAGACTCTCCTGCCTTATTTGGCTTTGTTCTTCTGATGGTGACCCATCGTGTTGGAAAAGAATCTCTTTCAAAAGTGTAAATGTTCCTCTTTCTGTGGGTGACATCATCATTCCTGTGGCCCAAGTCTTTGTTACTAAATAGTACTTAGCAACATATAATCATTATTTTCTCCTCTTAGAGTTCTGAGCCTGTTTGTTCTGATGAAGTTGAGAGATACTCTTCCCACTGCTCCCCCCTGCTCCCACCACCAGGAGGTAGGAGTAAAATCTGAAAAAGAGGAAGTTATGTCTGAAAGGATCTCTTGACTGTGTTACTTAAAAGAAGCAAGTAGACAGCTAAATTTTTGTACTGTGGCAACAGCTTTGACTGGGTTTAAAAAAAAAATCATAATTTCAACGAATGGCTCCAAGGGAAGTGGTTTCCATGCAACTGTGCACATAAACTCTTCTTTAAAGTGGTAGATAGATGCCTTTTGCTTGGCTTGGCTTGTCCTTCTTATGGTTTTCCTTGTAAAGTGGGTAGGGAAAGCTGGACAAAAGAAAGCTGTTGACTGGCCAATTAAGGAAGATGTTTCTAAAGTGCCTGTTTATTATTCCAGGGAAGATCTGGGATTCTCTTTTAATTACATCCTACCTGTCTATTCAAAAAACTGTCAGACAATCTGTCTTTTCATCTTGTAGAAAATAGTTCTGAATTTCTTAAATTTGTAGTTTGAGTCTAATCCTCATATTTTGAAGTCTAACATGAGCTTATTCTGTAAATATTTCAGATTTTTAAATTTGTAATTGCTATCCACTTAAAATAATAATAGTGGTTATAAGTTATCAAATGCCTGATCCATGTTAGGTTAATTCTCATAAAGTCATTCATGAGCACATTTTTATGAGGTAGGCATTTTAAGTTCACAGGAAACTGAGACTTGAAGAGATTGTCCAGAACCTCGAGTCTAGTAACAGACTCCAAAGACTGTCTTTATCTCACAGGAGCCAAGGTCATGGGCAGAACAGCAGTTTTTGAAAAATTACCCCTGTGTTTTTTAACCTGATTCTTCTAAAGAATGTGGCACACACACAGGTCATTGCATGAGGTGGGGGAGAAGGGTATGCCTTGCTTCAAAAGTGTTCAACAACAGAAGCAAAAGGGCAAGGTGGTAGCAGCCGGACTCTTGCCAATGGAAACTGGCCCATGTGTCATAATTGGCATGTGCGTACCTGTTGTCAAAAACCCCGAAGTGTTTTCCCTTTAGTCACCCAGTAAGTTAGTCATAAAAGAGGCAGACTTACTTGAGTTGTCTTCTTCTTCCATCATGGTATGGAAAAATATCCAAAACTGTGTGAAGTATCATCCAAGTACTCCATTTTTCCTAATAGTCAATTTGTCTGCACCCCATAAATTGGATAGTTGGTGCCAGATATGCCCTTTTCTACAAGTTCAAGTCTAATCTGTTAACACTTCCCAGGGCCCATGTAGAATTCTAAGTATTTAGGAACCCTGACAAACTTCTTCCAACACAGACCTACCAGTATATTGTAAGAATAAACAGACTTCAAAGTCATCACAAGGAGAAAAACTGTTCTGGCGAAGTCTGTAATTTAGAGTATCTTTAGAGAAGAAAGACTTTATGAAAAGAGAGACTCAGAGTGGCCAGCCTCTCTTACACAGTTACCTTTTTCTTTATTTAATTGTAAAGACTAAATGACAGGTAGGAAAGTGCTTTTGCAGGACGTGGGCGTCTTGAAGCCATAGAAGGAAGTTACAGTGTGCATGGGAATAAGCCTGTGGGTAGGAGTTAGACACTGCTGCTCTATTGCTAGTCTAGAATAATCATGCATAAACATCTTTACGATGGCACCTGAACAGAATTATAAAACCCTATTAAAGGCACTTGATACATTATTTAAAATAAGAACACATTGCTTTTTATATCCAAGAATAGAGAAAAATTTTTACATCAGGAACAAGGATTAAAAAAAGAGAGAGCCTGTAATTTTGACAAAACAAAAGATAGCGCAAGTGGATTTTCATATGTTAATTCAAAAGCTGACATACTATACTCTGAAAGTGTGGGAGAAACACTAGCTTTGTCTGTAGATGTCAGTCTTAAAAGATGAAACCCAGGAAGCAAATGAAAATAAACACCAAAGAACAGAGCAAGAGCAGAACCGTAATGATAAGTCACAGATTTCTTCAAACCTTGCCCTCAGGGGCTGTGTGGTGGACACCGTGCATCTTAACAGAAGAAAAGTCACTGTTTCATGCAAAAACAGTAACAGAATTCTATCTTTCAAATGAGCGATTTGAGCAGTGTAGACACATAGTTTATACACTATGATGACTCTCACAAGCTAATGAGTCCAGATGTTTGAATTCAATGAAATAAAGGGGAGGTCATAAAAATAATAATGTCTATCTTTGGAATTTAGAGTCACTTATTCATATTCTTTTTTCTCTTTCACCACACTTTGCAAATTTGTACTGTTTACCTGTGTATATTAGTCTCTCAGTTGCGTCCGACTCTTTGTGACCCCATGAACCATCGCCCATCCGGCTCCTCTGTCCATGGGATTCTCCAGGCAAGACTGCTGGAGTGGGTTGCCATTCCCTTCTCCAGGGATCTTTCCACCCAGGGATCAAACCCAGGTCTTCTGCTTTGCAGGCAGATTCTTTACCATCTGAACTACCAGAGAGGTCCTACTGTTTACTTACTTGATAATAATTACTTACTATTTCATATCTATTGCCCCAATGGGACTGTATCTTTCAAGAGGCTTGGGCTCTAATGTTGCTCACCCTGTAGCCTCAGATTCCAAGAAAGGCAGAATTATGTCAGGTGCTCAGTGACTATTCATGGACAAGGTAGGAAAGCTGACAAAAAAAGAGTGAAAATCCCCCAGTTACTGGTGAGCTGATGGCCCATGTCGAGAGGGGTTTGAAAAGGGAAAAGAATGTTCAACACTGTCCAAAAATACATGAATTACTGAGAAGGCTGGAGGGGATCAGGTCCTGTCAGCGATTACTCATTGCTAAGCCTCTGGCAGAAATAAGGACTTTTGAGGCCAGCCAGGTGTGACCAGAAGGGTCCTTTGGGCTGACTGCACATTCACAAAGATGGTATACTATAACTAAAAACACTACCTGCAAATGAGATTCAAATGAGAAATGTCCTGTTATTTATTTGTCTTTATGATTTAACCATGTTAGTTGGTGAGTGAACTCATAAAATTTACTAAAATTTGCCAGAGCTTTCATTTCTAAAAAGTCACATATATAATCAAACATACACATATTTTCTTATATATACATATACATATCTATATGTATTCTAGAACATATTTATCAGTTCATTTCAGTCTCTCAGTCGTTTCGACTCTTTGCAAACGCGTGAATTGCAGCACGTCAGGCCTCCCTGTCCATCACCAACTCCCGAAGTTCACTCAAACTCATGTCCATCCAGTCGGTGATGCCATCCAGCCATCTCATCCTCTGTCGTCCCCTTCTCCTCCTGCCTCCATCCCTCCCAACATCAGAGTCTTGTCCAGTGAGTCAACTCTTCGCATGAGGTGGCCAAAGTACTGGAGTTTCAGCTTTAACATCAGTCCTTCCAATGAACACCCAGGACTGATCTCCTTTAGAATGGACTGGTTGGATCACCTTGTAGTCCAAGGGACTCTCAAGAGTTTTCTCCAGCACCACAGTTCAAAAGCATCAATTCTTCAGCACTCAGCTTTCTTCACAGTCCAACTCTCACATACATACATACATGACCACTGGAAAAACCATAGCCTTGACTAGACGGACCTTTGTTGGCAAAGTAATTGTCTCTGCTTTTGAATATGCTATCTAAGTTGGTCATAACTTTCCTTCCAAGGAGTAAGTATCTTTTAATTTCATATATATAATATATGAAATTATATTAATTTCTTTAATATATATAAAATTATATTTTCTGTAATCTGATATAAATAAATCCCAAAGTGGATCAGGATACTCTGAAGCTTTTATACTATTCTCAATTGTGCTCATGGTTACAGTTTCTTAGAAAGAAACAGGGTATAGAATTTTAAGCAAACAGCAACCTAAGCATTACAGAACATGTAGGATTATCCTCTGTGTGGGCTTGATTGTTTCTCTAGATAGTTTCAAAGCCCAAACTTCACTGGTGCTTATCTGGTATAAAGTATAGCCTGTTTTGCTTGCCTAAGAAGCACCTCATCCAACCAGGCACACAACAAAAGCGCTGCATCACCTTACTTCCTCACAACTAGTCTGACTCCCTCATTTCTACATGTGTATGGGCACCTGTTTACCTCAAAACCTAACTGGACTTGAGACAGTTTCCTGCAGATAACATTCTTCTCTTGTGCCAACTAAACGTGCCGATGGGAGGAGCAGGTCCATGTATTGCCCCTGATTCTGAGTAATTTAATCGCATAAACTCCAGCTCTGCAGTAGGAAAACTTGACTGCACAGAAGAATCATCTGAGGAACTTATAAGAAAATACAAATGCCATGCCTAGAAACCCTGATTTAATTGCAGCTCAGAAATAGATGGCTGTACTCTATGGATCCAAAATGTGGCTGAAGTCAAGAGTCATTGCCCTGGTTTCCGTCTCCTTCTTTCTAGGATGGGCTCATAAATACCGTCTCACACGTCTCTCTTGAGGGTTCAGAAAGATAGTGTGGGTAACAGGTGTTCCCTAACATCTCTGAATGCACCAGTTTCCCTTCTTCCTTTATTTCAGGAAGGAAAATAGACAGGGAGGGACGAGGAGGTGGGGAGTCTGGGAAAGTGAGGAGGAGGGGTCTTTTCCATAGAGCCCTCCAGTTCTGCCAATTAGCAGTTCATTAGGGTTAGCAAGCTATCCTTTTGTCAAAGCAAACACTTTTGAAGGATTAAGCCTCATTCTCACCCTGGTGTGAATGACTTTAATCAGATAATCTCCTATCACCTAGTTGGGAATTTGTTGTTAAAGGTCTGGGGGAAGCTTGAAGAGAGTTGCTGGGGAAGCCGGTGTGCCCTCAGGTCAGGGTGAGGAAGTCTGGCTGTCTGGAGCCCCAGGGTCTGGGAACTAGACCTGACACTATGTTGACTTTACATAATGGCTGAAAAATAAGAAAAACAAACTTCTCCTAACTGTTGCTATAGAGTAATGATTTGTTAAAAGTGGTTGTAGCATCAAGTTGTTTGTCTAATGGCCCTTCAAGACTTTCTGTGTCTGTCTTTCAGCTATCAAACATTTAACACATATGTGCCAGGTAATCTTACCATTTGAAGCTGCTTGGGAGTCTATGAGGAGCAAGGCTTGGCCCAGCTCTACCCTCCTTTCCATCTGCTTAGCACACGGGTTTAATTGAAGTATTTCCCTTGCTACATTCTTTTTCCAAATGTGTCAGTTCAGTTCAGTCGCTCAGTCATGTCTGACTCTGTGACCCCATGAAATGAAGCATTCCAGGCCTCCCTGTCCATCACCAACTCCCGGAGTTCACCCAAACTCATGTCCATCCAGTCGGTGATGCCATCCAGCCATCTCACCCTCTGTCGTCCCCTTCTCCTCATGCCCTCTACCCCTCCCAGCATCAGAGTCTTTTCCAATGAGTAAACTCTTTGCATGAGACGGCCAAAGTACTGGAGTTTCAGCTTTAACATCAGCCCTTCCAAAGAACACCCAGGACTGATCTCCTTTAGAATGGACTGGTTGGATCTCCTTGCAGTCCAAGGGACTCTCAAGAGTCTTCTCCAATACCACAGTTCAAAAGCATCAATTCTTTGGCACTCAGCTTTCTTCACAGTTCAACTCACACATCCATATGTGACCACTGGAGAAACCATAGCCTTGACTAGACAGACCTCTGTTGGCAAAATAATGTCTCTACTTTTGAATATGCTATCTAGGTTGGTCATAATTTTCCTTCCAAGGACTAAGCGTCTTTTAATTTCATGGCTGCAATCACCATCTGCAGTGATTTTGGAGCCCCCAAAATAAAGTCTGACACTGTTTCCACTGTTTCCCCATGTATTTTCCATGAAGTGATGGGACCAGATGCCATGATCTTCATTTTCCGAATGTTGAGCTTTAAGCAAACTTTTCACTCTCCTCTTTCACTTTTCATCAAAGAGGCTTTTTAGCTCCTCTTCACTTTCTGCCATGAAGATGGTGTCATCTGCATAGCTGAGGTTATTGATATTTCTCCCGGCAATTTTGATTCCAGCTTGTGCTTCTGCAGCCCAGCATTTCTCATGATGTACTCTGCATATAAGTTAAATAAGCAGGGTGACAATATACAGCCTTGACGTACTCCTTTTCCTATTTGGAACCAGTCTGTTGTTCCACGTCCAGTTCTAACTATTGCTTCCTGACCTGCATATCGGTTTCTCAAGAGGCAGGTGGTCTGGTATTCCCATCTCTTTCAGAATTTTCCACAGTTTTTTGTAATCCACACAGTCAAAGGCTTTGGCATAGTCAATAAAGCAGAAATAGATGTTTTTCTGGAATTTTCTTGGCTTTTTCGATGATCCAGCGGATGTTGGCAATTTGATCTCTGGTTCCTCTGCCTTTTCTAAAACCAGCTTGAACATCTGGAAGTTCATGGTTCATGTACTGCTGAAGCCTGGCATGGAGAATTTTGAGCATTACTTTACTAGCGTGTGAGATGAGTGCAATTGTGCAGTAGTTTGAGCATTCTTTGGCATTGCCTTTCTTTGGGACTGGAATGAAAACTGACCTTTTCCTGTCCTGTAGCCACTGCTGAGTTTTCCAAATTTGCTGGCATATTCAGCGCAGCGCTTTCACAGTATCATCTTTCAGGATCTGAAATAACTGTACTGGAATTCCATCACCTCTACTAGCTTTGTTCGTAGTGATGCTTTCTAAGGCCCACTTGACTTCACATTCCAGGATGTCTGGCTCTAGGTGAGTGATCACACCATCATGATTATCTTGGTTGTGAAGATCTTTTTTCTATAGTTCTTCTGTGTATTCTTGCCACCTCTTTTTAATATCTTCTGCTTCTGTTAGATCCATACCATTTCTGTCCTTTATTGAGCCTATCTTTTCATGAAACATTACCTTGGTAACTCTAATTTTCTTGAAGATATCTCTAGTCTTTCCCATTCTGTTGTTTTCCTCTATTTCTTTACATTGATCGCTGAGGAAGGCTTTCTTATCGCTCCTTGCTATTCTTTGGAACTGTGCATTCAGATGCTTATACTTTCCTTTTCTCCTTTGTTTTTTGCTTCTCTTCTTTTCACAGTTATTTCCAACTGTGTAGGGTTTTTTTTTCCCTTTATGTCTTCCCCCATACTAGAGTAGATTGTGAGCACCATGAATAAGTCTTCATAATTTCTCTATTTGGAGTGTAAGTATAACTCTCAGTGTGTGGTGCTTAATAAATATTTTTAAACGAATCAAGAAGCAGCAGGGAGCACCCTGATGTCTACCTTAAGACATTAGAATTAATTTATGACTGTATTGCTTAGTTCCCACACTACTAGACAAGGCAACGAGGGAAAAAGAGAAAAAAGATGTGTATACAATACTCCCACCATTTTCATGTGACAAAAGTTCTTATTCAGAAGTCCCTTTAGGACATTGCTTGAGACATGGTTTGAAAATAATTTCTGGAAACAGAAAAGAAAGAAGGAATAACAGATGCAGAAAAGATCCAGAAAGAGAAAATCCATTTAACGGAGTGAAAAGAGAGAAGGATATGGAATATCATAGTAACCAAAAGAAAGGAACTTTAGAAATAAATGAATAGGTAGATACCATGGGCATTTAGGAAAAGAAAAATCAATCTTGCTATTGATGTTTAAATTTTTCTTTTTTTTTTGCACTTAGGAACAAATGGTGCAATGGCCACATTTCCTCCAGATGCTTTTATTCTACATAGAACAGAATTAAAATGTAGACATATTTGAATTACAGTCCATGCGATAAACACAGTATAACATTTATACTGTTAGATCTAATAGATACTATTTTAAAATGATTACAAGAGGATTCTCTGCTTACCCATAGTACATCATTTTATGAGATGGTAGAAAGTATTTCATAATAGTACACTAATTATATAGGTATATGCTTATATAATAAGTATATATTATATACTGTATTATAACATAATATAGGTAATGTGACCACTTTCATACTTATTTTTATAACTTTTTTATTTATTAAAAGATCATTAGTATATATATTTTTTTCCCCTAGTGACAGTCTGTATTAGGAGACATGTGTATATCCCAAACAGAGCGTGTAGAAGTACAATACACCTTAGACACGTGACTTCAGGACCTGGGGTGTAGGCTCAGAAATGCTGTACTGTGGGGCAGGAGGCTTGGCCGCCTGGAAACTGTGAGGCTTTGGTCAAGCGTCAGTTCTCCAGTCTTTGTTACCTTTTATGATAACTGAGGATTATAATGAACATGAATGACATACGAGATATTGTTTTATAAAGTTATATTATAAGGTGAAGTGGGAAAAAGGAGAACACAAAATTGCGTTTGAAACACAATGTCAACTGTTTTAAAACATGCATTGAGGAAAACTTGGAAAGAAGTAAACTGTGATAGAATCAGTACCAATTTCTGGGAACTGGAGTCACTGCTGATTTTATAATGTTCCAGCTTCAGTAATTTTGAGTTTTCTATCCTGTGTTTAAGGGAGTAAATCCGCCCACACCGCCCCCACACACCCCCTCACACACACGCGCACACACACACACACATACACACATTTCACTTCCCTCAGGGCCTGGAGGTGGCTATCTTATGGACTCTCTTCAGCTCTGCGATGGAAGATTCTAACGTTTACTGCATTTCACTGCTACGGACTCTCAAATCACTTTCTCTCAGGTCTTCAGCCATTTGCTGTCATTGCCATTCTGGCCCCGGCCCACTCTTGACTTGCTTTCATTCTCAGCAGCACTGTGGTTTCCTGCATTCTGTTTTGAGATTAGACTATCAGCCTTCTGCACACAGCAGTCAGGTGTAATCTAGTCATCTTCATGGAAAGCAAATCCCAATCCTGTGCCAGTTATACCCCCACCCCCACCTCTAACATAAAAACATGTCAATGGTTCCTGCTGGCCAAAATTCTCAGGACTGTAGCTATGTATCATGAGTGTGTGACTAAAGTCTTGTTAAGATTCATCAGTTCTCTCACTGGACTCTAAGCTCTTTGAAGTTAGGCAGCTCGTTAGTTTTTAAAGATTTTTTTTTTTTTAATGTGGACCATTTAAAAAGTCTTGTTTGAATTTGTTACAATATTACTTCTGTTTTATGCTTTGGCTTTTGGGCCATAGGGCATGTGGGAGCTTAGCTCCCTGACCAGGGACTGAAGTCTTAACCGCTGGACCACCAGGGAACTCCGGCCCATTAGTTTTTATGGGTGATTGGATTTCCAGTCCTAACATACGCTGAAGATTCAAGGTACTAGGCCTGCAGTTCCCACTGCTTTGAATGATTTTTTTTCCCAGATAGTTTTCGCTGTCTTGAGGACTATCCCTACTTCTCACCGTCTCAACCCTTGACCACTTGTCCTGTTTAACACACAGCCTCCCCTCCTTATCCCCTCAGCCTGCTATCTTTCACTTCGTGTACTTACCTCCATCTGAAATTGCCTCAGAGGTTTATTTGTTCCTTTATTTTTGTTTACTGCCTATCTCCTTCTAGCAGACTGTAAACTCCTTGAAGGAAGTGATTGGGCTGTGTTGTTCATTTCTGTAAACCACACTGCCTAGAAGAGGACTTAGCATGGTGGATGCTCCATGAACATTTGAATGGTGGCATTGTGTGCAAATGTTTTCTGTTATGGAAAGAAGGGAGGAAGAATGGAAAATGGAAAGGAAAAAGAAGAGAGAAACAAGGAAGAAATAGGGAAGGAAAGATGTATACTCCTCAAAATCTAATGTGGCCTCTCTTCACATTAAACTTGGGGAGCAGTTTTGCCTGTATGAGAGCTCAGTTGAGCTCAGAGCCTGATATATGAGGCAACTATAAGTTGTCTCAGTGTCTTTAAGAAAAAATGGTGAAAATAAATGGCCTGAGTTAGAAGACATTGATGCTAGTTCTTCTCTGACATTGTTCCAACTTATTTATACAATACTCTGGTCTAATAAGAGAGAAGGACTAGATAAGTCTCCAATGTTCCATTCTCTACTCTAATTCTGTGGTTCTAAAACTTTAATTCTGAAATGTATTTGCTTTCTAATTCTTTTTTTCCATATGCCAAAATAATTATAATGAAGATTTAGATTCAAGTTTTAGAAAAAATAGTCTAACTGAAAAATGCACAGTTGGTTCATGCCTACCCAGGGGTGCCAAAAAATGCACAATAAAATTAATATTTTAATTTTTTTAATATTTATATACATTGTAAGACAAGTACATTGAATTTACATAATGTTTTTACATTTATGTGATTTGTATATTAAATGGTATATATGTTATATATGTGATACATCCTATTACATAACATACTATATATATTACACAATATATAACAGAATATATATATATATATCTCATTAATATTTAAATACTAGGTATGATTTTTAAAACGTACTTATAGGTGAGATATGTAAAAGTCCTAAACTAAATTTAGGTAAACTAAATTCATATAATTCTATCAAACATTAATATATTTATTCAGATACCTAAATAGGTTAGAATCCAGGCTACAGAAAAATGCTTCAACCTTCTTCCCTGCTGTAAAACTGAATGGAGATACATTTAATGCATATACTTAAAATGGATTCACCATATGGGAGTGTTTCCAATTCTTCATTGCCTTCCAGCAGCTTGTCTTAACCATCTATATTTAAACACGGGTTAAAAATCACGATGCCCGAATTTGAATCTTAGTTTTGACACTATCTTCCAATGGATTATTTTTACTTCAGAATAATAAAACAGCATTCCTAGATCTGTGATTCATGACCTTTTCATATTTCAAGTTTAAAGAGCATAACTTCTAAGGGTATTTTCATTTAGATGATGAGTTGAGGGGGACGATGCAGAAAAAGCAAAAAATATTTAGACGGCTATGAGAGCTTACTGAACTGTATATAAATGTAGTGTATATGATAAGAAACATACAGTTTGTACACACACATTTACACAGTGCCGTAGAGACTCCCACTTGAATGAAAAAGATAAATGCTACCATTTCCTTTATCTATTTTATTGGTAAACCAGGTAGTTGATGTTGTCTCTAAAAACCATATTCCTTAACTGTATTTCTACGGGGATTCATTGGTATAATTAAAACTCGAATGGTCTGAAATATTTCAGAAACCTGCAGTGAATATTCTTTCCTTTATCTTAACATGTAGTTTTATTTCATCTAAAATTGTTCTCTATAATTTCCCTCTCCACCCACAAATGACGTTCTTTTATACTTATAGATGCATTCACCCATGAGCCTATAGACTATAACTACACTTCACAGATGTAAGAGAAACCATAATGCTATCCTAGCACTGAGGGAATATGATTGGTATTCTAAATGGGGAACTATTTACTTTTTATTACTATAATGATTTTTTAATAATTTTCACAATTTGAAATGTGGTTAGCATGCCACTGGTAGTAAAAGCTGACAATGTGATTTAATATTTTTAACATATTTTTAATATCCGGTGTTTGCCTTCGAAATGTTAAATGTCATTATCCATGTTATGGTATTATCAATGACAATAAATTAAGCTAAACCAGTGATAATGAAGTTTTATATCACAATTTATTTGAACTCACTTTGAAGTCCTGGGTTGACCACTGCTTTGTATGAGTTTTCTTAGCCGCCCCTTTTTCCTTTACTAGTGTGAATAACATTTTTCCCTCTTCTTTATCATCTACTAGGATGTTTATTCTACTGTTCCTAACACTTAAGGGTCTTTCTTGTATTTCTTTGTATTCTGTGCAGTGGAGCAGAAAATTGTCTCAGTTTCAATTTCTCTTTTGTTCCCAGAACTTCCCCCTCCTCCAGTGCTGAAGTGGAAAAATAGTTTCCCCTCTTGCACCATACACAGGTTCAAAGTCTTGTTTTTCATCATGTTGCTCCAAACAGCACATTTTCCAACCCACATGAAAAAGAACACCAAAGCTCTGACTTAGAAGTCTGCAAGGGTCTGAGAACAATCGAAAAGAAGTTCCTGCAACTGGGATTAGCCCTTAGCGGTTCACTGGTCATTCTGAGGAGAGGCATGTGGAAGCCAGCAAGGCCTCCAACCTGCTCGCACATGCACAGGTGGCCCAGCTCTGAAGTCAGTCTCTGTTGTCATGGAGAATGGAGGCAAAATTAAAAAGCAAGTAGCAAACAATCCAGTAGGTTAAGCCTGGGACTTGGGAGTCTCCCAAGGCTCCTCCCTTCCTCATTCCCTGCATGAGTCATTTTTCCAGTCTGTCCACACCCATTCAGCCTTCTTCCATCAGCCTCCACCCCACACTCCCATTCACTCTCCAAGCTGCTGCCACAGGATCTCTCTGAAATACAAGTCCAAATTCAACCTATCTCTTTGCTCATCCAGATTATCACAGTTTTCAGAGTAAAGCTGAAACTCCTTGGGTGAACACAGACCTACTTTAGGCTCACTTGCTGCCACTCTCCTACAAGTATCCAGCTCACTTCTAACTCCAAGACTAGCAGTTCCATTGTATTTGCCAGGCTCTTTCCCCACAGAACCTGGAATCACCTCTCTACTCATCTTGATAATTTCTATACCCGCTTTAAGGTACCTGTTAAAACAACCCCTCCAGGAAGCCTTCTTGACTCTACTCGAAAGCACCTTGGCCTTGCCTCCCATCATTTTAGCATTTATCCTTCAGCCAGAATTAATTAGTTTATTTCTTTTCCCCAGTCTCTTCCCTAGTAGAGGGGAGGGACTTTATGTTGTTATCCATTCTTGAATCTCTGCATAGCAGTCTATTGAGGTAGTTGGTGAAATGAATGCTGAATTAGAAGAAAGGAAGTCCTCATTGCTTGGGGTAGCTCCTAATTGGCAGATAGAACATGCCCATCCCTGTCCTTTGAGAAAGTGTTGGTTTCGTTTTAAATTTGCTTCCTCTGGGTGTGCACTTGGGTACTTTTTCATGATTAATACTGAGAAGCGGCACCATCTAATTAATTAATTAATTTGTTCTGGAAGGGAGCAGTGCACAATATTAACTCAGGGTTTTGTGGATGTAGCCAAGGGTAGAGAACTCAAGTCGTTATTAATACCTCTAAAAGTAGTTTTGTACTTCAGCACCTTTCACGATGCTTTTCCTTCTCCTCCTTAAGCCGTCCCCACCATCTTTAAAACAACCTAAAAACTTGGAGAAACATCACACGATAGGTAGCGTTTGCTCCTGAACTGTATTCTAAACACAGGAAAAAGTTTTAAAATTATAATCATCGTTGAATAAATTATTCCCTAAATCCTAAGTAAATTCTGCCCCGAAATCTCTAAAACTTGATCACATCACAATAGTCCAGGATTCTTTCCGTTCAAAGTGAAAAGTTAAATCTCATTAATACCCAATGAATTATGATTTGGGGCTGTGTTTTCTTTTGTTCCAGCAATAATATGACTGCTTTGCCTCGGATGATTCCAGTATTTCAGAAAATGAATATTGTATAACGAAGGAGGAGTCTCTACTTTCTATATATCATATAATGCAGATTTGGGGTGAAAGGGGGTTTTACAGTCCAAATATTGTTTACAAAGTAGATGGGAAGCTAGTATGTGAGTATTCGTGCTTGTGTGACAGTTTTACCGTAGAATTCCAAGACCGTGGACATCCTGTTCCTGGAGAAAGATATACACTAGCAGTCTTGAGGATGTTTTTCCCGTCTATGGGCCATCCAGGTTCGAAATCTGGTGCATTTTAAGGCGGCCAGCCCCACCAGCTCCTACTGTTTTATCCACTTTGGGAGACTCACCTTCAGTCTAACCTTGCCGACGGCCTTACCAAGTCCTATCCACCCGCCGCTTTCAAAAACGAACCTGTCTGCCCAGCCAGTCTCAAGGATCAGAAAGTAGCAGGGGGTGCGTCCCGTGGGCACTATAGCTCGGAGGTTACAGTGCTGAACGTATAAGATGGAAGATACCACCGGGAGGCGGCGGGGATGCACCGCGCCAGCGCCGGCTCGGGTTTCCTTTTGCTTTCTACGCCGATGGGCGAGTGGCAACCGCCACCCCCGGCGGACTCTTGTTAGGCTGAGGGGCGGCGAGGTGGCGGGGGGCTGAGCCGCCGGCGGCGGAAAGTTGAAGAGCATTTTTTTTTTTTCCTGTCGCCGCGTGCGTTCCGGGGCTCGCGGAGTCCGCCCAGGGCTTCCTGGTGGGGCTGGGCCGGCGGGGGAGGGGCCGCGCAGCAGCAGCGGAAACCAGACCTCGGCGATAAGAGGCTGCACAGCGACATGCAACAGTCTTTTCACTGCAGCTGAATGAGTTGTGGCGCTCACAATGCTCCCGTGACCGGGAACTGACAAGTTCAATTTTAAATCGCGGGCCTCTTGGAATCATGACTCCCACAATGCCTTGGGCACTCGCTCGGCAGTCTGGCTGCCTCTGGGGGGGGGGAAAATGTGAGAGGTAAGTTTCCATTTTCCCAGTTTGCTCGTGCTGCTCTGCTGCTCTGCATTGTTCGTACTCTTTCGGGACTGTACATGGCTGAAGGAGGAAGTGAAAGGAGGCTGGGGCCGGTTCACTGCGCTGGATGGTTTCCGATCACACACCATCTCGAGCTGGAGGGACAGCGGGAGGTTGCAGCTGCAGCCCAGCTCCGAGTAGCCCTTCCACGGGCTCTGCGGACACTGTCAGCCCTGCCAGCTTCCCACTTGGCAGCCTAAAACAAAGAAAGAGAAAGAAAGAAAAGGGGGGGAGGGCGGTAAAAGAAACAGGTGCGTGGAAGTGTACTTACAACTTAACGGCCTTTGTCGGGGGAGGGGGGGATGCGAGTCCATCAGACGCGAGCCACGGTTTCTCCCTAGAGGTCCCGCATCCCTGTTCTCGAGGCTGCCATCCAGCCCGGTTTTCATCTGGGCCAAATATGTGCACGCAAAGGTTAATTCTCTGCTTGCTACCCATAAATTACGCATGACATGTTTAGCTGGCCTTCCTTATATGGAGAGTGCTGTATTTCAGTCCAGTTTGCCTTTTGCCAAGTTTTCAGGGCGGAAGACGCCCTGCATGAGAGGGCTCCTGTTTTTTTTTTTTTTTCCCCATCGTTTTGTAGTGCGTCACTCAAAAACTGTAAGAAAAGTAAGTATAGACGCTCTCTGGGTGGAGCCGCAGTTGGTTGATTGAATTGCTTTCATGAAAGGTTGAAAAGAATGAAAAGTAGTTAAGACTTGGGTTCTGGGTTTTTTTTTGTTTTTTTTTTTTTTTAGACAAAAGCAGGATAAATATGTAGCGCGTCCCCTCCCTCCCCCTCTCTCTCTCTTTTTTAAACGGAGCCGGAATCTGTTATTGGTAGTAATGTGTCATGTGAGAATACTTCGATTCCGGAGCCTGTAAGGCGAGCAGGTATATGGTGGAGTTTATGCTTGCCGGTCTCACAGTACTTTACAACTAGCGTGGTGGAGCTAGAAGAGTAATTGTGTTTTTCAGTCTCTCCCGGGCCGCGGGGAATATGCGGCTGCTAGGATTCTGTGGTGTATTTCCGAGGAGTGTGCTTCCCTAGGATTAAGATTGAATAAGAAGCTGCCAGCAAGGTTATTGGCGCTGCCTTTACTTTGTGTGTCTACCAGCCCAGGCGCAAGCCCAGAGCAAATGGATGGTAAACTCTGCTATACTCGGAGGAATTTCTTAAGCAAATTAATCCACCGAGAGAGAAGTCATAATTAATGCCTTTGGATTTGCAGGCCCTCCGCAGTGTGCTTTGAAATACTACACCCGTGGACGCGGTGTTCCTCCCTCCTGGGTTTGAACACAGTGTCTGTTTATACACGGAGGGTATTTAGTACATAACTATTCTATACCAGGTTAAGTGATCCACTCCCTGTTATCTATCTCTTTGGATTGCTGAGAGCGTTGGTGTTTCTCCCTGTCTTGCTGTTGAGATAAAATATTATCACTGAGACAAGTTAAAATGAAAGTTCAAGGACTGTAAAACGCACCCTAGGAATACTTAGCTCAATACTTAGAATGGCTCTGATGCAGTGCTCTAGCCAGAGACACTGAATAAAGTTATTTTGTAGGCAGTGAAAGCACAATGTTGTCACTTGTGTTTTCGCTTTCTTAAACTTGGTGACAACTGTAGCTCAAAACTGTGTTTTTTAGGAAGACTCCAGCATTCCGATCTTCATCAGTGTTGCATGGGGGTGAATTTTTTTTTTTTTAATTACTTAGTGTGTTGTTAGGCCTTCTTTCAAAAGATAGACATAGCTTTTAGTTTTATTTAAAGAGGGGTTTCCTCCCAAAGTGGCCTTTTGTGTTTTAAGGAACAGGTTGGGTCAGCACTAGAAAACCTGTTCATCCAACCGTCTATAATTAGTGTCACTTAAGACAGAATAATCAGGTTTTATTATGACGAAGAGACTCAGAAAACCTCACATATGCCTGGTTTAATTTTTTTTTTCTCATGGAACTAAGATAAAATTTGTGTGCAGACACACATCTAGTGTGATACTCTTATGCAGCCATGCCAGCAGACTCCAAAGTGTTTTATGCTTTGAGATATTATTGCTTGTGTTTACATTTCCACATTTGGGGCAAACTTAGGCTCCAAGTTGAAATCATTAAATTTTTATTCCAACATTCTGTTCTTCCTCTGGGCACAGAATTCCTATGACATGAAACACTGGATTCTGTTCCAGAACAAGAACAGAGTATCCCAAAGTTTCTCCTGGGACGAGGGTGGGAAGGGAGTAAAACTGTATTTCTGACTGAAGATGAGTGTGTTATTTTGTTATATAAAATTTCCGATCTTTTTGTAAACAACAAAAATTGCCCTTGCATTTATCATTGTCGCCATACATTAGGCCTGTATTTGATATATCTATTTATGGAAACAGAATAGCCTTCCTGCCCCTTCTGGCTTTCTGCTTGGTGATGGGAAGATGCGGAGGTGAGAGACTATCTCAGATCTTGCTTAAAAGAAGCTGAAAAGAATAGGTGATTGGAATTTCTTGTACTCTGAGGTGTCAGAGTGGCCAGTAGATATGAAGGTCAGGGAAGCAGATGAAGGAAATGAAATATAGTCATTTAAATATTTGGCTCAATAGAGAATCCCAACAGCAATAGCAATAACAGAGGATGTTACATACGAAAATCTTAAAACGTGAACTTTTAGGCCACAAAGCTTCACGTTTTTGAAATCTAGAACGTGTTGTCCATACAGTAGCCACTGGCCACGTGTGACTAATTGAGCCTTTGAAATGTGGTTATCTGGATTTAAGTTTGTTCTAACTGGATGTTGAACACTTTATACAAAGTAAAGAATGTAAAATACCTGGTAATATGTTTATAGTGATAATATATGACAGTGGTAATATTTTGAATATATTAGTTTCAGTAGAATATGTTGTTAGATTAATTAATTTTACCTGTTTCTTTTCATTTTCTTTTTTTTTTAAATATGGCCACTTGGAACTTTCCCGGTAGTCCAGGGGTTAGGACTCTGTACTTCCACTGCAGGGCAATGGGGGTTTGATCCCTGGTCAGGAAACTAGGATCCCATGTGCTTTGCAGCGTGGTTAAAAAAAAAGAAAAAAAAAAACATGGCTACTAGAAACTTACAATAACAGATGTGGCATGCATTGTGTTTCTATTGGACAAAGCTATTCTAGAGTAAAGCAGGAAAAATTCTGGGAGAAAGCCTAATAGAATTTACTGGACAAAACACAATAAAAGGGATTTTCATTTTCACAGGCTAAAGAAGTTTATTATACATAGGAATACTTCATCTTTCTTACCCATCGTAACTAAAATTTGAGAAAACACACTACCTAACATCTATTTTTATTTCCTCAAAACTACTGTTTAGTTTAGAGATTTAATGGTGAGGTAGTAATAGCAGAGAAAAGGCTTATAATTAGGGGATGAGTCTTAACACCTCTCAAAGGCCAGAATAGAGTATGATTGCTAGTTAGGAACATTTTAGAGACTCCATAGTTATCATTGTCCCAAAGTTACCAAACACAAACGAGTCACTGAAATTTATTTTAAAATAGAGTTTTCAGTAAATAGCAATTATCTTCAAATGTTTAATATATATTTTCCTTTGCTATGACTTTCCTCCCTTAGAAAATAAAAACATCTAATAAATCCAAACAACTCCTGACCTTATGTTAATCAAAGATTAATAAATTCACAAGAAGGAAAGACTTTCACCTATAGGGAAGTGGGCATTGTTTTGAATACTAGGAAAGGTAAGAATACAATTCTTTGGTAATGTTTTGGGCTTTGAAGAATTCCTATACACGGAGACATTGTCTTTATAATTTGAACACATTCTTGAGAAAGCATCTGACTGGTAAACAAAGCACAATGGCATAGGTCCTGGAAACATTCCTCTCAGATATTTTCATAACTGAAGTACATTTTGTCATACACAGTGAGTGTTAAACTGAAAAAAATATCCATATAACATAAGCATACTTTTATTTACTTGAAGGATACTAAATATATGAGACAGGTTGGAGCCTATGGGTTCTTCTTTGCTGGGGGAGAGGGGCAGATTTTATGGAGACTCTTAGAAGAGTTACCTCCCTGCTTGGTGCCAGTCTTGAATCTGTCTCCCACCACAAGAAGCGTCAATACATGTGGAGCCTTTGGGGAACAATGATCCCCATTAACTTTGTAGATCGTTTCTGATGAGTCATGGAGCAGATTCACTAATGCTTGGAGAATTATTGATTGCAAAGCACAGGATTTAAGAAGAGCTATTGACATAGGGCACTAAAAGTCTCTAGACATATTTTATATTTTTAGAGTTGAGGTAGGGAACTTGGGATTTATGTCATGCTTTCATATTATAAAAAATATGCATTGATATAAACATTACAGCTATATCCTTGAAAAAACCCTTAACAAATAATGAGGTAATAGCATTCTGCATATTATTATTAGTCTTTTAATGATTTCATTACGTTTCTTTCAGATAACTATTCATGTTTTCTGAAAGGCATCTTATTACCTCTGCCTATGACATATATAAAAATGAAAAACCTTTGAAGGATATATATTACAGTATGAGCATTATGTATTTGATACTTTTCCCACTATTTTTGAGATCTTATCCTCAGTTCCTGTGATGATCCTTTGTTAAAGAATTCAGGATATATTAACCTCAAGATGAAATGTAGCCATATTGGATAGAGTGGAAAATTGCATTCCCACTGTGATCAATTATTTTTTTAAAGTGAAGATGTTTCTGAAATAAGTGTCATGCTTCAAATAGTGCATATGCTCTAAAAGAAAAACTGTCATTTCTTTGGACAATTGTTTTAAGAAATTGAGAGTTGCATCTTTAAATACCCAAAGAGGTGAATAATAGCAAGTAAGGTAAATAGTCCCATCAAGTGTGGGTACAATTTGTGTGTGAGTATACATACATGAATATAAAACTGTTCCCAAGGCAACGCCAATTTATTCAAATCCTCTAGATATTAAGTAACATAATGTTATTAAAAAAAAATTGTAGTAAATACTATGTAATCCAAAGGTTATGTCCATGTATATCAATTCCATTCCAGTACCTCTCTAGCTGAGTTCACAAATTGATATTTCGTCTCCAAAGGATTCTTAAAAAAATCTGTCTTGATACTGGACCTTGACTATATTTTTCACTTTTAAAATAGTTGAACTGTTATTTAATTCATAGTTCATATAATTAGGAGTGAACTTGTTTTAAAGAGCTAACAAGATTCTTGGATTGTGGGAACACACTTAATCATGTGAAATAAACATTACATGCTGATTTGAGATATTTTGTTTTGTAAAGTTGATTCATGGGAAAATATATGTTGTGGCAAAAACAGCAAGCTAGGTTCAGTGAGCTCCACCAAACTTAATCAAGATACATCTTGTCCTCAAAGAGGTGGCAGTCTTGTCAGGGAAGTTAAGAGTTTTGAAAATAACTGTGAAGAGCAAACCAGTATTTCATAAACGGTGGCTAGGTAACATTGTATGGAAGTTGAGATAAGGAAAGGTAAGTTGAGATAAGGAAAGCTCTGACCAATTCATGTAATGAATATAACAGTTCTAATGCATAAATAGTGGAAAACAAAAAAATTCCTCATTTTTTGATATTATAGAAATATTATTCTGTTAAAGCAGCATTAACTATATCTATTCAGTGATGTTTCCATATTATCATGTGTTTATATTTAATATCTAGGCATGATTTTCATACATATTCTAGTTCATTTGTTTAGTTCATTTTGCTGGTGGAAATACATATTTTTCAGACGTCCTATAGTAAAATATTGATAGCTTTGGCATTAGCACTACTGTTAAATACCATAAAATACCAGTTTTTGAAGCTACCAAATAATTACAAATGTGTCAGAAAACCAAAGTGGGTAACCAGTGCATAGAAAATTTGTTCAAGGGAAAAGCTAGGTTAAAAGTAAGGTCATTTGCTAAACAACAACAACAACAACAAAAAAAAAAACAGAACAAAACTATATATTAAAGTTAAGCAATGAAAATATCACTAAAATGTACCAAAAAAGAAGTGATTTCATTTAGGGAAAGAGAATGTTTTATACTGAATGAAGCGATGAGAGAAATATATATATTAGCAAGGAGATTTTAATCAGAGACAGCCAGAGTATCCAATTTAACGTGACATTGAATAGGAAAGTGAAGAAATAAAAACAAGATATAAATGATTTCAGGCACTGGTAGAAGTGTCACAATTGTGAATACAATTTTGTGGGTTTTAAAAAGTAGTTCATAAATATTTTAAGTATGTGGTTGTGGAAGACATGGTAACATTGTGTATACTTACTGTACTCAGAATTCCTCCTTACTAACATTTGTCTACAGTGATTATAACTGTATAGACTCTTCTAGAAAATTGGAAAAAGTGTGGTAACAATAGTATATGCAGTGGGAGTGTGAGGAAATCGAAATGGTGAAAGACTTTACAGTTTAATAGTCAAAACGTGTCAAAAGAAGAGGATAAATAACAAGAATACCAAATGAGGCATTAAGAAGTCCATATTCATATTTAGAACATCATTAAAGATACTTCTTGAACTTAAAACTGAAAAACTACTCACAGCTTATTGTATCCAGAAAATTTTAAATTGAATCAAGTCAAATATCCAGCAATCTGTTTATCATCTTTGTTGATCATAGTAATAATGGTAGGTTAACATTTTATTTGTTTCTGTCTTATCTGACTACAAGAAGAGAATTACCTTTACAATGACCTTTTAGCACTCGGTGTGGATGGCTCCCCTTATCCTAGTAGAAAGATAGTCTGGGATGGGATGGTGATAATCAAGGTGACTACAGATAAAATAGGAAGGCAGATGGCCTGCTAGGGGGAAAGGTGGTGGAAAAAGCTCTGAACCATTAAGTGACTTTGTAACTCAGTGTTCTCCTAACACAGACTCCCTCACTGATATTTCTGTTTACTAAATTTTAGTTTAAAAAAGCCATCCTATGAAATGATATATCAGTTTCTGTGAGCACTGTGTCTACAGTTCAGTTCAGTTGCTCAATCGTATCCGACTCTTTGCGACCCCATGAATCGCAGCACACCAGGCCTCCTGTTCATCACCATCTCCTGGAGTTCACTCAGACTCACGTCCATCGAGTCCGTGATGCCATCAGCCATCTCATCCTCTGTCGTCCCCTTCTCCTCCTGCCCCTAATCCCTCCCAGCATCAGAGTCTTTTCCAGTGAGTCAGCTCTTCTCATGAGGTGGCCAAAGTACTGGAGTTGCGGCTTTAGCGTCATTCCTTCCATAGAAATCCCAGGGCTGATGTCCTTCAGAATGGACTGGTTGGATCTCCTTGCAGTCCAAGGGCCTCTCAAGAGTCTTCTCCAACACCACAGTTCAAAAGCATCAATTCTTCGGCGCTCAGCCTTCTTCACAGTCCAACTCTCACACCCATACATGACCACAGGAAAAACCATAGCCTTGACTAGACGGACCTTAGTTAGCAAAGTAATGTCTCTGCTTTTCAATATACTGTCTAGGTTGGTCATAACTTTTCTTCCAAGGAGTAAGTGTCTTCTAATTTCATGGCTGCAGTCACCATCTGCTGTGATTTTGGAGCCCAAGAAAATAAAGTCTGACACTGTTTCCACTGTTTCCCCATCTATTTTCCATGAAGTGATGGGACCGGATGCCATGATCTTCGTTTTTGAATGTTGAGCTTTAAGCCAACTTTTTCACTCTCCACTTTCACTTTCATCAAGAGGCTTTTAGCTCCTCTTCACTTTCTGCCATAAGGGTGGTGTCATCTGCATATCTGAGGTTATTGATATTTCTCCGAGCAATCTTGATTCCAGCTTGTGTTTCTTTCAGCCCAGCATTTCTCATGATATACTCTGCATATAAGTTAAATAAGCAGGGTGACAATATACAGCCTTGACGGACTCCTTTTCCTATTTGGAACCAGTCTGTTGTTCCATGTCCAGTTCTAACTGTTGCTTCCTGACCTGCATACAGATTTCTCAAGAGGCAGGTTAGGTGGTCTGGTATTCCCATCTCTTTCAGAATTTTCCACAGTTTATTGTGATCCACACAGTCAAAGGCTTTGGCATAGTCAGTAAAGCAGAAGTAGATGTTTTTCTGGAACTCTCTTGCTTTTTCCATGACTGTGTCTACATTTGTTTTGAAAGTCCAGTGTTTGTTGCAGTGCAGGTAGAACCAGAGCCCACTTGGGGGTGCATGTTTTGAAAAATGATGCAGTTTATAAATATAAGAGGTGATATTGATGTTATTATTATCATTTACAAGTTATTATATTTTTATTTATTTATTACACTTTGTCTATATCTTAAAAGGAGTAATAGTCTTGGGAGATGGGGCACAAAAATCTCACAGTGTATGGATTTTATTTTACCAAACCAGATGTGACTAGGTATGTGGACTGGGAAAAAACATTCACTCTTTCTGTTGTTTAATTTCTACATCTGTAATGAGCATATAAATAATAGTTAATATATAAGTGCCATTTGCTATACATTTCTTTACAAAACATCTCATTTAATCTTTGTGACAGATGTAAAATGCCCCTTTTGACTTTTAAAGGTGACTAGCATGACTGCTAAACACTTTTGGTCATTTTCAGAGTTGTGAGACTTTTTTTAACTCCGATTCCGTATTTTTAACCTTTTTAATTTTGGGGTCTTGCTTGCCACCATTACAAAGAATGGTGATGAGGATAATAGCTTTAACAACGATCACTAACATCTTGGACTACTTACTTTGTGCCAGGGTAAGGTGTATGAATTAATTTACATACTCCTCAGAACAACCCTATGAGATGGATGCTATCTCAGTTTCACAGGGAAAAGTGAGGCACAAAGTTAATTGCCCGTGGTTTCTTAACTAGGAAGTGGCACAACAGGGAGTTGAACCAGGGTAGTCCAGTTCTAGAGTTGTGAAAGAATAAAAACAAAATTTAAAAAGATACTTGGGTACTGATAGGAGATTGAGACTGTAGACATTTGGAATAATCCACAGGAGTGGCTCTTGGTACAGCATTTGAGGAGACTCCGGAAGAATGAATAGGAAGTTAAGAGGAGAGAGATCAAGGGCCTGGGGAGGGGCAGGTGATAGGGTAGAAGAAATAAGGAATCAGTGGAGAAAGGGAAGTTGGGGCTCCATTCTGGAGGACACTAGGCACCATGTAGGAAGTCCAGGGCACAGGGGAACCTTAGGAGACATTTGCTTTAGCAAGTGATGTACAGGTGGTGTGTTTTAGTGACATTTTTTAGAGGGAGAGTAGGACATACTTAGGATGAAATGGAAACTGTTGGCTAGAGATGAGGGACTGGAGAAGGACAGTAAATGGTAATGACGGGACATGTGTTCTGGGGAAGAAGTCACAGGCTTCAGGTCCACAGGATGTAGCAACTAATTAGATGTGGATATTAAAGGTGATGGGAGATATGAAAAATGATTTAAAGAGTATAGTAAGAATTTTTAAAACTTTTCATCCAAAATCCCTTATTTAAAACTTTGTTGATGTTATCCCTGTTCATCATATTGTTCCTTGTGAGCTCTTTTCATATAAAGAACTATATTTTAAAACATCAGAGAAAAACACTTAAAATTATATTTTATCCAGGACTGTAACTTGGTTAGGTGGAAGATACCTGTTACATTCCTGAAAACAGTTAATTTCTGTGTCAAGCTCCTTTAAAACACAGGATCCAATCAACTAAAGAATGATATTTAAATTCTTTATCCCAAATTGGTCATTCTAAAGTAACCGTCATTTCATCTTAGGGGTATGTTGTTGTTTGCTGGGAAATGTCTTATTGATGGCTAGGCAGTTCTGGTCCCTTTAAAGTTCATGCAGAACAGGGGTGTAAATGATCCCCAGTGATAAACCAGGTGGCAGATAGATACATGATAAAACAAGTTTGCAATGTGCTCAATGTGGCTGACATTTATACTTCTCAGACCTTGCTATTTTAGGGAAGGTATCAATGATACTCTCTTTCCTGGAAATAAAGATCCTTAATAATCAGACACCCTTATAAACAGAATGATTTACATACGGAAATAAATAAACAGTTGCATTGAGTTAGCAATTACATGGAGTTGGGAGGATAGTTATATTTCAAACAGAACAGAAAGCTTTACAGGAGTACTCGTAGGCCTTTTAATATAAGGCATTTACGTGCTTTTACAAGTAAGTGGCTGAAGAGCATGTCAGAGCAATGACTGTATTTAATATACATATAGAAATTCTCATGAAATCAAGAGTTTCCATGAAGAAGATTCCATTTATAAATACTTATCACTTTATTTAGATAGTCTATGTCCACGGAAAACAATTTTTAAATCGCACTGTGTATGTCTTTAAATACAACGGGTAGAGCTAGAGAAAATAATGTTAACGGTGTTTCCATTTTGCCTTTTGTTTATATGCCTTTTAGTATTATGTGAAAACCACACTTAGAATGTGTCTTTTTCTATTATTAGACTTTTTGTTTGCCACATCTGGTTTTGGCTGTGTGCTATAAAGATCTGGTAAAAATCTATTTTTGTTGAATTATTAGATAATGCTTAGAAAATGTTCATTTCAAAGTAAATAAGAGTAAATAGTACTAAGATTAGAAATTCTTCTTTTCCTTCCCAACTCATGGGCCAATCTTAACTAGTAAATTTACTCCAAATTATTTTGAGCTGTTATTTGAGTTTCATTGCTCAAAAAGTTCAGGAAAACTGCATTGTCAACTTAGTGGCATTCAAAGAAGGCAATTGGTCTTAAATAATTGGTATTACATACCCCATCCAGAAGACTTTGAAAGACTGGATGAGAACAGCAAAAGTGAACAACTGGGAATACAAGCAAATCTTTAACCCAGCTGTGGAACCTCTCTGAGGTATTTCCAAATAGGACCTTTCTGAAAATTAATTAGAAATAGCCAGAATAATAGTGGAGATTATTGAAAAAAAATTGAATTCTGCTTAATTCTTTCAGAAGGACCACATGTACTGAAAATTGCACATGGGAAATGACTCTCCCAGAGAAATATATTAATGGTTTGAGGACTGGATTTTTAAAGTAAATATTGTTTTGGAAGCAGTTAATATAGAGACTGTTGTGTCTGTTTCTCAGTAATGGATTAAAGTTTACTCCGTGCTGAGGTCTTTTTCACTTAAAAGGCTATTTTTCTATGTTAATAATAAGGCAGTATAGAAAAATCATTCTTTATGTTCTGAAAAATAATTAATGAACATTTGCTGAGCACCTATTAGAAGTAAAGGATTATAGTGGGTCAGGAGAGAAGGTCCCCAAGGAGAAGTACATAGGTTTTATTCTTGTTTGACATATAATTGAGTTGGGGAGAAAGGGAGAAAGACATGAGGAGTTAACAGTACAGTCAGTATCGACACCCTACAATTGAATAGCAAAGGAGGAAATGAAAAGGGGGGACGTCTTTTGCGGAACTGTTTAGGGTGTAGGACCGCTACCCACTCTGTGGAGGAGGGCACCTGACCCAGGGAGAAGCTTAAGCAATCTTTTCAAAAAATGGAGGGAAAAGGTATGCAGAGAATGAGGCTAGCTTCCATATTCAAGCATCTTCTGTATATGAGGTGGTCTTTGCAGAAAAGAACCTGCTCACAGTGCTGCACAGTTAGGGAACGGACTTGTTCGTTGGGAACCACCATCCTCTTGATAGAGTTGAGGAAACTAAGGCTCAGAGAGTTTAACTTACATGCCAGAATTCACACAGCCTGATGAGTAGTTGAAATGAAGTGAGATATTTCTTCACTTCTGAGATAGCATTCCATCTCCCCTTTATGATTCTGCTGACAATGAATGTGGTATAGTTATGATACAGTAATTTGAAACTTCGCCCATAGAATTGACATGACTCAGGAAGGTATAAATTTAATTTAAAAGGCTGGCTAATACATTTTGTTCTTTGGCTTGACATTGGATTATTAATACACATGGCATAGAGTTTGCCCAGGTGTTTGTAATCATTTCTTTTTATGTTTGTAAAAACCAAAGCAAAGCAAAACACACCAGGCCTCCTGTCTTTAGCAGATATGGTAAAGGTATGCAGTAGTGTGACCCATTGTAACATTGCATTTGGGCCATCTGGGATCCTCCCAGAGGAAGCTTTGCAAAGATAATGTACTTTCACACCAGTAATATGATGCCATAAAATTTTCACCAAGAAGTGATAGGCCTAGCTCCAGAGTACATGCTAAATTTGTTTATCAAGCTGAAACTAATACTTTGGCCACCTGATGCGAAGAGCCGACTCATTGGAAAAGACCCTGATGCTGGGAAGGATAGAGGGCAGGAGAAGAAAGGGATGGCAGGATGAGATGGTTGGATGGCATCACCGACTCAATAGACATGAGCTTGAGCAAATTTCAGGAGATAGTGAAGGACAGGGAAGCCTGGTGTGCTGCAGTCCATGGGGTCCCAAAGTGTCCGACATGACTTAGTGACTGAACAACAAGATGGACATTTTATGCTTTCATGTTGCATCATCTTCACACAATAATCTGCGCTCTCTGTCCCTATGTGGCAGAGCTTATGATATTTAAAAAAGATAAACGATTAATTGAAGACTTGTTGTCTTGGAGCTAGTCTCTTACTAAAAATTCCTCTCTTCATGAGCTATTTTGAACATACACCAAATAAGATTATGTATTGTTCAGAGAAGGAACATGAAAGAACTGTATGCTCTTGCTTTTAGCCTCAAAGGAAAGCATTTATATTAGAAAATATTTATGGAGTGTAGTTGTACATGTGCCATCTCTCATGTTTATCCACCTATCAGAGGATAAAGACGTGAGTAAGGTATATCCTCTTCTCAGAGTAGTTTCAATGTAGTGATGGAAATATTCACAAGTAATATGCGGGCAAAACAAAGTGGGCATGGAGGAGCCAAGAATAGGCTGCTTGTGGGCAGAGTGTGGAATTTGCCGAAAACCATCCAGTAGACACATTAACTCTTTACATACTTTGTATATTAAATAGAAGACAAAAATCAAATCATAATTTGTTAAAATTACATGATTCAGTAATTAAGCTATTTTTCTTTCTGTCTAAGTATTCAATAAATAAGCATGACCTAGATGTAGGGTAGACAGATGACCAGACAGAAGAGATTAATTTATTTCAGATGTCGGCATTTTTATAGAAAGGTGGGGACATATAATTCATCTGAAGCTTCAACTCCTGATTAGAAGATGAAGACACTCAGTATTGACCTTCAGGTTTCAGAGACTGAAACTTTTGTGTTAACAGAAAAAATCCTTAAGAGAGATATGCTTTAGGTGTTAACTAATTTAACTTTAGTGACAGAAGGTTTTAGATATATGAGACTTTCTTCCCTTTGGCTTTTCTTTGTGTGCAGAAAATAAAGCTGTATTTTGTAGGCTAGCTTCCCAACTCTCAAATGGTGAAAGTGCAACTGTGCATGGGTTTTATAAGGCCCCATTCAGCTGTGAAGTGTTTGTTACTTGTTTCCAGGATTTATTCTGTGTTCTAGGTTAGAAACCAGGATTTTTATTCTGCTGCTTGCCATTCTTCATTTGCAATCATAAACATTTATTTAAAGCCCCCTGCCGAAAAAGCTTTGTGATAAGATTTTTGGCTGAAATTTTCAAGAGAAATTAGAGATACAGGTTCTGCTTTTCTGAAGTTTATGGCCCAAAGGAAAAGCTCCATCCATTGCAAAATAATCAAAACACAACAAGAACTACAAAAGACCAGACCTTCAGCCATTATAACAATTATAAAAATAGCTTCTTATTTCGTAGGCACTTAATTCATTTTACTTATGTGACTATTTTGAAGTTGTTACACAGCACTGTGAGATTTATGCATGGCTGGCTGTCTCTGGTTCATAGGTGAGAAAATGGAGACTCAGGTCACATAATTTGCTCAGGGGCCATGTAGTAAGGTACTGTGTGTGCTGAGCTCTCAACCCATTTCTTCTGTTGCTTTGTCTGTTTCCATCAAGATGGCACGACTTGAGTCAACAAGCACTCACAGCAGTGTACACTTGAGGCCTTGTCCAGGTTAATTCTGCAGAGACTTCATGAAGGAGGCAGGATGTGAAAGGCAGGTTTTGAATCATTGTGGTCATAAAACAGCAGAGACCAGGGAGTGGACTCTGCCGTTTCCCTGGCTTGGAAAGGAGCGCAGTATCGAATGGCCTAATCTGCCAGGGTGGCTTGCTCAGTGTTAGTTCTACTCACACCTAATACCCTCTGCTCCAGCACTTGCCAAGATCAGCAAAATCTACTTTTAGACTCAAAATCATTACCACCTGTGAGTTTTAGGTGTCACTTCTGAATGACATAGCAGTCTGCCAATTGATCCTGTGGATGGCTTGAAGTGGCACAGTTTGAGAAGTGTCTTGAGTCCATAGAACAGTGTTACAAATGCTCTTATAATTTAGTCAACTACATTATTGAAGGCATTAGGGTAGTTCAGTTTATTTCTCCCATCATTTAAAAATAGAAATCTGTTACCAACATTAAAATAAACATTTCACTGAGAATGGTTATTCACGTGGAGATTTCAGTTGAACTTTTCTCACTTTCCTCCATCTCTGCTGCTGCTGCTGCTGCTAAGTCGCTTCAGTTGTGTCCTACTCTGTGCGACCCCAAAGACGGCAGCCCACCAGGCTTCCCCATCCCTGGGATTCTCCAGGCAAGAACACTGGAGTGGGTTGCCATTTCCTTCCCCAATGCATGAAAGTGAAAAGATCTCTATCAGAGTAATTAGAATATGTCTGTGAGTGTGTGATGTGTACAGATACATATGTTATATCCTATTTGCATGTATATTTCATAAAGGACTATGAAGTAAGTAGTCCATAGGCTATAGCTGAAGATGAAACAAATTCATGAAACTAAGGGATGCATTCACCAATAGGGTCACCAAGTTTGTTCAGAAGTATATTTAATTAAAGGCAAAAGAAGAGAGTGGCAGAGGATGAGACAGTTATATAGCATCACCAGCTCAATGGACATGAACTTGAGCAAACTCCAGGTGATAGTGGAGGACAGGGAAGCCTGGCATGCTGCAGTCCATGGGGTCGCAAAGAATCAGGTGTGACTTAGCAACTGAACAATAGCAACCACACAACATCGTTGTATGGTTCTTTGCACTGATTATAAGTAGGATTTGTGAAAATACAGTATGCCAAAGACAAAAGAAAAGATACTCTAATGCACATGTGTAAATCTAAATTTATTATTACTAATAGTCATTAAGGCTTGAGATCAAATAATCTTAGTCCCTCTTTCTTAGTGAATTGATTTCTATTGCTTTTTTCCCCTACTGGTGTTAGACTTTATCCTGTTTGCACAGTAACAATTTTCTGTTGGTAAATGACCTGGCATTAATGGATTAAAAAAATATTTTCCCTTCATGTACCAGGAATTCTCGGGCATATTTTTTAAGATAAATATTCCATGCTAATATACTATTTTTTTGGCAAGAAAATTAGCACCTATATTTCAGTTCAATAGTTCTGTGATAAATGAAGTGTAATTAAACATTCAGATTCTTCAACATGCACTTAAATATTAATTTGGATTCTTTTATGTTTTAGGCACTGCACTAGGCATTGAATGGAGAAGGCAGTGGCACCCCACTCCAGTACTCTTGCCTGGGAAATCCCATGGACAGAGGAGTCTCGTAGGCTACAGTCCATGGGGTCGCTAAAAGTCGGCCATGACTGAGCAACATAAACAGATGCAGTTATAAAAGTGCAATTATAAAATTCAGACATCTCTCCAATTTCAGATTGGCCATTGCAGAAATAAGGACGTATTATTATATTTCTTGTTGCCACATAATTTAAATAATCTTTTCTGTAATTAAAAGTATTATTTGTAGATGGCAGTAAATATTTATTTTAAAGCCTCTATCAGTGTTAGGTTTACTGTGAATATGTAAAGTGTTCTGTTTTCATGTAAGGAAAGTGCCATTTTATGCTTAGAATGACTGCTTTCCAAGTAAGCAAGAGAAGTAGCATCACAAAGTAAGAAGACAAGGAAAACTCAATTTTGAGTGGCAGCATAATATTGTAGAGTTTAAAAGGTCAGGCTAGTACAGGAGGCTCCAGTTTTGCCACTTAATATCATGCAGAATGTTGTGACAGCCAGGGCTGATACAGCTGAAAATATCTGCAGCCTTGGAAGCCTTGTAAGTTTCAGAAGGTCATTCTGGCATCATAGTAGAAGCACTGATTCACAGGGAAGGTCAAACTGGACAGCCAGGCAGGAAGATAGGTTGCTGAACTCAACAGCTGTAGATTTTAGAATAGTTGTCAACTGCAAAACCTGGGTATTCTAATTTGCTGTGGCCATTTATCATTGAAATATTTACAGAGAAACAAGTTTTATTTGGTGGGAGGGTTCTGATTTTTCTTCTGTAAAACTTTTTAAGTGTTGCATCTACAACTTTACCTGATACCAGGGCATTTGTTAAAATAATTTTATTTATGTGTAATGTGTACTCCATCAAAAAGAAAAAAAAAGGATGTTAGTTGCCTTACTATGATAAGCACACATCAAATAGGACTATGAAAAAGACAAATCAGAAGGAAAAGAAATGAAACAAGTACTTGAGAACTGAATTTATCTCTTGGCTTTCTGGAGACTAAAGCAAAAGCTTTAGGAAGTAGAAAAATCCCAAGTTTATTTGTTAAGATCTCTTTATATCCCATGTACAGTCTTATTCTTAGCCCTTAGGGTATTTAGTTAAATATTCTGACTCTGCCCTTGAGTGAAATCTGGGAATGGATGGATTCCAAATAATTAAGAAATGAAGGCTGAATTCTTCATTCTGGCCTTCAAGGCCCTTACTGGTTTGGTTCCAGCCCCAGATTCCAGCATTATCTCCTGCCAGCCCCATTGCACATGGTGCTCCACACCGACCAGTTCCTCCAGCATTCATATTCTGTGCTTTCTCCTGTCCCAGCCTTGTTCCTGTATTCCTGCAGCCTGGAGTGCCATTCCTTTTTGTATCCAACCAAATGAAACCCATCCTTCCAGGCCCATTTTAGATGTCTTATCCATCAAGAAACCACCCCTGACTCTTTTATCACCAAGCCTTATTGTTATCTCTCAGCACTTTCTTTCTTATGATGTGCAGTTATTTGTGTATTAATTTTATGTCCCCAAAAAAGCAATAAACTCTTGAAAGCTGAATCCATGTAGTTCCTCTAGAACTAGGCTACATATATGGGATCATCCATAAACTGTTTAATCAGTGTGTATATAGCTCCACCTATGTATTGTTTTTCCTTAATATATTTATTTATTTATTTAGTAAGGTTATTGTGTATGTTGGATATATTTGGATTTCTTTAAAGAAAACATTTTTTTTCCTAGGATAGTAGAGAAGAAAGAAAGAGAACTAAAAAAGAGCACTATTAGAGGAGTAGACACTTGGCAGTTTTTGTCAAAGGAGATAATTTTGAGGCAGTGGAGCTGAGGTTGTAATTTTTAAAGTTGTTTTGATTTGGGGTTTTCTTATTAGAAAACAGCTTAATATATACCTTTTTTTGTGTGTGTGTGCCATAAGGTAACTAATTACTAGAGAACAGCTTTGTTAGATGTAAAGAGAAGTATCACTTACGCCATTTCAGACCTTCGGTGCTTTCTCTCTAGTATACTTTTCTACCATTTTAACAGCTGTCAAAAAATCTCTCTGCTTCTGCATTGCTTAGAAGTGTTTCAAACAGTTATTCCATCTCCTTCACTGCTTTTCAAACACTGTTTTAGTGGCTGATACAGATCAGTCTTCCTGTAAGCATACTTGCTTTGCATACATTCAGTTGTGTTGCTTTCAGAGCAGTCTTCCTTTTTCCTTATGCAGAAGATTTCTGTTAATAGATTTTAAGTCCTCGAAAGCTCTGAAGGAAATGTATGCTCTTCTTGCCCAGAAAGCAGACAGATGAAAGTAAAATCATGCCCAAAGATCCTTTTCCTTAATAATTCATCTTTCAATCATTTACTGAGTATTTAGAACCCTGTAATGTATTAATTGGGCTTCCCTGGTGGCTCAGAGGTAAAGAATCCACCTGCAATGCAGGAGACTTCGATTCAGTTCCTGGGTCAGGAAGTTCCCCTGGAGAACTGCAGTATCCTTGGGCATCCCAGGTAGCTAAGAATCTGCTTGTAATGTGGGAGCCCTGGGTTTGATTCCTGGGTTGGGAAGATCCCGGGAGGAGAGCATGGCAGTCCATTCCAGTATTCTTGCCTGGAGAATTCCCATGGACAAAGGAGTCTGGCAGGCCATAGTCCAGTTTAGTTCAGTTTAGTCACTCAGTCATGTCCGACTCTTTGCAACCCCATGAATCGCAGCACACCAGGCCTCCCTGTCCATCACCAACTCCCAGAGTTCACTCAGACTCACATCCTCGAGTCAGTGATGCCATCCAGCCATCTCATCCTTTGTCCTCCCCTTCTCCTCCTGCCCCCAGTGCCTCCCAGCATCAGAGTCTTCTCCAATGAGTCAACTCTTCACATGAGGTGGCCAAAGTACTGGAGTTTCAGCTTTAGCATCATTCCTTCCAAATAAATCCCAGGGTTGATCTCCTTCAGAATGGACTTGTTGGATTTCCACGGGATTGCAAAAGAGTTGGACATGACTTAACAACTAAACAACAAAGTGTTAATTACTAGATTAAGACTAACTAGCAGTCCTAAGAAGAAACTGATAAGAGGTAGTGTGTAATTCTCACATTTTTAAGTATACATATTAATGTCCAGTGTATACCCCATGGACATACAAGGAAAAGAGCATTTTTCTCTCAGCTTTGTAAAGGGGGCCATCTTACCTGCTTCAGACTACACACAGGGCTTGCTCCTTCACTTACCTCTCAGAGCAAATCACTAAGGATGTAGTCATGGCCACTGTACCATCCATACCCAACTCTACACCCAATCTCTCTGGTGTTTTTTTTTTTCTTTGGCTTCTATTGTATTTAAGGTTGTTGTCGTTTCTACGAAGATAGATATTGAATTGCCAGCATGTGTTGTGATTGAAATTGTAAGTTTTAAATCAGAAGACCTGATTTTGGATCCTGATTGTTCTGTTCAGTTAGCTTAGGAGGCTTGGGTGAGTCAGTCACTTAACCATGCCAGCCTTAATCTATTTGTTCACAAATGAACAAGATAATATAACCATCCTTTAGAGTCACGAGGAGCAAATGGCAAAATTTAGATGAAAGTAAATTGTATACTAGTGAATCAAATATTATCTGCTATTGTTGAGTAATAATAGAATGTATGAGTTCTGGGGGAAAAGTAAATTTTTCTAAGTGGCTCCTCTAGTCAAAATTTTTATTAAAGAACAAGATGAACATCTTGCAGATATTATATTAAATCAAGAAGAAATGTAGCACAGGCCAACTTCTCAAGAAGTTAATCTCTCCAGGAGTTATTAATGAAGAAACATAGTTTGTAGTTTTGTTGAAGGAAGCTTAAAGTCTTATTTGAGTCTTTTTCCCTCTGTTAACTTTAATACAGAGGTTTTACTTGAATTTAAATAAAGAGCCAGGTATTAGTTATATATGAAGAGCATGATTTAACTAATTCCTACATAAAGTTTCTCTTTATTCTTTGGATACACACACACAGACACACACACACACACACACAGACACACACACACACACACATACATGCATGCATACACTCCCATATATACATTTTATTTCTTATTTATCTATATTATTAATAATTTTATCAGATTGTAGTAATTAAGTGCTTAATTATTTTTTCTTTTGCAAAATAATTTTATTCTGTGGAGCCTAAATATTACTGTCTCTATTTATTTTATATATTTGTGTATATATGTATATATTTGTTTATGTATATACATATTTGACATTTTAATGATAGAAAGATATGGGAAATTTTAAGATTACTGATTATTTTTTTGAATTTATTCAATATACTCTTTCAGATATACTAGGGGACTTTTATTTTTTTACAGATTAAGTAGCTTTTATATAGTGTGAACTCTTGAGCAGAACTGAAACATAGGTTTATGATGTAGTAGGATGATATGAGTAGTATCTTAGATGATGTGGAGGAGCATGTATGGTGCCTGATTTAAAATAATATTTTAAAAAATGAATGTAACAGTCCCTTATAAGCATATCTAAAAGGAAATGATACAAAATTGGTCCATTTGGTGGTGTAACCTCAAAGGTCATTCTGTTGAGAGAAGGACAGACATCTGTGACTTGTGTATAAAAGTCTTTTATTTACTCTGATATAAAATCATCCTTGCATACAAGTTTCTAGTTGCCAATGATCTGAAAATAATGAAATATTTAAAAATAAACCTTCAGTTATGACACTGAAAAAAATGAATATAACAGAACTTTGCATAACATTTTGCAGGCATGTTGATTTTCTAAAGTAGTTAATAGAATATAATCAAAAAGCATGTCAGCAAATCTCAAATAAGCCATCATTTCAGGGCAGATATTCTGGGAAATTACTGGGTAGAAATGCATTAAACAATTTCTGGTGGAAGTAGTCTTTTAACTTTAGTTGATTATGATTGCCAGAATTTAATGAGATTAAGGGTAGCCTGGGGAGTTTGCTTAAAATGTAGATTACTGGTTTTTACCCTTAGTAGGTCTAAGGTAGGTCCCAGGAATATGTGTTTTTAAGTCACCCCTGGGTGACCAATACAGAGAGTTTGAGGATCTAACTGAATCTTTTAATTTTCCAGACAGAACAGAAAGTGTTGCTTTAATAAACTGTTGGCAGTTACTGGAGTTTATTAGCCAGTTACTGACGCATTGTGATTTGCCGTGGAAAGCCGGTCATTGGTTTTTAAGTGGATATGATGCTGGTAGAAGCACATACAGCTTTAATCACTGTCTCATTAGAAGGATGTAGTCAGCTTTTCAGATCTCTACAGCTTTTCTAGAATGCACAGAACCTTATGGGTGATTAAAATACTTAAGGGATTTTCTTTCTTTTTTTTTTTTCTTCTGTTTGGCAGAGGAACCAAACCTCACGTTGCCATATTAGTTTGTTCAAAGTGCGTTCAGTACATATACTCTTTTGGAAAGTACACAATCCTGGGAATAGAATCTTGCTTTTATCTCCTGAGAAGTTGTGACTGTATTTATACTCTGACAACATGGTAAAAGCACATTGTCAAAAAGAGAATAAAAACATTAGAAATGCCCACATTTTGCCAACCAACCATCTTAAGTGTTTTGAAAATCCAGTTTCAGGTTCCTCTTTATTCTGTGAACTGTTATTTAATAACTGAGAAAGAGTTTGAGGAGGGTAAAAGGAGGGGAGAGTGTTTTGTTTTCTAATGGGACACATGCCCCTTCGCAAAATCATACAAGACTATATACCTACCTCAGTTTTTAGACTGGAAATAATGCCTTCCACTTCAGAACACTCCAGTCCATGGCAAGAGGCCCTCTGGCCTCAGGAGAAATTACCACACAGGGAAATGTGTCTGGGCCTACATGAGTTCACCAGAGTTCTATTGTGCCTTAGCTAGTTTGATAACGCCTTGCATTATTTATAGCACTTGTCAGAAATGATTTCCTTTAGTCAATTAGTGTCTAAAAAGAAGGGGGGGTGAAGCAGGATATTTTCTGACATTTGTAGAAATAACATGCAAAAGAAAGCATTTCCTTAATCATATGACGTGCTGTCAGAGATTTTCCTAATATAACATGTCCCACAGAGTGTTAACTACATGTTTTGTTTTTAAGAATGGTAAGCTATATATTTGTTTTGATACTCTGTCAACTCAAACATTTATTCAAACCTCTGGCCCCTGTTCTTTGGCAAATAATTGTAAAATATAAATATAGTAATTGTCTTAGCAATGAGATGGTTTATTTTGAAATAACAGGAGTTGAACAACTGATTTTACAAATGTTTCCATCGATTAACTGCCATGTAAGTGCTAACAACTGAAAATATTTAGCAAAACACAAAGACAAGGCTTCAAATTCTATATAGGAAAAAGACATATAACTTTTACTCCTTTCTTACAATAGAAATTTACAATATGGTTTGAAGGATAATATCTTTTTCAGGGCCTTACATAGATTTAATAAATGTAGAAAAACATTTTATTAATTGCTGGTAGAAGTATGTAATGATAAATGTTTTCTTAGAATAAGTTTGATGTTTAGTTCAAAATTAATATTTGCATATACTTATGTCCAAAATATTTGTATTATTAACACCACTCGAATGTATGCATAGTTTTGTATATGTAATTTCAGTATTGCTTAAAATAATGAAAAATTGGCATTTATTTAGGTGACCATTAGTATAGAAATGGATATATAGTAAAGTAATACATAATTATTAAAAAATATTTATGTGAATCTATCTCTGTTGATAAGGAAAGGTCATTAACATATTTTGTAGAAAGCAAGCCGAAGGATAATACGCTTAGTATGTTTTCATCATTACTGTAAAAATTTTTATTTTAAAATATTGGAACTGTGTATGTGTGTTGTATGTGTATATGTGTGTTTGTGTGTGATAATACATAGAAAAAGGACTGAACACACCACACTAGGACTTCCCTGGTGGCTCAGAGGTTAAAGCGTCTGCCTCCAATGCGGGAGACCCGGGTTCGATACCTCGTTCGGGAAGATCCCCTGGAGAAGGAAATGGCAACCCACTCCAGTATTCTTGCCTGGAGAATCCCATGGAGGGAGGAGCCTGGTGGGCTGCAGTCCACGGGGTCGCAAAGAGTCGGACACGACACTAATAATAGTGGTTACTAATAAGAGTGGCTTGGGGTTGGAGGGGGTTTGATTTGGCAGTAGAAAGATGGGAAATTCTCAATAACCCCTTCTGTATGATTTAAATTTATTAACAGTGAAAATCCATTCATTTGGCAATGTCTAAAACCAAAAACAAAAAGAAATAAAAATATATGGAGTTAATATATGTGAGAGCTTCCCAGGTGGTGCTGGTGTAAAGAATGCACTTGGCCAGTGACAAGGTTTTGATCCCTCAGTTGGAAAGATTACCTGGAGGAGGGCATGGCAACTCACTCCAGTATTTTTGCCTGAAGAATCCCGTCCAGTAGGGGAGCCTGGCAGGCAGTAGTCTATAGGGTCACAGAGAGTCAGACATGACTGAAGGAATTTAGCATGCAGGCAATGTATGTGATTCATATAAATTACCTGCTAGAGATTTCTGTCTGTCATTTGAACTTAAATGTTGCTATCTCTTCTGGGTAATAGGCTTATCATTTATACCCATTGGAGGAGGAAATGGCAACCCACTCCAGTATTGTTTTGGGGATAATCCCATGCTTCGGAAGAGTCTGGTGGGCTGCAGTCCATGGGATTGCAAAGAGTTGGACACAGCTGAGCAATTGAGTACTTATATCCATACTTCTAGATCACAAAAGAAGGCAGAACCATAGTTAACAACACAAATTGTTAATTTTTTTGACTTTGAAATAATGTAGATTATAGTCTAGGTGTGGAGGGAGGAAAACTCAAAATTTAGATAGACTGTTTATTTAACTTGTAATTTGCTTCTGAGCCTTTACATTTCTAGTTTGAGAATTCTTTATTTTCACTGTCTGATTTTTTGCCTTACGTTATTTTACATCTCTTTCTGAACGTGAACTTCATGGGACATGAATTTTGGTGTGTGTCTGCAAAGTTCCTCTGAGTGAACGACTCATGATCCTAGATCTGCACTGCGCAAGTAATGAGATTTCAGTTCTTAAGTATGTTAGAAATTTAAGGAATTAGAGTTGTGGCACAAAAGTGTGGTAAATGATTTATGTACAAATATAAATTTAGTTATCAGGGAGACAAATTTTATCTTTTTATCTGGTTAGTCTTATATGTCTAAGACTTGAAGAATCTTTCAGTGTTTTTCTTTTTATAAGAGAAGCCTATAATTAATAAATGTTGTGGTAGGCATCAACAAAATATACCTCCCTGTTACCACTGTGGAGCTGCTTGTTTAAATCTCAAGCTTCTGCAAAATAAATTCTGAAGCTCTGGCTATACTACATAGCAGTTGCGGTAATACTAGCATAGTTTGTTGTTGTTCAGCATCTGAGAACTAGCTTAGTATATGTGTTATGTGGAACGTTCCCTAGAAGATACAGCTACATTGAAGTGAAAATATGAGTTGTTAATGCATGTCTGTTTTGAAACATATCTTCCTCTTTTTAAACCAGGGAAAAACAACTGGGTCTTGATTGACTGTTAGTCAGGGAAAGCCTAATTCTTATATGCATGTGAGCGTATGTGAATTTATGATTTTTTTCTTTTTTAAGGAAAGCTCAAATTAAACTGAAATTCTAATATTTTATTGTTTTTAGGAATAAATTCAGTTGACATTGGTATATAATTAAATGTATGTTTGAGATTTGTTCAAAAGGTAATCTTTAAGATCAGATATATAAATCAGTAGAAATATCCCTAGGATTATAACATTAAAATGTGTGGTACCTTTGTGGCTTGAGTATTTGTAAAGTTTGCAATAAAAGATGCATTTTTTGATGTAATGGGGATTTTTACTGATTAAATGGAAAAAAGGGGATGTGTATGTATTGTGTTTTGTCATCAGAAGTCCATTAATTCATTTAATTAGGATGCATTCAAATAATGTCCATTAATTCATTTAATTAGGATGTATCTCATATTCATGTTTGATATCATTCATTATATTCTGAAGAATAATTGTTTTTAGATCTTTTTGAAGTTGAAGAAATACGTGCTCAGTTGTGTCCAACTCTTTGCATTCCCATGGACTGCAGCCTGCCAGGCTCCTCTGTCCATGGGATTTCCTAGGCAAGAGTAACTGGAGTGGGTTGCCATTTTCTCCTTTGGGGGTCTTCCCCATCCAGGGATTGAACCCACTGTCTCTTGGATCTCCTACACTGGCAGGCAGGATCTTTACCACTAGCGCCACCCTCTTTAATACACATAGATTTTACATATTTTTCTCATAATGATTAATAATTAAGCAACAGATTTTGGGCAGTCTTCAATAGAAATAAGCCGGTAAGATCTCCCGGGTTGAGCTTACGAGGTTACATTCTAAATCATCTATTAAGATCAAGTTAGTGTGCTCAGATAGAGTTGATAGTGGTCTTCCCAGGTGGCTCAGTGGTAAAGAATTCACTTGCCAGTGCAGGAGACACAGGAGATGTAGGTTCCATTCCTAGGTTGGGAAGTGTGATAGCTATGATTATTTGATTCTAATAGAGATATGCTTTATATTTTGGCCAGATTTTTTAAAAATTGTTTTTGTCATTTCTTCACATATTGATTTTATAATTTAGCTAGATTGGACCTACTCAAATGGAAAATGGGCATAGGTTAATTACGGAAAATCTTTTAATGACTACTGGCTGTGAGAATGATTTCTGCCTTGAAAGGAAAGTTGAACATTGAGGCAAAGAGGTTCACATGCAGCAAATTTTCACTGATGTACAGGGTTCTGTGTGAATATTTCCTTAAGTCTCTCGTTAATCACCTCCACTAGCTTTGTTCGTAGTGATGCTTTCTAAGGCCCACTTGACTTCACATTCCAGGATGTCTGGCTCTAGGTGAGTGATCACACCATCGTGATTATCTTGGTTGTGAAGATCTTTTTGTACAGTTCTTTTGTGTATTCTTGCCACCTCTTCTTAATATCTTCTGCTTCTGTTAGATCCATACCATTTCTGTCCTTTATCGAGCCCATCTTTGCATGAAATGTTCCCTTGGTATCTCTAATTATCTTGACGAGCTCTCTAGTCTTTCCCATTCTGTTCTTTTCCTCTATTTCTTTACATTGATCGCTGAGGAAGGCTTTCTTATCTCTTCTTGCTATATTCTTTGGAACTCTGCATTCAGATGCTTTTATCTTTCCTTTTCTCCTTTGCTTTTCACTTCTCTTTTCACAGCTATTTGTAAGGCCTCCCCAGACAGCCATTTTGATTTTTTGCATTTCTTTTCCATGGGGATGATCCTGATCCCTGTTAGTCCTGGGTGTTCTTTGGAAGGAATGATGCTAAAGCCGAAACTCCAGTACTTTGGCCACCTCATGCGGAGAGTTGATTCATTGGAGAAGGCTCTGATGCTGGGAGGGACTGGGAGCAGGAGGAGAAGGGGGTGACAGAGGATGAGATGGCTGGATGGCATCGCTGACTCGATGGACGTGAATCTGAGTGAATTCCGGGAGTTGGTGATGGACAGGGAGGCCTGGCGTGCTGTGATTCACGGGGTTGCAAAGAGTCGGACATGACTGAGCGACTGAACTGAACTGAACTGAGTCAGCTAACTTCATCCTTATTTTTGAGTTATATGATAATGTTATTAGGGAAGCACGGGTGACTTTGCTACCTTTCCTCAAGCAATAAAGATCATATTGAAACATGTTTTAGATGAAGGTATCACCAACCTCAATAAGAAGCTTGGTGTTATTGTTCAGAAGGTATAGAGATGGAAAATTAAGATTTTGATCCCTGGTTACTACGGCAAATAAAGTATGACTTATAAAACTAAACTTTAAAATCAAAGTCCATAATCATAGTTTTGCTGTGGAAATAACAATATCAGAGTGAATCACATTGCATTTAATGTTCAGAGTTTTGTCATGCTTTTTTCACATCAGTAGATTTCAGTTGGGTTAATGAATCACTCTTCCTGAAAACTGCCAGAATCGTTAGGTTTGTTCTTTGTCTTTTAGCACATTGCACATGTATCAACACTGTTGATTTTACTGTAGTCTTGTGTTCTGACTTCCGAGTTATTATTTTGAAACATTAAATGACATGGACGGATCAGAGATGACTACCTAAGGGTAACAAGATAACTTCATCTTTTTGTAATATATAGAGCAAATAAAACATTAAATAGGATTAGTATTTTATCTCAAAGTATGATAAAGTAGTATTCATAGTGTTTTTATATACTTTCTTATAGAATAGAGGGAAATGTTGAAAGACTGCCTGTTTGGAATCTTGGGAAAAAAAAAAGCAAATTTTCCTTCTTTAGCCAGAGCTGAGGACTGATTCTGTCAGAAATGCATCAATAATTATTTACATGTTAAAAATTTGCAAAACCATGTGTATCTATTTCAAATTATTTCATGAATTAAAAGACTTCCATCAACTTCCCAATTAAGGAAGTATAAAAATGCTTTTATGTTAATTAACTTCCTTTCCTTGTGCTTTCTTTCCAGTAAGTGGTCTTTGATGCTGATTTCATGCAGTTATAAAGGTGACATATCAGTGATTTAAACTGTGTATCTATTGTTTAGGCATTATAACTTATAGCAAATATTTGTAAACTAGTGTTCAGATATACTAAGAAAAATATTATCATGCCACAAATGCTGATCATTGGCTTAGTTTGGACCTTGTGCTGTGTTGGTGGTGGCTGTTTGGTGAAGAAACTAGCTGGCACCTGCCTGCTGTCACAGAGCTTACATTTTAATGGAAAAAACAGATGATAAGCAAATAGTGAAATAGGTACATAGAAGTATGCCAAATACTAACAAGTGTTGTGAAGAAGAATACAGCAGGATAGGGGGCTGGCAATTTTGTGCTGGTGTTAAGAGGAAGAGAGGTTTGCATACTTTTGACAGTGGGCCGAAAAAGCTTCTAGGAAGATAAACTTTGCTGTAGGGACTGGTGAGGGCACATTTAGGTACAAAACTGGTGGCTCAGGCTACAAAATGCAGCAAGACGTCTTGATATCTCCTAATACCTTTTTATGTTTTATAATTTTGCCTTTTATAGAAATCATTTCAAAATTCACTTTTTAATCACTGTTTGCATAGAGGCTTCCTGTTTCGTTTTTGTCTTAAATATAAATCCTTAAAGGGACAGTAGTCATTTTCTAACTTGAAAGTTTGCTTGCTTTTGGAATTCTAATCTTTAGCGATAATGCATCACCTAACTGACTTCCTTCAATCTCCTTCCAGTAAGAGACCACTGGATGATTAGGGAAGCAAACCTTATCACCATCTTAAAGGAATGCTTTGATAGATCTTAGATTACTTGTTTGAGTTGGTAAACATAATCTTCCTTTCCTTGCAAGCAACCTGTCACCCAAAACAATGCAGAGCATCAGACCAGTAGCCACGTTGCTTATTGCTGTGCCATTCCAGAGGATTTGTGGTTGAAAGTTACCTTTTTTCTCAGCAATTTATCTAAAACTTCAGTTATTTGCACATATTCTTTATTATTTTTACCAGTATATTTACTATTATTCCTTAAATTTTTTTTGTTATACTTTAGCCTCTTCCTAAGTTACATATACACACGCTTTGACGAGCTTGTTTTAGCATTCTGACGCATCTATTAAAATTATGTTGTTTCTGCATCACTGAAAATCACCATGGGTGCTGCCACTAGGGTGCTTCCCCTCACTGAGAAACACTGATCTTAGCTTTTTGTTATATGGAGTTGAATACTGGTGAAGATTGCATTAACCCATTCAGAACACAGTTTTTTCCCATGTGATAAACGACTTTGTTACTCTATTTAGTCCCTTGTGAGTAGAGAAATAGCTATATAGCCTCCAGAAATGCTTAGTTATTTGTTTACCAAAATCTCTGTTAATATTTGGGAAGAGCCATGGGCAGAATTGTGCTGTGAGCTAACTTAGTTTACTGAAGTGATGCATTGCTAGTTACAGACTTGTCGACACCAGTGAGCCAGGGAGAGAAGTTACGGTTTTGGACAAGGTAGACAAGGCTCCTCTTCTCAGCTCCAAGCACACTCGGCAAAGTTGGCCATCTCTTCCAGTTAGCTTGAAACTTTCTTAGTAAGTTAAAAAAAAAAGAAACCTCAAATAATTACTAAGTTAACTTCCTCAATATGTAACATTTCATAATCAAAACTTATGAAAAAAAGTCCCCCGAATTCCCAGCTAACTACTCTGGCATGTAGAACCAGTCTGCCTATAATTGGTCCAGAAGAATTGAAATGATTACTGAACATTTGTGACTAGGAAGTTTAACCTTGCTCATAGAGGCCAACCAGTTCTCCAAAACAGAACTTTAGTCTTATTCCTGTGTCTGTTTATCTTGTATCGCACAGTGTATGCAGCCCTTAAATAGATATTTACATGAATGCATTCACTGTTAAGGGCTTCCCAGGTGGCACTGAGGTAAGAATCTGCTTGTCAGAGCAGGAATCTCAGGCGGCTCGAGTTCGATCCCTGAATTGGGAAGATCTCTGGTAGTAGGGAACGGCAACCCATTCTAGTATTCTTGCCTGGAAAACCCCATGGACAGAGGACCCTGGTGGGCTATAGTCCATGGGGACACAAAGAGTCAGACACCATTGGGCATGCACATGTAATAATCTACTGTTCAGTTCAGTTACTCATTCATGTCTGACTCTTTGCCACCCCATGGACTGAGGCACACCAGGCTTCCCTGTCCATCACCAACTCCCAGAGCTTACTCAAACTCATGTCCATCGAGTCAGTGATGCCATCCAACCATCGCATCCTCCGACGTCCCCTTCTCCCGCCTTCAATCTTTCGCAGCATCAGGGTCTTTTCCAGTGTGTCAGTTCTTTGCATCAGGTGGCCAAAGTATTGAAGTTTCAGCTTCAGCATCAGTCCTTCCAGTGAATATTCAGGACTGATTTGCTTTAGGATGGACTGGTTGGATCTCCTTGCAGTCCAAGGGACTCTCAGGAATCTTCGTTTTGAACCACAGTTCAAAACCATCAATTCTTTGGTGTTCAGCTTTCTTTATGATCCAACTCTCAAATCCATACATGACTACTGGAAAAACCATAGCTTTGACTAGACGGACGTTTGTTAGTTTAGTGCTAATATATATCAGTTTCTGTAAGAGTAATTATCTGTACTTCCTCAGGCTTTTTCTTTTTATATTTTATCCTATTTTTGGTTTCTTTTTTTCTGTCTTTATATTTTATTCTTTCCTTTCTATTTACCTTAAAGTAGAATATACATGTGAATTCTGATATCACTAAAGGAGAAACTGATCTTGGTTCTTGGGAGGACTGTGCTTGTTTGTATCAATAGAATGTGTCACATGATTTAAGGAAATCTATAGTTTACTGTTTTGAATTTGATCAATAGGTAAAGAAGGCTCTTACCTTAAAAACCTATATAGGTTGTTAAATTTTGATTTTCACTGAAAACAGTTAAATTCTCCATTTCTTTGTTTTTGTTCAGGGAAGTTTATTATATATTGAAATATCAGTCAAAATTTTACCTCAGAAGTTTATCTGTTAGCTAATACCTTTACAGTAGCAGTGCTTCTTTCAATAATTATTTGCAAACAATACATATTTCTAGGGTGATACATTTGCAAGAATTCCTACAATCTTCACAATACCCATACACATTTAAATATTATCTCTATATAGAACAAAAAATCCATTACCACTGAAGTATTGATCCAAATCCTGTAAAATCTTAATTTATTAAAATAACGAACATTTCTGGTCTTCCCTGAAATTATATTTGAATAAAGAAAAAGATTATAAGATAGCATTCTGATATTAGCAGTTTACTCAAATACATTTTTTTCAGATAAGATATGAGTTCCTTACCCCCAGTTACCTGTGTCAAAGGCTGAAACACATATTATCAGGTGTAGCTGGAGTATTTCATAAAGGTCAGTGTACAATCCGATCGCTCACTTGTCCATGTCTGGCTAATTATAAATATTTTGCTTATCACCCAACTAATACATTTTATAATAGTATTTTCAGCTTAAAAATACATAGCTATATTTTTTCAGTAATACTTTTTGACTTAAAAGAACTGCTCTGCTACAGAAAATATAATCAGAACACCCATTTGTAAGCACTTTAGTAATTAAGGTATATTTTGTTACTTGAGTAGGACTAAGTCTGTAACATGGTAGAAGAGATGTAACATGGTAGAAGGGATGTAACATGGTAGAAGGGAAAAACAACGCTAGAAATGGATTTTGTAGTTGTATTTAGACATAAATACAATACATAGATACTGCTTGGGGGTTTCCCCAAGCAGTAAAGTTATTCCTGTGTGTGCCATGCCATTGCCTTTCCTCATTGTTTGGATCTCATAGATCATGATGAAACTTTCCTCATGGTTGGACACATGTCCTCATAAACATGTTTATTTCTAATAGGTTGAATAAAATTATTCTTTTCTTAAACATTTAAAAAACATTGTGTTCCAGGGACTGGGTTAAAAAAAAAAAAAGTGACAATAAACACCCTGTTGTTGTGGAATTTATAACCTGGGGGACAAAAGTTCCAAGAGATACAAAGTATCTCTTGGAGATACTTTGAGAATATTGTAGAGGGGTAGAATGTTTAGCAGAGTTAGCAAAGTCTTTTTAGAGAAGGAGATGCTTGAATAGCAGTTTAAACAAGAAGGGATGAGGGAGTATGTGTCGATCCAAAGGTTTAGCATGTAACAAGTTTCAGGGGCTCCCACCTGGATGGTGTATGCTAAGAACCCACAGTCCCTCTCTCCCTGGGAAGGTGGAGGTGCAGGGCTGGGAGAGACCAAAAAAGATAAACTGTATCTAAACAAGGGGAAGGGAGAAAGCCGGAGTTGTGCAGCATGCTGTTAAGAGGTCAAGTAATGATAAGGACTCCAGTATTCTTGCCTGGAGAATCCCAAGGACAGAGGAGCCTAGTGGGCTGCAGTCTATGGGGTCGCACAGAGTCGGACACAACTGAAGTGACTTAGCAGCAGCAGCAGCAGTGCAGTCTTCAGATTTGGCTTTGATGGGAGCATGGATGACTGTCGCCCAGCAGTAAGGTAATAGTTGTGCAGGTTACACCAATACATTTTTAAAAGTGAATGGAGGAGGAGGAAGCAAGAAAAGAGTATGTGTAGGTGACTCTTCAGACTTCTGTTTGGGAATGATGAATTAGGAACATTAGAGAGAGGTGGTGTATAACTAGGCAAAGTCCCCTTCCTCCTGCCATGTCACCCCTTCCATTTTAGAGCTCCTTTAGCACTTTAAGAGCTAAGAGGAAAAGCGAGAATATATATAGCAGGAATTTAGAGAGGAAGAGGACTTAAGGAGCCAGTCAAGGTAGCAGCTTAACCTTGGGCAGTAGAAGAGAAAACTGGGAGACAGAAGAAAGATACAAAAAGATAGTTTAAAGATGGATGGTAGGAAGATGAGAGAGAGTTCATGCCTGAGAGCTGCTATTTTTATTGTGAAATATTTGTGACATGTAAGATCGTATCCATTATTGATAGTGAGAGGAACACAAAGGAGGAGGGACTTGATAGTGAGGAAATTTTAGAAAAGCTGGTGTCAGAGGGGGTGGTCCAGGCGACAGGGGAGGATTCTTAGGCGTTGAGGAAGCCTGAGTGACCTTAGAACATAGTAACTTACGGAGGCAATAATGGGTGTGTGTGTGTTTCCAAGTTTGTATTTGTGCGTGTTCATATGTGTTTATAGGGGTGTGTGCCTGCATGTGTTTGTGTATTTTTGTGCTGTAAAGTGAATGGCAGTTCTGAAGTCGAAATTGATTTAATTTACCAAAGTTTATGGGGCTCCATCTGTTTTCCGTCCCTAAGCCAGACACTTAAGGTTTCTAAGATGTGTAAGATTGTTTCTGGCCTTGGGAACAAGCCGTCTCATGGGTCAGTCATATAAATGCAAATCAGACACTGACTGGGGAGCAGAGGTCATTGGGCGAGGCAGTGTTAATATATGGGTGGGTGCGGATGAAGGAAGTGACATTTTGATAGCGTCTTGGAGGAAGTGACATGTTGGTAGGCTTCCCAGGTGGCTCAGTGGTCAAGAATCCGCCTGCCAGTGCAGGCGACAGGGATTCAGTTTCTGGGTTGGCAAGATCCTCTGGAGGAGGAAATAGCAACCCACTCCAGTATTCTTCCCAGGATGATTAGGTGGACAGAGGAGCCTGGCGGGCTACAGTCTATGGGCTCCTAAAGAGTTGGACAGGACTGAGCATGACCCCAAAGAAAAGGAAGTATTGGTTGCAGAGAGAAAGACAAAAGAGATGTTGACTACAGATGTGGTACATGCTCACAGCATGAGGCAGTCAAGAAGTTTTGAATGCAGAGCAAATATTAAGGAAGGTGAATAAGTTTTAGAGTTTGTGTCTAACTTGGCTTCATTTTGATGGAACCAGGAATTAGGACTAGAAAATTTTTTGAAAACAAAAATACTTCTGGAGCATCAGTATGTATTCTTTTTAAATCTTTCTCAAAAGTTGTGGCTTTTGTAAAAAAATATTTACAATATTTTCTAAACCTAGTTATCTGATAGTTTCTTAAAAAATGTTGAAAATGACAGTATTAATCTTAAAACAAATTAAAAAAAATTCTGCTACGTATCCATGTTTTATCTATATGTATGTGTATATATATTCATATTCTGTATTTTAATTTCCAAGTTATAAATATGTTATATGCCCGTTGGCCATTTTTGGCCCTGGAAGAAGTAATCAGATACTATTTATTATACTGTCATTGCCTCTTTGGAGTGTGAAACTTCTAGAGTTATTGAAGTCTTGTTTCCTTTGATAGCATTCAAAAGGGAAAAATAATATGTATGCTGTTCTGTAACTACTAAGCATTTTTGGGAAAGTTTTCCCATTCTGATTGAAAGTAAGTTGTTAAAAGCAAAAATGCCCTGCTGTATATAGGGAATGGTTTTGTGCCGAGTTACTAGATCTTTAGGCAATGGGGGGGTCCCTCACCCCTCAACCCCCACCCTCTAGCTTCATTTGTACCTCTGAAATGCATCATACTGCCCAAATCAAACTGCTCACTTAATATTTAATGTTTCTGCGATGGAATCACTTTCTCCCTTGAGGTTGACTTCAGATTTGCCAGACACACTGACAACACTGCACTCCTTATTTCCCCCACATGACCTCAGCTTCTGCTTAAAAATGTTCAAATAAAGGATGCTTTTGTTCATATCTCGCCTGCCTGTGATATATTGACAAAGTGTCTGCGGGCTGAATGGAATAGTTTTACAGTAGGAGTGCCACTTTCAGTGGAGGGGCAGGACTTAGGCTGGAGAAGGAAGTGAATTGGATAGGTCAGGAGAATGTACCATTTGTAAACACCCCTTTCCTTTTTATTCACGTGTCAGGACAGCAGGAGCAGGCTGTTCAGTGCCTGTCCCTGCGCAGAGCCAGAGGAAAGCAGCTTGGAAGTCGGCTGCAATTTTTAAACCTTGCTCTTTATTTCCTGGTAATGATTTCAAGTGCTTGGACTTGTTTGGGAAGCTGTTTTGAAACTAACATGGTTTAGTCCACTAACTGCATGTTGGGTAAATTCAAAACCCACATGCTCGTCCTCTTGCAGTGGAATAAGTCACATCTGATGGACATTTTCTGTGCTTATAGCATAGTAATGAACGTCTGACAGGCGCGACCTTTCATAAGACAACCCACACTATTGGCTTTCTGCCCAGAATATTGCTGCAACACTATCTGTGATTGGTTATCTCTCTATCATGCATTGCTTCACAAGGGAAACGGCCCCTTTTTTTAATAAATCTACGATGGCTGGCTGCAATATGCCTCACTGTAAGTAGTGTGTGTGTGTGTGTGTGTGTGTCTGTGTGTGTCTGTGTGTGTGTGTGTGTGTGAGGAGAGAGAGACGGAGAGAAAGGAAGGCTGGCTTGAATATGACTTAGTCTGGTAGCACATGGCAAGGTTGTGATACTATCTTAGGACATCAGTGAAGAGCTACTTAGTAAATCTTAACCTATCTCTTTTTTTTCTACAGGTTGGTACTAAGAAGTGCCTTTCCTGACGTCTCTGCTGCTTGGAACCGCTTCTAGAGCAGTCTCTGCTTTTGCCTTGCTTGCTGCCAGCTAGACTGTGACGACAGCACATCCACCCTCCACCTCTAGCCCAGACACCCCCATTTCTACTTATAATCAAGAAAAAAGCTCTAAGTATCTGGCATTGCCCTAGGCTGCTTTAGTTTTAAAAGAAAAGTTTGCTGAAAAAGTAAGATATCTTCTGCCAGGAAATCAAGAAGGAAAAACAAAATCATTTTCTCGATTTTGCTCTAAACTGCTGCATCTGTCTATGCCAAACTAATCAATACCGATTGCACCACCAAACTCCATTGCAAATTCAGCTGTGAGGAGATTCCCTTTCAGACAACTTTGCTGAAAGCAGCTTGAAATTCGGTGTCAGAGGGTCTGCCACGTTTTCATGCTTGCATTTTGGGCTCCAAATTGGCACTGGGAAGGGGTTACTGAGAGCACAAGGCTGATTCGAGGCCCTACTTTTAAACGTTCATCTACTTACGATCCTAGTATTTCTCTAAAAACCAAAACCTCTTTGAATTAACAGTTTCATGCTGTGAATTTCTAGTGGGAGATCTTTTCCTTGATATTGAGAACACAATTTTCCATGTACTTTTAAAGCAGGGAGTGGGGGAAAAGTATTTTGGAGGGGACATTTTCATCATTTTACAGTTTTATCAGTTCAGTTCTTTTTTTTTTGGTTGTTACTTTTTTTTTTTGAGGGGGTTGGGTTTGTTGGTTTCACTGAAAATTTTAACTACCTGTAAAATCTAAACATGGCTGTTAGTGTCACACCAATTCGGGACACAAAATGGCTAACACTGGAAGTATGTAGAGAGTTCCAAAGGGGGACTTGCTCACGGCCAGACACGGAATGTAAATTTGCACATCCTTCGAAAAGCTGCCAAGTTGAAAATGGACGAGTAATCGCCTGCTTTGATTCATTGAAAGTGAGTAAATATTATATTATTTTAAGGATACGCAATAATTGAATAAAGGGGATATGGACATGCAGTGCACTGAGTTTGGAATTATGGATTGCTTTGTTAATAGTTATACGGTGTCTTCTTATTGATAATGTTGGGGTGGGGGACTTTATTGAGAAGCAGTAGAGCCAAGTCTGACCAAACTTTGTTATGATAACTTTTATCTGTCCTTTAATGCTGTGATTTTTTTTTTTTTCTAGAGCAGAAAGTGTGAGCATACTTTTACTTAGTACTGGTTAAGTCAGTCTAGAGAAATAGTAAATATAGATACATGTATGTGTCAGCATATGCATAGACTGTATATGGGGCTATAGCAGTGGCTAGATGGGGATGGTTTTTGCTTGTTTGAAAACGTGCTGTACAGTTGTAAAAGAAGAGCAGATTTTGTCAGTTAAACTTGGATAAACTTTTTATATTAATATTTTGACATTATGGATTTCCTTTTTATTATATGAGCATATTATTTTAAGGCCAGAAGCAATGCATTTTGTGGAAAATAGAACTAGAAGTAAGGTTCTGAACTGCTCTTATAGTATACTATCAGAGGCATAAACTTCGTTGAATGTGAGTTTTATAAATCAGTGGAAACTCTATAAAAAGTACTATTATTAATTGGACTTTTTGTTTCTAAAATTCAAATGTGAAGTAATTATAGCAGTTTTTTTTTTCTGTTAGCTCCTGATTATTATTATTTTTTATTTGTGACAGTATCAGCCAGACTGTGAAAAGTTAGCTATTGTGGGTACCATAATACTAGCACATTCACTTTAGTATATTTTGACATTCAGAAATATCATGGATTCGTATTTCAGGTATCAGGTTTGAAAGTGAGTCTTTTGAAAGATAGCATACATGTCTTTATTTTGATGTGTAAGGTCAAGACTACAAATGTGAAGATTCCTAGGTACTCTCTACATACTTGGTTTAATTGAATTGCCTTTGAATATTAATATGCAAGTGTAATTCACTCTGAAACTTTGAGAAGGAGGTTGCTATCATTTTGACAGATATATAGAAGTGAAGGTTTCATAGACATATCTTGTCTGATGAAAAATAAAAGGTGTTATAAATTTTTTTAACACCTTAGGTGAGAATTAACTGAAGTATTTAACATATAGGTTAACTCATATCTCAACCCAGTGTTATGAGTTAAGTTGTGAGTTAACTGTTTCAGTAAATTGCTTTTTGATCAGTTTGTGCTGCTCACTTTGCTAAAGTTTTCAGCAAAGACTCAAGGATATTATCTTCAAAGTAGAATATAAAAGAAAGGATTAACAACAAGGAAAATATAATGTTAGGTTGTTCTTAATGACATAGTTCTAAGGATCAATAAACAAAAGTTATAAATTACCCCTGGCCATTTTTTCCTCTTGTTTTGAAAGACATCCCTGAAGGGCACACAGTAGTTGTACCATGTGAGTGTATCATCCATCCTAAATTCTGCCGACTGAATTTAGGTATAATTAGAGACTGGGACGATAAAATGAGGGGCAAAAGGCTAATTATGCTTGTCAATAACCAGCTTTGTCCGTAAGTAACCCTGTTTTGACCCAATTACTACTAAATCCAATTTTTAATCCCACAGACAGTTGATGGTGCACTGGTAGCTGAAAAACGAAGGACATTAAACTTAACTGTGACATTGAGTGGTTTCACAGAAGACCTGCCTCCACGGCATTTGGAAGCATTGTGAAACATTAAAATTCAGTTGCTATTTTCCCCTCTCAAAATATTTTTTAGTTGCTACTCACTTGTGGCCACAGAACAGTCCCCCTTTGAGCAAAGCAGCAGCATTGCTTAATGACATGCTGTGTGGTTAACAAGATTCAACTGCCACATCAAGGACTTTTTAAATAACAATTTTAAGATTTTAAATTTACTTTTGAAATGAACTCGTTAGAGCAGCTAATCAGTGCAAACGTTGTCCAGACTCTTTGTTCTTTCTAAGAGAAATGGAAATTTAATTTATAGAGTCTAAAATATAGTAAAATATTTCAATTTGAATAAGAAGAGGAAAAATAAACACAAATTTATTTCTGGTGGAGTTTCATCCCCAGAATGATAGCAGCTTCTTAAGTGTTAGGGAAATAACTCTGTTAAAAATTAATTTAAAATTTTTAGAATGTGTTAATTAGGTATGCATGTTTCAAAAACCATGTTTCATCTATATGTGTGTATGTTTGTAACTAACATATGTGATTCTTGATACAGTATTTAGAATCGTACCTTTTAGGTAGTAGTCTTCCTGTGTTTGACTTTGTGGCTAAAATAGATCAAAAACATATTTTAAAACAGTTAAAGTAATTCTGTGACTCGTGCCTGAAGTTCTGAAATTTGGGAGCATTATGAGGTTTCCATGCCAGTAACCGCTAGATCATTTGTATTGTTTCAGAGCATAAACGGAAGGAATTTAGAAAACTTGTAATATCCTGACTTCTTTAATAAAATGTGTTCTATGTATTGCTCCAATCCATAGTCTAGCCTTTTGTGAGTTCTTGAGCCCTGAGATGGAGGTAGCCTGTGTAATCTCCTATTTTTAGCAAGTTAGGAAAGCAAACCAAATACTCTCTGAGAGGACCCTGGGAAATGGCTGTACCCTTCAGCTGTGCTGTTTCAGACTTTGGCCAGGCTCCCAGGTGACTTAGGTTTATAGCAGACTTCTGCAGAGAGGAGGAGAATTCATTTCATTAAAAACAGAAGTCGAACAGTTCAAGAAAGTATTTATGTAGAAGAAATCAGATTGGCATATTCTAAAGGGAATAGGAAGAAAATCAGCTATGGTAGCATTTTAGTTGCATAGTGGTGATTTTAAAGTTTAAATAATTAACTTAGATGCATTTACTACATGAAAACATAGAATTTTGTATCCCAGTAAATGTGTTGCTAAATAACATGGGAATGTATAATAATGAGGAATATTGTACAGAAACAAGGCATGAAATAGATAGCAATAAATAGAACAAAAGCTACAATAATGAGTACTCATTTATAAATTAAATCATGTGTTTTAAGTGCTTCATTTTTCTCACTTAGTTTTGCTTTTGCACTTGGAGTATTAATTTACAACGAAGTATATTCATGTTGAGAATTAAATTGTTTACGAATTTGAGGTTTGAGTGTTTTATTGCTTTAGGTAGTCTGAACATCAGAGAAGGTGTTTTATTTAATGCTGCAGAGGGTTTTTTTTTCTTCCCCTTACGGCTTATAAAGGGATACCAAAGAGAAATATGTCAAAAGGAAAATGTCCACACTATAAGCTGTTTTTAGAATATTATGTTTCAGAAATGATTCAAAGAGTAGTTAATGGCAAGTTACTTTTTCTCTTTAGTAATAATGTATTAACTAAAATTAAATAGTTGATATAAAGAAGGCCTACAGGATGTATTTTCATGTGATGCCAAGTTTTTATATTATCAAAAAGTAAGCTTTCACTCATCTTCTGGTCAGCAGAAATATGCTATAGCTTATGGAATTTTTCTTTGTTCAAATATCCATTTGTCTTTCAGGTGTTGGGGTGGGGGGAATATAACCTTTAGTGTTTATTTCCACAAATTAGCAAAACTCTTTTACCTTTGAAAAGTTTAGTCCCGTGTTCTCTTATCAAATTAGGCAGTTTTGTTTAGGATAATTCATTGTTCGTTTTACACATGTTTGTTTGTACAGTTAACCCAGCTGATCAAATTTATCATAGACACATCAGAGACCAGATTCTACTACGAAGTGCCATGTAATCAAGGGCACAGGTAGATACATTTAAGGTGCCTCTGAAGACATGGCATAATATATGAAATAATAAAATTAGCCATTAGAAGACACACAAATAAGTAAACATACAGGTAAATGAACAACTAGAAAACCCAAAGTTAGAAATAGAAATAAACCAAGTTTCTGGACCAAGTTTCTAGATGGTTATGTGGGGACAGACATGAATAGACCTAGTAAAGTGGTCTCAAGCTGTTGACAGATAGATTTTAGAAATCTTCCATTGTTAGCGCAGTTTTATCTTCAGTTTAGCTCCAAATCCTTATATAATCTTTCTGTTGTGTCTTTTAAACCAATTAACTGATAATCCTGACAAAATGATATCTGCAAGTTTCAGGCTAAACATCTACTTTTGAATTAAAACTTTGATCTAGTAGGCTCTTAATTGGAGTAACTTTTACTTAGAATTTGTTGTCATTGTCTTTTTTGTTAAGGGCACCTGCCATGTGATATTACAACTTCGACAGAGTATTATATTGTGTGTACACGTAACTCTGTGGGTATATATTTGATGTGTCTTTCAGTGACAGGTTGACAGGACTTCCTTGTTACCCTCTAGTGACTTAAGAGATGAACTATGAGCATAATTTGTGTAGCAACGTGTAGGATGTTAAAGTTTAAGTTAAATTTTCTAAGCAGAAACTTCACAACTTTGTAAAGAACACCCTGTAAATGTGCCAAGTGTGATGTCATCAACTCTGACACAAATCTTTCTTTAATGAAATTCTCAATAGCTGCAGCTGCTTTGTTAATACTTATAACTTTATTCATTTACCTATTTATATTCTATGGTTTGACTTTTTTAGAGTAATATTTTTAAAGGGGTAGAGATTTTTAAACTTCTGGACAAATTTCAAGGCATGTTTTGAATCATGATATGTAAGGCACTAATTCTGGGGCTCCCTTTTTTTTTTTCTTTATAAGATTTTGGTACACTTCTGTTTTTCTTTTTGTATTTAATCTTGTTTCATTTTTTGTGTGCGGCAAAACTAAAAACAGCTTAAACCTAAAGCAATGTGACACTTAAACAATTGAGTTCAAACTTTAATTGTACTTCAGAATGTACATAAAAGTCTGATTCCACAAATGGCCTCAAAATGATTCCATGTACAAACAGGGCTGTTACTGACTTGAAAGAGCCTTTGCAGCATGGGGTAAATCTTGTATTCAGGAAGTGTGTGACATGCACCCAGTTCACGCGAGAGGTGAGAAATTGAATGTTTCTCAGACTCAGCGCAGACACCTAGGGACCTAGTTTGGGAAGCTTAAATGCTGTCATTTTCCTTGCCAAGGATAAGTAGAGGATTTCAGCTATCAACATTGTTAATCTGTTACCTTTCATGCTGAGCAATGTCTCTGCCTTCCCACAGACTTAGACAAAGCTTCTTATTTTCTTACAAAGAGATCCTATTGAGCAAATTTTGAAGTGTTTTTTTTTTTTAAACTTTAGCAGAAACACATTTTGTGCTTGTAGGTAGGGGAGCAATTTCTATGTTAACAAGGCCAAAAATTATGTCAGTGAAAATGGGTATCTAAGTAGACGGTCTTTAATTTAGCACTGATGCTGGTTATTTTTTTAATTAATTTATTTTTTAATTGAAGGATAATTGTGTTACAGAATTTTGTTGTTTTCTGTGAAAACCTCAGTATGAATCAGCCATTGGTATACATACATTACCCCCCTCTTGAACATTCCTCCCATCTTCCTCCCCAGATGCTGGTTAATAATATGCCAAAGCTTCAGTAAAAGCAACTGAAAAGCCTTGTTAGAAATACTTAGTTGCTTAAAGTATAACAGATTGTTAGAATAGTGATTTCTTGGTGAATTTCACTATAAAAAAGAGTAATTTTGGTGAGGACATCTTATTCCAGAATTTATTTATGATAAACAACTGTAGAGTTTTAATACTATTTTTCCTATATAAATAACATCAAATGCACATCACCTACAGTATTACTTATACTCTTGTGACACATTTTTGACAGATTTAAACTTTGAGATAGCATTTGGTGTGTTGTTAGAGAGAAAACTTTTTGTATTATAAGGACTTGTTTTGAAAAATTCTGATAGTTCTAACCCACACATTATTATCTGATTGAAAGGCCTTCTCTTGAATACCTTTCAGCCTTGGCCATGTCTGATCAGTATTATTATTCTTGTGTTTTCCCCAAGTTCTTTCTAGCTTCTTACATGCCCAGCATCAGAACTATTGGTGAGATCCCTTTTTACATTTCTCTCTGGAGTCATATAGAAATGATTTAGACATTTTGTCCATAAGGAGCTACATTTAACATTGAGTAACAGAGAAACCTTTCCTCTACAATGTGATGGTGGTTGAGTCAGTCTTGTTAGACTCTTTGGTACCCTATAGACTATACCCCACCATGCTCCTCTGTCCATGGAATGTCCCAGGCAAGAGTACTGGAGTGGGTTGCCATTTCCTTCTCCAGGGGATCTTCCAGCCCAGGAATTGAACCCAGGTCTCCTGCATTGCAGGCAGATTCTTTACTGACTAAGCCACCAGGGAAGCCCAAGGCATAAACAGATTAAGAATTTATATTTCAGTAGGTTATCCAGGCCTATGTGATGACTCTGCTGTCACTGGAACTTAGATTTCTTCACCTTTAGGTCCCAAGGAGCACATGTCTTCCAACCATAGGTTTATTTAAAAATTGTAAGATGGCCATTGCAGCTCCAGCCATCATTTCTGCATTCTAGGAAGCAGGAAGAGCCATGGGTGAAAAAGCCACTGCCTGGTCCATTTAGGCTCTTTTTAGCAAAAGTCTTTAAAGCTCTGCCCAGTGATTTATCCTAGTTTCTTACTGGTAGCAGGGAGCGCTGGAAACTGTATTCTTAACTGTTGCCCTGATTGAAACCATGCCTCTGGGTAGTTTAAGTAGGAGGAGGGAAATGGATATTCAGGAGGGCAGTCACTGCGATGGAAGAGTTAGAGAGATTTATTTTCCCCTCTGAAAAGCACCTGGGTATGGGAATCGTTGAAGAGAGATCACTTCTGAAGAGAAACTTGTTATCTTCTTATCTTGGTAAACCTGTAATTACTTTTCCTGTTCTAGCTAATGACAGTTGTTTTTCTTTTTCCCTTTCAAATCATGATGTATTTAGTCAATAAAATCTAGCATATCATAATACAAATGGATTGATTTTTACTAATGCAAAATAAAAAATTGTTTGCTTTTTTATTTTTCCTATTGCCAGTACATATTTATATGCACAGTTAAATATTTATAACTGGAATATAATAAGAATGTAAGTCATAAAAACAGGTCTCAAATGATTTTGACAAAAGAATCTGTATTTACTCTGATCCCTCTTTCTGCTTCTTCTGCAGATATACATTACTGTTATTTACTCTGTATGAAGCAAGATAAAATCAGTTATTATTTATTAAAAATTATTCTATGATGGTTGATATTTTCAGCAGTGCTCTTAATTTTTCATAGTATTAAGTCCTCACAAATACTCTTTGAAGAGTTACCAGTATCACTTCCACCCTTCTTATGGTCACACTGAAGTATGGAGGAGTTAAGTGATGTATGTAAAGTCATTCAACCAGGAAAAGGTGAACTCCAAGCCTGGTAACCTAATTTCACTGCCTATACTTTTAACAACTTTCCTGTAAAACATTACTTCTTAATTTATATATCCACATCCCAAAGATGAATGTGTTGGACAGATTTGCAGCATTGGGCCTAAAGCAATAGATACTCAAAAGTAATTATATTTTAAGTTAACAAATGAATCAATAAGTGAACACAAAATGGCAGCAAAAATGCTGCCACCAACTTTCAGATATATTTCTTTTAAATGTATGGCCATGTAGGAAAACATTTTGAATTAATCATCTTAAATAAGTGGTCACTTGTATAAACCATATAGCTATCCCCCAGTGTATTAAAAAAAAAAACACCCCATATTCCAAAGTTTTAATCATTTAGACAGCATTTTCCCACAGAAGCAGTGTGGTTAAGTCATTAGTCCAACCCTGGGAAGCCCAAGTAACCTATAGGATGCTTGAGTTATAGTCCAGTACAAATAGTACCCTGGAAAATCTGATTATTAATTAAACCCAGGAGGCTCCCCAGAAACACTGTGAATACCGTCTCATCATACATCTTAAGTAATATTAGTGTCATAGACCCCCAACTGCTTTTGTTAAACTCTTTCAATGGGAAAAATATATTTTAAGTTTCAGTTTGGGGCTGTGCAAATTCACCAGGGCCTAATGCAGAAGTGGCCTTTCCCAAACTCCTGGACATATTCTGCAAGCCAGTGCAATAGGTTTTCTCTGCTCCACATTTGGCCTGCTCTGTCCCAGAGCTGGCTTTCAGTAAGTCAGTGGCTCAGAATCATAGGGACCACAGACAGAGTATGGAATGAGGGTTATTCAATATTTGGGAAATACTCAACCTTTAATATTCATTGGAAGGTCTGTTTTAGAAGCTGAAGCTCCAGTAATTTGGCCACCTGATGCAAAGAGCCAACTGATTGGAAAAGACCCTGATGCTGGGAAAGATTGAGGGCAGAAGAAGAGGGAGGCAGAGGATGAGATGGTTCGATAGCATCACCAACTCAATGGACTTGTATTTGAGGAAACTCTGGGAGAAAGTGGAGGACAGAGGAGCCTGGCATGCTGCAGTCCATGGGGTTGCAAAGAATCGTACACAACTTAGTGACTGAACAGCAACAATGTGGAATGAGGGGCTGTAGTCTAAAGTTTCCCCAGGGTGGGAAGACTTTTTTGATATCTATCTTCCAGGTGACCTTTTGTTTTTCTAAGGACTCAACCTGCTTTCTTTTCGAATGTAGAGGTTTTTGGCCCTGAGTCTGCTCCACTGTGGAACTTCATATTAATGAACAAATTTCTCCCATTCTCTTTTTTTCCCTAAAATTATCAAAAACATAGCTTTGTTTTTAATACCATTTCTTTCTAATTACTAGTAAAAATAGGGAAAAATAGGTGGATAGTGAAAAATCAGATTAAAAACGTTTTTTGCCCATTGTATATAGTCAAGGGATATAGTCAAGGGATCAGCAATAAAGAAGCAGATATGAGAACAAAGATGTTTAGGAGGTGATAGGGGACGGGAATTTCACAGTTTAAGGAGTGTAACCTAAACACTTGCTATGTCAGAGGAAGATATTAAAAACACAGCCCTCCAGGGACAGATTGCTAAAAGGGAGACCAGTGTATTAGGTGGTGGTGGTGGGGTTCAGAGGGGAACGTCTCAATAGCAATTGGAGGGTCGGTGGAAGAGAAACTTAAGGAAGAGAGAGAGAAATGTCTCCAGTGGTTTATCTTTCCTTTTTCCCTCTCTTCCTTCTCACAACTACTAATTCCAAGACCACAGTTGGGAAGAGAACTAGAGAGAATCCCCAGTAAGCGAGCTCCCATAGCCACAGGCCACCAGCCTGGGGCAACTCTTCCTGCATCACTGTCGGTCTATTGGAAATCACCTATATTTTAACACCAGATCACAATTTTAGTCCCAGAGGATTCTTCTGGTGCTTTCTCAGTTTGTTCAGCAATGTTGATATATTTTAACCTGTTTTATTGAGACTCACTATTCAGATCCAAAACTATTTTCTCAAAACTCCATAGGACCCCAGGCATCTTAAGTTAGAATTTGTCTCTCTGCATTAAATTCAGACATGGAGTAGAGGCTTCTGGTTTTCAGAATCACATATACTTAAGTCCAGGCTGTTCTTTTTTTTTTAATATAAATTTATTTATTTTAATTGGAAGCTAATTACTTTACAGTATTGTATTGGTTTTGCCATACATTGACATGAATCTGCCATGGGTGTACATGTGTCCTCAGATAGGTAAGAAACATCTGCTGTGAATAGTTGACAGTAAATTATGCAAAGTAAAACATGAAAAATTAAAGTTAGAAAAGCTGGGAAGCTTTTCTCTCATTTTCAATGTTATGCACAAATATGGACATAATCAGTGTTTAGGATCTGCTTGTGAGATAAATTACATCTGTGATCACTCTTTCCCATGTTACAGCATTCAAACGATTATCTGCTTTCAAATATCTTTGCTCATCTAATATTCTAAAATCGTTCATAGACTGCAGATAAGTCTAGTAACATCTTCTAATCCCAGGAAGCCTTTATAACTAAACAGTGTTAACTTACCAAATGGGCCAAGTTAAAAGAAAAAGATTTTGGAGAAAAACAGAGCCAAATTTATCATGCCCAAAATAAGATTCCTTTTGGTAGATGACATTGCCCTTCATAAAACAATTCTCCTTTAAGGGAGGCAACTGAGAAATAAACCATGAAGAAAGAAAAAACTAAAGAATTCATTTATTTATAAAGAATCCTGTTAAGAAAGATCTGTATTCTGAATGAACCATCTTTCTTCACATTATCTCATATCTCTTCATGACTAAGTGGAAACTAATGAAGTCTAAATCTAGCCATGAGAAAAAGATTATCATCATGATGTTATTTATTAAATTTTTTCACTATTATGAAATTTTATTGCCAGATATTGCCTTCCATGAATCATAGCATAGTAATAAATTGAATACAAATGTACACATAAAACACCAATATATTAAAAAAGAACTCCAAAAACAAAAAAAAAACAAACTCTTTTTAAACTCAGATAAACTAAACAGTCAGATCCACATTGAAGAAGAGTCATCTGCATTATGAGTTCTAGTATGGTAGAATCTGTTTAAGTCGCTTCTCCGAAACCTTTAAACTACGACTGACATATAGTAACTTGACATATAACATACATATAGTAGGTTAACTATACAGAACTATAGAGAAACTGTATGCTTGTATTAGTAGAATGTGTTTACATTGTAAATGATTTGTACACGCTTCATCATATTCCAAAATTCAGTAAGATAAACCTGAATTAGATTGATTCTTAGGTGAGATATGCAGAAACGGTTAATTTTACTCATAGGCACAAATGGTTAATTTTACTTGCCTGACTGGATAATGTTGATTGTATAAGATGCTGGGGTTTAGAATGATTAGGTAACCTATACAAATTTGCACCACCAGGAAGTGGCCAAACTGGGATCCAACACAGGCAAATCCATCTTTAGAGCCTATGCTTCAGCCTTCACTCTGAGTTTAACTCATTTAAGGGGACAGTGTTATGAAGCACTGCATAGCGACTTTTGCATACAAAAATAAAGTGTTAATTATTAGTGAGTCTGTATATTAGAGTGACAGACATATATACTTAGGCATATTAGTTGAGAAACTGTAGTTACCTGAAATTAAGACAACTATACTTTTAAACATGCTCACTCACACTTTTACTTAATTCAGAAAAAAAAAATCCCTGAATAATTGCTAATAAGTTGTTTTTTCTTTAATTTAAAATGGGAAATTTTAACTGGGAGTTTGATATCATAAGGAATCTAAAACTTAGATCAGGAAGAGTTTTAATAATCATGCCAGGCTGGAAGCAGTTTAGAAAAGCAAAATCGGCTGCTTTGGGGAAAAAAACAAACAAAAATTTCAGTACTCTTAAGACAAAGCTTGGAAATGAAGTACAGGGCACCAGATAAAGAGTTTTTTGTTACATAATTATCTTTATGATTTTGTATACGTTAAGGATACTTTCTTATTCAATAAGTTATAATTGATATTTTTCTTTTTTTGGTACACATTTAGTTTTATTGTAACAAAGCAACTTGTACACTTTTAACGTTTAAAACTGAGCATCATCTTTCCTTTCCAGTGAAACAAAAAGAAAAATTTAAAAATAAACAGGAACAAAATTACAATAGAGAATGTCAATTGCAAATAAGATCCTACAGGTTCTGCTGATTGTCCCATCGAGTGGCAGGGCTCAAATCATCATTAGGAGAGAATTTTATTTTAAAAGTGTCATCTTAAACTGCAAGGATGTCCGTTAAACATCACAATTAAACATGCCAAAGGAGAAGCCATGTTGTCAAAATGCCCACTTAACCCACCCAAACATCTCAAACCCACCCTTTGCTGACCTTCTATAACCCCATTTTTTAAGTTTTTTTTTCTTTTTAAACAAGAGAAAGTAGACAGATACATGTTGGTAAATGCTAACTGTCCATATTCACATAGAGACACAGTGTAATCTCTGAGCCCAATATACAGAGAAAGGAGGAAAAAGCTAGGATTCTATGCACTAGTACACAGGGGCCTAGCACCCTCCAGCTTCCAGCAGAGCTAAGGGAGCAGGAGGTTTTTCTTTTTCCCACAGAGCATGGTGGTGGTGATTCCGTAGTTTTTGTTGAGACAGGAAGGGATAAAAATGAATTTGGAACAGAAAGGGGTAGAGATTCTTGTCCCACTGAATTCTGCTCAAGGTATTCCCCCAATAAGTTGTGAACCATGGTATAAAGGAGAAAAGAGACCTCAAAAACAGGGCGACTGAGCACAAGAGGAGGAACAAAAAAAAAAAAAAGACTGCAACTTGCTCCCAGGGACTGGAGAAAATTAAAAATGGTTGGAATCCATCAGTGTTCCATTAGTCATCATCTTCATCTTCCTCTCCTTCCTCCCCCCTCATCATCATCTTCATCATCTTCACCTTCATCCTCATCCCCTTCTTCATCAATGTCTTCCAATCCTTCTTCCTCTTCGTCGTCGTCATCATCCTCTTCTCCTTCCCCTTCCTCATCATCCATGTCAGGAACCAAGTAGTACTGTAGTGGATTTGGCCAAATATCATCTTTGATGACCTCTCCTAACTCATCTGCACCTGCATCAGAATGATCAGTAAACCAGGTGAAGAAGCTTTCTGGTTCCTCATGCTGTCTCTTCCTGCTGCCTTTATTCTGTGTTTGACTTGATCGTTTCGTCAAAGCCTTTCCAGATTTCCATTTGATTTCAGTGGACTTTGAAGATGGATCCCCACTCTCATTCAGATGAAATTCTTTGGAGAGACTTTTATTTTCGAAGTAAGGGTTTTCATCAAACTACAAATCTATTCTGTAACCTGATTTAATGTCTTCAAATTCGGTCAGTTCAACTCTTGTCAAATAATGCAGCGCCTCTTCCTCCTCCTCCCCAAGCAGTGCAGACACTTGCGGATGGTTAACAAATGTTGTTACCCCCAAATTTGGGATTTTGGCGATCAATTCTGACCTCTTCTGAAACAAATGGTTGGCGGAGTTTGTTATATTTCTGTTCTACTTTCAGAATCTCCTCACTGGCTTGTTCATTAAGTCTGTCTATTTCATTTTGTACTTCATCAATATGTTCAATTGCTTCTTGCTGTTCTTTTTCTGAGGTCTCGTCGGCCCCGTGGGTTGGAGTTGAGCTCCTTTTTTCCGCGGTGGGGGCGGGAGCGGGGCGGGGGACAGGAGGGACGGAGAGGGGGGCGGCAGGCTTCCCCTCCGCCACACGCACGCGCGCTCGCTCCGGCCGGCCGCCTCCTCCGATATTTTTCTAATTCATAGAACCATGCGACACTATTTTGTAAATGGGTGAGAGTTCCTTCTTCATATTTTATGAGTTTCAGCGGGCATTTTTAATAATACTGAAAGGGAACTGCTTAAATTTTTCTAAAGTCTTTTAAAATTGTACTATATGAAATTGAAATCTAGGTTAAGCCCGTTCACCCACCTCTTTGACAAATTCCTATTGTAGGTCACACTTTAGTGTTTGTGCTAACTTTTAATATTGTGTTTTAAAACTTAGCTTGGAGTAATGTTTTAGTAGCTAATTTAATTCTTTGTCTATTTGCATAGTACTTGTGTCCAGTAAGAGGAAAGTTTTTCATGTGAATAATTTTAAAGTCGCTCACAACATTGGTTTTAAGGCTTTTGAGTTATTTTTAGTTGAAATAAAAATGACTAAATATAAGAATCACTGTTTACGTTTTGTTCATGATGTTGTAAAAGAGCATGTTTACACTCAGAAAAACATGGATTTAAAAATATCAAATTTCTGGGCTTCCTGAGTATTTAGTAATTGTTAGTTTACATTGAACTGTTGAAAGAAGTATCTCAAATATTAATTTCATTATATGATTTAAAATGCTCTGTGAGAGATATATAATTATTCTCCTACAACATTTTGACAAAAGGGAAGAGAAAACCTTTAACATCAAGAGCTGATGTTACAAGAAAGCTTTCCTTAAATGACTAGAAGCTTAATGCCTTTTGGCCACTTTCTTAAATATATCAGCTTTTTCAAACAGCTAGTTAGATACATTTTTACCAAAATTGTTTTTGATATATAAAGGAAATCAGTCCTGAATAATCATTGGAAGGACTGATGCTGAAGCTGAAGCTCTAATTCTTTGGCCAACTGATGAGAAGAGCTGACTCATTGGAAAAGACCCTGATGCTGGGAAAGATTGAAGGTGGGAGGAGAAGGGGATGGCAGAGGTTGAGATGGTTGGATGGCATCACCAACTCAATGAACATGAGTTTGAGTATACTCTGGGAGTTGGTGATGGACAGGTAAGCCTGGTGTGCTGCAGTCCATGGGGTCACAAAGAGTTGGACACAATTGAGCGACTGAACTGAATTGATATAAATTCACACTTGGTATATAAGTCAAACTTATTTTGTGTTTAGAACCAAATTGATCACAGGGAAAGGTGAGTGGTTTCCCTTGTCCTTTGATTTTATTTCTCTGGGCATTTTCTTCATTAGTTTACTTTAGTGACGTGTGTGTGTGTGTGTGTGTGTGTGTGTGTGTGTGTGTGTGTGTGTTCTGAGTGTCTAGATTGGCCTCTTGAGAAGGCAATGGCAACCCACTCCAGTACTCTTGCCTGGAAAATCCTATGGATGGAGGAGCCTGTTAAGCTGCAGTCCATGGGGTCGTTAAGAGTCGGACACGACTAAGTGACTTCACTTTCACTTTTCATTTTCATGCATTGGAGAAGAAAGTGGCAGCCCGCTCCAGTGTTCTTGCCTGGAGAATCCTAGGGACGGGGAGCCTGGTGGGCTGCCGTCTCTGGGGTCGTGCAGAGTCGGACACGACTGAAGTGACTGAGCAGCAGCAGCAGCAGATTGGCCTCTATACTCTTTCCCTTGGGATGAAATTGACAGTAATATCTTATAGCAAATCAATATTGGTGCCAGGAGTAATGTTGCCACAGATAGTTTTCACTTGGTCCCAATGCTACCCTGGAATTTTTAATCAAAGTAGCATCTGCATAATAATTGCAAAAAACCATATGCAGAAGTATATAAGTAAAAAACTTTTCATGACAGAGTAAGACCAGGTTAAGCGCCAAAACCATAAAGGCAGCTGGGTCTGGGTTTGATTCTTAGTCGCTGCCTAGTGACTTTGTGCCAATCACTTTACCTCCCTAAGTTTCAGTTTCCTCCTCTATAAAACAAGACTAATGATTCCTTCTTTGAAAGTTTGTGAGGCTTGAGGGACATCACTTACATAATGTACATCACTCCATGCAGCATCTTGAGCAGTGTAAACGCTCCATACCTGGTACCTGCTCATGATGTTCTTGTCTGAATGCTGGAATATGGTCATGTTATCGTCCCCTTAAAAGAAGAACTTCCCTATGTCAGTAGAGACTTCTCATTATTTGCATATTGTGCTATAGGTACTTACTCATTTTTTGATTGAAAAATTTAAAAGCGACTTTCATCTGCATTATCACATACTAGCTTATTCATTTACCTGTTCTCAAGAGAAAACATCTCTTAACCTCTAGCACGTGTGCCCCTTGACTTTAAGCTGGTTGTAGCTGTTGTAGCTTAGTCACTAAGTTGTGTCTGACTCTTCTGTGAACCCATGGACTGTAGCCCTTCAGGCTTCTCTGTCCATTGGATTTCCCAGACAAGAATACTGGAGTGGGTTGTCATTTCCCTCTCCAGGGGATCTTCTGAACCCAGGGATTGAACCTACATCTCCTGCATTGGCAGATGGGTTCTTTACCATTGAGCCACCAGGGAAGCCCCTTAAGCTCACTGGGGTAATATTAATAAGTCATTATTTATATCACTGTGCCTGAAAAGCCATTTCCTAAATGCAAGTATCCATGAATGAAAAAGTAGTTGTAACGATCATTCCAAATTTAATTTCATTTGACACTAATGCCTCTTTAGCTCTGTGTTGGTCTAAAATGAATAATTCACATTTGATATTTCAAATGTGTATTAGTTATGTAAATTTCTTCCTAAAAGACTTACCTTGGACTTTTTCAAAAATAAAATTGATGTTTACTTAGTAAAGTATCTGTGCAGACTAGAGGGTTAAGTATTAAAGTCTGTTTTTCATGATTTGCTCTATCCCTACTTTGTTCTTTTTATATTTGTATAAACTTACTTAGTTGGTGAAACATCTATCCCTTAACGTCCTAAAAGGTGTAAAGTGAAAGTGAAGTTGCTCAGTCATGTCCGACTCTGCGACTCCGTGGGCTGTAGCCCGCCAGGGTCCTCTGTCCATGGGATTCTCCAGACAAGAGTACTGGAGTGGGTTGACATTTTCTTCTCCAGGGGATCTTCCCAACCCAAGGATTGAACCCGGGTCTACTGCCCTGCAGGCAGACGCTTTATCCTCTGAGCCACCAAGGAAGCCCCTAAAAGGTGTAAAGCAGCATTTATATCCAAGATATTCCATTTATCACATCCTTGCTTTTCCCCCTTTTATATTACTCAAGATTGATAGGAGTCCCATTCTAGTCCAGTAAAATGTTCTCTTTGCTTCAAGATATTTAAAACGTGCTGGCCTAATCCACACACTTTGGTTAGAAATGAGGATATATGCTTTTTGTAGCAAATGGAGAGAAGTATTCCAGCTCCCTGATATTACTGTCTTTTCTGGACTGGTATAGCTTAGTGGTGTCCTGTGACTAGCTCTGGGTTTTCCTTTGCAGTTGGTGTAAATTTTGTTATGTTTGGTTTCAGAATATGAGTTGTGTGTTTACTGTTTGATTTATTGAGCCATGCCACTTCTTTCTTGTTAAGGCTATTGATTATTGCCCATTCTTTATGCTGTGTATTTATTTGGTGTGTGGCAATGAGTTAATTGCATTACTTGATGTTAAAAGAGGATCAAATATGTTTGAAAGAGATGCTTGTAGCCTGTTTAATTGAGTTGCCTGCTTAGGCTTTTAACATGTTGTGAAACAATGAAGAAAAAGTACAGGAGGACCTCTGAGGGTAGAGATCATAAAATTTGTTTTCCGCTTTTAGAAGATGCCAAAAATCGTGCAGTAAGTCGTTCCTGGCATTAAATGGTCAATTAGATTGAGGTAGCAGATGTGTAAGTGCTGGGATATTCCCCTGTATTTTGTTTAAAAGTCAAAGGAGCTAACACCCTTGGATGCTCACATTTTATTGAGAAAGAATCACTTCTTTCTAAGAATGGTTTCATATTGAAACCATGTGTTATTGGGTATATGTAGAAATAACAAATGGAATGTGTGTGTGTGTGTGTAAGTGCTGAAATTTGGGGGGATATTGCAGAGAATATTAAGCTAAATGAGTAAGCTGAGAATCAACTGAGGTTTTTTTTTTTATCTACTTGTTTATTTCATGTTTCTTAGCTAAAAATTGTCTGTGTAAACAATAACATTTAAAATGAGGTGATATTTACTTGTTTTCCTTGACATTAATTGTTTGAATTTTCTGAACTTCAGTCTATACTTAATGTGGAAATTAACCTTCAGAATGAGATCATAGTACCGTGGTCCTCTAATGAATGTTACCTTTTGTTTTAGCAGCTCAGTTGGCTCTAATCCATGGAAAAGTTTTTATTTCCCATCAGCTCCAAGGTAGGAGCCAAACCAAAGTTAAAGAAACATTTTCCAGCAGACAAGTTTCTACAGATACTATCAACAGTCTAAGAGTAGACGCTTATGCATTCACTGACTCACTCACTTACACAGACATTTCTTACAGAAGTATTAGATTGGAAAAATATTAAAATACTGATAATGATAGTAATTCCAGATTAATAAAGGCATTCCATATTAATCCTTCCTAGTCACATTATAGCCTCAAATTTTAAATGTGTTTACTTTTGCAAAATTTGTTTGCTTCAGGATGATTGAAAGAGGACCACTTTCTCTCCATGTTTTTGATCTCTAACCTTTTGTCACTTCTGGTTTATTTGCCTAGCATATGATTTTTGAAAAATGAAGTAATGCAAACAGTTACGACTGGCTCTTTGGAAATACCTATTAAAACCCTGACCTCAAAGGACCTGCCAGTTTGGAACTTTAACAGTAGAAATGTGAAACCTCAGCACTGACAGTAGAGAGTGTGTAAGAGATGGTGCCAGTTGGACCATTTTGCTACAAATACCTGCTAGCCCCAAACCTTTCTCTTGCTTAGTGATCCATCAGACTAATAGTGAGTGAGTGAGTGAGTGAAGTTGCTCAGTCGTGTCTGACTCTTTGCGACCCCATGGACTGTTGCCTACAAGGCTCCTCTGTCCATGGGATTTTCCAGGCAAGAGTACTGGAGTGGGTTGCCATTTCCTTCTCCAGGGGATCTTCCCGACCCAGAGATCGAACCCGGGTCTCAGGAACCACTTAATTCCATGTGAGTCAAAAGCTGACATGGCATGCCTGCTGTATGCCAGGTAACATCTTAGGTACTTTCCCAGGCTTTCTGCACAAAGCAAAAAGACCTGGAAAGTATATATATTTTTTCCTACCTCTGCCACTTGCCCCACCTTCTATATCTACTCAGCTGGAATCTCTAAACCAAGAGACATGGCCAGATATAAATTTTCAAAAGATCTGTGCTCCTGGTTAACAGCTAGTCTTTTAATACTACTAAGAGGTTCAGGAGTGTAGTATTTTTGCCACGACTTCTGAATCCATATAGAAGATATATTTTTCTTCCAACAATAAAATCATCTGGAAGTCTTCACATACTCCAGACTCCGCATATAGAGCTGACTTTGCTTTCTGATTTAGTACTGTGGATTCATTTGAGAGGACTTCACTAGTGGCTCAGTGCTAAAGAATCTGCCTACCAAGGAGCATACGTTGAATTAGATCCCTGGTTTGGGAAGAGCCGCTGGAGGAGAAAATGGCAACCCACTCTAGTGTTCTTGCCTGGCAAATTACATGGACAGAGGAGCCTGAATGCTACCCAGTCTATGAGATCACAAAGAGTTGGACACAACTCAGCAACTAAAAAACAATAATAAATTTGAAAACGTGACTTTAAAAAAAGTGAAATAACCTCACCTACTTAATGTCTTATTCATGGTTAGAATGTGGAGTGGAGTCACTTTATTTCATTAATGTCCCAGATAGCTTTTGGATAAAAAAATTTTTTTTCTCTCTAAATAACATTCTTTATCCCTAAAAAAAAAGATTATAATTATCAAGTTTCAGTTTTGATATGTATCTTCTATTTTGTTATATCTCTTCTATTAATTACATTAAAATAGACAGTTTTTAAAAGAATGCTACTTTTAAGCTTCTTATATATCAACAAATGTGGAGTTTCAGTGATGATCTAGTTGACCTCATAATTATTTTATTTTTGTAAAGAATTTTGTATTTTTGCATATTCTGTTTCATCTCATTATCTCCAAGTAATTGCAAATATAATAATCTTGAAGTAATTCTAATATCTTGTTTTTGAATTTCTAATTGATCATGGATTTAAATGAACGAAACTTTTCTTACTGTAGAGGTAGTCCTTAGGCATAGCAAATGAATAGACTGCCTGGTAGATATAGCTTTATAAACTATCAAGACATGAAAGTGATCCTAAAAGTCCAAATGCCATTTAGAACTTCATGCATAAATTGTATGTGTTGTTCTAGGAAGCAGGGAAAATTGATGGTCAGCCTTAGCCTGTAGTATATTTTGACAGCATGAATGAGTCAAGCAAGCAATTTTCCAGACTGTTTAATAGTACAAAGTAAAGGACTTCTAAGGAAGGCATTCTTATGACTAGCTGAAAAATATTTTTCTTAGTAACTGTTCTCCAGAAAAACAGATCACCATTGGAAGAAAAATGAAATCTGAAGTTGCCAGCATTCTGAAAGTGATTTAATCACTAAAATGTGTTTATCTTATAACAAAACTCCTTAAAAGGATACTGCTTCTTACATTTCCAATTATTTAATGAATGTTGTCTTGAACTTCAATAGGAAATTATTTAACACCCTAATGCACATTAACTCCATCACCTTGGCAGACTATTAGTCATTGTATTTTTTTAAAACTATTTAAAAAGAAATTTCCAGTAGCACAAATAAAACTGCATCATCATAAAGTTAAAGGTGAAATGTTTTAAGTTTACCAAATTGCTTCAAGTGTCTTCCACTGTGTGGTTCTAAGCTGCATTTGAGTGAAAATAGGACTTGATCATAAAGAACCCACCTGCCAATGCAGGAGACATAAGAGATGCGTGTTCGATCCCTGGGTCAGGAAGATCCCCTGGAGGAGGCCATGGCCACCCACTCCAATATTCTTGCCTGGAGAATCCCATGGACAAAAGGGATTGGCAGGCAGCAGTCCATGGGATTGCAGAGAGTTGGACACGACTGATGTGACTTAGCATGTAGGCATAGGACTTGACTAGTAGAAAATCATTCATTTGTGGATTTACAGATTCTATTCTCAGTGGCTTGAAAAGATGCATTGTCCAGCAGCAACTTTTGTACCAGTGACAATGCTTTATGTGAACTTGATGGATTCCAATCGCTGGGTTTGTCATTACTACATAGATATTTGGAAGGAACAGGCTATAAATCTCATTTCTAAGCCATGAGTAGCTATTAGGTCAAATTGAAGAACAGAAATAAAATACAGTTTTAAAAAAAGACACCACAGTCATTCACAGATTCTAGCTAGTTAAGTACCCATGATTATTATGATTTTTCAGTATCAGGTTAATATTTAAAATTTGGAAAATAACCTACTAACCTTATTTTTATTTGTAGTGTTGGAAGTGTTTCTAGCATTTTTCAAGTAGTAACTTGAAAGAAAATTGAGATTCATTCTTGGGTTCCACTTGCATTTTTACTATAGTAACACTTGTCGGGGCAAATCACTCAATAGTCACGCCTTCACTACAATTAAACTTTGTAAACATTTCAAGAATAGAAACTTCAGGTGCTAGGTTTTTCCTTGAAAATTAAACTTTGTAAACATTTCAAGAATAAAAACTTCAGGTGCTAGATTTTTCCTTGAAAATACCTGACATTTTTCTTGCCTAAATTTAAGATTTGTTTTCTCTTTACATTATAAAAGATTGTTCATGGAATGTTCAAGGGTTTTGCATGATATTCAGACAGAATTTCTTTTATCACTTTCAACATTGACCTCCAGTGATCCATAGATTCTTTGGATTGCAGTTAGAAGAGTTTTAGAAATGATGTCTTGCAATCCACTTGCTTTTCACATTAGGAAACTGAGGAGCCACCAGTAAGGTTAGAGTTTAATCATATTCATGAAGATCCTGAGATTGCCAGGACCCTTAAATATGACTAGTCAATTAGTTACAGCAAAAACTGGAATAAGCTGTCTTCATCTTGTGAAAATAGCCTATGATATACTTGGTTGATAACTGCTATTAAGGTCAAGTTGGTGCTGTTAACTGCCATCAAGGTGCATTCTTGACTAACATGATGCCTTGATTACTGGCAGTATTAAAGGTTTACAATGTTTTGCTGTTTAATAGTAGATTCTCCAAAAAAAGGGGGAGAATACCTAATTTTATACCAAAATTTACTAACAAAAGGATGTATTGGATATAATTTAATATCATAAAATACAAACTATCCTGTATTTTACGTTCTATATAGCCAATTGATTTTTATAGAATGATTTTTTTAGTTAAACTTTTGCATCTGGAGTCAACCTGTGGTTACAATTGACAGATGAGTTACTAGTTCTCTTTCATTTCTCTTACTCATAAGAGGCCCTCATTATACAGTGATTATCAAATGAGACATACTTCATGAATAACTTTTCTTCTCTACATTTTCCGACCATTTTATGTGTTACAGAATAAATCACTTTATACCTGATTTTATAGTTGTTTTCATGTTTCTTTTTGCCACAAGATGACAAACTCCTTAAGAAGGAGAAGCTTACATTCATCACCTCTCTGTGTACAGTGATTTGAATGTCCTTGGCATTCGGTGTTCATTGAATTGAAAGCAATGTTTTTTCCTGACCATGACTAATAATTGTGAGCAGATTTTATGTGCTTTCAAATTCATTAGAGAATTTTTTTTTAATGTACTAGGACTTTTGTTGGGTAGTGACATATAACTCTTTTTAAGCTATTTCTCTAAGGGATCTGGCACCCTTCATTTATGGTGGGACTCATCCAGTTAAATTGCTCTGGTACCCTAATAGACTGTTTATGTTCTGTTGATGTAAATCTCTTGAGCAGGCCTTTATTTGCACTTCTGCTGTGTTTTGTATGTTATCTTGTGCAGGCAGCACTTGAGGACCCGGTTGGGCTTCCTGATAACGATTGTTGTATGGACAGCCCATGTCTCAGAGGGGAATGGTAATTGATCAGAGCAGTGGCACAATACAGAGCTATTCTTGTAACAATATTAACTCACTGTTAGTAAGAGTGATTTGTTGGGAAAGTATCACACGTAGATAGAACAGTATTAATTTATTCTTCAGAGGTTACATGGGGAGAAGCAATACCACCAGGATACCAATATCATCACTGTGTGTTTTTCCTTTTTCTTTCACTCTGCTGAGAATACTGAGAAGAGCATTGATTAATGTCGGTGTTTCTTGCGTGGGGAAACATTCTGGGGTCCAGACTGCAACTATAATAACTGTCATTTTTATTGTAGACCTAATAATAATAACAAAGACACGTGATATTGTCAGTAGATCATGTGACTCTGATGCTCTTAAAATTCGCCACACTTTAATTTTAGGGAAAACCAAAAGGTTTTGTCTTCCAAGTTTGAAACCTTTATGCTGTTACAAGTCTTCATCCCAAGCAGAACAGAGTCCAAGCTTCCCCAAAGTATAAATGCCTAGGTCCTACCACTTGTTCACTTGCTCATTATTTCTTCCCTTTAACAATTCTTTTAGAAGCTGTATGACAGGAGCTACCTTAAAAAGACCTGAGAAGTTCTAGTGAGTCAGAAGTGATCCAGACTGTGTGTCTATGCCAGTAGTCCTAGCAATTAAGTATTCGATTGAGGGGAAACCTCCATTTATCCACTTTGAAGAAGATCATCAGGAGGGATTAAAAATTTAGTACTTCAAGCTCATTAAGGGTTAGAGTGGAGTAATTATGTAGCTGGTAACAAATGCTACAGTCTCCTCTTGAACAGTAAGATATGTTATTCCTTGAGACTTATTGGCCCTCTTCAAGGAGCTGCACAATTTGTAAATGTTGTCTTCTTGGAGAATAAGTTCCGCTGACCCATTGTTTTAGATTTGGTGTGCCTTTTTTTTTTGTCTTTTGCAAAGTGTACTTTCAGAGAAGGTAATGCTCTTAAAGGCATATGGGCTCTGTAGAGTGTTTCCCTGTGACGTAAGCAATGCTGATTGTCTTCATCAGTGAGCCTCTTGATACAGTGCTCAAAAGAGAACACCCTCATACTACACTTCCTGTGTTTATTGATGAGTATGCTGCTAGTTTAATTTCCTAATCTTGCAAGTTGAGAAGTAATTAAATGCTCTTGAGATGTTCTATTGAGCCTGGTTTGCCATTTTTCATCACCAAAATTTTAAGCAGCTTTGTTTTTAAATCAGCAAATCTGTGTTTCTGTTTTTCAAGTCGTCTTATTTGTATAGCACACAGGAACATGTTAATTTCTAAAGAACACACAGTTGGATCTACTTTTAAACTAATTGGAAGAGTTTGTGCTAATTTGTTTTACCTTAAATTTTATTATTATTTTTTAATCTGGACATACTACCACCTAGGATAATCTCTTAATCCCTAACTTAAAGTCTGTCCATTCTGGTTTTAGATATGATTCTAATAAAACAGGTAATATTGCCATAATTCATAACTAGGAAAACATATACATTACTTACACGTACACATTACTTACTAGGTGATTTTACTGCATAAAAATACAGTTCGGGAAAGATACATTAGAACTCTGTGGTGCTCCTAGTGTAGACAGACCGCTGTAGTTAAGTTTTTACTTCCATTCCTCTATCTGGAAACTGTTTGAAAGCAGAGGTTCTGCCTTAGTCATTAGAGTCTCCATTGCTCACCCGTAGGCCCAGTAAGTGGTAAGCTTCCAGTAAATACTACTTTACTTGTATTGACTTTGAAATGGAACAAAATGTGGAATAAACTATAATAGCAGCTCTTGATCCATGCCATAACCTTTCTTGCCCCCGTCCTTAAGGTTTACAAAAAGCAGTTAAACTAATTATAACCATTATAGTTGTAAATCAGACCACACATTTTTAAAAAATTAATTTTTATTGGAGTATAGTTGCTTACAGTGTTGTGTTAGTCTCCTGTAAAGCAGGAGACCACACATTTCATTAAAAATTTACATAGACAACTCTTTGACAGGCCTGTTTCATTCAAAGAAATGAAAACTAGCATTGTATATAGAATAGCAATATCACTTGAATTTTCACTTCTCAACTTGATATCACAAAGATAAAAATAACACACCTGTAGTCTCATCCCAGTCTAGTAACCGGGCTGAAAAAAGGTCCATTTAGTTAAGTAGCCAAATTGGTTGTTGGAGTTATTTTATGTACTAGGTAACAATATTGAATGATTATTTTTTTCATTTTTAATCATTTATTCTGTGAATTTTTTCTCCTTAAGGCAGTGAACTGAAAAAGTGACAGTTTTTTTTTTCTGCTGTTGATAAGCATTATGAGTAGAAATCAATAGTTAAATTGACCCAATAAAAGATGCCTGGGACCTACTATTGAGGTGATAACATCAGAAAGCAACTTATATAGACTCTAACAAGGCCCAGAAGCATCCTTTGCTTTAAATGTTTTGCATATGTATTAAGTAGCATAAGGCTTTCCTGATAGCTCAGTTGGTAAAGAATCCGCCTGCAATACAGGAAACCTTGGTTCGATTCCTGGGTTGGGAAGAGAGGGGGGGGGGGGATGCTACCTGGAGAAGGGAAATGCTACCCACTCCAGGGTTCTGGCCTGGAAAATTTCATGGATAGTCCATGGGGTTGCAAGGAGTTGGGCACAACTGAGAGACTTTCACTTTCTTTCAAGTAGCATAAGACAGTGCTCATGAATTGCGTTCTTTTTTCCTAGGGAGTCTATATAGGCCAGAATTCTGTTCATTAATAGATAGGCTGCAGTCCATGTGTCAAAAACAGATATACACTCGCTTAAAGTTTGCTAGACCTCTGTAACACATTAGTGTAGAATTTATCTTTTTACCTTGCCAATTGCCAGCTGCTTCTCTTTGACATTGTATTCACATTCTGTGTGAAAAATAGATTTTATATTTCACTTATAATTTATCTAAGTATATTTATTTATCGGATACTTGTTAAGTGATAAAGAAACTTTATAAGGAGAAAGGATCAATATATTAATATTAATAATTCTAACTCCCTTTATATACAAATACAAAATTTATCTAACTGTGCTTATTCAGTCAGTGCTGTTGTTAAATGGATAACCTGAAGGAATATTTTCAAATCAATGGTCTACATAACACTAATATTAATAATTTGAACTTTTCTACATATATCTGTATGTTCCTTATATATAGGTAGGATACATCTAGATCTGTGAGTAATTGGCTTTTTTCCTCCTTTCTTCTGATCAGTGTCATAGGTAATTTGTAAAGCCCATGGTATGCAAAAACAATCCCCCTCTTCTCTTTTTGGTTGTAATGATTGTTGCTGACCAAAATCAAATAATTTCTCTAAACCATGCTTTCACTTTTCCGCTTCTCTAGTCAGAAATAAATCCTCTGTGTGCTCCCTGAGGGAAGAATAGTTTAGCAGGGAATCACTTAATAATCACTGTTCATTAATTACATAGAAAGAATCCTTTTAATGTCAACTCTGTCATTCGTATAAAATGTATGTTTCCTTGAAGAATCTCTATTGTTCATTCTCATTGCTTTTCATATATTTCATTATACTCCTTAGGAGCTCATTCGTTTCAACTATAAATTGAATGTTGCTTATGTACAGAGTCTGTGAATAACAAGAGATAACAATGGCACCTTTTCTTTGATTTACTTGTTATCTTCTGATCATATGAATAGCCTGTTGCCTGTTGATTCAGCTCTCTCCCTGCATAGCTTGTTGAAGACTGCAGGGAGTGGCATGGTGGAGGTGCCTTACTTAAGACTTCTTCCTAACTCCAGGTTAAGTGACGTCATATTGGCAGCTTAAACTTGGCCATGATGGGAGGATTTACACTGTGCAAACTGGCAAATGGTACAACTCCCTCCTCAGAAAGCCACTTATTAAACACTTAGCAACACCCACTAGTTATAGAATTATCTCTTCTTTTTTGAACAATTGTTTGACCATGTGGAATAGCCATGTAGAAATTTCTTTCCAGATATCTTCTTTGTCTGCTGCTTTATTTATTTCCAGGTACTTTCTTTCTGTCCCACTTGGCAATGGAGTGACTGAGCAAATTACTTATGCTTTTTGTGTCCTGGTGTCCTTATCTGTAAGAGAGGGATAATAATGGTACCTGCCTTGGGATGGATATGATGTTGAATAAGAAACATCCTTTTAACATACTAATAGCAAAATGCTTGATGTACAATGAACACACAAGTAGTATTACTATTTACCTTTCTGTACTTTAATTACTAGGTATTTATTGATTCCTTACTAAGTACTTCATATTTTGCTTAGTCCAGTGGGTCATTGATTGAGACTCAGTGCCTCTAACCATGAGTATGACCCACTGGTTAAAAGCCTTCCTTTTTGCTCTCCCAACCTAATGTCTTCTCTTTTTTTTCTGTTTTTCTTCTTAGAGCTTTTTTCTCCCTGTATGAGTTTTGCAAACTTTCTTCATACTTAGATTTAGTTCACACATGATCTCTTCTAAGAAGCTTCTCCTCAAACCTGCCCTGGTCATGCTATTGTCCTGCCTTCTTGTTTCTGTAATGCACCCAGTTCATATCTCCATCACTGTCTTGGCACATGAATTCTAATTACATGCATCTTCCTCCCTCTGGATTTCAGTGCATGACGTGTGACCTACCACATTCATGTTTTTGTCACTTAGTGAAACACTTGTTACGTAGTAGACTCCATTGAAAAGAGTGTCTGAATGGTTGTTGGTTGAAGGAATACGAGACTTTGCGCCCAAAGACCTTATTACTTGGTTGAAGAGATGATAGTATACCCATGTGACATGAAGGTGAACAAGAAAGCATTTTATAATGATATCTATATTTGTTTGAAAGTGAAAGTCACTCAGTTGTGTCTGACTCTTTGTGACCCCATGAATGCAAATTAAGTTTATAATTTATTTTCATATATACATTTTCCTGAAGTAGGAAAGGCCATTTATTTCCCTGTTACAGATACAGATTTTTATGTTCACAAATAAAAATGAGTTAGGTCAGTCAGATCAAGTTTTAAGAAGCAGCACCTAGCTTGTCAACCAGATTTTGCTTTTGTTCTATTTCTGAATCAGAAATACAGAAGAAAGTTTGGTTATTCTTATAAGCAATACTTTGTTTTCATTTTCTTTCCCTTCTTTGAGAAGCTTTAAGAAATTACTATGGTATTATCTTCCAATTAAAAAAATAAAAATTTAAAAAACTTTAAAAGCACACACAAATTTTATAGTGATATTTAAGCATATGCAGATTTAGAGAAATATTGTAACACCTACTGTGTATATATCAATCAGCATTTTGCATGCATGCATCCATGTGAACATTTGCGGAATACTTTGTCTGTCTTTTTTCATTTATTACCTTCCACGTACCTTTTGTCCCTGGCATCTTTTTTTTGTTCCCCTGATATCTTATGAAACAAATCTCAGACATTCTTATCAGTTTACTTATAAGTATGTAGGAACTTTATGTATTAATAACTTGTTTTAAAAATGACATATTTACAAATCTATCAATATTGATGATAATTTCATTGTATCACTTAATTCCCAGTTCACATTCAACATTTTCCCATATCACAGCAAACCTTTTTACAAATAGATCGCTCAGATGAGCATCTAAAAAATATCTATTTGGATTTTATGTCTTTCAAGATTCTTTTAATCTATGATAATTCTTGCTCCTTTTCCCCTTCATGCTTTATTTGTTGAGAAAAATTAGGTCATGGTCCTAGAGAATATTTGAGATTCTGAATTTAGCTATTTGCTTCCCAGTAGTATCATTTAGCTTGTTCCCCTATCACCCTTATTTTCTGTAGAGTAGAAATTAAAACTAGAATTGAATTCGATTTTAATGCTACTACTTATTATTTGGTGAGAATATTTCCCAACTGGTGCTGTGTACTTCCAGTTATATCCCATCAGTAGGGAATAAATTCATTTCTCTCCACTTTTAATGGTGTTGAAATCTATCAGTAAGTTCAGGTGAATTTGGGCCAGTTCCTATAAAGTTCTCCGTCACATCTGGATCCAGTGGTTTCACGCCACTGTTGAGCATTTTCATAGCACTATGATTTTGTTAGGGATTGTAAAGCAGTGACTTTTAATTATATTATTCTTGCAGCATTTATAACCTGAAATTTTTCTATTAAGTGTTTTTCTATAGTATCTCTTTAGCAATTCCATAATACAATTTATAGCATCAGTTCAGTTCAGTTCAGTCGCTCAGTCATGTCTGACTCTCTGCAACTCCATGAATCGCAGCATGCCAGGACTCCCTGTCCATCACCAACTCCCGGAGTTTACCCAAACTCATGTCTATCGAGTTGATGATGCCATCCAGCCATCTCATCCTCTGTCGTCCCCTTCTCCTCCTGCCCCCAATCCCTCTCAGCATCAGAGTCTTTTCCAATGAGTCAACTCTTCACATGAGGTGGCCAAAGTATTGGGGTTTCAGCTTCAGTATTAGTCTTTCCAATGAACATCCAGGACTGATCTCCTTTAGGATAGACTAGTGGGATCTCCTTGCAGTCCAAGGGACTCTCAGGAGTCTTCTCCAGCACCACAGTTCAAAGCATCATTTCTTTGGTGCTCAGCTTTCTTCACAGTCCAACTCTCACATCCATACATGACCACTGGAAAAACCATAGCCTTGACTAGATGGACCTTTGTTGGCAAAGTAATTGTCGCTTCATTTTAATATGCTATCTAGGTTGGTCATAACCAAGGAGTAAGTGTCTTTTAATTTCATGGCTGCAGTCACCATCTGCTGTGATTTTGGAGGCCAAGAAAATAAAGTCTGACATTGTTCCCACTGTTTGCTCATCTATTTTCCATGAAGTGATGGGACCAGATGCCATGATCTTCGTTTTCTTAATGTTGAGCTTTAAGCCAAGTTTTTCACTCTCTTCTTTCACTTTCATCAACAGGCTTTTTAGTTACTCGTCACTTTCTGCCATAAGGGTGGTGTCATCTGCATATCTGAGGTTATTGATATTTCTCCCGGCAGTCTTGATTCCAGCTTGTGCTTCCTCTGGCCCAGCGTTTCTCATGATGTACTCTGCATAGAAGTTAAATAAGCATGGTGACAATATACAGCCTTGACGTACCCCTTTGCCTATTTGGAACCAGTCTGTTGTTCCATGTCCAGTTCTAACTGTTGCTTCCTGACCTGCATACAGGTTTCTCAAGAGGCAGGTCAGGTGATTTGGTATTCCCATCTCTTGAATGCACAATTGCACTCATCTCACACGCTAGTAAAGTAATGCTCAAAATTTTCCAAGCCAGGCTTCAGCAGTACTTGAACCGTGAACTTCCAGATGTTCAGGCAGGTTTTAGAAAAGGCAGAAGAACCAGAGATCAAATTGCCAACATCCGCTGGATTTGTGTTTAGGAGATAGCAAACACAATATCATGTTGAATTCACCAGAAAAATGTATTCTGCATATCTGAGGTTATAATTTATATTGTTTTGCTAGACATGTGCTGTTAATGTTGTAAATTTTGGGTATTATTTAAATAACCATTATAATTCCAAAGTCTTTTCACATATTTTCTCTAGAATAGAAACTTTTATTCATGTTCAGATAGTATGAAATAGCTGTTATGATTACTTGAAATTAGGGTAAAAGGCAGATTCCTGGAATATCGTTGAAAATACTTTTTGCTCTGGAGAAGGAAATGGCAAACCACTCCAGTATTCTTGCCTGGAGAATTCCATGGCCTGGGGAGCCTGGTGGGCTACAGTCCATGGGATTGCAAAGAGTCAGAGGTGAATGAAAAGCCAACCCATGCTATGTGAATAAAAAGGACCTTGTAATGCAGATGAGGCTGGCACATCCTTATATATTTTTAGAATGTTAACTCTTATTAAGTTGAAGTTATTTTGAAAGGATGATAAGAGCATTCTAAGTATCATTGGAGGAACATGAATAATAGGATTTTGGTGCCTTCATCAGACTTTTTCCAAGACAAAGGTACTTTTATTTTGTTAGTACAAGACTCTGGGACTCTGGGAATAAAATTGAATGTATGCATACAATTGTATGGAACTAGGTTCATTTTATTTTGTGAAAGCTGCTACTCTACGTAAAGATTTTGATTTAGTAGTTTGTTTTAATCCCATTTTATATTTGTATTTGGTGAGGCCTAAGTGTGACAGAAGGTCTGCAAATACAAGGTAGTACTGTATTCTGTTGGAATCTGAGTTCATTCATTGAAAGATTTATTTTCAAGTTTACCAATTGTTTATTTCCACTAACGTTTGAGCATATTATTTTATATATGATGGGATTCCAGGGTGGGAATGGAGTGCTTTTTCTCTTTAAATTTTTATTTTAAAAATTAAACTTCACTTCAGTGTTGTGGTTTAGTAAACTTGTTTTGCTTTATGGAGGAAAGTATTAAATTTGATGTTTTAAAACATATTTCTCTATGATTAAATATGATTTTGGAAAATTGTTTTTACTTGTATTTTGCTTTTGTTATGGCCAGGTATTCAGCTTTTTTAATAGTTCCTAATGTTTTCAGAAAAATAAAATTAGTTCCCTAAAAAAAGACTTTTTGCAATTGAAAATCAGGAAGATAGAGAAATTTTACAGTTGGCTTATAAGTCTATGATAACATGTTTTATGATGTATAATGTTGCAGAGAAGTGCTGAGAGGCAAGAGATGTTTAAAAGCAGTAGTATTAGGTTTGCTTTGCTAGCACCTTATCAGGAAATTTGAAAGACTAAAAACTAAACCCTTTAATTGTGGTATCTGGTAACTGAGGATTAAGCTGAATTTAACTTTGAAGATAAGAATTGATATTTATATTATGTCAATGGAAACAATAGTTGTATTTTTGACTTGAGGAAATTGCTTAATCTAAATAGCATGAAAGTTGACCAAAAAGTGTACTCATCCATAAATATTGACTGTTTTAATCTGTTGAAAACGGAATGTTTTAATCTGTTGAAAACGGAAGGCTAACGTCAAGGATACAGTAGTAAACTTCTAAAAGCAGTTGTTGAAAAGTAAATGTTATGCAGCACGAAAAGAATACCAGGGGGAAAATTGACAGAGAAGAATAACAGGAAGATTAGTCATTTCTGGAAGGAAAAAAAGGTGGGGAATGGGGGAAGAAGTATTTTAAACAGGAAGGGGGAACTGGAAGTACCAGTGCTAACAGACAGAGAGGAGTTCATTACAGGGCAGAACTGGACTTTAAAAAAAGGAATAATACTCATCACATTTAGTTACAACATATAGTGTTTATGTCAATAACAAACAAAAATAAAATGGAGACATTTTCTGTTAGGGATTCAGAGAAATAAAAGAAATGATGTTGAAATAAAAGAGCGATACTCCTTGGCCAAACTGACCTGGCTTAAGTCACACAGCATTGTCCAACTGCATAAAGAAAATGGATTTCTTTTAAAACAGGTGAACATTCTACTGTTTTCAAGTGTTAGGTAAAACAAAAATATTCTGGATGTCTTAAAATAAGTGTGCTACTTGGTTTGAAAAAATTTTCACTTATTGTTTACTTATCTGACAACTGAAGAGGTAACAATCTCCAAATACTTTAAGAATTGTTTCTATAAATTCTCAAAAATATAAATTTAACTCTGTATATCAGATGAAGTATATACGTGTAACAGTCCCTATAACAGAAAACAGGAAAGTTAACATCACCGGTGGTGTGTGTGTTGGTAGAATCCTATTAATCCTTCATTTCTGTTAGGGTCATTCATGGAACAGCTTTTGCTAGACATGTTTTCCAATCTCTCTGAATGTTCTCATCTGTCAAAGCGTAATAATAATATATCTGCCTCCAAGTTGTGTAATAAGGATTAGATGGATTGATAGACACAGACCTGGAAGTAATAGTTTGTCTTTCTTCTAATCCGATATCCAGATATTGAAACACAGGCTTGTATGACATATTTCCAACTAACCAACATGGGAAGATGGATAATTGTAGTAGAATCTCTTACTGATGCCTCGATGCTTAAAATGTCATATGCTAGGTTATATATGTATCCGTACTTGATATATAAAACTGTTATTTCTGTTGGTCGTCCCTCAGTAACTACAGTAAACAGTAAATTACATAAAAGGTAGTTTTCAAGAAAGTAGATATCTCTCAGGTTATATAATCACAGCATCAGGACAAAATTTGTGTATTCTCCTATCTAGAAAAAATATAAATGCAGAAAATGGCTTATGTATATTGAAATAAAGATATGAAATTTTAAAAGGTTATCTAACGTAACTTTAGAGACCCAAGACTACTGTTATTTTAGGTAGCCATGTGGGACATATTCTGTATCACTTCATTTATAGAAATATGATATGCAGTCAGGTAAGCATTTCGTGTTGATTTTATGATAAATCGCAATACTTTCATGACTCATGTACACACACTTCCTGGAGATAAAGTCTGATTCCAGCCCAGAATAACCAGTTTGCACAAACACCATATACTACTAAAAAGTTCTCTCTCTTTCTCCCTCTCTCTCCTTTTCCCCCTTTCTACTCTTACCCACATGCAGACAGACACTCTTTCCATATACACACACACCCAGCCTCCTAGGCATAATTTCGTAGGAAATGTTTATTTTCCCAACTACAGAAAACAAACCTTATCTCAAACACTGAAAGTCCTTCCTTTTCCTGGTTTGGAAACACTAAGTAATACTTGGAGATTTTCTTTAGCCAGCATTTAGGTTTATTTCAAGCTTAAAAGTTATGAGGATAAAATGACTCAGAAATTTCTAATGCACAATTAAAGCTTTTCACTTTTAGGTCACCAGTACATATCGAGCTGACTTGTGTTAGTTAAGGATTGATTACAGTTGGTACGTTGTTTAATTTCCAGAAGAAGCTGGGAAGCTCACTGCAGCTCTTCCTGTTTTGATCTGCGTACGGGCTAGAGTTGGTGCTTATTAATATATTTCTCTGCAGATAAAGCCAAGTTCACGGAATTAAATAAAAGACAGTCGACCTAGTAGGAGTTGATGAATAAAAAGCTATTTAGTCATCTACAAACATATTTATTGTCTGACACCTTTCTAAAAGTAAATTGTGTTAAAACGATTGGAATCATATTTCTAAGTTTTTAATTGCAATCATTGACAGCAAGAAGTAAGAACTGTAACTTTAATAGATAAGACAGAGAGTCAGAATGACTATATATATATAAAATATGTTTATTTATATTCATATGAAATTCAGATGACTGCATCAATGAGTCATGGTCTTCCTAGCCTGTCACTCAGTAATGCCAAAGTCATAAAATCATTTGTTATGTTTTGTCTTATGTAAAAGCCCATGGAATTATTTTATTTTTTCCACCCCAAAATTCCAGAATCTATTTCTAAGAATCTTGAATAACTTGTTTTAATTCAGTGTTAACATTGGACATTGAGATAAATTTAAATCTTGTTGTCAGCAAAGAGAAAAATTAAGTTTATGTGGATAGTCTATAATTCCAATTCCTAAGGATTTCTGCAGAAAAGGTAGTTGTCTAGAAATTCGGTAAAGAACTGTCATCTTACTTCTGTGGAAACTTTTGATTGTAAAAATAATTGAGAGTAAATAGGCTCTAATGCATCACCCCAGGCTGTGCCACATGGGTATGTAAATTTCTTCCTGCTAAAAGCCACCAAATGGCTGCATTTCTTACAGCTGGTGGTTAAATTCTGACAGAAGGTAGATACCTTTACCATAACTGTATTTTCTCTCTGAAGTTTTCATGGATTCTTATGGTAATTTATATCAAGTTAAAGCCATAAAAAGCTTAAGTTGGCCAAAATTTGTCCAAAGAGTTAGACTTGCTTCCAAATTAATTGCTTGGTCTCAATATTCTTATTGGTTTCTCAGACTTACACATGGCTCCCTAGATGCTTGATTTGAGCTGTCTGACATTCCCCAGATGGCTTTGTGTCCTTAAGAGCTAATTCAAAGAAGGTCATTTCAGCTGCTGAATATTCAAGGAAGTATCCTGGTTGAAGGTTGGTTGCAGCCGGTGTCTCAAGGGATGAACCTTGGATTTCTGAAGCTTTCTCTGAGCTCACAGTTATTGTCTTGGCCCTACACATGATCACATTTATTTGCCAGCTAGGGAATAAAAATAAATATGACTCTCAGCAGTGGTAATCCCCCAAAAGAATGACTGACACTGTGTGGATAATAATGTTACCACTTTGTTATTTCCTCTGAAGATATGATACATTGGAATAAAGTATGAAGCTGAGTTTGTCCTTTTTAAAATCTGAGGCTAAAACAGTTGTAAATACCTTAAATTAGTAAGCATCATTAAGAAAAATGATAGAATTGTGTATTGTGTAAGCTTATCTACTTGTTAGTTGCTCAGTCGTGTCCGACTCTTTGCGACCCTATGGGCTGTAGCCTGCCAGACTCCTCGGTCCATGGAATTCTCCAGTCAAGAGTACTGGATTGGGTATTGTCCATTCTCTTCTCCAGGGGATCTTCCCGACCCAGGGATCGAACCTGGGTCTCCTGTACTGCAGGCAGATTTTTACCATCTGAGTCACCAGGGTATATGACATTATGTACTTCATACCTACCTTTTTGAAAAGGAGCGGGGGTAGATGATCCTTCTCCCACCAGGGTTCTGGCCAGAGCTGACATTTCTTATCTCCTTTATTTAAGAATCTAACATGTAGTCAGCTTTCAGGAGGCAATAGAGGGTAGGCGTAGGCACAAAACCACTTCAGGAACTACATTCCCTGAATCCAAAGTTTACATTTACTGTTTACAATTCCTATGACCTTTGACAATGTCCTTAACATTCCTACTCCGCTAAATAGGAACATATTTACCTTACTGAGTTGTTTTGAATCTTGAAGAAGTAAAGGACTTAATGAAATTCTAGGGCACACAATAAGTACCATATACATATGCTCTGTTTACCTAAACTTTGTAAACCAGAACTGATACTGCAGTTTTCACAACATGTGTAAGAGCTCCAGGCCTGGAACTATCTATAACCTGGGTTCAGTGATCATTTTTGAGCCCTGTGACCTTAAACATGTGACATAACTTGACTGAGCCTCAGTTTTCTCATTTGCAAAATGGGACAGTAATAATACCTGATTTCGTTGCTGCGAAGATTAAATGGAATAACACATGTAAAGTAATGAGCGCCTGCCACTTCTTGGGTATGCAGTATGTGTTAATTACTGTTCTGATTTTTATTTTGATGTTTAAGTGAACATGTGAAGTACTGATACATGAGCAACATGTGATACTCAGAATCTGTGTATGTAGAGTTTCAGTTTTGCTAGTGAGAATTATTGTTATTTACTGTGCAGAGAATACATGTGTTGGTGTTTATAATTATTTTCTAATAAGTAATAACATTTATTTATTAGAGGAGAATAATAGTAATGTGTTTTTTTTCACTTACCCTTTGTTAGACTATTTAGATTTTTAAAAACATCTTAATTTTTTATCTGTGAGATTTGAGCTCTAGATAAATTAGTTAAGTAAAGTAAATGTTTTGTTAGTGATTTACCTTCTATGTCCAGACATAGTCTAGCCACTCATTAAGTTGAGCGCCACTGGGAGGAAAAGCAACTCATCAATAACATAAAAATGGGAATGAAAGAGAGAAGCAGAGAAGACATTGCTTCTTCTGTAAAATAAAGTTCATGAGTCCTGATATTTCCCCATCTGTCGGGAGTGTTGTAAAGATTATGAAAACATTAGCGTTTGTAAAATGTAATTCTATGCCAGAAAGGCAAATAGAGTATTATGAAAGAAACGACCAAAGTTGCATGATGACATTTATTTCATATGATAACATCCTTTTTTTAATTAACAGGAAATGTTAGGGCAAAGTACCTGCTTCTTGGGGAGTGGGAAAGGTAAATTAAAATTGAACAAAGATTCATCAAGTCTTCTTTATGATAAACCTTTAAGACTGTGTTTTCCATAGAATTAGAAACGTGGAATTTCATAGTAAAAGTATATTTATCACCTTGTTTGGGGAGCAGATTTTAAGCATGATCACAGGAAAACACCTGTTTTGACACTCTGTGGGGAAGGCGCAAACATACGGGCAAGCTCTGTCTAGGTGTAGAGTAAACAAGAATGCTTCGGCTAGCATCCTGCAAGGAGTCGGGTCTAAATGGTCTGCTCCAGCTTCTGCTGCTGCTGCTGCTGCTAATATTGCTGGGAAGGACAAGTGGCTGACCTGGCATATCCTTTACTCTTGGTGCTGCCCCAGTCACTCAGGAAATGTTTAAGGGAACCTCCTGGATCCTTTTCATGGCACCATGGCAAGAAGAAGCAGTATCTTATCTATTGAAGATAAAGCATGGAATTGGCTAATGGACGCCGGTGAGTGAATAAGGCAAGTGGGGAGCCAGCTTACTAAGATACCTTTTGGGCAGACCCGCTCTCTTGAGGACTGAGGTGACGTCCCTGGGAAAATGGCAGCTATTGTTGGAATCTCAGAACTTTGTTAGAAAGAAATCATAGTTTTTAACACTGGTGACCTGATCCATGAACCATATATGTTCCATTAATAAAATTCATATTTATTCCCAGCTTGACAACTTGAAAGTTCTAATCCTGAAGTTTGTTAGCTGTCTCAGTATATGGAGTGGATGTTATTTCTTAGGCCTTATTTAATCTTCATTCTTGTTTTTCACTTGACCCACAGTGATTTTTTTTTTAAAACAGATTTTCAGTATATGAAAGAAATTATTTTTCCTTTCAAATCTAAATGAGCCACTCCTTTTTCAACACAGTAAGAATATAGAATTTTAAACTAAGAGACTATATATTACATATAATTCTTGACAGGAATAGTTTTTTCAATTCACGATAATTATGTAAGGAAATTAGTAAGATACTGTTTATATTAGTCAGATAGTTGCTCAGGATTAATCTTTGACATTAGCAATAAAGAAATTTCATTGCTAATGTATTTAATTGCCAATATGAAATAGTTTCCTTGAGCGAGTTTCTTGATTGGTAAAATGAATAATTTGAATGAGTTAACCCACTCCAGACCTTCTGCCTAGAAAATTCCATGGATGGAGGCACCTGCTAGGCTGTGCAGTCTATGGGATCGCAAAGAGTCTCACACAACTAAGCAACTTCACTTCTCATCTCAGTTTTTCTCACTCTAAAGTTTTCTCATGCTAAAATTTCCTTTCCCCACAGCAGAGGCCCATTTTTATAATCCTGCTATGAGAGTTGAAATACATATGTATCTCTTCCATCTTATAATTTATCTCAGAAGTGAATATGTGCCAATTAATTGTTTGCCTGTATCTTTCATGAAAAGATTGGAAGATACAAGTGATTTTAAGAACTCTATTTGACCATAACTGCCACTCCTCCATCATCTGTGCTTTTTGAGAAGTGCCTTTCACATGTGGCGGGACTATTCAGCCAATAAATGTATATTGAGTACCTACTCAAGGAACTAGCTGCCTGCTCCAGTGTTCTTGCCTGGAGAATGCCATGGATGGAGGAGCCTGGTGGACTACAGACCATGGGATCACAGCGTTGCCAACGACTGAGTGGCTAACACACACACACTACACCTGCTCTGTTCCCAGGTTAACAAGGTGCAGGAATAGAATTGTAAGCACCTTTGTCAAAAATGTCTTCCTTTGTGATGCTTAACACTAGGGAAACAAACATTGGTTTGGATTATCTAATCATATTACTTTTAGGAAGATACTGTAGTAACAATATCATGTTTATTTTTAAAAAGCCACTCACTACCAATTTTTCTATTTTCACTAACAATCCTGACATACTATTCTATCTGAAGAGCTTATAATTGAATGGACTGTACTATTTTAATTGGCAACATTAATTCAGTTTCTTGTCTTCTCTTCCACATTTTTTTATTTGTATGTTTTAGTTTTTGTTGTTTAGATTATTAAAATTGATTTTCATGAGCGGGATTGAGAAAAGAGGTCAGGAAACAAACTGTAATTGATTTTAAAGTATTTTCTTTAAAGTCAGACTTACTACATTGAAAAACGTCAGCTTTCATTTGGTTTCCACCATAGGGACTCACTTCATCTTTTCTTATGCAAACCTATCATACTGACGTGATTGTGTCTTAAAAAATTAAGCTTTAGTTCAAACAAACATCTGTCTCCACTTAGTCACTATTTATACAATAAAATTATTTTTAAAGGGAAATTCATATTCCTCATCCTCTTACACAATCTCAATTCTCTCAGATTTAAAATACTAGCTGCCTGGGCAGTACTTACTATTTTGTAGTGTAAGATTATTTCATTTTATAAAAATATCTGACCCTCACACAACTGAGCGGCTTCACCTTCACTTTTCACTTTCATGCATTGGAGAAGGAAATGGCAACCCACTCCAGTGTTCTTGCCTGGAGAATCCCAGGGACGGAGGAGCCTGGTGGGCTGCTGTCTATAGGGTCGCACAGAGTCGGACACGACTGAAGTGACTTAGCAGCAGCAGCAGTGACTTACTGGACAGAAGTTTTGCCCAAGCATGTGCTGCTTTTATTGCACGTTATTAACATAATACATATGACATATCCACATGTATATGAGACTGGGGATGGAAGTCAGCCTTTCCCAACATACAATATTTGAGTTATTTGACACCAAGTAAATAGACTACAACTGAGCGACTGAACTGAACTGAAATAGGTTATTGTTACTCTTCTAGTTAACTTGGACTTAAAGATAGATATATATATACATACATATATAGATAGATATATATACATACATATATATACATACATATATATATATACATACATATATATATATATATACACATATATAAAAGCAAATATCCAAAGTCAAGATTATACACACAGAACTTCTATTAGGCAGTAGGATTTCTCTTTACTTAATTCTAAAACAATATAAAATATTATGCATGGTTAATTTGCTTCTCATCTTGAAACAGTGACAGTTCCTAAATGAGTCTGATCATTTTAATTTTGATTCATATTAGGAATTATTAAAGTTCTATCAGAGTTTACATTTAGTTTCTAGCTTGATTTTGTCCAGCTCATTAAAGCAAAATTGTCTTAGGGTCTATCTCCTGTAACTGTTGAATATTTAACATTCACTTGGCTCCACAAGATAAGTTCTGAAAGTTTGTGAGCAGTTGAAGAGCTGTGAATAGTGGTTAACAAGCTATAGGTGTCTCCGTGAAAAATGCAATATTGGGAAGCCCAGATTTAGGAGAATCTCAGTGAGTAGTTATCCGACAAAGTTAAAAACTACTGAGTTAAGCTCACTTTTCTTTCTGCCTCCTCTCTTTGCTCTTTTTTCCATCTCTGCCTCATCTCTGAACACTCTTTGTTCACTTCTTTTTCTTGTTATTCTTCTTATCTCATTGAATTCCTTCAGTCTCTCTCATGTGATCATAATAGAAAGTGACGTGTTTGATGAAACATGTTGTATTTAAGAAGCAGTTTTAATGGCTTCTCAATTTAAAAAATCAACTGGGTTTAACCTTGCTGTCTTCTCATTTCCTCCTCTCATAGTGGATAACTTTGCCTTTTAATCTCTGTAGCCTTGTGGGTCAGCACCCTGTGACTTTTTGGTATTTGTAAATTCCCTTATCTTCATATAAATGTTATAATAATGTAATTTAGGAATTTTATGCCACTTACTAGATTTTTAAGCTCCACTCCAGTAGACATACTATAATGTGTCTTCCTTACTTTTCTTTCTAGAACTAGAGCTCCGTCTCCCCCCTCAGCTGTGTTTTTGGCTGTATGTGGGATGCTAGAATGGCCTGTCTTCGTGTATTTTGTTGCACTTCGCCATCGCTTCTTATGTTCTGTTGGTGGATTTTGGTGGTTCTTTCCAAGCGCTTCTTGAGCTCTGTGCCAGTTGTTCCGTTCCCTCGTTCCCTTAGGGTCTTGTGCTGTGTGGCCACGTGTTTCCACTTCCTTGGCGCTGTCCATTGACAGACCCTCGGTTTCCCGATGGCTGCCTCTGAACCCCTGTGAGGGCGGGAACATTCCTTCCCCTGCTGCTACAATTGAGCGCCCTGTGCTGGGTACCACGTTGCCCTCTACACCTGCTTTCAGTTGTTAAGGCTTCCCAAGCTTTGGCTGCGGCTCAGTGATCCTGCTGTCAAAACCCTCAAGCTTTCCTAGCCTCGACACTCAGTGGTAGCAGCAGGTGTTGGGATCTCTCCAAGCCCCTAAGACCCTGGGAGCAAGAGAATGGCCGTTTGACATAGACCTCAGGAGTTTTCAAAGCACCAAGAAACCTCTGCAGAAGATATGTAAAGGTAAGATTCCGATTTCTCCAGGAAGCCGCTCTAGATGCTAAGACAACCTACAGCCGTTAACTTAATGTAGACTCTGTACGTAGGCTATACTTGGGCAGCTCTGTATCTGATGATAGAACCAAAGTAAAACACTTCTTTTAGGAATTTGGAGTGATAGTCACATTTCTGTTTGATTTTATTTAGATTAAACTTGACGCTGAATAGATTTTTAAAAATACTTTTTCCATCCTTTGAAGTGGAATGTGTGAAGGACCTTTTGGCTTTGTGTATCTTGTCAGGGAATCTTGTTGAGAGTGGAAACAGTTAAAAATAAAATAGAAAGTACCTATTTTTTAAATGCCTGTATTTTATTTACCTCTCCATTCATGTTGAAATCCAGAAACATGAAATGGTAATTTCCTCACAGTTTTCAAACTCAAATTCCAAAGTCCATAGTTAATTCAGAAGGAATGAGAAGGGCAGCTCAGTTCATGGTAGTGCCAGGATACATTATTGTCCTTTGTCAAAAATTACTGCTTGTTCTTCTAAATGTAGCAGTCTCTGTTCTTTTAGAATTTAATTTCGTTTATTTTTTTTAAGAGATTATTTTCCTGCCTTTATTTCTTGGGGGAAGATTTTGGTCCATTTACGTGTAAAATTCTGGATTAAGAATACTTGTGGGGGTGTTTGAGGGATGGGAGAGAACACAGCAGCATGTTGGAGTGAATGGCACAAATCTTCTCTTCAGCATTATAGCTTTTTTGGCAACTGTTACTTATAAACTTTATTCTTTATTTTGCCTCCATTCATGACATTATTCTGGAAAGTGTTATTAAGACACTTTTAATATGAGGTCGTTGGCTGCCTTACTATCAATTCATGCCTTCTTTTTTCCTCCCTTTGTTTTCTTCTCAATAAGGACTTAATCTCTTAATTGGTTCCCTGTAGTTGAAATCAAGGCTATTATTAGCTTACTGTCACACTGAAACACTTTCATCTCACTAACCAAAAATGTAACAGATTTTAAAAATGAAAAGACATTTTGACCAATAGCTGTACAAAATGAAATAGAAGACTTATCTTTGATGGTGCTTATTTTAGCATGTGTATTTTTAAAACTAAAAGATGTTCCACCAAATATTTTATTTACAGTTGAAAATATTGAAGTTTTATCTAGACTTTGAAGCATAAGGAAGTGGAATGTTCTGCTGCCTTTCAGTACATCTAATTGAGTAATTGATTTCAGATGTAAAAACAGAAAAGGGGAATTTTAATGCTTTTGATTCTTAACATAATTTTGCAGTTTTAAAAAATGTATGGCACCGTAGAAGTTAGGAGTTTGCATTATTCTCAAGTTGGCTTGTAGAATGCTTTTTTCTGTTTTATTATCTAGAATACTTATATTCTACTGGGACAAAAAATGAAACAGAATATACATATAAAATTATATATATGTATAAAATTTTAAAATGATTTAATTAAGTGAAGACAGAATGATAGATTGTACTTATGGCCATTTGTAAAATGTTCTTACAATTTTAAAATTACTTTAAAAGCGTTTTAGTGGAACATAATCAATTAGTGATGTTCATTGTATTTAATGTTTTATGAAGAAAGTAACTGCATGTAAGCAGGACACAATCTAGTAATATTTAGAATTTAGTGATTGATTTTTAAGGCATACAGAAAAGATACAAGATATCCCAAATTAGTGGTGTCATTAAGATCTTAGCAGTTAGCTGAATAGAAAATAGTAGTAATAAATAAATTGAATAACATAGAATGACTATTTTGGAGATAAGGAAACAGAGGACCAATAATTCATAATTTCTTAAGCTCAGAGACAAGACCAGAATTCAAGTCACTGAATGCTAACCAGTGTACTTGTTTGTATGTGATTCTGTTTCTTAAAGTTGCAGTACATTTGAAGGGCCAGAGTAATGTCGGCAGAGCAATGTGAATGGATTCTAGGACTAGAAGAGATATTCTTCAGTATTTAGAATTTCTGAGCATGACTCGTAAACCTGGTTTCACTTCTCCAGTGTAGCATGATTGGGGCCTTTAGAATTTCTTTTTATTTCTGTCTTGTTTAGTGTGGCTTTCATTATATTAAGAGTTTGAAAAGCACATTGGAAGGAAATCATTGAAATATTTTTGTTTAATGAGAGTGTAGAACTTCTGCCATCCCATTTATTTCAGTTTATGATCCTGTAAATTTGACAATCTTCCAAAAATTTCAGTTCTTAAAGTTGAAAAGATGAGACCTGTATGCAACTGTAGGCAGTATATTTTGTTTTAAAGCAGAAATTTTAATTGACTTCCATTGTTTCCAAAATTAAAAAAATTATTCAATTTGCAACTTTCAAGATATCTGTGATATCATAAAGGTGGGGAGAATACTCATTCTCTGTAATACAGTAATTGTATTTGTGTGAAATTATTTGATATATTTATTAATTAAATGCATTCTGGTTGCCTGACTTGAAATTATTACTTCAAAATTCAAATTTCTTGCTGATTTTGCTATACTGCTGTCAGCACATGGGGTTTACCAGGTACCTCAGTGGTAAAGAATCCACCTGCTGATGCAGGAGACATGGGTTTGATCCCTGAGTCAGGAAGACCCCCCTGATAGAGGGCATGGCAACCCACTCCAGTATTCTTGCCTGAAGAATCCCATGAACAGAGGAGTCTGGCAATCCATGGAGTCACAAAGAATTGGACATGACTGGGCACGCACACACACAATATCATCACTTAATAGGACCTTGCTTAGGCTCTTTTACTATGATTCTTGGGCAAGTATAATTGAAATCCAATCCTTTTCCAAGATGCTCACTATCCAAGACAGACCTAGGGGAAAAATGTGTGCAAAACTAAGAATATAAACTCTGAATTCTCCTTTAAGAAGGTTCAATTTGAAAAATACTTAAGTGCTAGAGTATTTTGGAACAGAAACTTACAACGCTTACTTTAGAAAAAGTATGAAGTACATATTCACTGAAAGTCTTAAAAAGTCAGGCTAGTTAAAAAACTAAGGTCTATTTAATCCCAATAATAATGATCCCTGAGAATTTACACTATCACTCAGCTCGTAAGACTCATGCCTCTCAATTCCCACTGGTTTCTATTTCCCATCTATTCCTTGTGCCTTCTTGGAGAGTATGAGAGTTGTGCAGACTCTTGGGCTACGAGCAGAACATTTATAATCGACACTGAAAAATGTCAAATGTATATAAGCCTTTTATGATATATTTCCTCAGTTGTAATAAATAAATCAAAGTCGTCAGTCTTATTAGACGTATCTGTGTAGAAAAGAAAGGAAAACACAGAGCTGAACTTGGTTCAAGCAAATAAAAGGAAGGACAGATCTAAGGATGGCCCCAGATACTGACATTTTTGATACTTTAGGGGTTTTTACACTGTTCAATATCCTTTTGTTGTGTGGAAATGAAAGCTTATTGAATTATTCAAGGTTAAGATATGTCTTTAATTGTAATTTATTGACTACCTACTACTTCTAGTCATTACAATAATTATCTCATTTATTCTTCACAGAAACACCTGGAAATGTGTAGTACTACTTTACCCTTACAAATGAGGAAACAGGCTAAGAGAAGTTGAATAATCTCCTCAAGATACCATAACTGGACCCAGGGATTCCAACTCAGGACATACGGCTCCAGTGTCCATATTCAGAGATCCTATTAATTGTAAATTCTGGCAGTGAGTGCTAGTTCCCGAATTCAGTCCTGCCCCTTTTATGACCTAGTGCCACTAAGGTGCTCCTTTTTAAACCCCCTCCCAATTCAGACGAGGATGCCTATCATCACTGGCTATTTGACCTTAAACAGGTGACTTACTATCCTCTTTTAGTCATAGTCCCACTTGCTCTGAAATAGGAGTAATATTATCTCCTTGTCTTTTTATGAAAATTTAATTTAATGAGAGTGTATGCCAGGCACTCAGCACAGTGGCTAGCATATAGAAAATAGCTATTGAATTGTTGATGCTATTATGTAATTTTCTCAAGGTCACACAGCTAAGAAGTGATTGAGTCAGAATTCAGATCCAAGTTTGTAAGGCTGAACAACTAAACAAGAGCATGTGCACACATACACACTTTCCACAAAGCAATAGCAATAACAACAGGATAACAACCGCAGAGCAAAAACTCATGCTTTCTTCAAACTCTGATGCTACCTCTTATGCCTAACCATACCTTTTGTGATGACTGAATCATGATGTCATGAATGCTGCTGGGAAAAGTAGCATGGTTTAGTGGCTCAGGGAAACTAGAGGTAAGGCTTTCAAAAATTGGAATTTATACATATTTCTTTTAAAATATGGCATGTTCACAGAATGAGATGCATGGTTATGAAAATCCGAGACGGGTTGGATCTTGGTAATTATATGATCTGCCATTCTCCCAAGAATCAATATGTTTTCACTGTCAGTAGCAGGCCTGTAGAGAAAGATGGGGGAAAGTCATCAAAGATCAGAACTGACCCAAATAGGGAGTGGTTTTGCCATCAGGAAGGTGGATGAACTGCTTTCAGTTGGGTAATATTAGTGACTGGCATCATGGTCACGAGTTGGTGGGAATATGTGGGCACAGTCTGGTTAAGCAGATGGTAGGTAGTAACAGTGTTCTTTCCCTTTTGAAACAGAACACAAACCAGCAGATGGGGTTAAGTCCTGGAGAGAGAGTGTTAACTTGGACTGTCAGATGTTAGCCTTGAACACTCGTCAGAGCAGGGACTTCTGCTCACATGTCTAACCTCCTTTACTAGATTCTCAGCTTCTTGAGGTCAGAGAGGTTTATTATATTTCCTTACAGTGCCTTGTACAGGCTCTGGGAATAAGCGGACACTCCGTGCATATTTGATAATTAAAGGAAAGTGTAGATGTTCTAGAAATGGGACAGAAGAACTCATTTAGAGATATCGCAGCCATCAAAGGGGGCTGGGACGGAAGACTGAAGTTGCAGAAGCCTAGCCTGCCGTGGGCTCCTTCAGGGACAGTTGTTATTTAGTTGCTGAGTCATGTATGACTCTTGCGACACACGGACTGCAACCTGCCAGCCTCCTCCTTCATGCAGCCCCCCAGGCTCCTCTGTCCTTGGAATTTCCCAGGCAAGAATACTAGAATAGGTTGCCATTTCCTCCTCTAGGGGATCTTCCTGACCCAGGGATCGAACCCACATCTCCACTCCTGCATTGCAGGCGAATTCTTTACCATTGAGCTACCAGGAAGCCTCACTCAGGGACAGAGCGAGAAGGGTTAGAGGCAGATCCTAGGGCTGGACCAGGGAGCTGAATGTATGTAATCTTTGTAATGACAGGTTTGGGGACCTAGCAGAATTGAGACTGTCATTGTAGCCTGATTAATGAATGCAGGAATAAAATATTCCCAACTGTTTATAAAACTTTTCAAGCTGAGGATGTATTTAAAAATTAAAAGCTATTGGAATCAATTTACATTCATTTTTCAGACAGTTAAAGATGATATTTCTGGCATTAAAAAGCCAATTTTCGTGCCAGATTTGAAGAAAAATACATCTGTAAATGTGTCATTAATGTATATACCATTATATAAAGAAGTTATCAAAATATGGTTTTATATATGTAAAGTTATAATTTGTAATATATGAGTAAAATGAGCTTACGCAGATGATGTGAAAGTTGGAGTATAATTATAAAAGTTGAAATATTTGTGGGGAATTGTTGGTAAAATTTTATTTAGTATAAAATTTACTCTTTTTTGATGTCTATTCTCCAAAATAATAAAATAAACGCATCTTTCAATCAAAGTTTGTATTAAAAACATAGTGAAGTGAAGCAAAAGTCGCTCCATCTTGTCCAACTCCTTGCGACTACGTGGACTGTAGCCTGTTAGGCTCCTTTGTCCATGGAATTCTCCAGGCCAGAATACTGGAATAGCTGTTCACTTCTCCAGGGGATTTTCCCAACCCAGGAATCAAACCCAGGTCTCCCTCACTGCAGGCAGATTCTTTACTGTCTGAGCCACCAGGAAAGCCCAATTAAAAACATGAACACATTCAAAAGAAAAGTAACTCTTCTTTAGCGTAACAGTTTACGTTGATACTTAAATTGCCATGAAGGTGTTTTTAGGTAAACCAAACAGATAAACCCATTATTTGGTATGTGTAGATCAGACACATTAACTTACATTCATACCCAGAATATTGTGTGCTACCACCTGGAGGATGGCTGTTTAGAAAACTTCAGCTGAGAGTTAAAATCAGGCCAAATGTTTCCTGGAACATTTGTGTCTCTTTAATTTGAAAAAGACCATATGTTTCAGTAGTGCTTCTATAATATTAAGATAGCTAGACCTTTCCAGGGTATCTCAACAGCAAACTCTTAAAGCAAGGGCGAAATTATTACACATTTAAAAATTTTGCTTTGGGTCTGAAAGTGGAAAAATCATCACCAGCACAAGTACATTATTTTGTGGAGAGTAGGATCCATCCCTGCTTTTATTTTCAAATGTGTCTGTAAACTCACCTTCTCTTCCCAGTCTCTGTATACGTAGAGATGTTTACAGAGATGTATGCGTAGAGGTGGCAATGCATACACAAACCCCCACACACAGGTACACACGCACATGCACACGAACACCTCTTCGTATACCGTAAAGGATTTACACCAAAATAGAAATTGCAAGATGTTATCTCTATCATTCTCTTCAATCATTTGCTTGTATGACTGCGCATCCCTGAATTATATGTGGGCCTAGCATACTATTTGTTTGAGGAAATACCCTGGCAGTGCTTTTTTTTCCTGTTTCTCATTTCCTGATGGATGCTTTTAGTTGATTTGGTCAATTCATCAAAGTGAGTTTTAATTAGGTAGTAAGTTTGAGATATTACTGAAATTGTATGTAGTAACTAACAAAAGTTAAACTCATCATAAAATCTTTTACACAGGAAATAACTTAGATACCTGAGTGTCAATTTCACCTCACAACCATCGCCCTGCGTATGTTCTTAGCAGTTTAATCTGTTCTATCTTTTTAATAATATAAGAGGGAGGGGTAGAAATAAAATTAGTGGGATCCCTCCCCAAGGAGAATTTTAAAATTGGAAATAAAAGTGTCAATGTTAAGGGAGAAAATGTAAATAAAGTGAGTGGTGCTCAATAACACCAGTTGTTACTCTTGATTTCCTATCTGGCAGTTGGCCTTTGATATATAAATTTTTTTAAAGGTACTTATAATTTAAAAAAAAAAAAAAAAGGACTTCCCTGATTGTCCGTTGGCTAGGATTCCATACTTCCAATGCAGGGGGCTTGGGTTCCATTCCTGGTTGAGTAACTAGATTCCACTTGCCGCAACTAAGACCTGGCACAGCCACATAAGTATTTTTTTTTAATGTGCTGCATGAAATAAGTCAAACAGATATTTAACAACAAAGCACTTTTTATTTAGATGGACAGCTGCATAGTTAAACCACTGTGTATGAACATATATGTATGTGTATCATTTATTAGATGTACTTTGCGGAAACTCCGCATTTCTACGTAGCATTGCAAATATACTGGTGCAGCTTAGCAGTTAGGAGCATTGACTCTGGAGCCAGATAAAGGTATAGCCCTCACCTCCATCACTGACTCACTGTGTGTGTTTCCTTGTGTAAGTTATTGGACCTGAGTTTCCGTTATGTCATCTTTTTATAATAGAGATAATAGTGAAACTATGAGATTGTTTGAGGATTAAATAAATTAATAACTTAGCAGTGCATGGCATGCACTGGATGTCATCATCTTGCTATTCTTTTGTTTTGTGATTTGTTTCTAACAGAACTGATTACTTAGCCTCCTATTTTATGAGGTGGGGGTGATGGGAACTGACAGTCTGAGAAAAGAGGTAAAACTGAAAGTTGTGAGAGTGTTTCTTAGCCAAGAGGTCAACTTTGTGTTAGTTGCTTCAGCCATATCCGACTCTTTGTGACCCCATAGACTGTAGCCCGCCAGGCTACTCTGTCCATGGAATTATTCTCCAGGAGAGAATACTGGAGTAGGTTGCCATTTCCTTCTCCAAGAGGTCAACTGCCCGAGGCCAAATTCATGTGGTAGTATGGAGTCCCAAACTGACAAAAGCTTATGAATGACTGATGGGAGGGAATTGCACTTAAAACATAAATAATCTGAAGCTATATCATTGGGAGATGGGGCTTAGCAATGCTGCCCTTTTGGAAGATTTAGAAGGTATCCACATCAACTCTGCATTTCAGTGTCTTATAGTCAGAAATTTTTACCAATATCTGTTTAAACTGTTGTTTCCTTATTTTTTAAAAAATTCATACCTTTTACATAAATAGGTTAGACATTATTATAAAGAAACTTTTGGTTATTTCCCTTCTTTTCTTCTTGCTTTTCTCCTTATTGTCCCGTCATTTTCCTGAGAAGAGTTTATTTTACCAGGGATGGAATAAACCTGATGACTCTCAGAATGATGCTGTACTGTGGGATAACCACACTTGCCTGGGACAGTTCCATTTCGGTTTTTCTTCTAGACTTTGCTTTACTGTACTGTGGTTAGGAAAGTAGAGTCCTGAGTTTTGTTTTCTAAGTTTGCCTAGGCTAATTAAAGCCACCATTGTCCCCTAAAACAGTAAGTGATGGTTGCCCAAGAGGAAAATACAGAGCACCTTCAATTAAAAGCATTAAAATAACAAAGGCTTTAGAAGCTGTTTTCATGATTCCTGACCCTGGGTAAGAAACTTACGACCCAGCTTCTACAAGGGTTGTGGGGACACCCTGTCCTGTGCCCCACATGAAATCCCTAAACAAAATCGCTTTAATTTAGAAAATACGTAGTCTGTATTACATTTTCAAAGATCAAGGTTGAGGGTTTGAACTTGTACTTTTCTTATGTATTTAGAGTTTTGAAACTGTGTTGATTTATTTGCAAACCTGTAATGAGCTGTCATATAACAAAGGATACCTAACTGTGCCTTATTAAGATTGCTACACGGAAATAGACCTCTTTAAAAAGGACATCTCAGCTCGGAGGAAAGTTTAATTTTAGTTTCAATTTAGAACCTAAGTTATTTTGAAATGTCTTTACAGGGGTTGAAAAATGACATTGAAAAACAAAGTTATTTAAAAAATGCCAATTCAGTTAATTATTTTTAGTAACAAAACCATAAATTAAGTTAAAGTTATCCTTTAATTATTTTTGTTATGAAGATATTTTAAAATTAAATTTTCATGTTTAGGTCTTTCAGTAGACCATTTTCTCCCTGTAACTCAAATATACCAGTTCTTATGGAGTCAGGTCAGTTTTTGCTTCATTTGTTAAGTTTCTGGCATCTTTTTTCTTTTTACTGAAGTATAGTTGATTTACAGTATTGTTTTAGTTTCAGGTGTATAGTTAAAGTTAAGTTGCTCAATCTTGTCCGACTCTTTTGCAACTCTGTGGACTATAACCCACCAGGCTCCCTCCATCCATGGGATTCTCCAGGCAAGAATACTGGAGTAGGTTGCCATTTCCTTCCCCAGGGGATCTTCCTGACCCAGGGATCGAACCCAGGTCTCCCGCATTGCAGGCAGATGCATGATTTGGTTACATATATGTTGTTGTTCAGTCGCTAAGTTGTATCCAACTCTTTGCGACTCCGTGGCCTGCAGCATGCTAGGCTTCCCTGTCCTCCACTGTCTCCTGGAGTTTGCTCAAACTCACGTCCGTTGAGTCAGTGATGTCATCCAACCATCTCATCCTCTTTTGCCCCCATTCTCCTCCTGCCCCCAGTCTCTCCCAGCATCAGGGTCTTTCCCAGTGGTAGTACATATATATGTATTTGTCTATGTTCTTTTAAAAATTTTTCATTGCAGTTTACTGTAATATATATTTACCATAAGATATATGTACTATAACTTTGCTGTGCTATACCGTTAGCCCTTGTTTATCCGTTTCATATATGGTAGTGTGCATCTGTTAATCCTATACTCCCCCTTTGGCATGATTCCCTCCCCCCTTCATTTTGGTAGCGTAAATTTGTTTTGTTTTCTGCATTTTTCAATGGAAGTCAGGAACTTTACAACAAAGAAGACTACAAAATCATTTAAGACTGAGGACAAAGCGCTGGATTCCGACTTGCTTATTTAGTTTATTGTGACAAGTTTCCATTTAATCACCATTTTGCCTTGTGTATATCATGTGTCCCTGGAAGCATACCCACCATATTGCCTCCCTGGACCAAATGAAATCTGATAGGGGTAATGCATAGCACAGCATCTCTTGCAAACTCGACTTTCATCTTAACTTGGGAAATAATTCATTTATCTGACGAGCAAAATAATTGCAAGTTCAAAAGCATTTACTGTGATTAGTAAATCTTTGCCTAAATCCTGACCACCAATGGTACACTTGTATATTGCTCTCATGAAGATGAGTACTGAAAATGAAATAATTTTTTAATAATATAATTGTTAGTACAAATTTTAATTTATTTTGAAGAATTGTGAGATGGAGAAAAAATGAGTTCAGACTCTTCTTTTCCTTAATGTTAAGTAATGTGAAAAAGTCAAGATCGTATTTAAAATTTCTTTTACGGTTTTGAGACTTTTCCGTTGCCCAGAATAATTTTACAAAAGTGAAGGTGAATATGATAGTAAGAAAGTTAAGGTCTAGAAAATAAGCATCTGCTCTTAAGGAGAAAATGGTTTTTTAACAAACGTAGATAATATAAAATTTGTTATATCAACAGTATGTATTATTTCTTCAAACAGCTGAATAAGCTAATGTGTATTTATTGAATAAATAAATGAGTGAGCGGATAAATGAATGGATAAGCTTAGTGGTAACACCCTCTTCTTCCTGTTTATTATTTTTAGAAAACTACTTATTTTAAGGTATCATAAAGAATTCATTGAAAGAAAAAGGTGAAATTCCTCATTTTCTCCTGTGGCAACAACCAGTTGTTACAGTATGATGAGAATGACTTAGGTTATAAGATATTGCTTATGTAGGTTGAATTATCCTACCTGAATTTATAGGGTTTTGGGGAATCAGTAGAGGAGAAAACACAAGCAAAAAGGCAGTTTGTCCTATTCTAAATATATATTTTTGTCCATTTAATTACATCCTCAATAAGATAAATAGAAATGGATTAAGAAAATTACAGTAGTTTAGAAGTTAATGTGTTCTCTATCCCTGTTTTTATTCGATTTTGACAATAATTGTGTTAAAGGGACACCATGCACTATGTATTTTTAAACATTTAGCCAGCCACAGTAACATCCAAAAGTATAGAATATTAAAAAAAAAAAAAAGAAAAGAAAGCAGTGGACTTGATACTGTCGTGGCAAGTTTTTAACTCTTGGAAATCCAGATAGGGAAGCAAATTAAATGTCAGTATGAAGTTAAGGCTTTTTGCAAGTCTTGGGACATTATGGAGAGCATAATAAATCTAATAAATCTTCTTAGAATGTGGGAACAGAGAGAGTAGTTGCAGAAATACACTGAGGTGGGAATGTGAAAAGGAAGGAAGAGCCTCTGCTGATAACAAGGAGCAAGCTCACAGCAGCCTAAGCACTGGCTCCGGTGCCTCCCCTGGGGCTCATTCTCCAGGAATGCATCCCTTGTGCTAAATAGAGTACTTATGTAAACACACTCTGTAGACATTTGAAAATACTGGAATAACAGTTCTTCAGGGGTTACTACGTAATTATTTCTAGCTGTTGGGTTTATTTATCTTAGTACCAATTTCTAGAGCTAGTCTTTGACTTATGTTACCTACTGTGTCTTGTTTCATTATTTGAAAAAGTACATAAACAACATTTAAGAAAAATGCAAACATCAGTGACTTTATTCAGTGAATAAAACAGCTGGAAACTTATTTCTTATTATTTTGTAAATGGATAGTTGAATGTAACATTATATCCATGGCATGTCAAAAAATAAAAAGGAGAGAGAATAGAAACTTGGCCTTCTGAATGAACAGCTTTTTAAAACACTAGCTTTTGATTTTATCTGAGCTTTACTGGAGAAAGTTTTCACTGTCTCTGCAAGGCCTAGTGGAAATCACTGAACTAGAAAAGCTGGATATCATTTCTGACTAATCTCTTAGTCATCCTAATAATAGGAAATTATTTAGTTCCTACTTTTCATAGTAGTCCATCTTGAACAATAAAAATCACATAGCCCACTCAGAGATATTTCAGGAAAATGGATGTGATGCTTTGAAGAAATAACTTACTTAAAAAGAGGCACTGTGAATGTTTTGCATTATGCTACTGTTTATCACTTATTTCTCAAAGTGTATCCAGGGAAGTTAGCTGAAAATGACTTTGTTGTTTATAGTTTGGATGATTAGGGTTGAGGCATTGTTATTAGCGGAGTTAAGAAATCATAGGTGTGTTTGCTTTCTTTTCAGGGAGAATACACAGGTAACTGATTTGGTTGGGGATGGTTTGAATTTACAAAAAGCACCTGAAAGTCATTCACATAGAATTGTAGTGCTGTGTTACAGAAGAGTGCTGTGTCATACTCAGAGGATGTACGATAGGCAGAAAGGATAGAAAAAAAATTTAGTGCATCTCTGTATAATCTGCAGTCAGATGGAAGAAAAGGCAAGACAGTGACAGAGAAAAAGCAAATTAATAAATTTTGGGGAAAGGAGAATGATACATTATCAAGAAACGCAAAAGACTAAACAAGGAGGTAGTTAATGGCGCCAGATGATATGGAGGAAAGAAATGAGAAAAGAACATTGATTCTGGCAGTTAGAAGGGCACCAAGTAACTGAGAAGGCAGTTTGACTAGAGTTGGGAGGGGAAGAGGTAGAATCCTCATTGCAGCCCAGATTCCAAGATGAGTCACTAGTGAGTTGGAAGATATGTATGAGAACAAGTTTAGACAACTCTCAAGATAATCAGGAATAAAACAAAGAGAAGTGGGTGTTAACTGGAGAGTTCAGAGCAGAGAAGATTCTTGTAGAATAGTGGAGGTTCCAATAGAAGGATGTTTCCCACTAAAGGAAGATACAGGAGTCCATGGGGAAGAAAAGAATGCTCATTAAAATAAGGATAATGGAGGGTGCAAGAGATCAAAGAAGTTGAAAGAGAATAAAAAATTGGATAGGAAGGTTGATCTTAGAAAGAATCTTGAACCAAGCAATTCCAGATTCTGAAGGTTGTGTTGAAGCAGGAGGTACTCAGCAAAGACCTCCTATCAGCTCTGTACCTTCAATTCCATCTTGTTTGTTGTCTGGATGACTCACAGCCTTGTTCACACTCACAATTATGTGTTGCTTTTTAAATCCTTAGTTTAACTCTGCTTGCCTTATAGTCTCACCATGACTGTAAATTTTGTGGGGACATAGACATGAATATATTGTTTAATAACCATATATGCATTGCTTAATAACTCCCTTTTCATGTAGTCCATAATGTGTTTCAGTAATCCCAAAAGCCAATGCTACCAGGGGATATTTTGCAGCCTGGTCTGTCCATCATAATACAAGGTTGAAGGCTAATTAGTGACCTAGGTGAACCTCAAAAGCTATTTCTAAAACAAATCCTCATTTTCAAATGAATGGGACAGATTATTAATATGGTACTTTTTCCTGCCTTCTGGTTAAGAAAGTTACAGCATAGCAAAACATAACTAAGATCTCAGAAATGGATACCTCCAAAGCCAGATAAAAATTTTAACCATAATTCATTGTAGAAACTGGAACTATCTAAGTAAGATAGTTATAAAAAAACAAAATCATGCAAAGTTAATGGTTGCTAAACGCTATGGTTTACACACTGTTTATATCAACTAAAGATTAGATTGTGTCCTTCACTTTGGTCTGATCCACACTGTAGTCACAAATCCCTTGATTTGAATAGTTGAATTATGTTTTCTGATTGTTTCTTAGAAAAAACAATTTGATGCAAAAATTAAAAAGGAAAAGTTGTCTTTTCCCACTTAGATAACATATGGTAAATATGTTTCTATTTGTTTATGCTAAGTATATTACTATTTGTTTTATGGCTGCTGTTTTTACATAAATTAATAATTTTTTTAAGTAGAGCTTTATAGACACAGATTATGAACTGAGTACTATTTTCATGATTTTACATTAGCTACTGAAAATACCATATCCATTCAAATTGCTAAATTATATAAAGCTGTAAAATTTATATGTAAGCCACTTGATTTTATGCCTCCTGAAAATACTTGGTTTTATTTCTCTTCAGAATAAGTAGAGAAGGAAGAACTGATGAATAAATAGATGAATAAACCATTGCCAGTGACAACTTCCATATACTCATTTTGCTGCGTTTTTATTAACATTACCCCAAATCATATAAACACACTGATTGATGATGACTATTGTGCAGTTGCAGAAACATCTTATTTTCTCCTGAAAGGGCCCAGAAAAACTTGAGAAGGTCCTTTAATTGCATTTGTATTTTGTTTTTTTTCTCTTTTCTTTTTTTAAATTATGAGCATATAGTAGTAGTAGTAGCTGCTCAGTTGTGTCCAACTCTTTGCAATGCTATGGACTGTAGCCTGCCAGGCTCCTCTGTCCATGGGATTCTCTAGGCGAGAATGCTGAAGTGGATTGCCATTTCCACCTCCAGGGGATCTTCCCAACCCAGGTATCGAACCTGGGTCTCCTGCATTGCTGGGAGATTTTTTACTGTCTGAGCTACAGGGACGTCCAGGAAACAAGGTTACATATAGTTCCACTATATATTACAGTTATTTTTCAAGTAGCTTAATTAAGATTTTTAGCTGGAGTTTCAATGCCGAACTCTCAAAACTTAACTAGAATGAATATCCAGAAAAGTAGAGGGTTATAGTAGACTTGAGAAGCATGATGAATCAATTCAATCAATTCAGTTCATGATTAAGATTTATATGATTTTCACTCAATAGTAGGATACAAATTCTGTTCAAGTTCCCATAGACTAGGAGACAATAGAACATATCCAGGGACATAAAACAAGGGGCAAAAATTTCATGGTCTTAAGGTATTGGAATCATACAGAGTCTGTTCTCTTATTATTGTGGAATTGTGTTAGAAATCAATATCAAAAGAAATTTGAAAATAATCCACATATTTTCAAGTGCACTGTGACATTTACCAAGAGAAAGCTTGAACTTAGCCATTGAAAACTTCAATAAAGTTAGATTGAAAAAACATAGAGGGTGACTGCAGAGAGGAAAGCATTTAAATGAGAAATTAATATCAAAGATACTTAAAAAAAACCAACCTGTATTTAGAAATTAAATATCCATTATTAAATGATGGATGTATCTACGAAGCCATAACAAAAAGAATTAGAAAATACATGTAACGGAATAAAAGTGAAAAGATAATTTACTGGAATTTTTGCATGCAGCTGAAGCTCCTCAGTGCAACTAAATACATTTGTATTTTAAATTGAAGCAGAGTTTCAGAGTTTTGCCCTGGCCTGTGTCTCTCAGTCCGCGTCAAACTGCCCTTCCATCTAGACGCTCCTCACCAGCCTCCCTGCAGGTTTTTTTTTTTTTTTTAATCATACATCCAGTTATCTCACATTTGTGCTTTCTCATCATTCTGTTTTCTCATAAAAACCTCCTCACCCTTGTTTTCTTAATTAATGACTGTTGTTCTTCTAGACTCAACTCTGGTGACAGTTCCTCTGGGGAGCCTCCCTTGGTTTTTCCATTCCCCCAGGCTTGAGTGATGATCCCATAGCATCCTGTACTGTGGTTGCTAATGTTTACTGATCTGTATCCCCTGGGAGGCAGCAGGGACTCCGGCCCTTAGCTTTGTATCTACAGTGGCCAGCATGTGTAAATGCTCATTTTGTGTTGCCTGAATGCATGTACAAATAGCTGTTTTGTTTTGGACCTTAAGCTATGTTTTATCTTTGTTTCGGGGCGAGGAGTGTGCGGGTATAAGCTTTTGGGGTTATGCAGTATGTTATAAAATAAATTAGTGTAAGTTTGGTGTGTAGTGAGTAGTTTACAGAAATATAGAATTAGCACCTGCAGAAAACTCTGCCCCATTTAACATTAACACATAGAGAGAGTTAAACTTTGTTTGATAAAATTTTTATCTTTAATCTGAGGATGCGTAGATAGGCTGTGATTATCCACAGCAGCAGCAGCTACAGTAAACAGACTATCCCAATTTCAGTAGCTTATCTCAACCAAGAGCTGTGTTTTTTTTGCCCTGTAAAGTCAATGGTGCAGTCCTGGGTCCAGCAGTTCAGGAATTATGCTCCCTTTTCCTCCCACATGTGGCTTCTGAGGTACCTAAAGTTTTGGCAGAGAGAGTCTGGGAAAGAGCATTGCCTTCTGGTCATCACTGTTCAGAATTTTTACCACTGTTTATGCTCAGGGTCCCTGGGCTAGAGTTGGTTACATGGCACAACTTAATTGCAAGAGAGGCTAGAAAACGTAGTCTTTTGGAGCACTTTGAGAAGAGGTGCACACGGTGCACGAAAGTTGTCCAACTCAATCTGTTTTGCTTCATGTTCCTGTTTATGGGAGTGGGCAAGAAGGAACAAAGAGAAGAGTAGGAAGTAGATGCCTGTGGGTTAATTCAAGTGTAAGACAAGTAATTGCACAGTTGTTTATTGAGCCCCTTGTTAAATCTCGTGTGTATTAATCCCCAAAGAAGAGTGTCTCAGTAGAGCCTCATCTTTCTGGCTTGTGATCTGTCTGAGAATCTGATAAGAGTTGTAAAAGTGCACACCAGCACTTAACTCTGAAATCTAGGGGCTCATGAAACCTTCACAGCCCACCAGTCATTGTCCTGTCAGTGTTGAGAATGCCCAGACAGCACTCCTGGATGGGTGAAGTATTGGAGAAGATTAGAAATCAGCACAAACGTAATTTTTTTCTGTCTTAGGTAAACACTAGGAACCTTTTAAAATTAAAACTCGATCCCCTCAGATTGAACGGAGGAGGTAAATTAGTTGCAACTTGGATATAGAGTCATCCAAGGAGAGAGATGTGATAATAGACAAAATTGTTTATAAAAGCATACTTGAGAGTCAGGCAGCTGATGGGGACTGCAGATTTCTTTTATCCATGGTCTCTCTTGCCTGTTCATCCTATATGAGGCTTTAATGAAAAATGGATTAAAATTTTCAGGGTTTTATGACTGCATTACAGACAAGTCAGTGCTTTGCTATTAAAAGATATACTTGAGTTTAAGGATCGTACAGATTAATGAAAACACTGAAAGAGATTGCCATAGCTGAAATCTCTACTCATAGTCCCTTTGTTCTTTAAAGTTAAAAAGCAAATCTGTTAAATTGGAGGTTTATATTTTCAATTCCTTCACTGTAAGTTTTATGTTTTTTACCATATGAAAAGTAAATGCCCCCAAATTCTTTATGGATAAAGTGAAGCAGGGAGTGTGTGTACTGAGTAAGTTAGCATCAAGTTGATACGTATTTAATCTGAAGTCCCGGCAGAAGATTTCAGTCAGTAAACTACCAGACTCAGGGAAGAGACCTGCTGCTCTGAGTGAGTGCTGTCTCTTCAGTCGGGTCCGATTCTTCATGATCCTGTGGTCTGCAGCCTGCCAGGTCCTCTGGCCATGGGATTTTCCAGGCAAGAATACTGGGATGGGGGTGGTTGCCATTTATTCCTCCAGGGGATCTTTCTGACCCAGGGATCGAACCAGCATCTCTTGCATTTTGCATTGCAGGCAGATTCTTTGTCGCTGAGCCACTGGGAAGCCTTGTATTTAATTAGGGTTTTAGAATGATTTCTTTTCAAAAAGTGATGCTTGTTTATGCCCATTTTTTCAGAGGAAAATACTGAGGTTCAAAATGTTTAGGTTTTCTCCAAGTTTGCTTCTATAGAATTTTTTTTTTACCTGTCATTTTAGCAGTCTTCTCAGTAGATTTTATTTATTCCATCAAAAGTCTGTTCCCTTTGCTAGACTTAAGACAAACCGAGAGGCATGAATTCTGTATCACATATCATTGTTCCTCCAGAGCCTTGCACTTACCTGGGCACTCAGTACATGTTTATGGAGTGAAGGAATGAGCAAATGACTAAATGAAAGTATTACAAATAAACAAAAAGAATGACACCCCATCCCAGCCCGAGGGTCTGAGAGGCAAAATAGCATTGTAAAGACTTTCCTTGGTTCAAGTACTAGGTCGACCTGGTGCTACATCAGGGAACTTGGCAATAACATTATCTATCTTACAGTGTGGGTGTGAGGATTAAATGAGTTTATATATACAAATACCAGGAGCAAAGCCTATGTCCAGTTTAATGTTGCTTTTTTAAATTTAAGGCCCAAGGATTATGTTCTGCTGCTGCTAAGTCGCGTCAGTTGTGTTCGATTCTGTGCAGTCCCACAGACAGCAGCCCACCAGGCTCCTCTGTCCTTGGGATTCTCCAGGCAAGAACCTGGAGTGGGTTGCCATTTCCTTCTCCAAGGCATGAAAGTGAAAAGTGAAAGTGAAGTCGCTCAGTCGTGTCCGACTCTTCGAGACACCATGGACTGTAGCCCACCAGGCTCCTCCATCCATGGGATTTTCCAGGCAAGAGTACTGTGGGGGTTGCCATTGCCTTCTCCCAGGATTATGTGAGTAGGACATAAATATTTAAATTTTTGACTAAAATCAGACAGAGACAGTGAATACAATTTGACACGTACTGAATAAAAGGAGGCAAAATATTTTAAACTTTGACTTATTACTGTATATTTGATAGTTCTGGAAATTGAGACTAATTTCAGATTTTAGTTTTAGCATAAAATATTTGTGTAACTTATTTAAGATAAGGTGCGGTTTAAAAACAAGTTTTGTGAGATTATACAGTTAAATTTCTCTTGCAGATTTAATTTTCTTTCACTGTCAAGTGAACATTCAGTTAGAAAGATGCGGTCATTAACTAGTGAGCAGATGAGTAACTGCTAGGCTAACTAAGTTATTAGATATAGGCCAGAATTTACTGAATATAAATATTTACCTATTGTTTTATGAAAGAATGTGTATTTCAAAGCCAATTTAAGATGAAAATTATTCACTAACTGTGACTTTATTTCCCAGAGTTATTTAGTCTGCTTCCAGGCAATTTCGTTATTCTGATTTATTGTGACTTTATTTCCAAGAGTTATTTAGTCTGCTTCCAGGCAATTTCGTTATTCTGATTTGTTGTCAGTCACTAAGTTCTGTCCAACTCTTTGTGACCCCATGGACTACCCCCTCCTCTGTCCTCCACTATCTCCTGGAATTTGCTCAAATTCATATCCGTTGTATCAGTGATGCTGTCTAACCATCTCATCCTCTGCTGCCCACTTCTCCTTTTGCCTTCAGTTATTCTGATAGATTTAATCAGAAGCAGCACCAGATACCGTGTATTCTTGCCATGTGTTGGTCTGAGTCACCCCCAAATATGGGGCGCGGCTGCGGAGCTTGTCCCTTTACCATAGTGCCTGTGCCCCTGTGAATTAGCAAACAGCAGGAACAGAAGTGGCCATCCTGGCCTCGCAGCTCCGAAGCCCAAAAGAGCCTGCTTTTTTTTAAAGAATATATTTAAAATGGCTTCTGGCTCCAATATCATGACACTTTATGTGTCATAAGAAACAACAAGAATTCCAGAATGGTGTGAAATGGAAAGACTGTTTTCAGTTGAATGATATTCCTCGTTATCTAGTACAGCAGAGCCGCCTGGGTTGGTGATAATCACGAGGCAGAGCATCAGTTTTCGTGGTTTTATGAAACCATTTTCTGATTCATGAAAATGAGTGCTAAGAAAGACAACAGTCTCTGTGACTTATGCTTTATTACAGTCAGATGCAATTTTAATAGTCTCAAACTAAACTAAACAGATAATCCCAGCACACTTTTTATATATAAAGACTGTCCAAAGAATTTATTACTCTGTTCTTTTCTGAGATGGATTAGACTTAATGTCCTTCTCAGTTTTTGTGTGTCATCAGCAGCATCCAACTGTTGTGAGATAAGCCTCTGATCTCTTGAAGATAACTTTTCCAGTATCTGCTCCTTAAAAGAAACAGTGGACTCCTAGAATATGCATAGAAGATGTGCTAAGGAAGCTAGTAGTAACCCAGGTTTAAAAGGACACTCGTAAAAGGTGGCATGGTTTCAGATATTACGCAGATACTTCTCCCCCTTTTCTCTGTGTTTCGTAAGCGTTAGAAGTTGAGCTGTTCATGATCTCTCTTCTAAGTGGAAGAGGAGCCATCCGACAGGGCGTGTGTTTTGAAGTGTATGCCCCTAGAAAATTGAAATTAATTATATGGAATAAAATAAGATACTGTTCCCTTCAGAACATTAACTTTGTTGTAGAAATGATTTTCTTTTTAGTTTCTAAAAATTATAAAAATATAATTATTTTTGTTTAGTCCCTAGTGATGTATATACATATGCATGTACATGCTGTATGTGTCTGTGTGTGTGCACATGTGTATGCTCTTACATTTCCCCCAGTATATTTTAATGCAGAGTCATACATTTTTCTTGTGATACTACCATGCTTATAACCTTAAATGTAGTGAGTCCTTTGGCAGGGAGATAGCTGAAGAATGAGAAGAGACAGACCTGGTTCTGTCTCCAAATTCACCATGTACTTATTGATGTGGCTTTGAGGCTTCTCTTTAACATATTTCCTAAATGAGGCTCGTGCAGTCCTGAACTGTGAAGTATGCCTTGTCTGTCTCTGCAAGCTGCTAGGAGAATGTGTTCGTAGAAAGCCCAGTACAGTACTTTGCTCATAGAAGCCCTCGGGAATGGTAGCTGTGATTAGCAGTATTATCTTCTGTCCTTAAAAGTGATGCAAGGGAGGAGGTGGGTCAGTTTTCAAAAGCCCTGATCGTCATCAGGACCTCTGGTGCTCATTAATTCTGTGATACTTGGCCAGACATGTCACATCTCAAAGCCGGTTTCCTTACCTTTACAATAAGGTAGTAGCACCTGCCTTGAGGCTTTCAAACGACTGTTGTGAGGATTACAGGAAATAATAATCGCTATATAAACATAAACAGTGGTAGCTTTTATATATATCTTTGGTGCTAAGTTCCCCTTTCTGAGAAGGGAGCCTTGTAGGAGCAAGGATGTCACCCAGAGAGTGAATGTGGGAGGGATCCTTAAAGACTACTTTGGTTTCAGTAATGTGATAATTAGGGTTCTCAGGGTATGAGCAGTGTGTTTTCTTGCCTGGGTGGGGGTGGCAGGAGTTGGGGGAAGGGAGGTGGGGTGGTGTGGAACAGGAGAAAGGAAGGATATGTGGAAAACAGAGTCAGAGAAACTGAATCTCAAATGGTGCCTTTCCTTCCCCACCTTTTTCTTGCTTCTGTATGAGCAACATTAATCAGGAAAGTCTAAGCTACCATGAGATAATATAGAATGAAGAAAGTGAGATGCAGATTTAAAAATAAGGTTGGTCCGTGGTCAGTATGTCAAGATATGGGTGATGGCAAAGGAACAAGTAGAATTCATAGTGAAATTATGAAATGAGTGAAATTAGAAATGTGGAGGTCTCCAGGGCCCACAGAGCAGAGTACACTTGAGGAGTTAAAATTAAAGATAGAGGGGGTGTGTGTATGTGTTAAGCAAGGAGTATTTATGTAGGCTGTATTGAAGAAAAACAGGATTTGTTACCTTTAGAGTGTTAAATTTCATATGCCATACCAATGAGGATAGTTTTTGGCATCCCATGACCAGTCAACATGTGTATAAAGAATTATTGAACTTAAAAACCAATGATGATTCAGGGAGCTTTAAAGTCATATACAGGTTTATTCATGATGTATGTATAAATGTATCACTATCTGATAACGTTTTATTAAAACATTTATTCGAATTTAAACAGAGGTATTGATGAAGATAGTAAGTGTAGTATTCAATCACAGGCTTCTTGAAAATTCTATAAGCCCATTTTATTTAAAAAAAAAAGAAAAAGACATGATTAAAGAGAAAAGTAGAGTTGAAAAATACCTTTGGGATTTAAGTGACTTGGCAGAATAAAGGATAGAAAAGACAGCAAAAGCTATTTGAAAAAATACATATCTCATTCACTTTTAAATAGTCAAGTTCAGTTAGTTTTCTTCTTAAATGGATGTCTTTCCTTTGCTTTCAGGAATGAAGAGAATTAATTGAGTTATCTAAGTGATGGCATTCTCTTTTTGTTCTTTTTCTTTCATTTTTGCTTTTATCCATTGTGATAAAACGTACTTTGCTTCTTTTATGTTTATGGATTGCATTAAAAAGCACTGGTTAGCTGTCTTTTCTGTAAAATGAATTGAGTGATCCATATTGGTTAATCTCTGAATTATAAAAGGTATCTCCTGCAGATATAAACTTCAGGCATAATTTATGGAAAGATATCAGTTGCTTAAGTGTTGTTAAATCACTAAGTCCTGTCAAACACTTTTACAACCCCATGGACTGTAGTCTGCCAGGCTCCCCTGTCCATGGGATTTCCCAGGCAAGAATACTGGAGTGGGTTGCCAGGGGATCTTACCCACCCAGGGATTGAACCTGCATCTCCTGTATTGGCAGGTGGATTTTTACCACTGAGCCACCTGGGAAGCGTATATTAACAAATGTTATTTTTTAATTTCCCTTGAAGGGAAAACGTGTTGACTCTCTCCAGAAATTACATTTAATACTTATAAACAAAGACTAATTATTCCCCTGGTGATTAAAACTTTATCTCCCCAGAATAACACAATTTAAATGTATCCACATGTTCTATCATTTGACTTCAGCTACATGCTGGTTCGATTAGTGAAGAATCCACCTATAATGCAGGAGAGGCAGGAGACTGGGTTTAATCCCTAGGTTGGAAAGATTCCCTGGAGGAGGACATGGCAACCGACTCTAGTATTCTTGCCTGGAGAATCCCACGGACAGAGGAGCCTGGCAGGCTACAGTCCATAGGGTTGCTTAGAGTCAGACACAACTGAAGCAACTGAACATACTCTCACATACATAAACAAGAAATGGTTGTTGCTTCCTTCTTAGTTAACATTAGCGGGGAACCATATATATTTTTACCTTATCACTTGTGGAGGACAGATGACATTAAAAGTTTCAAATCATTTGTTTTATGAGATCAATCCAAGCTGATTTGCTTGCTAGCAGATTGCTGAACTGAATTATTCTCCATGTCTCATGTACTTTTTATTTAAAATAGTGTTCAGTTAATTTTTTTCAATTATTACTTACCATGAGATGCTTAATTGGATTCTGACTGTCTAGATGGGATAGATGAATCCAGTGGTATCCTGATAAATGTTTAATATAACTTGCTTCCTCAAAGGGAAAGAAAAAACAAACCACCTTGATTTTGTCACGTTTACTGGTTTCTGTGGTTGAAATACTCATACCATGACTGATTTCAAATTACCAATGTAAGGTCACTGAATATAGATTTGGGAAGAGATGTACATAATCAGCTAAAGCTTGCCAGTGCAAGCAGGGGCCAGCTTACCCCTGGAAGGTGTAGTTGCACAAAACTAAAATTTCCATTCTACAACTTGAGGGAGGTATGAAGTGAAAGATAAAGGGTGGCTCTAGACATCTCTGGGGCCTCCCGGTGACTCAGTGGTAAAGAATCTGCCTACAGTGCAGGAGACATGGGTTCGATCCTTGGGTCAGGAATATCCCCTGGAGGAGGGCACGGCAACCCACTCTAGTATTGCCTCGAGAATCCTATGGACAGAGAAGCCTGATGGGCTACAGGCCGTAGGATCACAAAGAGTCAGACACGACTGAAGTGGCTGAGCATACATGCATCCTTGCTAGACATCTCTGTTTGTATTAGTGAATGTGATGCTACCTGTAAGCTTAGCTCTGTGCTCCAGCCTCTTTCTTTTACTCAGATAACAAGTTCCTCAGTAATTCACAGTGAATTAAAAAAGGTAGAAGAGCGTTTGGACATTAAGTATATCATGCCTGTACAGTACCTACCTTTGCTTCATTTGTAGTCAGATCAGACTCATGCTATAAAACTCAGAGCAGAATAAAACTCAGAGCATGTTCCCAAGAGAGAGTTGGAAAATTATCATCTTATTGCCTCTTGAAAACATTGGCCTTTCCTCTCTTTGTTCAGCTTCTCCCAAGATACCTGCTTGTCAAATTTTCAGTTGATTCTTTTGGCTTTGTCATGGCAACCAAGTACCTTGGCCGGGGCCCTAATGATTTCCAAATGTTTTATTATCTCTAGTTTCTGATATGCTTATTCTGTCACTTTTTTTTAGTATCTTTGCCCTAATGCTCCTCAAATAGGTCCTTGGCCTGTGCCTATAATCAGATTAGTATTCCTTGTCTTCCCTACCCCAGTGTATCTTCCATATTTACTGGAAGTCATTGCAGTTCCAACATTATACCATAGCGTGACAAACCACAACAAAAGTCCTGTACACATATCACAGACCCTGGTGATTATAATTAGGGATAGCTGAAAATCATACACCATCCAGTAATTATGTGTGGTAATATCGATACAAACTTTAACTTTTGAAAATTGATAGGATCCAACATAATCCTTCCCTGCTTATTTACTCATCCTGGCCTATCCTTTCCTTATCCCTCTCTGCCCTTCAAGATTCATCTCAGGAACCACCCTTTCTGTGAAGCCTTCTCTAATCTCCTCTGCTCCCAGACATAACTTGGGCATCCTCTCATGTTCATTTCTTTGGGGCTCCCATAGTACTGTTTTGACCCTTCTGTGAGTACTCCTGAATGTATTATAATTGCTGGTATTTTCCTCCCAAAATTTTATTCTGAAAAATTTGCAAACCAAGCAGAATTGCCGTGCACGAGTGTCCTGCTGCTGCTGCTGCTAGGTTGCTTCAGTCGTGTCTGACTCTGTGCGACCCCGTAGACAGCAGCCCACCAGGCTCCTCTGTCCCTGGGATTTTCCAGGCAAGAACACTGGAGTGGGATGCATTTCTTTCTCCAGTGCATGCATGCATGCTAAGTCTCTTCAGTCGTGTCCAACTCTGTGCGACTCTATGGACAGCCTCCCACCATGCTCCTCTCGTTCACAAGTCTCTAGGCAAGAATACTGGAGTGGTTTGCCATTTCCTTCTCTAACCAGTGTTATAAATAGCCGTATACCATTCAAATAGATTTCCCAAGTTGGTTTATGTATTCATACACATTTTCCCCTGAATCCAGAAGGAAGTAAATTGCACATATCCACTTCTTTTGTTAGTCAACCCTTACTGAAATCCTCCTGTCCTTGGATTAATTTTGCTCAATAATTTTTAGAGATTTATTTCTCGAATTGTTCATTCATCTAGTATTTATGAAATAGCTACTAGGTTGCAGATGCTGCAGGCAAACTTTAAAGATTTCAATGAGGAGATGATTTGACTATAGAAGATATCTAATTGAGGATGGCTAGGTTATAAGGAGAGCATAAAATATTACCATTATCAGTGGAGAAAGGAACCCATTACCCAGGTCTGTGAATTTGCCATCATTTATCCATCACTGAACCAGTCACTGATATTTATTGTCTGTTCTATACCAGGCACTGCCAAGGGCTCTAAGTATTCAGAGGAGGCTTCTTACCTTTAAAGAATCCAGTCTCACATGGCAGACAGAGAAGATCGTCTGATGCAGTGGATTATGCTCACTGATGGAGGTCCACAGAATACTTTGGAAACAGAGGAGAAAGGGGCACGTCAGCTTCCTGAATGGTTCTAGCAATGCTAGAGCAGTCAGCTGAAGGATAAGGATAAGGAATCAATGAGGCAGATACAAAGCACGTTTGTGACTAAAATATCAGTATATTTCGTGTCAAAGAAGCACGAAAAAATATGGGATGTTCCAGGAACTGCCATCAGTTTGGTGTAATTGCTGTGGCAGTTTCCAAAGGGCAGTTATGAGAAAAGGGGAGGCACAGGGCTGGAGGCTAAAACTCAGGTTATGAAAGACTTTGTGAGTTCAACCAAAGAGCTGGATCTTTACTTAAAAAGGTTGAGGCAGCTAGTGAATAACTCAGGTGGGACAGTGATGGTTACCAGATTTGTGTTTTAGTAAACTTGTCCTGAAAACAATTATGAAGAGGACCGATCTTAACTGTTTTTAATTTGGGGAGCATACTATTTTAAATATTGCTGTAATAGGAGGTAACTCAAAGAGTAAAAGTGACTAAATGGCAGGATATATAATTATTGTGTATTTAAGAAATTAACTGAATAATGGATACCTCAACCAGTGTCTCTTTAACCCAAGAGCCAATTTTATTTTCTTTCATACATTTTCTTCTAAGATAACAGGCATCTAAAAAAATGCTTTTAAAATGTATTGCTTACAGCAAAGTGTTAGTAGTCTCTGCAGTTAATTTTGCTGCGTAACAGAGAGAGGGAGAGAGAGAGAGAAGGAAGGCATCACTATAATTAGACACCTGGGTTTGCGGGGACTGGATGTCATTTAAAGCATTTTATTCCTTGCTGCAAAACCCTTTTGGTTGAGTAAATGAGTAGGAATTAATCAATGAAAACATGACGGTAATTCTGGAGATTTTATAATTGATGTAATGTTTTTGTTTATTGGGCCAGTTCCCCTGATTGACTTGCAGATTGCAGCAGCTCTGACAAGGCACCCGTCACTCGCATTTCAGGTCTCTGCACCCTGCACTGCAGATCTACAGCCAGATCGATGGGCCCCCAAGATCATGTCTGAGATTGCATCAATAGGGATCACTCGTGCAGCTGTTTCAAATCTCTGACATAGATTCAAGAAACATAACCTAGCTGTATTCGTTTAAACATCGCATTTGTTTTAAACTCCTGCAGCCAGATAGCAGAGTTCTTTCTTTAAGGGTAATGCTGCAAAACAGTATATCAACTTGAGCTTTGAAGGGCATGTTGTTAAGACTTGAGTTCTGAAGGGAATCTTGTTAAATTGACTTTCAGGCAAACCAGAGTTTCTCTCCTCTGCGCTATCATCAGTGTGGATGTGATGAGTATTTGTAGTGGGGTCTGCCCCGTGTATTGTGGGATGCTTAGCAGCATTCTTGGACTGCACTCTCTAGATGTGAATAGCAGTTCCCCCCAAAACCAAACAGTTCTGACAACCAAACTTGTCTTCATATATTGTCAAATGTCCCCTGGTGGGCAAAATTGGCCCTGCTTCAGAACCACAGAGTAGACACTTAAGGATTAAAAAAAAAAAAAAAAGTAATTCAGTGAACCTTCTCATGGTCTAATTGCATTTATTCATTTCTCGAATATAGATTGCTATACTTATATATAGATACAGATATGTAAATATTATATTTTGATGTTTTGCTGAGTGCTCATTTAGAGAGCATTTCAGAGGATGAGCAAATCTGAAATATCTGTAGAATTGTCTAAATATGTGTGGTTTCCATATTTTAAAATTAATATAGAGAGAAATCAACCAACCACAGATATGGGTATCAAATTTATAAATTCGATAATAGGTTCTGTATTTTTACATAATAATAGCGGGATTAGGATTAAATCTGTAAGAATATAACCAGAAAAGATAGTTCTTTTTAATCATGGTTTATAATATTGGAGTTATATGTTTTGGGGTTTCATTTTTATATACAAATTTAGTAACTCTTCAATTTGAAATATATTATTACTAGTATTTGGAAGTAGCATTGAGAGACGTAAATTTAAGTTGCTATGGAAAAAACACAAACCTAATACACTGAAAGCCTAATCTTCATTTAAATGTTAACAACTCAATGTTAAGTTTATAGATTGAGCCATAGGATAACAGGGTAAAGGCTGTTGAGGGAAGGATTTAGTAGGGAGGCGCTATTATCAATAAATTGAATAGAGGTATTAAATTCTTCTAGCTGCATTTATAGAAGACCCAATAAGTTTCAAAGGAAAGGAGGATGAAGAAGTAAATGTAGGAATAAGCCCAATGAAATTAATTTCTATCTTAGCCCAGTATTAAAATGATATTAAAGTATTTATAGAAGTTTTAAAAATAATTTTTTACTGAGTGCTGACTATATATCAGGCTTTTTGGTACCAAGCTAGGTGCCTGCACTTATATGATTCTGTTCATTCTGTAAAACAGCTCACTGAGGCAAGTATTGATAGTCCCATTTTAGAGATGAGAAAACTAAGAATTATTAAGTATATATCATATAGTTGGTTAATATCAGATCCAAAGATTGAGCCTAAATGCTACAACCCTGCTGCTGCCATTTTTTACTGAACGTGTTCAACGAGCAGCTAAAATGTGCTGGATACTTAACACTGAAGAAAACGTTATGTCGGATCCTGTCCTTTTATAGGTAATAGTCTTGATCAAATCGCCGTTATATTTCATTCTTTCTCATGCTTTTTCTGAATCATAATCAAGAATGAGATTCATCCATCACACAGCTGATGGCCCCAGGGAACATAACCTTTGCTGAGGCAGTAAATACATTCCATCAAAACTTTTTCTATGACAAGAATATCTTGTCAGGTGAATATTTTGTTCCCACTGTATATTATAAATTAAAGATGCTGTTATTCTTCATGTCCTAGAAGAGTTCCTTCTTTTTCAAATTTGATCTCTTAAGTTGTATAATTGATAGGGACTATAACATCTTTGTATAGCTGTGCCTGCATCTTTTATATTTAAAATTCCTTCTAACAAGAGACATCTGTGTACAAGGTAGCTATAGTGTGACTTACAATAACTTTGTGTTTTTGTTATCTCAGTAAGAGATCACTTGCAAGGAAACAATGTACCTTTTGTGATTTCTAGTGAAACACTGCAGGCTTTTTACATGTCTACCATATGTACTGGAGAAGGCAGTGGCACTCCACTCTAGTACTTTTGCCTCTTCCTCCCATGGGCGGAGGAGCCTGGTAGTCTGTAGTCCATGGGGTCACGAAGAGTCGGACACAACTGAGCGACTTCACTTTCTCTTTTCACTTTCATGCATTGGAGAAGGAAATGGCAACCCACTCCAGTGTTCTTGCCTGGAGGATCCCAGTAGCATATGTACAGCATGGCAGAGGTCAGGAAGGATAAACTCATTACATGCTTGCTGCCACTCGCCACTCCAGAAACTGGCTTCCACTCAGAACCGATGTGGAAGTTGAAATCTATCTGACATCCCAGATGATATATTAACCAGGTATGTCCACTAAACTGTAAAACAGAAGCTTTAACTGCATTACATATTTATGGCCCAAATGACTCATTAGTGAACAGACTTCGATGTAAAAATCTTAACTATCTTTAAAACATTTTATTCGGAACATATTTATAGCTATTTTCCAAACCCAGTCCTGGCAATGTGATTTTGTTTCTTACAAAATATTTTTAAATTTGTTACTTCTAGTTTTGATAAAAGCTTTCCAACTTGACAGCGGGGGGTGAGGCGGAGTCCAACAAGGTGAGAGAGATTGCCAAAGAACACAAAGTAGATCTGTCATTATAGTGATTAAAAGGAATCCAGTTCATTAGTTTGTATCATGTCCTGCCTTTCTCTTGGCATAACCACTTTTGAAGTTGTAAGTGAAGATCCAGGACAGACCATGTTTGGACCTTGCCTCCAAGTATGCTAGCAGTTCCATGGAAGTGGACTGCTCTGTCTGAATGCTGAACTATCTTTCATCACCCTTGAGTTCAGCCTTTTGTAACCCGTGTTTCTTCTGGGAAACTCCTTAGATGATGTCACTAAATCTGTACCACCGAATGTAGGATGATTGTGGCTTATTAAGAAAGCATTTAACTATGCTAGAGATTTGAAGTTACATGCATGTCGTTTCTTTAGTTGTTGTTTAGTTGCTAAGTCGTGTCTGACTCTTTTGCAACCCTGTGGCCTATAGCCCACCAGGCTCCTATGTCCATGGGATTTCCCAGGCAAGAATACTGGAGCAAGTTGCCGTTTCCTTCTCTCCAGGATATTTTTCTGACCTGGGGATCCAACCTGTGTTACCTGCATTGGCAGGGGGAATTCTCTACCACTAAGCACCTGGGAAGCCCAAGTCTGTGGTAGCTGTTCTAAAAAGTACTTTCCTACTCCAGTGGATCTTCCCTACCCAGGGATCATACCCACATCTCCTGCATTGCAGGCAGATTCTTACCGCTGACCACCTTGGGTGGGAAGATAATAACACCTATAAAATGTGTATTATGATAAATTTTCCAAAGTAATCCAAAAACTGTGCTGTTCAGCAGTTTGTAAATTTTGAAAGTAAAATGGGTATGTAGCCCACACAATTATCTGATAAATCTTACAGTTTTGTGGTTCTTTTCATGACTTGGTTAACTAGTGAAAAATTACTGGATGACCTAACTTTTCAAGTCTTAACAAACAAAGATGAAATGGTTGAAGGTTTACTGTTCTCTCATTGCTTCATGATGAGGCAAAATGATTCATGCATTAATGCTGCCATCTTTCATTCTCCCTTTCATTTTCAACTTTTTTGACTTTAAATTAGATGAATGTAATTGAGCCTTTAATTCATTTTATCTTCCCTAACTAATGTAAAGATTGCTAGAAGATATTTTGTGTGTGTATGTTAGTTGCTTAGTCGTGTCTGACCCGTGACCCCCATAGACTATAGCCCACCAGGTTCCTCTGTCCATGGAATTCTGTAGGCAAGAACACTGGAATGGGTTGCCATTTCCTTCTCCAAAGATGTATTATTAGAGATTAAGTTGATGTTGTTAAGCAGTTTTTTTTTTTTTTCAAAAAATAGAAATAGAATTTGAAAATAGAGTTGAGAAAACTTCACTTAATTTTACTTTTCCTTAAGAACATTTTGTGAACAAATAATATAGCCTTGAGGTTGATATAACAGAGATACATCATTATAATGATACAATTTTGTGAAACATTTTTTAAAAGGCTGAAAATGCACTTGTTTGTTTGTTTGTTTTTCCTGGAAATTTCAAGATAGTTTCAAGGGACTTCTGAAATATTCTGTTAGCTTAAAAGAAGAAGAGATTATATATGATTTTTGTGTAGGTGTATATATGGGGAGTCATTGGAGGAGGCGGGAAGGACGTAAAATTTTGGACTCAAAGATATATAAGAATCTTTCAAAAGCATAAACAAAGCATCTTGTATCAGTGCAAACATTTATTTAAAGAATGCTGAATTTGCTACCACTCAGGAGGGAGGTAAGATCGACATTGTATGAACAAACCGCTGTTTCTCTATCTACAATATTAAGCAGTTGACAAAGCTATTTCTAAATTCTATTCCAGCTGTGATTCCACAATTATTTATTAACTGAAAAGTTTTAAAAAGGAAGGAGAAAAAGAAAAGTATTTTAGTGTTCACCAAGGAGCATAAAAGCTGTTAACTAGGCTTATAATTCTAGCCAGAGGGTTTGTTGCTATTTGAATACTGAGTTAACAACTTTCCAACCTTGAATTTAATTACCATCAGAAGCATCTTATTCTGGTCTTAAAAGACCAATGTATCTCTGATTTCAAGACATAATTTTTAGAGAAAGTACACAGCTTTTATCACATGTACTTTGTACCAGTTGATTTTTATAGCACTTAATTTTATTCTACTTCAATCCATTTTTCTTATTTTACTGTGTGAGTCATCTTGCTGAGCTCTGCCGAGTATAATGTAATATCCTCAGCACCTAATAAGCTGGCAGATACCTTTCCATTTGAATGTAGATGCTATGGAAAATCTTAACTGAATTTGGCTATAATGCTTCACTTACTTTTAAGTGGCCCATTTGGAGGATTAATGAAGGTCTCTTTCAGTTTATTATTATATTGTAGAAATGTAGCAATCTGATGCTTTGGGAGGATAGAATATGACAGGTGCAAGACAAATTTAAATACATAGGCATAATGAAGAAATAAATATTATAGCCAATTAGGAAGGTGAGCAAGCCTTCAAATGTCAGTCATCCCTTGTTGTTTTAGCATTCCTTATGAAAATAAGGGACATCAAAATAATTGCCTACAAATGTCAGTTATTTTGGATGATGAATTAAGACATTTTCTTTATAGATAATGTCATTTGTCCTTAATGATCAAGTAATAGTTTGCAGAATATTAGACGTTAATAGTTTGAGGTAGCAAAGATAGACTTAAGTCATACTAAAGTACTTTGGTTATTTAGGAAAAGAAGTGATTTGATGTAAAAGTACATAAGTATCTGTTTATAACTAAGCTCTTTTAAATGAAGATTTTCAAATACAGAAGTGGAGAGCATAATATTCGGTAATCTAGTGTCAGCAGTTTTCAGTATTTGTTAATCTTGTTGCTTCTGTTCTCCCACTTGGGGGAATGGTGGGGAGTGGTCTTGAATATTTTAAAGCAAATCCTAAATGGCATATCATTTCTTGTGTAAATGCCTTATTATGCATCATTTACATATAAAGACTTTTTAAAGATGAGGATCACTTTAATCTCTTCTTCTAAGGAAACATTTAAGTTTAAAGTTGTTAAAGACAACTGTGAATTACAATAGTCCAGCTATAGAACGAACGCTTAGAAAATCAGCTTTTATTTTAAATTTACTACGCACAGTGATTTATTATTCAAAAATTATCCAATATTTTAAAATCAATGAAAGACAATGTTTAGTTTTAGATTTTTTTTTTTTCTGGTGAGAAGAGGGAATAGAATAGAATATCTTTGGGATAGAAACCTACCACTTTCATTTTTTATGGCCAATGAACACATGCGGTGATCTGATAGAAACAAAATACTCTGGAAGACATCTGTACCACTTTCTGTGATCGTGTCAGTCACCAGCGTCTCCCGGCAGCACTGCAAGTGAGTACTTCCCGGCTCTATTATAAATCATTAAGTAGCCACACTACGGTGGCTCTGACCCATAGAGCTGACAGATTTGCCTTGGCATTTCCCTTACGTGGCATGACCGTTCAAACCAGGGTGTCAAATTGGAGTCAAAGGAAGGCGGCTGAAAATAGGCAGGGTGTGACTGCCAGGAAAGTGAAGTTGATGTATTACTGGTGGAATAATCTACATAAAATTCACCAAACAAGAATGAAGTATTCAGTGTTTATCTGAACATGGAAAAATAATTGGAAAAATAGAGGAGCGCTTCAAGGATGTTGGAACTGTTAGCGAATCAGGTCATCATCACCCCATCATCTACTGCCCACCTCCCACAGATCCTTTGCATTGTATTAGGTCAGAGGAGGGCTTGTGAAGTGAGAGTAATTATATTTCCCGTGGACAAAGTAGAATTGGCTTCATCATATTATCTCTTGGAACATGTCTATTATTCTTGTATCTTGTTTATATGACAAAGAAGATATCTTTTAGATATGTACATTATAACGAGTTGAGGTTATTAGCTCCTTTTGAGAATAGTTGTGTTCTGCAGTGAATAAATAATGAGTTTCCCCCAAAGGAATTTTTTTTTTCCCCTCAAGTAAAGCTTCAATGCTGAAAGGCTTCTCTTGGCAATCTGTTTATAGCTCTTCTCACAATGAAGTGTAGAGAATTGAAGATTAATTCCATTGAAATCATAAATGCACTGCAGTCTGTAGATTATCAGTTAGTCAAGATAAACACCACTGATTACTCCTGAATTATGCATATAAATATTTACAACATCCTGGGTAATGAATTCATAAAAATAAATAATAATTATAATAATAGAGACCTAGTACTCAAATTTCCATATATTTCTCAAATCCTAAAAGGAATATTTTTCAGTGAATTAATACTATGGTATAATTTAACAGGGATGAGAAATATTTGCATTGCAGCATTAGCCACATTTATTTCTTTTTAGGTTTGAGAACATTTAAATTTAGATATCAACCATTTGTTTTCTAGAGAAATTTCCACATGTTTTTATATCCTTGTTACAGGGCCCTTCAACATATTCATAGAGTAATAGTTTGAAGTATACAGAATTACATTTTACAAATAATTTCTCAATTTCAGAAAAAAATTTAAGTTAATGATGAAAATATTTACAATTAAAGATATATGTCCCCCTCCTCCCGCCCCAATTAGGGTTGTAGCCTGTTAAACTGTTCAGATAAATAGAAATATTTGACTCAGATGCCTAAGAAAATATTCTCACATATTGTCTTGAAGGAATATAAATTGAGCTGCACTTTATCTCTCCTGTTGCAATCTTTCATTTAATACAGTTCTAACTTTTCAGCTGGAATTTCTTAGAGATTCTGAGAAAATGCCATTGTTATTTGTGGTTCACACCTGAAATATGAAGCTGTTTCCGAAGGAGAATGAGATGTTTATGGTAGATAAGACTTGCTGACTAATAGTTGTTGGAAACTTTCCATTTGTCAAATTGTTATGTAGATGATCATATTTAGATCTAGCTGAGAGAAGAGCCAAAACCTGAGGAATCTAAAATAACACTTTGTTGGCAAATGGTGTGTTTTTAGGAATAAGAGCTGGTTGTGAAGAATACAGAAACATCGTATGATTTGTTCCAGTTTCGATTAGCAGTTGATCCAAGGGGTGCAGCCCTGTATGTCTTCATGGAGAATTCTGATTCTGCCACTTCACCTTGGGGTCTCAATGGTCAATGCCAGTCCATCTTCTCCTGGACATATTTCCCTTTCCTTCATGTCCTTTTCCCCTTATCCTCTCATTCCCTATCTTTCCCCATATTCAAAACGTGATTTGGGGTAGGGGTTGTGGTGAGTGATTCACGTGCCAATTCCTGCTGCTTTAACACAAAACCCAAAAGCCATGGCAGTGAGAAAAATACAGCAGTAGCAGTGAGGTTCCAAGATTTGCATTGTGAGTAAGAAGCTATTAATAACAGTTATATTTGTTCTTTTCGTCAAAGGTGTCTTCCTTTTTGATGACATTTTGCTATTTTTAACAGGATTAAGCTTAGATATGATGCTTTTGAACATCAGATTGGCTAGTGTTTGTTCTTATATGGGCCTTTGAATCTTGATCGATTTAAAAGTACCTGCTCCTCTCCTGTTCGATAATGGCAAAAGACTGTCTGCAGAGACTTGACCTTGGAGCTGGTGTAGGAGACACACTGTAGTTGGTAGAGTGGTTAGAAAGCCTAAGTTATGGTCAGACCCTGGCACCTTCATTTCTCAGCCACATGACTGTTAGCTAATTACTTAACCTGTTTGTGTTTCAGTTTCTTCATCTTTTATTTGGAGATGTTTAATGGTGCCTCCTGAATAGGATTGTAAGGGCTTAAAAGAGCAAATACATGAGAAGCACTTAGAATAGTGCTTAGCATTACATTATAGGATAACAAATGTTAGTTGTCATTGTGTGTCCAAAGTCAAATTATTGATGGAAAGAAAATGTATACTCTGATTATACATCAATATATTTGGAAGTCATATTCATGATTCAGAATTTTGGCAGTTACTTGTTTAGAATTATTTAACATTGAGTAAATTATGTATCTTCTACAGTACCTTTGATTTCAAATCTAAAAATAACATTAGTTAATATTGTTTGATAAAATGTACAGCTATCAAATCCTGGGAACCAAGACAGAGTATTTTAAGAATATTTCTTCTACTCTTGCTATTTAAATCAGATGTAGAAATGCAAGAGTTCCTGTATTTATCAGTTTTGATTGTTCCGTTTTACGATAGCTAAACTCACATGTTACTACTAGGAAGTAGGTATAATATAATACTTATTTTTAATGCTGTTACCGCTCCAAATGTATATAAATATTTAATAGTATATTCCTTCCTGAGTGAAAGTCGCTCAGTCGTGTCCAACTCTTTGTGACCCCATAGACTATACAGTTCATGGAATTCTCCAGGCCAGAATACTGGAGTGGGTAGCCTTTCCCTTCTCCAGGAGATCTTCCCAACCCAAGGATCGAACCCAGGTCTCCCACATTGCAGGTGGATTCTTTACCAGCTGATGTATCAGGGAAGCCCAATTCCTTCCTGATATTTACATAATTAGATAAGTTTTAGCAAAACCATTTTAAAATGTGCCTGTATCATTGCTTGTTCCTGTGAAAGATTTCTTTGAAAAATTTGGAAGCTTCTTATAATTCTAATAATATCAAAAGATCATACCCAATATTTTGTTATATCATTGTTTAACTAGTTTTAAAACTGTGTTGGCAGGTTGAATATCAAGTATATTTTGATTTATAATATCCTACATGTTTAACACGTACTGAGTAACTTAAAATTAGTCTGAAAACAATGGTAATTAAATATAAAGGCTTGTACAGGAGGATGGTCACTGGCATTTCTAATTAACCTTGAGTTTTTCATTGAAGATGGTATCAAATTGATAGAACACTGATGCAGAAAATCCTGTATATGTAGCTCTCTCCTAACTATGAATATGGTTATTTCTGAAAAATTTTATCAAAATATCTCATTTTCACCATTAATAATTAATATTGAATAATTACAGCATGTTCCCTTGCATTGAAATCAGCTGAAGATGCAGAGTGGCTTTTCTTGGATGCTTAAATATTAAAAATCATTTCAACTTTCCTTTCAAACTATTGTTTTGATGGTACTTTATATTTTTGGCAACATGTTGTTTCCTTTCCTGGGATCATTCCAGATTGCTCAGAATTGTCTTCATTAAATTTATTGGAACACAGATTTTTCTAAATGACATTTCAATAATTGCTGCAAATAAGCAGAGAAGAACCAGCAGGTTGTAGTAGGGTTTTTTGTGGGTTTTTTGTTTTTATGATTGTTTGTTTTGAGGTTTTAAAATTTTGTTTTGTTTTGGCTTTTTGTTTCTATTTTTTGGTCCAAGATTCAGATGAGAATGGTTTAATATATCCTGCCTTTTCTCCACCTGAATTGGTGAGGGACCCCATTTCTTTGAGATATATCTAGACTAATGATATAGGATGGTTAGACTAGAAGATGTATAGTTTCTAAAAGTAAAATAACTTGAAACCACAGATAGCTGTTCCCAGCTGGGATAAGTTTGTATTCTAGACCACAGAGGTCTCTTTAAAGATTTCTGAGAATGAAGATTTTTATATTGTTCAGCCGTATATTTCAGATTGTATAACCTTGAGATCCAGAAATTTTCCTTTACCATTCATCACTTACTGTGTTTTCTGTGTTTGAGAAGTCTCCTTTTGTTACAAATCTGAAGTTTAAAAGATGCGTCAGAAAGTATAAAAATAGGAAGTGCCCACAAAATTCACATTAACAGTTGTAGAACATATTGGTCCTTGAATGCCTAAAATACAGTGCCTGAAATGGTGAGAGGAAGAAAGAAAGTGGGATAATTTAAGACTGACACTCTTATTACCTTCCACAAAGCTCAAATCAGACACTTTTCTTGGATCTAAATCCTTAAGGTTTTAGGGTCTAACTGGCACTGAGCCAGATAGAGAAGAAAGAGACGAGAAGGGGGAATGGACAGGAAAGCGAGAACATGGATGAGAGAACATTCAGATTATTTGTTGTGATTACTAGGTATAAGCATCTAAGGAGGTTTTTACAAAAGATTGTATAGCTTTTGCCTTATCATGCTTACCCTGAAAGGCTTGGCTAAGTATATCCTGAGTATTGTAAGCCTGGATAAGTAATATTTCTGATGCCTTAGTACATTAAGCCCTTCATATGGAACCTAATTTCCTGGTGGCTCAAGTGGTAAAGAATCTACGTGCAGTGGAGGCGACCTGGGTTCTATCCCTGGGTTGGGAATATCCCCTAGAGAAGGGAAGGGCTTGGAGAATTCCATGGACAGAGGAGGCTGATGGGCTACAGTCCATGGAGTTGCAAAGAGTCGGATACGATGGAACAGCTAATACAAGGTAATTTAAATTACATTTTCACGTGCTATATTTTATTTTTTTAATTTTATTTATATTTAATCAGTGGGAAATTGCTTTACAAATTTCTGTTGGTTTCTGCTGTACAACAACATGAATCAGTCATACTTATATATTCATCCCTTCCCTCCTGGGCCTCCCTCCCCTGCCCCATCCCACCCTTCTTAGGTCATCACAGAGCACCAGGCTGGGCTCCTTGTGTTATTTAGCAGCTTCCCACTAACTGCCTGTTTCACACATGATAGTGTATATATGTCAATGCCATCTTCTTCATGCGTCTCACCCTCACGTTCCCTGCTGTGCCCACAATCTGTTCTCTATATGTATACATTAGTGTACGAAATTTATTTTTCTCTTTTTGACTTATTTCACTCTTTATAAGAGGCTCTGGGTTCATTCACCTCACTGCAACTGACTCAGATTCATTCCTTTTTATGGCTGCATAACATTTCACTATATAAAATGTACCACAACTTCTTTATCCATTAGTCTGTGTCCACGGACATCTGGGTTGCATCTGTGTCCTGGCTATTGTAAATAGTGCTGCAGTGAACACTGGGGTTTACGTATCTTTTAGAATTGTGATTTTCTCAGGGTATATGCCCAGAAGTGGGATTGTTGGGTCATATGGTAGACTTACTGCTAGTTTTTTAAGGAATCTCCGTACTGTTTTCCATAATGGCCGTATCAGTTTACATTACCACCAACAGTGTAGGAGAGTTCCCTTTTTTCCACATCCTCTGCAGCCTTTATTGTTTGTAGTTTTTGATGATGGCCATTCTGACTGGTGTGAGGTGGTACCTCACTGAAGTTTTGGCTTGCATTTCTCTAGTAGTGAGCGGTGCGGAGCATCTTTTCATGTGTTTATTTGCCATCTGAATGTCTTCGTTGGAGAAGTTTCTGCCCATTTGTTTGGCTGGGTTGTTTGTCTTTCTGCTACTGAACTATATGAGCTGCTTATAGATTTTGGAGGTTCGCCCTTTGTCAGTTGCTTCATTTACAAGTATTTTCTCCCCTTTTGAGAGTTTCTTTTCATCTTGTTTATAGTTTCCTTTGCTGTGCAAAAGCTTTTAAGTTTTAGGAGGTCCAGTTTGTTTATTTTTGTTTTCATTTCCATTAGAAGGTGGGTCAGAGAGAATCTGGCTACGATTTATGTCAAAGCAGGAGTGTACTGCCTGTCATATGCCATATTTTAATATGGTTTTTACACATTTTCTTGGAATGGGTTTAATTTTTAAATGACTTATGAGTGTCTATGCACTTTAAATGTGTGTACAACACTTTAAATATATTCCACTTCATATTTCTCTAAGCATTGAATCACTATTTTTTTCCTTCTGAATATTGATGTTTTTGTTTGGCGCTATATAGGAAGATTCTGAATAATGAAGATATTTCTGAAACAATTCCAAGTTAAGATTTTAAAAATATAGCAAGTTCTTACTCCATACCATTTGAGAGGTATATAGTAAATAAAACAAGGCGAGGGGAGTGGCAAGGTACAATAAACTGGTTCATGTCAGAAAATAATTCCTTGTCTTTAGACAGATCCAGATGGCAAAAATCTTACTTCTTTCCCCAAACCAAGATTTTATACCAAATGTTTTTATTATAATAAGTTTTATTCTTAATTTACATTTAGTTAAAAGGCATAAACTCTGCCCATATTCAAAACTGTCTGTGACAAAGCTGGGCTCGAAAGATGAACACATCTGGATTTGGGGAAATACATGCAAATATGGCTATAGGTGGCAGAAGTTTATAGGTTTCCTCCCTAGGATTATATATATATATATATACACACACATTAAACTTTATGCTGGACATAGAAAAATCCCATGGCATATTGAATTTGTATGTGACCTAACTTGTTATGAGATAAAAATAAAAGCACACTGTTTTCTTAAGAAAAATTCCTGTTTATAGTTTGAATATTTAAAATTTTAATACAACATAAAAAAGATGAAGACATTTGATTTGTTCCTTACTTAAATATTATAGCAGAATGTTCAGTGTTGTTTACTAGAAAATCACTTATCAGAGAATTCACTTTGGAGACAATGTAGTTTATTATAGCAAAATTTAATTTAATTTAATTTTGCTGTTGCTGTTCAGTCACGAGTCGTGTCTTAGGCTCCACTGCCTTTCACTGTCTCCTGGAGTTTGCTCAGACTCGTGTCCATTGAGTCAGTGATGCTATCTGTGCTCTAGTGCTTCAGTTGTGTTTGACTCTTTGCAACACTGTGGCTGTAGCCATGCTCCTCTGTCCATGGGATTTTCCTGGCAAGAATTCTGGTTTGGGTTGCCATACCCTCTTACAGGGCATCCTCCTGACACAGGGATCGAACCGTGTCTCCATGTCTCCTGAATTGCGAGCAGATTTTTTGCCACTGAGCCACCAGAGAATCCCTGTGCCGTCTAACCATCTCATATCTGTATTTCTATGAAAATTGGCCTTCATTTAACATGCAAAATAATTATTCTTCCACTCATATATGTTCATTCTCACATGTAGTTCTGTGAAAGGTGTATTTTATATTCTCTGGTTAAGTACTTAGTAAAGTGAGAAAAGACTAAAATTTGGCTTCCTCTAAAATGTTTAGGTTTGTTTCAAAACAATCAGCCCAGTCACAGAGTTGGAAGAGGTTAGTTATTTGATGTCAAATAATTGTTTGATTGACTCATTACCTTGTTCTTCAACTGCTCTTTTGACACCCTAATCTGCTTCAGTACAGAGATCATTTTTTCTGAGGCCAGGAACATATTTGGTGTTAAGTGTATTTGTGAATTGATTTAGGGAACAACCTTAGTGTAACTCAAGCAGTCATAACACACTCCTTAGTTACCCCAAGGAAGGTATATTTAGACTTGTTTAGTAAGCAGAGGTGGTAATGTTTAATCAAGTAGGCAAATATAAGTATGAAATAGTTTGCCTTTAAACCCACTTGGCAGTAGAAAGAGTCCAGTGGAAAACTAGCTGACTACTCTCACCCTGTTTGTCTTACGCACTAGTTAAGTGGAATGCCTCTCAGACAATGATTGATTAAAGGAAAAGAAACATTTTTCTTTCCTAAAGTCGTAATGGAGACTCTGAAGTATAAGAGTACATTATGAATCAGTGATAGAATCCTTGTCCCTTGCTGTGATATTTTAGGCCTCATAGCATTTTTAAGAAGGCACCAAACGTGGAGAAATCATACATTGTGTTAGTAAGAGGAAATAGATCATGGAAGTAAAACTTATCCTGCCCTTTCCCTAAAGCTTCAAGTCATTTGAAGCGTTAGACAGAAAATGAAACTTTGAAAATCCTAAGTAAATGGATTTTATTTTCTAGATGTTTTTGTAGAGGCTCTTTTTCATTTTTCTAGTATTTCTCCTGTTCATGAACTTTACTGGGTGTGTATCCTAGGCAAGTTGGCAGAGTGCATTATAGCTGCATATTTTACAATTTAAAGATACTTGGAAATTCCCTGGTAATCCAGTGGTTAGGGTTCTGCTCTTTCAATGCTGTGGCTTTGGGTTCCATCCCTGGTCAAGGAACTAAGATCCTGTGAACTGTGTGGTGCAGCCAAAAAATTTTTCTTAATTTTAAAATAAAAAGATACTTGTCCTTAATGACAAAATGTAAGTAGGAGTTGGATAGGTGTCCTCTTCTGTTCTCTCTTACTGCATCATGCTAAGTTGCTTTAGTCATGTCTGACTCTTTGTGACCCCTTGCTCCCCTGCCAGGCTCCTCTGTCCATAAAATTCTCCAGGCAAGAATAGTGGAGTGGGTTGCCATGGCAGGGGAGTCTCTTAACTTTTCTTATCTTTTAAATTCAGTTTTTGTTATCCTAATACTTTCTGCAGCTTTTCTTTTTTTCTTTTTGGTCATAGCATTCTTAGTCTGAACTGAATGTTGCTTTACTTTGTATGTCAGTCCATACTTAATATGGGTATTTCTATGTGTTATTAGTCTCACTGTAACATCCCTTTAAGGAGTGGTTCTCTCTTGAGAGAGAGTGGGACCATCCTTCCAGTCTCAGCTCTAGGAGAAGGGTGGGTCTACCTTTCTGATTCTATCACTGAACTCAGGGAGCCCAGAAGACAAGGGCTGTCCTGTAAGGTAGTATCAGCTTTTTTTTTTTTGATAGAAGTTTCTACCCAAATTTCTCTTAACATCTCCTCTTATTACCCATTTAAAGCCTCACAGTTAGACTGCTTGCAGAGAATGATTTTGTGCAAATGGACTTGCTTTTGGATACTTAGATGAGTCCTGTTTTTGTCATCTGTAACAGCTACTGCACCAGTGGAGCTTGGAATTCTACCTTGAACTGAAAAGTCTTAGCGAGTTCACAGAACTCCTGAAGGAGTTCACAGTTTCAATGGGGGGTATTCAAAGGCCCTAATAGTTTATGTTAATTCTACATGTGCAGTTTCCTGGAGAGTGAGTCCATAGCATACAGGGGTGTCTGTGACCCTCCACAGCTGAAGAGTTGTTTATATGCCCTGTACAGAGCCAGAAAATATTCTGAAAATAGCAAAAGGATCTGAAAACTTTGGCTATAGAGAAATACTGTTTCATGAATAGAGAATACATTGAATTAGATGAGAAGAGCTGGTGTAAATGAGCCATTGTAACAAGATCAACAAAAGTTTGTTATCCCTGTGGAATAGCTGCCTTGGAGCTAATTCCCAGCGAGCACCCTCGGGTGGTTTTTGGAGGAATCCTCTGGGCTGTTTTGCCGTATTGATACTGAAGCCGAGAGATGAACTCTTCTCAGAATGTAGATGTGTTATGGTATGTTTCCAGGTCCGTTTGCCTTGAAAACTATGTTGCTGTCATGTTGGAGAAATAACACCTAACAGAAACGATGAATTTGGAGAATGTACCTTTAACCTGTGACTAAGACAATTAGTCATGTCATCTTCACTCACCTCAGATTCCTTTTGTGTGTATTGGGCAGCAGATCTCTAGCCTCTAAGTAAAATCCAGAGACTTAAGGGAGTTTGAGATTTACTGTTTATTAGATTTATTATATATTTAGATTAACCTATTATTTAAATTATTTCAGTAAGAAAGTTACTAACATTTCAGTTATTTTGGTAACAAAGTGATGAATGTTTTCATGTTACTTTTAGGCCTCATATGCTTAGTGTACAACAGAAGTTTATAATGTTTAATTCTAAGAAAAGTGACTTTTGGGAGCGGATGGCGAAGGCTGTAGGCTATAGCAAAGTCTGTCTGGAAGAAGTATTTCTTGGAGAAGACTCTACCAATCATTACACTTTTTATCCATTTTTAAGGTGTTTTAAAAACTTGTGAAACAGTATTTTTCATGTATAAAATAACCCTTTATTCCCAAGAATGCTGGATTTTTGTCTTGCTACAGAATTGTAGAAAAATAGAAAAATGAAAGGTACAGTCTGAAAAGAATCCAAACTAAATTCACATTGATTTTTAAAAGAATAACACTTCATTGTCAATTTGCAAAACCTTAAAATGTCATGTCATTACTCTCTAAACAGCATATTTTAGAAATAGAAACCAAACAATAGATGACAGTCATAGTAATATAGCACCCTCTCCGGCAAGCCTGACACAGTGCTAGTTGGTTAACCAAATCAGAAAGGCACTGAAGTAGGTCATTTGCAATATTCACTGGCAGATGAGGAGTTTGTTATGATATTTGCTTTCCAACTTTTTGTTTTCAAACTGGAAATTTAAATCTGCGAAGGACATTCTTGCTTGATCAAACATTCTTTTGCGTTGCTTTGGAAATGTCTAATTGTATAAACCAATGCTGTCAGGAGTTTGTGATTCCAAACTTTGAACCATTAGATAGGCTGTTGTCCTCAGTTGACTAGCTAGCTGTTTATCTTACAGGTTTGACTCTTTACTGGGCATGTCCCCTTTGAACTTATTTAGATAATTATTATTTACTCTTTAGGCCTGAAAAGAAGATCAAATAACAATGGTGTAATATTCAGGATTATTTATACTTCATGTAAAGCAAGAGAGGTTGCACATCTCTGGTAGAAATCTCAGAAAGAGAACTCTCTTTGGTAACAATATGGAGTTTTGAGATGTGATTTGCATCTGTGTTGCAATTTCGAAGGCCAACAGCTTAAGATTTTTTAAAAATGAATTGTAGGATATTTATATAGACATGCTTTTTTTCAAGACTGTATCTCCTTGTATTTAGACCTTTCTTAGATTAAGTTCTTAAAGAGACATTGTTGCCTTAAATAAGTTAAGACATCCTCTAGTTCCATTTGAGGGCAAAGAGAATGCTCATAGGGGAGGAAGAAAGGAATTGTATTTTTCTCTTTTTAAATTTTCTCTTTCCTCTTTTTCTTTTTAAAATTTTCTTGGCTAAACTTCATAGCGTGTGGGATCTAGCTCCCTGACCAGGATTCGAAATGCCAAGAATTAGGCATTGGATCTCCAGGGAAGTCCTTCTCATGTACTTTTTAATGTTTTAGTTCAAGTCTTTCATAATTAAAGTACCCTCCTCTTTCTTAACAACTGCTTTCTTTCATCTTAAGTATACTCAATTAAAATCTTCATCAACTTCCATGGTATTAAATCATACTAATTCAGAATAATCAATGGTAAACAGTATTAATGCATTAATTAAATAGTCTATTCAGTGTCTTTTCCACTAATGAAGGAATATGTATTATACTTCAGAATTTTCATCAGTCATAAGATGATTTCATTTTATATATAATGAATCAAGTCACATCATGATAGACTGATTCTTTGGAAAAAAGACAAATTTTAAATGTCACTTGGTTTTTAGAGTAATACTGAAATGCATACATCTGGGAACTGCATGATAGAATTTCTACAAAACATTAATATTTATCTTGTGGGTCACCACCTGAAGACTAATAGCACTATGTCCTGAATTCTTGTCATGGACTATGTTAGTAAAACAGTAATAAAAGTGATAGAGTAGTTCACTATTTTATATCCTGTGGCTGGTTATGGTCATCTGGCTAGAGTCTAACCCATATTAATCCCCTGAGTAAACAGTCAGGAACATTCAATGATGTACTTAAAATACTTTTTAACATGTGGTATTTAGAGTGTTTAGAATGTCAAAGGATCCTTTGTAATGATCTTCCCCTTGAGTAGTTCAAAAGATATTTTTAAAGTTATGTTTCAAAGAGCACAGTGTTTGAAGACTTTCAGAAAATATAAATCTAGTAGAGTACTTGTCGGGAGCGGGGGGAGGGGGGACAAGCTCCATTCTCGGAAAAAAAAAATCATCCTGCACACTAAAATGATATATTAGTCAAATAAGCTATGAAAAACTCAAGAAAACAGAGTATGTGTTCATTTTTGCTTAAGAAAAAGAACTTTTATTTTTTCACGAACAAGAGAATGCATTTGGTGCTCCCTTAGGGAGCTACATTCTTCTCTATAATTGTGTTTTTCACATTTTATGTTCAAATGGAAATGACTGGAGAGAAAGCATAACATGTTCATTTTTTTTTCATAGAACATATTAAATCCTGTTTCTATGGCAACAACTTTTAATTGGCGAATCCCATTCTGTCAGTACTTTCAAGCTTATTTTTCTTGGGTACATTGAATTGTTAAAGGTGCTTCACAAAATAAAAGTTAGATTTGGCATTGTTCTTTGGCATGAAAGATGATCATGGTCAAGATTTATTTTATTAAATGGTTTAGATGTAATATGCGTGGGCTTCCCTGGGGGCTCAGTGGTAAAGAATCCGTCTGCCATGCAGGAAACACAGGTTGAAGCCCTGGGTCTGGAAGATTCCCTGGAGAAGGAAATGACAGCCCACTCCAGTATTCTTGCCTGGAATGTCCCGTGGATAGAGGAGTCTGGCGGGCTACAGCCCATAGGGTCGTAAAGAGTTGGACATGACTTAGTGACTAAACAGCAGCAACAATACTTGCATAGTAGGTTGCTGTAGAGATAATAAAATTTATCTCAACACTCTGTTGCATGTCAAAAAACCTGCCAAGGATTGGTACAGACACGCAGGCTTACAAACTAAGACTAGCAACTTGTGTTATTTCACATGGCTGAAGTCGTCAGCTATCTTACCTGACTGAACAAAGTTTGAAAAAAATATTTAAATACTTTGGGGCTGGTTTCAAAGTTTTAAAACTGTGTATCTGTGGTTCCTTATGGCCTTGACTTTAATAGTATGGAGTCGATTGATTTATTAGAAACAAACATAGTTTGCAGCTTGCTTCTCATAAATTTTATCTCTTGAATCAATGTGGTACAGAATTTTGAAGCAGGTATTTGCTAAGTTGGATTCGACTGCTGCAGTGTTATAAAAATAGATTAAGTAAACAGACACAGCAGGCCAATGCAGCTTGGATTTTGAACTCTTTTGAGACTCAGTATAACTTGAACAGTTTATAGGTCTAGAGAGAAAGAAATATGAATCCCTAAGGTAATTTTAATATTATATAATAAAGGAAGAACTATTTTATAGCAAAGGATCAGGTGCTGTATCTATTATAATTATTTCAGGGAGATTTATCCAAAAGCTTCAATTTTTAAAGCTATTCTAGTCTGCTGTGTATTTTTTTTTTTTTGGCTTTGCTATTTTTATATCACTGCAGTAGCATAACCCTGCACCAAGCACAAGACACCAGTGCAGTTGGTGTTGACTGTGAAAACTGTTATTAAACGAAAGCTAGCAAAAGCAAATCCTTGAAAAGAAAGAAATTGTCTACATTGAAGACTTGCAATATTAAATTTGTCTTCTAAATATTAAAATTGGTAAAGAGTAAATGATACTGTGTAACTCCTCCTTCAAAGCTGTGACTTCATCTAGTTAAGAACTAAAATATGTTTAGTCATTCTTTTTAATTATTCTCCACTATTACAGATTTTCTGTTTAAGTGTTCCTTTCTCATACACCGTCTTTGTCACTTGAATTTGTTCTTATTGCATTCTTGGTTCACAAATGACTTTGTTCTTTTCTTCAGAAGTCACAGAAAGCATTTATGTCTGAATGGTTCAACCTTATCTTGTTAAAGTGCCAGTCTGCCCTTCTAATCTCTGTATGTTCCCTGAGCATTGTGATTCTCATAATGTAATATAAATTATATTTATGTAGAAAACAAATTAGGAATGTTTGCTGTCTGTCTTTATGTATAGTCAGTTCAGTTCACTCAGTTGTGTCCAAACCATAGCACGGCAGGCCTCCCTGTCCTTCACCAACTCCCAGAGTCCACCCAAACTCAAGTCCATTGAGTTGGTGATGCCATCCAACCATCTCATCCTTTGTCATCCCCTTCTCCTCCTGCCCTCAATCTTTCCCAGCATCGGGGTCTTTTCAAATGAGTCAGCTCTTCACATCAGGTGGCCAAAGTATTGGAGTTTCAGCTTCAGCATCAGTCCTTCCAATGAACACCCAGGACTGATCTCCTTTAGGATGGACTGGTTGGATCTCCTTGCAGTCCAAGGGGCTCTCAAGAGTCTTTTCCAACACCACGGTTCAAAAGCATCACTTCTTCAGCACTCAGCTTTCTTTATAGTCCAACTCTCACATCCATACATGACCACTAGAAAAACCATAGCCTTGACTAGACAAAAAGTAGTGTCTCTGCTTTTTAATATGCTGTCTAGGTTGATCATGACTTTCCTTCCAGTGATTAAGTGTCTTTTAATTTCATGGCTGCAATCACCATCTGCAGTGATTTTGGAGCCCAGAAAAATAGTCAGCCACCGTTTCCACTGTTTGCTCATCTATTTGCCATGAAGTGATGGTACTGGATGCCATGATCTTAGTTTTCTGAATGTTGAGCTTTAAGCCAACTTCTTCACTCTCCTCTTTCACTTTCATCAAGAGGCTCATTAGTAGTTCTTCACTTTCTACCATAAGGGTGGTGTCATCTGCATATCTGAGGTTATTGATATTTCTCCCAGCGGTCTTGATTCCAGCTTGTGCTTCTTCCAGCCCAGCGTTGCTCATGATGTTCTCTGCATATAAATTAAATAAGCAGGGTGACAATATGTGTGTAAGTATACACATACATGCTTTGTGGATAGATTGGACTATATCACATTTGTCTCTAGTAACCTAAGAAAAGTGAAAAAAAAGGGTAGTATTAATTTATATAAAGAGTGATAAATCAACCACCAAGGCCATTCCATAAATGGAAAAATAGATATTAGGTGGCCTACAGCTCCCATATAATGCCAAGTTCTTTGAACCACAAGCCTTGAACACTGTTTTATGGGCCAACTGGATTTCAGTAGACCCTATATATTCTTACAATGTTTAAGTATTTGGGAATAGTCCCAAAGATTGATGACATGTAGTTGTTGGGGTTCATGCTTGGGAGGAACCGTTAAGTTACTGTGCCCTAAGTGGGCTTGGTGCCTCAGCTGGAGAGGATACCCAATCGGCTACCCACCTTAGTATGTCCCTGTTGACTTCACATACAGAGTGGCTCTGATGAAGTGGGGCATTTCTATGTTTGGGGATTTCCAGTGGTCTAGAGGACACAGTTGTGCTTTGGAGTATCAAAGGTCTTTTCTTATCAGGGATGTACAAATAGAACTTTTAAAGTGGAAAGAATCTTAACAAAGATATTAGTTATCATTTTCAGATCTTCAGCTCTTTTAATTCCGGAAGTCCAAGTCTCATAACTGAATGAAGGCATATTCTTCTTTTGTCGCCTTTCAGTTGCTATACTAAGAGCGTCTGTCTTGGTCATGAGTGCTGCTGACTTGCAGTTCAGTTCTTGTGTCTGCCTGCTTGCAGCCAGTCCAGGGTTTATGACTTTGAAGATATATAACTAGATATGCTATGGGAAATGGTAGGACAGAGGAGACACAGAATTTTGTGGGAAAACACCAATGATTCTGGTTCTAGGGCCTACCAGTTGAAAGTTAGAGCTGGAATTCCTGGGTCAGGAAGATCCCCTGGAAAAGGGAATGGCTCTCTACTCCACTGATTTTGTCTGGAGAATTCTATGGACAGAGGAGGCTGGCGGGCTACAGTCCATGCAGTCACAAAGAGCTGGACATGACTAAACGACTAACACTTTTGTTGTTGTTTAGAGACTAATTTACTTTCATTCAATCCTTCCAAGTTCACTATTTCATAGATCTTGAAGGGATTTTATAGATCTTGAAAGGGATTTTAATCTCCATATATGCTGTTTTGTATATGTGGATATGGCTCTTCCGTGTGTGTGTGTGTGTGTGTGTGTGTGTGTGTGTGTGTGTGTGTGTGTATCTTCATTTCTCTTATATATATCTCTCTTTCTAGACACACTCAAACACACAAATGTTAATCAGTTTGAGATCATGTTTTTGGAAATAAAATGCCATACCTTCTTTCTTGTAGTAGAGAAGCACCCCCAAGTAGCAGGAACATGAATACTGGGATACTTGATTTGGGAAAGGGATGTCCATAGGACACAGACAAGAATGCTCTTGTCCTGTAGTCCGGAGAGGCATAGCATTTTGTAGAATGGCTCTCCTTACCAAAACAATGAACTGAGGCCCACTCCCACTTTTAAACACTGTCTGTCTCCTTTATCATTTTAAAGGAACTTCACCATGTTATACATAAAGGTGATCTTTCTTAGAGAAATTTAAATCTTTCCTAGAATGGATGATGACAGCCCTAAGTTTGAAGTGTGAAGTCTTCACAGCTAGGAGCAGATGTGTTATGTAACTGCTTCAGCTACCCTTCACAGATTCTGACATTGCCCTTCACATTCCTGACCGTCCCACATTGCCATTTTTTCTTCCAGTTTCTCATACCTGTACACTTTCCTTCTTCTGACCTTGTCATTAGGATTTGCAAACTTGGTTCACACAACTTGCCTGAAAATCACATGGGGAAGCCAGATGCCTCTTACAGCTCCAGAAGACTTTTGGGGGAGGAAAGCTGACTGTATTGGGGGCTTAATTTTGTATATTTCCTTATCCTTGGTGCATCTACCCTCTGCCAGAAATGGTTTTGTTTGCACAGCATTTTGCTAAACATATGCCAGGCATTACTGCAGTGCTGCTTCCTATACCAAACACCTTGGCATAATTCAAGATGAAAAACAGAATGTATGTGAGAGATGAAAAAATCAGATTTGATTACTGAAGTGCTGACATCCAAATTGGTAGCAGTGAGAAGTAACACATTTGCCTCAGGCATGCCTATCTGTGTGTCTCTCCCCTCCTACTCCAAGTCACAGGGAAGCCCATTTAAACATTCTTAGGAATGCTTTCCAATTTTACTTTGGTGGGAAAGGCTGAGTTTTCAAGGAATTCGTAATAAAGTATTGGCATTCTCTTAAGCTTCTGTAGTTTGAATGAATCGCAAACTATTTTTGAGTTTCTTCTATTGAACATGGGTTATAAGTACAGGAAACATCATTGAGTCATGTCATTTTGGGAAAGGAAATTTATATTATGGAGAGGCAGTTGAGATTTATAACTAGCAAGTACTGGTATAAAGACTTCTTTTTTCTTCATATGATGCAACATAAACAGAGATATCAACAAGAGGCTCCTAACGATAGGCCTTAAATTTTTAAAATACTTGAATGATACTGTATTTATATGAATATGTAATTCACTTCTTATTGCTCCGTAATGCTTTTGTTAAAAATTTCAGCGCATCTTTCTGAGAGCTAAAATTGATATGAGACCCAATGCAGTGGTGTTAATGGGGACAGAATTCAACAAATTGAGCCTTTTGTACATATTTACATTTCGTGTGCTATTTCAAAACTCCAAAAATGAATGGAATGCTTTTGAAAATTGGCATACTTCTACTTCTGCCTCTTTGAATAAACAACTGCCCCAGAATTTCTGTTTTTGGTAAGTAGCAACAAGAAATAAAAAAATTTTGAAGTGTTAATCTTTAATTTTTGAATAATATATCTTTTTTTAGCATTTCTTCATAACTGATTCCTTTCTATTTGGGGCACAGTTATATAATAGCCTTAATTGGGTGAGCTGTCATCTCAGAGTGGGAAAAATACACACGAAGAAAGAACATACGTTATAAAGTAGCCTTTCAGAATACCTCCGTGCTCTGCCAATACCGTCACGTTCTTCTGAAAGGGATGCTCTCACTTTTTGCGGTAAAGTAAGGGAAACTTCTTAAAGATGCAAAAATATTCCTGAAATTCATCTGAGTAGAAAATCCCAAAGCCCCCGTTTTTTTCTGTTTTTAACAGGAAACATGCCTTCACAGATGGTCTGTTGAATTTTCTAGCATGTTAATGCAGTATACAATTTATTGTCTTAGGTCCTAAGTTCTAGACTGGTCCTATCTTATCTCTTTAATGATACCTCCCTCCTAAAAGGAATTTGCATCACTTGCTTAGATACTGCAAGAAGATAATATAAACATTCCTGTCCTTCCCACCTGACACTTATTCGGCCATCTCCCCCTCTTAGATCGGTTCAGTTCAGTTCAGTTCAGTTGCTCACTCGTGTCCGACTCTTTGCGACCCCATGAATCGCAGCACGCCAGGCCTCCCTGTCCACCACCAACTCCCGAGTTCACTGATTCACATTCATCGAGTCCGTGATGCCATCCAGCCATCTCATCCTCTGTCGTCCCCTTCTCCTCCTGCCCCAAGTCCCTCACAGCATCAAAGTCTTTTCCAGTGAGTCAACTCTTCGCATGAGGTGGCCAAAGTACTGGAGTTTCAGCTTTAGTATCATTCCTTCCAAAGAAATCCCAGGGCTGATCTCCTTCAGAATGGACTGGTTGGATCTCCTTGCAGTCCAAGGGCCTCTCAAGAGTCTTCTCCAACACCACAGTTCAAATCATCAATTTTTTGGTGCTCAGCTTTCTTCACAGTCCAACTCACATCCATACATGAGGTCATCGCTCCCTCAAATCCCTTCCCACTCGTGCCTGCGTACCTCTGAGGTCCGAGAAGGGAGCAACATGCATTCCCGCTAGAATTCACATAGAGGTGCTTATGGCCCTTGCGTGGCTTTTAAATCTGTTATGCAGCTTAGAATCACAAATTATCTTGTGGCTACAATCTTATCTATCCTAGAGGAGTTTTTGATATCCAAAACTGATTCCACGTTCCAGAGTGCTTTTCTGTTTCCCATTTCCTTTTTTTTTTTCAAATTACAGTTGATATACACTGCTTCCAGTATACAGCAGAGTGATTCAGTTTAATGTATATACATATATATATATATGTATTCTTTTTCAGATTATTTACCATTATAGATTATTGCAAGATACTGAATATAGTTCCCTGTGTTGTAACAAGGAAGATCTTGTTTATTTCATTTATAGTAGTGTGTATCTGTTAATCCCTAGTTTCTAATTTAGTCCTTCACCCCTCCTCCTTTGGTAACCATGTTTGTTTTCTACATATGTGAGTCTGTTTCATAAAGGAATTCATTTGTATCGATTTTTTTAGACTCCACATAGAAGTGATATCATGATATTTTCCTTTGTCTGACTTCACATAGTATGACAGTCTCTAGGTCCATCCTTGTTGTTGCAAACCGCATTATTTCATTCTTTTTTATGGCCAAGTAATATTCCATTGTTTATGCATTATATGTGCATTCACACGTCTTCTTCATCCATTCATCTGTTGTTGGACGTTTAGGTTGTATGCCAGTGTTCACAGCGGTGCTGCTTACAGTGACCAAAACATGGAGCCAATTCTCCGTACTTTTAATGGGCACAGCAGTTGTAGCCCTTTCATTTTCTGAGATTTGAACTGCCACAAAATGGTGGCAGTGAGCTAGAAGTCTCTGGAATCCTAGTGAACTAGTAGGTAAGAAAGCCACTGATGACTTACCTTCTCAAGGGAATGAATGGGGAGGTGGAGCATGAATCCTGTCAGGGTTGAGAGAATGTCCTTCAACCATTTTAGCCCAACTTTATTTATATCTCTTCTTAAGGATGCTTCCCATGAAATTTGCTTCCACTCATTTCTCCTCCATCCAATTCTTTTTACTAATTAGAATTACATTTTGTCTTTCTTCTATCCTGTGTCATCCAGTATGATAAGTTAATAGACACCCAATGTATATTTATTAATACTATAAAAATAGTATATTAGCAAAATTGTGGCTACAGTTTCCTTTTTAATGTATGTGTAGTCATTGGCATGGTGAATATGAATATTAAATATAGCTCTTTTCTTAAAAGAGTCATTTCTTATTCCTTATGGGTATTATCCCTTATAATAGGAGGTATGAAATTATTTTAAATCATTTGTCTAAGAATTTCAATGGAAAATGGTGTCTAATTTATAGAGCTTTTCTAACAGTTAATGCTAGTAACCAATTTAGTGTGAATCCGTTTTTAACACTGACATTCAGTTCATCCTACATGTGTTTAGAAGATGAACCTACAGTTTTTAAAAACCAAGATTATCAGCTAGATTTTCTTCATAATTTTCTCCAAAGTGAGAACCACTGAGACCTTTGTAGTGGTAACACAAATACTTTGGAGCAAAATTGAGTTTTTCCCAAAGGTCAACAGAGACAGCTTTGTTTATGATTTGCAAAGTGTCATATTAATTTGTGTGAAATTCATAGTGTAACTAAATACATACTGTGGTGACAGTTAGAAGAAATCTATTTGACTGGACTTATATCCAGTGAAAAGAGTACTCTAAAGATTTTTTTTCACTGCTTCATTTTAAATACCACTGACTATTTAAATTTGAACTTGATATTGTTTTAGTTCTAAACATAGCTGGCCAAATATGTTTATACAGTACATATGAATCAGGCAGATGAGTCTCTGTTGCTTTAATTGTTCTGTGACTTCATACAAATTATTTAATATCACAGGATCTCTGAATCCTCATCAGCATGAAATAGGTGGTGGAGGTAAAGATTCCAGTACTCCCATCATAGAATTATGGGGAGGACTATGGGAGATCTAGTCTTTCCTTTATTCAACACTCTGGGACTCACTCCAGGCTCAGGGAAGCAAGGCCCTGCCCTCATGGATCTTATATCCCTAGTGTTGTTTGTCAGTGAATAAGGAAACACATAAATAAGCAACATTGTTGCAGGTATGACTAGTGCTGTGAAGTGAATAAACAGATGGAGCCTGGCTCTGGGACGGCTTTAGTTGAGTTGGTTATGCCCACTGCCCTGTTTGTAAGAGCATAGACAATAAATGGCAAACTTTCTTCCCTTCATCATTCATTTAATTTCCTTACCTTGTATTTAACTCTTATGTTCATAATTTGTAAAAAAAAAAAATGTGGATAAATAATAGTTTTTATTTTGTGAGAAATGTTTTATTTTCATAAATCTAAGGTTGCAAAGCAGACTTCTTATTTCTTCAGGGTTAATGGAGTGACTTGGTACAGTTTCATTTCTTCGTAGGCTAATATAACTTATTTTGAACTCAATTATCAAGTAATAGTCTTGATGATCATTTAAGTCTAGTTTCTATTCTTTGCCACTTTGGTCTGTGCTGTCTTTCATATTTGTGTCCTAACTTGATGTTCTAGCCCACTTGAACAGTTTAGTGCAAATGTTTTGTCTTGTATTGTTAGAAACCGTGTACCCAACAGTCACTACACTTGGACTTAATGAGTGCGGTCTTTCCATATCCTTATGACGTAGGCCATTTTCACTATGCAGGGTCTTCCTGAAATTCAGGCAGGTCTCAGCAAAGGCACTTGGTGGATGGGTTATCTTGGCTTTTTGTAGATTTCTTAGCCAGGCTTCCACTTAACTTTGTTAAGTTACTTCTGCTTAACTTTAAGTTATTTCTACTTTGCCTTAACTCTCTCATCTTACCTCTCCTGAACAAAGCCTTCATACCAGCCAGGTTAGTTTATCCACTATCTTTGTAACGGCCTGAAGTTCCCACTTGTGTGGCATTGCTTGCTGCTGTTTTACTTAGCAGAACCTCGTGGCTTTTTGGATTCCTGAGAAGCCATGTCTGCTATAAAGGACATAATCCTTAGACTTGGTAGCAGACCTGGATTTACATTTTATTTGTTCTTTCTGTGATCTTGGGCAAGTCATGAAACTTCGGTGGACTTTAATTTCCACATCAGACTAATGGAGTTAATGCCCACTATTCCTGTGGTCATTGTGAGTTGATTGAACTGCTCCCCAAAAGTGCTTCGCTCCTGATCTTTTTTTCCTCTGCACTTGGTCCCCCTTGGTATAACAGGACACTTCATAGTATTCATTATTTATTTTCTGACATATACTCTGTGTTATGATCTGTGGTCAATCCCACTCTGCCTTTTCTTTTCTTTTTGATAGTCAAGGGGATGAAAGAAAGATGTAGGTTAAAATTCTCAGAAAGAAAGTTTGGGGATTACCTGCTTATTTTAATGAACTGTGAACTATCTGTACATTTGTGTGAGCAGTTTTTTATTTATGAAAACTGGGGTATAAGAAATAGCTTATGGTGAATTAAGAAATGCATTTACATAGTGGACCCACAATAATTAAATGTTCAAGGAAAACAGAGAAGGTATAACATGGTTTTGACTGTTACTGGAAATAACAAAAGGAGAAATAACAGAAAGTAAAGCTACAGTAAGTCGTGGTTGGCAAGACTGTTCAAAATGAATGATGTCATCTGAAAGTTTCTTCGCTTCAGAAAATCTTGGAGATAAGAACCTTGACATTCTGAGCAGTGCTCAGACTCATGATTGATAACATGTTTTAGGCATAAACAGTAAGGCTACTGATAATTTGTAAACTTTCGCTTGAATCTATTTAAAGTATTTCTTGGTCCTTACATAGTTCTCGATTTAATCTTCCTTAAAATAAACTTGTTGACTAATACATTGTAAATCTTTTCCTGCTGTGTGTTCCACGTGCTCTGGTAACCTCATTGACTCACTTCTGTGGAGTCTGGGGCACCTGTCCCCCACCCCATATAAGCCAATATGCTTTAGCAAAACTCTGGCAGCTTATAACGTAGAGTACTGATTTTAGAAGGAGTTACTTTTTGTTTGTATAATCAGTCCATTTGATTATCAGCTGCTTTTTTTTTTTTTTTGCTATTCTAACAACTGTTAAAACAGTTGTGGGAAAAACCCACATTTTTTGTTTCATTTTATTAGTAATCCCGTGAGCAATGAATGCCTCAAAATGTTTGCCAAGGTACCCTATCGGGCCTCCCAGGTGTTGCAGTGGTAAAGAATCCACCTGCCAATGCAGAAGACATGGGTTCGATCCCTGGAGAAAGAAATGGCATCCCACTCAGTTTTATTGCCTGGAGAATTCCATGGACAGAGGAGCCTGGTGGGCTACAGTCCATGGGGTTGCAAAGAGTAGGACACAACTGAGTGACTGAGCATACCTAACTTCTTGACACTTCTAAGTAACATTTTCTAATCTGAGTAATTCTGATTTTGATTATTATTTACTGTTTTCTGATGTGACTGTAGTATGGAGTCTAGTTTTTATCTGGGAATGAAGGAAGCCATGAAATAAAGTAATGGCCTAATGATTGAATCTGAAATTTGCTACTCAGTAGCAAGAAATTGGAAAATAATCATGCTAAATGTGGCAGTTAATCAATAAATACATTTTCAAAACATTAATAGATTTTGAAAAAGAACTGTTCTAGCTGTGTTTTAGAAGTTAGACATACGGTTAACATACCAGTATGTATATTACACGTCCAGTATATGTGTGTGTTTTATGTATGTATGTATGTATCATACATATATTGGGCTTCCCAGGCAGTTCAGTGGTAAAGAATCCACCTGCCAATGTAGGTGGGTTCAGTCCCTAGGTCAGGAAAATCCCCTGGAGAAGGAAATGGCAACCTGTTCCAGCATTCTTGCCTAGAAAATCCCATAAACAGAGAAGGCTGGTGGGCTACAGTCCATGGGGTCTGAAGAAAGTCAAACATGATAGAGCAACTAAGAACACATGTATATTATTTAATATATATTCTGCTTTATAAGACTCATGTATTTCTTTGCTCATTCAGTGAGTTAATGCCTATTATGAGCCCGTCACTATCCTAGATGTTCTTGTTTTGGGAGTACAGCTGAAAAATAGACAGTCGTGGTTTCTACCCTCATTCCTGGTCTAGTGAAAGACAAGGGCAACTGCCAAGCGATTATGATAAAGTGTAATGAATGCTCTGGAGCCAACTAAAAGAGCATTAAACAAAGACTTGAAGTTTAAAGAACTTCCTGGAGGTGGTGACATTTAACTGGAGTCTAACTGACTGGAAATTAGCCAGGCCAAACAGAAGAGATGAGGGGAGGGTGAAGTATTTGAATAACTGGATCTATATGGACAGAGTAGCATCTTGCCCAAGGGACATGGCTGGGAGAGTGAGGAGGAGGGAGAGAGAATGAGTGTGCATTAGGATGGTGTGGGGTGGGGGACTGTGGAAAAGGTGGAATGATGATCTGGAGAATGGGTAGGTCTGTGTTAGCTCTTGTCTGGACTATTAAAATAATTACTTAATTTGGTCTTCTTTCCCTAGGCTCTCAGCCATATCAGTCCCCCTTAACTCCTGAAATACAGTTTTGCCAACGTCATTCTTGGTCCCCTTCAGAGACTCTCTCTAGCCTGTAGGAGGAAGTAGACAATCTTTAACTCAGTTTTTAAAAGGGTCCCCAAGCTGGACTCACTTTGCAAACTTTATTTCCCGTGACTCTTATTACAGATTGATTACTTGTTACTGATGCTTCAAATTGTGCTGTTCCCTCTGCCTGAATATCTTTTCTAACTCGTCATGTATAAAATTCTCTCTCTTGTTCAAAGCTATTATCTGACTTTTCTAAGTGGAATCTTTATCGTTTTCTTTGAAATTGTAAGAACTCTTCATCTGAATCCTGTTATGATGCCTTTTCTCTTCTTTCTGTATATTTGCACTTTTATGTGCCTGTTTTATTTCCCTGAGTAGACTGTGTGTCTCATTCATTTTCTGTCTCCTGTGCCCTGCAGCACTCAGTACATGAGTGGTTTCACCAAGTAGATAAATGGTGGATCAATAAATAAATTCATTTTTCTAGAAGATATTAAGGCTTGGTATGAAGCATATTTGAGGCAAGGCCACTTATTTTACTTTTTTGCCTCATCCATTCATTTCCTGTCTTCTAGCTTATTTTCCAGGTTGGATAGGAGACAGTGAATCAGTTGTTCCATTGTGATTTCTCTGTTGCCTGCGTGTGCGCCCAAGATGATATGCCCAAGGGAACACAAGGCAGTAGCTCTTTTGTGTCCACCCTTGCCCTGAACACCCTTTCTCGCACTGTCTAGGAAAGGAGCTGTGAGGAGACAGTGTAGAAACACAAGTATCAGTTAACAGGCAGATAGCATTAGCTGTTATCTTGAAGTCACTGGCAAAAAAAAGGCCTGTGGAAAGGGTTGTGATGGATGTGTAAATGAGAATGTGTATTAGTAGACAGAGGTTCACCAATGGTCCTCAGAGTAGCAGCCGTTGGAACTGTCTGAGAGCTTTCCTGGGACCCAGCCAAAATCAATTAAAACAGAATTTCTGAGGATGGAGGCTGGACATAGGAAGTTTTAATTTGTCATATGCTGCCATGATTAAGGGCTTTCCAGGTGTTGCTAGTGGTAAAGAACCTGCCTACCAATTCAGGAGACATAAGAGATGAAGATTAGATCTCTAGGTGAGAAGATCCCCTGGAGGAGGGCATGGCAACCCACTCCAATATTCTTGCCTGGAGAATCCCACAGACAGAGGAGCCTGGCGGACTGTGGTCCACAGTGTCACAAAGAGTCAGACATGACTGAAAAGTGACTTAGCACGCATGCACACCATGATTAAGGATCACTGGCTTAAAACTTAAATGGTGGCATCTCAGTAGTGTGCTGACTTGGACACCGAAATGTCCTTCTTGTCTCCTAAATTGCTTATTCATTCTGCAAACGTACTGAAAATGCTTAGATTTCAGCCTGTCTTTAACAGCTTCTTAATCTTGAGGGAAAGACAGACTTGTAAAAATTACCTGTGATACAGTTTGACAGGTGCTGAATTCACCACTGTGAGTTTATCCTACCTGGCAAGAAAGTGGCGAGGAGGAAGGAAGGGAAAAGGAAAGAGAGAATGTCCACGGAAAGGGACATTTGAAAAGGGTCATCTCTCCCTGAGGCATTGGGAGATCGTGGATACCTGTGGCTGATTCATGTCAATGTATGGCAAAACAAATACAGTATTATAATGTAGAATAAAGTATTAAAAAAATAAAAATTAAAAAAAAAGAAAAGGGTCATCTCTCATCATCAGATTTAACCTAAGAAAATGATTCCATGTTTTTATCAATCCTTGTTAAAATAGTTTCCTAATGGTCAGAGAAATGAGCGTAGGTTGATTTGTCCTTGGGCAAGGGGGAAGCTTTCACACAGCCACTTGGGAGTAAGTTCCTCCGATGCAGTTTCACAAATGAAGGCACTGTGCGGGCTTGGAGGCAAGCACCTACCTGAGACCACATTGGTGGCTGACAGAGCTGCACTGAAGCCAGGGCTCCCCGGCTCCTGAAGAAGTGGTTTTGTCCCCCTGGACTGAACATTTGCCATCCTTAGCCACTGGAGGCTTGTGGGAGTTAGTTCATTCAAAGAGATTCTAACTTGACTGTGAGCTGAAGGACTCTGTCAAAACAGAGGTTGAAGGAAAAGGAGAAGGAGTGCTTTCAAGCATGTGTGAGGGGAATTGGGGGTTGCACAATTCCAGGGATGTGAAGAATGTGCTGGATGTGGGAAAGGGACTCAGGGCTGTCTGGTCACCAAGCACCAGCACCTCATCAGAGGCTGTTATACTGTGCTCTTATCTATCAGTCACATCATCCCTAGGATGGTATTCTGGTTTTATAAAAGAGGAAGTTTAAGTAGAGTGAGGTTGAGTAATTTACTCAGTCTTACTGCTAATAAATACCAAAGTTGGCTTTAGAGCCAACTACCTTGTAATTCCAGTTCACATGACCGTAACCATTGAGCCTGGGGCTCTACTACTCTTTGCATCACATCCTGGGATGGTTCCTGGGATGGTTTCTGTGTGCAGATCACCAAGGCCTGCAGAGGAGGAGCTTTCACACTAAAGGCACAGAGAAGTCTGACAAAGGGCCATACTGTTTCTTTGGGTTGGAGCAAAGTACAGACTTGTGTTGGGATGATGGTATTGTATTAATAGTAAGTTACTAGAAAATGGAGCAAATGAGACTGGGGGAAAGGAGAAGATAATTGAATTGAGAGAAAACAGGGCTATAGGGTATGGAAGAAGATTTTTACATAATTTTTTTTAAGCCGAAGTATGGGCTTCCCTGATAGCTCAGATGGTAAAGAATCTGCCTTCTATGCAGGAGACCCAGGTTTGATCTTGGGTTGGGAAGATACCCTGGAGAAGGGAATGGCTACCCTCTCCAGTATTCTTGCTAGGGAAATCCCATGGACAGAGGAGCCTGGCGGGCTGTATGGTCCATAGGATCGCAAAGAGTCAGACACAACTGAGTGACTAACATTTTCACTTTTTTCTTCATGATTGATTTAGAATGTTAATTTGTATTTTTTCCCTTTTTGTGTCTGAAGGATTTTTTAATGTAAACTTATTTATAGCTGATTAGCAATGTTGTGTTAGTTTCAGGTGTATAGCAAAGTGATTCAGTTCTATACACATGTATCTGTTGTTTTTAAAATTCTTTTCCCATTTAGGTTGTTACATAATATTGAACAGAGTTGTGCTATTTATAGTAGGTCCTTGTTGGTTATCCATTTAAAATATAGCAATGAGTACATAGCTATCCCAATCTCCCTAACTATCCCTTCCCCATCCTTCCCCTCTGGTAATTAAAAGTTCCTTCTCTAAGTCTGTTAATCTGTTTTGTAAATAAGTTCATTTGTATCTTTTTAATTTTCTTTAGCTTCTGCTGTGTAAGTGATATCATACTATATTTCTCTACTCTGGACAGAATATATTCTGAAATAAAGTTGGCAAACATTTCTTGGGCGTGTTGACCTGGACTGGGCTGGGGGCGCAAGGCTGAGGCACAGGCCCCTCCTAGAGGCAGTCAGCATGGGAGGAAGACATGTAATTAGTTCACAGTAAAGCCATATGACCCTCTTGGGAGGAAGACAGACATGTGCAAAGTGCCAAGGAACGTGAAATGACTGTATCTACTAACAACCACCTGCTGTAGCCAGAGGTAGACAGTGTCAGATTCACAGATAACGTTGCTTTACTCACTTAATGCACCCAAGCCCAGTGTTTAGAAGATCCGGGCTTTCAGCCTAAATGTTGATGATGTGATAGCAGGAGAAAAACATCATGTGACAGCCGCCTGTGCTTTTCCCTCTTACGTTCACATTCTGGCTTATTATAAAACAGTGTTGCCATGGCTGGCATTCCCGTGAGGCTCAACATCTCCATACTTTTCATCTTAAATAAGCACTTCAGAATATCTCCGCAACTTCTGATTGGTGTTTAGAACAAGCGGCTTGTAATGATTAAGCTTTTCAAATGCCGAAGTTTAAGTCACGACTTCAGTACCCTTCTGCCTTGGAAACTCATTTTACAGATGTCTTGAAAGAGTTCCATAGTTCATAGGCATCTTTTTTATTTATGTATTTATTGTTACAATGGATCATTTTCCAGAGAGCTGTTTGAGGATAGTAGAAATATAATGAATGATTTCTCTAAATTCAGAGACTTTCCTCTTTTATTCCCAGCAATAATTTTTAAGTAACTCTTGTTGATGGTTACTCTTTTAGATGTTTGGAAACCTGCCAGAGAAAGCCAGTGACAGTCTCTAGGGGTGGGGGTGGGGCAGAGGAGGAGAGAGGCTCAGATAACCTGTGTTGTAATACTGCTTTTATGCCTCAAGAGCTTTTTTTTTCCCATCTTGCTGCCTGTGCTACTGCAGTCAGCATCCAATAGAGACGTATTCTGGGCCCAGGAGCCAATTGTCTTGCTGCTCGATGCAGCCTGAAGTCTGAGGGAGAGCTGATGGCTGTGCACAATTTTAGCAAATTGTCATGGGGATGCTGGGCGGGGAGAAGGGGGGTGGCTGGAGTGCTTTCCCCACAGGGACTGAGGCAGTGGCATTGAGCACATTTTGTTCAAGTACAAAGTTGATCTGTCTGAAGGAGACAGTGGTCAGCAGTAATGAGGACCTTTGCACCTTACTTGTGCTTCACGCTCTGTCATTGTTTACGTGAAGCAGTAGCATTTAATGGCTGGACTTGAGGCGGAATCTATGAGGTCAGGAAGCTAGTGACGTTTGTTTTCAGTTAGGGAATCCCAGAGTTTTTTAGAATTTAAGGTTTATCATAACTAAAAATAAATGTTATCGTTTTAGAGATGTAAAAACAGGATTTGCTTTCCTATATTTGTGGGCATATAGGATCTAGAATAAAACAAATAAATCCTTTATATAAATACAAAGTAATGGTGTGTTCTCCAACTGACTTCACCAAAATGTTTTATTTACCTCTTTGATTTCCTTTAGTTTCTTTAAATTGCTGGATGAAAATCTTACCCCTTAAAACCTCTTTGTATTATTATCGAACTTTATTTTTCACTTTTGATATATGCATATATGTATATATATATATATATATATACTAGATCCTCTTTTCCTATATAAAATCACCTTTTCCTTACATGTGATCTCTCTAAATCACAGAGGCCAGGTTAGTGGAATCCATAGAAAGTCTAAGAACCTCTTGCCTCACTGGGACTCCTGTTGAAATGGATGATGTGAAGCAAGAGTTTAATTATTTGTGTTCAGTTGTTTTCTTTTTAGTTTTCAGAGAAGGTGAAATTTATAAGAGAATCTTAATTTTTTTCCATGACACATTGGAAATACTATTAAAGTAGTCTTCTCAAAATTTAGTTGCTTAGACATAGGTATACCTATGGCTGATTCATGTTGATGTTTGGCAGAAACCAACACAATATTGTAGAGCAATTATTCTTCAATTAAAAATAAATTTAACTATAAAGATAAAATTAGTTTCTTATATTGCAAAACATCTTTTCCTTTTGCAGAATTCAAGGGGGTTGAAGCTTTCATTGGTTCTGACCTATGCTGGATAAAGTCATATATGTTTTTAGTGTGAGCAATGTTTAGAAAAGCAGGCACATGGAACAGTGATCAAGTGGTCATTGGTACAAATACATACCTCTAACGTAACGGTAAAGAGCACGGACTTTGTAGTTAGACTGTCTGTGTTTAGTTATGTGTCCTTGGGCAAGAACCTCTCTCCTCATTTGAAAAGGTATTTAAAGATGGAGAGCTTTTGCTTTATCAGTGCACTAGGAACTCTCAAATAGGTCTATAAAGAACTGCTTAAACAAGTCTTCCAAGGGATTGTTAAGGAAAAAATTATGTGTGTTTGACTCAAGAAGTTTACCTCTTTTTACCCTCAGGAAAACCCTAGAAATATAATAGAGACAACCATGCTGTAATCCACCTAATCATGGTAGGGTGATGAATCGGGTACTATTTGTAAAACATTCTGTATTTCTCAATTGAAAGGCATGCGCTACAAATAGAGCTCTAAATTTCATTATGTAAATGTTCGTGCTTTTAATTATTAGCCAAGATTGAAGAGTGTCTGATTTGGATGCCATAAAACTTCAGAATTGTTTCTGCTACAAACAGTTTAGAAGTCTGGCAGTTGCTGTACCGTAAAAATAATGAAGCGATTGAAAAAATAATAGAAACAGTGATCTGGCATTTCCAACTTTATGATGCCATAAAGAAGCAGCCAACACATGTTGGACTGTTTAATGATACTGGCACCTAGCAAATGTCACTGGGCTTTCACAAGGTCATGGAGACTCTGGTTTGGCTCAGGGATGCTGGCCAGACCCATCTTTGGAGCCCAGGAAGACTGTGGAATAGTGACAGACAATAGGTGCCAGCTAGACCCTTTATAGCACTTCATAGACAGCTGCACACTGTTGTGGGACTCTGGCGTACAGGAGGCCAGGAGTAGGAGGAAGCAGTGAGACTGTTTCTTCTTACAGCATCCTATCAGAAGCAACTCTAATATAAGATCCTTGTGGGCCCTCTCTGAGGAGGCTAAGATTTCTTCAGATGACTATCAGCTGAAATTGTGCGCTGATACAACTCTTGCTGTCACAGTTGTGTGTATATCTGATCTCTCACAGACAAAAGCTGCTGGAGAAAGGAGCGGTGTTTTGGTTACGAGAATGTGTGTGTGGTTTGTTGCCATTTTCCCTTTCTCCTCCTCCTCAGAAGCAGCTAACCCGACTCTCATGAATTACATAATGCTTATCTAGACGTGTAGAGTTTCAGTTATGCCATTTTCAAGATGATTAATGGGAGTTGTGCAATTAAAGCTCCTGAGTTCTCTGGGAAGAAAGTCATAGTATCCTGATGTTTGAGTTAAAGTGTGTTGCTGTTGCGTCAGCATTGAGGATATTTTAGGGTCTTGTAAATGTCACTATTGGTTTTCATGTCCAAGAGTCGTCGTCATCAAACTTAGGAATGTTCTACAAAATAGTGCCTAGAACATTTGAATGCTGGAGAAGCCTCTTGAAATAGCTAGGAAAGTCTAACCTAGAATTACTTCCCTAAAGTCAGATTAGACTTGGATGAGAAAAAGTGTAATGCCCAAGAAACAAAGTCTGTTACATCCTTTATGTCCTTTCAAACCATGGTAAAATTACAAATTTAAACTCAGTAGATTGTGTACATGTACATGTATGTATGTTTATGTATTTTTGGTTTTACTGACAGTCTTAGTAGTTTTTAAGCCACAGTGTATATACGAACATGAACGTTTTATGGGATCAGGAAAAGGAAGACAAAAAAATTTGCATTATATTGTTTTTTGTTTGAAAACACTTTTGATCTGTAGTAATGAAGAAATTAGGAATGTTTCAGTGAAAATACATTTATAGATTTTTGCTTCTTTTTCTCTTATTGGTAGGAAAAAATTCTCCCAGCTCTTATATTGACCTAAGCTCCAAGCACTTGTCCTTAATGTTGATTGGATGAAGAAATAGCAATTTACACCTAAAAAGTTAAGCTTTAAGTATTGATGTAGTGTTGCTGTATTTTACTTCATGTCAAGTTTAGGAGACTAGAGATTAATTTCCCAGAAAAATAAGAAGAGAAATGATTCCCTTCTTCATGTTCTGTGGAGATGCTAAGCATTTGTTCCTGGTGTTACCTGAAAGTCCAGTGAGGAAATTAAAACGGATATTGTGTTTGTTTTAAAGAATATTTTCTTGCCTTTTTAGATGGCAAAACTGAAATAAGTACAAGGGTGCACCTATAATATGGCTTAGAGGGTCATAATACTTGAGAATAAAAATGAATAGAAAAATTCCTATTAATATGTCAGTATTATCTATTTATCATGTAGTATATCATAGTATTTAAATATAGCAAATTGATGGTTCTGACTTACTAACAATGTATATGCTGTAGTTGACTCTTGAACAACATAGGTTTGAATTGTGTAGGTGCACTTATGCGTGGATTTTTTTCAATAAATACTGCTATAGTACCACAATATCCGAAGCTGCTTGAACTTACAGATGCCAAACCACCTGTAAAGAGGGCCGACTGTAAGATTATATTCAGATTTTCAACTATGTTGAGGGAGGGGTTGGTGTCCCTAACCACTACCCCTTTACCAGACCACCTGTGTTGTTCAGGTGTCAACTCATTGAGATGTAGTATAGAATCCTATTTGTAAAACAAAAGAAAACAAATAAATGATAACATCAAACCAGTGAAATCCCCTGGAGACTAACAAAAAAATGAAGATATCTGCTTTGACTACTTCAGGAATTTCTTCAAAATGATAGCTCTGTGTCCCTTTAAGTTTTATTCCATAACTTCCTAAAAGTTCTCATGTGTTTTTTTAAATAAAGCATGAAAAAAATTTTAGTCATATATCTTAAGTTTCTTAAAATCACGGCAAAAGCAAAGTTTGAGTTTGTAATACGTATACTGCTCTTGGAAATACAATTGGAGTGAATATATATGTGTGTATATGCATAAGTTCATTTGTACACATGTATTCATTTTCATCAGAGAAGGCAATGGCACCCACGCCAGTACTCTTGCCTGGAAATCCCATGGACAGAAGAACCTGGTAGGCTGCAGTCCATGGGGTCGCTAAGAGTCGGACAGGACTAGGCGACTTCCTTTCACTTTTCACTTTCATGCATTGGAGAAGGAAATGGCAACCCACTCCAGTATTCTTGCCTGGAGAATCCCAGGGACTGGGGAGCCTGGTGGGCTGCCGTCTATGGGGTCGCAGAGAGTCGGACATGACTAAAGCGACTTAGCAGCAGGAGTAGCAGCATTCATTTTCATATGATTAAAAACAACATTATGCAGTGAGTCCTCCAGAATTCCAGGTGGCAGTCAGAAATACTTTTCTGGGTTCTTTGGCTACTTAATTTATCTTTCTCAATAGCTTCTTTTTCAAAGGAGAGAGTATGTGTCTAGCTTTCAGTTTTTCTGAAAAGACTTTGTAGGGAAATAAAATCAAGTAAATGTGGCTTGTCCTTAAAAAAATCAGCATCTTCAGTATTCCAGTTAACAAGTGAATGGATTGATATGACTTATATGATTTCAGAATGTATTTAGTCTTTGATATGCTATAGTCTTTATTTTTATTTTAAATAAAATAATTTCATTTAAAACTCGAACAAAAGAATAGTAAAACGCGCATATTCATACTTTGAAAATTTTTAGAAGCTGCAGCTACTAGAATTTGGGAAAATTAAAAGGAATATCACCCCTTTAGAGTCATGTGTTGGGGTGGTATTCCTTTTAATTTTCCCAAATTCTAGTCATGTGTTATAGTACAAATCCGTTATCTTATGTTTGAGGAAATTTCCAGAATAAAGAATTTTACCATTTAAATGTAAGAATGGAAATATTTAAAGCTGCTACTGCTGCTGAGTCAATTCAGTTATGTCCGACCCGGTGTGACCCCATAGACGGCAGCCCACCAGGCTCCCCCGTCCCTGGGATTCTCCAGGCAAGAATACTGGAGTGGGTTGCCATTTCCTTCTCCAATGCATGAAAGTGAAAAGTGAAAGGGAAGTCGCTCAGTCTGACTCTTTGCGACCTCATGGACTGCAGGCTACCAGGCTCCTCCGTCCATGGGATTTTCCAGGCAAGAGTACTGGAGTAGGGTGCCATTGCTTTCTCTGTATTTAAAGCTACTAACACATAAATTTAGGTTAGGTATTTTAGAATTGTCCTTGCCCCTTTTACTAACTGAATGTTCATCTCTCTCTCAAATCATATGTTGAAGCCCTGTCTCTGGTATGGCTATATTTGGAGATAAGACCAGACCTCTAAGCAAATAGTTAAGGTTAAGGTCCTAAATGTGGGGCCCTGATCTGAAAGGATTAATGTCTTAATAAGAGACACCAGTGAGAGTGCTCTCTATGCATGCATGCACCAAGGAAAGGCTACGTGAGGAAATAGTAAGGTGACTGCAAGCTAGGAATAGAACTCTCACTGAAAACCAAATTGTCCAGAACCTTGGTCTTGGACTTGTAGCTTCCAGAACTATGACAAAATATGTTTGTGTTCTTTAAACCACCCAGTCTATGGTGTTTTGTTATAGTAGCCTTTCATTAAATTCCATTAGGTATAAAGCAGTGCTTAACTCTCAACTGAAGATGGTTTTACCTTCCCGTGGCTCCCAGGGGTGTTTGGGCAATGTTGAGACAATTTTTGGCAATTATCAAGGATAATTTTGACGGTCATAACTGAGGGCAGGAGTGCTAGAGGCATCTAGTAGGCCAGGCCTGCTACTGACAGCCCCCATATAAAAGGCTTATCTGGTTTCCAGTGTCAGTAGTGCTGAGGTAGAGAAACCTTGAACTACTTTTTAGGATGCATGTATTTTTCAGCTGACACAGGTCCTTTATGGAAACAAGTGAATCATAAAGAGGTATACATAAGACCTATAATATCCTGTATTTTAGATGCAATTAATTTATTTCCAATATTTGCAAACCAACAAACTAATTCCTAGAGCTAAACTTACATTTTCATTCAGTTAAATGAAAAAAAGAAAAAGAATTTAGCATATATATGTAAAATAAATTTAAATATTATGTAAGTAAATTTATTCACCCTTGTCTTAGAACTGATCATTGAAAAGCATGACACAACCATAAAAATCATCATTTTGGAAAAGTGTGAAACAGTATTTCTTGACTGCCACTTACTCTCCCACCTTGGCAGAATTTTTCTGAATATTTGTATTATCATAGCTGGAAAAATTAAAAGGTCGATCAAAACCAGTAACAGTTTTTAGTAGGAAGCTACCAAATTCTTTTGCCAGTGTTTCTGGCCAATATCTGAGCAATGACTATCTTTAGAAAGTGCTTCAAAACACTTGCATGTCTCAGCTGTTGCAAAGAAAATACTACTTTTAACAATTGAAATATCAGAAAACTAGTGTTTCCAATGAAAATTGAAAAAGATTTTTGAGTGTTAGCTGGTATCCTTATATTTTTTTCATTAATCCTTTCTTTTCCCATGGATGGAGAAGCCTAGTCTAGGTTATACTCCACGGGGTTGCAAAGAGTCGGACACGACTGAGAGACTTCACCACCTAATTTTAATTCTAAAACATAGTCACCATTTGGTAACTTAATGAGATGTCTTTTTGTATTCTGACCTCATAAGTTACTGTATTTGTTTTATTTTAGGTGGAAGAAGTGAAATTAAAAACAGGAAATTTGTTTTTCTAGTTTTGAAATACAATTTTGGTATTTTTGTTTTGTTTTGTTTTATTAAGTTTGGCCAAGTTCCAAGTAAGATGTTTTATTTTTGATTGTTAGCAGGTTCTTAAATATTGAAAATAGCTAACAAATAATTTTCTGATGTCTCGAAATCGCCACCTCTGTTTTATTCCGTTTTCTCTTTATTCTACAATTTATACTTCATTGTGTCGTCATATATCATTTTTAGATAGTTATTATATATGCTCATACTATGTATGTAATTATTTTCAAGTCTACTTTATTGGTGGAGAAGGGAATGGCAAGCCACTCCGGTATTCTTGCCTGGAGAATCTTATGGACAGAGGAGCCTGTAGGGCCACAGGCTGCTGGGTTGCAAAGAGTTGGATATGACTGAGCAACTAACATATATACATACATGTTATTAGGTTATAATGTTTAAAAATTAACTAGACATTTATTTTGAGGCTCAACCAATAGTGTATATCTTGTTGGAATCACACTGTTTGTACTGATTTCCAAAGCTAATAAGAAAACTCTTCAATTCACAATTTAATAATTTGTGACTTCAGAAATTGAGGATTTGATGATTTGATCTCTCTGTTGGCCTCAAATGATCTCTGATGACCATTATTGCTGTATATAGGCTTTTAAGACTTCAAGGGGAAGTTTTATACTTTTTTTGAACAGGTTACTTTTATTTAAAGATGTAGAAAAATTATTAGAGGAAAATGGACTCATTCTGGATCAATATTTTATTGAACTTCCTTCATTTCCTTAAAATATACAGCATATACATTACAAGGATATCTTTGGAATCTGTGTTGTTAACTTATAAAAAGTCTCCTTGAATGGAATCTAAGCTTATGATATGAGGTGAATAGCATCAGCTGGCCAGCTCACTGAGAGTAAGATTTCAGTGCAGTCAACAAAAGTAAACCACAGAAACTTAACGTTGTGAAAAATGTATTAGAATGACATTTTTTCTTAGTGGATATGCCAATATAGAATGATGATTAAGGGCGAGCTTATCTTATAGTTTGGATATATGTCATGCACTGTCATAGAGTTTTCCTACTTATATTATTTTTAGTACTTTTAACAGATAGGGTGCTGGATTAGGCAACTGCTTGTTATTGGGCTTCCATTGTGACTCAGCTAGTAAAGAATTTGCCTGCAATGCAGGAGATGTGGGTTCTATCCCTGGACTGGAAAGATCCTCCAGAGAAAGGAAAGGCTACCTACTCCAGTGTTCTGGCCTGGAGAGTCCCATGGACAGAGGAGCCTGGCAGGCTATGGTCTATACAGTCGCAAAGAATCTGACACGACTGAAGCATCTTAGTTCTGTTTTGTCTGTAGCAATCAAAACTTTACAAAAACTTAAGCATGTTTTTGCAGTAATCCTGCAACCCAGTTTATTGTGTCTTGGAGTAAAATCTCTAATCATTTAGAGTTGTAGCTCCTATACAAAAATTTGTGTATGTGAGCAGAAGATACTGATTGACTTTCTGTTTTTAGATGGTTTAGAATATATTCTCAGCACTGTGTAGAGTTTAGGATGCCAAGTGCATTGGATCTCTACACAGATCTTTCCTCAGTGAAACTTGGAGACCTCCTGTTACCTTTTCTTCTTTTATTGTGGCAAGCTTTATTTATTGTGTGTTCAAATTGCTGGCCTCTGAATAAAAGCATCACAAATCAGAGTCAAACTCATTGGAAAAGACCCTGATGCTGGGAGGGGTTGGGGGCAGGAGAAGGGGATGACAGAGGATGAGATGGCTGGATGGTATCACCAACTCAATGCACATGAGTTTGGGTGAACTCCAGGAGTTGGTGATGGACAGGGAGGCCTGACGTGCTGCAGTTCATGGGGTCGCAGAGAGTCAGACACGACTGAGTGACTGAACTGAACTGAAGCGACTGAACTGAACTGAACTAGTTTTTATTCTATTATCTTCATTGTTTCCATAATGGAGTTACAGTAGAATTCATCTTTAAGCATTTAGTTAGACATGTTCTTCATTCATTCTGCATATGCTTATTGAGGTACAGGGCTGGGAACTTGGAGATGGATGGACCTGGAGAAGTACCAATGTCATATTTACCTTAAATCTCCATAGAAGGGTTGCCACTCATGGTTTTCCTCAGGGCTTAGGCAGTTCTCTAGAAGAGGATGTTTATTCTAACTTACTTTTGACCTTTTTATTTGTCAAACCACAATTATTCAGCAGCACAGTCAGCATTAAACAAGTTTTGACCTTCTTAAGGAGCTAAGTTTATCTAATATCCATTGCAGAGGCTACTCTGTTATTTTTTCCACAGATGTCAATGAAAAATTCACATGGCTTTGCAGAATTGTAGTTTATAATGTTTCCTGCTATATCAGAATAACCTGGAATACTGTTAAAATGTAGATCCCTGGTCCCCCAGGTCTGTTGCCACAAACTGTGAAAGAGGCTAGGTAGTCTGTGTACCTTTTCCACAAAATGTCCTCAGTTGATTCTTTGGGACATACATAGCTTTTTGAAAGTAAGGCTCCAATGCACTCAAATCAAGCTGTACATGGTAAGGGAGCCTATGTAAGAAACATAGTAGAATGACATTTTTCCTGAGTACATGTAGTGAAGACAAAAGGAAAACCAAAGGGCCTGAGTTTTTATTAAAAGTTTTGAGATGCAATGATACAGAATATATGGTGATTTGTACGTGATTTCTTTCCTTTATTGTTTCAATATAGGCTGTGTTTGTAGGTTGGAGGGCCCTAGAGGTTTGTGTTCCAGGGAAGCCTTAGGATGAAGAGAGAGGAAGACCAGTGTTCATGTTCACAAGGGTGCTTTCAGCGCCCAGGGCTGTTTCTGTGTTATTTATGGTATTTGTGGAACTATAGAAAGTGATCTGAGTGAACTGATATTAACTGAATCCTCAGAGTGGATATAACCTAGCTTATCTGCACTTAAATAAGTCCAATCTTAGTAAGAAATACGATGTGGAGATATTGATAACCAGAATTTTTCTTAGAACCAAGTTTTTCTTTGTACTGAAAAAGTAGTTTTCTCTAAAATACCCAAACTTGGATATTTCTGATATTAGACCATGTGTCATCCATGGTTGGCTAGTTGTTCACCATGGGTTATCTTGTGACTTGAAGCGTTGTTTTGGGGAAGGTCGTTTTGCATCCGGATGCTTTTAAGCTAATAATGTGCTCATGATCTCAACAGGTATCAGGCATGGTGATTTCCTGTGGAATAAATCAGGGATATGTACATGTTACTTGTGAATGTATCGATAGCTGTGGTATAAAAGTTATCTTCATGCCAATATTTTGTTTTTCTGCTATTGTGTATACAATTTAAAATGTGCTGGAGATGGTGGTAACAGCAGCTTTTGACCTTCCCCTTGTTCCTCTAAGAGTTCTGGACAGGGCTGAGGATGTGGCATATACATTATCTTTTTAATCTTCAAAATAAACTTACAGTGTAGGTTATATAGGGTTTTCCTGTACTAGCGTAGGGGTTATATGGCGTATATAGGCCCAGTGCAGAAGACATAAGGGACTGGGGTTCTATCCCTGGGTAGGGAAGATCGCCTGGAACCAGTTTTCTTGCCTGGAGAACCCCATGGACAGAGGAGCCTGGTGGGCCACAGTCCATCGCGTCGCAGAAGCTGGACACTGCTGAAGCGACTTAGCACACATGCACATAGGTTATATAGCAGTTTGAAATGAATGAAAAGCCTGAGGCTTAAAGAAGTTAGTTTTTTGCAGCTCATGTAGCTAATGAGTGAGAGAGCTCGGCCTCTGCCCCATGTGCTGACACCTGCAATGTCCTTGCTCTTGTCCACTGTTCTCTACTGCCTAACTTGAAATATTATTAGTAATGCTTTATTACATAAAGCTTGTTAACAGAGCAGGCAGTATCCTATGATATTAGCCTGTGGATAAACTTATTCCAAAAAACTTAATCAACATAAGCCAATAGGTCATTAAAATTAGAATTCTGACAGATTTTCTCACAAATATCAGTTTTCTGAGTCAGTTTACAGTACAAGGTCAAATTATGGTAAACAGGTAGGTTTTTCTTAGAAAAATCAAAGAAAGCTCAAGAAAGTAGTTGATGGCTTCAATTAAGTCCTTTTTGCCTTCGCAAACCGCAAACTGTTCTAACTAAATTTATTGGTAAAAGAGATTATGAGGTGATAACGAGATAAGTTGCTATCAATATGACTTGACAATATTGTATTGAAATAAATGGGTCTGTCTCTGATAATATTTAATAATATAGACTTTTATATATGTTTTGATGAGAAGAATCATCCCAAAGAAACATATTTTCATATTTATTATTTTAGAGTAACTTATTTTGTTTCTCCATTTTATGCTATAAGTTTTTGAAGGGTAAACAATTCTGCTTCTGTTGTTTTATAATTTTAGGTAATGGAGACTAGATTTATTGCAGAGAGGTTAAAGGCTGCATTTTGTCACCAATATTTCATTGTACTTACTGATCTCTGTTTCAGCAGGAAATATGTAGGAATTTCCTCCCTTTCATCTATACATTTCTTAATATTTAGACTCATAAAGCTTAGTAGTAATTTTAACTTCCTATGAGATGTGTGTAAAGGTGTTTTACTAAAGATACAGTGTGCCTTGAGTCCTGTAAGTTCATTTCCTTACAACTCAGTACAAGTAAAAATAGATGGTAAAACTTCATGATTCTTTTGGGTTCATTAAAGTTAGCCAGGAGACATTAAGGAAGGAGCCTAAGATTTTTATTTTATATTCTGTGTTAATATTGCCCTAGCAGTTTGTAGACTTTTAAACTTGGATCTAGAAATATTAATGCTAATATCTTAATATGGGAATTTCTCTAAGCTTGAAACTTTTTTGAAATGTCTTAATACTTCATTTTGATAGAATTTATTACTTATTCAAATCTGTTATAAAGTCATTGGATAATATACTGTGTGAAAGACTCATGGTAGATTCAAGATAGGTTTATATTATTATGTTGTTTTTTTAAGATTTGTGGGTTTTATTTTTTTAAGGTGATGTTTTCTGCTTTCATTACTTAGGGTCGTTGCTCCAGGGAGAACTGCAAATATCTTCATCCACCCCCACACTTAAAAACACAATTGGAGATAAATGGGCGCAATAACTTGATTCAGCAGAAGAACATGGCCATGTTGGCCCAGCAAATGCAACTAGCCAATGCCATGATGCCTGGTGCCCCATTGCAACCCGTGGTAAGTATGTTCTTAGTTCTCATTCCTTAAATTTGTCTTGCTGAATGCTCAGTTTCAGTGTTAAATTGGTGATTACACTAGATCAAGTGAACACAGGTAACAGTGTCAGTTGCCTAGCATTTTCCAGAAAAATATCAGTCGAACCCTGGAAACAATTTCCCTAGGAACAATTTTTACACGATGAAGTTACTCATCTTCTGGCTGAATCATGTGAAAATTGACACGACAGGATGTTTAACCCCTCAAATTCTCTTCAAATTAAATCATGTGACGTGCAGATGTGTAATGGTCATTTTAAAAATGACCATTAAACTTATCAGTATAGCCTAGATGCATTTTCAGGCTACCTTTTAACACTAATAGTCATTTTGAAAATTGGTGTAAATCATCTGTAATTTTGAGTAAATGTTTCCCTTCCCTCTCTCATTAAAGAGAGAATCTATATAGTTTTCTTTAAGGAGCCTTCGTTATTCTTTTAAACTTATGAATTGAAACTATTTGGTAGTTACAGATGCTAGGAAAATTCTGACAGTGGTGAATCCATATCATAGATCTGGAAATCTCTCTCATCAGAGAACTAATCAGGAGAGGCAGAAACTCCAAGGACTTTTTAGGGAAAAAAGCTAAATTTTATAAACTCTAGGTGGTCACACAGAGTTAATGTTTACTGAATAGTGTAGGTAGATAACGTATGATTCTGAGCATATTTATTTATTTATTATTTTGAATTTGGGGGAGGGTGTATGTGACATATGACTTTAATAACCTTTACTCACACTTATCTGCACAAATGTAAGAGATTAATATCATAACTAAGTTACAAAAGATGTTTTGATAGTAATTTTGTATTTAAATGCATGTTGAAATTTGCAATAATTGGAATATTGCTGTCACTGACTTAATATGCAATATTATGGGGTCCTAGAAACGTGAAGACCCACGTTTTTCTGATATGGCAACTGTAGCATGTGTGCTAACTAATTTTTTTCCTAATAAATTTTAACACCTGAACTCAATGTAATTATTATTCTCTCTTAGAACTTAATGAACCAATCATTCCAAAAAGAGGGGGATTGCATTTCGAGGTGGGAGGGATCTCCAAATCCAATCGGCAGTGATACCAATTATCAATTCTATACAGTTGAGGTGAGAGAATGTTATAATTCTGTTTTCACTTGATATATTTTTTTCCGTTATTGGGAACTCAGTTAACAATATGATATCTTAAATTTGTTTCTGTGACATCTGTTAATTTCACATGTCTGTGTGGGGATAGCATGAAGATTTCCGTTTGGTTTAAAAAAAAAAAAGTCTTCTCTTTATCTGTAGTATAAAATATAGGACAAGAGTTCTCTTATACTTGACTCTCATATGGTTTCAAAGATGTGATAAATCCTTGGCATGGCTGCTGCTTTAATTGATATCTTTCCTTGGTGTGAGATACTTTGTTCTACTTAAAACATTGAAAGCGTGCTTACTGGCAGGCTCCTCCCTCTCAGTGTCCCAGAGCACCTCTGAAATCAGCAAGTGTGGTTCCCAGACGACAAGGACAGGTCATGGCAGAGAGCTCCTCACTGTGAAGTATTGCCTCGTCTCCTGATGCAGTCCTTGAGTTTTACTCTCAAGGCCATTTCAGGGTCACGTATGCGTAATTCTGTGACAAACTCTAAACAGCATTTCTGCTCCTATCTTTGAAATACTATTAACAAAATATGTGTTGTTTATGAGATCACTAAATTGCAGATTTCTGAAACCAGAAAAATTACCTCATTTTGTGGTGTTTTTGTTGGAAAATTCTCTGCTTAGACAAAGCATTTATTTTTATTAGTTGTGAGCCCATTCAGATTTTATGTTAATTTTCCTTGATACGACTGGATTTGAATGTGGAATTACCCTTCTGCTAAAGGCATCCTGAGATCATAGTCTAAAATAGACTCTATTCAGAGTGACGTTTTTGTAATGAGTATAGAAGTCATTTTAATTATTCAATTTTGAAACATTGGGGCTTTTAATGACTGTAGAGAAGGCTTTACTCCAGGAAATTTGCTTTCAAAACCCCACCTGAGACTCTTTGATCATTCTTGTAGCAAGCCATGTTTTGATGAAGATAATGATATGGAGATTCAGAAATAATGAGAGGGTCGTAACCAGTTGCTTTCTGGAATTTTAGTGCTGAGCCTACAAACAGGAATTACAACAGGGCTGGAAGGTTAGGAAATATGGAAAAAGGTTGCCACTCAAAAGAAGATGGCCATTAGAATAGGTAGTGCTGTACAAAGATATGGTATCAACTTGGATCCAACCCACAAAGTGGTGGTATCAGAGGAGATCTGTGAGCAGATTTGGAACCTAGGCAGTATCAGGAATACCTTAAGTAGTGGCAGGGTTTTTAGTCAATTAGGTAAAGCATCTTAGTTCTCTGTGGCCAACCAGTGTGACCCCCAAACCATAACTGGAGGAAACATAAAAAGAGGAGGGAGCTATGAAGGTCTAATCAAATTCATAAGCATTTAGTGTTATTCCTGACATAGTTGGACACGACTGAGCGACTTCACTTTCACTTTTCACTTTCATGCATTGGAGAAGGAAAGGGGCAGCCCACTCCAGTATTCTTGCTTGGAGAATCCCAGGGATTGGGGAGCCTGGTGGGCTGCTGTCTACGGGGTCACACAGACTCGGACACGACTGAAGAGACTTAGCAGCAGTAGCAGCAGCAGAGATGTAAAAAGATTGCTAAGAAATGAAAGGACTAATGAAGGAACGAGTTTCCCAAAAATGGGAAAAACAGAAATTCACAGTAGTTTACCTACCCCAGACTCCAAAGGAGTTGTAACTGGGAACCAGAACACAGTCCAGTTATAGAGACTGCAGCATAGAATGGGGTAGTCAGGGACTTCATGAGAGTACTTTGGGGACCAGGAAGTAGCTAGCATGCCTCTGAGTTTAGTTTCTCATTTTCTCACAAAGTTTGAGAGAACTAGGTCTATAAATTTAAGATCTCCAGGATACGACACAATCTTGGAAATGGTGGGATTTATAGGAGAGTTTCTTGTTTTCATGGATTTGATTATGTTGTTGTGAAATGTGCCAAACCATGAATCAGAAAGAGAACATAATATTGGAGGGGGGGGCGGTTAGTAATTATAGTACTCTGAGGGCATTTAAGGAGTTCAGCACTTTCTGTATCATAAATCCTCACAACCATACTATAAGGTAGGGAATATTATCCAGCTCTAGAGATGAAGACTCAGGGGTTCAGAGATTTACTAGTTTGTCCAAGTTGCATAGCTAGTGAGTAGGAGGGCCACGATTTTCAGCCAGACTGTTCAGGTTCTGGCGTCCCTGCTGTAGAAACACTAAGTACAGACGTGTAACCAACTTTGGGTCTTTGGTTGATTCATTAAAAATCCCTGACCTTTTTCAACATATAGTGAAAAGTTTAATAAGACATGTTACTTGCAAAAGCCTACCAACTATATAATTATTCCCATTTCATAAGATAAGACAATAAGTAGTTGACAAGAAGTAATTGAATCTGTATGTCTACTTCATTAAATTTTTCATAGTAAATCATCAAATAATTGGTATTAATTGTATTGTCATTTCTCAGTCACTAATAAAAATGCAAATAGTTTGTCGTATGATTTTTAAAGATAAATAGAGGACCTAGAGACTTTAATTATCCAAATTAAAAGATAATTTTGGATTTTTTTAATCCAAGTAATACTTTTAAAGTAGATTTAAAAAAATGGACAGAGAAGCCTGGCAGGCTACAGTCCATAGAGTGGCAAAGAGTTGAACATGACTGAGCAACTAACACATACACAGCTCTTAAAAAAATACTATTACTTTGTCATGCATTCTCTGATACAAGGCAATCTAACAATAAGTTGCTAAATAGCCAAAAATAGATTGCACCTAGGGTTTCACAACTTGGAAGCATCTCATATTTCTTTGGTCCATCCCAGAGAGATGCTTTTTAGAAATTCTGTCGATTTCAGGTTCTTGGCATTGCCCTTGAAGAGGTCTGCATCAGCAGTGTTTTGAGGGGCTGTAACTGAGCTCTAGAGGCCCCCTAGCCATGCCTGCTCTGATGCCTTTCCTTGTGTACCCAAAGGTTGGCCTTGACTATCCATAATTTCCCATGGTAGCTGCCCTGAAGGTACACACACTAGCCACTTAGAAGTACAGAACTCATGTCGAATTCCCTATGCATTTCATGAATTCAAAATAACCTCAGTTCAGGTCAGTTCAGACGCTCAGTCATGTCCAACTCTTTTGACCCCATGGACTGCAGCACACCAGGCCTCCCTGTCCATCACCAACTCCCAGAACTTACATTCATATCCATCAAGTCTGTGATGCCATCCAACCATTTTATCTTCTGTCGTCCCATTCTCCTCCTGCCTTCAGTCTTTGCCAGCATCAAGGTCTTTTCCAGTGAGTCAGTTCTTCGCATCAGATGGCCCAAGTATTGGAGTTTCAACTTCAACATAAGTCCTTCCAATGAGTATTCAGAACTGATTTCTTTTAGGATTGGCTGGTTGGATCTCCTTGCAGTCAAGGGACTCTCAAGAGTCTTCTCCAACACCACAGTTCAAAAGCAGCAGCTCTTCGGTGCTCAGCTTTTATTTATAGTCCAACTCTCAACATCCATACATGACTACTAGAAAAACCATAGCCTTGATTAGAAGGACCTTAGTTGGCAAAGTGATGTCTCTGCTTTTAATATGCTGTTTAGGTTGGTCATAGCTTTTCCAAGGAGCAAGCATCTTTTAATTTCATGGCAGCAGTCACCATCTACAGTGATTTTGGAGCCCAAGAAAATAAAGTCTGTCACTGTTTCCATTGTTTCTCCATCTGTTTGCCATGAAGTGATGGGGCCAGATGCCATGATCTTAGTTTTCTGAATGTTGAGTTTTAAGTCAGCCTTTTCACTCTCCTCTTTCACTTTCATCAAGAGCCTTTTCAGTTCTTCACTTTCTGCCATAAGGGTGGTATCATCTACAAAGCTGAGATTATTGATAATTTTCCCAGCAAACTTGATTCCAGCTTTTGCTTCATCCAGCCTGGCATTTTGTATGATATACTCTGCATATAAGTTGAATAAGCAGGGTGACCATATACAGCCTTGATGTACTCCTTTTCCAATTGGAACCAGTCTGTTGTTCTATGTCCAGTTCTAACTATTGCTTCTTAGGGACAGAGAAATTCAGAGTTACTGGATTTAGCTAAAGTCTTAGAAGCTCCTGTGCTGCTCCTGACAGCAAAACTTTGCCTTTGCTGTCACTTCGTGTCCAAGCATTTTTTGTCAGTTGGTTGCTGAAAGCTTTAAAGTTGTCATTTGTCACACTTCCAGGAACACCTGGAAATTCTTAAATTGTTTTTTAGTGCTTTACTTTCTAGATTACCCAACTAGTGGTTGAGATAAGGCTGCTTTATACCCGAGTACTTCTGGTAAAATGTTTCCAGGTCAGTCACCTGAGTCTTACTGCATCCAACCTGCCCATCCTATTGCCTGATTCTGTCAAGGAGCCTCTGCTTCTTCAGGGAGGCTGAGAATGGGCCCTGAATCTTAGGCACCAGCCCGCGTTTGTTAATACTTTTCTGTGTGAAGGACTAGAAGTGAGTCTGCTCTTTTAAGTATTTATTACTTCCGGAGAACTCGCTTGAAGGATAATGTGAAATTCAGAATAAAGGAAGTGGTCATATGATTTGTCCAGTCAGCAAGTCAGTCTAGAAGTGGAGTTTAAAACAATATTTCTCATTTTATTCCAGTCATGTGCTACCTTCTTAGAAAAAAATACACTGTGATGTGAATTTGTTGATAATTCCTATTAGCTTTTGGCTCTTTTTACATGCAAAATAATTGTTTACAGAGACTGTTTATAGCTTTTGTACAAGGTTGGCTTGGCGTGCTGCGATTCATGGGGTCGCAAAGAGTTGGACATGACTGAGCGACTGAACTGAACTGAACTCTACCTACCCAGAAACATGGCTTTGTACACCTTGATTGTGAGCTGTTAATTTTTTAAAAATCTTTGTTTTTCCCTGCTTAAAAGTTTGATCTTCACAAACAGACACACACACACACATACCCATAAAATCTAGAAAACTCTTGACTTAAAATTTGTGTTCTGTATCCCAGAACATACTGATTATGTATTATCTATTTCATATACTCCCTCCATTTTATTAAAAATAGCAAACATTGTATGCAAACACTGTTTCACACAGTGTTTAAAATAGAATAAATTAGGACCCCCATGATATTTGCAAGATTACAGCTTGGTAACAGTACGTTAATGAAGCTTAGTTCAATATATTAAAAAAGTGACAAATGAAAACAAATTTTAAACAAGCATAGTAAAGAAATTAATGATTAAAATTTGAGATTGGGAGAAAATAACACTAAATCTTTTTAAATTTTCAGATATGTGTACTAGAAAATATTTAATGTATTTGTTAGTTTTTGTGGCAGAGAAAAACAGCAAATCCATAAATATATTTGTTAAGCAAATATTTGTAGAGATCTGTGTAGATGCCAGTGCTGGATATATTAGTGGACAAAGCACGGTGCGTGAGACTGCACCCTGAGAGCCCAAGTAGAAGAGATGGTTAAGGAAACACACTTAGTGATCAGTACTGGATTCTAGTGATGAGTTACATAGGAACTGAGGGAAGGAAAATTCCTTTCCTAGTTGGAGCTGTGGATGAATCAGGACAAACACCAAGAGAAAGAGTCCTGATTCTTGAAGCCTAATTAGTTATTAAGCATTTGGGCTTGGCAGGATCAGCTTCTGTTGTGGAGGGAAACCCATGTTCAAAAGCAGGAAGCCATAAGGAAACATGTATTTTTAGAGACCTCATATAGAATCTGAAAACTGGACCCATTTCTGTTTTTAAATAGTAGAAGACTGCATAGTTTATGGAATTGGACTTCCCCAGGAGCTTAAAAAAAAATACTGTTGCCTAGAAAATTCTGATGAATGGAGAGTTTATTTAACCAGGGCATTCTGGGCTTCAGGTTGTCCAGGTGATTCTGTTGGACAGCCAACATTGAAAACCACTGGTTTTAGAACCACCTGGAATCAAACACCGACGTGCAAGTCATAGGTCTTTATGCACTCTTTTGTGACTATATGCACATAGTCTCTGTGAACCCTTTTCCTTATTTGCTAAATGGAACTAATAATATCCACTTGATAAGGCTGTAATTTATTCACCCTTTCATTCATTCTTTCATTCAAATACTTATTCAGTGTATATTTATTGAATGCCTATTGTATACCAGACATCATTTTCAGTTCTGGGGACTTAATAGTGAACTAAATGTTTCTCCCCTCCTCCTTGACATAAAGGCAATAGAGGTTTTGCTTTTGTTTGCTCCAAGGAATTTATTTTCTACTATTATGAGGATTAAATATAATAACACAGGTAAAGCACTTAGCACAATACCTGGCACACAGTAAATAGAATTATTGTAATAATCAAGTTTGTACACATTTAACTAGGGTCCTAAAGTGAAATTGAATAATGTTTTCATTCATAATAAAGCCTGATTACCTTTAATGGAATCAAACGTCTCGTTTAAAACAAACAAATGATTAGCCTATAAATGCACCAGCATTAGTAAGATTGCAGTTTGTTTTTCTGTGCTGAAGGTGTTCACTGGCAAAAAGGCAATCATAAAGCAACCTTCCTTATACCTTCTGGGAACAAAGATATCTGTAAATCATTATTACGAGGATGTAGTCAGGATCAAATGCACCAGTTACATAATTATACATTTTTTCTGTGGATACTTAGGAGAAAATAGGATGCTACTTGATAATACCATTGCATTAGTATCAGTCTTTGCGATTCTGCTGAACTCTGCAGGATGGCTTTTGTAATAGAGACTGGCAGTGCCACAGTTCAGGAGCTTCGCTAGTCTGATTAGGGCCCTTATGGCACCAGCAATGACCTACCTCCAGCAAGGTGCTCCTTGAAGAAGAGATGTAACGAATTTACAAAAGCCCAGAAGAAATGAAGGGATGTTGCGCTTTGGTGGGGATGTTTTTGGGGCAACTTTTGGAATCAAATTTCAAAGTATAGAGCTATTATTATTTATCATCTGCCTGTTTAGCAAATAATGCTACTTATCTGGAGAGGGAGCAATTTGAGATAATGATTTCTGCATAGTTGATGTTTTAGAATTTTGAAAGCTGCTACTGATTTTACGTGGGGACAGTGCCCTAAAGTTCTTAACATTTGCTGAATTGTCAGAAAGTCAATTCATGTGACAACTCTATAGAGACAATCTAGTGGAAAAATTGTTGCCAGTTAGTAAGATCAGTATTTTTATCTAATGAGAGTATTCTTTTATCTATAACATGGAACTGCTGTTTTATGTGTATTGCAGATTAGAAATTTGTTTTATTCAATGATATTTAACAAAGCTGAATTTTATTGACCACTGATCTTATTTTTCTTAAAAATTTTAAGAATGCTTTCTTCCCTCTAGATAAAAGTTTGCCAATTTGACCTCTGCTTCTAAATAATTTTAGTAGATTGTGCAAAGTGACATAAACATCTCAATTACTTTCTGAAGTTTACATTTAAAATATCCTCTCTGGATATGCATATTAATTCATGGCAAGAATTAATATTGACTGGCTTCTGTTCTCCATATTCTAAACTAGTTTTTAGTCTACTGTGCTAAATTACTTATAATTCTTAAATATCTAAGAGAAAAATTAGATTGCTGGTCTGCATGTGGCTAAAAATGTCACATGTTACATTTGATAGTATGTAACGGTATACATTTAATCTGAATAATTCTGAAAAGAGACTGAAGTTGAACATGTCTTTATTGTACAGGTAAACTCTTGTCTTGCTGCTGTCTTGGCAGCTGATAGTGGAGCAACATCAAATCAACTGCTATTTGAATAAGTAGCTGTTGATGGACTTGAGAGATTGCTCTGGGCCCCCATTTCTGGCAGGTTACTGACTGTTAGTGTCTGGGACCCCTGCAGTTTCTGTGGTCAGTGGGTAGCTGCCTTAGGCAGAGATGGAGCTGGGAACTAGAAGTGTTACTTTAGGCTGTTTCATCCAGAGCCATCGACCTGACAGGGCAGCTCACCATGGCATTCAGACCAACACATTGGGAGGCATAATTATTTTACTTTTTCTTCTCCCAAGTGAATCAAAAATTCTATTAACTTTTCTCTATTACACGATCTTATGCTTAAGACTGTATATGATAGTTGCAAACATGTTGTCCTAAAACAATTTGTGACATCAAGAGAAGGCTGTCAGAGATTTTCAGCCCCAGCACTATTGACATTTAGGCCGGATGAGTCTGTTATGAGGGACTTTCTATGTGATGTAGGATACTTACCAGCATTATTTGCTTCTCCTCATTAGATGCAATAGTGCCCCCAGCTGTGCAACCAAAAATATCCCCTGCTGTTGCAAAATATTCCCTGTGAGATACAATCACCCATTATTGAGAACCACTGCCTTAAGAAAAAGAAATACTTGACTTCTGTGTTATTCTTCTAAATACAGGATGAGTCAGAGCCAAATTAGATAAAGAGTTTATTTTATTTTTTAAGATATTTCTGAGTTATAAAAATTATTTCTGTAACATATGCATCTTGATTGCATAAAACCTTATTCTGTAAAACTCCCTTGACAACTAATTAAACTCTTGGATCATCTGACTTCTTATTCCTATCAGAGGGAAGAATTATTTACATTCTCATGTCCCTTTCTTTCTAAAAAAACTTTCTATGATTCTGTTCCTTACTGCAGGGTAAAGATAACAAACTGTTGAATATTACCTTAAAGAATAGGATCCATTTTTGTCCATTTGTTTTTGTGTTTTTGAAACAAACATTATTATTTCACATATATTAAACATCAAGAATGAAAACTCCATTGACTTAGGAGGTTGAAAATATACCACTAGTAAGGTGGAAAATTGTGCTAGGTTTATGCTTTGAAAAATGAAAAACCACATTGTTAAAGTAAATTTAAGGTAAATTATTTAATTTTACTCAAGAACAGATATATTTCCTGACATACAGATTTTCATATCAACAAATGGAAACCATCCTTGTATACTCATGAAAGCATTTCTGGCAGAAAAATCTATCTTATAGCATTTATTCAGTGTTAATTTATGTATTTCCTTGAACAGTCATAATGTACTTCTTTAGGAGTATTTTTTCAGCCTTCATTTCTTCATGGTAAGCTGAATCTGTTGTAAAGTTTCTCACAAAGGAATAAGAAGCTGGTGGAACATCTATTTCCCCAGGAAAATCTACAACAAATACATATGCCAAATACTTTATCTTATGTGCTCAAAAGAAATGGTGTCATCATCACCTTTCATATATCCTGAGATTTATTCACAGTTTACATTGACTGTAAGACTCTGTTATCCACTGGGAGTTCTGCTTTATTTATTCTAGATAATAAGACACTTGCAACCTGTTAACAGTTGTAAACAAATCTTTCAAGTACATCTGACATAGCAATTATGAAACGTATTTTCTTAGATAAGTATCTAGGATTCAATCAGGACAAAGGTGGAGTTTAGGTAACTACAAGAAGTTTCTGTATTGAATGGTTGAGCTATTTTTCAAAAAGCAATTGCAAGTATTGTAGACCCCAGGCTTCAAAATCCCAGTGGAAAATTTCCTAGATAAATTACCCATTAAATTTTAGAGAAACATTGATTTGATGAATGCTTATTTAAGAAACATTCTTAATCTAAATGAGAGTTAATAAATGTACAGTTAAGTGGAGAGAGGGAGAGGGAGGGAGGAAGGGGAGAGCAGAGGAAGAATGGATTGTGGATGGATGCATGGAAGGATGGAGCATGGAGGGATGGATGCATGGAAGGATGGATGGATGCATGGAAGGAGGATAGATATATAATGTCGGATATTGACTTTGAACCAAGACCTGCCTCTTAAATTTTACCTTATATTTTATTTTTCAGCCAATGTTTTCAGTTGCACCAAGCTTAGCTACCAATGCATCAGCAGCCTTTAATCCCTACCTGGGACCTGTTTCCCCAAGCCTGGTTCCAGCGGAGATCTTACCGACTGCACCGATGTTGGTTACAGGGAACCCTGGGGTCCCTGTACCTGCAGCTGCTGCCGCTGCTGCACAGAAATTAATGCGGACAGACAGACTTGAGGTAGGAGTCGTGGGTATTTTTATGTACTCCATTCTAAAATTCATAGTGTATTCTTTGTTTTTTTATTTCTTCAGTGGCTATGTAGGTTAAAAGATAATTCAGAGATTTTGGTTCAGTGTTTGGAGCATTTTGCTAGAATATAGATATGCTATATTTCATGAAAGTAACATTTATAGAAACCACAACATCCATATGTTGAAAAGTGGGTAAGAACTTGGACCCTGGGATTAGATTGCTTTTTACTTGGTTCGGCCTCAGTTTTCTTATCTTCAAAATGAAGAAACAAGTTTATCTCAAAGAGTTAGATTTAGCTTCCTAAAATGTTTCTTGTTACTGTTGTTATTAACAAATTCTGTCAATCCTCTGATACTTGTTCTCATGAACTTGTTATTAAGTTACTACATACAAAATGTTTAAAAATTTTTGTTGTAAGTTTCCTCATAACCCTCACAATGTTTCAGCAGGAATGACAAGGAGCCTTTGTTTGTGAAATGCGCTGATAAATTTTTAATTGCAAATTGGGCGATACTCTGTCTTTGAGTCAAGGATAATCTGATGTATGTGCTTTGCTATTGCTGCATGAAAAAGAAATTAAAAATATAATCTTATATTGAAGTAGTTGAGAATTTCAACTTGACTGTAAATTAGTGGACTTGGTAAACTCTGAATGGGAAAAATGGCAGCATTACTGTACACTGAAACGTTCAAATCTGGCTTTGGTATCCAAATAAATAAAAAATGAGCTTTTCCTCTTTTCCTAGGTTAGGATGAGGCAATATTTAGTACTAGAAGTTTTGCATGTCTTAATTACGAGAAAATGGCAAAACAAGGCCATTGTGTGAACATAATTGACACTAATAATTTATCAGTTTAGCAGGAATTTATTTAATAAGTACCACTTGCTTGTTGATTAAGTTTCATTGCATGCATTAAAAGGATCTCAGATTTCAGAGTACTTATTAACTGCCACCACCTTTCTGATGGTAGTAGCAATAGTTGATAATTATTGGATATTTACTCTCTACCAGCCATAGCATTACCCCTCCATGTGCAACACACATTTAATGTTCAAAGCAATCTTATGAGAAAGATACTATCGTTAACTCCATTTAACAAGGCAGTAAACTTGAGAGAGATATAACGTGACTTATTCAAGGTCACATGGGTAGGATCTTCCAGTGGGGCATGATATCAGAATTTTAAACACCTTTATTACTCCCATTCCCATAAAGTGATGGTACAAACAAGAGCAGGAAATTTGGGCTTGTATGTTCCCTTTAGAGTTTTTGTTTGTTTGTTTGTTTTAGGCTTATTTTTAACCTTTCATTGAACATGTTGGGAAAAGCTCCTACTTACAGGAGTTCCATAAGGAGGACTCAGGAAGGATGTTGAGACCTGATTGCATGCCCTCTGTGAACCAAGGACCCTGCCGTGTGCTAGAGATAAAACCTTGACTTGCGGGTGGTTTGTCATTGCATAGTTGTTCTTGCTCATTAATAACTAATGCTATTTGCAGAGAAATTTAGGAGCAAATTTAGGACGTTTTAAATATTTAAAAATTATTAGATGCTCAATATATGAATCCCCCCCAACCTTTCAGAAGCATATCTTAAGCTTCTTGATTGTTTAATGGGAACCAAATAGGCAGTCTGAGATTAACTTGATTGAATTAATTTTTAATAGGAGATTAAAACTGAGATTGTCTCTATTTAAATCTCTTTCAAGGAACCTTTTAAAAGGCTGATTGTGTATTCAGAACTCTTTTAAACTAATTCTTCCACAATTTTAGGTAGGCTGTAATTGGTTATTTTCTGTATGATGTTTAGTTAAAATGAAGACTTCCGTCTTTCATTTGGTTTTGTTTTTCTTTTGCAAGGAGCTATTGCAAGTAATTTTTTTCTGTCTTCCTTTCTAGTAGTCACAACAAATGGCTACTGTTGTAGTGACTGTCATTTCCTTTTAACCTGAATTCCACTTATCTCAGTGCCTGATAGTAGGGCAGCTTCCTATCTTATTCTCGTTCACAGGATCTGATTCAGTGTCAGTTACAACCTGTTAGGATATTGCAGTGTGATGCCAAGGGGCACGTCTTTCTCCTTGGCATTGTGATTTTAGACATCCCTGTCTTCAGGCTCTTTCCTCTCATGTTCATTACACCATATCTTGGGGTCTAAGAGACAGGGCAGTAAGTGACCACACTTATTTACACACTTAGTTGTTTGGGATTTAAATCTATACTTGATTTTTAACTCATGGAACTCCCAAGTACATTTTAGAATTTTTGACTTATTTTTGAGGTAGATTTTGAATCAGTTAAAATACTGGCCAGTTCTTCTTGCTACTTACTTTTCTCTTTTTACTACAAAATAGGAAATGAAGAAGTTAAAAACACCATATATTATCATCTTTCTGATTCTTTTGTTTAGAAGAACTAACATATAGCACCCAATGTGATGCTACAAAAAATGTTGATACTACAAAAGATGGAAAAAGAGGAATCCAAGGATTAGTGCTGGTGATGTTGCTAATTAACTGAATAAGCATAGGTCAAGGTTTTTTCCCCTGAGCATCATATTTCACACGTATTAAACTAGGGGATTATACCAGATAATCTCTATGATCACCTCTAATAAGGTGAAATTTAGATCATTTTCTTGCATTTAATGCCAACCACAAATTACCGAAAAGGTTATTTATGTGTGTGTGTGTGTGTGTGTGTGTGTGTGTGTGTGTGTGTGTGTGTTGTGTATCCACACATGCATAAGTTTTCTATCACTATCCATATTATCCATTCTTTTAAAAGACTTTGCAGCTGCATACTCTCTATGGAATCAGTTTTCTCTAAAGAGGAGCAAACCTCTTAAATATTGGTCACTGAAATGAGGCTTTTTAAAAATTCCATTTTATGACCTTGGAGTGCCTTTTGTGTAATTTCTGAGTGGCGGTTATTTTCAATGATTATTTTAAAAATTGTTAAAATCTGTACGTACTAGAAAGGACTGAGGTTTTTAGTCATATCTGCTCTACCACAAAGAGTTGGTAATAAAGGAAATTGTTTATTTTCAAGATATACAATAATTTTTTTTATGGTGCAAAAAGGATCCATGAGTGCATTTATTCTCTCCTTTATTCAGCAATATCCAATGAAGAACTGTTGACCATATTTCAAGTAAAAACTGTTGTGAGGACTATCTTGAGGCATCAAAAGATTGCCTACTGTTTTATAACAATAAAAGGTCTCCCAGAATAGTGCCAAGCTCATAAATGATGCCTAGTAACTTGTTCAATGAAGGAATAAATGACTCAATCAACTAATCAATTAATTAATCCATGCCCTTATTCAGAGTTTAGGGTAATCTACCAGAGGAGATAAAACATGACACATTTTTAACATTGTTAGCATCACCCTCGGGAACATGTTTACATTTTGAACATTCCAGCTACAAAATATGGCATCTTGTTCATGCCCCTAGTCCTAGAGCAATAGTTTTCAAGCTTTAATGTGATTAGAATCACTTGGGATGATTGTTAAAAATGGAAAGCTTGGGAATTCTCTAGAGGTCCAGTGGTTAGGACTTGGGCTTTCACTGAGGAGGGTGCAGGTTTAATTCCTGCTCAGGGAACTAAGATCTTGCAAGCTGCAAGGCACAACCAAAAATTAAAACATAAAAATTGTTTTTAAATGTGGGGCCTCATCCCCACAGACTGATTTGGTGGGTCTCCAGTGGGGCTCCCAAATTCTTTTCACAGATGATCTGGGTGATTCTAAATGCAAATGGTTTATAAAATACTATCCAGGGGATGTGAGCACCTGTTATTTAAGTATTAACTTTTTTATCATTTACCTCATGTAGTTACTTGTGATTCTGGATTAAAAATCTGTCTCCTCAAATGCATTTAGCATTCTGTATCTTGTGAAGTTGCTGAGAACACCGTGGTACAGCATAATGAAATATTTTAAGTAAACAATGATGATTCTGGGGGCAATTTATACCACATAATAGCATTACTAAAACAGAACAAACCAGTGGCCACATACTTCATATGCTGATGGAGACATTAGATTGCCATTAGGTTAACTATATTATTTTTATATTAATAGTCTATATGACATATTCCAGCAAAGGTGGGCAAACTACTCGGCTTCTGATATTTTCAGTTGGAGTTGTTTCAAAATAATGTATTTATTTGCTGAAAGTTTTATTCTACTGAGGCAGTCATGACATGAGTTTTTAATTCAGGCCACTGGATACTGAATGCTTCCACTACTTATTAATACAGAAGAGTCGAGTGGCTTTTTTCATATAGGTATAAAAACATATGATACCTACTGACTACACACACAAAAAAAAGCATTTAAAGCTAAATGTGGATTTAAGTGATGTTGAAAGGATGCCTCCATGACAGCATTGTAGGCATTTAATGGATTTGTCGTGATCTACTGCATATAAACACACTCATTTCAAAATGAGATTAGAAAAGCAAATGCTTTTAATAATACAAGAAAGGCTTATTGATAGAATTACTTTACTTCTGTGTTTTTGTCTCAAGTATTTAGCTGCTGCTTCTGTGATATTTTAATTTCTTTAGTAAATCACCAAGAAATATTAAGAGTTTAATGCACATGGTTCTATGAAGTTTAAATTAAAAAATAATTGTAATAAGACTTTAGAATGGATTAATAATGTAGTGTAATAAGACTCTAAAATGGTGAACTCATGTTCCCATTTAAAATTCCTAGCCTGTGATGTCTATAATTAGTTTGAGTTTTGTTTTGGAGACGATATAGTTGCAAGTTGTTTCTTTTGTTGGTCATTCTGATATATTCAGATTTGATTTTTAAGTTACTTGAAATCAAATGACAAATTCTTAGCTATATTATCTATAGAAATGTGCTTGTCTTCATTGGCTAATGGCAGTAATGATGGATTTCACCTTTTAGATTTCAAAGAAAAGTCCCAGATGATCTTAACAGAAATCCTCTACAGTAGTATTATAGATGTCTTTTTCTTCACTTTTTAAAAATGAGATTCAGATAGACCAACTTTGTTCAGTTATCTGGTAACAAACTAAAACTAGATATCACATCATTATATATTTATCTTGGGAATGTAATTATACAAGCAATTAACTAAGATCATTTCCCTAATCATCACAATTTTAAGATATGGATGTTTGAATTCTTTTTGCAACATAGATAATGTCTTCATATTTGTATATTCATAAACTATAATGCTATAGATCTTTGATAAAATAATTGATTATTCAGTATTTATGTTTTATAGTGTGTGTTAGCTTAAATTTAATAGAAAATAAAACATCCATGATACTTACTGTTGAACAGCAGGTATGTATGTATCTTTGACTAAGCTTCTTAATATTAGTCATTAGACTTAAATTGGGCTTTCCTGGTGGCTCAGTGGTAGTTTAAAAAAACAAACAAACCCCGCCTGCCAGTGCGGGAGACGTGGGTTTGATCCCTGGGTCGGGAAAATCCCCTGGACGAGGAAATGACAACCCACTCCAGAATTCTTGCCTGGGAAATCCCATGGACAGAGATGCCTAGCAGGCTGTAGTCTATGGGGTTGCAAAAGAGTCAGACACAACTGAGTGACTAACACTTTCATTTCTTACAACCTATTATTATTTTGACCGATTTGAAATATGTTTGTCATGTTTATAAAAAATTGAGATCACATAACAAAACTGTTTATTTTAACCAGATTTGTATAGTATGTTTTAAGCTATCTATGTATTATTTTTTCAGTATTCATGGTTCCATAACTAGTAAATATAAATACTAGATAGAACCCAAAATTTCTGTTTTCAGACTCTGTCCTCTTTGCACACTACCACTGCTATTTAATTAACAAAGAAGGCTTATGTAGAATTAACAATAGATTTCCTTAGGAAGTTTTTCTAATTGCTTTTCCTTTTGATTATTTAAAGTTTATTAGCCAAAGATGTTTTTCTGGAAATGAAATTTGCTACTTTAATGTTTTCAGTAAATATTTTTATCAAAGTGATGATTTTTACTGTGAAAGTAACCTTAGCCTTTTGTATGACAGTTTACAAAACTCACGTGATTTCCAAAGCAAATCTTATGTTAACACTTATACTTACAAACATTCTTTTTGACTGAAGGATGTTAGCTAGTAGATGGAATTTTTTTCATCTAGGTTTTAAACCACTTAACAAACTGTAAAAGTAGTTATATTTGTTGACCCACTAATACCATTTCTACATATTCATCCTTATAGAATGATTTTTTTGGTGTGGTCTTGAAGATAGCCCTTGCAATATTATTTGTAGTATGGAAATATATTGGAACTCATCTAGATGTTCTCTGAAAGAGTCACTTATATTGTGCATATCTATTTGATGGAATTTGATTCAGTCAGCAACAATAATCACTATGGATACTGTTTAGTAAAATGGCAAAAAGAATGTTTACATACATCAGCAAGCAATAACAGATCACCAAGTAATAACCATACTCTAATTACAACTATTTAAAAATACATTAGTGCAGAAGGTTAGATAGGAATAGCAAAAAGGGCCATAACATTGTTAGGATTTTCAAATTTAATCTTCTTTGTTACAAATTCTCTATATGGTAAATTGTGCAACTTTCTTATCCTGATTTGAGTTGGATGGTTAAATTTGAGGAAATTTTATCTGTCAACTAGATTTTGCAAATGCAGTACCAGACTAAGATATTTCTTTGAGAGAGCAGCACACCCTACAGTTTCTCGAGTTTATCAGAGAAACCAGGCCAAACTCATATTCATCAGTCAAGAAACAGATCTCATTTTATTTTTAATGAAAAATTTTATTTAGAAATGAGATGTATTGATCATTAGAGAAAAATCTGTGTGAAAAGCTGTGGGGGTTTGTTCTGTTGAGATAGGTCTCCAACAAGCCAGATGTCCATCTAAAGCTTGGCAGCATTCTCTAGCCCCTCTGGCCTTGTGGCTCACACCAGTGCAAGTTTACACAAGAGATTTTCTGTTGCTTCTTTGTTTTTTTTTCAAAGGCAAGAATAATTGGAGAAAAGCTATTTCAATGTAGTTCTTCTGTTTCTCTTGTCAGGAGAAACAGTAAGCTGGATTAAAAACAAAAAAAAGTGAAACAGTCACTTTAGGACAGGATTCTAAGCTGACTGCTAGTTATCAACTCTGCTTAAGTGTTTTTAGAATTCTCCCTAAATGAATCCTATAAGACTGTAAAGTGTACAAAATTGTACTAAACCAGTTATTAACTTATACAAAACACACATACTAGCTTATACAAAACACACATATACATATGTATAAAGCAAATGGACGGGGACCAGAAGAGGTCTTAGAATGACCATCGTTATGCAACCTGATGGTAAGTTCATATTCCTGAAAATGAAAAGAACATTGAGACAGACCGAGAAATAAAAAGTCAAAATTAGCCCAGCATTCAGGTTTTATTTTGGGGGACTGATGCTCAAATTTCTGGCACAAACACTGGCATAATTGCTTTTGGAAAACAGCAAATCTTTGATTTTGGTAGTTATTCAGGCTCCTGCAGATAGACTACCCTTAGATGTTATTTCTTGTTATTGTGGCAGAGAATAAGAGAAATCGGAAAAGAGTGTTGGTTCAGCTGTCGGCAGATTCTTTGTGAGCACATTCGAGAAAGCAAAAATTACTGAAAAGCTGATAGCAGTAGTGTCCGAACAACAGTTTACTGTTGGATGAGGCTGAATTGACATAGATTTTTTAAACAGAAAAGTGGCCTTTTTGCTTATGCATAAGTTTGACATATCTACATGAAAAGTTTTTATCCATATTTAATCCATATTTAAAATCTCCTCGTACTTTGAGAAGTCTAATTTAGTGTGGGGATTTGTGGTTTAGAAAGCAGCACAGCTTGATTGCATGCTCAGTGAGAGTGGAGGACAAGAATTCCGGAAAACAGCTTAACCACGTTTGCTTTTCAAATTATAAACTCCTCGATATCCTTGTTTTCTTCTATTCAAGAAGATAAATGTAATGATTAAAAAGTAGCATCTTTTGTAACTTTCTAAGTCATCTTTTACTCCTAATATTTCTCGGAGTATCTTGCACAGAGTAATTATTTAATAATTTTTAAAAATTTTATAAATTGGAGTGATGAGTAGAGTTGACTCGGCTATGTAGATAGGATGCATTGCTTTAGCTTGAGGTTTCTAAATGCTACAACATGCTCTTTTTTAACATGTAGCATGATACAAATCATAGAGGCCTTTTAAAAGGAATCATTTTCCTCAATAATGGGATATGGATATAAAAGGAGGAAACGCCTAGAATTGAATGAAATCGTTTTATGTACTTAAATACAAGAAAATCTTTGTTTTTTAATCATAGCAGAGTTCGCCTTTTTTTTTTCTTCATGAATTCCAAAATAGAGTGTTCAGGGACTGTATCTGCTCCGTTTGTAAAAGACTTGTGGAAAAACAAAAGGAAACATCCTTACAGAATGAAATAATAAGAGCATAAACATATCAAAAGGACTTCTGTGTTTAGGTGGCCCTCTTGTGGTAAAAAGGTCAAACTTTCCTGAATGAAAGTGCTGGCAACTTTTGGAAAGAGCAAGCACCTTGACAAGTTATAAAGTGTGTGCTCAGTCGAATCCAACTCTTATGCGACCCCATGGACTGTAGCCCGCCAGGCTCCTCTGTCCATGGAATTTTCCAGGCAAGAATACAGGAGTTTGCCACTTCCTACTCCAGGGGATCTTCCCGACCCACGGATTAAACCCACATCTCCTGAATTGGCAGGCAGATTATTTACCACTGTGCCACTTGGGAAATCCCCAACAACCTTTAATAGTAAGAGGTCTAAATCCAGCAAATGGATGTAAAATAATCCATTTTCACCTTTTCTCCAGGGACCCCATCCAAAATTAATAGATGTAAAACAGATAACAAAAACTGATCCTTTTCCATCTGTTTTACATTCACTACCCGGTGAATATCTAATGATCAAAAATATAGCTCTTAGAAACATCTTACAAAAAAGCTATCATTTTACTTTTTACACTTCAACGTTTAAATTGTTTCTGATTAGCATAAAATTTGCAAAAATATAACTGAGTTCCTGCATCTACTTCACCCAGCTTACCTAAATACTGACAGGTTACATAACCATGTTACCGCTTACAAAACCAGAAAATTAGCATTGATATGCTGCTATTAACCAATCTACAGACCTTAATCAAATTTCATCCATTGTCCTACCAATATCCTTCCTCTGACTTAGGATCGTTCAGTCTATAACAGTATCTCAGTCTTTCTTTGTCTTTCATGACCTTGACACTTGGGGAGAATACTGATGAGTCATTTTGTAAAACATCCTACCATTTTAGTTTGTTTAATGTATTGTCATGATTAAATTCAGGTTATGCGTTTTCAGCAATAATACAACAAATGTGATGTTGTAACCTTTCTTCAGTGCATCATATCAGTAGATATGTGATATCATTATGTCTTTATTACTGGTGATATTAACTTTGTTTGGTTAAGTGGTGTCTATAGAGTTCTTCACTACAAAGTTACTATTTCCTCCTAAATGAGTAAGTATGGCCTTCCATGATGGCTCAGTAGTAAAGAATCCACCTGTAATGTAGGAGTTGTGGGTTCAGTTCCTGGGTTGGGAAGATCCCCTGGAAAAGGAAATGGCAACCTACTTCAATACTCTTGTCTGGAGAATCGTGGGCAGAGGAGCCTGGTGAGCTGCAGTCCATGGGGTCACTAAAGAGTCAGATACGACTAAGCAATTGAACAACAACAATGAATAAGTATATCAACTTTATTTAAATTAGATGCATTTTCTTCCTCATGGACATTTTTTTGAAAGTAAAGAATATGCCTGTGAGGAAGGAGACCAGGGTTCGATTCCTGGGTCGGGAAGTTTCTCTGGAGGAGGGAATGGCAGTCCATTCCAGTATTCTTGCCTGGAAAATTCCATGGACAGAGAAGCCTGGCAGGCGACAGTCCATGGAGTCGTAAAGAGTCAGACATGACTGAGTGACTAAGACACACACAATGTTTTCAAGTTATTTTGTGGTTCCTTTGCAAATTCTTTCCCCCTTTCACCTGTAGCCTTCTGTCACCACTCTGGCACTTTAAATCTTAAGAAGGTTTCTACTTGGCCATATTGACTGCCCTTTGTGCACTTTATGACCCCATAGGTATGTCGAGAGTACCAGCGAGGCAATTGCAACAGAGGAGAAAATGATTGTCGGTTCGCCCATCCTGCTGACAGCACAATGATCGACACCAATGACAACACAGTCACCGTGTGCATGGATTACATCAAGGGAGATGCTCTCGGGAAAAGTGCAAATACTTCCACCCTCCCGCACATCTGCAAGCCAAGATCAAGGCTGCCCAATACCAGGTCAACCAGGCTGCCGCAGCCCAGGCTGCCGCCACGGCAGCTGCCATGGTGAGTAGAGACCTTAGCTCAGTCCTTGTTAACGGTCACAAGAACAGTGAGCAGCTGTATCTGACAACAAGCTATTCATTTATTAACCTTTAAAACAATTTTTTTTTTTTTTTTTTTGCTGAAGATATGTTTGTTCAGGTATCCCAGACAATACGTAATGAAGTGACCATTCAGAGAAGTGAGGGTAACTCCTCAAATGGTTCAGATTGCTCCTACCCTCAGCCTAATTTTTAATACTCTGTCTTACTCTGGATATAGGGTTTCTGAAATTTCTGCTTTGTACAGAACACCTGTCTCCTTTTCAGTTTAACGATACTGCCATTTCTGATCCTCTTATTTCTGTGTGCTATCTAATCAGCCATTGTTTTCCTTCGGTGTGTTCTTCTGCACATCAAGGCTCTTCTCTACATTTATCTTGCTTTAACCATAACAAAATCTGAAACTATTTAGGAGAATTGCTTCAACAAAACTGTTTTTAGATTTCAGTACGAGATGTTGAGCAGTTTGCTTATCTAGATCATCTTGAACTATATTGTGGCATAAACAGAACTGTAAAACTAGAGAAGTTTGCCTATGCCATTACATAGAAAGGAGAAAGCAGGACTAAAAGAAGAGTTAGAAATGGATAATTTAGAACAGATACTAAACTATATAATGAAGGTAAATTATAACGTGATCTAATAGCTGATTTTAATGAGTCCATTTTTGTTCTTTGCTTAGCTGTTTTAATGTTGTCCTTTTTTTTAACATAAATATATGACTTAATTGTTAAATTATTCATGAAAAAGAACCCTGTGTGGTATTTCGTAGCACAGTCAAATAGTCATGGAGAGGTCTTTTCTGTGTTTGTTTATGGATACTTGAGCAAAAATACAGAAGGCAGACTCTCTCCTCTCCTCTTCCTTCCACTCTCTCTCTTTTTTTTTTTCTGTTAGAGTATCTTGTTTGTAATTAACTACGAAGAGGAGTTATCCTCCCAATAACAACTCAGTAGTGCCTTTATTGTGCATGCTTAGTCTTGTTATCCGTTGTATATGGCATTCCGATGATTTGTTTTTTTATTTGTTTTTTCTCACCTACCCAAAAATGCACTGCTGCCCCCATGATGCACCTCTGCTTGCTGTTTATGTTAATGCGCTTGAACCCCACTGGCCCATTGCCATCATGTGCTCGCTGCCTGCTAATTAAGACTCAGTCGGCTGTCAAATCACTGAAGCGACCCCTCGAGGCAACCTTTGACCTGGTACTATGACCTTTCACCTTTTAGCTTGGCATGTAGCTTTATTGTAGATACAAGTTTTTTTTTTTAATCAATTTAAAAATATATATTCCTTTTTCTGTTATAAAGTTGTAAAGTACAATGAAAACTGAGTGTGGTTTCCTGACAAAATTAGTGGAAAGACTGTAAACAAGTCCCTGGACAGATGTGGTACAATGAAAGAATCCGAAAATCCAGCAGCCCACATTCAGTTTAACTACATTGTAGAATGTTCTAATGAAGTATTTGAAGGACATTAAAAATGTATTTTTGGACTGTATATTTATGTACCTGTTTGGTTAGCATGGCTTTAGTGATAGAATTATTGACTTTTTAATATTTATAGTTCAATGTTTTAAGAAAAAAAAAAACTTGCATGCTCTGGGACATGTGCATGTTGAGGTAGATGTGGGGCGGAGGGCAGAGTGGGACTGGGTTTTATTTTACCAGTTTCGGTCACTTCGTACAATTAACTATTAACATTGCTTATACTTGTCAATCCTCATGGAGCTCGCAGTGCAGCTTTTCTTCTTTTCCCAAATCAATGGCTTCTCCCAGAAAGCCTGAAGCATTATGGGACTTAAAACACTTTAACACATTATAACATGTGCTCTCATACTAGTGGGTTTTTTTTTCTCCAAGACAAAAATAATGCTTCCTTTAAAGCTTTTATCTTGCTTTTTTTTTTTTTTCCTTTAAATTTTTGTTTATTGGATGTTTTTCCTCGGGTAGTTAAGTGCTCTGCTGCTTGCTTGCTCATGCTTCCTAACAATTTTAGCCTTCAACTGATTTTTCTTTTTTTCTTTTTCTCTTTTTACTGGTATTTGTTTTTTATACTCACTCACTAAACAGGGAATTCCTCAAGCTGTACTTCCCCCATTACCAAAGAGGCCTGCTCTTGAAAAAACCAACGGTGCCACAGCAGTCTTTAACACTGGTATTTTCCAATACCAACAGGCTCTAGCCAACATGCAGTTACAACAGCATACAGCATTTCTCCCACCAGGTAAGGCGTTTGAGTTTGTTAATAAATAAATCTGATAATGCATGTAGATTTCTATTGGTAGAGCAGATAAGCCACGCCCCTAGTCATTTTTAACCATAGAGCAGGTGAAAGGTAAGATGAAAAGTTGTCTCAGGTCTCTCCTATGATTTTCCTTAAAAACTAAGAGTTTTAGAACTTAATGAAAAATGGATAAGTCAGTGATATTTTGTATATTTATTTGTATTTGTGTAACTTGAAATGAAATAGAGTTCTCTTTTTTTTTTTCCTCTTTCCTCAACACTGTTACATGTCTGTCAAGCTATTTTATGACCTTTTCCTGCTGTAAGACCCCTTTGCCTTCATGATTCCAGAGTTCATTTGAATTATATGAAATGACACTTCAGTTTTGGTTTTTATTTTTCAGCCTTTTTGTTTTCAAGGTGGAGAATAAAAACTGACTCTGTTCCAATCTTCTTGGTACCAATCAGTATACATCACTTAAAGTTTTTGCTCCTGAGCTAATATTGAAGTAGCCCTAAGTACTCAGTGAAGTTTACATTTATAAGTGAGTTACACATTTGTGGTTTCAGTTGATTTCAACTTAGTAACATAAACATACTCTAGAACTATGCACAAAGATTTACAGTTTAAAAACATAAACTAATCAGTCACTTAATTACCTGGAAATTTATTATTTTTACTTACTCTTGCTTCAGACAATACATATTACATTCCTTATAATCTAGAATTCAAGTAACCAGAGACTCTAATCTTATTTCCTCTTCATCTCTTAATCTTTCTTAAAAATTGCCATGTGATAGATTCAGTTAATAAAATAATTTTGTTAATTAAATTGATAAATTTATGATTAGATGTATATGTCAAAGATCCAGACCCATTAGTATGTTATACTATGCTAACAGTATTTACAGTGCATTAGGTTCAAAATTGGAGAAGGCAATGGGACCCTACTCCAGTACTCTTGCTTGGAAAATCCCATGGACAGAGGAGCCTGGTGGGCTGCAGTCCATGGAGTCGCTAAGAGTCGGACACGACTGAACGACTTCGCTTTCATTTTTCACTTTCATATATTAGAGAAGGAAATGGCAACCCACTCCAGCGTTCTTGCCTAGAGAATCCCAGGGACAGGGAGCCTGGTTGGCTGCCGTCTGTGGGGTCACACAGAGTCGGACATGACTGAAGTGACTTAGCAGGAGGTTCAAAATACCATGAGGAAATGTGATAGTTTGTTTTTTAATAGTGAGAAAAAATTATATTCTCATTAGTTTTTACTGCCAAGTACAGCTTTTTATACAGTGCCTCTTTGAAAACTAGCCATCCATGTGTAGAATCTGTAGTAACATTCAATGAACTAGAATAGAATATTCCACTAATTGAACTGCCGTAGCAACATAGTATATTTGTACTCATGAAATAGTATCTATCAAGTTGCAGTTTGTCCATTTTAGAATAGAAATTAAGTCATTTGATCTTTGGGTATTTGTTGTACTCTGAAGGAAAAGTCACATTTCTTTTAAGTTTTATAAAATTAAAAATTTTCTCTCAACATATGTATGTTTTCAGAGATTTCCAGAAATAATTTGTTTTACTTTAGTATAAATTTCCATCCCCTCAGATTTATGCTGTCTGCAATAAATAATCCATCAATTTTTCTGTAGTCAGATCACTAGACAAAGTTTCAAGAAATTGTAGATAACTACTGTGATCTTTTGAAGAAATTAAAAACTATTTTTGTCAGTTTATTTCACTGAATGAAACATTACTACTAGAAATGACAGTTTCTTTATTTAAAAATCTAAAAGTGAAAACAAATTTAACTTCTTCCATATGTTACTTAAAGCTAAATTAATCTCTTTTATCAAGTGGATGTTGCATCAGTTTCTCCAACAACATGTACATGACTGAAGACTTTTCTAAATAAGTATAATTATTAATTGTAGGACATGTATGACTCTGATTTATGACCATAGTCTCTCTGTGGAATGGGTTTTAGTCTGTAGATAGGATAGAGCAAAAGATGCTAGGTAAAATTCAACTCAGGGAAAACCAATACATACCTTCATAAATTAGAGTCATACTTACCTCTCTGTCTAGAAACTAAGCATTGTTAATTTAAATAAAATGTGCCACAATATATTGAAATATGCTGAAATTTTTAAGATTTGTTTGCATTTTTATGATAAATTTGCATCAGAAATATTTTTTATATTTGTAGTCAATATGTAATTATTGCAATAGTAATATCAAATAAGGTTTATTTGTAACCTGGTTTTGAAGAGCTTGCAAGTTAACTTTTTGTCATCACATAGAAGTAGGTAGTGCCTCCTTCATTCCTTCAGAGTATTTTTAATCTCATATGCACTATGTGCCACAATGACATTAAAAAGTTATAATGGATAGCCCATCTATACTCCTGCCAAACGACTTTATCATACAGCTGGGAAGGAAAGAAATCTAATATAGAAAATATAAAAACCCAAATACCTTAAAAGCCAGGCAGGAAATATGAACAAGTGAAGCAAGAAGTAAATTTGAAGCTATGGGGTCTGGGAGGTGCAGGAGAGCTTAGGCCTAGTTTGAAGGGGACAGCCAGTGTTCAGACAGCCTTTTGTTGCCTTAGAAGATTATCTGCCTGGTAGGTTGTACCTGTTGTGCGCTGGACACCCTTTGTGGCTCTGTATATGTTATAGTCTTTGTGACTATGGGGTGGTTGTGTCTGTGCCTCTCAGGGTTGGTTGTATACAACTCAATGTGATGGCTCTGGTGTCCAGTATTGCTAGATCTTATGACTTATTTCCCAGATACTCTGGACTTTTGAACAGTTATATATGAAATCTGTCCATTTTTAAATATTGTCAATGAATTTTTGAGAACTACAGAAAATCTATCCTACCATAAATTCATGTGTCATCTCTTGTGATATGGGGGAAAAGGAAATTCATTTTCCAAAGTCTAGGTTATTCTGCAGACCTATAGATGAATTCTGTGATCAGAGCATCCTATCTAACCACAATATTACAATTTGGAAGTTCTATTTGAAGACTTTATTGGAACTGATTAGAGAAAGGAAGCTGTTTATTTTTGCAGTTTAGAGTTTTAGAATTCTGTAGTCTGTTGTTTCAGTAATAACATCAGGGATATATAGGTCTGTTTCATTGACATTACAGTGAAGCATGGTTAACTAAATCTTTGGAGCAGGTAACTCTGTATACAGAACAGGTTGCTAGCAAAAGATCAGGATTCCATGGCAAGCCACCTAACTAGTGAAGAAAAGTTAGTATATACCATAACTTTTAAGAACAAACTTGGACTTTTGTGGCCTTTACCCATCTATCTATCAGTCCATCCATGCATCCATCCATGTATGCATTCATCTGTCCGTTTATCCATCCATCCTAACCATCTATCTATTTCTGTTCCTACCTCCTTCTCTTCCTCTTTTTCTTCTTTCCTTCCCTGTTTTCCATCCACCTATCCTTCTTCCTGGGCTTCTCAGGTGGTGCCAGTGGTAAAGAACCTGCTTGCCAATGCAGGAGACAAAAGAGATGTGGGTTTGATCCCTGGGTCAGGAAGATTCCCCTGGAGGAGGCCATGGTGACTGACTCCAGCATTCTTGCCTGGAGAATCTCATGGACAGAGGAGCCTGGCGGGCTACAGTCCATGGGGTTACGAGTCTGACACAACTGGAACGCCTTAGCACTGCACATTCTTCTGACTCACTCGTCCATCCATCTTTCTATTCATTCAGTCAGCTACATCCCACTGCATCTCCCATCCCACTCCCACCCCCTCCCAAGAAAGTTTTCTAGCCTTTTGCTTTTATACCTTCCATCTCATTTAAAGATAAATATAAGTAATTTGGACCATGTTCATACTGAAGAAACTTTTTTTTTTTAAATGGATAGTCCTTTTTTTTTTACCTTCACCCATTAAGACTAAATTTACTATTCATACAGAGTATACGTAATCTAATGTCTACTTATGTTGTAGGTATAAATTTCACAAAATAACACTTTTATTTATTTCAGTTTTGTTTTCCTGAATTTATATTAAGTCCGATTCTAAACTTCAGTCTCAGTATTGGATAAATGTATCAGGCACCACTGAAATTCCGGGATTCCCATCCTCACCTCACCTCTTCTTTCCCATCTCTACTCGAATGGTGCTCCTGTGCCGTCCAGTAGTCTGAGACAGGTTACCCAGTCTTCATTCTGCAGTCAGCACCTGCCACTGCTGATGAAATCGTTGTCCATGCTTAGAAGATCCCTTGAATGCAGGTGCTCCAGGTCTTCTGTGCCTTGCCTAAGCTCTTTAGCCTCCCATGCAGCCCATTCCCTGGAAAGCCTGCTTCTGGCAGCGCTGCTGTGGAAGAACACACCACCAGCCCAATTACCGAGGGGCCCTGCACACTTCTCGCCTTCTCTTCAGAGTGTGAAAGAATTTTTTTTCTCTCTGCTTTCCTTCACCTTTTTTGCCCACTTGGCATCCACAAAAGCATACTTCTCTTCCTAGCATATTGCCCTCAGTCATTGTAGACTTATGATTTTAAAAACCGAAAAATAAGTTTGCTTTCAACAGCTTCAGCTTCACCTTAAGCGAACACTCCTAGAAAGAAGGAAACAGAAGTCCAGAAAACTTTCCTGAGAGGTTGGAATAAGAGGAGAGGAGCAGCAGATGGGGTCACTTTTATAGAAAGAAAAGAAAACAAAACTTTCAATTATCACTTTTAGTATGAATGATGAAGTTAATAAAGATGGTTTATTTGAACCTTAGCATAGTGATTATAAATCTGGCTTGGAAGTTTAAATACAGTCTACCATAAGTTATACTGTCATTTTTTCATATATAAAAAGGAGATAATACTGGTAATTATGTCATAAAGTTATGTTTAAGTTAGTTTTAAGCATAATTTGATAAAACATCTTCTTAAAGCGCTTTCACAGACAGGTCTAAGAGTTTGGAATAAAGCCAGGAATGTAGTAAGCACTGTCTTTTTGTTATTTCCTGAACTCAGTAGAGACACGAAATATAATTCAATAGATTATAAAAATAAATTATATGAAACTGTTTCTTCTTTAGGCATCAATTTTAAGAATAATTCAATTGATTATGAACTTTTCATTCCAAATGATATAGAGTATTTTTAGAAGGCTTTAAATCAGCTTTTTACTCCTATCATAATACACCTAAATAGGCTTGAATTACCACATGTAAATGCAAACCTCCAGCAAAATCTCTATAGTTTTTCCCTCTCTACTTTTTTCCCTTTTCCTTGAACGGATTTCAACTACACATACATCTCATTGGTAAACTACTTTCCTAGTTGTATTTTCTGAGTCTTCATAAAAATTAACATTTCAATTTAAAAGTCATGTAATTAACACCTTGCATTCCTCAGAAGCACACCATTCTGCTCTGCAAATACCTTCGTAGGGGAAATTTAAAATTGACAAATACATTCACTTACATTTTACCTTATGCTGAAAATTGAAGAAAAAAATTTTAATTGGCTATTTATGCAATCATTCATAAATCAACCAATCTGATGTAAAGATGGCTATTATGGTCATTTCAAAAGTGATTTCTGATTTTGGTAAGTGGGTCCTACAGCATTATGTCTTCATATTTGTGAGTTACTGCACCCTGGCTAGTATTTTCATTGCTGCCTTATGTTTATTTGCTGCAAATCCCTCTCAAAACTGTGTGCATTGGTTTTAATGGTAATGAGGAAGATAGCTCAAACTGAAATTCAAATCCTAAAAGCTTTAGGGTTTCAGAGAGATAGGATAAGGTTGACTCATTTTCAGCATGTGCAGCCTTCGTTATGCATGGGATGAAACATAATAGACAAATTGCAGCATAATAATAATAAATTTAAAACTTACCCTGGACAGTATTTAAAACAAAATTTCTCAAAGGCCTATTCTTTTTCATTCATCTTTCATTCATTCTTCCCCAGTCTTCTGACCCAACTGTTGGAGGATAATGATGTCATAGAATCTAGGATATTAAAGTTTGCTTGCTCTACTGTCTCAAATTACTGGTCTCAGTTATCACTGATTTGTTTCTGTTGTCTTCCACAAGGCTTTGACTCAGTAGTGGTAGCAAATGACAGAGATCTTCAAGTGTCTTAATAAATAATGCTTATCGGTGTACTACTACTCCACCTGAGAGAATGCCTCCCTAGCTCTCTTCCTGAGTTTAATCATTGATCATTGTGCCCACAGTCTTAATTGTGCTAACAATCTAATTGCAGCTGTTACAAGGATGCCCGTGAAGTAATCTATGCTTCTCAATGGCAGCTTTGTTTTGTAGGGCCATCTCTGACAAGATGCAGTTGGCAGATTTTTTTCTAACAAATGTTCATCCGAGATGCTGCTAGTATGTAAATAGGGTGTGCCAAGATTTAGATAGAAATATAAAATCATTTGATATTTTAAAACCTAGGAGTCTAAAATAATCTCATAGAAAGAACAGTAATTCAGTATATGGGAAAGTGCCCTGTGCTTGGTAAGATTAGGTAGATTTCCCAATGTTTATATGGCACAGAGAACAGGTACTGTCTATGTAATACTGACTTTAACGTTGTGATGGAGCCATTGTGAACATCAGTGCCAACACCCTCTATGCATTGTATATATCTTCATTATCCCGCACTCAGGGTTTTTATTCGAATCTAATTAACCGTTTTTAAATGTGAAATTTCATAGAAATTTCTGAGAAGTCCTGAAGGTTTAAAACAGCAAGGAAAACCAGTCTGCTTTCTCAGATAACCTTCTAAGTAAATCAGTTTGAGACTTTAAGAAAGTGTGTCCCATCTAAACGTTTTCTGTACATTTAAATTCCAAACTAAGGCAGTGCAGAATTTCAGTTTCTCCTTATGCCTTATTTATATTGCTTGGTATCCCTCCAAATAAAATTCCTATATGGTTGATCACAACCCCTTGCATTTCTGTGTGGTTGCTGCTACATTGAACGGGGAAATAAATAAAACTAAGGGAATGAAATGAGTGCTTTGGTTTCATTGCATTGCTAAGTCAGTTCTCTGCGTTGAATTATTTAGCCTCTTAGTTAAATTTCTCTTAATTATTTAACATGTGCTCAATTCATATGTTAAAAAGTCAGAAATAGCAAAGCCACCAGATGGCCAGTAACCAGATTGAAACAAAACAAATTGCAATATTATTTTTTAAAAGAATTAAGCAGGTTTCCATTTTTTAAAAAAATTCACTTTTATTTATAGGCAGCAATTAGGAGAAACACAGTGTACCAGCACACAGTTAAACTGGCTTTTATTCTTCACTTGAGACTAGTTCTAATTGATCACTATGCTACTGTATGATTTGATTGTGCTGACAGTTACATGCCACTGTTCCCATAATAACAATTTTTCTTCTTTGTTCAAATGAATTTCCTAATTACACGTGTGATGGGATGTTTTAATTCTTTTCCCTTTTCAAATCCACCTTCCTGTTGCAATGCATGATGGGCAGGCTCAATATTGTGCATGACACCCGCTACAAGTGTTGGTAGGTGCCAGCTTTGTTTCTTGATTATCTTAAACCTATGGTGCACCTCACAGCCCCTCAAAATCCACTGCTGAGTTTAGCTTTTATCTATTGGGCAAGTCCATTTCCTTTTTACTAACACCTGTCAATTAAATGCCATTTTCTATTTAATTGACATGGACTCACATAAATGTTTTCTTTACACACAAGTTTCCTTTAGTCACCTTTGGTGGATTTTGATTGGACTATGAGTTCTGGTGTGTAAAAAAAAAAAAAAAAAAAAACTATCTCATAAAAGTAATATATTGTGTATTTTTGTAATAGTAAATAAGAAACCATACTTTTATTCAAAAGCAGATAATTGTATACATGAAGTAAATATCTGTATTTCGACTTAGATTTTGAATGTCTAACTATGAACACTATATAAAATTCTTGGTGTTGACTTAGCAAATTAAGCCTGTTTGTGTCAATTTTCTTGATTTGATGGTAACAAGCTTTTTTCCCCTTTTTTTCTCTTTCATCCCCCTTCCCCCTCTCTCCTTGGAATGTTGTCCTGCTTTGCGCTGTGATTGCATGTCACTCGCTGGTGATGATGCCCCGTCACATGGCTTACTGCTGTGATAAATGCCATGCCCAATTGTCTCCTCCGTGTTGCCATGGTTCCCATACCGCCACACTCTTCTGTGTGTTTGCTTATTTGGTTTTCCCTCCGAAAGTTCCCATGGTGCACGGTGCTACGCCAGCCACCGTGTCCGCAGCAACAACATCTGCCACAAGTGTTCCCTTCGCTGCAACAGCCACAGCCAACCAGGTTTGCTAATTTACAGCTTTGTTTCTTAAAAACCAACTCTGATAGGGCTCGGTCCAACAGCCCTTACGCACGTGGATTTCCCATTGAGGTCAGTGGGGAATCGTGTGTCCGTGAGGGCTGTAGAGGGTGCTTTAATAGCATGGGGTTTCAAAGATACCTCTTGTTGGCCTACACATTCTTTCTATGATGAGCAGCAGAATGCTTTTATGCCATTTATAAGTGCTCCAAAGTTGTCGCAGCTCCATTTCTAAAGCTACTAAAATGATATTTACACAAGCAATTCTCAGTTGGTCTCAAATCAAAATCATGCAGGTGTTTTGACCAATCGAAATTATATCAGGTAGTGTATACAGATGTTGAACTGTAGTACTGTACACCTGAAATTTATATAAGAAAAAGTAATTTTAAAAATATAGGTGATTTTAAGGATTTTGTTATAAGCATTGGATATTTATATATAGTTTCTTGCCTAAATTCTTAGTAAAAAGCAAAATATTTAACTGTGCTATATATGCCACAAACAACCACTCTTGTAAATAGAGTTTGTTGTAAATTCATTAGTTTTATTTGATAAGCAGATTGCATACTCAAAATAAGGTAAAATAAGTAAGTGTTCAAGTTTTGATTCTCAATGATTTAAGTGAAAAAATAAAATTCGTAAATTCTCTTATTTCTGTAACTACTCCACATAAATGTTAGAGGGTTATGAAGGAAAGAAGAAGGCACCAAGTATGGCAATTAGAGTCATTCTGTGCTCCATACAAGTCTATGGAGTGACAAATACACAGGGCTGGTTTTTGAGTAAAAGGAATATGTTTCAGAAATTTAAATTTCATAATATAATTGTTCAAAAGAAAATAATTATTAAAATATTTAGAATTTAAAATCTGCATGGATTCAGCCAGCATTTTTAGCTCCTATTTAAAATTATAGTCTAGAAAATACTGGTTGAATCAAAATCAGATTTATGTAAAGTAGTTTTTGGCTTGAAAGTATAGATAGATTTGTTATGAAAGCAAGTTCAGTAGGGTTATCAGCATATGAAATATCTAGAGTCCAGTCAAATTTCAGATAATTCACAGACCAAGTTAAATGTAACCAAATGAATCTCAAAAACAAAACAAACAAGCAGTATCAGATGGATATCAAAGTGTTGCCCCTTTGGGAAAAGAAGACCAATTAAATGCCATTTGAATTTGCAGTTATCACTATAAGGAGGAGCCAGTCTTGTTTCTGCAGTACGCCATGTACCATTGAAGAAGAACTATAAACTATAAGTATAGTCACTAACAACTTTCAAAAGCAGCATGCCAAAATGGATGTATTTTAAAGTTTCAGACAAGCTTTAAACATTTCTTGGCAAAGAATCGTTAGTTTTTCTGAAGTTTGTCAAAATAGCCTTGGATTTTTGCTAACACATCAGACTCATTTACAAGAATGCTAGATTGTGCATATGTGGCATGTTAGTAATCTGTGGCAGAAATTTCTTAATGGATTCAATGCAGTCCATTTATGGTGCAGATCAGTGATGCTGAACTCTCTTGTGTGTACCATGTATGACTATAGAATTGCTGGTGTAAGCAGAACTACAGCAAAGCAAATTTCAACATGCCCTTGGCCACCTTGGTTGTAGGGGACACTTTACTTTTTGCATTGTGCTGTGACCATTTCATGCATAATCTTGGGTCTTCATACTGTTTGACAACCAGAAGAAAGAAAAGGGAATGGATATATATATACACACATATATTATATCTACATATACATACATATGTATATGCCTACAGTACATTAGCGATGCTGGAAATAGCTGATGCCACAAAATGCAGCCTGCATGCATGCAGAAGTTTATAGCTGGCCCTTCATCTGCATCGATTGGTGTTGAAGGTCCTTGGTATGTTTCGACAGTCCCATCCTTGATGCTTCTACACTGTTGGGTGCAACATCCTGTCCTGCAGCAGCAGGAAAAAATGGTATGAGAAGCTTCATTATGCTTGGAGCACATTTTCGTGCCATTTGCCAGTGCTGTAAAATTGTGTAAAGATGTCAGCTGAGAAATGGAAATAAAATAGAGACATACTAATTTACACTCCAGACTGTGGATTGTAATACGTTGAGGTAGTTAGTCTAGGACATCTAGATGGAAACAGCAACAAAATGCCTTCATGTATGTGATTTCACTCTTCTCCCATCAACCTTGCTGAAATGAGATTAGTGCCAGTTTCAAGATGAAAAAACCTAAGTATAGAGTAACGACGTGCTTTGCTCACGTTTACACACCCAGAAATGGGTCACTAGGGGTCGAACCTGTGCTGTGTTGCCTCTCCCAGTATAGCAGTCGTCATTCTGGGTAGAGGAGAACTGGGCTACAAATTGGAAAATGTTGGCTGTTGGGATGATTGAAACAAGTCACCTCTATATCGGTTCCTTATTGTGTTATCTGTCAAGTTTTGTAATTTTCTTGCCCGTTTAAAATGCAATAAAATGTGCAATCAGGTCAGGAATATGTTCTGAAGTAGACTTACATGCTTTTATCCAGTTCTTTTGAAATACTCCTTTATAATTATTATCTGGTATTTTTAACTTGGAAAAAAATGTTAGATACCATAAGTTGAATGAAAATGTAGAAATTGGTTGCACAAAAATAGGCAAGACATTGCCTACTTTGCTTTCTAGAATACTGAATAACTGAAACCACAGGTGCGTGTGTGTAGGCCAACAAAAAGGGCTTCTTTCAATTACTGCTCTGCATGAATTTTTGATAGTTTTACTTCTCTTACTTCCTAAAAACTGATAACATTTATAGAATAGTATTTAACACAAAGATTTTAAACAATGAGTTGCTACTTTGGCATTAAGTTTACATTAACTTACTGTTATGTTGATCAGATAAGGACTGTCACCTCACAGCTGAATTTCACTTTCTTAAAAAATTTAATATTAAGATGTTTTCATCTCTTGGTTGCTTGCTTGCATGGATCATTCATTAAATAATCTTTTATTTGCTAGATACCCATAATATCTGCCGAACATCTGACTAGCCACAAGTATGTTACCCAGATGTAGAATTTTCATCACTAAACAGTAAGTTCATTATGTAATATCGGTGTATATTCATGGTGGTTTTAAGATAACAATTGTGTAATGCACTTAAAAATTTTTGCAGAATTTCAAAAAATGTATTTATATAGAACTCACAGTTTTATCTTAGATGGGTTATGAGGAATTTTAATGTATGAATTTATAAGAAATATGCTATTTTCATTTACATATGCATAATATGTAAATGCATAAATGAGGATACATACATTTTAAAAAATTTTGTACTAGAAATAAGCTCAATCGTGAAGGAAAAATACAGCTTAAAACTAAATAGAAGGTGTAGATCAGGGACTGGCAAGCTTTTTCTTCAAAGATGAGATAGTAAATACTTTTGGTTGTGTGGGCCGTAGGGCTACTCTGCCGATGGAGCATGAATGCAGCCAGAGACAGTGTGTAAATGAAAGGGTGTGCTGTGTCCCAGTTAAACTTTATTGGTGGTGCTAGTGGCAAAGAACCCACCTGCCAGTGCAGGAGACATAAGAGACACAGGTTAGATCTCTGGGCTGGGAAGATCCCCTGGAGGAGGGCATGGCAACCCACTCCAGTATTCTTGCCTGGAAAATCCCATGGACCAAGGAACATGGTGGGCTATGGATCATAAGGTCACAAAAAGTTGGACACACACAGAAATAGGCAGTAGGCAGTATTTAGCTTACAAGCAATAGTTTGCTGATCCCTGGTATAGGTCAGCATTTATTTTCTTCAAAAATTTCTTGCTAAATCCTAAATGAGAACATGTACCCAGATTACCCCATGCTTCACCACATTGGGGTCATTAGGATATAAAGAGCCTGATTTAAATATATTCATGCATTCATATATGCACATACATACACACACATGCACACATCTACCTGGATATTTGCTCAAATAGTTTGAAAGTCTCATGGTTTCTTTTCAGACACGCTGACTTGAAAAGATGACCATGTTCCATCCTTTTAGAGCAGGTTTTATTCTTACGCATTCATTCAAGTTATCTACCTGCTCAGAATTATATGAGGTATTTCTTTTTATATTTAAGAAGAGCTACAATGCTTAAAACTGAATCTGGTAAATAAGATGAGTGGTCATTCTTTCTTTGTTGCTTCCTTTCATTCATTTATCTGTGCATTAACACATTTATAAATGATTTTTTGTGTTAGCTACTGTGTGTTAGTTACCAGGTTGATGAAACAAAGATCAACAGTCAATGAGATAATGATGGAAATTTTAGCACTCTTCATTAAAATAAGAGAGCTTTGAACAAATTCCTCTAGGAACAAAGATGAAGGAGCAGCTCTTCCTAACTGAGTCAGAAATTAAGTGAATTTGGACAGTGAAGGTTGATGCAGAGAGAAAGGGGATATCAGAGCCTTGTAGAAGAAGGGACAGGATGTTGAATCAGGAGATAGTATTAGGGAACCAGTTCAGAGGCCCTTGTAATAATAATCCATAGGAAGAGCTTGTCCAAGGATGAACTCATACAAAAGAAGACAGACACAACTTGAAATAAAGGAATGATAAACTCAATCCGAGATGCACTACCAAAGCATGAATTTAATTACTGAAACTGATTTTTATTTCATAAGCTCTCTCAGTGCAGTTCTGATGATAGATTTATTATTCTGTACAATATAATAGTACATCACTTTGTAGTACATAGGTTTGGGAGTAGAGTTCTTCTTTTGACATGTTAAAAAAAAACATTTCAAGCTTTTATGGTCAGCTAGGTATGTATATATGTAAACAAGTTACGTTTCTTAGCAGTAATCCGGGTTCAGAAAAAATACAGAATGGCTGTGGAGTTCATCAGTTAGCAAAACAGTAGATTTGTCAGTATTGAAACTTAAGCTCTTTAAGGTTCTGTTTATTTAACAAATACTTACACATTTTCATGAGAAGCTGTAATATTTAGAATGGTTTTTGAGTGGACCAGAATGGTGATTTTTTTAAATTCTCAAGTTGTATGAAAGCATAGTTGAATATGTAAAGATGCTATGGGAACAAATTTCATGTAACAGCTGGAATTATTAAGTCACAAGTACATTGTAATATCAGTTCAACCTGAATTTGTCAAGAGCATAAGGAAAGATTTTTCTTTTCTTGCCTTTAGGAGAAAAATCCAAACTGCAAATTATCCAAAGCAGTCACTTAGAGTATCATCTTTTTTTTTTTTTTCCCAAACACGTACTATGCTAATCCAGCATCCACATAGAACAAATTGTGTTTAATAGGACTGTTTCATGGATTTTAATTTTGTGGGCCAAATCATTACTTCTGAAACCTATTAAACTTTAGAAAGAAGTAAAGTGAGTTGTAAATTCTGTCCCACAATGATAGTGCTAAAAAGAGCTCTGCTGTATTATGCCCCTTGATTCTGCACATGTATTTTATACTTTAAGCTGTGTATTGGCTGTTACTTGTTCAGAGGCTACAATTTTATGAAGCTGTGAGTGTCATTTTATTCTTAAAGAGACAATAAACACATTTTGGTCCTTTGTACCTGCGATGTGTTTTTTGTTTTTACATGAAGATGCTCCCATTCCTGTGTTCTCTTTAAAACAAGAAATACAGTTTTCATGTTGAATGTGTACAGGAAACTGCTGTTAGATATTGTCTGTTTTAACAGAAGGTTATCTCTTTTTCCCTTGTAGATCGTACTAAAGAGGAAAGGACAGTGTGCTTGGTTAGAGTAAAGGACGAGGTCATTAGCCATATTGTATATACCGTCAAGCAACCACACACAAAAACCCCTCAGCCACAAGACATCCACATACTGCATGTTAACCAGAAGAAAAGACAACAAGGAAACCCACTGCACACTGTTGCCTATACACTTTGTACATTTAATTGATATTTGTGCTGAGGTGATACTCCTGTCTAAAAGAACAACATTGTCTTTCTTTTCTAGCACAGAGTGATGCATTCAAATATGCAGACCTAATTAGTTTCCTATATATTCATGCCATCTTGAAAAGACAGACTATGGTGTAACCATGATTCTATTATGTATTGGTACGTCTGTAGACCAAGATATAATTTTTTAAAAATAAGTTTATTTCTTTCAAGGTTTACAAATAACAAAGGTGCACCTTGTATTTAAAATTGCCATTATAGATGAGAGCGTGCATGCACAGTCATTTTTGTTTGAGTAATATTTTTAATGTAATAGATTTTAAGATGTGGTGAGGGAGGGATCTGACAGAGATGAATGTGCCAAGCAAAACCACAACTGTGTATCTTTTAAAGCACATCATGGCTTTAAGTACCATGTTGTTAAGGATTCTCATGAAGTGCCATAGACTGTACATCAAATTAGAGTATTATTTCTTCAGTGTTATTGTTTTCAGAGCCACATTTTGTTGCTTATTTGCTAGTACTAATCAGTCAAAGGGCACCATTCTTTTTTTTTTTTTTTTGGAAACCAAAGCTGTCTCAGAAATGGCCGATTTAACTTTACAGTAACAAAATAGACAGCACAACACAGACTCTCTCAATACAGATAAACTCACACATACTGGAGATTATATATAATAGATATATATAAAAATTATTTTAATGCATTGTAGTGTAATATTTATGCCTACTATACTGTATAACATGTTATTCAAAAGGGATATGCCATTTCTGAGACACGATAACAAAAAAAGTTTGAGGAAATTATTTTGCTTCTATTTATAGCTCTGTCAAAAGTCAGAAGACTCTAAATGCTTTGCAAAAATGGTTTCACATTTGCTTAAATGCTTCATCACAGTCACATTTAAAATAGTGACTCTAAACAAAGAAGAAAGCAGCACTGTCATCAGATGCATGATAAACCAAAATATGAAAATGGGAAATGTTTAATTAACCTAGTCATTGGGTGGGTTAAGTACATGGGTGAATTTTATATGTGATTTGTTTTGTTTTGTTTTGTTCAGATTTACTGCTTATAGCCTTAGAAAGCCTTTTACAAATTAAAAAAAAAAATAGATGTGCATTCAGTTTTTAAGAATGGATTCATCCAAAGGAATTCCTTTTTGTGGTTTGGATGTTGCAGCTAGTAAAGGATATTTTTGCTCTGTTCAGCAGTTCTAAAAATTGCTGAAGTAGGGGCCAGGTCACTGGTAGTTCTAGTATGGAATGGGAGAAGTGAAAGTTCAGTTCTAGAACTTTCCATACTTCCAAGTTTACTGCAAGTTTTTATGCTTGAGAGAGATGCTTTCTAATATAAGACTGATGTGTTGATTTTACTGATTGTACTGTACATCTATTAAAGCCTTAGATTATTACATTACGGGTTGGAACCCATACCAATGTAATTTCAATCGTGTTAAGAGAGTAATGGTGACTCCACATGTTATTGTAGTTAGTTACATTATAGAATATTACTTATTTTTCTTGTTAAAGTGTAGTTTTTCATTTCCTACATTTATTAGATTTCATTTTCTATTAACAATTGAATACCATTTCAGTTTATAGACTCTTGTTTTAGTAGATTTTACCGATGAACTTTTCAAAATACAAAAAAAGTAGTTTTTTCCTTCATAACATACTCAGTTTTGAATTACATGTAGTGTCATATGAATATTCGTATTGTTAACTAAATGATTTATATTTTACTGATTTAATATTAAAAGTGTAAGAATGTCAGTCATTGTTAGTTCTTGTCTAGTTTTCATTAAAGAACAAAGATCTTTTATATGGATATCTTATAAATATATAATCATTGCTAAGTAAGAAGTTAAGTTGTTGCTATCGCAACAATCCTGGCAGACAATTGAGTAATATTTTGATGATTTATTTTGTTTGTAATTAGTTATTATAAGAAGATCTAGATCCTAGATATTAGAATAAAATTTATTTTCTACTGTATCCATTTCAAATGTTAAAGTATTGTTTAATATTTTTGAAATCCCTGAATATCAGGCCTTGTTATAAATAAGCTGCATAATCAATAAATAGAACAAGGGACTTTTGTTGATAATCCAAATACTCAAAGTTTACGTAATGAGAATTATAGCGTGTGTGCAAACTCTTGAGGGTTGATTATGCTGCAATTTAGCATGTTGGAACGTCTAGAGAGAAGGTTGACTTTTGCACTTCTGTATATAGTCAAAAGAGAGAAACCTGTATAATAGTAAGATCTTATTTTGAATAAAAACGTCTATAATTACAAGGAGTTTTGTTAAGGCTAATAAAATGACAGACTGAGCAAAATTGCTTGCAAAAGTGGCACAGAGTTAGCACTCCATACCCCTTCAAACATGTTGCTTTGCTTTTTTGTGGACAGCTTGTAGTTTGCCAGGATTTTTTCAGCTGGAAAGATATGCCATCCTTCCAAGATCTCATGACTGACAAAAAACTCCATTGGGCCAAATCTGCCTGAAGATCATTACCAAAAATAGCAGGTCCTTCAACCATTAAGGTGAAATCATGGATCAGATATTCCTTACATTTTTCAAAAACTACTGCATGTTTAAAACTTCAACAAAACAACAAAAAAAAAAAAGAGAGAAAGAACTATACTAAGGACATATACTATTCAAATCAGTTTCTGCCAATTTCAGTGGTTTACTGTTCACAAAAAAAAAAGAAAGAAAAAAATCTTTAAAAAGTATTGACTTTCACAAAATTTCAACCATAAACAGGCAAACCAAACAGCACACCGTAGCTATAGTTGTTATGTGATTGTTTTTTAATTGCTGTAGGAGCCTGTTCTTTCAGCAGGTGAAAAGATAAAACACAGTTCAATTTTCACGGTTTTAATTTTCAACTCAGAAGCACTCAAAAAAAAGCAAATGTGATAATGGGCACTTGTTTACTGAATTAGTGTATCCAGCCTTCACTCCAGCTGGTTATAATGTTGCACTTATCAGCAACTCTACACTTTCATCTGCTGAAAGGACAGGTGTGCTTGGTTTTACTATTATGTAATCACAACTTACTTTCTGCTTGTAGTTGCTTAAAATTATGTATTTTGTCTTGGGCTGCGATTTGTTTTATGCTTATTTTATTATTACTGCAGTAGTTGACTTTGCTGTATGGAAAAATAAAGTGAAATTGCCCTAATAAAACTTCTCTTTCTTAAGTATGTTTGTGTACCTTAGATGAAGTGTTATTTTTGCGCGTTTCATGCATTCACGCATGTCTGTCTTGACAAACAATGATATAAAAATTCATCGTCAGGTGTTAACTGGCGACAAATGGGGCCTTGACTCTCCTCCCCACTAGCCTCTCATGCCCAAGGGGAAAATCTGAATCATGTGTTGCCACCCACTGCCCAGTGCTTTTGAAAAATCTTCTCCTTTCCTCTGACACTTCAAGTGCTGTTTGATGTATTTTAGGTTCAGGAGTGGAGAAAAAGGGAAAAAAGAAATTCTCTTTATCAATTCGGAATCACAGTCTTTCTGTAAATGGAATTTTATTTGCCTAACTACCCCAGGAGACTGGCACTGGAAATCAAGCAATCTGAGAGAATATTTCAATAATGGAATCATGATGACTTGATTCAGAGGGATAAACATTTATGCACACACACAGCTGACACACAGGCCGTGAGATGACTCACTCTGGAATGTTTGTGTGTGTGTGTGTGCGTGCGTGTGTGAGAGAGCTTTTTAAATGGTGAATTAAAAATTCAGTTGAAGTGAGACCTGGCCTCCCATATGGCTTTGCGTTTTTCAGTTTTCACGGATAGTGAAAGCCAAAGTTCGAGTGTGAAGAAATTTGCTCACTCATTGAGTGCTGCTTTGTGCCTCTGTGATACTTGGTATTTGGTCAGGGATGGCAAATTCTCCTTTGTAGTCAATACTTGTTTTCTAAAACTTACTGCAGAAGAAAATAATGAATTCAGTTCTGTTATGGGTTGAGTTTTGCATAGCATTTCTGTTCTTTTCAGTGTACTCAACTAATTCAAGCTACTCAAGACAGTAGCTGCCCTGGGGTGACTGTCTAAAGCAGGGGTTCACAACCTTTTGAGTAACATCAAAACATCTAGCTCCTCTCCAATTAGAGTACTTTTGGGTATCTTTTAATTGAAAAAATACAGTATCAAAAAGCCATTGTACTATTTTTACTAATCACAACAGCGTATACGTGCATCTGAAAAATGGTAATTTGAGCTACTCATTCTCCAGGCATTGTTTATTGTTCAGAAGGAATTATTACTGCAGCAACCACTAGGGGTCCTCAGCTCACAGAATGGCATCAGGTTAAAGCGTCCGCCTGGAATGCGGGAGACCCGGGTTCGATCCCTGAGTCGGAAGATTCTTGGAGCGGGAAATGGCAACCCACTCCAGTACTCTTGCCTGGAGAATCCCATGGAGGGAGGAGCCTGGTAGGCTGTAGGCCATGGGGTCGCAAAGAGTCAGACACGACTGAGCGACTTCACTCACTTCACTTTCTTATTTCATTACAGACCCTAGACATTCATGGCGTTTACACTTTGGAATGACCCTGAAGTTCAGTGACGATCTAAATTTTACTGAGGCACACCTCCATACAGCAAATAGCCACTTGACATGTCAGTGAAGCTGTGGAACCTGTGGGACAGTCAGCAATGAGATTTTGCTTTTTTTTTTCACTCCATTAACTGATGAGTCTGAGGCAGTCACCTTACTGTTTGAAATAGTCTACTATATATTCTGGAGAAAAATGTTATTCAAGATTTGGAAACTTTTGACAACATATCCATTTAAAGTATTCAAAGTCTGCTGCATAACATCACAAAGAGATACAAAAATGAGAAAATGTAGAGATTTAAATGTTAAAGGATTTGTTTTGACTTCCCTTGACCTTTCAAAACAACACTGGGCCTTGTTGAAGTGACTCTAAAGTGGCCTTGGGCCATGACTGGCCATGGCTCAGCCTCCAGCACATGGTCCTCCCATGGCTGGTCCGTGCTATGCAGCACTTGGCAGTGGGTAGTAAATCTGACGCTACTCTCAGATTGTGGCTGTGAGGCCAGAGGGCCACAGCTTCCTCTCTGAACTTCTTAAGAGCTGGGCTCGGTTCTTAAAGGGCCTCAGGTACTCTGAATCCTACCATAGCAAAATGTAGGTGTGTGCTGGAGCTGACCTGGGACAGGACACAGTGAATTTGCCTTTGAAGCCCTGCAGCCAAACGCACTCAGAGTTGCCTGCACTTGCTCTGGACACCTGTCACCCTCACTCTTCTATCCTACCCTCCACCTCCACATCACCTCCACTGGGGGGCTGGGGGTGCTGAGGTAACCAAGGCAGCCGGAGCTACTCTTTTGTGTCTTCTGAGAAAGCAGCCCCTTGGTTCTCTTGTGTGAGCTGTTTTTTTTTTTTAATTTATGTGATATTTTTCTTTTGCTAATTAAATGTTAGGGAAAACATATAGCCTGCCCTTGAGTGTACTGTTTTAGGGAAAACAGCAGTGGCAGATTAGAACACAGATACAATCTGCTACTATTAGTGACCTGTTTATGTCTTTCAGAAACAATGTATGGAAGCAAGTGTGATCAGTTTTTTCTCTCTAGTTGGGTTTCGTGCTGACAAAACAGAGGATTTCTTTTTTTAACAGATAAAGAATAAACCTGAAACTTCATTCACAGTGGTGGGGCTGTTATGTAAATTTTAACTGCCACTCTTAGTCACATTGGCCCCTTGATGGAGCCCGGCTGTTCAATCTCTGCTCTTGGAATTTAGCAGAGCCTGATGGTTAAGTTAAAAGATGCTTACTCCTTGGAAAAAAGTTATGACCAACCTAGATAGCATATTGAAATGCAGAGACATTACTTTGCCTACAAAGGTCCATCTAGTCAAGGCTATGGTTTTTCCTATGGTCATGTATGGATGTGAGAGTTGGACTGTGAAGAAAGCTGAGTGCCGAAGAATTGATGCTTTTGAACTGTGGTGTTGGAGAAGACTCTTGAGAGTCCCTTGGACTGCAAGAAGATCCAACCAGTCCATCCTAAGGGAGACCAGCCCTGGGATTTCTTTGGAAGGGATGATGCTAAAGCTGAAACTCCAGTACTTTGGCCACCTCATGCAAAGAGTTGACTCACTGGAAAAGACTGATGCTGGGAGGGATTGGGGGCAGGAGGAGAAGGGGACAATAGAGGATGAGATGGCTGGATGGCATCACTGACTCGATGGACGTGAGTTTGAGTGAACACCGGGAGTTGGTGATGGCCAGGGAGGCCTGGTGTGCTGCAATTCATGGGGTCGCAAAGAGTCGGACACGACTGAGCGACTGAACTGAACTGAACTGATTGTTGGGTTAAACTGTAGCTTCAGGTGGGCCTGTGTGATTCCACTTGCAATGGGCATGGTTCAGTGGAGGGAAATTTTAACCACTGCGATCACTGCTTGTGCCATGGTCATAAATAGATCGCCTAGGAAATAAAAAGCATCAGTTGCAGGGCAGGAATAGAGATGCAGACTTGGAGAACACACTTGTGAACACAGCAAGAAGGAGAGGTTGGGATGAACTGGAAGAGGAGCATTGACATATATACATTATCATGTGTAAAACAGCTAGTGGGAAGCTGCTGTATAACATGGAGCCGAACTCCATGCTCTGTGATGACCTAGAGGAGTGAGATGGTAAGGGTGGAAGGGAGGTTCAAGAGGGAGAGGATATATATATGTATGTACTTATAACTGATCTACGATGTTGTATGGCAGAAACCAACATAACATTGTAAAACAATTCTCTTCCAATTAAAAATAAATGAGGGAGAGGGAGAGGGTGGGTTGATTTGGGAGAATGGCATTGAAACATGTATACTATCTTGTAAGAAACGAAGCACCAGTTTGTGTTCAATACAGGATACAGGACGCATGGGCCTGGTGCACAGGATGATTCAGGGAGATGATATGGGGTGGGAGGTGGGAGGGGGCTTTGGCATTGGGAGATCGTGGACACCTGTGGCTGATTCATGTCAATGTATGGCAAAACAAATACAGTATGGTAATGTAGAATAAAGTATTAAAAAAAAGAATATTAAAAAAATAAAAATAAAAATAAATGAAAAAGAAGTCACATTCTCCATAGGAAGGTTTCACATTTGTGTGAGTCCTCAGGCCAAAGTGCCCAGCTCATTAAATCTTTTCTGGCACTAGATACGCAGTTGCTATACAAAAATATCTCCCTCCACCCCCCCACCCCCACCCCCATGCCAAATTATAGGTGAAAGGCAATTGCTTGGACCAGGAAAACTGTGACTGAGACAGCCCATACAGACAGGATCCATTCACAGGAGACACCATGTTCACAAGGAGTTATAGAAGCTAGTGGTCATGTGGCTTTGAAGGTCTAGAAATAGGGCAGCAGTCATTAGAAGTGCATGCATGAACTTAAATGTAGAGCAATGCTGTGCCAAAGAACCAGAAATTTAGCCAAGCAAATCTCCAAATTCCATTTAGAAGAGCACAGAGTACAGTAGTCTAGAGGAGAGTATAAACCTCTTGACTAAAGTCATATGGTGAGAATGGCCAAGCTAAGCAGAAAACTAGACCCATAAGATAACGTGACTTTAGGTTTAGGCTGAAGGTAGAAAGACATTCGAGGAGCTAGAAGTCTGCAGCAGAGACTGAACAAAAGAAGCCTTTGAAATGGACAACTGGAAAATTAACAATCAAAATCTAGGTGAGGTGAATGGGGCTTCAGTAAAAAACCTCAGTGCTTGCCCTGCTTTACTTTGCCACTGGGCCTCTTCCTTTCACAAATGCAACCAATTTCCTGACATGGGCATAGGTGAACTCTGAAGGTGAAAAGAAATAGTAATATTTACAGGGTTAAGGAATGAGACAGACAGAAGGGCAGTTTTGACAAATTGTGCATGGAAGAGATGGGTACTGCTCAGGGACACCATCCTCACTAATGCTGGTTAAGCCACAGAAATAGATTATATAACCTCCTAAAAAGATAAATTTTATCTTATTTTTTAAGGTGCTCAGTTGTTCATTTATTTGGCTATACCCGGGTCTTAGTTGCAGCATGAGGGATCTAATTTCCTGACCAAGGATCAAACCTGGGGCCTCTGTGTTGGGAGCACAGAGTCTTAGTCACTGGACCACCATCAGGGAGGTCCCTGAAATGGTTATTTTTAAGAGATGTATTGGAAACTTCCTTAAATTCATAAAAATCAAAGCTACTCATCAGAAATGCCCTGAAGTGCTGGGAAGGCACTGCAAGTGATTAAAATCAAGGGCTCTGTAATCAGACCATCTGGATTCATATCAACTTTTAGGCTCTTTGACCTTGGCCAAGCTACATTGCCTCTCTGGGACTCAGATTCCCCCTTCATAAAACAGAAATAGCAAGAGAATATTTACCTTGCAGGGTTGTTAAATGGCTCCAGATTGAATTATCTAGGGGAATCTTTTAAAAGTATTGATGTTTCCCTCTTCCACCATTCTGATTTAGTTGTTATGGAGGCAACTACTGGGTTAACATATAAAATTTTAGCATAGTGCCTGACATGCAGCAAGAAACTATGACTGCTATTTTATTATTATCCATTTTTCAAATTACTTCACCTAATCTTTCATTTTCCTCCTAGTTCTTATGTTACACATCCCTTTCAAAGCAGTCATGGAACATGCTCTATTTGTGTTGTCTCTAATTCTATCTTTCCTGTTCAGTAGTGAAACTTTATCTTCCTGTTCTTTGCAGCTACAACAGGTCCTGCTCATTGTTGCAAATATAGTGAACACTTCAGAAATAGAATCAAGTGCTTTTGACTCACTCTGAACATTTTAAATTCATGATCCATCATGATGTGATCACATACCGTACCTAATCCATGTCAATTTGAAAGTAACCGTTTAGTCATAACTAAACTTAACTATTTGAATTCCCCTTTATTTAAACACTGTTCAAGATCAAGTTAGAGAATGGATGCCTTAATCATCACGAAATTTGTTCCGTTAAACATATTTAAAATATTTTATTGTATTAATCAAAATATTTCTAATTATATTTGAGTGGCACTACTACATTTCCTTATCATATTTCATCACAGGTATATTTTAAATGCTTAAATTAACACTGACTCAGCTTTGTAAACACATAAGAATCTAGCCAGGCACCATGCTGGGCTTGAGATGCGAGGCTGAATGGCACAGTGTAATGAATAAAACAAGATGTACAGGATCCTGAATACAAGCTGATCTAGTATTTCCTGCCTCCACATCTGCTTCTAGTCCTTTAACTGAACCACAACATAATATGGAATAAGATTAAATGAAAATCATCCTATCTTCTTGAATCGTACTATGACTAATCATTATCCAAATTTGAAAAACTCAGCAGTGGCCACAGGACTGGAAAAGGTCAGTTTTCATTCCAATCCCAAAGAAAGGCAATGCCAAAGAATGCTCAGACTACCACACGATTGCACTCATCTCACATGCTAGTACAGTAATGCTCAAAATTCTCTAAGCCAGGCTTCAGCAATACACGAACTGTGAACTCCCTGATGTTCAAGCTGGTTTTAGAAAAGGCGGAGGAACCAGAGATCAAATTGCCAACTTCCGCTGGATCATGGAAAAAGCAAGAGAGTTCCAGAAAAACATCTATTTCTGCTTTATTGACTATGCCAAAGCCTTTGACTGTGTGGATCACAATAAACTGTGGAAAATTCTGAAAGAGATGGGAATACCAGACCACCTAACCTGCCTCTTGAGAAATCTGTATGCAGGACAGGAATCAACAGTTAGAAACTGGACCTGGAACAACAGACTGGTTCCAAATAGGAAAAGGAGTACGTCAAGGCTGTATATTGTCACCCTGCTTATTTAACTTCTATGCAGAGTACATTATGAGAAATGCTGGACTGGAAGAAATACAAGCTGGAATCAAGATTGCCAGGAGAAATATCAATAACCTCAGATATGCAGACGACACCACCTTTATGGCAGAAAGTGAAGAGGAACTAAAAAGCCTCTTGATGAAAGTGAAAGAGAGCAAAAAATTGGCTTAAAGCTCAACATTCAGAAAATGAAGATCATGGTATCCGGTCCCACCATTTCATGGGAAATAGGTGGGAAACAGTGGAAACAGTGTCAGACTTTATTTTGGGGGGGCTCCAAAATCACTGAAGTTGGTGACTGCAGCCATGAAATTAAAAGACGCTTACACCTTGGAAGAAAAGTTATGACCAACCTAGATAGTATATTCTAAAGCAGAGACATTACTTTGCCAACTAAGGTCCGTCTAGTCAAGGCTATGGTTTTTCCTGTGGTCATGTATGGATGTGAGAGTTGGACTGTGAAGAAGGCTGAGCACCGAAGAATTGATGCTTTTGAACTGTGGTGTTGGAGAAGACTCTTGAGAGTCCCTTGGACTGCAAGAAGATCCAACCAGTCCATCCTAAGGAGATCAGCCCTGGGATTTCTTTGGAAGGAATGATGCTAAAGCTGAAACTCCAGTACTTTGGCCACCTCATGCAAAGAGCTGACTCATTGGAAAGGACTCTGATGCTGGGAGGGATTAGGGGCAGGAGGAGAAGGGGACGACAGAGGATGAGATGGCTGGATGGCATCACAGACGCGATGGATGTGAGTCTGAGTGAACTCCGGAAGATGGTGATGAACAGGGAGGCCTAGTGTGCCGCGATTCATGGGGTCGCAAAGAGTTGGACACGACTGAGCGACTGAACTCAACTGAATCATTATCCAACTCATTTTATCCTTAAAAAGTAACCTGAGTATTGAAAAAATATTTATGAATAGGTCTGCTTATTGCAGCATTTTTTCATAATATTAGAAAACAAGAGCTGCTGCTGCTGTCACTTCAGTCATGTCTGACTCTGTGCGACCCCATAGATGGCAGCCCACCAGGCTACTGCATCCCTAGGATTCTCTATGCAAGACCACTGGAGTGGGTTGGCATTTCCTTCTCCAGCGCATCAAAGTGAAAAGTGAAAGTGAAGTCTCTCTGTCGTGTCCGACCCTCAGCGACCCCATGGAGTGCAGCCTTCCAGGTTCCTCCATCCATGGGATTTTCCAGGCAAGAGTACTGGAGTGGGGGTGCCATTGCCTTCTCTGGAAAACAAGAGCAGTCTTTCAATATTACAATAATTATTTCAATAGTTAGGAAATAACTATTACAAGCTATTGCAATTGTTATTTTTCAGTCACTCAGTGGTGTCCTACTCTTTGTGACCCCATGGACTGCAGCATGCCAGGCTTTCCTGTCCTTCACCATCTCCCAGAGCTTGCTCAAACTCATGCTCATTGAGTCGGTGATGCCATTCTACCATCCCATCCTCTGTCGTCCTCTTCTCCTGGCTTCCAATCTTTCCCAGCATCAGGGTCTTTTCTAATGAGTTGACTCTTCACATCAGGTGGCCAAAGTATTGGAGTTTCAGCTTCAGTCCTTCCAATGAATATTCAGAGTTGATATCCTTTAGAATTGATTACTTTGATCTCTTTGCGGGCCAAGAGACGCTCAAGAATCTTCTCCAACACCACTTCAAAAGCATCAATTCTTCAGTGCTCAGTGTTCTTTATGTAATGTATTTAAAAAGGATTTTTCAAAAAGCGTTAAGTCACATCAGTTCAGTTCAGTTCAATCACTCAATTGTGTCCAACTCTGCAGCCCTATGGACTGCAGCATGCCAGGCCTGCCTGTCCATCCATCACCAACTCCCGGGGTTTACTCAAACTCATGTCCATTGAGTCGGTGATGCAATCCTACCATCTCATCCTCTGTTGTCCCCTTCTCCTCCTGCCTTCAATCTTTCCCAGCATCAGTGTCTTTACTAATGAACTGACTCTTCACATCAGGTGGCTAAAGTATTGGAGTTTCAGCTTCAACATTAGTCCTTCCAATGCATATTCAGGACTGATTTTGTTTAGAATTGTCTGGTTGTATCTCCTTGCAGTCCAAGGGGACTCTCAAGAGTCTTCTCCAACACCACAGTTCAAAAGCATTAATTCTTTGGTGCTCAGCTTTCTTTATAGTCCAACTCTCACATCCATACATGACCACTGGAAAACCATAGCTTTAACTAGATGGACCTTTGTTGGCAAAGTAATGTCTCTGCTTTTTAATATGCTATCTAGGCTGGTCAGAACTTTTCTTCCAAGGAGTAAGCGTCTTTTAATTTCATGGCTGCAGTCACCATCTGCAGTGATTTTGGAGCCCCCAAATATAAAGTCTGTCACTATTTCCCCATCTATTCGCTATGAAGTGATGGGATCAGATGCCACACAGGAAAGTGATTGTAGTGGTAGGACTGTATGATTATTATTCTTATATTTTGGGGTTTTCAAATTTTCTAAGTGTCTAGTAAATGATTTTTGCTTTTCATTTAAATTGCTTCATATTTTTTCCTTTTTTTTTTTTTACAATAAATTCATTTATATTGTTTCTTAGATCATGTACCCATTTGACTATACTGGGTTTGCTCAATTCAAAATATTAAAATGTCTAATAAAACATGTGTTTACATATCACTGTTAGTTTAAAAGTATATAAAATATCTTGCTGGATCAGTCAAATACGTATGTTGTTTTAGAGAAGACTTATTGACTATGCCAAAGCTTTTGACTGTGTGGATCACAATAAACTGTAAAAAATTCTGAAAGAGATGGGAATACCAGACCACCTGACCTGCTTCTTGAGAAACCTATATGCAGGTCAGGAGGCAACAGTTAGTACTGGACATGGAGCAACAGACTGGTTCCAATAGGAAAAGAAGTACGTCAAGGCTGTATATTGTCACCCTGCTTATTTAACTTCTATGCAGAGTACATCATGAGAAACCCTGGGCTGGAAGAAGCACAAGCTGGAATCAAGATTGCCAGAAGAAATGAAATATAAATTTATTTATTTTAATTGGAGGTTAATTACTTTACAATATTGTAGCGGTTTTGCCATACACTGACATGAATCTCTCACAGGTGTACATGTGTTGCCCATCCAGAACCCCCCTCCCACCTTTCTCCTCATCCCATCCCTCTGGGTCATCCCAGTGCACCAGCCCTGAGCACCCTGTCTCCATCGAACCTGGAGATATGCAGATGACCTCAGATATGCAGATGACACCACCCTTATGGCAGAAAGTGAAGAGGAACTAAGCAGCCTCTTAATGAAAGTAAAGAGGAGAGTGAAAAAGTTGGCCTAAAGCTCAACATTCACAAAACTAAGATCACGGCATCTGGTCCCATCACTTCATGGGAAATAGATGAGGAAACAGTGGAAACAGTGTCAGACTTTATTTTGGGGGCTCCAAAATCACTGTAGATGGTGACTGCAGTCATGAAATTAAAAGATGCTTCCTCCTTGGAAGGAAAGTTATGACCAACCTAGAGAGCACGTTGAAAAGCAGAGACATTACTTTGCCAACAAAGATCCGTCTAGTCAAGGCTATGGTTTTTCCAGTGGTCATGTATGGATATGAGAGTTGGACTGTGAAGAAAGCTGAGCACTGAAGAATTGATGCTTTTGAACTGTGGTGTTGTAGAAGACTCTTGAGAGTCCCTTGGACTGCAAGGAGATCCAATCAGTCATTCCTAAAGGAGATCAGTCCTGGATGTTCATTGGAAGGACTGATGCTAAAGCTGAAACTCCAATACTTTGGCCACCTCATGCAAAGAGTTGACTTATTGGAAAAGGCCCTGATGCTGGGAGGCATTGGGGGCAGGAGGAGAACGGGACGACAGAATATGAGATGGCTGGAAGGCATCACCGATTCAATAGACATGAGTTTGGGTGGACTCTGGGATTTGGTGATGAACAGGGAGGCCTGGCGTGCTGAGATTCATGGGGTCTCAAAGAGTCAGACACGACTGAGCAACTGAACTGAACTGAAATGAACTTTGTCAGTTGCTTTGTTTGCTATTTTTTTCTCCCATTCTGAAGGCCTCTTTTCACCTTGCTTATAGTTTCCTTCGTTGTGCAAAACCTTTAAGTTTGATTTGGTGCCATTTGTTTATTTTGGCTTTTATTTCCAATATTCTGGGAGGTGGGTCATAGAGGATCCTGCTGTGATTTATGTCAGAGAGTGTTTTGCCTATGTTTTCCTCTAGGAGTTTTATAGTTTCTGGTCTTATGTTTAGATCTTTAATCGATTTTGAGTTTATTTTTGTGTATAGTGTTGGAAAGTGTTCTTGTTTCATTCTTTTAGAAGTGGTTGTTTCCCTAATTTTCCCAGCACCACTTGTTAAAGAGATTTTCTTTTCTCCATTATATATTCTTGCCTCCTTTGTTGAAGATAAAGATACAGTGTCCATAAGTGTGTGGATTTATCTCTGGGCTTTCTATTTGGTTCCATTGATCTATATTTCTGTCTTTGTGTCAGTACCATACTGTCTTGATGACTGTGGCTTTGTACTAGAGCCTGAGGTCAGGTAGGTTGATTCCTCCAGTTCCATTCTTCTTTCTCAAGATTGCTTTGGCTATTCGAGATTTTTTGTACTTCCATACAAATTGTGAAGTTATTTGTTCCAGTTCTTTGAAAAATACCATTGGTAGCTTGATAGGGATTGCATTAAATCTATAGATTGCTTTAGGTAGTATACTCATTTTCACTGTGTTGATTCTTCTGATCCATGAATATGGTATATATCTCCATCTATTAGTGTTCTCTTTGATTTCTTTCACCAGTGTTTTATAATTTTCTATATATAGGTCTTTTGTTTCTTTAGGTGGATATGTTCCTAAGTAATTTATTCTTTTTGTTGCAATGGTGAGTGGAATTGTTTCCTTAATTTCTCTTTCTGTTTTCTCATTGTTAGTGTATAGGAATGCAAGGGATTTCTCTGTGTTAATTTTACATCCTGCAACTTTACTATATTCATTGATTAGCTCTAGTAATTTTCTGGTGGTGTCTTTAGGGTTTTCTAGGCAGAAGATCATGTCCTCTGCAAACAGTGAGAGTTTTACTTCTTCTTTTCCAATCTGGATTCCTTTTATTTCTTTTTCTGCTCTGATTGCTGTGGCCAAAACTTCCAAAGCTATGTTGAATAGTAGTGGTGAGAGTGGGCCCCCTTGTTATGTTCCTGACTTTAGAGGAAATGCTTTCAATTTTTCACCATTGAGGATAATGTTTGCTGTGGTTTTGTCATATATAGCTTTTATTATGTTGAAGTAGGTTCCTTCTATTCCTGCTTTCTGGAGAGTTTTTTTTTTTTTATCATAAATGGATGTTAAATTTTGTCAAAGGTTTCTCCGCATCTATTGAAATAATCATATGGTGTTTATATTTCAAGTTGTTAATGTGGTGTATTGTGTTGATTGACTTGCAGCTATTGAAGAATCCCTGCATCCCGGGATAAAGCCCACTTGGTCATGATGTATGATCTTTTTAATATGCTGTTGGATTCTGTTTGCTAGAATTTTGTTAAGGATTTTTGCTTCTATGTTTATCAGTGATACTGACCTGTAGTTTTCTTTCTTTCTTTCTTTTTTTTTTTTTTTTTTGTGGCATCTTTGTCTGGTTTTGGTATTAGGGTGATGGTGGCCGCATAGAATGAGTTTGGAAATTTACCTTCCTCTGCAATTTTCTGGAAGATTTTGAGTAGGATAGGTGTTAGCTCTTCTCTAAAATTTTTAGTAGAAATCAGCTCAGCTGTGAAGCTGTCTGGTCCTGGGCTTTTGTTTGCTGGAAGATTTCTGATTAGTTTCAATTTCCATGGTTGTGATGGGTCTGTTAAGATTTCCTATTTATTCCTGGTTCAGTTTTGGAAAGTTGTACTTTTCTAAGAATTCATCCATTTCTTCCATGTTGTCATTTTATTGGCATATAGTTGCTGATAGTAGAATCTTATGATCCTTTGTATTTCTGTGTTTTCTGTTGTGATCTCTCCATTTTCATTTCTAATTTTGTTGATTTGATTCTTCTCCCTTTGTTTCTTGATGAGTCTGGCTAATGGTTTGTCAATTTTATTTATCTTCTCATAGAACCAGCTTTTGGCTTTGTTGATTTTAGCTATGGTCTCTTTTGTTTCTTTTACTTTTATTTCTTCCCTAATTTTTAAGATTTCTTTCCTTCTACTAACCCTGGGGTTCTTAATTTTTTCCTTTTCTTGTTGCTTTAGGTGTAGAGTTAGGTTATTTATTTGACTTTTTTCTTGTTTCTTGAGGTATGCCTGTATTGTTATGAACCTTCTCCTTAGCACTGCTTTTACAGTGTCCCACTGGTTTTGGATTATTGTGTTTTCATTTTCATTCGTTTCTATGCATATTTTGATTTCTTTTCTTCTGTGATTTGTTGGTTATTCAGTAGTGTGTTGTTCAGCCTCCATATGTTGAAATTTTTAATAGTTTTTCTCCTGTAATTGACATCTAATCTTACTGCTTTGTGGTCAGAAAAGATGCTTGGGATGATTTCAATTTTTTTGAATTTACCAAAGCTAGATTTATGGCCCAGGATGTGATCTATCCTGGAGAATGTTCTATGAGCACTCGAGAAAATGGTGAAATTCATTGTTTTGGGGTGAAATGTCCTATAGATATCAATTAGGTCTAACTGGTCTGTTGAATCATTTAAAGTTCGTGTTTCCCTGTTAATTTTCTGTTTAGTTGATCTATCCATAGGTGTGAGTGGGGTATTAAAGTCTCCCACTATTATTGTATTATTGTTAATTTCCCTTTCATACCTGTTAGCATTTGTCTTACATATTGCAGTGCTCCTATGCTGGGTGCATATATATTTATAATTGTTATATCTTCCTCTTGGATTGACCCTTTGATCATTATGCAGTGTCCTTCTTTGTCTCTTTTCACAGCCTTTGTTTTAAAGTCTATTTTATCTGATATGAGTATTGCTATTCCTGCTTTCTTTTGGTCTCTATTTTCATGGAATATCTTTTTCTAGTCTGTATGTGTCCCTTGTTTTGAGATGGGTCTCTTGTAGACAACATATATATAGGGGTCTTGTTTTTTTATCCATTCAGCCAGTCTTTGTCTTTTGGTTGAGGCATTCAATCCATTTACATTTAAGGTAATTATTTATAAATATGACCCTGTTGCCATTTACTTTGTTATTTTGGGTTTGAGGTTATACACCCTTTCTGTTTCCTATCTAGAGAAGATCCTGTAGCAATTGTTGGAGAGCTGGTTTGGTGGTGCTGGATTATCTCAGCTTTTGCTTGTCTGTAAAGCTTTTGATTTCTCCTTCATATCTGAATGAGATCCTTGCTGGGTACAGTAATCTGGGTTGTAGGTTTTTCTCTTTCATCACTTTAAGTATGTCCTGCCATTCCCTCCTGGTCTGAAGTGTTTCTATTGAAAGATCAGCTGTTATCCTTATGGGAATCCCCTTGTGTGGTATATTTCCTTTGTTGCTTTTAATATTTGTTCTTTGTGTTTGATCTTTGTTAATTTGATTAATATGTGTCTTGGGGTGTTTCGCTTTGGGTTTATCCTGTTTACTCTCTGGGTTTCTTTGACTTGGGTGACTATTTCCTTCCCCATTTTAGGGAAGTTTTCAACTATTATCTCCTCAAGTATTTTCTCATGGTCTTTCTTTTGGTCTTCTTCTTCTGGGACTCCTATGATTTGAGTGTTAGGGTGTGTAACATTGTCCCAGAGGTCTCTGAGGTTGTCCTCATTTCTTTTAATTCGTTTTTCTTTTTCCTCCCTGTTTCATTTATTTCTACCATTCTATCTTCGACCTCACTCTTCCTATCTTCTGCCTCCATTATTCTACTGTTGGTTCCCTCTAGAGTGTTTTTTAAATTTCATTTATTGCATTATTCATTATATATTGACTCTTTTATATTTCTTCTATGTCCTTGTTAAACGTTTCTTGCGTCTTCTCAATCCTTGTCTCCAGGCTATTTATATGTAACTTCATTTTTTTTTTTTCAAGATTTTGGATCATTTTATCTATCATTATTTGGAATTCTTTATCAGGTAGGTGTCCTCTCTCTTCCTCTTTTGTTTGATTTGGTGAGTATTTATCCTGTTCCTTTACCTGCTGAGTATTTCTCTGCCTTTTCATCTTGTTTATATTGATGTTTCTGGTGGCCTTTCGTATTCTGGCAGTTTGTGGTTCCTCTTTATTGTGGAAGTTCCTCACTGTGGGTGGGGTTGAATGGGTGGCTTGTTAAGGTTTCCTGGTTAGGGAAGCTTGTGTTGGTGTTCTGGTGGGTGGAGCTGGATTTCTTCTCTCTGGAGTGCAATGAAGTGTCCAGTGGTTAGTTTTGAGATGTCAGTGGTTTGATGTGACTTTGGGCAGCCTGTATATTGATGCTCTGGGCTATGTTCCTGTGTTGCTGGAGAATTTGCACGGTATGTCTTGCTCTGGAACTTGTTGGCCCTTCAGTGGTGCTTGGTTTTAGTGTAGGTATGGAGGCTTTTGATGAGCTCCTATCGATTGATGTTCCCTGGAATCAGGAGTTCTCTGGTGTTCTCAGAATTTGGACTTAAGCCTCCTGCCTCTGGTTTTCAGTCTTATTCTTATAGTAGCCTCAAGACTTCTCCATCTATACAGCACTGATGATAAGACATCTAGGTTCATGATGAATAGTTTCTCCACAGTGAGGGACACCCAGAGAGGTATACAGAGTTACATGGAGAAGAGAAGAGGGTGGAGGGAGATAGAGGTGACCAGGAGGAGAAGAGGGGGAATCAAAAGGGGAGAGAGCAAGGTAGCCAGTAGTCACTTCCCTATGTGCTCTCCATAGTCTGGATCCCTCAGAAATGTTCACGGAGATACACAGAGAAGAGAAGAGGGAGGAAAGAGACAGAAGTGGCCAGGAGTATAAAAGGGGGAATCAAAGGAGAGAGACAGATCCAGCCAGTAATCAGTTCCCTAAGTGTTCTCCACAGCCCAGAACACACAAAGGGATTCACAGAATTGTGTAGAGAAGAGAAAGGGGAGAGAGGAGATAGAGGTGACCTGGTGGAGAAAAAAGAAGAGTCAAAAGCGGGAGAGAGCAATCAAGCCAGTAATCTCGCTCCCAGGTAAAAATGGGTACTGAAGATTGGGTTCTTAAAGGTACAAAATTGATTTTAAAAAAATACCAAAAAGCAAAGATTAAAAATCTAGAGTAGAGGTTAGAGTCTCAAAAATGCAATATTAAAAAAACAAACACAAAAATTATAAAAAATATATATATATATGAAGTTTGCTTTAAAAATAAGATCTTTTTTTGCAAGGTAATAGGTTATAAAAATGAAAATTAAAGGAGTAATAGAGGACTTGAAAATTAAAAAAATTTTTAATTAAAAAATGATAATAGTAAAAATATATCTAGGACTTTCTTTGGAACTGTTGTGGACAGTGTGGGGTCAGTTCATCTTTGGATAGTTCCTTGATCCGACTTATACTTCTCAAGATCTACAGGCCCCTTCCTATGTAGTCGGTGCTAACTACAGGCTTGTAATCTATTGCACCTATCACTTCCAAAGCGGTTCCCTCTGTTTATTTTAGCTTCTGTTTGCTGGTCTCTTCAGTGCCTAATTTCTGCCCCAACACAAGGGGGCGGTGGTGGTCACTTTCTTAAGGCTCACTTGTTCAGTTGTGCTGTGGGGAGGGAGGAACACTGCCAACAAATATCACTGGCGTGTGTAGGGAGTGCTCGCAGTGTATCAGTCACACTGGGTTTGCCCCTGCTCATGGCGTGTGTGCTTTCCCAGTCTACACTGCTCAGGCTCTAGGTTGCTCTGCCGGAAACTGTCTAAGGTGGGCCCTGGGTTGCAAGCACTTCCCAAGTCTAAGCTTTTCAGGTTCAGGTTCTCGGATATTCCACAAAAACGCAAACTTGGTTGGGCCTGCATTTTGTGCCCTTCCCAGGTCCAAGCAGCTCAGGTGACCGGGTGCTTGGTGAGCGCAGTCACCTCCAGTTAGAGGCTGTGTCTTATCACCTCCCCTGTCCCAGCCACTCGGTTTTCTGGGTGTACAAACGGGCGCACCTTCTCACGTGTGCCATGTGTCTCTTCTGGGGAGCTGACCTCTGGCTGTGACCCTCCCAGTGGATGTTGACCATCCAGAATCCCAAGAAGTCTTGGTTGGCAACGAAGCCTGTGTGCACTTTAGTAGAGGATGCCTCTCTGGGGCCGTGATTGCCCCCTTCAGCTCTGGCTGCCCTCACCTGCCTGTCTCTGGCAGAGGATGGGCTGGTCCGCAGCCGGCGAGCTCTGCTCATTCCTTTGTTCTGTGAGTGGGCCTGGCAGTGTCTTAGGTTAGGGCTTTTCATGGGCTAGTTATCCCTCAGTCTGGGTTGCTATCTCAAGTTAGTTCCTTCAGACTGCCCTCGGGGCATTCAGGCCCAGTCCTTACCATAAGCAATGCAGCCCGTGCCTCCCTGTCCGGTCCCCACTTGCTAGTGGCAGATGCGAGCATCTGGGCTGCTTCTCCACTGGGAGTTGCCATTAGGTACGTAATCTGTGGGTTTTCTTTATTTATTTATTTTTCCTCAGAAGGCTATGTTTCCCTCTGAGATTCCAAGGTTTGCCACAGATCCACCGGTGAGAGTGTTTCCTGGTGTTTGGAAACTTCTTTCTTTTAACACTCCCTTCCCAGGACGGATCTCCGTCCCTACCTATTTTGACTTTCTTTTTATTTTTATATTTTGTCTTATCTCCTTTCAAAGAAAATCAGCTGCCTTTCTGGGTTCCTGATGTCCTCTAACAGTGTTCAAAAAATTGTTTTGTGGAATTTTCTCAGCATTCAAATGTTCTTTCGATGAATTTGTTGGGGAGAAAGTGGTCTCCCCATCCTATTCCTCCACTATCTTAGGACCGCCCACCATAAATGCCTATTTTAAATTAAAAAAAACAATCAATTTATTTAATTAGTCTCCTCACCTTCCTTCCTCAGTTCAGTTCAGTCGCTCAGTTGTGTTCAACTCTTTGCAACCCCATGAATCACAGCGTGCCAGGCCTCCCTGTCCATCACAAACTCCCGGAGTTTACTCAAACTCATGTCCATCAAGTCGGTGATGCCATCCAGCCATCTCATCCTGTAAGCCCCTTCTCCTGCCCCCAATCCCTCCCAGCATCAGAGTCCTTTCCAATGAGTCAACTCTTTGCATAAGGTGGCCAAAGTATTGAAGTTTCAGCTTTAGCATCAGTCCTTCCAAAGAACACCCGGGACTGATCTCCTTTAGGATGGACTGATTGGATCCCCTTGCAGTCCAAGGGACTCTCAAGAGTCTTCTCCAACACCACAGTTCAAAAGCATCAGTTCTTCAGTGCTCAAATTTCTTCACAGTCCAACTCTCACATCCATACATGACTACTGGAAAAATCATAGCCTTGACTAGATGGACCTTTGTTGGCAAAGTAATGTCTCTGCTTTTCAATATGCTATCTAGGTTCGTCATAACCTTCCTTCCAAGGAGGAAGCGTCTTTTAATTTCATGGCTGCAGTCACCATCTGCAGTAATTTTGAAGCCCCTCCCCAAAATTAAAGTCTGACACTGTTTCATTTCCCCATCTATTTCCATGAATTGATGGGGCCAGATGCCATTGTCTCTGTTTTCTGAATGTGGAGCTTTAAGCCAACTTTTTGTTCTCTTCTTTCGCTCGTCAAGAGGCTTTTTAGTTCCTCTTCAATTTCTGCCATAAGGATGGTGTTATCTGCATATCTGAGGTTATTGATATTCTCCCAGCAATTTTGATTGCAGCTTATGCTTCTTCCAGCCCAGGGTTTCTCATGATGTACTCTGCATAGAAGTTAAATAAGCAGGGTGACAATATACAGCCTTGACGGACTCCTTTTCCTATTTGGAACCAGTCTGTTGTTCCATGTCCACTTCTAACTGTTGCTTCCTGACCTGTATATAGGTTTCTCAAGAAGCAGGTCAGCTGGTCTGGTATTCCCATCTCTTTCAGAATTTCCCACAGTTTATTGTGAGCCACACAATCAAAGGCTTTGGTATAGTCAACAAAGCAGAAATAGATGTTTTTCTGGAACTCTGTTGCTTCTTCCATGATCCAGTAGATGTTGGCAATTTGATCTCTGGTTTCTCTGCCTTTTCTAAAACCAGCTTGAACATCTGGAAGTTCATGGTTCACATATTGCTGAAGCCTGGCTTGAAGAATTTTGAGCATTACTTTACTAGCATGTGAGATTAGTGCATCTCACACATGAGAAACGCTGGGCTGGAAGAAGCACAAGCTGGAACCAAGATTGCTGGGAGAAATATCAATAACTTCAGATATGCAGATGACACTACCCTTATGGCAGAAAGTGAAAAGGAAGTAAACAGTCTCTTGATGTAAGTGAGAGAGGAGAGTGAAAAAGTTGGCCTAAAGCTCAACATTCAGAAAACGAAGATCATGGCATCTGGTCCCATCACTTCATGGCAAATAGATGGGGAAACGGTGTCAGACTTTATTTTGGGGGCCTCCAAAATCACTTCAGATGGTGATTGCAGCCATGAAATTAGAAAATACTTCTTCCTTGGAAGGAACGTTATGACCAACCTAGTTAGCATATTGGAGGACTTTGCCTACAAAGGTCCATCTAGTCAAGGCTATGGTTTTTCCAGTGGTAATGTATGGATATGAGAGCTGGACTGTGAAGAAAGCTGAGCGCCTAAGAATTGATGCTTTTGAACTGTGGTGTTGCAGAAGACTCTTGAGAGTTCCTTGGACTGCAAGGAGATCCAACCAGTCCATTCTGAAGGAGATCAGCCCTGGGATTTCTTTGGAGGGAATGATGCTGAAGCTGAAACTCCAGTACTCTGGCCACCTCATGCGATGAGTTGACTCATTGGAAAAGATTCTGATGCTGGGAGGGATTGGGGGCAGGAGGAGAAGGGAACGACAGAGGATGAGATGGCTGGATGGCATCACTGACTCGATGGACGTGAGCCTGAGTGAACTCCAGTAGTTGGTGATGGACAGGAAGGCCTGGTGTGCTGAGATTTATGGGGTCACAAAGAGTCGGACACGATTGAGTGACTGAACTGAACTGAACTGAGATGAGTGCAATCCTTCCCTCAGGATACTCTGTTGCTGCTACTGCTACTGCTGCTGCTGCTGCTAAGTCGCTTCAGTCTTGTCCAACTCTGTGAGACCCCATAGACGGCAATCCACCAGGCTCCCCCGTCCCTGGGATTCTCCGGGCAAGAACCCTGGAGTGGGCTGCCATTTCCTTCTCTAATGCATGAAAGTGAAAAGTGAAAGTGAAGTTGCTCAGTTGTCCCTGACTCTTCGCGACCCCATGGACTGCAGCCCACCAGGCTCCTCCATCCATGGGGTTTTCCAGGCAAGAGTACTGGAGTGGGGTGCCATCTCCTTCTCTGTCAGGATACTCTAAATCATCGAAATTGGTTCTTATATATTAATTATAGTTTAGTGGAAAAAAACAACAACGTGTGCGGGACATACCTTAGGAAGATTTGCTAGCAAGGTAGGTTTATTAAACAGGAGATGAAGTGCTTTCCAAGGAGATGACATAGGAGCAGAGACCTGAATGGAGTAAGGCAATATCCACTTCTCTGGAAGCATTCACTTTCCAGCCATGCATCCTGCTGAAAACTGACTTGTGTCTTCAGCTAGATTAAATGCCACTTTTTAATTGTTGTTGTTTAGTCACTAAGTCCTGGCCAACTCTTTTGTAACCCTATAGACTATAGCCTGCCAAGCTCCTCTGTCCATGAAATTTTCCAGGCAAGAATATGGGAGTGGGTTGCCTTTTCCTACTCCAGGGAATCTTCCCAGGATTGAACCTGTGTCTCCTGTATTGCAGGAGAATTCTTTACCACTGAGCCATCAGGAAGCCTGCCATTTCCGTTCGGTTCTGTTCAGTTGCTCAGTTATGTCCAACTCTTTGTGAACCCATCTACTCCAGCACGCTAGGCCTCCCTGCCCAACTGTTAGAGTTTACTCAAACTCATGTCCATTGAGTCGGTGATGCCATCCAACCATCTCATCCTCTGTCATCCCTTTCTCCTCCTGCCTTCAATCTTTCCCAGCATCAGGGTCTCTTCAAATGAGTCACCTCTTCGCATCAGGTGGCCAAAGTATTGGCATTTCAGCTTCAACATCAGTCCTTCCAATGAATATTCAGGACTGATTTCCTTTTAGGATGGACTGGTTGGATCTCCTTGCAGTCCAAGGGATTCTTAAGAGTCTTCTCCAACACCACAGTTCAAAGTCATCAATTCTTCGGTGCTTGGCTTTCTTTATAGCCTAACTGTCACATCCATACATGACTACTGGAAAACCATAGCCTCGACTAAATGGACTTTTGTTGGCAAAGCCATTTCCTTTAGAAGCATTGTTGTCTTCCTTTCTGACACCATGAAAGCCATATTAATTATTTCTTGCTTTACTTGGTCAGGGCTGATTGCTTTACCTCCGCTTCAGTACTTATCCTTCCTGCCATTATAGGAAGAATATCTGCCCTAAGAAAGGTATTCTGTTATCAGAAGTAGCAGGTCTTACTCATCTGTGTGTGGCACTCTGTGCCTAGCAGTGGTATTATATTTAGGAAGTGCTGGTTGAATGTTTGTTTACTTGAATTTTAATTAAATGTATTTCTTATCCTCACTGAAAATGCAGATCAGAAACCTCTTATGGAACTCTGTTTTTCAAGCTATAAAAATAATGCAACCATTGAGTATCTAGAAAGACTGATGGCTCTTCAACGTCTTCCATTGTTTGAAAAATGAAGAAATGAGCTGGTATTTCCCAGACCACAACTCACTCTAAATTCCTTGAAATGTACCACTAAAGAGATTAATTTAGAAAGTGTTTAATTAAAACTTTCCTCCCTCCTGGAATACAAAAACGTGATTGCTTAACTCGTTATCTATGGAGAAGAGTCTGTAGGAAGGAATATTCTGGTAGGGGTGGTATAACTTGTGCATATACTCTTATAAGGGATTTTTTAAAAAGTATGCTTGATTTACCATGTTGTGCCTATCTCTGCTGTACAGCAAAGTGATTCAGTTATACCCATAGAAACAAACATTGTTATATTCTTTTCCATTATGGTTTATAACAAGATACTGAATATAGTTCTCTGTGCTATACTTAGGACATTTTTTCTTTTTTATCCATTCTAAATGTAATAGTTTGTCTCTACTAACCCTAAAAGTTCACCCCTTATAAGGGATCTTGGTGAAAGAGAGAACATACCTTTAGAGTATTAGTACATTCTTTAAAGTATTTCTAAGTCTAAAACTGAGAATCTGTCACTTTGCATGGAAATGCCTTTATCATCTGCAGAATTGTTTTTACTTATGCACTCTTTTTTTCCCCCAGGCATCACAAGCCTGTGTTAATTAACATCAACAGTGGTGCATAGGAGGAGCATAAACCATTTACTTGTGAACAAATTATAGGAATTGCAGTGGAAATTGATTTGTACAGAATATACAGCTACAGCCTGAATATTTTAAAATATATTTATCTTGCTTTAATTAGTTGTTCCTCCTCTTCTTCTCTGTTCCCCTTACGTTATTTCACAAGGTGCTGAGCTCTGATCACTATTTTTGGCACTTTTGGTTCCCAGCAGAACCTTCCTTATGAAAAGGTATAGTGAACAATTCTTTCATCTGATGTGACTTAAAAGGGTCTGGGAAACTGTTTCATTCCCTACAATTTCCCCACCCTTTCACTTGAAATTATTAACCTTTGAATAACAGATAAAATCTTTCATTCAATAGTTAAGATTTAAATACCTTAAGATACTTTTTTGGGGAAAATGACTTATATTCATGTTAATTTCTTTCTTTCCTCTCTCTCATACGCTTTCTTTTTTCCTCCCTGTTCTTTTCTTTGTTGGGAATTTAGAAAATGCTAAATTGTGGTGGCTCAGAGGGTAAAGCATCTGCCTGCGATGAGGGAGATCCCGTGTTTGATCCCTGGGTTGGGACGATCCCCTGGAGAAGGAAATGGCAACCCACTCCCATACTCTTGCCTGGGAAATTCCATGGACAGAGAAGCCTGGTAGGCTATAGTCCATGGGTCCCAAAAAGTCGGACTCAACTGAGTGACTTCATTTTCATACTGTGCTCCAGGTGGCGCTAGTGGTAAAGAATCTGCCTGCCAATGCAGGAGACATAAGAGATGCAAATTTGATTCCCGGGTCAGGAAGATCACTTGGAAGAGGTCATGGCAACTCACCCAGTATTCTTGCCTGGAAAATCCCATGGACAGAGGAGCCTGGAGGTCTATGGTCCATAGGGTCACAAAGAGTCTGACACAACTAAAGTGACTGAGTGTGCACACAATCCGTGCTATGTGCTGTGCTTGCCATTGAGAATAATACAATTAAGCCTAATCAGTTTCCATGCTCAAAGACTCCAAAGAAGAGCTGGCAAGATAATGTGCCCACAAAAAGCTGCAATTCAAACTGGATAGAGAGTGAAGTCCCTTCAGTCGTGTCTGACTCTTTGAGACCCTTTGGGCTCTAGCCCCCTGGGTTTCTCTGTCTATGGGGTTCTCCAGGCAAGATTACTGAAGTGGGTTGCCATGCCCTCTTCCAGGGGATCTTCTTGACTCAAGGCTTGAACTCATGTGTCTTATGTCTCCAGCATTGGCAGGCAGGTTCTTTACTGCTAGGGCCACCTGGGAAGCCCTCAAACTGAACTGACAGACTAAAGGACTGTACAGATTGCTGTGGGAAAGGAGAGGGCAAGATGGCTGATCTCTAAGCAGCAATGGTGGAAAAATAGGCCAGAAGATGAGTCTATGGAATGCAAACTTTCCCAAGTTTACATTTTTCCACTTTCTAAAAAGTGCCCCCTTGACAAGCTTTATCATGCTCACAAGACAAAGAATACTACCTTTTTTTTTTTTTTTTTTTTTTTACTACTGTTGGGTAATTGCATAATACCCAAACCTTAAATTTGTAAATCCAAAGTGTGATAACCACCTGTATTTTGGCCACACAAAATCTGATGATACTGTTCCTTTAACTTGACTTGATTGATTTGTTGGCATAAATGTGGCTTTTAATTCTCTGATTTGATTCTTTAATTCTTTGATTTGCCAATATCAAGTGCATACCCACCACATAGGTGGGTAAACGGTTATGATATTTTAAAATAGATACAAGAGAAATTATTAAAACTCTTACTTCTTTGCATTTTTCCAAAACTCCAAAAGACAGGACTTGGTTGTATATTAGTCTTATACCAAATATGAATGCATAACTCACAAAAATTAAAACCTCTATTCACTCATTAGTCTTAACATATTCTTTATTACTCTCTAAAGTTCTTATCAGTAGAAAAGGATTGATTAAGATTTTATTTTATTTTCCTTCTCTGTCTCACTCTTTGGTGGGAACATTTCCCATAATCCTAATGACAAAAACAAAACAAAACAAAACAAAACTGGACAGTCACAGCTTTACCTGTGTCAATCCTTGATTTACAAATAACATGTCCTCAGGACTTCCCTGATGGTCCAGTGGCTAAGACTCTATGCTTCCAATGCAGGGGCATGGGCTCAATCCTGGTCAGGGAACCAAGATTCCATAAGCTGTGTGATGGAGCCCAAAACAAAACAAGGCAACACAAAATGTCCTCTAATAAATGCAAAAGACTTGAACAAACAAATCAATTATTTTGCATTTTAGTTTCTAAAGATGGTCAAAGGTCCGTCTAGTCAAGGCTATGGTTTTTCCAGTGGTCATATATGGATGTGAGAGTTGGACTGTGAAGAAGGCTGAGAACCGAAGAATTGATGCTTTTGAACTGTGGTGTTGGAGAAGACTCTTGAGACTCCTTGGACTGCAAGGAGATCCAACCAGCGCATTCTAAAGGAAATCAGTCCTGGGTGTTCATTGGAAGGACTGATGCTAAAGCTGAAACTCCAGTACTTTGGCCACCTCATGCAAAGAGTTGACTCATTGGCAAAGACTCTGATGCTGAGAGGGATTAGGGGCAGGAGGAGAAGGGGATGACAGAGGATGAGATGGCTGGATGGCATCACTGACTCAATGGACATGAGTCTGAGTGAACTCCAGGAGTTGGTGATGGACAGGGAGGCCTGGCGTACTGCGATTCATGGGGTCGCAAAGAGTCGGACACAGCTGAGCGACTGAACTGAACTGAACTGAACTGAAGCATGTGCTAGCACTGACCATATAGAGACAAGCCAGTGGAGGACAGTTTAGTTGGTGAGAGAGATACAAAGGCAGTAACATGAGATGCAGGAGCATTTAGCGGATAAAGCAACCGGTAGCAGCAGGTACAAAATATAGTTTAGGGTGTTCTGGGAAGTTCCTCTAGGAAGTGCCAACAAAGGAGAAGATCAACCCAGGCAGAAAAGGCCACCTTAGCTAAAGCACACAGGAGATGAGAACAAGGCATGAATTGTAAGGCTTTAACAAACCAGAAGTTATTATCACAGGAAATGTGAGCAGAGAAGGGTCAATGGGAAAGCTGGAGAGAGGGGCTGGAATGGGTCGTAGACACTTCAGTGTGGTGTTTCTACTTTCAGAGTGTAGTTATGGACAAATGGGGCCTTCTGGTTGCCACTGGCACAAGATTAGGGAAGACAAAATCAGAAACTGTAAAACCAGCTGTTGGTTATGAGAAACTATGCTGCTTAGAATTAAGGTAATGAATTCCTAGGGCCTTCTAGGAAACACTAAGTTGGATTAAACATGCAAGAGACTTATTGGGAGGGGGCCAGAAAAAGTGTCAAGAAGAATAGACTGTCCTGTGGACCTGACACCTGTGAAAGAAAGAGAGAATGAAGGAGGGAAGGGTAGGAGGAGGAGGAGTTAACAGATTGTAAACGATTCCGTGGCAGTTCCAGCCAGGACAACAAGGAGAAACCAAACCAAAGTGGACTATTAAAGAAGCCCTGAGTCTTGCTGTAATTCATCTATTTTTATCTTTTAATTGTAATTTTTATTTTTCTGTGGGTGGGAGGCTTTATTTCACTATGTGTGGGAGGGGATGGAGGTGGGGGTGCTGGACAGAGGGTAGCAGGCAAGGCGGGAAAGGGCTGCCCCCAAGCCTGTTGGGAAAGAGAAACTGAGGCTATTCCTGCAGAGACCTAGCCCAAGAGGGTGGGGGTGGGAGTGTGACTTGAAGGAATGAGAGCCCCCTCCTTCTGGGCTGGACCTGAGGCCCTGTATCGAAATGCCAGGTGACTCCAACCAGCTGACCACCAAATATCCCACAAGGGTGCCTGGTCCATCCTGTGAAATAGGGTTTGGTGGAGACTCCTGGTCCCTTTGGGGGCATGGCTCTCTCTGTGGAAACTGCTACCAGGAACTGACTGCTTCACTTTCCTCTTATAGGATCTTGGTCCCTTCTCTGCTCTGGACCAAGAGATCCCCAAACTTTACTCCCTCCAAAGTGGAGGAGAGGGCCAGGTTAGATAGAATAGTGCACAGGGAGCCTGAGAGACTCTGGGAGCACAGGGTGGGGTCCACTGTGCAAGGAGGTGATGGCAGGTGGCAGCCACCCGGGCAGTCAGTTCCTGGCAGCAGTGCCCACAGACAGAGCCATGCCCCCAGAGGCAGCAGCAGTCTCCCCTAAAAGGCTCTTCCATTGGATGGGCCAGGCACCCTTGCCAGGACGCTTGGTGGTCAGCAGGTTGAGGTTGCCCGGCATTTTTGGGTTCAGGGCTGACTCTGTGCTCAGCTGAGCGGCATTCTCCTTTACTGGTTTTGAGAGCTTGTTGTGTATCAACTTGTTAGAAGGTTCCAGCTTCAGGGGCGCCTTCAGGATGAGGATGGCCATGCTCTATTCATCTCTGGGGCTTCAGAAAAATACCTTGATGTCACCCAGGTACTGGAGCAGGAGACCACAAATGTGCAGGGCTGCACTGTGCTGTAGCTTCAGCTGCAAGACTGCTAAGCTGTTCAGACACTTCTAGAAATTTCTAAGAGAAAAGACTGAACCCCTTGGGAAAATAAACAATAGACTTAAGTAAGTAATTTATAAACACGCACACGCACACACGTATATGTATGCACACACACACAGACACACATATGAAAGGCTTCACAGTGTCTCATATGGTAAAGAATCCACCTGCAATGTGGGCGACCCAGGTTTGATTTGGGTGGGAAGATCCCCTGGAGGAGGGCATGGCAACCCACTCCAGTATTCTTGCCTAGAGAATTCCATGAACAGAGAAGCCTGATGGGTTACAGTCCATGGGGTTGCAAAGAGTCAAATATGATTGAGTGAATAAGCATAGCACACACACATATATATAAAGCATAATCAATGCAAGCAAAAGCAAAATGAGAGACTACTACAAACCCTCCCAAATGACCAAAAATGAGAAAGTCTGACCATAACAGGTTGGCAAGGACATGAAGTAAATGGAACACTCATAAGCTGCTGGGTAGAATATGAATCAGTGGACCACTTCAATAAAAGATTTGGTATTACAGAAGTTGAAGACCCACGTACCCTATGGCTCAGCAAATTCACTCTTAAGTTTATATCTTGTGATACCTGTAAATGCATCACAAGACATGCATAGAATTGTTGATGGAAGCATTAGAATTAGAAATAGTCCTAAATAAGACGTGACTCAAATATCTGTCAACACTGGGTTGGATGTGGAGTTGGTGATATATTACAAAAATGGAAGAACACTGAGCAGTTAAGAGACATAAATCATAGCTACCATGCTAGAACATAGATAAAATGCACAGTGTTGACTGAATGAAGCCAAACATAAAAGAAAGCATATACTGGGGCCCCATTTATACAAAAATTAAAACTCCAGCAACACTGTAGTGCTTACAGATGTATAAGGTGAGGTGAAGTCGCTCAGTCATGTCCGACTCTTTGCGACCCCGTGGGCTGTAACCTACTAGGCTTCTCTGACCACGGGATTCTCCAGGCAAGAATACTGGAGTGGGTTGCCATTTCCTTCTGCAGGGGATCTTCCCAACCTAGGGATCAAACCCGGGTCTCCCACATTGGAGGCAGACGCTTTAACCTCTGAGCCACCAGGGAAGCCCAAAGAGAGAGATGTATACTTAGGAGTTAAAATGTAAAGGGAAAGCAAGAGTGTAGACTGTGACTGAGAAGGGAGAGCTAGGGTTTTTATGAAGATGTGGTCCATGGTTTATTTCCTGAGCTGAGTGATAGTTGCACAAGTACTCATTTTCTTATAATGCACTAAATTGTACATTTGTGTTTTCTTCTTTTTCTGTATATTCATCATAGTAGTAGTAGTAGTGAAAGTTGCTCAGTCGTGTCTGACTCTTTGCGACCCCATGGACTGTAGTCTGCCACACTCCTCTGTCCATGGGTTTCTCCGGGCCAGAATACTAGAGTGGGTAGCCATTCCCTTCTCCAGGGGATCTTCCCGACCCAGGGATTAAACCCAGGTCTCCTGCATTGATGGCAGATTCCTTACCAACTGAGCCACATTTCACAATAAAGAGATAAAAAGCCAGAAAGCAAAAAGGAAAAAAATAAATACCTTACTCCCCCGAAAGGAACTTATGAGGTAAACTGAGAAGAAAACAGAAATATCTCTTAACATGGAAGGTTCATGCTGGAAAGCCAGAGTTAATTTTAATGGGTATCAACTTTAAACATACAAGTTTTTGGATTTTTTTCCCTGAAAATAAAATAAAACAATTTTTTGAGTTGCAGAATATTTTTCTTACCAAGAAGTTTTAATAAATGGGAAAAATAAGTGTAGAAAGAAATGCTTCACATCTGATTAATGATTGACTTCACATCTGATTAATTTATAAATAAATGAACGAGAGGAAAGTATATTCTTCTTCAGTTTGACTATTCCCTTAATACCTAATTAGTATCACAAGTGAGACAGCAGAAAACAGACTTAGGAGAATGGATAGAATAATATAAACCACAGCAACAAACCACTCACCAAAACTATGTCCTCCATATCCAGGAAAACTGAGGACACAAAATAATTTAGTATTTTCTATGATCCAGGAAGTGTGAACCATGCTATTCATGAAACCTGAAATAGAAATTAATTGCAGAGATATGTGTCTTGTTTTTCTTTATTTTTTTTTTTAATACTCAATACATTTTGGAGGTCATGCTACATGATGTGTATATAAGAATTAATAATCCAGAGTCATAAATCTATGGTCACATTTATCTCCAAAAATTTATTTGTCAAGATTACATTCTCAAAAAAAAGAGAGAAATACTCTAGATTGTTCACACCCACATTTTCTTGATAAATGAGTTTCTTGTTTGGATTCTAAGGTATTTTTAGGTTGTTTCTTATCATTTTGTTTCTGTACTTTTTTTTTTCTCCTTTTAACCAACTGCAGGAAATGTGGACAGAGTGCCTTTCCAGCAGATGTCAGTGTTGGTATTTGATGTGATCTAGGAAGTCCTCTAAACCAGACTGGACCTTGAAGATAAGAGAGTACTGTTGATCCTCAGTTCTTATGAAGTGTAGAAAGGTATTCTGAAGAATTCTGTTCTTTCGTGGGTGGAAAGTATGTGGCTGTAGGTTAGGAAATAGGTACGGCTTCGACAGTATTCTTCCGCCCTTTAAGATTTAATTTGTTTTTAGTTATACACAAATTATGGGCTTCCCTCATGGTTCAAATGGTAGAGAATCTACCTGCAATGTGGGAGAGCTGGGTTCCATCCCTGGGTTGGGAAGATCACCTGAAGAAGGGAATAAAAACGCTAGTTCTCCTAGAACTCCAGTCCTCTTGCCTGGAGAATTCCATGGACAGAGGAGGCTGAAGAGCTACAGTCCACAGTGCCAAAAAGAGTCAGACACGACTGAGTGACTGACACTATTTCACATACATTTATTCTTGTTCTTGTGGCTCAGCTGGTAAAGAATCCATCTACAATACAGGAGACCTGGGTTTGATCCTGGTTTGGGAAGATCCCCTGGAGAAGGGAAAGGCTATCCACTCCATTATTCTGGCCTGGAGAATTCCATGGACTGTATAGTCAACTGGGTGGCAAAGAGAGTGACTTTTACTTCACTTCACAATTGGACGACTTTTACTTCACTTCATTCTTCTTCTTGCTCCAAAAAGTATATGCATTTTCTATTCTTCTCTCAGAATTCCTTCCCAGCGGGAGATGTTTTCTTTTGGCGTGAAGAATTTCAATGTGTTTATCTTAGAAAAATATCTAGCACTTCCCAGGTATCAAAGAAAGAGAACAGTCTAGCTGCCTTAAAGAAAGTCTTGTAATCATGGGGTTAAGTTCTGTCACAAGGTTTGAATGACTTAGTAAGAAAGCACAGAAGACGGGAACAATGCTAACAAGACGGGAACGAGGACCGGAAGACTTCACCGGGGCAGGGACTGGGAGTTTTGAAGGATAAACATGAGCTTTTCAGGGAAGGGTGTTCAGCAAAAAGATGACACGCAAACTTTTGGTCACGCATATAATCCCAATACTAGTGATTCTGGAGCATAGCCCCAGTTCTCTAAGGACTATGTGTACTATATTCAAGTAGTCGAGAATAAGAATTCTTAAAACTCAACAATGACCAAACAACCCAATTACAAAACGGGCCACAGACTTTGACACCACACTAAAGATGTATAGATGGCAAATAAATATATGAAAAAAAAAATGCTCCACATTACATGTCATTAGGGAGATGCAAATTAAGGCAACAGTGAGATATACTACACACCTATTCGAATGTCCAAAATTCAGAACAGTGACAAAGACAACTGCTGATGCATTTGCAGAGCAGTGTGAATACTCTTCCATTGCTGATAGGAATGCAAATGGCACAGCCATACTGGAAGACAGTTTGGCGGTGTCTTACAAAACTAGACGTACCCTTAGCACACTTCTGCCTTTTCTATAATATCCGTTCTCTTACCAAATGACACACATGGTGATGGTAAAAAGATTAGTGGGTTGTCAGGATAGAGTGGGAAAGGATGAACAAGCAGAGCAAAAAGGATTTTTAAAGCAATGAAAATACTCTGCATGGGATCATAATGGTGTATATACCATTATATGCTGATTTAATCATTAAGTCATGTCCCACTCTTGTGACCCCATGGACTGTAGCATGCCAGGCTCCTCTGTCCATGGGATTCTCCAGGCAAGAGTACTGGAGTGGGTTGCCATTTCCTTCTCCAGAGGATCTTCCCAACCCAGGGATTGAACCCAAATCTCCTGAGATTCTTTATTGACTGAACTATGAGGGAAGCCTATATGTCATTATATGTTTGTCCAAAGCAAAAGAATATGCAACTCCAATAGTGAAATCTCAAGTGAACTATGAACTTTTGGGTGATTATGATATATCAGTGTAGCTTCATCCTTGGTAACAAATGTACACTGGTGAACAATATTGAAAATGGGGGAAGCTGTGCATTTTTTATTTGTGAATCTAAAACTGCTCTTTAAAAAGGTAAACACAACAAACAATGACTTAAAGAAAGCTAAGATTTTACCAAAGAGAATTTTGTTGCATACGATATTGTACCAGAAACAATGAATTAAAATTATTTCCAATAATTATTTCACAGTTTTCTTACCTGTTAGTTTGTTATATGTGTATTTAGATAAGTTCTGAAAAACTTTTAATACACCTTTAAATTCTTCTTTTCTTACATTCAATTTCTAATTGTTCATAATGAGAATAATCTATCTGCTTTACCTCTCCTTGTTTTGGTTGCATACCATCTCTCCACTATACAAGCCTGGGTAAGCCTCCACTGTCACTCACCATTCCTTCTCACTCAAAATAAGAATGTGATTGGAATTTTAGGAGTCTAGTAATTTTCCAAGAGGAAGTTATCTTTCCTTTGCCATGATAAAAGTGAAAGATGTGAACACAAATAAGTTTCACTGGTCCTGGATGGATTCAATCAGTTCATGCTGTAGCGAGGCACTGAAAATTCACTCCATACCCTTTGGTTTAAAATTGGAAAATATGAATTAACGATCACTCAAATGTGTAACTTGTTTGGTAGATGAAATCATTCAATGTGGAGAATATAGAAAAATAACGGAAGTTACATTATTGGGAACCTCAGTTCTAAAAACTGATATAATTGGAAAATAGGGGATTTATTTTGCCTTTTCTGCCATTGGCTCTGAGAAAGAAGACCTAGGTAACAATCCTCATTTCTCTCACTCTGGTACCACTTTCTCAAACAGCATGTGTGCAAAAATATACCTTTATTTTTTCCTACAAAATAACTTTCTTCAATGCCCTGGGAGCTGCGAGGGTGCGGGTAGGGGTGGGGTAGAGTCCTCATTCTGCATGATGAAAAAAAAACCATAAAAACAAAAACACAGCTTTCCTGATTCTAGTCACTCTCAGAAAAACATAGTCCCATTAGAGGTAGAGCTTTCACTGCCAGTCTACACCAACATCCTTCTGGGATGACTGCATTCCCAACCTGGCAGGCCATCCTTGCACATATTTGCTGCTCATCCTGGCTGAAGGAACTAACTCCACACTCTTAGTAATTATTCCCTCTCTCATTCACTTTCTGTATGCTTTTGTCTTTAAAAATTTTTGTTGAAATGTTACTTTCAGGTATGTATGGTTTTTCTTGAACAGAGAAAAATCTAGTTACTCTTGCACGCCCCCTGTGGTGCCTAGAAACTACAACTTATTTCTAATCCATAGATTTCTGGATTCCACACCATTTGTTGGGAGGACATCAGCAAATCTGGCAATCACCACAGTCCGTAAGGAACTGATGATTCACAGTCCTTCTCAGCTCTTGAATCATCTTCAAATGGTTCTGAGATGTCCTACAGCTAATCCACTGTCTCTCCTGGGGTGAAGATGGGAACCAAGGCAGAGAGAACTATGGTCAACATACTTTCAATTTCCCTCACTTTATACGCTGTATATTGTCACCCTGCTTATTTAACTTCTATGCAGAGTACATCATGAGAAACGCTGGGCTGGAAGAGGCACAAGCTGGAATCGAGACTGCTGGGAGAAATATCAATAACCTCAGATATGCAGATGACACCACCCTTATGGCAGAAAGTGAAGAGGAGCTGAAAAGCCCCTTGATGACAGTGAAAGAGGAGAGTGAAAAAGTTGGCTTCATACTCAACATTCAGAAAATGAAGATCATGGCATCTGGTCCCATCACTTCAAGGGAAATAGATGGGGAAACAGTGGAAACAGTGTCAAGCTTTATTTTGGGGGGCTACAAAATCACTGCAGATGGTGACTGCAGCCATGAAATTAGAAGACGCTTACTCCTTGGAAGAAAAGTTATGAACAACCTAGATAGCATGTTGAAAAGCAGAGACATTACTTTGCCAACAAAGGTCCGTCTAGTCAAGGCTATGGTTTTTCCAGTGGTCATGTATGGACGTGAGAGTTGGACTGTGAAGAAAGCTGAGCTCCAAAGCATTAATGTTTTTGAACTGTGGTGCTTGAGAGTCCCTTGGACTGCAAGGAGATCCAACCAGTCCATTCTGAAGGAGATCAACCCTGGGATTTCTTTGGAAGGAATGATGCTGAAACTCCAGTACTTTGGCCACCTCATGCAAAGAGTTGACTCATTGGAAAAGACTCTGATGCTGGGAGGGGTTGGGAGCAGGAGGAAAAGGGGACGACAGAGGATGAGATGGCTGGATGGCATTATAGAATCGATGGACGTGAGTCTGAGTGAACTCCGGAAGTTGGTGATGGCCAGGGAGGCCTGGGGTGCTGCAATTCTTGGGGTCGCAAAGAGTCGGACATGATTGAGCGAATGAACTGAACTGATACAAGTATTATTTGGTCTGGACCTGGATGGAAGTAGAGAAAACTAGCTCTGACTGATAATTGGTTATGTCCTAAATTACCTTTTCTTAAAATATGAAGGTGGGCTTCCCTGATGGTTTAGTGGTAAAGAATCTGCTTGCCAATGTAGAATATTCAGGTTTGATCCCCGGGTTGAGAAGATCTCCTGGAGGCGGGGAATGGCAACCCACTCCAGTATTCTTGCCTGGAGAGTCCCATGGACAGAGGAGCCTGTCAGGCTATAGTCCATGGGGTCACAAAAGAGCTGGCCTTAGAGAGTAAACAACAGTAACAAATTTTCATGGTAGGTTTTATCAAAAGCTAAGGAGCTTGTATTTTTATCTTTCCTTTGTTTCAAATGCCCCTTTACTGAGCAAGATAGATCATATCTCTTGGAGACCAAAAGAACATCTCAAAATTGGCTTTATACCCCAACTAAGAGCCTATACATAGCAATGAAGCTCCCTTGTGCTATAACTAAGACCAGGTACAGAAGAAAAAAAAAATTGGCCTAGAAACTGATGAAGTTGAAATTGTAAGGATAATCTTAATATTAGCAAATGAAACATTTGCAAGGGCTTTTGTAAGAAGAAAACTTTCTTAAATACAGTTATATTTGGCATATATCTGGCAATAAATTTTTGTAACGTGTATCACATAAATTCTCCATAAAATGTTTTATTTCCTGCAGTGAAGCATCCTTAGAACAACAAGAAGAAACATTCTTCTCTTTTTGTGTGTGATAGCTTCTTTGTATCATGTGTATCTGAGCATTAAAAGGAGAGATAGAGAATACTGTAAGTATTAAGGATACACTTGAGAAATAAAAACCAAAGAGTCTTAAAACTTGTTTTGCTATCAGATGGATGTATTAGTTCAGAAAATATGTATTTTTAAAAGTGGAGAAAAAATATCTTGCAGTTTTAGCATCAGCTGGAAAGTACAATTGTACCTTCATAATAATAGGTACTACATATGAAGTGTCACAGTAAATTCAGTTCAGTTAAGTCGCTCATCATGTCCGACTTTTTGTGACCCCATGAATCGCAGCACACCAAGCCTCCCTTGCCGGGGGTCCAGCCCCAGTGGATCCACGGTGATTCGAAGGTGGGGACGGAGTAGGCCTCCTAGGAAAAAAGTTATTTAATTATAGATATATAGAGAGATTAGAAGCGGATAGTATAGTAGGAAAATTAGTGGAGAAAAAGAGGCTGAATAACTGGTTTAAGTGGAATACTAATCACCACCTACGTAGGCCACAGGCATCTTTCCATTCTCCCGAAGGAGAGGAGGCACTGAGGCCTCCCCGGTCTGATTTTAGAAGCCCAGGCAGAATTAGCAGGCGTGGTGAGTACCCCCATACCAGATGGGAATTCAGCCAGGAAAACAAGGAGCAAGAAAGAAATGACATGGGGGAATCAGTCTTTCCAGAAACTGATCCCATTTCTTTATTTTTCAGGTTTGTTTTTATACCTTTTGTTATACATAGGGATGAATACAGAGTCACGAGAGGGTCAGCAGACCTGACCCTTGTCACAATCAAGTGCTTCATATAAAATTATACAAAGGTCTTATGAGTTTTTACATCATCTTCTGACCATGAGGTCTGCTGACATTTTATGACCCTTTCTGATACAGGTCGGTTAACCAGAAAACTTATTTTTCCAGGGGTGATTTTTTTCTTAAATCAGGCGCCACCCTCCTAATAAAGTTGCATTCCTATAGGGTGAGGGTGTAGTGAGTTACAACTAGGAAAGGAATTTACTTAACCCAAGGTTAACATGATTAATCTTAAAGGTTAATACTTATTTTTCCTATATGCTTAAATGTTAATACTTATTTCTCCTATATGCTAGTTATATTCATTGTAAGGGCAGGGAATATGGAGATTTAGGAGCAAACATCAGCCCAACAAATGAAAATCCTTTCATCAATGTTCCCCTTAAGATCTACTTAGTCTTAAGATAGTGATAAAGTTACATTTTTACATAGCAAGGACACAGTGATTTATAACAAAGTACAGTGATCTATAACAAAAGAGAAAATTCATTAACTCAAAAGTCTAATATTGCTAATATGAAAAACTACTATATTTCCTTTTCTATATTCCAAATACATTGATTAATATATTCCCAGGTGCCTAAGGATATGGAGGGCCTGACGGCAATCAGATGAGAAAAGCCCTATGCTAATACTCCAAACTCTCTGTGCTGTTTATGGTTGAGAGGTTGTCATACAAGTTAGTCTGTCAGCAGAGAGGTTTGACCTGGAGACACCCTTGTCACACCCAGGGCAGGGAATTAGCAGTAATTATTGGCACCTACAAATGAAAAAACACTTCACCAATATAATTCCTAATCAATCCACTAATACTATACTAATAATCTTCTAACTTCTCAAAAGAGTCTGTATTTAGAAAGTTTTAAAGCATCTTGTGTCTCACAGTTGGGGGTTGTAAACAATCACATGTGGCTGGGCTGAACCTATACAGGCAGGCTAGATAACCTTCAGAGTTCGTAAGCTGAAAACTCTTGTCACGCCCAGGAATTTTTATTAACTGGAGCTGCAAGTTAACTCCTTCTCTGAGAGAAATGGTTATGAGGGAGAGCTCCCCGTAAAGTACTCTGGTTTTGGGGTAGATGCTCGGGAACAGGGGATTTCCTGATGCTTGATCACGCCTTTGAGTATGCCAACCTTCTTTCTTCATGACTTTTGCCATGGGCGGAGTTCCTCACGCTGGCCCCCAGCACTCCCTGTTCATCACCATCTTCTGGAGTTCACACAGACTCACATCCATTAAGTCCGTGATGCCATCCAGCCATCTCATCCTCGGTTGTCCCCTTCTCCTCCTGCCCCCAATCCCTCCTAGCATCAGTCTTTTCCAATGAGTCAACACTTTGCATGAGGTGGCCAAAGTACTGGAGTTTCAGCTTTAGCATCATTCTCTCAAAAGAAATCCCAGGGTTGATCTCCTTCAGAATGGACTGGTTGGATCTCCTTGCAGTCCAAGGGACTCTCAAGAGTCTTCTCCAACATCACAGTCCAAAAGCATCAATTCTTCGGTGCTCAGCCTTCTTCACAGTCCAACTCTCACATCCATACATGACCACAGGGTAAACCATAGCCTTGACTAGATGGACCTTAGTCGGCAAAGTAATGTCTCTGCTTTTGAATATACTATCTAGGTTGGTCATAACTTTTCTTCCAAGGAGTAAGTGTCTTTCAATTTCATGGCTGCAGTCACCATCTGCAGTGATTTTGGAGCCCCCCAAAAAATAAAGTCTGACAATGTCTCCACTGTTTCTCCATCTATTTCCCATGAAGTGATGGGACCAGATGCCATGATCTTCGTTTTCTGAATGTTGAGCTTTAGGCCAACTTTTTCGCTCTCCTCTTTCACTTTCATCAAGAGGCTTTTTAGTTCCTCTTCACTTTCCATAAGGGTGGTGTCATCTACATATCTGAGGTTATTGATATTTCTCCTGGCAATCTTGAGTCCAGCTTGTGTTTCTTCCAGTCCAGCGTCTCTCATGATGTACTCTGCATAGAAGTTAAATAAGCAGGGTGAAAATATACAGCCTTGACGTACTCCTTTTCCTATTTGGAACCAGTTTGTTGTTCCATGTCCAGTTCTAATTGTTGCTTCCTGACCTGTATACAGATTTATCAAGAAGCAGGTTAGGTGGTCTGGGATTCCCATCTCTTGAATAGTTTTCCACAGTTTTTTGTGATCCACACAGTCAAAGGCTTTGGCATAGTCAATAAAGCAGAAATAGATGTTTTTCTGGAACTCTTTTGATTTTTCCATGATCCAGCAGATGTTAGCAATTTGATCTCTGGTTCCTCTGCCTTTTCTAAAACCAGCTTGAACATCAGGGAGTTCACAGTTCACGTATTGCTGAAGCCCGGCTTGGAGAATTTTGCGCATTACTTTACTAGCATGTGAGATGAGTGCAATTGTGCGGTAGTTTGAGCATTCTTTGGCATTGCCTTTCTTTGGCATTGCCTTTCTTTGGAACTGGAACGAAAACTGACCTTTTCCAGTCCTGTGGCCACTGCTGAGTTTTCCAAGTTTGCTGGCATATTGAGTGCAGCACTTTCACAGCATCATCTTTCAGGATTTGAAACAGCTCCACTGGAATTCCATCACCTCCACTAGCTTTGTTCATAGTGATGCTTTCTAAGGCCCCCTTGACTTCACATTCCAAGATATCTGGCTCTAGATTAGTGATCACATCATCAATGATTATCTGGGTCATGACGATCTTTTTGTACAGTTCTTCCGTGTATTCTTGCCACCTCTTCTTAATATCTTCGGTTTCTGTTAGGTCCAGACCATTTCTGTCTTTTATCGAGCCCATCTTTGCATAAATTGTTCCCTTGGTATCTCTAATTTTCTAGAAGAGATCTCTAGTCTTTCCTAATCTGTTATTTTCCTCTATTTCTTTGCATTGATCACTGAAGAAGGCTTTCTTATCTCTTCTTGCTATTTTTGGAATTCTGCATTCAGATGCTTATATCTTTCCTTTTCTCCTTTGATTTTCACCTCTCTTCTTTTCACAGCTCTTTGTAAGGCCTCCCCAGACAGCCATTTTGCTTTTTGCATTTCTTTTCCATGGGGGTGGTCTTGATCCCTGTCTCCTTTACAATGTCACGAACCTCATTCCATAGTTCATCAGGCACTCTATCTATCAGATCTAGGCCCTTAAAGCTATTTCTCACTTCCACTGTATAATCATAAGACATTTGATTTAGGTCATACCTGAATGGTCTAGCGGTTTTCCCTACTTTCTTCAATTTCAGTCTGAATTTGGTAATAAGGAGTTCATGATCTGACCCACACTCAGCTCCTGGTCTTGTTTTTGTTGACGGTATAGAGCTTCTCCATCTTTGGCTGCAGAGAATATAATCAATCTGATTTCGATGTTGACCATCTGGTGATGTCCACGTGTAGAGTCTTCTCTTGTGTTGTTGGAAGACGGTGTTTGCTATGACCAGTGCATTTTTTTGGCAAAACTCTGTTAGTCTTTGCCCTGCTTCATTCTGCATACCAAGGCCAAATTTGCCTGTTACTCCAGGTGTTTCTTGACTTCCTATTTTAGCATTCCAGTCCCCTATAATGAAAAGGATATCTTTTTTGGGTCTTAGTTCTAGAAGGTCTTTTAGGTCTTCATAAAGACATTCAACTTCAGCTTCTTCAGCATTACTGGTTGGGGCATAGACTTGGATAACTCTGATGTTGAATGGTTTGCCTTGGAGATGAACAGAGATCATTCTGTCGTTTTTGAGATTGCATCCAAGTACTGCATTTCAGACTCTTTTGTTGACCATGATGGCTACTGCATTTCTTCTGAGGGATTCCTGCCCACAGTAGTAGATATAATGGTCATCTGAGTTAAATTCACCCATTCCAGTCCATTTTAGTTTGCTGATTCCTAGAATGTCAACGTTCACTCTTGTCATCTCTTGTTTGACCACTTCCAATTTGCCTTGATTCATGGACCTGACATTCCAGATTCCTATGCAATATTGCTCTTTACAGCATCGGATCTTGCTTCTATCACCAGTCACATCCACAACTGGGTATTGGTTTTGCTTTGGTTCCATCCCTTCATTCTTTCTGGAGTTATTTCTCCACTGATCTCCAGTAGCATATTGGTTACCTAATAACCTGGGGAGTTCCTCTTTGGTATCCTATCATATTGCCTTTTCATACTGTTCATGGGGTTCTCAAGGCAAGAATACTGAAGTGACTTGCCATTCCCTTCTCCAGTGGACTATGTTCTGTCAGTCCTCTCCATCATGACCCACCTGTCTTGGGTTGCCCCCGCAGACAGGGCTTGGTTTCATTGAGTTAGACATGGCTGTGATCCTAGTGTGATTAGATTGACTAGTTTTCTGTGAGTATGGTTTCAGTGTGTCTGCCCTCTGATGCCCTCTTTCAACACCTACCATCTTACTTGGGTTTCTCTTACCATGGGTGTGGGGTATCTCTTCACAGCTGCTCCTTACCTTGGACGAGGGGTATCTCCTTACCATCGCCGGTTCCTGACCTTCAGCGTGGGATAGCTCCTCTAGGCCCTCCTGTGCCTGCACAGCCACCACTCCTCGGGCTGCTCCTTTGGGCCACTGGCCCTGACCTCGGGCGCGAGGTGGCTCCTCCAAGTTGCCGCCCCTGGCCTCGGGCTCAGGGTCACTCCTCAGGGTCACCGCCCCTAGCCTCGGGCACAGGTGGCTTCTCCTGGCCGCCCCTGACCTCAGTCGTGGTATAGCTCCTCCCAGCCGCCGCCCCTGACTCGGATGTGGGGTGTCTCCTCCCTGCCGCCACTGGCCTCAGATGCGGGGTAGCTCCTCTCGGCCGCTGCCCCTGACCTCAGACACAGGGTAGCTCCTCTCAGCCTTGCTTAGTGCACTGGCTCTCACAGCGCCTGCGCTTAGTAAATTAGGCACTGTTTTTTTCTTAAATCATTTCATTAAAATTAATTCTCACAAGTAAACTCTTGAAGTAGGTGCTTTATGTCCATCCAGAAGATGAGGGGATCCGAGCACAGAGGGGATATTTGGTTGCCAAATATAATATTAATAATTAACCAAAAATTAAAAAGAGGTCTGACTCCAGTGATCTTGAGAAAATCTTAGGATTCTTAAGGCAAATATCACTTGTCTTAACTTCAAACTCTAGCTAGCCAGGTTTATAACTCTTTTATTGTTTTTAACATAAACTTGTTCAAAATTATTTCAATCTACAAAAATGTTTATAGGAATCTTGCATCTGATTTACTCTGTCAGCATTAGTTTGGGTTAAAGGATGTATCAGGAAGCAAAAATCTGTTTTAATATCAAATTCACTTTTTTCGGTCAAGGAAAGAACAAGTACAATGCTTAATTATAAAGATTCATCAGTTCATTGGGATTCTTTAGCACAGTTTGCAAGGAGCTACTTCTCATTATTTGTTTATTTTGGTTCAATAAATTTTCATTGGTACATAGTTGCTTTACAATGTTCTCTGAGTTTCTGCTGTATAGCAAAGTGTGTTTGGATTTTCTTCCCATTTAGGTCAACACAGAGCATTGAGTAGAGTCATTTAAATTGTATCAGTTAAAACATTACTTATAAAGGCTAATTAATAAAAAAGAAAACAAAATCATCATTGGTCACTGACATAAGATTTTAAGTTCAAGATGATATTTTTCATTTTATATGTGAAACCAATGTTTATAACTTTTTCGTATACAATCATCTCCTAATATCTTGGCAAATTTAGGTGAGGCCGATTCATTTTTATCTTGAATATTTTCTGATATTGGGCAGTCCTATGAAACTCCTTCATGATGCAAAATATTTATTTTCTTCCATGAACAGTTGGAGAAGCTTTCTAAAACCATATATCCTAGAACTGGGGAAAAATAAACCTTGAAATTTATGTTTGAATCATCCAAATTACTTATATTCTAACTAAGACACGACTAAACAACTAACATACACACAACTGAGACAAAACTCAAGCAGTCACACTCATCAGCTCCTCCTCTTCAGTAGGAATCTCCTTGGAAGTTAGATTAAGGGAATGGTCTGAAGCCTCCAGACGTGTCGCTTGTGGTAAATGCTCAGCAATGATGCCCTTACAAGTGAGGATCAGAAGCTTAATGTTTACAAATTAATTCAACTCATGATGCAAAGCTGACACTATTGTTAAAGTCATTTACCTTTCAGTTCCCAATTTCATTAGGGCACGTGAGATGTGAATGTTTATCATAGGAATAAACAGAAATAGTTCTGGTTTGTTTCTAAGAAAAGAAGTTTAGAGAAAAGAGAATTCGAATACTTTCTGTTAGAATTTCACTTCATGAATTTTATACAAATGAAACAATTTAATTTAGAGAGATCCCTCCCCCCAATTTTCAGCTTCATTTTCCAAAAGGGACTATCAGAATTTCTGAGTCTTCCAATTCTAAGACAAGTTTATGCAATATTTCCTTATTTATATCAAGGAAACAAGATCAGCACACCGTGTGTCAGTAGTTGTCTGTGTGTGTTGGGATGTGTGTGTGTTTACTAGATTATTGAGATTTATAATTTCATATAATCAAATGGGGACATCTTTCTTTTGTCATAGAGAAAAAGCTTACATAGGCACTTCTGCCTGTTTAGAGATGTGGCAAACTCCAGTCAGTGAGGAGAGTCATCTACGCTTGCTCTATTTTCTTGAGTTTTCAAGCTTTTAAAATAAATGTTTTAAAATGACACAAAAGCAAAGGTCTTGTGGAAGTGGGACATTTTTGTTTTAGCTGTTGTTTCAGTAGGGTAGAAGGACTGAATTTTTTCTCTTGATGAAACAAGGGAAAAGGCACAAATAACCTTGGGAGGTGAGATGCAAGCCAGAATCACAAAGGAGCAGGAATTATGAGCCAGGTGTGGTCACAGGAACTAAGTCCTTGCTATGCACAGAAATCTTAAGGGAAGATACGAAGGAAGCTGCAGGGAGGTGAGTGCACTCAGATCTGTGCCATGTGTTTATGCACACGTAGTATTGCAGTATGGAGAAGGCGATGGCACCCCGCTCCAGTACTCTTGCCTGGAAAATCCCATGGACGGAGGAGCCTGGTGGGCTGCAGTCCATGGGGTCGCTAAGAGTCGGACACGACTGAGCGACTTCACTTTCACTTTTCACTTTCATGCATTGGAGAAGGCAATGGCAACCCACTCCAGTGTCCTTGCCTGGAGAATCTCAGGGACGGGGAGCCTGGTGGGCTGCCGTCTATGGGTTCGCACAGAGTTGGACATGACTGAAGCGACTCAGCAGCAGCCGCAGCTGCGGCAGTATTGTAGTAAGAGCCTGAGCCCCACCCCCACCCCCTGCCTTTTCTTTTTGGTTTTAGGGGGAAAAGCCCCAGTTTATTATTTTTAATTAATTTATTTTAATTTGAGGATCATTACTTTAAAATATTGTGATGGTTTTGTCATACATCAACATGAATCAGCCACAGGTATACGTGCCCCTCCCCGCCTCCCCCTTTCTGAACAGCCCTCCAGCATCCCTCCCCAGCCTATCCCTGTGCGTTGTCCCAGAGCACCGGCTTTGGGTGCCCTTCTTCATGCATCAAACTAGTACTGGTCATCTATTTTACGTATGGTAACGCACATGTTTCAATGTTATTGATGTTTGTCCAGTGATGGCTTTTAAGCCTCTCCCCTCTTTCCCCTTTGGCCTCGCATTTGGGTCAAATGACAAGAAAGCCTGCTGCTCCCTCTTGTGGCTCCTGTGGGAAGTTCAAGCCACACACAGGAATTCCTACAGCAGCCCCACCTCCTAGTCCGCCCTTCTCTCTCAAGTCACTTTTGGACGTGCTTGGGAGGCATCTTACTCTCTTCTTAGAGCCTCATTGTTCAACAAGTCCCTTCAACTTTTTGGTGCTTGTATGGCATCATCAGTCTTAATATACAAACCAAATTTTAGGTGTAGTCCCTTTCCCTAAATGAAGTGACCCAAACCAAATATGGACATACATTCAGAGTATACATCGATTTGGATTGAATTTATAAAGACGACATTTTCTTGCAAATCTACTATTCGAAAGAGATCTGGATCTGAATAATCTAGATATCTGTCCCATGTCCAGGTTTAAGATACACATCGAATGAACAGTGAATAGCTAAGCAGCTACACATCATTTTGGAAATTAAAACATTTCTGAGGAGAGAGATAGTTACTGTTAAAGTAGCACCTAGGACGTGAGTTTTTCTTCTTGTTTTTACATTTCAGTGGAATTTTAAAGCCCTACCCATGGCTACAGAGTACAGAGTATTAGAGGGCTGCGTCAGGACTAACGTAACTTCTTGCACTTGTGGGTTTCCAGTCAGAACTGAATCAAGAACAGAAAAAGACAGATGAGATAAAATCAAGTGTTAATGAAGTCTATATACACAAACTGAGTTCAGAAGTTTTACAGATGGAAATCCTAAGGGTTAACTCTGTTAACTCTGGTGCAAGGCAGACAAAGCTTATGGGCCAAGTATTCTAATCAGCTGCACTATGACATGTGTGGGTTTAGAGACACGTGGGTTTTATGAGGTGATGGGGACATGCAGGTGAGTCACCTGTTCTACACAGGACAGGCGAGAAAGGTGCATGCACGTCACTTTTATGTCATCGGTATCAGTGTAATTCCTCTAGAAAGGATGAAAATTTGAGTCTATACAAAGTGGTTTTTCTGGATCATTCTACTTCTAAAGAAGTCTTTGAGGTTGAGATCCTTGGATAGACTCTCCCATTTAAATCTTGGGCTCTCAGAGGAAAAGAAAGATCCCTTCTAACATACAATAAAATCTAGCCAGCTCTCTTAGGAGTTATTAATATTTCATAGCTGTATAAATGTTCAGCATAAGCAGAAGGAAGAACTGTATTCAGGGAATAATTCTGACAGATTACAGCTTGAGGTCTTGTTAAAGGTTATTAAGTGTTATGTCCTCTAAACGATTTATCCATCACAGCAGAAACAGAAATACCAAGCAGCCTGAATAAAAATTAGCACTGCCATGTTAATCAGGTGAGCACTGGATTTTTTTTTAAAGCCCAAACAGACAATACTTATAGTGTTGTCTATAAGGAAAGCAACACAAAGCATTTTAAAATGCTAAAATCACTGTGTCATTCAAAACTCTCAGTCTCAATTATATCTAGTTAACCCACGTAATCGCTACATACCATCAATATTCTTTCTGGCATCTCTTAGTGAACAAAGGAAATTTAAGTTCATTCTAGTTCCTAAGTGCATTTTGAAATTATACTGTACTTGAAGGTAACAAATGCAGTAACTTCAGTTATATTGAGAAAGGTTGTGATTATGTGAGAAAGACCTAATGGCTTAAAATTCACCTGCAGCAAGCTAAAGACTGTGAACAAACAGGACAGTAGAATAGGAATGTGTTTCAATGGGCATCTCCTTGAACAAAATAATGAAATCAGGTACAGTTATCAAGGACTTTAGAAAACAAATTGCTTCTGAAGAGGAAGTGTTGATATCATATAATTGGGCCTGCATTAGTATTGGATGAAAAGGTAATAATCCACCATCCACATCTATTTTGAAGCTATAACATTCAGGTAATGAGAAAAACAAAAATCAAGGCTGTAGCTAATTATGTGAAGAGGATGGAGCCAAAAAGTACAGAAGAGTACTTTTCAGGGAGGTAATTAGGCTTGTGGGAGTCTAAATCCAATCTTGCTAACTGTATGAGGTTCTTTTTTCTTTTCATCCATCAATTATTTAATACTGTTTCAGGAATTTACACAGTGAATATAGTCAAGGTACAGAGATTTTGGAGGACATGGGATTGTCCTGAGATGGACTAAGAGTAATTTAGTCTACACTGGAAAGTTTCCAATGTGTAGGTACTTATTAGAAGTTCTAAAATGGATTATTTCCTTCCAATTAAAGTCTCGGCGATAATTAAGTAGTTTAGTAACTCTCAGGAGTGACAGAGCCTGAGCAAAATCATTTGGAGGCATTTGATGTACTACTGCACATTCAAATCAAGTCTGGAAACCAAACATAGCAGCATCTATTGAGCATCTATTACATACCGAGCAGTCTGTCTGGTCCATTACGTATATGATCCCACTGAATCCAAGGAAAGCTTTATGAACAGAGTTTCTAAAGATGAGGGCATCGTGACTCTGAGAGCTTAAATAACTTTCTGTGGTCACTCAGGGGATTAATGGGTGCCTGAAGATTAATGGAAGGCCCAGCTCTCACGGTCTCCTTCGTTGTTGCACATGGATAGAGATGTGTGTGTGCTTAGTCATTCAGTCATGTCTGACTCTTGCAACCCTATGGACTGTAGCCTGCCAGGTTCCTCTGTCCACAGGATTTTCCAGGCAAGAATACTGGAGGGGGTTACTATTTTCTCCTCCAGGGAATATTCCTAATCCAAGGATTGAACCTGTGTCTCCAGTGTTTCCTATATTATAGGCAGATTCTTTACTGCTAAGTCCATGGAGAGGTTGGATAAAAATGACAGAAGCTCTATAATTCTAGCTCTTCAATCATTTTGAGAGCTAAACTTCATACCATTTGGGGAGTGTTTTTGGTCACAAGGTCAGAAATATGACAGTATGGATCAGATCATTCTCTGACAGCTCCCATGTGACAAGTTGCTTTTATAGACACTTCTTTTAATTGGTAGCTTGGAGTGGTTAAAGTGGTGGAGTGTGGGGTCTAGCTTGGGCTTGGACATTAACCAGTTGTCTAATCTTTATCATTTACCCTCTCAAAATATCTCTTTCAACACCTCTGAACTGGTAATAATGATGGCACCTATTTCACAGGACTGACAAAAAGAATTAAATGAGATAGTGAAGGGACTTCACTGAGAATCCAGTGGTTAAGACTCAGCACTCTCAATGTAGCAAGCATGGATTTGATTCCCAGTTGAGGAACTAAGAACCCACATGAAGACAAACAACAACAAAAAAACAACAATGAGATAATGAGTGTAAAGTACCTAGTCTCTATGCTCAATTTACATTCGGCACCTAGACATAAGCTGATTGCTATGAGCAAAAAGCAGGATTGCTGAACAGAAGTTTACAAGGGTAGATCAATAGATCATTAAAAAAGATTACAAATATTTCTTTGTTGCTTGGCATCAGAGAAATCTATAAAGACCTCATTCCTAAAGACAAAGAACATAAAAATAAAATTTCAAAAGAATGAAAAGAATAAAAAGGAATTAAAAACATTTAAACCTAGTTAATAATCAAATAAAGGTACAATGCAATGACTCTGGACTCCATTTATTATGTACTAAATCAATCACCCTCAAAGAAATACTCAGTGATTTTAAAAGTAAAAATAAAGTAACTTTATATATTTCTCATATGGGAAATATTTTGGAATAATAATATTTTTCAAAAAATAATGTTAATTTTTAATTATCAATTCTACTTCAGGGAATTCCCACTAAGGAAAGTATGAAAAAACAGAAGATCAACACAGATACAAATTTTTATTATGGTGTTATTTAATTACCCAACAAAGAAAGCCTGGGAATAAATTACCCAACAAAAGCCTTGTTCGTAATAGCCATGGTACTCTTGCTTCTTGGCATATTAGGTTCCAATTAAAATTAAGGTTATGGAGAAAATATGGCATTGTGATAAGGTTTAGAAAGAAAAGAAAGTGTGATATAAGTTTTGTGTGTTGATTAATTAAAGCCAAATGAGAAACAGATGCCTAGGAAAATAATGGTTGTAAGAAAATTCACTATGTTCATAGTTGGGTTAGGGTGATGGAATTTGGGATTATTATTCTCTGTTTAAAACTTATAATTTCAATATTAACTGTATAATACTGAAAAAACTGATTTCATTCAAACAATATGAGTGGTAGTGGTAAGATGGTAACTGTACTGTCCTACATTGCATTGGCAACTCTTATGACTAATTTAATTTTCTTTTTCTTTTTTAAAAAATATTTATTTTATTTGGCTATGTCAGGTCTCAGTTGTGGCTTGAGGGATTTCGATCTTCACTGTAGCATGCAGGATCTTTTTTTCAGTTTCTGCATGTGGGATCTAGTTTCCTGACCAGGGCTTGTACCTGGGTTTCCTGCATTGAGTGTGCTGAGTCTTAGCCCCTGGACCAGCAGTGAAGTCCCACTAATTCAATTTTTGACTTCAGAACACTATTTATTACTGTTTTCTAATATGAATATAGCCAAGATCAAGAACTGAATAATAAATTTAATCTTTTGGGACATTTTTGCTTATTATTTTATAATTGTGTGTGTGTCTGTGTGTGTGCTAAGTCATTTCAGTCATGTCTGACTCTTTGAGACCCTATGGATTATAGCCTGCCATGCTCCTCTGTCTATGGGATTCTCCAGGCAACAATAGAGGAGTGGGTTGCCATATCCTCATTGTTTATTTTTAATCAAATAAATTCTTTCTCAAAATGAGTCAAATATTTGACATAGGATGAATCATACATAGGTATCATTGTATCACCCATGCGATATGCCAAAATTTACCTCAAATGATGGATATCTGTAATTTCATATGTCTATGGACACTGGCAGTTTGTTTTCTCAAAGTCTAGACATAATCACTTGTTTTGGGGAAGATTCTTCAGAAGAGACAGTGGCAATATGAGTACTGCTATATTCTTGCCCCCAAAATGTTTCTTTAAAGTACTTTTGACATCTCATTGATAGAATCATTTTTTTTTCATTTTTAAAGCCACAGGGAAGCCCTTTTAAGCTACAGTTATTACTAAATATTTGGAGCCTTTTGCTTTTGAGCAATGTTGTTCCTCTCTAACTCACTACAGGACTTTGAGTTAAATTGATATGTACACATTACTATATTTAAAATGGATAACTCTGCTCAGTGCTATCTGGCAGCCTGGATGGGAGGGGAATCTTGAGGAGAATGAATACATCTATAGATATGGCTGAATGCCTTTTCTGTCCACCTGAAACTATCACAACATTGTTAACCAGCTATATTCCAGTATAGAATAAAAAGCTTTAAAAATAGTTAAAGTGCTAATGGAAGAATGTAGAAAAAGTACACAGGCAAAACTTTTAACCAGAAAGGGCTCTGCTTCATCAGAGTCCCTTTCTAGTAAGAAGGGATGCTCTGAGTCTATGATAACAACATCTAAAAGAATCAGAGCTTTGAACATTGTACAGGAGGCAGTGATCAAGTCCATCCCCAAGAAAAAGAAATGCAAAAAGGCAAAATGGTTGTCTGAGGAGCCTTTATAAAGAGCTGAGGAAAGAAGAGAAGCTAAAGGCAAAGGAGAAAAGGAAAGCTATACCCATCTGAATAGAGTTCCAAAGAATAGCTAGGAGAGATAAGAAAGGCTTCCTCAGTGATCTATGCAAAGAAATAGAGGAAATGGCAGAATGGGAAAGACTAGAGATCTCTTCAAGAAAACCAGAAATACCAAGGGAGCATTTCAGGCAAAGATGGGCATGATATAGGACATGGAAGCGGTATGGACCTAACAGAAGCAGAAGATATTTAGAAAAGATGTCAAGAATACACAGATGAACTATACAAAAAGATTCTCATGACCCAGATAACCACGATGGTGTGATCACTCACCTAGAGCCTGACATCCTGGAATGCGAAGTCAAGTGGGCCTCAGGAAGCATCACTATGAACAAAGTTAGTGGGGGTGATGGAATTCAAGCTGAGCTATTCTAAATCCTAAAAGATGATTCTGTTAAAGTGCTGCGTTCAACATGCTAGCAAATTTGGAAAACTCGGCAGTGGCCACAAGACTGGAAAAGGTCAGTTTTCATTCCAATCCCAAAGAAAGGCAATGGCAAAGAATGCTCAAATGACCACACAGTCGCACTCATCTCACATGCTAATAAAGTAATGCTCAAAATTCCCCAAGCCAGGCTTCAAAAGTATGTGAATCATGAACTTCCAGATGTTCAAATTATATTTAGAAAAAGCAGAGGAACCAGGGATCAGATCCCCAACATCCGCTGGATCAGAGAAAAGCAAGAGCATTCCAGAAAGATATCTACTTCTGCTTCATTGACTACATGAAAGACTTGGTGTCTATCATAACAAACTGTAGAAAATTCTTAAAGGGTTGGGAATACCAGACCACCTTACCTACCTCCTGAGAAGCCTGTATGCAGATCAAGAAGCAACAGTTAGAACCAGACATGGAAAAACAGACTGGTTCCAAATTGGGAAAGAAGTATGTCAAGCTGTATATTGTCACCCTGCTTATTTAACTTATATGCAGAGTATGTCACACGAAATGGTGGGTTGAATGAAACTCAAGCTGGAATCAAGATTTCAGGGAGAAATACGAATGACCTCAGATATACAGATGACACCATCCTCATGGCAGAAAGTGAAGAGGTACTGAGGAGCTTCTTGATGAAAGTAAAAGAGGAGAGTGAAAAAGTTGGCTTAAAATGCAACATTCAAAAATGAAGATCATGGTATCCAGTTCCATCATTTCATGGCAGATGGAGAAATAATGGAAACACTGACAGACTTTATTTTCTTGGGCTCCAAAATCACTGTGGATGGTGACTGCAGCCATGAAATTGAAAGATGCTTGCTCCTTGGAAGAAAAGCTATGACCAACCTAGACGGCATATTAAAAACAGAGACATTATTTTGCTGACAAAGGTCAAAGCTATGGTTTTTCCACTAGTCATGTATGAATGTGAGAATTAGACCATAAAGAAAGCTGAGCACTGAAGAATTGATGCTTTGGAACTGTGGTGTTGGAGAAGACTCTTGAGGGTCTCTTGGACTGCAAGGAGATCTAACCAGTCAATCCTAAAGGAAATCAATCCTGAATATTTTTGGAAGGACTGATGCTGAAGCTGAAGCTCCAATACTTTGGCCACCTGATGTGAAGAACTGACTCATTTGAAAAGACCCTGATGCTGGTAAAGATTGAAGACAGGAGGAGAAGGGGTGACAAAAGATGACAAAATTGAACTAAACTGAAAAGAATAAAATCCAGTGCAATTTAGCATTTATTATGAGTTACATGCAGTGCTAATCATGGTGGACAGAAGCAAAGATGGGTAAGAAACAGTTTCTGGCAACAAGTATATATTCTAATAAACAGCAGAATACATATAAACAACAAAAACATAAATGTGACTTGATTCCACTGCTTTTAGTTATTGATTCAGTTGCTCAGTTGTGTCCAACTCTTTGTGATCCCATGGACTGCAGCATACCAGTCTTCCCTTTCCATCACCAACTCCTGGAACTTGCTCAAATTCATGTCTGTTGAGTCAGTGATGCCATCCAGCCATTTCATCCTCTGTTGTCCCCCTTCTCCTCCAGCCTTCAGTCTTTCCCAGTATCAGGGTCTTTTCCAAGGAGTTAGTTCTTCGCATCAGGTGTTCAAATTATTTGGAGCTTCAGCTTCAGCATCCGTCCTTCCAATGGGATTGACTGGTTGGATCTCCTTGCAGTCCAATGGATCTTCAAGAGTCTTCTCCAACACCATAGTTCCAAAGAATCAATTCTTCAGTGCTCAGCTTTTTTATGGTCTAATTCTCACATCCATACATGACTAGTCGAAAAACCATGGCTTTGACTAGACAGAACTTTTTGGTAAATGTCTTTACTGGTAATGTCTTTGCTTTTTAATATGCTTTCTAGGTTGGTCATAGCTTTTCTTCCAAGGAGCAAGTGTCTTTTAATTTCATGACTGCAGTGACCATCTGCAGTGATTTTGAAGCTCAAGATAATAAAGTCTATCACTGTTTTCATTGTTTCTCATCTATTTGCCATGAATTGATGGGACCAGATGCCATGATCTTAGTTTTATTTTTTTTTTGAATGTTGCATTTTAAGCCAGGTTTTTCACTCTCCTCTTCCACTTTCATCAAAAGGCTCTTTAGTTCCTCTTTGCTTTCTGCCATGAGGGTGGTTTCATCTGTATATCTGAGGTTATTGATATTTCCCCCTGCAATCTTGATTCTAGCTTGTGTTTAATCCAGTCTGGCATTTTGCATGATGTATTTTGCATATAAATTAAATAAGCAAGGTGACAATATATGGTCTGGGTATACTCCTTTCTCGATTTTGAACCAGTCCATTTACTGTGTCTGATTCTAACTGTTGCCTCTTGATCTGCATACACGTTTCTCAGGAGGGAGGTAAGGTGGTTTGGTATTCCCATCCATTTAAGAATTTTCCACAGTTTGTTGTGATATACACAGTCAAAGTATTTCATGTAGTCAATGAAGCAGATGTTTTTCTGGAATGCTTTTTCTATGAACCAACAGATGTTGCAAATTTGATTTCTGGTTCCTCTGGTTTTGTTTGTTTGTTTGTTTTTGTTTTTCTAAATCCAGCTTGAACATCTGAAATTTCTCATTTCACATACTTGTGAAGCCTGGCTTGGAAAATTTTGAGCATTACTTTGCTAGTGTGTGAGGTGAGTGTGATTGTGTGGTAATTTAAGCATTCTTTGGCATTGCCTTTCTTTGGGATTGGAATGAAAATTGACCTTTTCCAGTCTTGTGGCCACTGCCGAGTTTTCCAAATTTGCTAGCATGTTGAACGCAGCACTTTAACAGAATCATCTTTTAGGATTTAGAATAGCTCAGCTTGCATTCCATCACCCCGACTAACTTTGTTCATAGTGATGCTTCCTGAGGCCCACTTGACTTCGCATTCCAAGATGTCAGGCTCTAGCTGAGTGATCACACCATCGTGGTTATCTGGGTCATGAGGATCTTTTTGTATAGTTCATCTGTGTATTCTTGACATCTTTTCTGAATATCTTCTGCTTCTGTTAGGTCCATACCGCTTCCATGTCCTATATCATGCCCATCTTTGCCTGAAATGCTCCCTTGGTATTTCTGGTTTTCTTGAAGAGATCTCTAGTCTTTCCCATTCTGCCATTTCCTCTATTTCTTTGCATAGATCACTGAGGAAGCCTTTCTTATCTCTCCTAGCTATTCTTTGGAACTCTATTCAGATGGGTATAGCTTTCCTTTTTTCCTTTGCTTTTGCTTCTCTTCTTTCCTCAGGTATTTGTAAGGGCTCCTCAGACAACCATTTTGTCTTTTACATTTTTTCTTCTTGGCGATGGTTTTAATCACTGCCTCTTGTACAATGTTACAAACCTGTACCCACATTTATGCTGGGCTGAAATTCTATAAAATCTTTTTCCTAAGCATTTTGAGAAAATTTAAAACACAAGCTATTTTTCTTGTTTAAAGTCACTCCTAAATATATAAGTAATGTTTTTATTATCATAGAACATTTGGGAAAAGGGACAGATAATGAACAAAATCACCCAAAGACTTTTGGTGGTCATCAGAATGTAGTAGGTATACAATGGATTACCTTTCTTGTGGATTACAGGCAATGAGTCTGGACAAAATTCCTAAAAATCCACCAAACCAACAACTACTTGAAAATTCTTAAAATTAATACAAATAGATTGAAGAAGGAAGATCTAAAAATTTGACTTTTGCAGCATCAATTTCTTGGTTATTTACCTTACCTCTTTTTTTATCTTTATGCCTTGAAGAAGCGCAGCTTCAGTGTGGAACTCTGCACTAGGTATAGGTTGTGAATTTTATAGAGAAAGCCTGTCTTGCTAGCCAGAGGAACAGGAAAAAGGACTCCTGTCTGCTCTAGGGGCAGCCCCCGTTGTGCAAAACTGCATCAGTGCAGGTAACTAAAGCTCCTAAAAAGTAAAACAAATCAATTTCCAAGCCAGAGAAATAGGAAAAGGAAGCCCTGAGAATCAGAGACTATGCAGAAAACTGCTGCGTGGAGAAAAGTGAAGATGTGTGTCTCCCAGTTATATGTATGAACTGATACCAGTTCTCTGCTTGGCCCTGAGCTGTCCAGATGTGGGGTAGACCAGAAGCAACGTGGCAGAGGCTTTGACAACTCAGCTGATATTGGAACTCTATCCATGGAAGATAAGACTGAACTTCGTTTCAGCATAATAGGAAAATTGCCTTGTGAATCAACCATCACAACAAATCAATATTCTCCAGTGGACTGTTATAGGATTGTCTTATAACATGATATTTAAAATGTCCAGGATACAATCCAGAAATATTCAACGTGCAAAAAACCAGGACATCATGAGAAATCCTCAAGGGAAAAATAATTGACAGATCAACACATGGAAACTCCTACATGAACCAGATGTGAGACCTAAAGCAGCTATTTCCAGCTTCCTTCCTTCCTTCTTTCCATTCAATTGTTGTTTAATTTGCTCTCCATTTCCTATCTTTCTAAGGTGAACATAGATACTTGGTTTTAAACCCTACTTGTTTTGTAATAGAAATATATGAAGCTATTGTTTTCTCTGTTTCAGCTAGCTTCCACAGATTTTGTTTTGCTATGTTTCCAGTATTATTCAATTCAAACTGGCACTGAAGCTGGGAGCCTAAATAATCTTTTTCAAAGGACTCTACCTCCAATGATACTTGGAAAGGCCATCTCACTAGACATCAGCAGACATGGGATCTAGTTCCACTTCACTTCGGCAAGTAGCTTGACTACTGCAGATCATTCTTTCTCTTCTAAAACCTAAGAAATTGAATGAGATACACAATAACTTCCAGTCAATAAAGTTCTTTTTATCTCTATGGTAAAATAAGTAAACAAGACCTCCACTAATTTATGAGTTTAGTGATTAAGCTAAGAGTTCCTCCTGTTTCCATGTTCCCATTAGAGAAGCCATTGTCTTCCCAGATGTTCTCAGGACGTGAATGAAACACTTTATCAATTGTCTCTGGGCTTTCTACATTCTGTTTTCAATTTCAGTGCTGAAGTGGTCAATAGGCAGATTACTCTCAGGGTGAGTTTTGCAATGTTCTCTAATTATGTAACCAGAGTGTCGTTTATTTCCTTAGTTTGCTGTCATTTCCAACCCCCCACTCCCCACCTTTCTTAGTATCTCTGCTATCACTCAATTCTAATTTCCAATTCCTAATCAAGAGTTTTATATTAGGTTGCATTGTTCCTAAATAAAAGAAAAAAATTACCATTGTCTGTTTTGGTCAGAGTATTTTTACTTTGTGCACAATTCAAAAGATGGATGCTGTGCTGTATTTGCTCTGCTGAATGACAAAGTCAACAAAATAAGAAATATGTCAAGTAAAATGTCAAGTGTTAGCAAGAAATGGAAAATTAAAAGGTGAATAAAATGTAGAAAAAATTCTGTCACAAATGGACTCCTTACAAGCTATCAATAATAGTTTTGTTATTTTTATTGTATGTCATCTATGTGGAAAAGTAATAACTAACTAAGAAATCTAGTGTGCTCACTGCATCCACTATCTTTTCATTCAATTACTTACTAAATATTTTTGGACTGGGACCATATGCCACAGAGCAGTGAATAAAACAGTCTCCTCTACTCATTATTGCCATCAAAGTCATGGGATGATGAAACCCTCTATTTAGAGTTGGCATAGATAATCGGATTCAGACTTGGTAAGCCGAGAGCACAGGAAAGCAGAAGTAAGTGATTCAAGGATAAACATCTTTTCAAGGTGATAATATGACAGATGATATAGAAAAGCAAAGATCAGAGAATATCAAATAATTTGCTTTTCTATTTTTCCTACTGAATTAATCAGATTATTTGTAATTAAATGTGTTAAAGTATTATTACATTACAAAAGAAATACCTATGGCAAGGACTTCCCTGGTGGTCCAGTGGCTAAGACTCCATGCTCAGTGCAGAGGGCCTGGGCTTGAACCCTGGTCAGGGAACGAGATCCCACATATTGCAACTAAAGATCTCAAGTGCCACAACTAAGACTTGGCACAGCCAAATAAATAAGTATTTTAAAAAAGAAATACCCATGACAGTACCATTGAGACTATTACATTTAAATCACATTTTACATTTAATTGAGAAACCAATTGCTTGATATCCTGTTATCAGAAGGTCAATACCACCTTTTATTTATGATATACACAACCCTTTTATAGCAATATAATTAATATGAATTTGATGGACCAAATCTTTTAACACTTGCTCACCTGAATTTATGTGTAATAGTCATTGAGATTTAATATGTAGGAATTTTATACTTATATAATCATATTGTATGTGACTATAATCAATTTACTAAAGGGTTTAAAATACTTATTTTGAAGTACTACTCTGTTTCATAAACTAAATGATGCCTTTCAAATTAACTTACTGGAAAGAAAATTTCAAGTTTATTTTCTATTAGCTGTTATTCTGTAACACTTCAATTTGGGGGTACTATATATTATATGGTGGGGCTTCCCTGGTGGTTCAGTTGGGAAGGAATTGACCTGCAATGCAGGAGGCCTGAGTTCAATCCCTGGGTTGGGGAGATCCCCTGGAGGAGGGCATGGTAATCCACTCCAGTATTCTTGTCTGGGAAATCCGATGGACAGGGGAGCCTGGTGGGATGCAGTCCATGGGGTTGCAAAAGAGTCAGACACAACGTAGTGACTAAACTGCCAACCACTACCACATATGTTATATGGGGAATACCATATTTCTGCAGCTAGATTTAAAAACAAAGTGTCTCTCATATAAACAGAAGAGATTTATAGATATGATAAATCATCCAACATTATAAATGAGTGTATTATGAAATGTGAGAATGCTAGAATTTTTTAAAGGGTGAACTGCCTATTGGATAGTTTATGAATATTAGGTTGAAGATAAGCAGAATCCAAGCCCACCTTTCAAAATTCGTTATCACCCAATTATTTTTATCTGGTGGTGGGGATGAAAGGGAAAGATCATGTTTTCTAGACAGCAAAGTGGAAAATTAGAAAAAGAGATGTACTTTTGAGTAAGATGCATTTTTGAGTTAGTGTAGTCATTTTTTAAAACAGACCACTGATATCAAAGTAGATTACATTTACATGAATATGCATATTTTAGTCAAGTGGCCTTTTATATTTTTAATCTTTACTATCATCAATAATATGTCATGTAGTAGGCTGAAATAATATTGATACTGGTTATATTGATGTTGCATAGATGACTGTGTTGTCACAGTTTAAAGCCATTGCACTGCTAGATTTATACATAATTGTAAGTATTACTAATCTTAGTAAAATGCTTAAAATAAATCATTTATTTTAAAAGAAAGCTGGTAATGATGACCCTATATGAGAGACAGCAAAAGAGACACAGATATAAAGAACAGACTTTTGGACTCTGTGGGAGAAGGAGAGGGTGGGATGATTTGAGAGAATAGCATTGAAACATGCATATTAACATATGTGAAACAGATGACAAGTCCAAGTTCAATGCATGAAACTGGACACTCAAAGCCACTGGGAGGTGAGAGGGGGTTCGGGATGGGAGGACACATGTACACTCATGGCTGATTCATGTCAATGTATGGCAAAATCCACCACAAGATTGTAAAGGAATTAGACTCCAAATAAAATATATAAATAATTTTTAAAAAAGTACATGCTATACTCATGTTTCAATACCTACATCCTAACACCTTAAAAAAGATAGCAGTTTTCCTGTTCAATGTAGGAGACCAGGCACATGCATTTGTCCCTTGTTAAAATTTGTTTTTGGCTTCCCAGGTGGCTCAGTGAGTAAGGAATCTGCCTGTAATGCCGGAAATGGGTTCGATCCCTGGGTAGGGAAGATCCCCGGAGGAGTGGCAACCCAGTCCAGTGTTCTTGCCTGGAGAACCCCATGGACAGAGGAACCTGGTGGGTTACCATCCAAGGGGTTGCAAAGAGTCGGACACAACTGAAGCAGCTAAACATGTACACAGGCAAAATTTGCAAAAAAAAAAAAAAAAGATGTATGAATAAGAATCAACTCATAATGGAAAAGAATTGTGGAGATTAGGATAGAAGATGTCATCATGAATGACAAACTTAACCCTATTTCTGCAAAACATAAGGAGGATGAGACATCACAAACTGGACAAATGAACTCTCGAGGTGCACAGTGAGCTTTACTCCCATAAAATAACCTGAAGATGTATTTCTAAAAAACTGGATCACAGCTTTGAAGGAAAGCTATCTCTACGTAGGTTATATTTCATTGCTTGGAAAAGTTTGAGTCAAGAAGGACAGTGCCAGATGTTTTCAGTCTTTGGTGCTCACACCTACCCTGCCTTGCCCCACAAAGAGATGAGAAATCACTCAGAATCAGAAGGTTTTTGTAAGAAGGTGACTTAACTTACAAAACCCATGCCACCTGCCAAAATTTTTCAAGGAGGTAATTTTTGACAATTGCCTTCTCTAGTTACTGGATTTAAAAAATTCCTACTATAAAGGTCAGTCTTCCTAACACATATCTTCCTGGAAAATTAGTCATTTCATCCATATTTTCATAGAGTTTGATCAAGTAGTAAACTTTAATAATTTTGATTTTCCTTGATTCTTACCTCATCTTAATTCATTTTTATATAATAATATTCATTCTTTTTATCCTTTTCTTTGGTTTAGGCTAAAGTTGTAACTTTTCTAGCTAGTTATTCAATTTAGTCACTGCCTCAAGTATCTTTCATTTTAAGAGTCAATTTCTGTACTTATATGCTTTCCTTTATAAGTACTATGAAGACCTACAAGACCTTTTAGAACTAACACCCCCAAAAGATGTCCTTTCCATTATAGGGGACTGGAATGCTGAAGTAGGAAGTAAAGAAACACCTGGAGTAACAGGCAAATTTGGCCTTGGAACGCAGAATGAAGCAGGCAAAGACTAATAGAGTTTTGCCAAGAAATGCACTGTTCATAGCAAACACCCTCTTCCAACAACACAAGAGAAGACTCTACAAGTGGACATCACCAGATGGTCAACACCGAAATCAGACTGATTTTATTCTCTGCAGCCAAAGGTAGAGAAGCTCTGTACAGTCAACAAAAACAAGACCAGGAGCTGACTGTGGTTCAGATCATGAACTCCTTATTACCAAATTCAGACTGAAATTGAAGCAAGTAGGGAAAACGGCCAGACCATTCAGGTATGCCCTAAATCAAATCCCTTATGATAATATAGTGGAAGTGAGAAATAGCTTTAAGGGCCTAGATCTGAAAGATAGAGTGCCTGATGAACTATGGAATGAGGTTCGTGACATTGTAAAGGAGACAGGGATCAAGACCATCTCCATGGAAAAGAAATGCAGAAAAGCAAAATGGCTGTCTGGGGAGGCCTTACAAATAGCTGTGAAAAGAAGAGAGGCAAAAAGCAAAAAAGAAAAGGAAAGATATAAGCATCTGAATGCAGAGTTCCAAAGAATAGCAGGAAGAGATAAGAAAGCCTTCAGCGATCAATGCAAAGATATAGAGGAAAAAAACAGAATGGGAAAGACTAGAGATCTCTTTAAGAAAATTAGAGATACCAAGGGAACATTTCATGCAAAGATGGGCTCAATAAAGGACAGAATTGGTAGGGACCTAACAGAAGCAGAAGATATTAAGAAGAGGTGGCAAGAATACACAGAAGAACTGTACAAAAAGATCTTCACGACCCAGATAATCATGATGATGTGATCACTCATCTAGAGCCAGACATCTTGGAATGTGAAGTCAAGGGGGCCTTAGAAAGCATCACTACATACAAAGCTAGTGGTGGTGCTGGAATTCCAGTAGAGCTGTTTCAAATCCTGAAAGCTGATGCTGTGAAAGTGCTGCACTCAATATCCCAGCAAATTTGGAAAACTCAGCAGTGGCCACAGGACTGGAAAAGGTCAGTTTTCATTCCTATCCCAAAGAAAGGCAATGCCAAAGAATGCTCAAACTACCTCACAATTGCACTCATCTCACACACTAGTAAAGTAATGTTCAAAATTCTCCAAGCCAGGCTTCAGCAATACATGAACTGTGAACTCTCTGATGTTCAAGCTGGCTTTAGAAAAGGCAGAGGAACCAAGATCAAATTGCCAACATTCGCTGGATCATGGAAAAACCAAGAGAGTTCCAGAAAAACATCTATTTCTGCTTTATTGACTATGCCAAAGCCTTTGACTGTGTGGATCACAAAAACTGTGGAAAATTCTTCAAGAGATGGGAATACCAGACCACCGCCTGCCTGAGAAATGTGTATGCAGGTCAGGAAGCAACAGTTCGAACTGGACATGGAACAATAGACCGGTTCCAAATAGAAAAAGGAGTACGTCAAGGCTGTATATTGTCACCCTGTTTATATGCAGAGTACATCGTGAGAAGTGCTGGACTGGAAGAAACACAAGCTGGAATCAAGATTTTTGGGAGAAATAGCAATAACCTCAGATATACAGATGACACCACTCTTATGGCAGAAAGTGAAGAGGAGCTAAAAAGCCTCTTGATGAAAGTGAAAGAGGAGAGTGAAAAAAGTTGGCTTAAAGCTCAACATTCAGAAAACGAAGATCATGGCATCTGGTACCATCACTTCATGGGAAATAGATGGGAAAACAGTGGAAACAGTGTTAGACTTTATTTTTTTGACTCCAAAATCACTGCAGATGGTGACTGCAGCCATGAAATTAGAAGACACTTACTCTTTGGAAGAAAAGTTATGACAAACCTAGACAGCATATTCAAAAGCAGAGACATTACTTTGCCGATTAAGGTCCATCTAGTCAAGGCTATGGTTTTTCCTGTGGTCATGTAGGGATGTGAGAGTTGGACTGTGAAGAACGCTGAGCACCGAAGAACTGATGCTTTTGAACTGTGGTGTTGGAGAAGACTCTTGAGAGTTCCTTGGACTGCAAGGAGATCCAACCAGTCCATTCTGAAGGAGATCAGCCCTGGGATTTCTTTGCAGGGAATGATGCTAAAGCTGAAACTCCAGTACTTTGGCCACCTCATGCAAAGAGTTGACTCATTGGAAAAGACTCTGATGCTGGGAGGGATTGAGGCCAGGAGGAGAAGGGGACGACCAAGGATGAGATGGCTGGATGGCATTATAGAATCGATGGACGTGAGTCTGAGTGAAGTCTGGGAGATGGTAATGAACAGGAAGGCCTGACGTGCTGCGATTCATGGGGTCGCAAAGAGTCGTACACGACTGAGCGACTGAAGTGAACTGAAAGTTGTTTTGAATTTCTTCTAGGTTAATTTGTATATATTCTATCCTCTTGATTTCCACACATATTTAAAACTACAAAATTTCTTCTGAGTAGAGTTTTAGACAGTGTCCCATAGTAATGAATGATATTTTTAGATATTCTGAAATTAAAAAAAATTTTTTTTATTTTAATACTTTATGTTACAATACTGTATTGGTTTTTCCAGACATTAACATGAATCAGCCACAGGTGTACATGATCTCCCAATGCCAAAGCCCCCTCCCACTTCCCACCCCATATCATCTCTCTGGATCATCCTGCACCAGCACCAATCATCCTGTGTCCTATATTGAACATAGACTGGCGCTTTGTTTCTTATATGATAGTACACATGTTTAATGCCATTTTCCCAAATCATCCCACCCTCTTCCTCTCCCTCATAGGCCAAAAGTCCGTTCTATATCTCTGTGTCTCTTTTGTTGTCTCACATACAGGGTCATCATTACTATCTTTCTAAATTCCATATATGTGTCAGTATACTGGATTGGTGTTTTTCTTTCTGGCTTACTTCACTCTGTATAATTGGCTCCAGTTTCATCCATCTCATTAGAAGTGATTCAAATTTATTCTTTTTAAGGGCTGAGTAATAGTCCATTGTGTCCATGTACCACAGCTTTCTTATCCATTCATCTGCTGATGGACATCTAGGTTGTTTCCATGTCCTGGCTATTATAAACAATGCTGCACTGAACATTGGGGTACATGTGTCTCTTTCAATTCTGGTTTCCTCGGTGTGTATGCCCAGCAGTGGGATTGCTGGGTCATAAGGCAGTTTTATTTGCAGTTTTTAAAGGAATCTCCACACTGTTTTCCATAATGGCTGTACTAGTTTGCATTCCCACCAACAGTGTAAGAGGGTTCCATTTTCTACACATCCTCTCCAGCATTTATTGCTTGTAGACTTTTGGATTAAGTAAGGGTGACCTCATTACTTTGCCGACTAAGTTCTGTCTAGTCAAGGCTATGGTTTTTCCAGTAGTCATGTATGATTTTGAGAGCTGGACTGAGAAGAAGGCTGAGCGCCCGAAGAAGTGATGCTTTGGAACTGTGGTATTGGGGAAGACTTTTGAGAGTCCCTTGGACTGCAGTTCAGTTCAGTTGCTCAGTCGTGTCCGACTCTTCGCAACCCCATGAATCGCAGCACGCCAGGCCTCCTTGTTCATCACCATCTCCCGGAGTTCACTCAGACTCACGTTCATCGAGTCAGTGATACCATCCAGCCACCTCATCCTCTGTCGTCCTCTTCTCCTCCTGCCCCCAGTCCCTCCCAGCATCAGAGTCTTTTCCAATGAGTCAACTCTTTGCATGAGGTGGCCAAAGTACTGGAGTTTCAGCTTTAGCATCATTCCTTCCAAAGAAATCCCAGGGCTGATCTCCTTCAGAATGGACTGGTTGGATCTCCTTGCAGTCCAAGGGACTCTCAAGAGTCTTCTCCAACAACACAGTTCAAAAGCATCAATTCTTCGGTACTCAGCGTTCTTCACAGTCCAACTCTCACATCCATACATGACCACAGGAAAAACCATAGCCTTGACTAGACGGACTTTAGTCGGCAAAGTAATGTCTCTGCTTTTGAATATGCTGTCTAGGTTGGTCATAACTTTTCTTCCAAGGAGTAAGCGTCTTTTAATTTCATGGCTATAGTCACCATCTGCAGTGATTTTGGAGCCCCCGAAAATAAAGTCTGACACTGTTTCCACTGTTTCTCCATCTATTTCCCATGAAGTGATGGGACCAGATGCCATGATCTTTGTTTTCTGAATGTTGAGCTTTAAGTCAACTTTTTCACCCTCCTCTTTCACTTTCATCAAGAGGCTCTTTAGTTCTTCTTCCCTTTCTGCCATAAGGGTGGTGTCATCTGCATATCTGAGGTTATTGATATTTCTCCCCAAAATCTTGATTCCAGCTTGTGTTTCTTCTAGTCCAGCATTTCTCATGATGTACTCTGCATATAAGTTAAATACACAGCGTGACAATATACAGCCTTAACGTACTCCTTTTCCTATTTGGAACCAGTCCGTTGTTCCGTGTCCAGTTCTAACTGTTGCTTCCTGACTTGCATACAGATTTCTCAAGAGGCAGGTCAGGTGGTCTGGTATTCCCATCACTTGCAGAATTTTCCACAGTTTATTGTGATCCACAGAGTCAAAGGCTTTGGCATAGTCAGTAAAGCAGAAATAGATGTTTTTCTGGAACTCTCTTGGTTTTTCCATGATCCAGCGGATGTTGGCAATTTGCTCTCTGGTTCCTCTGCCTTTTCTAAAACCAGCTTGAACGGAGAATTTTGAGCATTACTTTACTAGCATGTGAGATGAGTGCAACTGTGAGGTAGTGTGAGCATTCTTTGGCATTGCCTTTCTTTGGAACTGGAATGAAAACTGACTTTTTCCAGTCCTGTGGCCACTGCTGAGTTTTCCAAATTTGCTGGGATATTGAGTGCAGCACTTTCACAGCATCATCTTTCAGGATTTGAAACAGCTCAACTGGAATTCCATTACCTCCACTAGCTTTGTTCGTAGTGATGCTTTCTAAGGCCCCCTTGACTTCACATTCCAAGATGTCTGGCTCTAGATGAGTGATAACATCATCATGATTTTATCTGAGTTGTTCTTTTTTGTACAGTTCTTCTGTGTATTCTTACCACCTCTTCTTAATATCTTCTGCTTCTGTTAGGTCTCTACCAATTCTGTCCTTTATTGAGCCCATCTTTGCATGAAATGTTCCCTTGGTATCTCTAATTTTCTTTAAAAGAGCTCTAGTCTTTCCCATTCTGTTGTTTTCCTCTATTTCTTTGTATTGCTTGTTGAAGAAGGCTTTCTTATCTCTTCTTGCTATTTTTTGGAACTCTGCATCCCGATGCTTATATCTTTCCTTTTCTCCTTTGCTTTTCACCTCTCTTCTTTTCACAGCTATTTGTAAGGCCTCCCCAGGCAGCCATTTTGCTTTTTTGCATTTCTTTTCCATGAGGATGGTCTTGATCCCTGTCTCCTTTACAATGTCACGAACCTCATTCCATAGTTCATCAGGCACTCTATCTGTCATATCTAGGCCCTTAAATCTATTTCTCACTTCCACTGTATAATCATAAGGGATTTGATTTAGGTCATACCTGAATGGTCTGGCCGTTTTCCCTACTTGCTTCAATTTCAGTCTGAATTTGGTAATAAGGAGTTCATGATCTGAGCCACAGTCAGCTCCTGGTCTTGTTTTTGTTGACTGTATAGAGCTTCTCTATCTTTGGCTGCAGAGAATATAATCAGTCTGATTTAGATGTTGACCATCTGGTGATGTCCATGTGTAGAGTCTTCTCTTGTGTTGTTGGAAGAGGGTGTTTGCTTCTTTGGAAGGAATGATGCTAAAGCTGAAACTCCAGTACTTTGGCCGCCTCATGCGAATTGTTGACTCAACTCATTGGAAAAGACTCTGATGCTGGGAGGGATTCGGTGCAGGAGGAGAAGGGGACGACATAGGATGAGATGGCTGGATGGCATCACTGACTCGATGGACGTGAGTCTGAATGAACTCCAGGAGTTGATGATGGACAAGGAGGCCTGGCGTGCTGTGATTCATAGGGTCACAAAGAGTTGGACATGACTGAGCAACTGAACTGAACTGACTTAAGTAAGTTCTTGATATTCCAAGAACTTAAAAGAAGTGTGAAAAAGATTGATTTATTTTTCATCCACTTGATATTTTATAGTTAAAAGAGGTAAATCCAAAGCTTTCTACCATGTTTGGTTTTTTAGTTTGTTTTTCTTTATAAATTCTGATGTTAACTCATACATGTTTTTGGAAAATAAACAGAAAGGATGATCTATAGTAATATTTTCTTCTTATTAAAATAATTGTGTTGATCTTAGTAATTATATCCAACATTTGTTACTTTATATCAGTGCCATGTACCAGATACTATTCTAAGCTCAGTGTATACATTAATTCATTCAATCATTCCCATTTTGCACAGGAGAAGTGAGAAAACTGAGTCTTAGAAGTTATATAATTATACTGAGTCATACAGATAGTAAATTAGAAAATGTAGACTCTAGCCTAGGTCTCCAACTCCAAAGCTAAAGCTCATACTGTACATCATTTATGTGTAAGGAAAAGAGCATAGGAAGTAGAGTCAGACAACTTATATTCCAGCCCAGTCTCTGCAACAGTAAGCTGGTACTGGTCACTCAAACTGTGTGGCACTAAGTTGGGACTGCATTAAACATGTTCAAAAGTCTACTAAATTAGCATATGTGGTATGATTTTTGATTTGCTATTCTAAGAGTGGGTTTCCCTGGTGGCTCAGTGGTAAATAATCCACCTGCCATTGCAGGAGACACGGGTTCAATCCCTGGGTAAGCAAGATCTCCTGGAGAAGGAAATGGCAACCCACTCTGGTATTCTTGCCTGGGAACTGTATGGACAGCGGGACCTGGTGGGCTACAGTCCATGGGGTTTGAAAACGTTTTGGACGTGACTTAGTGACTAAAGAACAATATTCTAGGAGTGGGGATGCATTTATCTAAATAATGCTGTTAGCAGTGGCATCATCTGTGGTATCGTTAGCTGTGACCAAGGGGACATTCCAGAGTCAGAAAGCAGAGAAAGTCTACCTAGCCTCATTAAATTGACACAGTTAAATCTATACTGTAATCAGTTGCTCTAAGCAATCATTACCTAAGATCTATGCAGCCTAGAACCAATGCTAGACTCTCAGAAGTCCTAGTAGTCAGCTGGCATCAGAATGGTTTAAATCCATGTGACAAGTGCAGTGGACATGAGCTTCTGGTTTAATAAATCCAGTTATGTTATGTTCAAATGACCCACCATTGGATCAATTTTGGTCATGTGTTTGGTGCAACTTGGAATATAAAAATCACTTCTGTTTACTCAATCGAAAACAAAAGAAAATACAGCATTTTCCCTCATCCCTTCTCCAACAACCCTCCAAAGGAAAGTAAATATGAATTATATATACATCAGTTCAGTTCAGTTGCTCAGTCATGTCCGACTCTTTGTGATCCCATGAATTGCAACACTCCAGGCCTCCCTGTCTATCACCAACTCCTGGAGTTCACTCCAGACTCACATCCATCGAGTCCATGATGCCATCCAGCCATCTCATCCTTGACCGTCCCCTTCTCCTCCTTCCCCCAATCCCTCCCAGCATCAGAGTCTTTTCCAATGAGTCAACTCTTCACATGAGGTGGCCAAAGTACTGGAGTTGGCTGGAAATGTAGTCTATTAAGTGAAAGCACTGTCACCCAGATATAATTGGGGTTCTAAACTAAAGAAGCATCATTTAAAAACTGTCTACTATATTTAGTAATTGCTTCTCTAATTTGCCTAGTGCAGGATTAATTCAGGGCAGCTATGACAATCTGAGAGTTTTAAACAACTCAATTTTTAGCAATCAATGGAGTCATTATGTCTAAGATTTTAAAGTTCTCTTTTTCCTTCTTGCCAATCATTTGTATTTTTTTCTTAATTGGCTGCTATTTTCAATCAAGTACAATTGCCCTAAAGTAAAGTTAGAGTCACACTCCACTGATTAGAGTTGTCTTCTAATGATTAATGAGCCAGTCTGAAATTTACACTGTGCTTATTTAGAACATGATAGCATCACTCAGTAATGAACTTTCAAGAGATTATTTATTTCCCGTTGCCATATTTCTAATCAGGTGCTCATATGCATAATGAATGCTTCAAGAGAAATGTGTTTTTCTGCCTTGTTTATAAGAAAAGTCATCTTTATGGCAAACCATGAGCACCCTGAGCTCAATCGTCTACTCAAATCTGAATATGGCTGAAAATATCTCAAGGATCCATAAAACAGGAAAGAACAGTGGCTTTAAAATTTTAATAAAATCCTTCGAACTCACATATGTAAGAGATCTTAAGGGTCATTTAACCAACCTCTAATAAATTTTGTGAATATAACCACCAGCAGGTGATTCTCTAGCATCTTGAGGATACATTTCAGAAACTGGAAACTAATCACCTCTTGTATTAGTCCCCTCTAGATGTCAGTAAGAACACTCTTTTATTGAGCAAAACGACAAAATTTACTTTCCCTGTCAGTTGTCTTTAACTTGTTCTCTCTATCTGCCATGTTTCAGTTCAGTTCAGTCACTCAGTCGTGTCCGACTCTTTGAGACCCCGTGAGTCTCAGCACGCCAGGCCTCCCTGTCCATCACCAACTCCCGGAGTCCACCCAAAGCCATGTCCATTGAGTCGGTGATGCCATCCAGCCATCTCATCCTCTGTCGTCCCCTTCTCCTCCTGCCTCCAATCCCTCACAGCATCACTGTCTTTTCCAGTGAGTCAGCTCTTTGCATCAGGTGGCCAAAGTATTGGAGTTTCAGCCGCAGCATCAGTCCTTCCAATGAACACCCAGGACTGATCCTTTAGGATGGACTGGTTGGATCTCCTTGCAGTCCAAGGGGCTCTCAAGAGTCTTCTCCAACACCACAGTTCAAAAGCATCACTTCTTCAGCACTCAGCTTTCTTTATAGTCCATGTTTATGTGGTAGTCATTTACCTTTATACAAAATAAGCTGCTGTCAATACCTATGGCCATATTAGAACAAAGCTTAATTTCAGAACAGTATGGCAGAAAAGGACTACCTACATCATGGATCAGGGAGGGGCAGGAAGACACTTTTGATGGGCAAAACTTAAGCAGAGATCTGAGGTAAGTGAGGGAACCATGCAGATGCTAACTCTGCCTGGAGTCTGAGGCAGAGAAAACAGATGAGAAAGGGCCACTGGGGGACAATATGATTTTGGTGGGTGTGTTCAGGGAATAGAAAGACTAGCATAGCCAGAACAGAGTGAGGGAAGGGAAATTGGTGGGGGTTTTAAGATGGTGAGATAGTGAGTAGGACTGTGAGGGTGATATGAAGTCTTTGAAAGGTTTTAAGCAAAGCAGTGGTGTGAACTCAACTTTAAAAGCATCACTGTCTGATGTGTGGAGAATCATTGTAGGGTAAGGGGGAATCAGAGAGACCACTCAGGAGGCTGCCCCCATAGTCAGGTGGAGATATTGGACTATGTCGGTTACTAACAGTGTGTAACAGGTCTGATTCCAGTTATGTTTTGACAGAAGGGCCTTCATGACGTCTTAATGGATTCAATGTGCCAAAATGAACAAAATATAATGAATCAGGTTATTTTATCTTGAAACTTGGAGGAATGACTGTACCACTTACTCAAGTGAGGGATCTTGGGGGAGGAGCACACTTATGCAGGGGAAATCAGACGCTTGATTATTTACATTAATGTGCCATATAGGCATTCAAAAGAGAATATTGAGTGGGCAAGTGGATATATCAGTTAGAATTCAGCTGAATGGCATTACCCTGAAGGCATAAAGATGGTTTGACATGTAGCAGATCATCTGTTAATATCTTGTTTCTACCTTAAGGTTTTGAGAGTGTTGAGCTTGATGATGACAAATATTCTATTCAAGTCTAAATTTTAATACTAATGATATCATAGCAATGATGCCAGTGGTATTTATACTGGAAGAGTTTTTTGGTTTAGTTCAAAATTTGTGGCAGATACTGTAGTGCACCCACTGCCTTTAGGAGGAAGGGGCACTCACTTCAACTGTCCTTCCTTTGAAGGACATCTCTTGCACATCTCTTCTCCGTGTGTGTTCCAGTCAATGGTTGGTCCATGTAGAAAGGATAGTAAGGCCTAGACCCTTTGCCTCAGTTGGAGAACACTTTTGCACAAATGTATCACAGTTTAGCTTCTCCTTCCTCTCAACCCACTTCCCTTACTCTTCCAAAGATTTCCTAGGAGCATTCCTGAACCTCCAATGTCCAAATCCTCATCTCAGAATCTGTTTTTCAGTGAGAACAACTTAAGGCACAAATGTCTCAATAAAGTGAATATTCATAAACAACATATTTTAAATTAAAAAAGGTAATAGACTTACGATAATGCAATTTAATTCTAATATTTTTAACATTATTTGTTAAAACTAACCTAAATTATTGATGAAAGAAGAGCATTCAGTTAAACTATATCACATTTAGAAATATTTAAATTAATACAGATTCATCCAGGTAGAATCAGAGACCTAATGGCAAACATGAATTTCATTTGTATTGTATTCATTTTGAAGGCCAATTTTTAAACTGTAGACCAGCACACATTAAGGATATTTTAATGCCAATTATATTTAACAAAAACAGAAGGAAATTTTGAACCAAATAGCACTTCAGTTGCAAAATACCTCAGAACAACATGGTTTGTTCATTGTTTTTAGAATTCAAACACTTCACAAAAGACACCAGGATCAAACTCTTAATGCTTTTGTGCAGATTCTTATCTGTCAATCAAATGTTCCTTTTCTGAACATGTTGCTTTTTGTCATTTCAAAAAGTTGACATTCCTATGATTAAGAATATCCCCCATTTGAAAATCTCTCCCCTAACTTCCTGTGTTTTTCAATATTTTTTTGAAATACTAATAAATGGTCTTTTGATGGATTCATTTTGTTTACTTGACTGCTTATAAACCCCAGTAAGCTTTAAGAACTAGACAGAATATTTAAAACATAATTTAAGCAGCAAAGCAAATTTAACATTTAAACTTGAGTGAATTTTTAAAACTTTTATTGTATATTTACTAAAATTGATTTAAAATTCTTTTTGAAATACAGCAAGAAAAGCATGACCAAAAAAAAAAAAAGAAGAAAAAGAAATACACCAAAAACACATTACTTAATTTGTTTTTCATAAACAATTCATGTGAATACAGAAACATCTGTTTAACAGCTGCCTGGAAATTAATGACCACATCTATTCTGTTTCTTGAAAATTTTCAACCTTCAAATACTCTCTTCTTGTTGATAGTGTAAAACCATCTTAAAGGAGAACGTGGGTAATATTATTTAGATAATTTTAAAGTGAAATAGTAATTTCAAATGACATTTCATAAAGAAATGAAAGATTGTTTTTCTAGACTTAGTATTAATGACTGAGGTGATTTTCAATGTTTTGGAAACAAATTTCACGTTTAAACTGAACATGCATTGTAGAATTTTTTTCCCCTTATAACAAAGGGAGATTAAACAAGATTAAACAATATAATGGATCTGTATGATACATCTTTTGGCTGTTTCTCCAAGTGATTCCTTGTAAAGCTAGATTACTGTTGTTTGTTGTTTTCTTGACCTAAACTGTAAACATAAAAATATACAGTTTCTTTTACTAATCCACACAGTTGGCTTTCCAGGTGGTGCAGAGGTAAAAATGCACCTGCCAATATAGGAGACACAAGGATGATCCCTGAGTTGGGAAGATCCCCTGGAGTAGGAAATGGCAACTCACTCTGGTATTCTTGATGGGAAAATTCTATGGATAGAGGAGCTTGGCGGGTTACAGCCCATGGGGTTGCCAAGAGCTGGACACTGCTGAGCATACACACACAGTGTGGAACGGCTCACTGTGCCCCATCGGAAACCAGGTAGCAAGTAGGAGCTCAATTAGATTTTTTTCTTCTGTGGTTGCAAAAGGGAGAACAGAGAGCCATATGTGAACATGACAGATGGGTTTATTTCAGCATTGTGGTGGGAAGAACGTTGAAAACAATTACAGTTGTGCAAAATTCAAATGAGCAGTGAGTTACCATCTTGCTAGGCTTAGATAACATTCGCTGGACAGAAACGTGGTGGAGGACTATAGCATTAGATGGTAATAAGGGTGATTTCTCATTCCAGTCTAGGATTCTCTGATTTAAATAGAGGACTTTTTAAAATATATCCCACTCCCCTCCAAAATCAGGAATATCCTAAATTTATATTAAATTTTTTTCATGTTAAAGCAGCCAAGTCAATTTGTCCAATTTTATTCCTCCCAGTACTAAAAATTTGCTCACAGCTGGAGTCTCCTGCCAGGTGGTGGTGTTGAATTTGTTGTCACTGAGGTTGCCATGAGAGAACTAACCGTGGGTCACTCTGAGTGAGACCCTGCCAGGCTGTCTCCACAGTGACCTTCCTGGTTGCCCCAGTGGAGGGTGACTGTTGCTGTGCTAGTCAAAATATTCCTAGTTAGGCGGTTCTAGTCTGTGGAACCTATGGATGTTACCTTGCATGGCAAGAAGACTTTTGCAGATGTGATGTTAAAAGCCCTGAGGTGGGGAGATTATCTAATCACACGTGCCTTTAAGAGCTAAGGACATTTCTTCACTGTCAGAAATGAGCGGGCAAAAGAAAGACTGGAGAGATGCAATATTACCATCTTTGAAGATGGTGGAAGAGGGTCTTCAGCCAAGGAATATGGGCACCTCTAGAAGCTGGAGAAGAAACAGACATGAATTCTTCTCTAGAGAAAGCAAAGAAAGCAGCCCAGCCACTGTCTTGATTTTAGCTCAGTGAGATCTGTGTCAGACTTCTGACCTCTAGAATTGTGGGATGTAAATTTCTTTGGTTTTAACCTACTGCATTTGTGGCAATTTGTTATGAAGTCAGTAGAAAACTAATGCAGCATCCATGAAGCCATGTGACTCTACAGTTGCCAAGAGGCTACTAGAAAAGCTACCAGTGTTTACAGATTTCAGTGTCTAGAGGAGGCCCTCCTGCAGAAAATGTGCAGAGTACGTCATTGTCCCGTTGTGTAGGTCTAAGTATCTGCAAACAACCCAAAGCTATATATGAGAATATTTGCTACAGAAATATTCACTCGGAGACATAGCAAGGTCCAAAAGGGTGTTTTGAATCATGAACTTAAAAATATGATTTTCAGCATTATTTTAGTTTAGAATATGTAATATTTTGATTCCATTATAATTATTTTAAAGCTTTTGATCCATTAAAGCCCAGAACAAATATTAGTAAGCTGTTGCTGAGAAACCAAGTGTAACAGATAGTGGCATGTGGATCTGTCTCAGCCAAAAGGGCTTTAGGCACATTTACAAAGTAAAATAAATTTGCTTCTTTTGCCTTCTCACTCTCTCCTCATTGCCTCCGAGCGACCTCACAACTTATCACAGGGTTTGCTGTTGCATAAGGTTGATGTTACTCTACAATGATTCCATTCTTCACTTAACTTTCTTCCTTTCCCTAAGATCAGAAGCATCTAGTACCAAGAAGCACTTTTCTTTAGCAGGTAGGAGACCATGGGATTGGGGCTGGTGCATTGGGATGGCCCAGAGGGATGGGATGGGGAAGGGAGGTGGGAAGGGGGGTTCAGGATGGGGAATACGTGTACTCCCGTGGTGGATTCATGTTGACGTACGGCAAAACCAATACAATATTGTAAAGTAATTAGCCTCCAGTTAAAATAAATAAATTTATATTAAAAAGAAATTTAAAAAAATAAATAAAAGTGGTCGCTTAAAAAAATAATAAAGTAAATCATTTTGAGGGTATAACTCTTAACCTGTGCAGTGTGAGGTTCTATGAACTAAGTACAACTGTAATCATGGGGCTAAGAGAAATATTTTCAAGACAGAGTAGTTTAAAAATGATGTGTTTTACAAGCCCATTATGCAGTCTTCAAGCATGCAGTGAATATTGGCTAAGGTTCTCCATATGGCACTGAGATTTAAGTTCAAACACCCTGGAGGCAGACAAAACTGATTGAGTTCAGGCTGTGCCTCTTTGTATCTGTGACTGATCCTTTATTTCCTCATCTATGAAATAAAGATAATAGCATTGACTAACTCTTAGGTTTACTTTGAGATCTAAGTGAGATCTCACATGTCAACTGGTCAACACAGTACCTAGTGTTGACAAAGGACTCAGTACATCTTATCTGTCAGTTATTGTCTAGACAAGGCTTTTGGATAAAGCCTTTAGTGAAGACACAGGAAAATGAAAAGGCCCATATAGTGGAGCTCTGCCTCACCTTTCAAACTTTTCTTCTCTGTGAACAGACACCAGGGAAAGCAACAGGTCACTTTAAAATGTAGTTAACTCATATATTACATTTATACCCTACTATCCAGCCATTTCATCCTCTGTCGTCCCCTTCTCCTCCTGCCCCCAATCCCTCCCAGCATCAGAGTCTTTTCCAGTGAGTCAACTCTTCACATGTGGCCAAAGTACTGGAGTTTCAGCTTTAGCATCATTCCTTCCAAAGAACACCCAGGGTTGATCTCCTTCAGAATGGACTGGTTGGATCTCCTTGCAGTCCAAGGGACTCTCAAGAGTCTTCTCCAACTGGATGGCATCACTGACTGGATGGACGTGAGTCTGAGTGAACTCCAGAAGTCAGTAATGGACAGGGAGGCCTGGCGTGTTGCGATTCATGGGGTTGCAAAGAGTCGGACGTGACTGAGCGAATGAACTGAACTGAACTGATATATCAAATAGGTAAAAACAAGGACCTACTGTATAGCACAGGGAACTATGCCCAATATCTTGTAGTAACCTATAATACAAAACAATTTGAAAAGGATATATGCATATTCTTTACATATATGCATATATGTAACTGAATCACTTTGTTGTACACTTGAAAATAGCACAACATTGTAAAATAACTACATTTCAATATTTTTTTAAGTAGTTAACTCACACATACTTGGAATATCCAAACAAATTTTTGGCCCACAACAGCAATAAAACCCATTCTTGTTTCCTTAAAATAACGCAAAGGAGAAAATGGGTAACTGAGTCATGGAGTTTTTTCCCTTTAATTATAACATAAATACAAATAAATGGAGGCATTTTAGGAATGATTATCTTTAAAAAACATTTCACAGTAGTTCAAAAAGGAGTGTATATCTTGGAGTTAGTCTCCACATCTTCCTCAGGAATTCTGAATTTGTTGAGGATACTCTGCCTCTGCTATAAAATAGACAGATGGGGCTAAATAAAGGTGAAAACATCAAGAATGATTTGGCTAAAGTTGCTAGATGCCAGCAATTATTAATGGCTCCATTCTGAGCCATTATAACAAACACATCCAAAATAAAACCCCTCAATTTTAATTTTAGAATTAAAAAAAATGACTATCATCTGAACTATAAAATGTAAAATAAGCCCCAAATGGCCCTCTTAGTTTCTCAGAAAAGAAGAATAGACAGCTTTCAAAAGTTAAATTTCAGGAAAAGCCTTATTTTAATAAAAGCAGCCTTTCTCTTAAGAGATGCCAGGCATTTCTTAAGAGATGCCATTCAGAACTGATTACCTTCCTTCACAAGATGCAACAATAGACATGATTGACAAGCATGCCAAAGGCATCGTTCTTCTGGTTGATTATCAACTGTTCCTTCTGGGAGCCGATTTCAATGAGTTGTTGTATTTTGAGGTGCTGTCACAGACTCACTGGAAGGAACTAGAAATGTTAGCTCCTTGTGTCTGCAATTCCAGCAGTCATTCTATGTCTGAATATTATGTCTAATTTAATAATATATTTTCTAGAAATTTGTGGAACCGTATGGAGAACTGGAGAAGGAAATGGCAACCCACTCCAGTATTCTTGCCTGGAGAATCCCATGGATGGAGCAACCTGGAGGGCTACAGTCCACGGGGTCACAAAGAGTCGGACACGACTGAGCGACTTCACTTTCACTTTCACATGGAGAACTGGAGTAGAGTTACTGCAATTAAATCTTTATCAGAAAGCTATAGGACATCAGAACAGTGCTTTCTATATTCAGTCTTACTTCTTGTGATTCAAAATAGATATTCACTACTGCAAACAGTGAACTGAGTATTTGCGCATACAATTCAAATGTCATACAATTTATATATACCCCTGGTAACATGAAAAGATAAATTTGACTCTTAGAACACCTACCTATATTCTGCTAAGGGAAGTTGTGAACATTTATAAGTGTAATCAATCCTTCCTAGGACAAAGAAGTCTAAAAAATCACAAACTAGTGTGATGAATATGCACAGAAAATGTTATCTTTCTAGAGTAACACATAAATTCCATAACATGGTGTCTGGCAGACAACAAACACTCAATAAATCTTAACCATAATCATCATTTAGAGGGAGCATTTGGTTGTGCAGGCTTCCGTGGTGTCTAAGATGGTAAAGAATCTGCCTGTAAAGCAGGAGACCCAGTTTTGATCGTGAGGTCCGAAAGTTCACCTGGAGAAAGAACTGGCAACCCACTCCAGTATTCTTGCTTGGAGAATTCCATGGACAGAGGAGCCTGGTGAGCTGTTACAGTCCATGGGGTTGCAAAGACTCAGACATGACTGAGTAGCTAACACTTTGATTTTGCATTACAAAGATCTAAAAACAAGTGGCTTAAAAATACATTAAATTTTCTCTCATCTACAATGGAGTCCAGAGATAGGCTGTTCAAGACTGGCATATTGATTGTTTCATATTATCAATATCCTGGAACAGTAGTCCCCAATCTGTTTGGTACCAGGCACTGATTTCTTGAAAGACAATTTTTCCACAGGCCAGGTCAGGGGGATGGTTTCAATATGACTCAAGTGCAGTAGGGTTCTTGCTCCTATGAGAATCTAATGCTGTTGCTGATCTGACAGGAGGCAGAGCTCAGGTGGTAAAGTGAGTGATGGGGAGCAACAGCAAACAAACATAGATAAAGTTTTTCTCACTTCCAGCTGTGTGGCCTGCTTCCTAACAGGCTGCAGACTGATACCAGCCCATGGCCAGGGGTTGGGTTCCCTTGTCTTAGAATGCTTCTGTTTTCTGCTGTGGTATTCTTAGCAAAAGTTCACATCCTCAGAATTACCTCATGCTCACAATGTTGCCGCCATAATCCCATCTACTACACATAGGGAGAAAATGGAAAAAAGCTGGTTGTGCTAAATGGTGAAGGTCAACTGAATCCATGACAATTCTTTCAGAGTCTTGATCAATAACTTGCTCAAAGATCACTAACCTGAATGCAGTCACATACTTTCCCATTTCTTTAAGGAGAGATGGGAAGGAAGTGTATTGTAACTTGATTTATTGCCAAACCTCACAAATGAAAATTCTGTTGTTAAAAAAAAGGAGAAAATTCAGTTCAGATATGTAACTAGCAGGGGTTTTCACCACTGTTATTATCATTATAATTATTGTGAGGCCCAAAAATAAGGTCCAATAATAAGACTGCAATAAATGAGTCTTTTTTCAGTACTTTGCTTCTGGTGACGATAATATCTCCCTTTTAGTAATGCATTGGAATCAGCATACAAGAGCCAATGATAAATTTTCAATAATTTTGCAGGCTGATAGTTAAACAGCCCATTATTAGAAATTAAATAGCATAAATTATCTTACAAATAAAGCTAATAAACACTTAGATAAATTTCTAGTGATTTTACTGTGATATATTATCATTCATGCCCTTGAGGTTATGATCTATGATGATAATTATTTTGACACCTGTTTTCTAATGTAGGGAGTGTGGTTCCCCACACAACCGTCAATTAATTCTCCAACACTAGCTGGCAGGGTATCCTACAACTCAACACAGTTCTGAACTATACCTTGAAATGGCATCAGATTACACAAGTTAAGCTCTCAGTCTTATAAGACCAGATGCCAGCCACAACCAAGGCTACTACCTGTGCTTCAGGAACCTGGCTATAAACCGGAGGCTTCCACAACCCCTCCTTGGGTTCAGTTAATTTTCCAGAGAGGCTCACAAACTCAACTAAACATTTGACTTATTAGATTGCTAGTGCATGGTAGAAGGATATAATTTAGAACAACAAAAATGGAAGAGAGGCACATGGCAAGGCATGGGGAAGAGGCCTTGGAGCTTCCATGCCCTCTCCAGGGCACAACTCTCCTTGAATCTCCACATGTTCGCCAAGCCAGAATCTCTCTGAACCCAGTCCTTTTAGGGTTCTGTGGAGGCTTCATTATATAGTCCTAACTGATTAAATCATTGGCCATTGGCACAAGGTTGATTCTTCTGGTAATCAGTTTCCATCTGAATTGGAGGTCTAGAAGTCACTGCGTTAACATTACAAAAGACACATTTATGGCTCTCAGCCCTTATGAAATTTGAAGGGTTTTAGGAGCTCTGTGCCAAAAACTGAAGAAGACCAAATGTGTATTTCTTACTATAAATCACAGTATTGCCGGGAAAAACAATATATAATGGAAATCTATATAATGGTGAGCTACTGTGCCTCTCTTCCAAATTCTGCATTTTGTGACATCACATTGGTAGCTTAAGACTGGTCATGGAGGAAATATTTACACCATGGAAATGGACAGATATTAAAATGTGAGTCCTATTTCCTGGAGAGTATGTTGCAAACATTTACCAGCACACTTCTGTCTTATATCTACACAATCTTTTTAATAGGTGGCATCACTGACTCAATGGACATGAATTTGAGCCAAATCTGAGAGATAGTGAATGACTGGGAAGCCTGACATGCTGCAGTCCATGAGGCTGCAGAGTCAGACACGACTTAGTGACTGAACAATAACAAATATTAATGCTGGCCAGTCTAGAAATTGTGGTAGGCACAATTTCAGCCTGTTTTGCTAACATTATAACTGCATCCAGGAAGTTAAACAGCGAACTTATTGGAAGAGGGAAAGAATTGTTCTTTCTCCATTCATGCTTTGCAACAGCTCCCACAGGACCACCAGCAACACCAGCCAGATACTTCAGCTCTGAGCTAGAAAAATAATTTTTGTGTGTGACTAATATCTTGGAGAGATAGGCAAGGAAAGAGACTGCTACATGTTTTCTCCAAGGACTCATAGGTTTGTTACATCCTTTTGAGTTTATCATATTCATCAAAAATGAAAAAAGATTCTTAAAAAAATTCTGCCTCATTGGTTGTCACTTTTTGAATGGGAAGAAAATCAGATTTTTGGAGGGTGGGGGGACTAAAGACCCAATATTAAGCAGAAAATCAAGACAATGTGGTGGGAATTGATTAAAAGGATGATTTATAACTCCTTTCCTATATCTAAATATTTGAGTGAGCTTATGAAATTAAAGCTAACTATGTTTTTTCACCTTGAGTTCTTTTTTGTTTGCTATCTACAATTGTGTATAAACCTCCTGCACCATATGATGCTGAAAAGATCTGTTAGGAAAAGGGAGCCTGACAACATTCTCCTTTGGCAAATCTGTAGGGAAGCAATCACTCTTCATTGCTGAGAGGAATTTGAATTAGTGTGACCCATACAAAGGACAATTTTACAACATTTATCAAAACTGCAAACGCATATAGCCTTTGACCCAGGAATTCGACTTTCTTGATATATTCTATGGATTTCCTTGTATATATGCTCAGGGCTACAGGTTCAAATGTATTCTAAGTAATATTATTGCATAATAGCAAATGGCTAAAATCAACTAAAAAAATCCATCAATAGGGAATGACTAAATTACAGCTTGTTTTTATAGTGGAGAGCTACATATCTATTAAAATATTATAGGAACTATATAGTGGGAAAATGTGTTAGAACAGTATGTATAATATACCTTTGTATAAAATAAAAAATAAAAATCTATATTTGTATCTTATTGAATATGCATAACTCTGGAAAGATATATAGAATCTAAGAATAGAGATTTCTATGTGGAAGGGAAGGAGGTTCTGACTAGATAAGGGACTGGATTGGAAGGAAAGAAGTATTTTTTCTGCTTGTTTTCTTTTATAGTCTTAAAAATTTTTTTGAGCTATATGGACATAACTAGTTAAACATTTTAAAAAAATCTTAAATCCATATACATAACTTGCAACGCCTAAACAGAAATAAACTTGCACTTTATCAGCAGAGATAGTATTTGGTCTGATTTGATAACTGGAGCTCTAGTTGTGAGATGAAAGGACTGCAGGTAGAGACGTGCTGATTTAACAGATTCTGAGACAGCAGCTGTGCTTTGCTGGAGCAGCCGTGAAAAGATATCCCACGCTCAAGGTAAGAGAAACCCAAGTAAGATGGTAGGTGTTGCAAAGAGGGCATCAGAGGGCAGACACACTGAAACCATACTCACAGAAAACTAGTCAATCTAATCACACTAGGACCACAGCCCTGTCTAACTCAGTGAAACCAAGCCATGCCTGTGGGGCAACCCAAGACAGGCGGGTCATGGTGGAGAGGTCTGACAGAACGTGGTCCACTGGAGAAGGGAATGGCAAGCCTCTTGCCTCGAGAACCCCATGAACAGCATGAAAAGGGAAAATGATAGGATACTGAAAGAGGAACTCCCCAGGTCAGTAGGTGCCCAATATGCTACTGGAGATCAGTGGAGAAATAACTCCAGAAAGAATGAAGGGATGGAGCTAAAGCAAAACCAATACCCAGTTGTGGATGTGACTGGTGATAGAAGCAACATCCGATGCTGTAAAGAGCAATATTGCATAGGAACCTGGAATCTCAGGTCCATGAATCAAGGCAAATTGGGAGTGGTCAAACAAGAGACGGCAAGGGTGAATGTCGACATTCTAGAAATCAGCAAACTAAAATGGACTGGAATGGGTGAATTTAACTCAGATGACCATTATATCTACTACTGCAGGCAGGAATCCCTGAGAAGAAATGGAGTAGCCATCATGGTCAACAAAAGAGTCCGAAATGCAGCACTTGGATGCAATCTCAAAAATGACAGAATGATCTCTGTTCATTTCAAAGGCAAACCAGTCAATATCACAGTTATCCAAGTCTATGCCCCAACCAGTAACACTGAAGAAGCCGAAGTTGAACGGTTTTATGAAGACCTGCAAGATCTTTTAGAACTAATACCCAAAAAAGATGTCCTGTTCATTATAGGGGACTGGAATGCTAAAGTAAGAAGTCAAGAAACACCTGGAGTAACAGGCAAATTTGGCCTTGGAATACAGAATGAAGCAGACTAAGACTAATAGAGTTTTGCCAAGAAAATGCACTGGTCATAGCAAACACCCTCTTCCAACAACACAAGAGAAGACATTACACAGGGACATCACCAGATGGTCAACACCAAAATCAGATTGATTATATTCTATGCAGCCAAAGATGGAGAAGCTCTATACAATCAACAAAAACAACACCAGGAGCTGACTGTGGCACAGATCATAAACTCTTTATTGCCAAATTCAGACTGAAATTGAAGAAAGCAGGGAAAACCGCTAGACCATTCAGGTATGACCTAAATCAAATGTCTTATGATTATACAGTGGAAGTGAGAAATAGCTTTAAGGGCCTAGATCTGATAGATAGAGTGCCTGATGAACTATGGAATGAGGTTCATGACACTGTACCGGCAACAGGGATCAAGACGATCTCCATGGAAAAGAAATGCAAAAAGCAAAATGGCTGTCTGGAGAGGCCTTACAAATAGCTGTGAAAAGAAGAGAGGTGAAGAGCAAAGGAGAAAAGGAAAGATATAAGCATCTGATGCAGAGTTCCAAAGAATAGCAAGAAGAAATAAGAAAGCCTTCTTCAGCGATCAATGCAAAGAAATAGAGGAAAACAACAGAATGGGAAAGACTAGAGATCTCTTTAAGAAAATTAGAGATACTAAGGGAACATTTCATGCAAAGATGGGCTCAGTAAAGGATAGAAATGGTCTGGACCTAACAGAAGCAGAAGATATTAAGAAGAGGTGGCAAGAATATATGGAAGAACTGTACAAAAAAGATCTGCAAGACCCAGATAATCATGATGATGTGATCACTCATCTAGAGCCAGACATCTTGGAATGTGAAGTCAAGGGGGCCTTAGAAAGCATCACTATGAACAAAGCTAGTGGAGGTGATGGAATTCCAGTCGAGCTGTTTAAAATCCTGAAAGATGATGCTGTGAAAGTGCTGCACTCAATATGCCAGAAAATTTGGAAAACTCAGCAGTGGCTACAGGACTGGAAAAGGTCAGTTTTCACTCCAATCCCAAAGAAAGGCAATGCCAAAGAATTCTCAAACTACCACACAATTGCACTCATCTCACATGCTAGTAAAGTAATGCTCAAAATTCTCCAAGCCAGGCTTCAGCAATACGTGAATCGTGAACTCCCTGATGTTCAAGCTGGTTTTAGAAAAGGCAAAGGAACCAGAGATCAAATTGCCAACATCTGCTGGATCATGGAAAAAGCAAGAGAGTTCCAGAAAAACATGTACTTCTGCTTTATTGACTATGCCAAAGCCTTTGACTGTGTGGATCACAATAAAACTGTGGAAAATTCTGCAAGAGATGGGGAATACCAGACCACCTGACCTGCCTCTTGAGAACCTGTATGCAAGCCAGGAAGCAGCAGTTAGAACTGGACATGGAACAATAGACTGGTTCCAAATAGGAAAAGGAGTACATCAAGGCTGTATATTGTCATGCTGTGTATTTAACTTATATGCAGAGTACATCATGAGAAATGCTGGACTGGAAGAAACACAAGCTGGAATGAAGATTTCTCGGAGAAATATCAATAATCTCAGATATGCAGATGACACCACCCTTATGGCAGAAAGTGAAGAGGAGCTAAAGGGCCTCTTGATGAAGGTAAAAGAGGAGAATGAAAAATGTTGGCTTAAAGCTCAACATTCAGAAAACAAAGATCATGGCATCCAGTCCCATCACTTCATGAGAAATAGATGGGGAAACAGTGTCAGACTTTATTTTTTGGCTCCAAAATCACTGCAGATGGTGACTGTAGCCATGAAATTAGAAGATGCTTGCTCCTTGGAACAAAAGTTAAGGCCAACCTAGATAGCATATTCAAAAGCAGAGACATTACTTTGCTGACTAAGGTCCATCTAGTCAAGGCTATGGTTTTTCCTGTGGTCATGTATGAATGTGAGAGTTGGACTGTGAAGAAGGCTGAGCACTGAAGAATTGATGCTTTTGAACTGTGGTGTTGGAGAAGACTCTTGAGAGTCCCTTGGACTGCAATGAGATCCAACCAGTCCATTCTGAAGGAGATCAATGCTGGGATTTCTTTGGAAGGAATGATGCTAAAGCTGAAACTCCAGTACTTTGGCCACCTCATGCGAAGAGTTGACTCATTGGAAAAGACTCTGATGCTGGGAGGGATTGGGGGCAGGAGGAGAAGTGGACGACTGAGGATGAGATGGCTGGATGGCATCACGGACTCGATGGACGTGAGTCTGAGTGAACTCCGAGAGATGGTGATCAACAGGGGAGGCCTGGCGTGCTTTGATTCATGGGGTCGCAAAGAGTCGGGCATGACTGAGCAACTGAACTGAACAGAAACTGACAGCAAAGAGTGAGGCACTGGGGACTAGATACCTCGATGCTGGGTCTGGTTGGATGGTAAAGGAGGTTGAGCTATCACAGACATAGTGCAGGCATGCACGCTTAGTCACTCAGTCGTGTCCAACTATTTGTGACGCTGTGGACAGCAGCCCGCAAGACTCCTCTATCCATGGACTCCTCCAGGCAAGAATACTGGAGCGGGGTAGCCATTCCATTCTCCAGGGGGTCTTCCTGACCCAGGTATCAAACACGTATCTCTGCACTGCAGGCGGATTCTTTACTGTCTGAGCCACCAGGGAAGTCCCAGGTAGTGCAGGTAATACAGCAGCTAATACAGCTATAACTGTAGAATGTCCATCCACATGTGTTTTTTAAAAGAGTTAAGATGGGTCTTATTTATCAGCTCCTATGTTATATGCTTCTTTACAACAGGCTAGAGTCATTATCTCTAATCTTGCCAGCACCAGACTCAATTTTTAACCTATACAATTGCTTTAAATATAGCCCAAGTAAGGATATTTCTAGCCATATAGAGCTTGGCTGCCTTGTATCCCCTGTGAAACTGTGTTGATTTACCTGCTAGATATAGGCCTGGGGCTGCAGAAGAACAAAAACCCTGTTGCCTTTTGGAAGTCTTTGACTGAGAAGCACCATGCTGGGGATAAGTGACATCATTAGGACATGTAAGCTCCTTTCTGATTCCTTTTCCCCCAGGAACTCCCTTGCCCTCTTCCATTCTAAGTGATAGCAGCATCCTTTTGTCTTTGGAAGATAGTCTGTGAAGGACTTCCCTTCTTGTGTAAGCTGTCAAAGCGCCACTCAGCAAAGCTCATTATGCATCATTCCTATGATCAGCCTCAAAGGCTCTAATTCATCACAGTGTTGCACACCTGGATAACTACACTATTTCATTAATACAAGTGAGTAGTTTGTATTCAGATAATTTTTCATAATTTTTCCTTTTAGTTCTTAAAATAACTCTGTAGATTAAGTTCTATTATCCCTACTCAAAATTTAAATGTTTTGTCCAAGGTCTGAAAGTCATGATGAACCCAGGATACAAATGTCTGACTTTAAGTCCTAATTTTTCCTCTGTACCATGCTTGAGGGCTTCCTTGGTGGTTCAGATGGTGAAGAATCCGCCTGCAATTCAGGAGACTGGGGTTTGATTCCTGGGTTGGGAAGATTCCCTGAAGAAGGGAATGGCTACAGGAAAGTCTACCCACTCCAGTATTCTGGCCTAGAGAATTCCATGGACTCTGTAGTCCATGGGGTTGCAAAGAGTTGGACATGACTGAGTAATCAAGATTGCCGGGAGAATAATCAATAACCTCATATATGCAGATGACACCACCCTTAGGGCAGAAAGTGAAGAGGAGCTAAAAAGCCTCTTGATGAAAGTGAAAGAGGAGAGTGAAAAAGTTGGCTTAAAGCTCAACATTCAGAAAACAAAGATCATGGCATCTGGTCCCATCACTTCATGGGAAATAGATGGGGAAACAGTGTCAGACTTTATTTTTGGGGCTCCAAAATCACTGCAGATGGTGATTGCAGCCATGAAATTGAAAGATGCTTACTCCTTGGAAGGAAAGTTATGACCAACCTAGATAGCATATTCAAAAGCAGAGACATTACTTTGCCAACAAGGCTATGGTTTTTCCAGTGGTCATGTATGGATGTGAGAGTTGGACTGTGAAGAAAGCTGAGTGCCAAAGAATTGATGCTTTTGAACTGTGGTGTTGGAGAAGACTCTTGAGAGTCCCTTGGACTGCAAGGAGATCCAAGCAGTCCATTCTAAAGGAGAACAGCCCTGGGTGTTCTTTGGAAGGAATGATGCTAAAGCTGAAACTTCAGTACTTTGGCCACCTCATGCAACAAGTTGACTCATTGGAAAAGACTCTGATGCTGGGAGGGATTGGGGGCAGGAGGAGAAGGGGATGACAGAGGATGAGATGGCTGGATGGCATCACTGACTCAATGGACGCGAGTCTGAGTGAACACCGGGAGTTGGTGATGGACAGGGAGGCTTGGCGTGCTGCAGTTTCTGGGGTTGCAGAGAGTCGGACACGACTGAGCGACTGAACTGAACTGAACTGAACTGAGTGACTTTCACTTTCACTTTCCAGTATTCTTGCCTGGAGAATTCCATGAACAGAGGAGATTGGTGGGCTATAGTCCATAGCGTTGCAAAGAGTCAGAAAGGACAGAGCTACTAACACTTTCACTTTTCACCACACATAGGCTCTTCTTTAATCATATGAACTCCCTCATTTTCCTTCATTTTCCCCTAGCACACAATATTTATTATCATTCTTTCCCTCTTTTAAGGAGGACAAGATTATATGCTCAGAAGTTCATCCAATGCTCAGAACTCAGCAGATTTATTTTAAAAAGCAGTTTGAATTCTTTCTGAATCTTCTGTTTCTATGCATGTTATATAACTATATTACTTAAAAGATTTTCCACTCTAAAACCCTTTACATATGTTGTATATAAAGTATAATAAAGTTGTTTTTCAGTGCAAAACTTGGCTCATAAGAGAAAGAAGATGACTAGGGGATGAAAAGAAATTAGGAGATCGTAACACATGAAACCATCTCTGTTGAGTGTATCTTCCAATCTCTCCATCTTAAAACTTGACATTTTGCAGCTATACATGGGACAGGAGATTCGGTCTTTGGATGCCCAAAATGGCGATTTGGAACTAAGATCCCATGTAAACTTGAGAACCATGCAAGACTACATTCTTAGAGGATGATAAGTTTATGAAAATCTGTTTAGCAGCAAAGAGACTTATCTAGATAGAAATAATTTGGGAGATGGGGACTCATGTTTCACTTCCTTGCATGGTCCAGGGAACTCTGAACTAAGTAAATAACTGTATATGATTTCAGATTGGTAGCAACCAAACACGTGGTTGAAATAAAGGCAAATACTCTCAAGAGAGATTAGTTATTAGAAATTTCATTGAATTCCCACTTTATAAAGCCCAGTCATTTGTTGATTTTTGAGTCCACAATCAAAAATTACTAAACATATGAAGAATAACGTCACAACAAGCAAGAGCTAGTGAAACAAAAAAAAAAACCTGTCAAATTTGATCCCCAAGGGCCTTGCTTATTCAAATTATTAGATGTAGAATCACACACAAACAATTGATAGAAAATAATGTAATGTGTTTAAGATCTCCAGAAGATGAGCATAGAATCCAACTTTTGACCTGTAGCCAAAAGGATACAGAGAAGATTTGGTCATTTAGTTTTCTGGTGAGTAACTGAAATGTCATTTGCTTTTAATGTCATGTGCTGTGCTCAATTGGAGAAGGCAATGGCACCCCACTCCAGTATTCCTGCCTGGAAAATCTCATGGACGGAGGAGCCTGGTAGGCTGCAGTCCATGGGGTTGCTAAGAGTTGGACACGACTGAGCGACTTCACTTTTACTTTTCACTTTCATGTATTGGAGAAGGAAATGGCAACCCATTCCAGTGTTCTTGCCTGGAGAATCCCAGGGATGGCAGAGCCTAGTGGGCTGCCTAGTCCAGTCTATGGGGTCGCATAGAGTTGGACACGACTGAAGTGACTTAGTAGCAGCAGCAGCAGCTGTGCTCAATGACCTAGTTGTGTCTGACTCTTTGTGGCCCCATGGACTGTAGTCTGCCAGGCTCCTCTGTCCATGTGATTTCCCAGGCAATACTGGAGTGGGTTACCATTTCTTACTCTGGAGATCTTTCTGACCCAGGGATGGAATTCGCATCTCCTGCACTGGCGGATTCTCTTGGGAGAGATGCACAGTTATTAGAGACCTCATTGATTCCCACTAGTGGATTCTTTACCACTAGCACCACCTGGGAAGCTCTTATATAATGTCATAGTGAGGAGGAAAAATGGAAAATGTTCGTGAAATAAAATGAAGTCTTTGAAACCGAGAACTATGATATTAACTTTAACATACAAAATAGCAAACTTCTACCTAGTCTCAGGACTTGCCTGGCTTCATTTTTTTTTTTTTCTGTTTGTAAAATGAAAATTTCAGATCATACTGTGGGAAAAGGAGAATATGCTTTTTCCTCTTTCTTGCTTTCTTTGGCAAGCTTGAAAAAGAAACTATTGCTATTTCTGAGAATTCTGCTGGTTTTCATGGTCTAAGTCAACAAGTTTGCAAGTGAAAACATACAAATCCAGCTCTGTCATGCTAATATGAAATGATCTCCAAGATGGACAGTTAGGTTCAAAATCTCAAGATTTTGAACAGTGTGTAAATGCCCCATTTTTGTTATTATATATATATATAATATGTTTTCCCAGAATATTCATGCAGGGATATGTAAAAAATAATTGTCTGAAGGAGGATGCAAGTGAATTTGGGGGATCTGGAGATGGAGAACAACATATGTGAATGTTTTATTTCAATTTTATAAAACTGCTTAATTAAAAAATAAACAAATTCCTTCATTAGCCAAGATACTATCAATTCCTATTTGTGTTTAGTTGCTCAGTTGTGTCTGCGACCCCACAGACTGTAGCCCACCAGGCTCCTCTTTCCATGGGGATTCTCTAGGCAAGAATACTGGAGTGGGTTGCCACTTCCTCCTTCAACTTATATATTTAGGGAATATCATATTTAGCATATCTAGTGCATTATGTAGATGGGGGATGCTTGTTTAGTTTAACTACTGGTTCCATGATTCTTCAGCTTTATGAGTTTGGGCAAGTTCTTTTATCTCTCCATGCCTTGGTTTCCTCTTCTATTCAATGGTAAAGTTGTTTTGAGGATTAAATATGATGACCTATGTACAATTATTTACACACTACCCGAATCATGGAAAAGACTCAGGAAATATTAAATAATGTTGAGATTTCAACCTTGCTGATTATTTTTCAATTCCTACATTTCAAATACCTTTACATCCTTGAAACTTTAAGGCTAATCACTAATTAAAGAGGACAGAAAGTTTTAATAGTAAGACAAGGTGGCTCAGTGGTAAAGAATCTGCCTGCCAATGCAGGTAATGTGGGTTCGATCCCTGGGTCAGGAAGATCCTCTGAGAAGGAAATGGCAACCCACTCCACTATTTTTGCCTGGGAAATGCCATGGATAGAGGAGCCTGGCAGGTTACAATCCATGGGGTTGCAAAAGAGTTGGACACAACTTAGTAACTAAACAACAAATATTTGATAATTATTTATACATTCAGAACATTTGTTTATCATACATAATTTGAAGATAACTCCAAAACCATACCAAAATATCAGCAGATCTATGTTTTGCCTTATGGTAACATTCACCCCTCAGGCTTTTGCCAGATGATAGCCTTCCCTTGTGGCTCAAATGGTAAAGAGTCCACCTGCAATGCAGGAGACTCGGGTTCAACCCCTGAGTTGGGAAGATCTCTTGGAGGGAGGGCATGGCAATCCACTCCAGTATTCTAGCCTGGAGAATCCCATGGACAGAGAAGCCTCGTGGGCTATAGTTGATGCGGTCGCATAGAGTCAGACACGACTGAGGGACTAACACAAAGACACCTGCACAAGAAAATTTCATTTCAGTTTGCCAAATATTTTATGTTAGTATTGGGAAGTGTGTCCTTTGGAGAAGAAACTAAAACATGCACTTTGTTTATGAAATATTGTTACTTCATTTGAAATTATAAGTGAATGAAATCGTTCAGTAACACCAGCTGAGGGAGAAGACTTGGCTTCCAAGAATTCTCATTTAGTAATTTACAATGAGAAATATGACAAATTACCAAATAGACCAAAATACCAGACTTCACTGATCACCACAATTTCTTCCCGGAAGACTGATTTATATTTGAAGCCAAATCCTAACAGAATGTGCAGCTTGCAAAATACATCTTCTGAACCCAGGGAGTGGGGTAACTTTTAACCACATGATTACCTCTCTTCAGTGGAGAATATCCTCTGACTTTCCTTAACTTGTCTTCAGACCTGGAGATCAATAGATCAGGTTTAATTGTAGGATATTTGTTATTGTTATTTCACCCTTTGGCCTTATTTAAAAATTGTTTCTTTGTTTTAATTATACAGTTACAAATTATTTGTTAAAGATATTTACCTTGCCTTATGTTGGGCATGCTAATACCTTCAGATATTTCTTATCATTACTCTGAAAAAATTTTTTTATTTCTTGTTGGGACTTCTCTATTGGTACAGTAGTTAAGAATCCACCTTCCAGTGCAGAAAAGTCTTCCCAATAAAACATTAAAAATTTTTTATTCCCATTATTAACTCTGAATATCTAGACAGATTTTTCAACTCTCAACATTTCTTAGATATCTGCAGTCATAACTATTGCTGTGTAACAAATTTCCATTATTAACTGACTCACAACAGTGTAAATTTATTATCTCCTAGTTTCTGTGCTACAGGAAGTCAGGTACACGTGAGCAGGGACTTCTGCTCAGATTTTCACCAGGTTGAAATCAGTGTCTGCTGGAGCTTCCATCTCTTCTGAGGCTCAGACAGATCCTCTTCCAGGCTCACTGGCTGTTGGCAGAATGCAGTTCCTTACGACTGTGTGACTGAGGCCCTCAGTTCCTGAAGGCTGCCCACCACCCCCTGCCATGTGGCTCTCCCCACAATGTGGCAGTTTGTTTCTTTAGCAGGAGAGCATCTGCTGCTGCTTGGAATAGCTCTCCCCCAGCTGTCACAATAGAGTCTTATATAACTTAATTTAAACAAAGGTGTGGGGAGAGAGCCAATTAGCCAAGATGGCGTGTTCAGGCTCTCTCACCCCACATTTGGTAAACAATGACAATATACCAGCTGAGCGCATTTGTAGCACCGCGCATGCGCATCATCACAAGGCACTCGCTTGGTCACGGGTTACTGTGTGGGGTCCGCCTGTGTGAAAGTGACAGTTGCTCAGTCTTGTCCAGCTCTTTGCGAACCCCACGGACGGTAGCCTGCTAGGCTTCTCTGTCCATGGAATTCTCCAGGCCAGAATGCTGGACTGAGTAACCATTCCCTTCTGCAGGGGATCTTCTCTAACTCAGGGACAGAACCCAGGTCTCTCACATTGCAGGCGGGTTCTTTCCCATCTGAGCCACCAGAGAAGCTCATGCCTGTACGCTGCTGCTAAGTCGCGTCTGTCGTGTCCGACTCTGTGCGACCCCACAGACGGCAGCCCACCGGGCTCCCCCGTCCCTGGGATTCTCCAGGCAAGAACACCGGAGTGGGTTGCCATTTCCTTCTCCAGGGCATGAAAGTGAAGAGTGAAAGGGAAGTCGGCTCAGTCGTGTCCGACTCTTAGCGACCCCATGGACTGCAGCCCACCAGGCTCCCCCGTCCATGCCTGTATGCTGCCTGTTTGGGTTCCACCCAAAAAAGCGATGGGAATTATTCCCTCATCATGGCTGTGTCCCTTGGGTCAGCCACGAGAGGAGAGGATAGGGCGAGAATACTGCTATGGCTGCTGTGTCAGCCAGAAGAGAATAAACGTGTCTGAAGTTCCTATGGCTCATCCGAGAATCTCCTTCCAGCCTCTTAGCTTGCTCCTTGCCTACTCTGTTCAGCAAACAATGCTAACAGTGTCAAGAGCGAAACGATTGGCGCCAGGAACAGGAAGAAGAGCAATACAAAAGGACTGGCTACCTTTCATATTCATAGGTCCTGCCCAAACTTAACGGGTGGGTATTATACTGAACTGCACACCAGGGGTAGGAGTCTTGGGAACCATCCTAGAATTCTGCCTGCCACACTATTTACTGGTTATCATGAAGGGGAGAGAGGATTGTAATTTGACTTGGCATTGCAGATACGCCGAAGCCTAATCTCAGTGTAAATTCTATGGTGTCCACCTGTTTTTGCCCCCAGTTTTTCTACAGCCATTTGATTTTTCCATGGTGGTAAAACATGTCTTTAAATTTTATTTGCAGAATCAGAAATCAAGAGATGCTATGAATTTAAATAGGGGATAAAATAAAGCTGAAGGGTCCAAGTAGGCTACTTTTCAAGCTAAAAAAAAAAACTAGTTATGTATATAAATTATTCTTATCAGGATTCAGATGAACAAATTATAGCAATTGTGAGTGAGAAATAATAAGTCTCCAGTAGAATGCCCTTTATCTCAAGAGCCCTATACACATTATTTCATCCAATCTTCCCTATGAAGTTGAAACTCAATTAATGTTAATAATAAATACATGTTAAAATGTTAAAAATTACTGTCAATTTATTTTGAGATACCCACAACTAGTACCTCTCAGAGCTAAGGTTTTAAATTTGAGTTCAAACGCTGTATTTTCTAAATTCTACACTGTTAGCACAACTAAGAGTCTGAGAAATTTCCACTTAGCTTGTGCATAGTTAGAGGCTTGCTTGGAAGGTACCAGGCACCATGCTAACCACAGGAGTCACAATGGTGAACAAGACTGACATGGTCTCTGTCTACAAGAATAAGAGCTCAAGTTTCCACTAGAGTCTGAGATCATAAATTTTCCTTACAGCAAATAAGGAGTTTATCTATTATATTAATAATACTAATTAGTAATGGTAGTAATTCTGTTCTATATTGATTATAATGTGTGTTTGAGTTTCTGATATAGTGACAATGAATCTAAATAAAATTTTCTAACTATAGTAGAAAACTATAAAATTTTTCTTTCCGTCACTGTTTAAAAGGAGTAAAAAATTCTGTGTGCGCATGTGCAGTTTGCCTTGAGAAAAAATAACCTATTAGGGAAAAATAGCATTAGTCATCAAAAATTTAAAACTATGGTAAGGTTTGAATTATAAACTTGGATTGTTCTGACATAGTATCTTTGAGTTGAGCAGTGGTACTCAGCTGCCAGACTGAGCATGTGCTCTGGGCAGGAAAAATAGGTGCACCAGACATAAAACCAATAAATAAATAAATACGGGAGAGTGAGAGCAAGAGAGTGATGGAGAAAGAGATGTGGAAATTGAGGTTGGTTTAGCATCAAAGAATTTTTCCAGAATTTTGAAAGCAAGAAATTTGGAATAAAAGTTTTACTATCTATGTACATGTACATTTTATTTAACTATTTTATTATATATATGTGTATATATATACACATAGATTATATATATATATATACTGTATAATATATATACATACATATACACATACACATATATATACACACACATATATATACATACATACAGTATATATATATACACATTATATATATATATATATATACACACACACACTATATATATGTATATACACACACACACTGTGTGTGTATATATATATATATTTCCAGGTGGTGCTAGTGGTAAAGAATCCGCCTGCCAGTGCAGGAGAACTAAGAGACATGGGTTCAATACCTGGGTTGGGAAGATTCCCTGGAGAAGGAAATGGTAAGCATTCCAGTATTCTTGCTTGGAGAATCCCATGGACAGAGGAGCCTGGTGGGCTACAGTTCATGGGATTGCAAAGAGTTGTCTATGACTGAAGCGACTTAGTATTCCTTGGCATATATATATGGTGAAAATCAAGTGTACCATAATGTTTCCAGTGATTTGGGAATTCTAAAAACCCTAACACAGTTGGTCTTATTTTGGATCAGCTATTTAACACCTTTGTTTCTTTTCATAGGTTTCCATTAAAGCAGAAGGACCTTTGAGGTGAACTGGTACACCACAGAAATAAAAATGTTAAAGTAACTTCATATTCTTTTGTAAATTACAGAGAAACAACTATTGCCATCTAATGGTAGCAATGCAAACTGCAATTGGTTTTTTTCTTGAAGAAGCATCTGCAACTTTTACAGCACATTGGACTACATAAAAACAGTATCAGTGTAATATGCAAATAACATTAAAATGACAGATTTAGTAGTGATAAATAGGGGGACCTATATTAATATCAGTAATGCACTTTTTATGTAATTACTAAACTTGGAAAAACCTTATGCCTCCTCTTAACTGACATTAAACAGTTCTAATAAATGTTTTCATGCTGCTACTTCTATTAAGACAAAAGCATAATATAACAGGAGAAAATTATTTTTGTGACTTTTCCTAGGTTTTTAAATTACATTGGAAAACTACTAAATACAATTCAGGTTTGCTATGAAATAAAATCTGAATACTTGATAATAACTTGCAATTATTTTTTGTTCATGTATTTAAATATTCCACGAATTTCATTTTCTCTCTGGAAATATATCTAAAATGTTTAGTTAAAACAAATATTTATTGTATGATTTAGGATTTATTACCACATTTCCAAAGTTAGGCAATCAGTCAGTAAAATGACTTAATAGGGATGTGTTAATCATTTATATTCAGAATATACCCTCTAAAGAGACATCATAGAAAGTTGCCTACCTAGTGGAATATGTATGTGTCTCAAATTATTGCAGCATCATGTTGCCAAATTCTACTGTGTAAGAATACCAAGTCATTGTTTTCCCAGTTAAAGTGAAAGTTACCCTTTAAGATGGGGACTTCCCAGGTGTCTCATTGGTAAAGAATCTACCTACTGATGCAGGAGATGTGAGTTCAGTCCCTGGGTCGGGAAGATCCCCTTGAGAAGGAAATGGCAACCCACTGCAGTATTCTCATCTGAAAAATCCCATGGACAGAGGAGCCTGGTAGGCTACAGGCCATGGAGTTGCACAGAGTCAGACACGACTGAGCAACTGAGTGCCCCTGCACTGTTTAAGATGACTGACTAGGTTATGCTTTTGTTCATCTTGCTGACATCAATGCTTTTGGAAGAGAAACACAGAATAGCAAATTTTGATGAATAGTCAGAGAAGAATGCTAGCCCTAACTGTGAAGTACTGCAGGGTGGAGCAAGTATGGAAGGATGTGCCCAGTGTAAGGCCTCTCCCTCTGTGACACTGAATTCCTAGGATAACCCAAGTGAAGGGGGAAAATCTGAGGACAGCGTTAAGAGGATAGGGAGATCATTGATCTACTATGCTATGTTGATGGTAAAAGACTAGGATTTAGAGTCAGAAACCCCCATGGTTTTTCGGTGCTATAACCTGAAGTCCTGTCCTGATTTCTCTTACTGAGGATTGCATGTTCCTCCAGTCGTGTCTGACTTTTTGTGACCCTGTGGACTGTAGCCCGCCAGGCTGCTCTGTCCGTGGAAGTCTCCAGGTAAGAATATGGATTGGATTGCCATTTCCATCTCCAGAAGATCACTCCAACACAGGGATGGAAACCATGTCTCTTGCATCTCCTCCATTAGCAAGCAGATTCTTTTACCACTGCCCACCTGGGAAGCCCTCTATAACGCTAACTGGGTTATCAATTAATCTTATAAGCATTGGTTTATTTATTTATAAAATGGATGTTGTTGTTTAGTTGCTAAGTCGTGTTCAACTCCTTTGTGACCCCATGGATTGTAGCCTGCCAGGTTTAGTCCATCGGGTTGCAAGAGACCTAGTTCAATCCCTGGGTTGGGAAGATCCCCTGGAGGAGGGCATTGCAACCCACTCCAGTATTCTTGCCTGGAGAATCCCATGGACAGAGAAGCCTGGTGGGATATGGTTCATAGAGTCACAAAGAGTCTGCCATGATTAAAGTGACTTAGCACAATCTGGAAAGGCATTCCAATTTTTTGTTTTATCTTTTAAACTAAGAATATATCTATAGGAGAGACATTAATGTTCATCAAATACCCATTTTCTCTTCATTTCCCACTTGCTTTTTCAGTTGGAGTGGGTCCATGTGACAAGTTCTTTAGCAAATGGACTATTAGGAAGTCACACATATTCTTCTAGATAGAGAAGATCAAAATCCAGTATGGTTCCAACATTTTTCTCCTCCCCATCACAGGGACTTTGTGTTCCCAATGCTATAATAAGGCTGTGTGTGGGTGTGGGTGTGTCTTGTGCGCGCGCACACACACGCGTGTGCGCTCAGTTGTGTCCAACTCTTTTGTGACCCCATGGACTGTAGCCCACCAGGTTCTTCTGTCCATGAGATTTCCCAGGCAAGACTGGTTGCCATTTCCTCCTCCAGAGTATCTTCCCAACCCAGGGATCAAACCCACGATTCCTGCATCTCCTGAATTGGCAGGCAGATTCTTTATCACTAGTGCTAACTGGGAAGCCCATAATCAGGCTAACATGCTCTAAATATTATAATGTATATTTATTTAGTATTTGAGATTGATCTGTATTTTTCTGGTCTTAGTACTATTTGGAAGAGTGTGAAATAAATGTGCCAGTGGCTTTTAGTAAAGAATCTAAATGTTTTTATTCCTTTTGTGCTTGGAAACAACTTTAATAATATGTAAGTTGTAACTAAATTAATCTCATTCTTTCCTGATATATACTAATATTATTTAAAGCTATGAATTTTTCTGTTAAATTATTTTAGCTATCTGGGGCAGATTCTAGTATTTTTAATTAATATTTTAAATTATTTTTATATTAAAAAATTTTTAAATCACTTCTCTTTTTTTCTCTATGTAGTCTTCTGTCAATTGATGATAGGTAGATAGGTAGATACACAGATGGATAGGTAGATGATAGATAAATGTTAAAAGAGATTCTTTTGTTTTTAAATGCTGTAAAACATTCAGTGGACTAAAAGTTAGGAACGCTGATCGCATATTTTTCTATGCATTAGTATAGGCAGACAATGATAAAACTTGGCATTCTTTTATTGAGGAGTATGTCTTGATTATTTATATTTTTATTGTTAAAACTCAAACTTTGCAATGCTGTCTATCAACATCATAAATACGACTTTAAGTTTTTACAATTAGAAACTTGAACATTTGGAATTTAGCAAAAGTTCCAATATGAGAGAAATTGAACTACTCCTCTAAATCCTAAATTTATCTTGATCCAAATCACATTAACACACATACCACACTAACTTCACATATGAATAATCAAGTAACAACTCAGAGATATTTACTAGAACACTGTTGATTTTAAAATTTACCACATCACATGGCAGTTTCTTCATTATTAGCTATAGGAAAATTTCTTCCATATATTAGTGACTGGAAAAATTACATTTTTTTTGCAATTGATGTAATTAAAAGTATCCTTGTTTTTCAGTAGCTGTGTAGAATTGATCTAATTTAGAGCTTGTCAAATATGCATATTTAAAAACTTTAAAAATAGAACTAAAGACACATCAATCTGATATTAATAGAATTGTGGAAAAAGTAATTAGAAAAGGAAAAGCATTATTAATAGACAATAACAGAATAGCAAGATATCTACCATCAGAAACTACAGGTAATACAAAGGAAATCACAAAATAAAAGATAGATAGTCTCAGCTTGTTTACACAATTCAGCTTGTTTATAAGAAACATACTATAACAGTATTCAGAAAGATGGTTATCAAGCAAAATAGATTGTAAATTAAATACATTATTATGGAGAAGAGAGTGTTATATAATAAAAGGAAGATATGATTTTCATAAAACACATACTGATATACCTGAAGCAAAAATGATAGATAAAAATTTATAGATATGCAACCACAGAAAGATTTGATTCTACCTAATATAATTTTTAAGTATATTGCTTGAGCAAACAAAAATCAGTGTCAATATAGAGAATTTAAACAAAACAGTTTACAACTTGGTATAATAGCTATATACAGAATGAGTGTAAAACAATTATTATTTTCAAGTATAAGAACACATTATTTTCAGGAAGAAGGAAAATAGAGTTATTGTTGGAGCTGGGTCTGTAGCACCTTTTCTTTAAAACCTGAAGCAAATGCTGTGAAGCGTTAACGTCTCTTAAATCTGGTTGTTGAATGCTGAGCTATTTTCACCCTTTTTGAAATATATAAAATATGTTGCAGTTAAAATGAAAAGAATGTCTTTAAAGAAGTGAATCAGCAAAGTGAAAAACAACACCCTAACTGTCTGAGGGAATTGTTTCATCCTGAATTTTCCACTTACGAGAGTGTAGGGCTTTGGATAAATCAGATAATTTCATCGGACATGGATTTCTTTATCATAGAATTACTCAGAATTATATAAAGCTTGTATTTACACTGTTACCTCTTTTAGAACTGCCATATGATAGACGCTTAACAAATATTTATTTCCTCATTTGTTGAATAAATGAATGAAGGCACAGTCATGATCTTGGGCTCTAGAATCGTAAGGAGTGAATAATGAGTGCCATTTCTGCATTCGATCCAGGATATATCTGATAGAGTGAACAAGAGATAATCATTTCTGTATCTGCCAAGAGGTGTTCGGTGAGTCTTGTCATTTTCTGACCTTTCTCTTTTGGCTGCAGCAAATAGAGCATTACATTTTGCAGCCTGAGAAAGCTGCACATTTGGTCAACATGTCTATTATTTGTCCTGATTTAAAGACAGTTTTCAGTATATAATTCAAAGAGTAAATCTTAGTTGGCCACCTCAGCAACATCTATTTTCCTTGGAAGTAAAATGCTGCTTAGATTTCAGATGTGATTTCCCTTGTGAAAATGATAGGCATATTTTTACTTGGCAATATTTAACCTGATGGTCACTAAAAGTAAGTCTCCTTTCTACCACCCTGTACCCTGTCAAAGAATAAAAGTCCCTCTTAAGTATCTCTGTGGTAAATATTAAACTCTCATCATAGAAAATGATGTTTCTGATCAACCCGCTGCCAAAATAATCAGTTGAAAGGTGAATAATTCAGTCAAGATGATTTTGTGGCATTCTTTAGAAAAAATATGCTTAGTTAAAAGAAAAAAATTAGCCATTTCCCTGAACTCAGCCTCTTTTTCAAATGAATTTATCAAAACCATCTGGATGTCTAGACATGGCCCAAGATAAAGTATTCCCAACAGTATATTAAGTAATGAAAATGAACAAGTTAGAAAATAAATAGTTCTTTAGGGTATATTAGTAATCCTGGTAAAAGAATTTAAGGGACAGTTTAAGTCTGAAATCTTAAAGCCTATACTCTTAGAACTCCAAGGTGAGTAATTTATTAAAATATTATAAAAACAGACTTAATTTACCATCTGGAGGCAATATATTTAAAGGTATAACTTAATTAACTAAAGACTTATCTAATGCTTCTCTAAAAAATATACTGCATTTTTTTATTTGAGGATTTCAAAATCTGATATATTTTAATATGTATACTTTTACATGTGCTTTCTGTAAATACTATAATATAGAATCATTAAAGAGTAATTAACAGAAAAATTTTATGTTTAATTTAAACCCAAGTATTCTATTGTCTTTTATTTTAGTGAAAATTGAATTATTTTAGTAATTTTATTTTTGAAATGTTCATTTTTATTACACAAAAATACAATTGATTGTTGTATGTTGATCTTATATTCTGGTCTGATGTTGATTATATATTAACTCATTTACTATTACTAATATTCTAATAAACTTCATATAAGATAATATCATTTGAAAACAGAAATCATTTTGATCCTTTCTTTCCAGTGTCAGTGCTTTTATTTTTCTTGTCTAAATGCCCTAGCTAGAACCTCCAGAATACTGTTAAATAGATGAGGCAAGAGTGGACATCCTTCTCTCATTTTGTAGGGGAAAAGCATTTGGTTTTTCACTGTTAAGTATGATGCTAACTGTGGGTATTTTTTCATATAAATTTCCTTTCAGGTTGAGGAGGTTCTTTAATTTCTAGTTTATTAGATTTCTATCATGAAGATGCTTTCTCTGCATCTGAGATAATCATATATTTTTCACTTCTTAATTTATTGATATAGTGTAATTCTGTAAATAATTTTTGTATGATAAATCAACTCTGCATTCCTGAAGTAAATCCCATTTGGTTATGGTGCATAGTCCCCTTTATATATTACTGTTATATTAATTTGCTATATCTTATTTAAGATCTTTGTATCTACATTCATAAGAGATACTGGTTTCTGCTTTTCTTGTCTTGTATTTGTCTCATTTTGATATAACAGTGACCTCATAAAATGAGTCAAAATGATTAGCTTCTATTTTTGAAAGAGTTTATGAAGAATTAATGTTTATTCATATTTAATATTCTGTAGAATTAACAATGAATGCATCTGGTGTTGGGCTCTTCTTTGTGGGAAGTTTTAAATTAGCAGATTTATTATTTCTACTTATTATAGGTCTATTTACATCTGTTTCTTTTTTTGTCAGTTTCTTTCTAAGAATTTGTTCCTTTCATCTAAATTTTCTAATTTGTGTATATACAGTTGCATATTATTCCTTTAGCATCCTTTTTGTTTTGTTCTGGGTTTTTTTGGTCACATTATGTGGCATGTGGAAAGTTAGTTCTCTGACTAGGGATCAAATCTCTTCCCCCTTGCAGTGGAAGCACAGAGTCTTAACCCACAGATCACCAGAAAAGTCCCCTTTTAACATCCCTCTCATTCCCGTAAGGTCAGTACTGATGTTCCCTCCTTGATCTGAGTCTTTCGTCTTTATTCCTCAATTAATCTAGCTAAAGATTTGTCAGTTTTGTGGTCTTTCCTCCATTTTGTTCCATTGATTTTCTCTATTGTTTTCCTATTGTTCTGTTTCTTTTATCTCCATTCTCATTTTTACTATGTGCTTTCTTCTGTTTGCTTTAGTGTTAGTGTCCTGATCTTTTCAAGTGTCTTAAGGTGAAAAGTCAGATTATTGATTTATTTATTCTTTTTAAGTATTTGCTCTATAAATTTCTCTCTAAGCACTGCTTCAATTGCATTCCATAAGTTTAGGTATATTGTGTTCCCTGAGATTCTGTCCATTTTTTTCATTCTTCTTCTGTGTATTTCTATTACATAGTTTATAGAAATTATCTTCAAGTTCACTGATTTTCTCTTAGATCTGCTTAAACCTACTGTTGATTCTCGCTAGTGAATTTTTTTTTGAGTTTTTTTTTACTTTTCATCTCCAGAGTTTCTATTTGGTTTTCTTGTATAGTATGGATCTCTTTTTTGATATTGTCTATTTGCTGAGACATTGTCATCATGTCTGCCTTCACTTCTTTAGGCATGGTTTCCTTCAGTTCTTTGAATATTTTATAATAGCCTTCAAAGATTTGTCTGCTATGTATGATCATTGAGTCTTCTCAAAGGCAACGTCTGTTGCCTGCATTTTTTGTTGTTGTTGTTCTCTCTGTCTCTCTCTCTATAGGTCATACTTTGCTCTTTCTGTATGTCTCATCACTTTTGTTGAAATAGATAATTTTAGTGAAATCTGTATATTTTCTGATGTGGGTCCTCATAGGGAGGTACTCAGTCTCAGGTAGGCACACAGTCTCTCAAGGAGGCAGTGGTTTCTTCAGGGCGTTCTTTGATCTCTTTCCCTGTGCTCCTTGTTAAGTTTTTTGCCTCTGTTGATAATACCCCTCTGTTACCTCCACTAATTGCCAGTTGATGATCCTACTGTTTTCAACAATGCCCTGGGGCATAAACTGCTCCACAGTTTGATTTAATTCAATTAGGGTCCCTGTATATTGGATTCATGGAGCTATGGAGTTATTCCTTCCTATAATCTGTTTTACTACCCTTGTGTAAAACCTCTGTGTCACTATTGTGGGTTTAGAGGTGAGGATAATTCTGTCATTCAAGTGAAATGCTGGGTGATGTTGGTAAGTTCTGATCTTTGCATCTCTACCATCTCCGCTTGAAACATCCTCCCTATGAGCAAGCTGGGTCAGAGTGACTGGGGACTAGTGCTGCGTTTCTACCCTCTGTCTTTTCTGGGTGGCGAAAGGGAGCCCCAGGTCCCTTAATTGTCCTTTGCTAGAATAGCGTTTCTGGACAAGGAGCTGGAGGGATATTGATGGACGAGGTCCTCCAGGGACGATTCCATAGATATAGACTGAGAGCAAGATGGAGAGGGGCTCTGTGTTCTTAGTTTTAACCCAACAGGAATAGTTTCCATGATGCTGAGCTGAGGAGGTGCCAGGAAATGGTGCATGCGTGCGTGCTAAGTCATGTCCAACTCTTTGTGACCCTATGAACTCCTCTGTCCATGGGATTCTCCAGGCAAGAACACTGGAGTGGATTGCTATGCCCTCAACCAGGGGATCTTCCTGACTGAGGGATCAAACCCACATCTCTTATATCTCCTGTGTCGGTGGCTTCTTTACCCACTGAGCCACCTAGGAAGCCCCAGAGGAAGTGGATTAGGGATCAGTTACCACAGACTCTGCTGTTCTTACAAAAACTATTTTCTCTATTTCTTTAGAACGATTTCCAAGTCACTATTTTTTAATTAGTTTTAATCATTTGTAGTTGTTCTACTGGGAAGAGGGTCCTCATATCACCATTCTGGAAGTCTTATGAATGATTCCATTTTAATCCAGACAAATACAACTGGTTCATTAGAATGTGATAGGTTGATTTAAAAGCTGATGACGCTAATTTCAGCTCTGGAACTTTGTTACTGAATGACATCAGACTTATTATGGCAAATAACGACATCTGAAACTCCCCATTTACACATTAAATGATAGAATCTAGGAAGCAGCATCCATTTCCCTTTAAATGCATTTGTGAGATTTAGTCAACTACTAAATTAGCTCTCACTGAGTGAGCAAGATGTGGTATGTGTTAAACTTTGTTACTCTCTCAAGTCATCAAAGTCTTACTTAGTCCTGGAAGAGGACTAATTTTGAAGTAGAGTCCTAATGACTTAAAGAAAAATGATTTTTATCTATCTGGGATACAGTGAAGGAACTAGTTCTGTTTTAATTAAAGATTATTTATAACTAATTTAGTGATTATTCCAATAACCATAAAATTATTAAGATGTGTACGAGGGGAGAAATGGGAGGGTGAAACTCCCACCAAACACAAGATAGAACAAAAGCAAGAACCACATGTGGTCATTTAAAAATAAAAATGATTGAAAAGATAGTATTAAGAATTGCTATTCCTGCAGTCATGTGTAATACTAATAAAATTATAAATACATCATTTTCACTGGCAACTTTTAGTAGTGTAAGAGAAATCACAACCTCTTCTATTTGTACTTTAATCATTTTTACTTTGATTATTAAAATAATTTTATAAGGTGTAGAATCATACACACACTTTCTCAGATAAAACAAATTACAATTAGATTAAATCATGATCAATAACTTTAAAACAACTGAGTGTAAATTATAAACTTCCTAAGACTATGATGCTTTTGAACTGTGGTGTTGGAGAAGACCCTTGAGAGTCCCTTGGACTGCAAGGAGATCCAACCAGTCCATTCTGAAGGAGATCAACCCTGGGATTTCTTTGGAAGGAATGATGGTGAAGCTGAAACTTCAGTACTTTGGCCACCTCATGCGAAGAGTTGACTCACTGGAAAAGACTCTGATGCTGGGAGGGACTGAGTGCAGGAGGAGAAGGGGACGACCGAGGATGAGATGGCTGGATGGAATCACGGACTCAATGGACATGAGTCTGAGTGAACTCCAGGAGTTGGTGATGGACAGGGAGGCCTGGCGTGCTGCGATTCATGGGGTCGCAAAGAGTCTGACACGACTGAGCGACTGAAATGAACTGAACTGAACTGAAGACTATGCTGGTGAAATTTCATTCTTCTGGAAAGAAAACTAAAAGTACCATTAAACTTTTAGCATGTTTTTCCTTGTTGAATTTCTATGTCATTTGATCTGAAAATTTGCTTTCATTATCATATTATTAAATTTCAAGTATTTGTGCATTTGAAGGAGAAGCAATTTACTCTTATAATATTTTTCAGTTCTTAATGCATGTTTACTAAGTTGCTTTAGTTGTGTCCGACTCTGAGACCCTATGAACTGTAGCTCGACAGGCTCCTTTGTCCATGGGATTCTTAATATGTTTTCCTAAAAGGAAACTCAATCTCTAATTTATAAAAATGTTCTCCTTAAGTTATGAAGAGGAGAAATTTTCCTTCTGAATAAGATGGGTAAAGTTATATCTATACAGAGACATTTAAGTAGTTCTTATGGCATTATATAAAGAGCCATACAACTGGTTGGGAATATTAACTTGGGATGCTGTCTACAGTGAAACCTACTACTTGTCAAGTCATATCTAATTTCCTTTTAAAGAAAAACTCTGAAAATAGGTCATATTGCCTACAGTAACTCTTTGTTCCTCCAGTTCCTCAGTGTCTCAAATCTAATGATTTCCCTCCATTCTATTAGAATACATAAAGACATTCTTTGGAGATAATGCTTTGTGGAAAATTTCCCTCTTTAATATTGTGAACTTTTGAAATGCCACCTACTGTATGCATGTATGCAGGGTATATGTGAATACATGCATACACACATAAAGATAAAAAGAGGGAGATTTCCACTCTATGTTTACCAAACTCTTACTGCCTCAATCATCTTCTGTCTTTTTCAGTTTTTATTCTGCATTTTTCTGTTGGTTTCTTTACTTTCATCTGTTAATTACCTCCAAATTTTGCTAGTTGAATAGCAAAGAAAACCAAAATATGTTCCTTCAAACTTCAAGCTTTATTTCCAAGCTACATTCTCTTCTCATTCCTTTCCTTGATCTGCATTTACAAGAGTTTAACATTTATTATATAACAGTAAAAATAAAACATTGATGGGACAAATACTAATCAGAAAAGCACTCAGTTAATCTCTTTAATTTTTATTTACACTCATTCCCATGAAATCTTTATCCTGTGACTACCAATAATCTTAAACTGCTATCCCAAACATAATGATGGCTCTCTTGAAGACAAATCCAGAGCTTTTTATCATGGAATTTAACAAGCTGATTTTGAAACTTAAATGAAAGAAAGGAAAGTCTAGAAGACTCAAGATATTTCCGAAGAAGAAAATGGTTTTAACAGATAACAAAATTTTAATAAAACTATAGCAATTAAGACATTGTGGTATTGGGCCGGGGTCCAGCCCCGGTGGATCCAGGGAATTTGAAGTGGGGATGGCATCGGTGTCTGAGGAATTAGTTGCTTAATTAAAGATATGGAGGGAGATTAGAAAGAAATAGTGTAGTAGGAAAATAAGTGGAGAAAAGATGCTTAATAACTTGGTTTATGCAGAGAACCAATAAAACTCCAAGACAAGGAGTTTGCACCACCTACGCAGGCCACCAGTGCCCACTTGAATAGTAGGGGGTGCCCGCCTTGGGCTCCCTCTCGTGTGGGTCTTAGAAGCCAGGGCAAGTAAGTAGACATGGCAAGCAAGTAGACATGGCAAGCCTCCATGTTCCAGATGGGAATTCAGCCAGAAAAGCCTCCACGTTCCAGATGGGAATTCAGCCAGAAAAGAAGAGAACGAGAAAAGACCACACAGGGGAAACCAGTCTTTCCAGGAACTGGTCCGTTTCTTTATTTTCCAAGTCCACTTTTATACTTTTAGTTATACATAGAGGTAAATGTGTTCTCAGCATATCTTTGTTCTTACAAGGGTCTTACATTTGTTTTACAATATCTCCTGGTCTGGAGACGAATTAACATTTTATGGCCCCACCTTTCTTTCTATTGATAAAGGTTAATCGATCAGAAAACTTGTTTCCCCTTAAGATCTATTTAGTCTTAAGATAGTGATAAAGTTACAGTTTTACATAGCAAGGACACAATGATTTATAACAAAGAAAGAGGAGTACAGTGATCTATAAAAGAGAAAATTCATTAATTCAAAAGTCTAGTATTGCTAACATCAAAACTACTATATTTTTTTTTCTACATTCCAATTACATTGATTAACATACTCCCAGGTGCCTAAGGATATGGAGGCCTGGTGGCAATCATTAACTTAGCAATGAAACCCCTCACCAACATAATTTCTAACTAACTCACTAATACTATACTAATAATTTTCTAACTTCTCAAAAGAATCTGTTTTTAGAAAGTTTAAAGCATCTCATGCCTCTCAGGGTTGGGAGGCTGTAAACAATCACGTGTGGCCGGATAATCCTGTCAGGCAGGCTAGAGAGCCATCAGAGGAGTTTTTGGACCATGCCCAGGAGATTTATTAACTGGAGTCCTAAGTTAACTCCTTTACAGAGAGAGGTGGTGGAGGATAGCCCCCCGTAATGTCAGAAGTACAGGTGAAAGGCATAATGCAGCAAGGCAGGCAGACTCTGGTTTTGGGGCAGACGCACGAGCAGATTCAGCGAGGCTCCCTTAAGGCCTGACTCGCCTTTGCCTATCGGGCCCCTTAACCTCATGACCTTTGCCACAGGGGGGACTCCTCATGCTAGCTCCCAGCCAGTAGTATTGCAGAGAGACATGTAAATAGCCCCACAGAATAAGAGAGTTTTGAAACAACTCACTGAATACACAGATGCAGGGAGAGAATGGATACATATAATGTATGACTGAATCCCTTCGCTGTTCACCTGAAACTATCACAACATTATTAATCAGCTATACCCCAACAAAAAACAAAAAGTTCAAAAAAAATGTACAGATTCAGTGCACTTGCCTTGTTTATGATACTTTGCACTGTTCCCCTGGATTTTGCAGGATAATAGTATGCTCCAGAAAGAAAAATAGCTATGTTTTGAGAATGTTAGATATGGGCTGTCATTGTCAACATGGTCCTCTGTGTGCGTGTATTCAGTTGTGTCCAACTATTTGCAATCCCATGGACTGTAACCTGCCAGGCTCCTCATTCCATAGAATTTTCCAGACAAGAATACTGGAGTGGGTTGTCATTTCCTACTTTAGGACATCTTCCTGAACCAGGGATTGAACCTGTGTCTCGTGTATCTCCTGCATTGGCAGAATTCTCTACCACTGTGCCACCTGAGAAGCCCCAGAAATATCATACTGCTTTACTGTTTTGATTCCATTTTGCTAAATAGGCTTGGCAATCAGGAAGTAGCATTTACCCTATATGCTTTAGTCACATACATATATACCAAAGGTCCTGAAACATTTTAAAGTTTTGTAGTGAACTAATGGGGCATTCCAGGAAATTCTTCTTTAATGTAAAAAACACATTTTTACATCGTGGACCTCTATTTCAGGCTCTACTACAAAGCCATAATCATCAAGACAGTATGGTACCGGCACAAAGATAGAAATATAGATCAATGGAACAAAATAGAAAGCCCAGAGATAAATCCACGCACCTATGGACACCTTATCTTTGACAAAGGAGGCAAGAATATGCAATGGAGAAAAGACAATCTCTTTAACAACTGGTGCTAGGAAAACTGGTCAACCACTTGTAAAAAGAATGAAACTAGAACATTTTCTAATATCATACATAAAAATAAACTCAAAATGGATTAAAGATCTAAATGTAAGACCAGAAACTATAAAACTCCTAGAGGAGAACATAGGCAAAACAGTCTTCAACATACATCACAGCAGGATCCTCTATGACCCACCTCCCAGAATATTGAAAATAAAAGCAAAAAGTAAACAAATGGGACCTAATTAAACTTAAAAGCTTCAGCAAAACAAAGGAAACTACAAGCAAGATGAAAAGACAGCCTTCAAAATGGGAGAAAATAATAGCAAATGAAGCAACTGACAAAGAACTTATCTCAAAAATATACAAGCAACTCCTGCAGCGCAATTCCAGAAAAATAAACGACCCAATCAAAAAATGGGCCAAAGAACTAAATAGACATTTCTCCAAAGAAGACATACAGATGGCTAACAAACACATGAAAAGATGCTCAACATCACTCATTTTCAGAGAAATGCAAATCAAGACCACAGTGAGGTACCATTTCACACCAGTCAGAATGGCTGGGATCCAAAAGTCTACAAGCAATAAATGCTGGAGAGGATGTGGAGAAAAGGGAACCCTTTTACACTGTTGGTGGGAATGCAAACTAGTACAGCCACTATGGAGAATAGTGTGGAGATTCCTTGAAAAACTGGAAATAGAACTGCCTTATGATCCAGCAATCCCACTGCTGGGCATACACAGCGAGGAAACCAGAATTGAAAGAGACACATGTACCCCAATGTTCACTGCAGCACTGCTTATAATAACCAGGACATGGAAGCAACCTAGATGTCCATCAGCAGATGAATGGATAAGAAAGCTGTGGTACATGGACACAATGGACTATTACTCAGCCATTTAAAAGAATACATTTGAATCAGTTCTAATGTGGTGGATGAAACTGGAGCTCATTATACAGAGTGAAGTAAGCCAGAAAGAAAAACACCGATACAGTATACTGACGCATATATATGGAATTTAGAAAGACGGTAATGATAACCCTGTATGTGAGACAGCAAAAGAGATACAGATGTATAGAACAGTCTTTTGGACTCTTTGGAAGAGGGAGAAGGTGGGATGATTTGGGGGAATGTCATGGAAACATGTATAATATCACATAAGAAATGAATTGCCAGTCCAGGTTTGATACAGGATCCTTGGGGCTGGTGCACTGGGATGACCCAGAGGGGTGGTACGGGGGAGGGAGGTGGGAGGGGAGCTCAGAATGGGGAACATGTGTATGCCTGTAGTGGATTCATGTTGATGTGTGGCAGAACCAATACAATATTGTAAAGTAATTAGGCTCCAATTAAAATAAATTAATTTAAAAAAAAAAAGAGAAAGAGTTTGCTTTGGTCTACTTGTTTTTTTTTTTTTTTAAATGAACAGTTTATTTATAATGTTATGTTAATTTCTGTTGTACAGCAAAGTGATTCAATTATAAGAATATATTCATTTTCATATTTTTCCATTATGGCTTATTAGAGGATATTGGATGTTATTTCCTGTGCTATACAGTAGGACCCTGTTGTTTATCCATTTTACATATAATGGTTTGTATCTGTTAACCCCAAGTTCCCAGTCTATCCTTCCTCCACCACCTTCCCACTGTTTTTTTTTTTTTTGAGGCAATTTATGCCATGCTTGGGGGTACCACCTCCAATAAATTTATCAGAGTATAGGATAAGGTTGTACATTTTATTAGAGCTCAGATTGGAGAATACTGTAGCAGATTCAAGCTGTGGTACAATCTTTCCTGTTATGTGGTTGTGTCATCCTGCAGATCTGATGATGCTAGAGGTACAGGTAGTGATATGGGGAGTCACTGGCTCCAGCAGGAGAGTGGTAGTGTGGGCAAACCTCTCGGCATCTAGAGCTCATCTTTGCTTAAAGTAACAGCTCCTCAGATACTAATGGACATTGATGGAGATTAAGAAATCTCTTAATGGTGGGAATAAAAGTGACTGTGGAATGTGAATTGCTTATTCTAAATTGAATACTATCAAATCTACAGAGTCATCAAGTGGCACAGGAGTATCATCAATCTGTTGTAAGATGGAAATAATACACTGATGTGTGCAAAATAGGAGCAGAAATCACAAGTTGATTGCATAAATAGGTAATCCAGAGTGTCATGTCAGTTACCTCCACAGTGTTGAAGGAAAATTTCACAGTAGCCGGATCTACAAGCAATACACAATACACTTATTCACTTGATATGGAGGAAAAAGTAACCTGATAAATGAAAACACACTGGATCTTTTTGAGATCTGGATGCTGTTCAATATGGCAGCCCCTGACCACACGGGAAAATTAAGCACTTGAAACATGACTTGTGCAACTGAGGAATTTAATTTTTAAATATAGTTAATTTTATTGTTTTTAAATATATTTTTGATCCGGGAGACTGTGTGGGGTGGGAGGTGGGAGGGGGCTTCGGCATTGGGAGATCGTGTACACATGTGGCTGATTCATGTCAATGTATGGCAAAACCAATACAGTATTGTAAGTAGAATAAAGTATTAAAAAAAAATTAAAAAAATAAAAAAGTGAAAAAAAAGATATTTTGTGATGTGGACCACTTTTTAAAGTTTTTACTGAATTTATTACAATATTGTTCCTTTTTTATTTTTGGCCAGCATGATCTTAGCCCCCAACCAGACATTGAACCCACATCCCTTGAACTGGAAGTTGAAGTCTTAGCCACTGAACCACCAGGGAAGTCTCTAATTGTAGTTACTTTTAATTACTTTAAATTTAAATAGCCATACTGTGCTACTGAGTAGCACTGGTCTAAATTATATGTATTTTAAAACTATAAAACAAGCGATACAAGTTGCAAAAAAAGTCACTGATCAAATTATTCTACTAGTTTCCAACTACTGAGCTATGTTTTGACTGTATCTTTTCCAATTATTTCTTCATCTAATTTATAGTCATTAGTTACTGGGAATCCTGCCATGTACTTAACAGGTCGAGTTTGCATGCTGCCCTTTTTCTAAGCTTTCTGTTTTCCTTTCCTCTCCTCCTGGACTCCTTGTGACTCTTTCACTATGAACCATGATACTGACAATATGTCCAGATGCTGTTCATATGCCAGAAGCTGGGAGCACTTGAACTGGAGGACAAGTGAGACAGGGTCGGAGGGAGGTGGGGGTCAGGGTAGCATAAGGGTGGGGATGAGATGAGTTAGATTTAACTCATCCTAATTTCCAGAGCCTGGCCAGGAACTGGTTTCATCCAGTACAAAGGCAAGGACACAGTTGATTCCAGTCCTGTTAGTGTATGGAACAAAGGTAGAAGTGGAAAAGAATAGAAGGGAGACAATAAGGAAAAAATAGAAAGTATGAAACCAGGATGGATAAGGTCTCAGGTCGCCCTGACAAGTGACAGAGCAGGAAAGGGCACCGAGGAGGATGGGCAGCCTCCTGTGAGTTTTTTCTTCCCAGAAGTCAGTCATGAGGGTGGGTCAGAAGGGGACATATATGACGTCACTTGCTTGATAGTTTACTTTTTGAATGTTAACTAGAGTCTCTGGGATGGACACATGTACCTTTAAGTCTCCCCCTGTCTAAGGTGATTTTTGTGCTCTAGCAGGGATTAAATTGTCCAGTAAAACAGAGGTTTCCAAACTAACATGAAGGAAGGTTAACACACTATGTAGGAATTATATCCCATCCAATCATCTCTTTATGTCCTTGATCACTGGCTGCCTTTCCAATTATGTCCAAGTTGGAAGAAACACATGTTGCCTCTTGGGCAATGAGGTATCTCTTCAGGGGTAGAAAGACTAGGTCTTCAATTAATCTGTGCTCCCTCTGTACCCCCAACTTTGGTAATAAACAACAGGAGATTTACATCTGGCCACTTCACCCCAACTCAGCTTCAATATTCAATCCGGGAAAAGGTATCTTGGAATTGCAATGTGCATGCTGATATTTTTATTGATTAGTTGATGCATTCAATATGCCAGCAAATTTGCAAAACTCAGCAATGGCCACAGGACTGGAAAAGGTCAGTTTTCATTTCAATCCCAAAGAAAGACAATGCAAAAGAATGTTCAAACTACCGCACAATTGCATTCATCTCACATGCTAGAAAAGTGATGCTCAAAACTCTCCAAGCCAGGCTTCAACAGTACATGAACTGTGAGCTTCTATATGTTCAAGCTGGATTTAGAAAAGGCAGAAGAACCAGAGATTAAATTGCCAACATCCACTGGATAATCGAAAAAGCAAGAAATTTCCAGAAAAACATATACTTCTGCTTTATTGACTATGCCAAAGCCTTTTACTGTGTGGATCACAATAAACTGTGGAAAATTCTGAAAGAGATGGGAATACTAGACCACCTGACCTGCCTCTTGAGAAATCTGTATGCAGACCAGGAAGCAACAGTTAGAACTGGACATGGAATAAGGTTCTAAATAGTGAAAGGAGTACGTCAAGGCTGTATATTGTCACCCTGCTTATTTAACTTCTGTGCAGAGTACATCATGAGAAATGCTAGGTTGGATGAAGTGCAAGCTGAAATCAAGATTGCCAGGAGAAATATCAATAACCTCAGATATGCAGATGACTCCACCCTTATGGCAGAAAGTGAAGAAAAACTAAAGAGCTTCTTGATGAAAGTGAAAGAGAAGAGTGAAAAAGTTGGCTTAAAGCCAACATTCAGAAAACTAAGATCATCTGGTCCCATCACTTCATGGCAAATAGGTGGGGAAACAGTGGAAACAGTGACAGACTACTTTTTGGGCTCCAAAATCACTGCAGATGGTGACTATAGCCATGAAATTAAAAGATGTTTGCTCCTTGGAAGAAAAGTTATGACCAACCTGGGCAGCTTATTAAAAAGCAGAGACATTACTTTGCCAATAAAGATCCCTCTCGTCAAAATTATGGTTTTTCCAGTAGTGTATGGATGTGAGAGTTGGACTATAAAGAAAGCTGAGCATGAAAGAATTGATGCTTTGAACTGTGGTGTTGGAGAAGACTCTTGAGAGTCCCTTGGACTGAAAGGAGATTCAACCAGTCCATCCTAAAGGAGATCAGTCCCGGGTGTTCTTTGGAAGGACTGATGCTGAAGATGAAGCTCTAATACTTTGGCCACCTAATGCGAAGAACTGACTCATCTGAAAAAACTCTGATGCTGGGAAAGATTCAAGGCAGGAGGAGAAGGGAACGACAGAGGATGAGATGGTGGGATGGCATCACTGACTCAATGGACATGAGTTTGAGTAAACTCCAGGATTTGGTGATGGACAGAGTGGCCTGGCTGCAGTCCACGGGGTTGCAAACAGTCAGACACGACTGAGCGACAGAACTGACTGACTAACTGATGCTGGTCTTTCTATTGATTCAGTTCAGTTCAGTCGGCTCAGTCACGTCTGACTCTTTGTGACCCCATGAACTGAAGCATGGCAGGCCTCCCTGTCCATCACCATCTCCTGGAGTTCACTCAGACTCACATCCATTGAGTTGGTGATGCCATCCAGCCATCTCATCCTCTGTCATCCCCTTTCTTCCTGCCCCTAATCCCTCCCAGCATCAGAGTCTTTTCCAGTGAGTCAACTCTTCACATGAGGTGACCAAAGTACTGGAGCTTCAGCTTCAGCATCATTCCTTCCAAAGAAATCCCAGGGTTGATCTCCTTTAGAATGGACTGGTTGGATCTCCTTGCAGTCCAAGGGACTCTCAGGAGTCTTCAGCAACACCATAGTTCAAAAGCATCACTTCTTCGGTGCTCAGCTTTCTTCACAGTCCAACTCTCACATCCATAGTTGATTGTTTAATTTACACTACTTCCCAGTGTCATTGGTCTTAGCAAGATAGGGATAGGGGCTTAAGAGGTACAAACTACATAAACAAGCTACAAGCATATATTATATAGCACAGGAAGTGTAACCAATATTTTTAATAACTATAAATGGAGTATGGTCTTTAAGAATTGTGAATCACTAGTGGTTATTTATGCATCTGAAATTTATAGAACATTGTAAATCAACTTTATCTCAATAAGGGGGAAAACTATTAACATTATTTAATGAGCTTTAAACACTTTCCAGTGCCTGGCCCCTTGAGATCTGGTATTAAGCCCTGTCAGTGGCTAAGTGATTGTGTCCACTCTGCCTGAAAACCTGGTTTTGCATGGTCTCGAGCCAGCAGATCCTTTTGTGTGGTCTGATGACATTCTGTATTGGGATGGAGCTTCTTTGTTTCTTCTCCTTCATAATAACTGTTTACACAGAGCCCTCAGCCTTCTCATCTGTAAATGCTCAGAGTTCACTCCAAGTGCAGCCTACAGAGGACTCCTCTGCTCCCCTCCAGTGTGCTTGGCTAAATGCCTACACACTGTCTGCTTTTTCCTTACAGACTCCAGGATTGGAATTTCTTTCACTGGCTCCCTGCAGTTCTCTTTGACTTGAGCATTCACAGGGCCTGTCCCTTTGCTGCCTGGGTTTTGACCTCCTCAGAGTTCTGTTCTACCTGCGAGGTTTGCTGTTTAGCACACATGCCTGAGAGGGGGTTAGTTTCTGACCATGGTTGGAACTAAAGCATCCTTTCCCTTGCAGGGGAGCCCTGGCACTTAGCAGCATAATCATACATTCTTCCAGTATTAACAGCCCAGCAATATTACTAGTAAAGGGAATAACAACTCACTGAACAGATGGTACTTTGACTCCAAGTAAAAGATGGAATGTGTTTATATTAATTGATGAGTCATTTGACTCAACTACTATGTCTTGAGTGTCCCTTGGACAGAAGGAGAAAGGCAATCAGTCCTGAATATTCATTGGAAGGACTGATGCTGATTCTGAAGCTCCAATACTTTGGCCACCTGATGCAAAGAACTGATTCACTGGAAAAGACCCTGATGCTGGGAAAGACTGAAGGCAGGAGGAGAAGGGGACGGCAGAGGATGAGATGGTGGGATGGCATCACTGACTCAATGAACATGAGTTTGAGCAAGCTCCAGGAGTTGATGATGGACAGGGAAGCCTGGTGAGCTGCAGTCCATGGGGTGGCAGAGTCGGGCATGACTGACTGTACTGAACTGAATACGTCTTTTAACTAGATCTCTGAAAACAAAGTTATGCCTATGAGTTAAAATTTTGAGATATTGACCCATGTTCCCTCTTTCCATAATATTTTCTCTTCTCTCTTCTCCTTTTAAGCAAGAATTTTTGGTTCTGCTCCCCTTATCTCAAGAGAGGTCTGTGAAAGGACAAAAGCTCCTGCTGCTTGGAAAAAAAAACACAAACATTTTCTAGTTTTGGTTTTTAAAAGGCTAACCCCAAGAGCTAAAATTTAGTTTGGCTTGTCAAAGGAAAATGACTTTAAAAAAATGAGTAAAGAAGGTTCTTTCACAGACTAGCAAGAGAATACCATTGGCAAGGGAGAGAAAAGCAGAAGAAAGTGTGTCTAGTCTACTGGGGAGGGGGTAAGGGGATGGCCTGTGGGGCAGCCAGGCCAGGTATCTCAAACACCTGCTATGGCAAAGGCAGATGAGACAAGTGGTTTCAAACGGCCTAGTGTAAAAAAAAAAATCTTGCAAATATTATGAAAACATCAACTGACACCCTGCCTCAGTGTTGGGGGATAACTGAGGTTGGATGTGTCTATGTAAAACATCAGATGGTCAATCGCTTCTCAGTTCCTGTGATTGTGGCCACATGGAGAAGTACCCATAATTTCTAGCTTTCCTGATGTTCCAGAGAAGCCAGAAATTGTCATTTTTTTCATGATCTCTTCTGACTTTTAAAAGTTGGCTGCAATGTTTTTAAAATAAAGCGTAGGCCAAACAAAGCACAGCTGCAGACCAGATGTAGTTTCCATGCCACTGACTTGCAACCTGTCACCTATACAGGCCCCGTGGGTCCATCTCAGCAAGGATTCCTGTGCCTGTTGTTTAGTTGTTTAGTCACTAAATCATGGCTGTCTCTTTTGTGACCCCATGGACTGCAGCTTGCCAGACTTCTTTGTCCATGGGATAGTCTAGGCAAGAATTCTGGCGTGGGTTGCCATTCCCTTCTCCAGGGGATCTTCTGACCCAGGGATCAAACCCATGTATCTAGCATTGGCAAGCAGATTCTTCATCACTGAGCCACCAGGGAATTCAGTGCCAGAGAGTGGGACTAAAACAACAAAGGAATATTGGTCAGAAGGGGTCATGCAGATAGGGCCGTGACTGCATGCAAATGGATGAGCAAGGACAAGAAGACACCGCCAGCATCAATTTTTTGGCTCTATGGCCTACTTTAGCAGTATGAGCAAGAAGTGGGAATTTCAGTAAGCAATGAGCATGATTGCTTCACAAGCTAGGAAGCTGAAGATAGAAAATAGAAATCAATTCAGGTTATGGAGAAAAGGGATGTGATAATTCCTGAACACAAGTTTTTGTGTACTTAGATTTCTCTTTCGGAGAAGGCAATGGCACCCCACTCCAGTACTCTTGCCTGGAAAATCCCATGGATGGAGGAGCCTGGTAGGCTGCAGTCCATGGGGTTGCTGAGTCGGACATGACTGAGTGACTTCACTTTCACTTTTCACTTTCCTGCATTGGAGAAGGAAATGGCAACCCACTCCAGTGTTCTTGCCTGGAGAATCCCAGGTACGGGGGAGCCTGGTGGGCTGCCGTCTCTGGGAGTCGCACAGAGTCGGACACGACTGAAGTGACTTAGCAGCAGCAGCAGCAGCAGATTTCTATTTACTGTTCCCAAGGACTTGGCAGGTATTGCTAACAATTCCTGGGTGTGCACACAGTCACCTCCAGCATAGACATTCTTATATTCTCTTAATTTGGGAAACCTGTTCCATATAGAATCTACAGAGATCACTACCATGTTTTTATTATTATTATTTTTTAGCAGCTTTATTGAGGTAAGATTTACATAGCATACAATTTATTTACTATAATTATGCAATTCAATGATTCTGGTAAATTTGCAGAGTTGTGCAACCATCCCCACAACTCACTTTTAGAACATCACTGTAGAAAGTTCCCTTGTGTCTTTTCACAATAAATCCTCCTCCCTCACCCTAGTCCTGAACAAGCACCGATCTGCTTTCTGTCTCTACTATACTTTCCTTGCCTGGATTTTTAAATAAATAGAATTACTGAAGATATAATCCTGTTACTGATAGGTGTGGGGTCCAGCTGCTCACCACCCAAAAGCCAGTAAATAGGCCAGGCTGGCGGAAAGTTTGCTTTATTTCAGATACCCAAAACTGAGGGTGAGGAGAGTGGATGTCTGTCAAAGGCTGTCTCCACCCCACTGGCAACCAGTGGGGCAAGAGCTTTTTAGACAGTGGAGTGGGGGCAGAGGGTGCTACATAGAGAAACGGCATAGTCATCTCCAATAGACCATCTCATCGGTGGTCTGGACCAGTGTCATCTTGGTTGTTTTAGGTACAGTTAGTCTTCAGCTCCAGGGTCTATTGGTTCCCATTTCTTTGAGGCCAATTTTCAGAATTGTGGCTGCTTCTGAATACACGGATACAGTCTGGTCATCATGTAGCTAACTTCTTCCGCTAGGTGGGGATTTCAGTATCTGTAACAAAGCTCCCAGGATATGTTTCAGAACATTGTCCATAGCCCTTGAGAAAGAACTGAAGGTCCTTGAATATGCTTAATGAGTACATTATTATTATTTAATCTCCTTTGACTGGTTTCCTTTGTTTTCACATGTTCTCATTTTTCTGATTAAACTTATTCTTTGACTAAAGCTTTCCACAGACATAAGGCAAGTTGAGGACACAGGGGATCTAGGCAAGGACCATAGCGTCCTGCTCCATTTCAGTCCTTTGAATCTGACATCTTTCACTGATTGTGATGCTTTTGAAGGTGATACATTTTGAATATTCATTCATGTCTTGGTAGTTTATGCCTTTTATTACTGAGAAATTTTTTACTGACTGGATATACTACATTAAAAAAAAAAAACACTTTCGCCTTGTTGATGGATATTCGGATTGCTTCTGGTCTGGAGCTTTTATGAATAATGCTGCCATGATTGTTTATATACAGGTCTTTGTGTGGCACTGCCGTGCTTTCGAGAAGGAATCAGCTGACTCCTTGGAAAAGTCCCTGATGCTGGGAGAGATTGAGGCCAGAAGGAGAAGAGGGCATCAGAGGATGAGATGGCTGGATGGCCTCATTGATGTAATGGATATGAACTTGGACAAACTCTGGGAGATGGTGAGGGACAGGGAGGCCTGGCATGCTGCAGCCCAGCAGGTTGCAAAGAACTGGACATGATTGGGCAGCTGAACCACGACAACAGCCATTAAGAGTTTAGAAAAGGTGCCAATTTCATAGGCAGTGGTGTAGAAACTAGTCAGCTTGGGGAACCAGGGAGAGGAACCTGACAGGTTCTGACCAGCATCTGCTCTCCATTGATGTCAGCTCCAGTCTTCTTTGGAAAGCCAAGTCCTGATCAGGAACACTGGGCTGGGGGCTGGAAGAGACGAGGGGAGATGCAATGTCTTGATGTAAGCAAGCAAAAACAGGAGGCCACTTTCTAGGAAGGATGTTAGTTCTCATGGTTAGTTGGGGATTGACCATTAAACCAAAGCCCTAATTAATGAGTAACCCATTAGAGGAAATCATGACTCAAGAAGAAGTGCAGCTTCGAGGTGTGGATTAGTACTGGAGGAAGAGAGATCTGAGCTGGAGATTTACTTTTTGGCATTTCCCTGAACCACTTTTTGGGTAAGAAAAGAAACCTAAAAATTCACTCTTAGGAAAGCAGACTTCCTACTCAGAAACTATTCAGTGCTTCAGTCCTTTCTCTCAGTCCTTCATTGCGCTAGCCATCTGGTATGTGAACTCCAACAGGGAGTTGAATCTCAGTGGATGCTATTATATAATGACCAAAGAATGGCCTTAAGTTTATGAGCACTCAAAAGACAGGATAGAGGAAACACATCACTAGATGTAAGAACAAGAGAAAGATGATTGTATTCCATAATCTGTGACTCCAAAACCATGATTCTCACTGGCCTTCTCTCCACAAATTAAGACACTTTGAAGACACCCACCTCTGGAATAGGCCTATGAAGACTGGTCCCATGCAAGACTGGTCTTGCATGACTTAACCCTTTGCTTATTTTGCCACTAGACTGAGATGGCTTCCCCTCCCAGGATCCCTGCATCATCTAGACATGCCTATACCATATATCAAGACCTTTTACTTATGTGCAACACTGACCATCTCTGAGCACCCTAGGAGTGGCTCTGGGTGGCCAGTAATAAACTCACTTCGAGAAAGAACCCAGATTGGCCCATTTTCCTGTTCAAATGACCAGAAATCCTGTGCTAGTCTAGTAGGGCTGGTATGAAGGGGGCATATAACTGCCCTGCTCCCCAACTCTCATAATGTTCTCCATTCTTTTTTATTGTATTTTTAATTTTTATTAAAGGATAATTGCTTTACAGAATTTTGCTGTTTTTTTGTGAAACCTCAACATGAATCAGCCATAGGTACACATAAATCCCCTCCCTTTTGAACCTCCCTACCTTCTCCCTCCACATCCCACCCCTCCAGGTTGATGCAGAGCCCCCTGTTTGAGTTTCCTGAGCCATACAGCAAATTCCCATTGGCTATCTATTTTACATATGGGAATGTAAGTTTCCATGGTACTCTTTCCATACATCTCACCCTCTGCTCCCTTCTCCCAATGTCCATGCCCATAAGTCTATTCTCCATGTCTGTTTCTCCACTGCTTACCCAGTCCAGTTCTTTTTGTTTATTTAATTTGTTGGATTAAACACTTTAATGCCAGCTTTTCCTTCATGTCTTTTATTAGACTCACACTGGCAGTATGTCATGGAGTTAACTAGTCTAACTGAAAATTGGAAGAGCCACGATTCGGGATCATTATGAGAATGAAATATGTTAATACATGGAAGAACTTAGGATCTTAGTTCCCTGACCCAGGAGTGGAACCTATGCCCCTGCAGTGGAAGCATGGTAGCTCAACAACTGGACCACCACACTTAACCACTTCGCCACCTATACCACACATTTTCACGATCATACTTTTAAAATACAGCTGGTAGAGCAACTTCTCTCTCTCTCTCCCTTTTTTTTTTTAACTGAGTTTTCTGTATACGTTTACATGTTTTCCTTCCAGATGAATTTTCAGAACCAGTTCTATTAAACATCAAAGAAAATCATGATCAGAAGTAAAATGATATGTACTGTCATATTTATATAGTGGCTGATCTCATTATATAACTGCTTTTATAGTAACTTCATATTCATTATGGGTTGTTTTCCTCTGGATTGAGGAGAATTTGAGTTTATGTAAGGAAAATTTAATTTTCACATGAATGTCAACCTTCATAAACTGCCACCTTTTTCAGAGTTTCAGGTTATGCTATAATATCTATAATTTTCTGAACTTTTGAAATCCATGCCCCTCAAAATCCAAAAATTAGATTTTATTTTGGGATTTAAACAGCATCTTATTAGCATATAATGGTACTACTTTTCCTAATGTCTAACTAAAATGCTAAGAAAACTCAGAGAAAAAAAGAAAAATATGAACAAAGCGTACATAAACATATATACCAGAACTGACAGTTGATTGGTTGATTCTAATAGAAATTAAATGTTCACTGAACTCCTGTGTTGTGTGAGTCTACTGAAACAAGCTTTGGTGAGCTACCTGTGCTCTGTTGGCTACCTGCACACTGTTGATGGGATTGTAAATTGATGCAGCCACTATGGAAAACATTATGGAGGCATCTCAAAAACTAAAATAGAACTTTCATATAATCCGGAAATTTCATTCATGAATATTTGTCTGAAGAAAACAAAAACACTGATTTGAAAAAATTATATGCACTCCAATGTTCATTGCAACATTATTTACAGTAGTCAGGATATGGGGGCAATCTAAGGGTTCATCAATAGATAAATGAATAAAGAAGATGTAATATATATAAACAATGGCATATATCTCATTCATAAAGAAAATGAAGTCTTGCTATTTGCAACAACATAGAGGGTATAACTCTGGGAAATGGTGATGGTCAGGGAGGCTTGGCATGCTGCGATTCATGGGGTCGCAAGAGTTGGACACGACTGAGCGACTGAACTGAACTGAACTGAGAGGGTATTATGCTAACTGAAAGAAATCAGACAGAGAAAGATAAACATCATATGATTTCATTTATGTGTGAAGTCTACAAAACAAAAACAGACAAAACAAAAACAGATTCATAGACACAGAGAACAAACAGGTGGTCGCCAGAGAAGAAAGGGGTGAAGTAGGGGAAAATAAATGAGTTGAATTAAGAGGTTCCAATCTCCAGGTATAAAATAAGTAAACCATGGGATGTAATACACAGCATAAAAAATATGGTCAGTAATATTGTATTTAATTTGTATGGAGACAGATGCTTACTAGACTTATCATGGCAATCACTTCATAATGTATGCAAATGTCAAGTTACTATACAATACTTCTGAAATTATCTTAATATCTTAGAACAACTATATATCACTTAAAAAGAAGTTAGAAAAAGAGCAGTAAACTAAACCTAAGCCAAGCAGAAAGAAGTAATAAAGCTTAGACTAGAAATCAACAAAATAGAAAATAAGAAAACAAGAGAGTAATTCAATGAAAAGGTCAGTCCCAGAAAGATTCATTGGTGAATCCTATTAAGTTAAAGTAGAGATAATACCAAACTCTTTCAGAAAATAGAGAAGGAAATATTTTCAAGTATTCTATGAAGTAAGTATTACTCTAATCCTGTGCCCAGTTCTAATAGGGAGTGGGGGTGGTGGTCTTCAAAACCAGATGGATGTCCTATGATTCAACTCCATTCTAACACTATGAGGAGACATTCCTCATGTTAAAGACTCAGCCTCAAAAAACTATGCCTGCTTCCACTCCAGAAGCTAGTTGCAAACCTGAGTGCTTCTGACCAACAAGTTACAGATTTAACTCAACATGCATGCTCAGTCTTGTCTGATTCTTCTGCGACCCCATGGATATAGCCTTCTATGCATGGGATTCCCCAGGCAAGAATACTGGAGTGGATTGCCATTTCCTACTCTAGGGGATCTTCCCAACCCAGGGATCAAACTGTGTCTCTAACATCTCCTGCATTGGCAAGCAGATCATTTATCAACTGTGCCACCTGGGGAAGGTATAGATTGGAGGTTCCAATGACTTCTTCCTCTTTGGGTTCTATTAGTTTGCTAGACCAACTCACAGAACTCATAGAAACATTTTACTTACTGGATATGTTTATTAATAAAAAGATATGACACGGGAAGAGCCAGATGAACTAGATGCATAGAATATGGAGAAAGGGTGAGGGGGTCCAATAGATCACTCTCCCCAAACTCTTGTTCACCAACCTAGAAGCTCTCTGAACCCTGTCTTTTCAGGTTTTTATGGAGGCTTCATTACAGAGGCATGGTTGATTACATCACAAGCTATTGCATCTTCACTCACTCTCCCCTTCCTGGAGGCTGGGGGTGGGACTGAAATTGTTAAACCTGTAACCACACGGTTTGTTTTCTTGGCAATTAATCTTCTTCCTTACTGTACTTTCCAGAAATCATCTTGTTAATATAAACTTAGGTGTGGCTGAAAGTGACTAGTTATGAATATCAAGACAATATATTGTTCTTACCACTTAGGAAATTCCAAGGGCTTCAGGAGCTTGGTGCCAAAAATGGAGACAAAGACCAAATATGTATTTCTTATTATAAATCACAATATCACAATTTACTGATACCAATGATATCACAAAAAGAAAGATATTCTTCATGAATATAGATGTAAAATCTCAACAAATTTCTAGCCAGTTCATTTCAGCAACATATAAAACACATAAAAAGATTACATATCATGATTAAGTGGGATTTATCCCTGAAAATGCAAAGTTGACTTAACATCTGAAAGTCATTTAATGTAATAACATCTTATTAATACAATGAAGAACAAAACCCACATGATTATCTCAAAAGACACAAGCATTCAAAAAAAATCTAGCATTCATTTGTGATGAAAACTTTCAATGAACTAAAAACAGAAAGCAAATACTTCATTTTGAAAAAGGGTGCCTACTAATAGGGCTTCCCAGGTGACTCAGTGGTAAAGAGTCTGCCAGTGCAGGAGACACAGGAGATGCAGCTTTGATCCCTGGGTCAGAAAGATCCCCTGGAGGAGGAAATGGCAACCCACTCCAGTATTCTTGCGTGGAAAATTCCAGGTGGATTACAGTTCATGAAAGAAGTTGAAAGAATTGGACACGACTGAGTGACTGAGCATGTACACGCGCATCGACCAATAACCGGACAAAATAAGTGCACTAATGGTACACTGCATATTAAAAAATTTCTGAAGGAAACTAAAGAAAAATAGGGAGACATTCCATGATTATGGATTAGAAGACTCAGTATTAATATGATGGAAAATTTCTTCAAAGATCTGTAGACTTACCATGATCTTTATCAAAATCTCACTACGCTTTTGTGTAGAAATTGATGATTTGTTCCTAAAATGTATATGGAAAAAGTAAGAACTTAGAATTACCAAAACAATTTAGAAAAAGGAAGAATAAAGTTGATTGACTTCCACTATCTAATTTCAAAGCATATTATAAAGCTATAACATAGAAGACAGTGTGATGCTCGTGTAAAGGTAGGCATATAGATCAGTGGAACAGACTTGAGAGTTCAGCAATAATCCCTTACACTCATGATTAAATGTTTTTTGACAAATGTATTAAAATATAAGAGTGACAAGGTGGTCATTTCATCTCTGGTACTGGGGCAGTTGGATATTCATGTTTTTTAAAAATGGAATAAGCCATTACTCTACTTCACATACAAAAATTAATTCAAAATAAATCATAGATACACAAGCTAAAATCATTAAGAAAATAAAGACAGGTCACGAAGTAGAAGAAAATATTTGTAAATTCTATATCTGATAAAGATCTTACATCCAGAATATAAAAGAACTCTTAAAATTCCATTATAAGGAGATTTTAAAAATTAGGCAGAGTTGTAGAAGATTTCTACAACTCAACCACAACAAAAATGACTTGATTAAAAAATAAGCAAAGGATTTGAATACACATTGCTCCAAAGAAGATATATGAAAAGCTAATAATGAGCATAAGAAAAGATGCTTGACATCATCAATCATCAGGGAAACGGAAATAAAAAAATGCAAAGCTACTGTATAACCCAAACACATAAATAGCATCTGTTAGATTTGTTACAGTGAAGTTTAGCAGAGACACAAAATTCTGTGGATCAAAACTGCACCAATAGATAGGCTCGATAGCATTCACCAGACTTTTTCTGGCATTTTGACTCCCAGATGTAGATGGAAGGTATCCTCCCCTATCTCTGGCCCTGTCAAGAAAATACAAAAGATCCCGTTTTACCCTTTCTTCCATATGAATATTTTAACTATTTATGAATATTTTAACTAATAGGAATATTTTAAATCTAATTGTTTTTATTTTATTATATAGGTCTCTACCCCTGGTTCTTGGCACAGAACTCCTAACACTGTTGTAATTTCCTGTGAGATATGAACACTAGAGTATCTCTTGTTCTAATATTTGTCTTTGGTTTCTTTCTTGACACAGGCAGATAGTGTCACAATTGAGCTAAGCGGTAGGACACCCAGCTGGTATCACAGAGAATTGCTTTTTGGGACAAGCCTTCTCACATTTGGTGACCCTAAGTATCAGAATTGAAGGGTTCCCTGTGACCATAAAGGAGACACACAGGAACATAAAAACAGAAAGAAAGAGCAAATGGGTTGGTTTTCCATTAAAAGGGATTTGTCCTTTTTTCTATACTTTAAGTAAGAATTACAACCACTATCTAAGGGTAATAGCTGAAGGGACAAATATTTTTTGACTGCTTATATTAAGTAATGATTAACTGGTAAGAAATAACTCCGTAAAGTCGCATAAAAATACTATGAGTGCGCACACGCACGTGCACACACACACACACACACGCACGCACATTATTGTTCATGTATTTTGCAAGAAGAAATGTAGGTTCACAGGGAATTAGAAATTTATTCAAGATCACAGGAAGGATTCATCCTAATCTCTCCACCAAGTGTCTTTCACTGTTCCATTCTACCATCCCATATTTTAAGTTCAAAAAATAATGCTTGTAAGAGCCACTGCATTTACACTAAAAGCTAACCAAACGTAGTCAGTGTGGCTACATTTTAGTTCTAAAATCACTATAAAATTTTATCGTTAGAAAAAGTTGAAGAAAGGTGTGATTCACAAGTTTCATTACACGTGTATTTTCTCTGTTGAACATTGAGAGATGGTTTTCCCTTTTAACTGTTTAGTCAATTTAATACATGCACAGGTGCATTTAGGATAATACTCAATGGACATACATCTTTTAGACTGCCGTCTTGGGAGAAACACTCATTTCACTGTTTTGATGGAGAGAAATAGATGTGAAACTCTTCTCACTCCATGTTTAAGGATTCTTCTACAATTAAAAATCTTTCTCTGAGTCATTGTTTGTGTTATAATTTCAACAGTGTCTCACTGACTTTGACCATTGGTGAAACAAAAGATTCTTTCAAGAAATAGACCAGCAAAATAAAGAATTACTGGTAATAGTATTTTGGTTTATTTTGTTATAACAAAGATTTCATTTATGATTTTGTTGATTGCTTCCTTAAAATCCATCCAAAAAGAGCTCAGATGATCCTGTTTATCATGATGAAAATATATCTGTAACTAAAATGTCAGCTGTATCACTGAATGGTTGTATTTGGTTAGGTTTGGGTCCTGGGATGCAAAGAAAGGCACCAGTTATAAAACCACTGGGAAATGTCAGAAAATATTTTTGAAGGCAAGCCTCCTCGACAGCCAGGTAATGATGAAGACACAGGACCTACATGCTGCCCCAGGGAGCTTCCCCTCCACACCTGCCCAGGTAAAGATGGAGAACTTGGGTATGAAAACCAGAACAAGGCTGATTCTGTATCTCCTTGATTACTGCCTGTGGGGAAAGAAAAAGTCCAAAACCTAATTATTCTCCCTTTAAAAATGTAAATTAGAACACGAAGCCCATCTAATTATTAATAGAAAACAAAACCAAGTCCTGCTTGTTTTGCGTCTTCTCAGGCCTCCTGTTCTCCGGTCTCCCAGCCCTTGCCGGCTCTCACCCCGCTCAAGCACCCCAGTCGTTCTCCGGTCTCAGTGGCTTTGCATCTGTTCTGTCCTGTGCCTGGACTTCTTTTCCTCAGATACAGCCTCTCAGTTGGCTTATACGCCCTCAGTTTTCTGTTCATGTCATCTTATTAGAAAGGTCTTTCTAGAATAGACAATTTATTTTATTTTTTTAACTGTAACATGCGGAATCTTCAGTTGCAGCATGTGGGATCTAGTTCAAACTAGTTCCCTGTGCAGGCAATGTGGAGCCTTAGCTATTGGATCACCAAGGAAGTCCCTAGAATAGACAGTTAAAATAGTTTTCCTCTCCTCTCATCATTTTAAGTCCCCTTGTATTATTTTCCTTTATACCCCCTTAACGCCTTGCATATGATGCAGTTTTTGTTTGTTGTCTCTTTGCCCCTATGAGAACTGAAACAGTGAGGACACAGGCTTTATGATGTTTTCCCTAGAACTATGTCCTAGCACAGAGTAGGATCTCAAAACACTGGTTTAATGAATTGTTAAATGAAATGAGGAAGACCTACTTTATTTTTTACTTCAAACAACCTAAGTGAATGATAGAATGGCTTTATTGCTTTAATAAGTAAGAAATAGGGAAGCATATTAAGATCAGTGAATGGAAACTTCAGGAGAACACTCAGAAGAAGGGACTGAAGACACAGCCCAGGATTTGGGTTAGGCCAAGAAGTCACGAATCTGAAGTTACGCTCTTATCACTGCATTAGTTTTCAAGTTTACCCAGCAATTTTTATTTACTTTGTGTTTTCTTCAATTCACTTTCTGTTTCCTCTCTGAAAAGATTTAGGCATTATAATCATGAAGTTAAACGCATACCATCTCCTTAAAAGGAAACAGAACCACTGACATGGTTTGATTAGTGCTAGAAACCCCAATTTATTTAATAGAAAATTATTTTTGTGTGTTCATTTTTAATATAGTTTTCATATAATGGCTTTTAACTTTCAATATAGACAATGCTTAACAGGATAGATCTATAGCAATCTAATCTGATACTTGGTACCTCATATTTTTGTTCAGGAAAAAGGAATGACCAGCTGGCCAAGAGTAAAATCTTGAAAGATAGAATGTAGTGATGGCACATTGCTATTCACTTCAACAACTTTGAAAATTGTGTTTCCTTTATTATTATTGTGAAACCAAAAATATGCCTACCATTATAAGCAACTTATGATCCATATCTGGTGTGTTTTTATGAACAAGATAGCTATGTTCTGACTTGCTGTTCTATTTTCACTGCACTGACTCAGGGTTTTCAACTTTCCTTTATAGATACAGAGAGGGAGAGAGAAAGAAAAGATCATTTGCAATACTAGAATAGATTTACACTTTTATTTTTTAAATTTTATTTATTTTAATTGGAGGCTAATTACTTTACAACATTGTACTGGTTTTGTCACACACTGACATGAATCAGCCATGGTGCACACGTGTTCCCCCATCCCGAACCCCCCCTCCCAACTCTCTGCGCATCCCATCCCCCTGGGTAATCCCAATGCACCAGCCCTCAGCACCTTGTCTCACTCAGAGCCAAGGTATAGATTTATACACACACAATAAATTAGTTTCCTTATAAAATGCAATGTGTATTCCATGTTCAAGCATGTTCTTTGCCCCATAACTTTGCATACATCATCTTAAATGGATAAGCTGTCAGGAGCTGAGCAAAGAAGTAACAGATAATTTATATTTTTTTCTTCCTCAGAGTTAAGCTAGTGTCAGAGACATATATTTTAATTCCTATAATTTAAACTCCATATATCTTTCAGTAAGACCTCCCCAATTTGATTCACAGGATTGTATTTTGAGATATCATGGTTGAAATGAATTTTTATTTCCTTAGTGATTCATGACCATGAGGAAGCTAAGGGCAAAATTTAATTTCTGATTTCTCTAGAAGGGATGATAAGAATGAAGTGAATTGTAATTGAATTCTGAGCATGAACAAAACACGAAAGATAAATTGAGTTTGCAGATGTGCACAAATGCATTATTAATGTCTAGAGTTCAATGCTATTTTAATGTTTTCTTTCTAAATGAGAAAATTACATCCTTTGAATTTTTGATATGTGGATGTGTTGATAATGTCCTGGCCACTTATGTTTCCAAATTTTTATTGCTTGTCATTTCTATAAGGGAATTATTTATCTTCACAACCAAAGTATTTCATTATAACTTGACAGACTGGATGTTTGGTGACCCTCCTTGGGTGCTGCTACGCTAACTGAATATTAATTACTGCCAAATTCAGTCATTTTTCAAGGATAAACTTAAAAATTTATCTATTAAATGCTAAAACATAAAAAAATCATACCTAAACCGTGACTTTGAGTTTTTCCTAATTAAAAAAAAAGTATTCTTACTTTTAAATGTTCTGAGTTATGATTTTTAAAAATAAAGCTCTTGAGTGGAATTGTGTATTTTAAAATAAGAGTAAAAGGATTTATAGGCTACACACTAAATAATTAATGTATTAATTAAATCTAGAAACTTGTATCACTTAACCATCTTGAGTAACTTTGCTTTTTACAAAACAAGAGAAAATTTTTCTACAGAGAAACTTGTTCTAGAGAGGAAAATAATATATAGGATGGCTCAGCAGTAAAGAATCTGCCTGCCAGTTCAGGAGACGTAAGAGACTTTGGTTCAGTCCCTGGGTTGGGAAGATAACCTGGAGGAGGCAATGGCCACCCACTCTGATATTCTTGCCTGGAGAATTCCATGGGCAGAGGAGCCATGCAGGCTACAGTCTATGGGTTGAAAAGAGTCGGATATAGCTGAGTGACTGAGCATGCAATATGCCCTATAGCATTTAATAATCAATTCTCTGTATGCTCAGCTTAATATTCAGTTTTAACAGTTTAGTTCTCTCTTTCCAATTGTTAAGATATGTTTCATCAATTCTACTTCAAAGCACTTGTCATAATATTAATAGATACAATTTATTGAGCACTCATGAAGCAGATATAAACAATATATCCTAGAAGGTAGAAGCTATTATATATCCACTTAATAGAGAATAAAGCTAAACTTAAAAACCAAAAACACAGATTTGGTAAGAGAGGTAAGCAGAATTTTAACATGGATCTGTCTTCCTACAAGCCCATGCTAATAACTGCTTGTTATTTATTACGTAGGGAAGTTATATGTATCAACTCCCTACTTAGTATCGCTTCTTATGTAGGATGGAATGCATGTTACTTATTCCTCATGAAGTGCTACCTAAGATGAGCATTTAATAACTCTGTTGTACAGATGGGGAAATTTGTGTTTCCAAAATCTAAATTCTCCTTTCATAGTAGGTATACAACCTTGGGAAACACAGGTAACCACTTCAGATTTCCTAACTAGTGATATAGTCTCCACTCATGAAATTGGAATTTTCTAAGGGATTGCCTTAGAAATCACTGCTCAGCAGTGACTGCCGTTACATGTAACACTCTTCTCCATAATCCATCCCCTATGTCTTGTGCAGATTCTCTGCTGGGAAAGACACATAACTGACAGTTATATCTCCTCCCACCCCAACCCCAGTGTCAAATTCTGATTTTGGTAAAGCTCTTCCAAAACCCACTCTGTTAATCCATAGGCTCTGGGGAATGTATACAAGGATCCTACCTCTAAATAGGTTTCAGATGCTTGGTCAGGGTCATTTCAATTTAACCTCCAGCTTTATCTTTGGCCTGATGCTTGTCTATAGAAGCACAGTTGCTTTCACTGAGGTAGTTTATATTTGAAGTGGATATTGGCAGGAACATCTCATTAAAAGTATTCTTCTGTGAGGAAGGACTTCATTTAACCTCAGCTGAAGAAACAAAACAAGAGAATAAGACGAAGAAATTCTTCAAAGCTCAACATCCCTAAAGGCAAATTTGCAGAAATGTCTGTTACGAAAAGACAAAATCACAAGAGATTTATTCATGGTCAATAGCTTTGCTTTCTTTTTCTGCTTCTGTGAGGCAGAAGGCATATTTAGCTGAGCCAGGAACAGGGGAATTAAAGTACAGAGTTCATCTTGCTCTTCTGAAGAAAGTCTCCCAATGGTGTAGGAAGAAAGATGAGGTGAAGTGGAAAAGCCAAAAGAAACACCTACTGTTGATCTTCATGTCTGGCTGCGCAGAATTCTAGGAATATTTTTGGGAATGTTTGCAGATGGAAGAGAGGATGTAAGAGGAAAGAAAAAAGTTGAAAGTGGAATGAAAGGCAGAAAAAAAATTTGACAAAAATCCTTAGAAATTGCAGAAAGTGTGAAGAGCCTAAGAGACATTAAAGTTGGTTAACTAAAGATTATGTTTTCCTCTTAGGAGGGAAGGAATAAAATGAAAGAAGCTATAAATGGAACCCATAAGTCCACTAGTAATAGTTATCGATACGGAGAAGTGATGCTTATGAATCTGGAGGTGAGAAGGCGGAGAAACCAGGGCAAACTCTCCTGAGCCTTCAAGTAAGGTTACTGAGGCACTGCTGCCACCTGGTGGTCAACATCAACTTTAATTCCAGCTGCTTCCTGTTTCTGGAGAGGGTTCCAAGGCTTTTTTTTTTTTTTTTTTTTTTAAGTCACTGCCATTCCTTCCTCTCCAACCTCTAGGTTGCGCTCTCTTCCAAGGTTCCTCTACTGTAGGGGCCTGTGCTTATCTCAGTGGGTACTTATCTCTTACAGATGAGAGCAGAACATCACTCCTTAAGGACTGTATTTTGTACTTTTAGTTATGTGTCATGGTATTTTCATGTTTAGATGGATTTGTTTATCGTTAATTTTTTAATTTGCATATTTGATTGGGACTCCTTACAAGGAAAGTGAAATACTCATTTTTTCTTATAAGACTTTCAACAATCATTCAGGAAGATTTCTTTTTTTTTTTTAAGCTCACAGCATAATTTGATGAGATGTTTTCCCACAACTTCTCTGTGCTAAAAGGGTCAGTCAAGTGACTCTGTATTCCAAAGCTCTGAAGAAAGTGTACGTTCAGAAGGATGGAAAGAGGATGTAGAGAAAAAAGACTAAAAGAGAGCTTCTTGCTGCTTGAAAGTGAAAGTGAAGTCACTCAGTCGTGTCCAGCTCTTTGGGACCCCGTGGACTGTAGCCTACCAGGCTCCTCCATCCATGAGATTCTCCAGGCAAAAATACTGGTGTGGGTTGCCATTTTCTTCTCTAGAGGATCTTCCCAACCCAGGGATCAAACCCCCGGTCTCCCACATTGGAGGGAGATGGTTTAACCTCTGAGCCACCAGAGTTGATTTGACTTCACAGCCCTGGAACCTGATACTCCCATGGATTTATAGAGCTACTGGTTATATTTCTAAGGAATTTTCTCCTTCAGGTTTCTCCACCATTGTTAGTCATATTGCAGAAAATCTGCCTTCCCAGTGTTATTGGGTAAAATCATCACGTTTAGTGAAATAATCTTGAAATAACCGACCCTATGCTTTATTCTTAAAGCAATAGGAGGCAGATGTACAGACCTGACTTAGACTAATTTAGTCACAGGTTCTGAATTCACACTCAGATAACTGATAACTGGCTCATCCAGCTAATTCATAATGATGGCGTCTGCTTCACGAACTCTACCTAACACAATCACGGCACAAGCAAATGTAAAAGAGGTACCAGTTTTTAATGTAACCATCCATCCTCTTTTGTCAGAAATATCTTCATTTCCCTCTATAATTTTAATGTGTGTTCATGGTAGATCACTTCAGTCATGTTCGATATTTTGCAACCCTCTGGACAGTAGCCCACCAGCTCCTCTGTCCATGGAATTCTCCAGTCAAGAATACTGGAGTGGGTTGCCATGACCTCTTTCAGGGGATCTTCCCAAGCCAAGGATGAAACCCGTGTCTCCTGAGGCTCCTGCATTGCAGGCGGATTCTTTACTGCTGAGCCACTGGGGAAGCTGTATAATTTTAGTAGCTCTGTTTAAAGAGTTCTTCAAGGGCCTCTTCCCCTCCACCCTTTAATAAATAGAAAAAGTGTGTAATTGTCAAAATGAAGGAAAGGTGTAGATGTACAAGATTAGGCTGCCATTGGCATATTCCTGATTGAAGTAGGTTCTACCCATAACATTGTGTTGCTGGTTTCCAGATACTGTAAGTGTCTTCCATTAGCAATTCAAGTATAGGAGGACCCCCTCACACCAATACCAAAGGGGCAGTAATATGAATGTATTTGGGGAAGATAAGATTTCCAGATAGAAGAAAGGTAGTGTTGAGTCAGTCACAGTATCTGAGTATTGTACCCTTCTGCCTTCTTACCTTATTTAGTACTTCTGTATAGAAAGGGAGGGCTGCAAATCAGCCAGATATCACCCTCACAAATCCGTTTTTAATGTCTACCACTATTTACATAATAATTTTCTTTAAATTCACTTTTTAATTTAGCCACCTTCTAAGCACTATAACATATGAAATGATAATTTTGGTGTTAACTTTTATAATTCTTTAAAAGTAAACATATAACTATTAAATTAAAAATAAAAGGCTGCCACTCAAAAGCCAAAACCTGGAAGTAACAGATAAGAAAATAAAAATAGTTTTCCACAATAGGCAAGGTATCTCTCTTTCTTCCTTCTTTCTCTTTTCTCGATTGGTCACTCTCTTTCTCTCTCTCATACACACACACACACACACACACACACACACACACACACAATGCCAATCTACCTCTGTGAATATGTTGTTCTAAAAAATTAGGAATAAAATAACTGAAAGATGGGGGAATGTGAAAAATAAAATACTTTAAGATATCAAAGCACCCTCAGATAGAAGCTCCCATTTCTGGCCATAATGGAATAACAAGGACCGGATTCAGACATTTGCAAAGAAAACTAGATGAAAAACATTAAATAACTATTTTTAGACTTTCTGAAACAGATAATCCAAGATTGTGATCATTAAGAGAAGGGAAAAGTTGTCATGAGACTTCCATTCCCTTGGTCGCAGTCTCCAGGCACTTTCTGTACATCGCACATATGAAGAGGAAAACTAAACAGAGTTCAATGGTCTTAGGGACTGGAGGAGCCAGAAATGGAAGTTCAGAGAGGCTGAGGTGTCTGAAAGTTGCAGGGAAGATTTACACAATGCACAGAGCTATGAAAAACAAACCAAAATAACTCCAGCTATCTGTATTGAGACCACTTTGAGTCTTGGTTGAGTAGTAGCCAGTGCATGTGAGAATAAAACTCTTGATGTCAGGCAAAGAGCAACCTGGGATTTGTAAGCATAATAATCCCTAGAGCTCACAGAAATGAGAATGTCCTCTGAGCACCAACTAATCAGGATAAAGACTCATTAGTTCTCACCCAGGGACATTCAGTGGAGACCCCAAAGGATCATGACTTAGTAGTAGAGCTAAATTATCTCTGGAGGGAAAGTTGCTCAAAACCTTCTGTAAAAAGTCTTAAAAGCAAACCTCAGATTGATTAAACTCATCCTCAACTTAACTGTATGTTAAAATACTCTTTAAAAAACACACAAAATATCCAAACGTTTAACAACGTGGGAATCACAATGCCCAACATTCAATCAAAACTCGCTGGACATGATGAGCAGGAAAATATGACCTATAACTATGAAAAACAGTGTTTAAAAAGAAGGTATAAGCATAATGTGGTGAAAAGTTGAAAATAAAAAAAATAGATCCCTGACAACTTCACACGCATATTTTATTTAGATAATTATATCAATCAATTTAGGCATGGCACAGTCTTATTTACCCCATTTTATAGATAAGAAAACAAAGTCACAGTTATAGTAAATGAACTGCTCCTAGAACAAAGGTTAACTTTTTTTTTTTAAAGGAAAACTAGAACCTAAGTCTTCTGATTCCTTAATGTTTTAAAGTTGATAATGCCAGGAATCTCAATTAAAGGAGTCTGCTGTGGATGTTAGTGGACTATGATAAATTTTCCTATCAGTCACAGGGCAAAAATACTAAGGAAAATCGCAACTGTATATCTGTATGCCTTTGTGGGGGGGCGGTGTATACCTATGTACATGCATTGTGGCTATGCTGTGTAGATTATGTAATTTGATACACTAATTACTCTTATTATCATAAAGTACATTTCATGATACTATGCTTAAACCTCAGCATTGTTACCATTATAAAGATGACTTCTGATGGAACTAGGACTAACTCCTCCCCAATCCCAAAGACAGGACTCCAAAATATCTTTCTGAAAACCACATTGAAGGAAAAGAAACAGGACATTAAATGTACAACTAGGAGCCACTTTTTTGTGTCAAGGTCAATACAATTCAGAAGACAGTTTGAAAATTTGAACGAACGTAATTTTTGTTACTGAAGATTTCTGAAAAGTCAATAGTGTGTCTTAAAAATTTCCATATAACTCTTCTGATGGGGAAACAGTGGAAACAGTGTCAGTCTTTATTTTTGGGGGCTCCAAAATCACTGTGGATGGTGACTGCAGCCATGAAATTAAAAGACGCTTACTCTTTGGAAGAAAAGTTATGCCCAACCTAGATAATATATTCAAAAGCAGAGACATTACTTTGCCGACTAAGGTCCGTCTAGTCAAGGCTATGGTTTTTCCAGTGGTCATGTATGGATGTGAGAGTTGGACTGTGAAGAAGGCTGAGCGCTGAAGAATTGATGCTTTTGAACTGTGGTGTTGGAGAAGACTCTTGAGAGTCCCTTGGACTGCAAGGAGATCCAACCAGTTCATTCTGAAGGAGATCAGCGCTGGAATTTCTTTGGAAGGAATGATGCTGATGCTGAAGCTGAAGCTGAAGCTCCAGTACTTTGGCCACCTCATGCAAAGAGTTGACTCATTGGGAAAGACTCTGATGCTGGGAGAGATTGGGGGCAGGAGAAGAAGGGGATGACCGAGGATGAGATGGCTGGATGGCATCACGGACTCGATGGACATGAGTCTGAGTGAACTCCGAGAGATGGTGATGGACAGGGAGGCCAGGCGTGCTGCGATTCATGGGGTCGCAAAGAGTCGGACACAACTGAGTGACTGAACTGAACTGAACTGAGAAGATGTGTTAAGGGCTATTAGAATTCGAATGCTTTGAAGTAGATAGCTATTCAGTCAACGTTTGTTAATACCTTTGGTTATTAGATTCTCTGAAAGGGATGCAAACTTCGGATGCAGACACTCTTTTTGATGTGTGTGTGCTCAGTAGCTCAGCTCAGTCATCTCTGATTCTTTGCATCCCCATGGACGTAGCCCACAAGACTCCTCTGCCCATGGGATTTCCCAGGCAAGAATTCTGGAGTGGCTTGCCATTTCCTCCTCCAGGGCATTTTCTGACCCAGGGATTGAGCTCCTGTCTCCTGAGGTTCCTGCAGGCAGATTCTTTACCACTGGTCCACCTGGGAAGCCCATTCTTTTGTGGCTATACTCTAAAATATCTATGATTTTACTATTATTTTCATGTTACATTTGGAGATGTATCAAAAGCTCTGTTTTACGCCTAACCATATAAAAATTAAGAGCTTGCTATTGATTGTTGAGTTACATTATATTTAGAGGTAGATGTGCTAGGACTAATAAAAGACTTCACTAATTAGAACACTATGTTTCCTCATTAGTAGTAAAATACATATATGTGTATGTGAAAGCGAAGTGAAAGTGTTAGTCACTCAGTTGTGTCCAACTCTTTGCTGCTCTATGGACTGTTGTCTACCAGGGTCCTCTGTCCATGGAATTCGCCAAGCTAGAATACTGGAGTGGGTAGCCATTCCGTTCTGCATGGGATCTTCCTGACCCAGGGATGGAACCCCATCTCCTGCATTGCAGGCAGATTATGAATATAACTATTCATAATTTATATATGATTGCATATGTTTATAGAACTATATACATTTATGCACCTGTGTGCACACATAGATGTTTGGGAAAACACTGCATATCATGTTCCTTCTTGAAGATTCACAATGCCTATCACTGTATCAAAGATTCTGAAAAATTGTACCATAAGTTTTCATGCATTGGTGAACCTCTCAGATTTTGGAAACTGATTTTGAAAAATAACTGTTAATATCTTGTAGAACTACTATTCCCCAGAATCTAGTTTGAAAACTATTATTGAAGATACTCACTTTAAAGCTGTGGTGCCAACATAAGACTGCCTGGGTACAAACCCAAATTTATAGCTATGAATCACATAATCCTGTATGGCTCAGTTTCCTTATATAAAAAAGGATATTAAAAGTATCTATCTCATAGATTTTGTGTGAGAGTTTAAATTGTAAACTTCACTCCAATGAGCATCTAGTACAGAATACTCAATAAACATCAGCTACATTAGCTAAGATTTGATAAAATGATAAAACGGTCAGAAAAGCTTTCTTCTTAGAAACAGTGAGTGACTGGGGCAAGTAAACCATAGGGTAACTCAGAGTGAAAGGATATATCATATTTACCACTCAAAGGAAAGGACATGGGTGATTTTTATTTACTTGACTCCCTTTACATCCAAAGTAAAAACACAACATGACCCAATGTGGTGGCTCTTCTGGTTTCAAGAGGAAAGATAAAAATGGACTTATTTACAAAAGGAAATAAACCCACAGACAAGAAACAAACTTATGGTTACTAAAGTGGAAGAGGGGCAGATAAATTAAGAGTTGGGTTTAATAGATACATGCTACTATATAAATAGTTACCCAACTAGGACCTACTGCATAGCACAGGGAAGTATACTCAATATTTTTTTAATAACATATAAGTGAAAAGAATATAAAAACATTCTTTTCCTTTCAGTTCAGTTCAGTTCAGTCGCTCAGCCATGTCCAGCTCTTTGCGACCACATAGACTGTAGCACACCAGGCTTCCCTTGTCCATCACTAACTCCCCGAGTTTACCCAGACTCATGTCCATTGAGTTGGTGATGCCATCCAACCCTCCCATCCTCTGTCATCCCCTTCTCTTCCCTCTCTCAATCTTTCCCAGAATCAAGGTCTTTTCAAATGAGTCATTTCTTCATATCAGGTGGCCAAAGTGTTGAAGTTTCAGCTTCAGCATCAGTCCTTCCAATGAACACCCAGGACTGATCTCCTTTAGGAATGACTGGTTGGATCTCCTTGCAGTCCAAGGGACTCTCAAGAGTCTTCTCCAACACCACAGTTCAAAAGCATCACCTTTCTTTATAGTCCAACTCTCACATCCATACTGAGACTGGAAAAACCATAGCCTTGACTAGAGGGACCTTTGGTGGCAAAGTAATGTCTCTGCTTTTCAATATACTGTCTAGGTTGGTCACAGCTTTTCTTCCAAGGAGTAAGCATCTTTTAATTTCATGGCTATAATCACTATCTGCAGTGATTTTGGAGCCCAGAAAAATAAGCTCAGCCACTGTTTCCACTGTTTCCCCATCTATTTGCCAGGAAGTGATGGGACCAGATGCCATGATCCTCATTTTCTGAATGCTGAATTTTAAGCCAACTTTTTCACTCTCCTCTTTCACTTTCATCAAGAAGCTCTTTAGTTCTTATGCACTTTTTGCCATAAGAGTGGTGTGATTTGCATATCTGAGGTTATTGATATTTCCCCCAGATATCTTGATTCCAGCTTGTGTTTCTTCCAGTCCAGCGTTTCTCGTGATGTACTCTGAATATAAGTTAAATAAGCAGGGTGACAATATACAGCCTTGACCTACTCCTTTTCCTATTTGGAACCAGTCTGTTATTCCATGTCCAGTTTTAACTGTTGCTTCCTGACTTGCATATAGATTTCTCAAGAGGCAGGTCAGGTGGTCTGGTAATTCCATCTCTTGAAGAATTTTCCAGTTTGTTGTGATCCACACAGTCAAAGGCTTTGGCATAGTCAATAAAGCAGAAATAGATGGTTTCTGGAGCTCTCTTCCTTTTTGATGATCCAGCGGATGTTGGCAATCTGATCTCTGGTTCCTCTGCCTTTTCTAAAACCAGGTTGAACATCTGGAAGTTCATGGTTCATGTATTGCTGAAGCCTGGCTTGGAGAATTTTGAACATTATTTTACTAGTGTGTGAAATGAGTGCAATTGTGTGGTGGTTTGAACATTCTTTGATATTACCTTTCTTTGGGGTTGGAATGAAAACTGACCTTTTCCAGTCCTGTGGCCACTGCTGAGTTTTCCAACTTTGCTGGCATATTGAGTGCAGCACTTTCACAGCATCATCTTTCAGGATTTGAAACAGCTCAACTGGAATTCCATCACCTCCACTAGATTTGTTCATAGTGATGATTCCTAAGGCCCACTTGACTTCACATTCCAGGATATCTGGCTCTAGGTGGGTGATCACACCATTGTGATCATCTGGATAGTGAAGATGTTTTTATACAGTTCTTCTGTGTATTCTTGCCACCTCTTCTTAATATCTTCTGCTTCTGTTAGGTCCGTACCATTTCTGTCCTTTATCGAGCCCATCTTTGCATGAAATGTTCCCTTGATATTTCTAATTTTCTTGAAAAGATCTCTAGTCTTTCCCATTCCATTGTTTTCCTCTATTTCTTATCCTGATCACTGAGGAAGGCTTTCTTATCTCTTCTTGCTATTCTTTGGAACTCTACATTGAAATGGGTATATCTTTCCTTTTCTCCTTTGCCTTTCGCTTCTCTTCTTTTCATAGCTATTTGTAAAATCTCCTCAGACAGCCATGTTGCTTTTTTTGCATTTCTTTTCTTGGGGATGGTCTTTATCCCTATCCCTATCTCCTGTACAGTGTCATAGTTCATCAAGCACTCTGTCTATCAGATCTAGTCCCTTAAATCTATTTCCCACTTCCACTGTATAAATGTAAGGTATTTGATTAAGGTCATACCTGAGTGGCCTAGTGGTTTTCCCTACTTTGTTCAATTTAAGTCTGAATTTGGCAATAAGGAGTTCATCATCTGAGCCACAGTCAGCTCCTGGTCTTGTTTGTGTTGATTTTATAGAGCTTCTCTATCTTTGGCTGTAAAGAATATAATCAGTCTGATTTTGGTGTTGACCATTTGTTGATGTCTTGTGTAGAGTCTTCTTTTGTGTTGTTGGAAGAGGGTGTTTGCTATGATAAGTGCATTCTCTTCACAAAACTCTGTTAGCCTCTCCCCTACTTCATTCTGTACTCCAAGGCCAAATTTTCCTGTTACTCCAGGTGTTTCTTGACTTTCTACTTTTGCATTCCAGTCCCTTATAATGAAAAGGATATCTTTTTCGCTAGTGTGTGTGTGTGTGTGTGTGTGTGTGTGTGTGTGTGTGTATAGGCTTCCCAGGTAACACTAGTGGTAAAGACCTTGCCTGCCAGAGGAGGATACATAAGAGATGCGGGTTCGATCCTTGTGTCAGGAAGATCCCCCGAGGAGAGCATGGCAACCCACTCCAGTATTCTTACCTGGGAAATTCCAGAGGGGGCTGGTGGGCTAAAGTTTATGGGGTCACAAAGACTCAGACACGACTGAAGTGACTTAGAGTGCACACACACACACACACAAAACTGGGTCACTCTGCTGCACACCTGATATTAACATGACATTCTAAATCAGCTGTACTCAAAAAATATATATATTCTTCAAGAATTATTTAAGAATGAATAGCTTCTTTTGGCATTTATGGCATCTTTTTCATTCTTTGTTATCATATTAAATAAGATGGAAAAGAAAATCCACATATCTGCTTGCCTTCCTCCAAACAAGCTCAGTCCCTTCTGTCTAGCTGGCTCAAATACTCTTTCCTTTGGAAGTCTTTCTCCACTTGTGAATGAGTTGGTCATTTCATTCTCTGGATTCTGTGGGACTTATTTCTATTAATGACTGGATTTAGCCTGTACTTGCTCTGTCATTAATCTTTTATGTCCACAAGATCTTGGCTGTCAAAAAAAAAAAAATGTTTACAAAGATACTTCTTTCAGCCAGTTGTTTATACTTCAGAACCCAAATGGCCAATGAAACCATCTTCAGTGGAATTGCTCATTCTGGAATCTAGGGCACAAAAATTTTATGTAAACTGTGGTATAAAATACCATGAAAATCTTCTCTCTGTAATCTAGCATCACTTCACGCTTTTGTGAATATCTACTTAGTCTGGTTAAGTCTAGACCACTGCGGAGGAGTTATACCATGGAATTAGGCTGGAACCTCTTTCTGTACCCTTGTGTGAAGAATGATAGGCTATCCACAATGCAATGGCTTTAAAACAACCCTAATCTATGGCAAGAAATGTATTTTACTTTTAGTCCAACTCTTTGCGACCCCTTGGACTGTAGCCCTTCAGGTGGAAGAAGTTAACTACATGATGACCAGATAGCCAAGATATAAGCTGCCACAGTTCCAAGAACTGGCCTCAAGGAAATGGGAACAAGCCAACCCTAGAAATGAAGATTCAGTTCAGCTCAGTTCAGTCACTCAGTGGTCTCTGACTCTTTGCGACCCCATGAATCGCAGCACGCCAGGCCTCCCTGTCCATCACCAACTCCCAGGGTTCACTCAGACTTGTGTCCTTCGAGTCAGTGATGCCATCCAGCCATCTCATCCTCGGTCATCCCCTTCTCCTCCTGCCCCCAATCCCTCCCAGCATCAGAGTCTTTCCCAATGAGTCAACTCTTCACAGAAATGAAGATTAACTGTACTTAAAACAATCAAGATGATGCTGGTCAGGCCACCGATGACCAATTTCAAGATGATGGTCAGAGCTGACTGTGCTGTCCTGCATGCGGCCTCCCTTCACTTGTAAAAGCTTTTGCCCACAGGTTGTCAGTAGGGGAGAGGCAGCAAACTTTCCTTTTCCCCATCCTTGCCTCTTTATTGACTTCTGAGCAGGGTGCAGTTGGACACCATTTTCAGTTAAAAAGTCGTATCATTCTCCCCTTCCTCCACCAATTTTTGTATGCTTGTTGCATAAAATCTTTCTCACATGGTTAACTTTGGTGTTGGCTTCCCTGATAAAAATGCCTAGATATTAAAATATCAGATTGAAGAAACAAAAATCAGATAACTAAGGAGATGTTTCTTCTAATGGGAAATACTAGGCATCAAGGCCAAATTCATGATGCTGCCTTCTAATTTTACTCATGATTAGCATCATGATGGCCACCAGACATCTCCCACACACATTACACCAATTACAAATTTGTTTTTACAATGAATGGTCACTTCATAAACACGATGCATGAAAGATACACTTCCTGTTCTGTTCTCCCCAGACAGCTGGGGAGGAAAAGTCTGATTCTTTATACAAAGTCTCCTTGTTGTCAGTACATATGGTCTGTAGTTTCCAGACAGGGTGTCACCCCAGGAGTTGGCAACGAGGTACAGGAAAATGTCAGCTTTTGCTGCTGATGTTAAATGAAGTTCACTGCTTAGAGCAGTCCAGCCCCTAACTGCATCTGTATGTAGGCTTGATGGGGTAATATCTTCCCAGTTTTAAGGGGGCAAATGTAACTTTTATGAAAAAAAAAAAACCAATATGTGAAGCTGAGGGCAGCAGAAAAAAATAATGACTGAAAAGTATTAGTGCCTTGAGCAGAACTCCATGCTCAGTATAAGTAGCGTGATGACTTTCAGCTCTGTCTTTTCAGGACAGGTGGGAAGAACAGCCTACACCTTAGTCTAATAACATTTTCCATTAAAATAGTCTATTTCTCTTTGCTCCAACGTTAACCATCCGATAGAATGATTTCCAATATCCATGGTTTCTAATAGACAGTCCTTGTGGAAAGAGTATAGTAAACATTCCGACTCCTTGGCAGTTCTTTATCAGCATCAGTTAATGCAAGAGGATCTTGGCTTCTAAATGGAAGGTTACAGATATTTAAAGAAGGTAAGAAACTTTAAGAGTATTTGAATTCCTTTCTCTTAACAGATCTAGAAATTAAGAACCAGAGGGTAATATGACTTTCCAAAGCTGCAGATTATAATTTTTTTGTGTTGAGATAGTCTCTCCACACCAGATTGCTCAAGAGTGAACGGAAATAATTCACAACCTTCTGGCATTTTATTATTTTTACTGGGGAATGGAGGGAACATGCCACTTCCAAACATGCAAATCTGAGACTTTTCCCCTCTACCATTAAAGGGTAGCCAGTAGTCACAATTTTGTGACCAGAATTATTTTTTCTGATATCAGCAAAACCTGAATCTAAACCTAGCTATGTGACATCAGAAAATTTGTATGATTTATCTAAACCTCAGTTTTCTTATCTTTAAAATGGTAATATTAATGCCACATTAATCATACCTAACTTACATGGTTGATGTAGGATTATAGTAGTAAATACAGACACTCAATAAAGGCAAGTAGTTTAGTAGTTTGTCGCTCAGTCGTGTCCGACTCTTTGCAACCCCATGGACTGTAGCCTACCAGGCTCCTCCCTCCATGGGATTCTCCAAGCAAGAGTACTGGAGTGGGTTGCCATTTCCTTCTCCAGGGGATCTTCCCGACCCAGGTATCGAACCCGGGTCTCCTGCATTGCAGGCAGATGCTTTCACCTCTGCGCCAAAGGCTAATTATTATTAAAATACTGCTTAATTCTCTCATTTCTGAACTCCCTATGTAAGTGAGAGACTCAATTTCCTTTCTTATTTTGGAGTCCAGGTTTTGAACCTGGGTTGGACTAATTTGTCTGCTGTAGTAACTCTCAAAATGTGGCCTCCAGCAACCTCGGAGCTTGTTAGACATGCACGTTCACAGGCTTGGTTTCCAAATGCCTGAATCAGACACTCGGGGATGGAGTTCAGAAATCCATGTTTTAACTCCTAGGGATTCTGAAGTTTGAGAGGCACTAGCTTCCTAGGTTCAAGTAGGAAGTAAGGATGGGTACAAGATGGTGGGCTTAGATCAAGGAATCCCATTTGAAGGCAACATCTTATCCGAGAAGACCAGGCAGGCGGCAAAAGCTAGCTGAAAGTAAAACATCAGTTACAAGGCAAGGGTTGGGGGAGTGGAGAAGGGGGAGGAAGTGTTATGGCAAAGAGAAATAACTGCCTTATGTCAGGAGATATTCCATCTCTAGGGCACCTCAACACAGAATAAAGACACATGGGGAAGGAAATGTTATAGGCTCTGAACCCATTAATTGCACGTACATACCTTAAACCTGGGCTTCCCTGGTGGCTCAGCAGTAAAGAATCTGCTTGCAGTGCAGGAGTGGCAACAAGAGATGCAGGTTTGATCCTGGGCTGGGAAGATCCCCTGAAGAAGGGTATGGAAACTCACTCCAGTATTTTTGCCTGGAGAATCCCATGGACAGAGAAGCCTAGTGGGCTATAGTCCATAAGGTTGAAAGGAGTCAGACATGACTGAAGCCACTTAGCATACACGCACCTTAAATCTACTAATTCTGTTAAAATCTAGCTTACCGTAAACTGATTCTACACAGAACAGCTGTTTTGGGTCAATCATACATCTTGTCACTGAAAGTTTTAGAGCTTAGAGATGGATGAAATTAGAGCCGATTATACAGAGTGAAGTAAGCCAGAAAGAAAAACACCAATACAGTATACTGACACATATATATGGAATTTAGAAAGATAGTGATGATGACCCTCTATGTGAGACAACAAAAGAGACTCAGAGGTATAGAACGGACTTTTGGACTCTGAGGGAGAGGGAGAGGGTGGGATGATTTGGGAGAATGGCCATTGAAACATGTATACTATCTTGTAAGAACGAAGCGCCAGTCTATGTTCAATACAGGATACAGGATGCATGGGGCTGGTGCACAGGATGATTCAGGGAGATGATAAGGGGTGGGAGGTGGGAGGGGGCTTCGGCATTGGGAGATCGTGGACACCTGTGGCTGATTCATGTCAATGTATGGCAGAACAAATACAGTATTGTAATGTAGAATAAAGTATTTTAAAAATAAAAAAAAAAGAAAGGGGGAAAAAAAGAAAACACCAAAATAAACTTCTCTAGACCCCCAAAAAAAATTCAAATCCTTAGTCATCTCTTTTTATATCTCATAATTTCAACAATTACTCTTAGAAAAGGATGTTGAATCACTCAGCTCGGTAACAGGGTCAGAAATATTGTACTTTGGCCTGATTCAGCCCCTGTTTATTGACCAAAGATACAGCAACTACAGTAATTAGCAGTGGCTTAAGACTTCAAAAATTCTCACAGGCACATAACAAAAATTCTCAACGGTACATAAAATTATGTACCCTGACCACATCCACTAGTAGGGCAGACCAATCTCATTACTCTGTAAACACCAAATGTGTTATGTTTTTGTTTTTTACATATGTACACATGTACATATGCTATGAATTAAAGGAAATAACCCACCTCCATTCTAGTGAAGTTCCTGCATTTAAGGACATAACATCTCCCACGGGTCCTCATCCCATTTCATAGTCTTATTTGTGTATTTTTTCACATAGAACATTTTCTATCCCCATCAGGCTATGTCCTTGATTCCGTTCGATTCATTCACTCACCTAATCAATAAATATTCATTGTGTCCATTATTAGTACTAGACACCTGTAAGTGGTGGAGGACTGAAGAAGTCATGTTTCTGCCCCTCCCTTGACTCATCATGGCCTAATGGTGACAGCTATTTCCAATATGGTGTGAGAAGTGTATAAGCTCCTAGAGGACAGACATCACAGACATCATTTGCAAATCCTAGCGCACCTATGCTGCCCACACAGCTAGAAGGGAAATCACAGTAATACGAAGTTGAACTGCTGTCTGAGAATGGTAATAGCCTATCTGAATTTGTCCTTTGCTTTGGAAGGAATAGCAAAGACAGTGGAATATCGAAAGAACGAGTATCTTTTCTGAGAAATTTTGCAATTACATGAACTAAATACAAAGGGCATAGAGAAAGAATGAGAAAGCAGTTGTGGGCTGACTCAGGAGAACCTCAAATAAGAGGTTCTTGGGCAGAAAACAGGAATTCCCAGAAGGCATGGCAGAGGACAGTCAAGTCAGGCTTTCTGGTTTGGAGTCCCTGGCATTTGATACAACCACTACTGCCCCTTGCCACGTTCCCTTGAGGAAAACCTGCTTCTGACTTCATCCTGCCTTACCCATGGCAAGGGACCTTCCACTTCCCAATTGCTTCTGCCATTGCTGGAAGTACTCTGTCTCTCAGCACAAATGCAGCTCAACGTTGTGTGGCTTTATTGGCCACACTGTTGTGTAGATGGTAACGCATTTTGCACAGTGGTTACTGCTATGTTAGAGATTCTTACTTTCTACGACCATGAAAACAGTTCCTAGATTCCCAGAGCTTATCAACAACCTGAAGCACATCTAATTGAAAAGGAAAGAAATTAATTCTCTTTGCCTGGCCTTTGTCATGGGATCAGATTTATTTCCCCTCTGAGTCTTTGGATAAAAGAATTATTCAAGGGCATATGTGAGGATATGGTTGAGTCTGCTATATCTACTGATAGACTCTACAAAAGTAGTCAAAGAAAAGGATAATAACATTCAGACTATGGATTGTGATAATGCAGATTGTTTAGCTCATATGAAATTTTGTGCACTTGGAAATTTTTATTTGGCAAAGCAGATTTATACATTTATATATATTAATACATATGTATATAGACACATATACTTATGTGTCTATATACTTGTAGATATATACATAGATCTAGATATTACTGGAGTTTTGAGAAGAGCTGGACAGTGGTTTTCAGCTTTAAGTGAATATATCACTTTACTCAGGAAGTGCTGCCCTTGTAAAAAAGCAGAGTAGGTGATGATCTCTGTGATGTGGTTAGAGGATGAGGCAAACCACATCTCTGAGATTTTCTTCTGCTAACAACATGTGCCTTAAATTCCACTGTTGGAGACCAAACTCTCAATTTGAATATCTCTGCTGAGAAGGCACAGCCAGAGTCAGTTTGAGCATAGTTTGTCATTAGCCATCTCCAGTTTCTGTGGAAGGAAAAATCCACCATTGAACTATTGTAGGGAAAGAAGAAAAGATATTACATGTTTTTTATGTATAAGCCACTCTACATTTATCTCTCTTGCTGCTGCTGCTGCTAAGTTGCTTCAGTCATGTCTGACACTGTGTTACCCCATGGACAGCAGCCCACCAGGCTCCTCTGTCCCTGGGATTCTCCAGGCAAGAATACGGGAGTGGGTTACCATTTCCTTCTCCAAAGCATGAAAGTGAAAAGTGAAAGTGAAGTTATTTAGTCATGCCCGACTCTTAGCGATCCCATGGACTGGAGCCCACCAGGCTCCTCCATCCATGGGATTTTCCAGGCAAGAGTACTGGAGTGGGTTGCCATCGCCTTCTCCATTATCTCTCTTAATCTTTATTAAAAACAAAACAAAACAAAACTATGAAGTGTACAAGTTTGCAGAGCTGGTTGCCACTAGCCTATAGAATGCTTCTGTGCAATTGGGAAATGACTCCTGGAAATCTGGAAAGATAATGTCATAAGGCACATGACTAAGTGGGAGGCTGGATTTTTGTGTCAATTCATAACTTTGTCTGGTACACAAGCTTTGCACTGCTCACAACGCTCTAGAAATAGGTATTACCACAACAAGAAAGTAGAGACTCAGGACTAGGTACTCTTCCTGAGGCCAGATAGCAAGCAAGTGGGGCAATCAGGATTTGAACCTTGATTTATTAGATTTTAGGGTTTCCCAGGTGGGACTAACGGTAAAGAACGTGCCTGCCAATGCAAGAGACTTAAGAGACATGAGTTTGATTTCTGGGTTGGGAAGATCACCTGGAGAAAAGCACTGCAGCCACTCCAGAATTCTTGCCTGGAGAATCCCATGGACAGAGGAGCTTGATGATCTACAGTCCACTGGGTGTCAAAGAGTCAAACACGACTGAAGTGACTTAGCACTATTAGATTTCAAACTTAGAATTTATCTTTAAAATTGGAATACAATTATATTTACCTCCTAGGATTGTCAAGAGAGGTTAAAGAAGGTGATTTATATAAAGTATTTCACAAAGTACCTAGTACACTATATGGTATTAAAGTATACTACCTTCTATAGAGTGACAAGAATTCACAGCTGGTTCTGAAATCTTTCCTCTAGTTTTGGAAACACTTCAGGATTTGATCATTGGTCAATGCTCCCTGCATGATTAACTCAAGGGCTTGCTTAAGAGTTTATCTATATTGTCTCTAAGATAAATGAGAATCTATCCAATGACTAGTTCTGAACCAAGCACTTACATTACCTCATCATTGAGACTGTGTGATGAGTGACCTTAGATGGTGAGAATCAGGCTAGTCATTTGCCCCTGAATGAGGGAGAAGGGTCATAGTTTACAAGGCATGGATAGTGACGGAACCACTCAACTGTTGTCATCCCTGGGTTGAAGTGGTTCTTTTTCACTCATATGCCTCTCATGACCACACATACGCCCCAAATGTAAAAAGATTGCGGCGTCAGAGACCGCCCCTGTGCTGCGGCTGTGCATGCTTGTTTCCGGTGTTGTCTTAATGTCAAATACACTCAGGGCTGAGTGAAGCCCACTTGCCTTTAGAGTTTGATTGTCATCTGAAGCCAACTACAGTTTCTAGTAAAGCAGTGTAAATGTTTCGTTGGATTACCAGGCAGAGTTGAGGTCAAAAGGCAGGGACTAAAAGAACATCTCTGAGGAGAGCTATGGATCCTCAGATAAGCTGAGAAATACGTTGGTTTCAAGAAAATGTTCTCCATGTGGGTGAGAGGAAGTCCTAAAGGGAAGTTGTCTGTGCTCTCTGCTTTACCGTAAGTGAAAGACATTTGCCCAGAAGCTCCTGGATCTCAACTGCCAACTTCAGCTTTTGTATTGTAGACAGCACAGAATAGAGATGTAAAGCAGTGCTTGCTATCTGCTTGTTCTGTGCCTGAAGTTGTCTTTGGTGCAATCCCTTATAATTATGAAAAAATGAAAACCAGAAGAGTGGTGGTTTGTTTTTTTTCTCCATTTTACAGGTGAAGGTACTGAAGCCTCAATATCAATAGGTGAATTTCTCAATGGAGGTTAGAGGAAATGATGGATTTAATATTGAAATGGAGGTTGACTGTTGCCAAAGTCCTTGCTCTTCCTACTCCGCCTTGCTACTTCCAAAATACTGATGATATTCATTGTTGTTAAGGAAATAGCAACCCACTCCAGTACTCTTGCCTGGAAAATCCCATGGATGGAGGAGCTTGGTGCAGGCTACTGTCCATGGGTCGCAAAGAGTCAGGCATGACTGAGCGACTTCACTTTCACTTTCAGTGATATGTTTTATCCAAAAATCTATACCATTTATAAATGCCATTTGTTGAGTTCTTGCTATGTGGTAGGAATTGTGCTTTAAAAATATTGTCTCTGGACTTCCCCTAGTGGCCCAGTGGTTATGACTCCATGCTTTCATTGCAGGGTACGTGGGTTTGATTCCTGATCGGGAAGTTCCACATGCCATGCAGTAAGGCCAGAGAAAAATATAAATAAATTCATTTAAAAATATTACCTTATTTTATGCTCATGACACATCTAGCAGGTAGACGTCACTATCATTTTTCACAGGTGAGAAAACTGATAAAAATCCATTAAATTGCCCCAAATCACACACCATGAAGTCACACAGCTATATGGTGGTGGAGTCACATGTGAAAGCAACTAGAACATCTGCTGCAATTGGAGTATGTATTTCTCTAGGGCAAGATCATGATGTTTAGGATGTTTAGGATAGCGGGCACCAGTGAAGGTCATTGAATGGACTATGACAGAGCGTGACTTTACTAGAGAGATAAAACCTGAAAATCAAGCTGGCACTAGATATAACAGAGAAAAAAAAACTGTAAATGATGCAAATGCCCATTTTAAACAATGCAAATGTCCATGGGGTCACAAAGAGTCGGACATGACTGAGCAACTAAACAACAACATCCAGACTTGAGGAAATTAGGATTATGTTTCATATTTTTATGGAGATATTGCCAAGATACATTGTTAGTTGAATTTAAAAAAAAATAGAAAGCAAACTGTACAAATGTATAGATATTATGCTACATTTTGTACAACCAATGTGTTTCTATATATATTATGTATATGATTTAAGATATATATGATTAAAGCAAAATCTGATAAGTATGTTACCTATGAGGGAAGGAGAAAACAGGGTAAGGATGGAAACTAGGCTTCTCTAAAACTGAATATGCTTTGTTTTGTGCCTTTGATTTTGAAAACACACTTGTATTTCACACACTTTTAAAAAGGAAAATCAAAACCAGTCCCTATAAATAATGATTATCAAAACCAGAAACAAGTGACCAAGCTATATATCAAGTAGGCAGCAATTACATGGGGAAGATTCATTCCAAGTGCTTTTAAAACATAGTACTTTGGCTGTACAGTGATAAAAAGAAAACTATGAAGAAAATTTTAAATGTATTCAGTAAGTTTGTTATTACTAGAAATAGTTATTGTTATTTTGAAACTATTATATATTGAAGCAGAACAAATAATGAATTATATTAGTGTTCATAGGAGTCAAAACATTTTCAGAGAAAAAGATAAAACCAAGGAATTCAAGTAACAATACTGGAACCTTTTATTTGAATTGGTGAAAATATCAGTGTGAATTCAGGAATGATGTTTACTTTTCTTAAAAATATGTATTCTCTAACTTGTACCCCTAAAAATCCTAGAAACACTGGACACCTAGGAAAAAATGAACATTCCTGGTGCCCAGACTGTGGTTTAAAAATATATATTTCCCATTAAAAGGAACTAAGACTCCATGGAAAACTGCTGATTCCAGATCTGGAGCAGGAAATGTACAAGATGAATTTTGAGCATACAGTTGTGCCTGAAAGCAAAGAAACTATGATGGATGATGTCAAAAGGTGCTATGCTGTTCTCAGTCTCTTTAGGTGTGTATGGCTGTTTGCGACCCTATGGACTGTGGCCCACAAGGCTTCTCCATCCATGGAATTCTCCAGGCAATGACACGGGCGTGGGTCGCCATTTCCTCCTCCAGGGGATTTTTTGACCCAGGGATTAAACCCACACCTCCTGTGTCTCCTGCATTGCAGACAGATTCTTTACCCACTGAGCCATCTGACAAGGAACAAACTTGAAGGAGTTTCCATTAGTTAGCACTGGGAGAACTCAGGTACAAAAAAACCCCCAAATGATCACAATAATTGCTAAGAACTGAACATGATGGAAATATTTAAAAATCAATGAATTTAAGAGGAAAATGAAACTTCAAGGCTACTCTTGGAGTTTCCTGGAATACTAACTCATTACTCTGAAAATTGATAAGTAAAGAAAGACTGAAACATTTATCTTGCTTTTCCTACATGGACCAACATTTAAGGCAACCAAATAGTTGATGAACAAGTTTTCCTTAATAGAAGAAGAAACTATCAGCTTAAAAAAAAAAATCTCATTTTGAAATTTCTAGTGAAGTAATAGGTTTAAGAATGATCATTAATGTAAACACCATTAGGTAAAAAGATGGTGTGTGTGGAGGTGGGGTTATAGTAGATAGATGAAACTGACAGCTCATGAATCCAGTGATCAATCTGAGCATTATTCAAGGTGTGGCATCCAGACAGTATGGTTTTTTATGCTTGGAACTATGCAGCACTAAGAAAAAAAGGTTATGAATCATTAACTATGAACTTACGAGAAACATGGAAGATAAAGATACATGTTGAAGACGTCAGGAAGACCATGTCAGTCAAATCCAAAATAAGATAAATTGTAAGAAAAATGGCCCAGTTTCTTCAATGAGTAAATGGCATAGAAAGTAGGGATGGGGCAGTATTATAGATTAAAAGAAGATTGTGACCTATAAGTGAAAACCTGTATTTGTTCCTTTTTTTGCCTGATTTAAATGTTAAATGCATTTTTTTGAAACTGGAGAAAATTGGACATAGTCTGTACAGTAGATATTAATGAAGTATTAATTAATCTTGTTTGATATGATAGTGGCTTTCCTGGTGGCTATTCTTTATCATTAAGATGGTAAAGAATCTGCCTGCCATGAGGGAGACCCAGGTTTCATATCCGAGTCGAGAAGATCTCCTGGAAAAGTGAATGGCAACCCACTCTAGTATTCCTACTTGGAAAATACCACTGACAGAGAGGAGCCTGGGAGCTACAGTCCGTGGGGTCTTAAAGTCAGACAAGACTGACTAACACTTCCACTTCCACTTCCACTTGATATGATAGTAGTGCTATGCATGCCAGGTTGCTTCAGTCCTGTTCGACTCTTTGTGACTCTATGGACTGTAACCTGTGAGGTTTCTCTGTCCGTGGGATTCTCAGACAAGAATGTTGGAGTGGGTTGCCATTTCCTTACAGTTATGATAACAAACAAGAATTGCCTGTAAGAGCGACATACTGAAAAACCTATAGATAAAATGGTGTGTTACCTGGGATTTAAAATTTTCTGAAGAAATAAAAATTTAGGTTTGCACTGGGAAAGATGAAACAAGAATAGCTGAAAGTGAATAGTTATAAGTTTGTTGAGGAGGCATACAAATTCATTGAGTTTCATCTTCTACAGTGTATGAAGCTCTGATAGAAGTTGGTGTCTTTGGGCCATTAAATTGAAGGTACTTTTCCACAGTGTTGCTGTAAATAGAGCAAATAAAGATAAGCTCTCATAGGAATTGTGTTTTTGCTGTGTTGTGTATGTGTGACTGTAGGAATTTAACCTGCCTTGACAATCACCATCAGGAACGCTGTTTAATGTCCTTTTCAGTTCTGCTCTCACATATTCACTCATTGGACAAATCATTTTGAGTACCTATTGTGTGCTGTCCTTGGCTTTGCAGATAAAGAGGTAACTTGAGAGACCAGGTTGTTCCCTCTGTGGACATTATTCCAATAAATAAACACAATCATTTCAAACAAAAGATAACCAGTTTGCTCAAATTCATGTTCGCTGAGTCATTGATGCTACCTGACTATCTCATCCTCTGCTGCTCTCTTCTTTTGCCTTCTATCTTCCCCATCATCAGGATTTTTCCCAATGAGTTGGCTCTTCACATCAGGTGGCCAAAGTATTGGAACTTCAGCTTTAGTATCAGTCCTTCCAAAGAATATTCAGGGTTGATTTCCTTTAAGATTGACTGGTTTGATCTCCTTGAAGTCTAAGGGACCTCGAGTCTTCTCCAGCACCACAATTTGAAAGCATCAATTCTTTGGTGCTCAGCCTTCTTTGTGATCCAACTATTACATCCATACAAGACTACTGGAAAAATCATAGATTTGACTATATGGTTGTTGGCTGGCAAAGTGATGTCTTTGCTTTTTAATATGCTATCTAGGTTTGTCATAGGTTTCCTTCCAGGAGCAAGTGTCTTTTAATTTCATGGCTGCAGTCACTGTCCCCAGTGATTTTGGAGCCCAACAAAATAAAATCTGTCACTGCCTCCATGTTTTCCCCTTCTATTTGTCATGGAGTGATGGGACAGGATGCCATGATCTTCATTTTTTGAATGTTGACTTTTAAGCCAGCTTTTTCACTCTCCTCTTTCACTCTCATCAAGAAGCTGTTTAGTTCCTATTCACTTTCTGCCATTAGAGTAGTATCATCTTCATATCTGTGGTTGTTGACATTTCTCCTGGCAATCTAGATTCCAGATTGTACTTCATCTAGCCTGGCATTTCACATAGTGGCAGAGATGGTAAAGAATCTACCTACAGTGCGGTAGACCTGGGTTCGATCCCTGGGTTAGGAAAATCCCCTGGAGAAGGGCATGGCACCCCACTCCAGTGTTCTTGCCTGAAGAATCCCATGGACAGAGGAACCTGGTGGGCTACAGTTCATAGGGTTGCAGAGTCCAACATGACTGAAGTGACTTAGCACATACACATGCTGTATATAAGTTAAATAGGCAGGGTGATAATATACTGGCTTGACACACTTCTTTCCCAATTCTGAACCAGTCAGTTGTTCCATGTAAAGTTCTAACTGTGGCTTCTTGACTTGTATACAGGTTTCTTAGAAGTGTTCTGGTATTCCCATCTCTTTAAAAATTTTTCATAGTTTGTTGTGACCTACACAGTCAAAGGTTTTAGCAGACTTTTAAAAAGCCAAGAGCAAAAGAAGAAAAAGAAAGGAAGCCAGTATGCCAGAAGCAAAGTGAGTGGTGAGATTAGGAGACTAGTGATGCCACAGTGAGGTTTGGAAGCAAGTAGCATGCCTGTGGTAGAGTAATCGTGCCTCTTGGTTCGCTGGCATACGGCCACATTTTGCGACTGCTGTCCTGTTCCAGGGACTAATGGGACTGGGACCCCTTTCATCTCACAAGTGTCCCAGAGTGGTGTCCCAGCTACATGGTCATTCCACTTAGAGTTTGGATTCTGTTTCAAATGCAACAGGAAACCACAAGGTGATTGTAAAGCAGAGAACGGCAAAACCAAACTTTGGAAAGAGGACTGTGAATGTTTATGCAAACTATCAAATGGTCTCCCCAGTTTATAATACTAATAGAGATAATGGATACTCTTAATTTCCTGGACCTGCAGAGGTGATTTTCCTGGTCTGCACCCCAACTTTCCTCACATGACCACATAACCAGATAAATTACCAAATAACATGCTGCTGCTGCTGCTGCTGCTGTGTCGCTTCAGTCGTGTCTGACTCTGTGTGGCCCCATAGACGGCAGCCCGCCAGACTCCTCCATCCCTGGGACTCTCCAGGCAAGAAGACTGGAGTGGGTTGCCATTTCCTTCTGCAATAAATAAACATGAAGCAAATACACATCCATCTTCTGTATTCTGACTCAAAGACAATGAAAAAAGATGCAAAAATACGTATTATTTTGTGAGCTTCCTTTTTACTAAATGTTTTTCTTTATTCCCTTGTATCTGTGGAATTAAATGCCCATTCATCCTCAAGAAACATATCAAATGTACTTTTTAGAATGTGATAGCACAGTGCTAGGAGCATTTGATCAGCAGAAGGGCTTCCCAGGTGGAGCTCGTGGTGAAGAACCTGCCTGCCAATGCAGGTTAGATGTAACAGATGTGGGTTGGGAAGATCCTCTGGAGGAGGGCATGGCGACCCACTCCAGTATTCTTGCCTGGAGAATCCCCTGGGAAGAGGAGCCTGGCAGGCTACAGTTCGTAGGCTGTACAGAGTTGGACATGACTGAAGTGACTTAGCATGCATGCACATTCTAAATTTTAGCTGTCTGACTAGAACGATTTATCTAAACCTGTCAGGTCTCGGTTTTAGCAGCTCCAAAATGGGAAAGGAGCATTTCTTTTCAGTTGTGTTAGTTTCAAGATAGGACTGTTCATAATGGCTTGAAGATCAGAGGCAAAATAATGACAGAGGAGAAAGCAGTGGAAGTAAGGGATGGGAGAGAAGGAGGAGGAGGAGGGAAAGAGATAGGCACAGGAGAAGATAAGATAGAGAGGATGAGAGGTGAGAAGAAGTGAGGGAAGGGGGAAAGAAAGGGCGATGCTACCAAATGGGAGCTCGATTCACTGGCTACATGACAGGCCAGTAATCAGGGAGATGAGGTGTTTAGGCAAGGAATGGTGACTTGATTCTGAAAACTGGCAGACTGAGAAGATAGTGGGACAGTGCCCTAGAGTATCATCCTTTCAGAGTCTGGATGCCTGTTTCTTTTATAGAACAGAAAAGGGGAGGAAATGAGGAAGCAAAGTAAAAGGGCCATAAATCTTGCAAAATATCTCCTCATTCGGCCTTCAGCAGGTGGGGTGGGGTGTGTTAATTTCTTCTCTTCTGCAGCCATTCACAGGTGGGTAGGGTCAGAATGTCTCCCTGTGGGCTGAACAAAGGCACTTCAGTTTAAGGTTCAGACAGAGGGACAGGGTTCCTTGCGCCAGTCCGTTATGTATGCTTACAGCTATAGACAGCATCCTTTTAGTGATTATAATAACAAAAGCTACTGAACGCAAAAGTTAAAAGAACAGATCCAACTTGGAGTCAAAGTTTGCTCTTCCCAGTTACAGAGAGAAGGGGGAAAGGGAGGGACATGGGGCAGGGAAGGAGTGAAGGAGAAGAGGAGAGGGCAGGGGAAGGGATGAGGAAAAAAAGAGAGGCCGAAGAAGGTGAGGGAGTGAAAGAGGAGAGGAGAGGAGGAGAGGGAGGAGGGAGGGAGATGAGAGAGAAAAAAAAAAAAGCTGGGAAAGGGCTAATACTGTGACTCACTCAGGATTTGTAGTTGCAAGCAATAGAAATTTATCTGGTTTATTTAAGCAGAGATAGACTTATCCCCAAGTGGGCTTCCCAGGTGGCTGAGTGGTAAAGAATCTGCCTGCTAATGAAGGAGATGCAGGTTCAATCCCTGGGGTGGGAAGATCCCCTGGAGAAGGAAATGGCCACTGGATTTCAGGATTCTTGCCTGAAAAATTCCACAGACAGAGGAGCCTGTGGGCTATAGTCTATAGGGTCACAAAGAGTCAGACACGGCTAAGCGACTGAGCATACATGGGCACGGGCTTGACGGCTTTTGCTAAGAAGACTCTACTAGCCACTGTCCAACATCAAGCCAAGCAGACCAGGTCTCAGGTAAACACTGATGCAGCCATTTCTAGGCACATACTCAGAGGCTGTACCACTGATATTCACCATGTTGGATGCTGACTTCAGGGCTTGCCACCCTAGCCTGATGAATATATTGCTTTATTCCCCCAGTCAGCATCTCATTGGCACACACCTGTGCCCTGGCTTCAGCGAACATTGAAGAAATCATTTTTTCAGGTTCTTTCCTGAAAGGAGGTCTCTGCCTCCCATCCATGCTCATCAGGAAGATTCTCTACACATGAGAAAGAAATTCAATACTGAACATAGGAAAAAGTGACATGATCATTATAAGAAGAATAGTTTATATGTAGTAATACACTAGCTTTGTGGCAAATGTGTGTTGCTATAAAAATAGTAAGATAATAATCTAGAGTTAGGTGGAGAAAGCAACATGCTTCTTACTTCTGATGATTTCAAGGGATATTTAGCTTGGTGTTGGAGAGAAAGGACAGAGGGCCCTACTCAGGCAGGTTCCTTTCTCTTCTCTGTGGTGAGACTGGGGCTTCCCTGGTGGCTCAGATGGTAAAGAATCTGCTTGCAATGCAAGAGACCTGGGTTTAGTCCCTGGCTTGGGAAGATCTCCTGAAGAAGGGCATGGCAACACACTCCACTATTCTTGCCTGGAGAATCCCATGGACAGAAGAGACTGGTGGGCTACAGTCCATGGAGTTGCAAAGAGTCAGACACAATTGAGTGACTTAGGATGCACACACATGGTGAGACAGAGGAGCCAAAGAGGACCTCTTTAGTCAAAGGCAGACTTCAAAAAAGCAGAGCAGGAGATTCAGATCAGTGGGGAAGCACCACAGTTCTCAGATGCTGCTGAACTAAAGTTTCTTGCCCTCAGAGAAACAGGAAGCACACTTTCTTATCAACTGAAACAGAAAGAGTCCATTCAGCTGGGCCCACCCTGTGGGGAGAGGAGAGTGAACTTTGCTAAGGCGAAATCTGCCTGTGGAGGTCATGTGTGCTCTCCTTGAATCGTTTACAGCAACACAGCTGGGAGACCCAGATCTTACTTCCTTGAGAGTCAACAGTCTGCAGCTCATCTTTGCCAAACCAAAAGGTGACTTACCATCACAACAGCGACATTTAAAAGGAGCATGACCAGAGTGACTCTCTGACCTTTGGACCTGGCAGTTTACTCACTGGAATCCTGCTGCTGAGTATCATTTCTCCCCACCTAAAACTCAGTTTCTTTTAGGATAATTTATAATCGTGGAAACCACACAGATCCCTGAGGTCAGGGAGCCACAGAGAGACCACATCCTTTGTTTTCATTTCTCAGCTCCAAGTATCTTAAGCTGCTTATTGTGCTTGCTTCCAAGATGTACAAATCATCCCAAGCAGTTGGGTTGTGTAAGAATGTTTCAGCTGGCGCGATGCCTGCTCCATCAGTACAAATGGCTTAACTGTTTTCTGATTAACCAAAGGATTGACCTACGTGGTCACCATAAAACCAGGTCTATCTGGCAGAGGAAGATTGCTGATGAGCTGTGTTGGGGAATCACTTAAAGGCTGAGTTCTGCAGGAGCTGTTCCTCTTCCGTTGACACCAGGGAGCAGCTTCACACAGGGAGAGACCAGCATCTGTGTATCAAACAGTAAGTGCTGTATTGTTGCACCTGCCTTCACTTCCTCTCCAGTGACAGATTGGGCAGCACCCCGGGAGTAGCTTGTGCCTGCCTCCAGCCCAGATGTTCTCACTCAGACAAGCATGGGGGCCCCTCCTTCTGCAGAGAGCTAAATGTCGCCTGACAACCCTCAGGAAATCTCTGGACCTGCATGTAAACAATGGCTCTGAATCAGGCCTATCAGCCCCTTCCTTTCTAGATAGGAATCATATGTGTAAAGCGTATCTTTAAGACTTATCAAAAGTTCAATATGTGCAGGACTGATGTCAAATGCCAGCACTTTCAATAAAGGCATAACATGGTAAGGCTTATTTGTGTTACTTTGGTTTGTCTTCCCCAAGATCAGCTTATACAATTAAGAATTCCTTTTGGAACTTGGAGATTAATCCTTAAAGGAAATGGGAAATATATCACAGAAAGATAAAGAGTTCAGATTTAAATTGTCTTTATTGAATTTGTGGCTTAAAAGGTTGAAACTTTGGAATCAGTTTTTAAGTGAAACTGATGTCTACCTTGGTAAGGACAGAGAAATCTTATATTGGCTAAAGGTGACAGAAAGTTGAACACTATTAGTTTACTCTCTGAGCTTATTGTGTGATTTAGGATAAATCAGTGACATTAGATTAACACATGTTTGTGAAATCTAGAAAAATGGTACAGATGGACCTATTTTCAGGGCAGGAATAGAGGCACAGACACAGAGGATGGATTGTGGGGGGGGAGGGTTGGGATAAACGGGTAGACTGGGATTGACATAGACACACTACTATGTATAAAATAGGCAGCTAGTGGGAGCCTGCTATAAGGCACAGGAAGCTCAGCTCGATGCTCTCTAATGACCTCGATGGGTGGGATGGGGCCCCATCTCCCTTGGAATGGAGGTCCAAGAAGGAGGGGATGTATGTATACATATGGCTGACTTATTTCATTGTTTAACAGGAACTAACGCACCATTGTAAAGCAACCATACCCCTGCCCCCAACTCTTTTTTTTAACAAAAAGAATTACTGCTATCTTATTCTGGGCAATTTGGAGATACGCCATATGGAAGCCAAAGAGGGAGTGGGGAGGTAGAGAGAAAGAGTGAGAGAGGTAAAAGGAGTTTGCAGATGTTCCAAAACTGCAATTTGTGAGATACATTACTTTAGAGATGTGCCCATCTTAGGAAAGCCAAATGAGACCAAGGAAGGGTGCCTCAAAGGAAGAGCAATTCATTGTCCAACTTGGACCAAGCCAAGACTTAACGAGGAAACATTTTCTGTTTAAGCTATTTCATGTCTCTTTGCTCTAGCACACCTGAGGCAGTTACATGAAGTCTAGAGAAGTTTATTTCATGGAAGAAACAATGAGAATCCATGAATGCTTGAAGCAGCCTCTTTTAGAATCTAGGCCTCCTATTCAGGTGACATAGGGTTTTCCCAAGGTATGTAGCCCATCTCTTAAAGGTGGAAGGCAGGAATGCATTTATGCCTGAAGCTTACGCTAATAAAATTGTGGATGTTTATCTGGAGTATTTTATGTACTAGAAACAGAGAGCATAAAGGTGCATGTTGGAAATCAATGGTTTGGGTTCTTGGCCTCAGCCAGATCTTAATGGGCAACTAACCCACCTGAAAATGCATGTACTCCTTAAGTGCACCTACTCTGTTTTCTAGAAGCTCAGGTAGCAATACAAAATTCATGATCCAGTGGAGAAACACAGGAATTTCCTCACCACGTAATCTGTAGATAAAATACATATCCAGCATGGAAGCACACGGCCAAAACAGGGCATGTCCTCCCCAAATTCAGGGCATAGATGTCAAATGCTGAAATAAAGCTGCAAACCCTAATTTAGAGAATCGCAGACACTTGGGAGGGGTGACTCCACCCCTTAAATAGGCAGGAGATTAAAATGTGATCTGCTTTGCATCATACATGAAAGCAAATTCTTCTGCATTGAGATGCACATGGCTTACTGATTTCTAGGTCCTCAAAAATTCCAAGACTATCTGGAATCCTTTTAATCTGAGATGCATGGTATGAACCACAGCTTTCAAAAAGAAAAGCCTTGGGTGTTTTTCTTAACTTGCCCAGTTTTAAGAAGGTTCAGCTAGCATTTTAAAATTGGGAGATTTTACCTAAAAATCTGGGGTACCATCTTCCTTTGTAAAGAGAAGTGAACAGCTCCCTACTCCAGTATTTTTGCCAGGAGAATTCCATGGACAGAGGAGCCTGGCAGGCTAGAGTCCATGGGGTCACAAAGAGTGGGACACTACTGAGCAATTTGCACTTTCACTTTCATGCAGTAACAATGTCCAGGGTGGAAGAGCAGCTGCTCCTGTTAGGCAGACATTAGCTTTCCAGGATAGCGTGGATTCCATCACTCCCTTTCTCTCTAGCACTGAGGCTGAGTAACAGCTGCCAATCATCCACACCACTAAGTTTTTCCCTTTTAGCATTGGAAATATTTCTCAGCTGTTCATGTCACTGTCATCACCTCTGGTGGCTCAGATGGTAAAGAATCCACCTGCAGTGAAGGAGACCTGGGTTTGATCCCTGGATTGGAAAGATCCCCTGAGTATGGCATGGCAACCAGTTCCAGTATTCTTGCCTGGAGACTCCCATGGACAGAGGAGCCTGGTGGGCTACAGTCTCTGGGGTTGCAAAGAGTCAGACACGACCAAGTGGCTAAACACACAGCCTTAAAAATATATTTCTCAGCTGTTCATGTCACTGTCAATCATGGAGAGACAAATGCCAGGCCATGCCAATACCACTTCATGTTCTGAGAAAAATGGAGAATATATTTCCTTGGGAAAATATAAAAGAGTTGTACATATTTAACAAGCAAATACTCCCTTGGCTCCATTCATACTTCTATCTGGTCCCTGTAGATTTTGGTGATTCTTAAATCCTGAGGCAGGGTTCGTCATAGGTAGCATTTTATCCTTAAATGTCCACAGCTCCTTGGAATCTTACCATTAGATAAGTTATCAGGGTGGTTTAGGATATCACTGTAGACAGGGGGTAAGCCATACCCAATAGTTGGGAAACTTTAATAGATTTTGAGTTTCTTCCTGCTACTCTCAGCTCCTTGTACTCCAAATTACAGAAAAGTACATTATAATACAGTGGACTTGGGACTTAAGAGTCCAAATAATGCAGGCTTCAAGCAGTGAAATTCTTGAATTAGACTTAGGAAATAAACTTTTATTTCTCTGACTCAGTAATTGTGTATTTGTGTCCTTAGCATTAGCCCCAGGCACTAGATTTAAGAAGTAAAAAGGAATGAAGATACAGGATTTTTCATTTCTGTATTAAGAAAGGTTTGAGGTTAGATTTTTGGTGGGGGTCAATTTCATTAAGAGCTACCCAGATGGTTCTAGTGGTAAAGAACTCACCTGCTAATGCAGAAGATGTTAAGAGACATGGATTCAACCCTGGATCTGGAAGATCTCCTGGAGGAGGGCATGAAAACCATTCTGGTATTCTTGGAGAATACAGTATCCTTGAAGAATCCCATGGACGGAGGTGACTGGTGGGCTACAGTCCAAGGGGTTACAAGGAGTCGGACACTACTGAAACTATTTAGCACACAATTTCATCAAAAACTTCCCTTCTGTGAAACTTCTCAGAAAATCTCCCAAAGGTACAGGATAATACACGATTTCAATTGTTAACATTTTTTTTTTTTTCTACAGAGACTTCCTTGGTGATTCAGACAGTAAAGCATCTGCCTACAATGTGGGGACCTGAGTTCAATTCTTGGGTCTGGAAGATCTCCTGGAGAAGGAATAGCAACCCACTCCAGTATTCTTGCCTGGAAAATCCCATAGACAGTGGAACCTGGTAGGCTACAGTCCATGGAGTCGCAAAGAGTTGGACATGACTGAGCAACTTCACTTTCACTTTTTTCTACAAGGATTATTTCCTTGTCTCTTGTCATTGTGCAAATGATTTAAACATTTTTTTGCTACTTTGAAGTGATTATAATATGTTGGTTATAATTTTACAGCCTGAAATATAGATAATCCTTATATAATCATCTCCATTAAAACATAAGAGAGAGGAAATTTATTTATTTTTTACTTTATTTTACTTTACAATACTGTATTGGTTTTGCCATACATTGACATGAATCCATCACGGGTGTATACAAGCTCCCAATCCTGAATCCCCTCCACCTCCCACCCCATATCATCTCTCTGGATCATACCCGCACACCAGCCCCAAGCATCCTGTATCCTGTATCGAACCTAGACTGGCACTTCATTTCTTACCTGATAGTTTACATGTTTCAATGCCATTCTCCCAGATCATTCCACCCTTTTCCTCTCCCTCAGAGTCCAAAAGTCCATTCTATTCATCTGTTTCTCTTTGCTGTCTCGCATACAGGGTCATCATTACCATCTTTCTAAATTCCACATATATGTGTCAGTATACTGTATTGGTGTTTTTCCTTCTATCTTACTTCACTCTGTATAATCAGCTCCAGTTTCATCCATCTCATTAGAACTGATTCAAACGTATTCTTTTTAATGGCTGAGTAATACTCCATTGTGTATATGTACAATAGCTTTCTTATCCATTCATCTGCTGATGGACATCTAGATTGTTTCCATGTCCTGGCTATTATAAACAGTGCTGCAATGAACATTGGCTGCGATCCAAAAGTCTACAAGCAATAAATGCTGGAGAGGATGTGGAGAAAAGGGAACCCTCTTATACTGTTGGTGGGAATGCAAACTAGTACAGCCACTATGGAGAACAGTGTGGAGACTCCTTAAAGAATTGCAAATAGAACTGCCTTATGACCCAGCAATCCCACTGCTGGGCATACACACTGAGGAAACCAGAATTGAGAGAGAGGAGATTTAAAGTTAGGTTGGCTCTACCAAACCTGACTACCAGGTCGCAAAGAGTCAGACACGACTGAGCGACTTCACTTTCACTTTACTTTGGTTCTACCTACCAGAGCATTAGATTTGAACATATCAAAAGGATCTTCTAGAATTAGTATAATAAAAGACTGAAAGACTTAACATCTACTTTTCGTTTTACTCTTTTTTAATTTTTGTTGTAGTATTAGTTGCTTTTCAATGATGTTTTAGTTTCTATTGTACAACAAAGTGAATCAGCTATATGTATACACTTGTGTGTGTGTGTGTATGCACGCTCAGTCATGTCCACCTCTTTGCAACCCCTTGGACTGTAGCCCTCCAGGCTCCTCCATCCATGGAATTCTCCAGGCAAGAACAGTGGAGTGAGTTGCCATTTCCTTCTCTGGGGGATCCTGCATTGTCAGGTGGATTTTTTTACAACTAGAGACACCTGGCAAACCATGTATACATATATCCCCTCTTTTCTGGATTTCTTTCCCATTTAGGTCACCACATAAAATTGAGTTGGGTTCCCTGTGTTATACAGTAGTTCTCATTAGTTATCTATTTTATACGAATATCCACTTGCTTATTTAAAGTCATGGTAAGTTAACATATGAGTCAGGAACAAACAATGCATTTATATTTTAGATACAGAATGTGTGAAAGAAATGTTTTCAGGTGTGAGGCCAGGTCTGTGCATTGCTTACAGGTGTATTTTATTAGCCAGGTCTTCAAAGGTGCATTTTGTATTATTGATGTTCCCCTCAGAAACACATGCACTAGCAGAGCTGTGTTTCTGAGGTGAATTGTACCTATAAAGTTTCATCTGTCTCAGGGTCTTTGACTGGAGCAGAAGTGTGAACATTTTCCGCTTTCTCCTGTAATGAGTGCAGAGGGCTCCTCTCCTCCAACCTTCTTGCTTCCCCACCTAGGATCTCATTTTCTTTCCTTTTTTCTTGTTTTGGTGAATACTTTTTGAAGCTTCAGGCAGATACGGCTATGGATGTGAGTGCAAAGTTGCTTCCAGTGTGTCTGACTCTTTGTAATCCTATGGACTATAGCCCACCAGGATCCTCTATCCATAGGATTCTCCAGGCGAGAATACTGGAGTGGGTTGCCACGTCCTTCTCCAGGAGATCTTCCTGACCCAGGGATCAAACCTGTGTTTCTTACATCTCCTACATTAGCAGGCTGATTCTTTACCATCTGGCAATGAAAATGCTCTAAAGATGCTATGAAAGTACCTGAAGAGAGAATTGAATAGCATGTTAAAATGCAAATTTATACAGAGGCCAGCACCTTCAAGGATTTGGTTAGGAACTGGGTGGGGGTGGGGGGGGTAGGACAGCCAGGCAAGGCTGTATGGGCCATGTAGAGTCCTCAACCCATGAGAAGGGTTGGGGGATGAGACCCTGCCCCATTTGGTTCAGCAGTCCTGCAAGGTGGGGTCCGTCTACCAAGAAGAGAGGCCTTTTCCTTTGTGTGCAGGTGCTTCTGTTGCCCAGCCACTTCTCAGGAGGAGCTGCATATGCCCAGAGGGGTTTTTTTTTTTTTTTTTTTATCTTGCCAAAGGAAGCTCCTCTTTCTAGTCTGCACAAATGTGCTGGGCCTATAGGTTAGAGGGGGTTCTTAACTTGATAAAGCCCTTTACTATCTTATGGAACACCACTGACAGCACCTCACTTCGGAGAATGAGGCTGACATTGACATGAACGAGCATACCTACAAGAAAAAGGAGTTCTGAAAAATGTATTGCTTCAGGAAGTATTTAGAAAGCCTAGTGACTTGAAAACATAGAATGTTTGGAATGTGTCTCCATAGGGATCCTGCTCTAATGAGCACATAGCCCTGAGTCAGTGAAGGATTCCCTTCTGGCATTATAACCACTCCCTGCTTCCCTCCTCGATCCTTACCTCCGCATCTACCAACACTTCACCTCACTTAATAGGGTATAACTGCCCTATTAATGAATGAGTTCTTGGAGAAGCTGGCTCTGTCTTACCTTCTGAAGGGGAAAAAAGATTTTGGGTTGGTGAATTAAGTGGTTGCTAATAGTGCTAGACGGGCTTCCCGGGTGGCTCAGTGGTAAAGAATCCATTTGCCAATGCAGGAGACCCGGGTTCAACCCATGGTCCACTCCAGTATTCTTGCCTAGAGAATCCCATGGCAGAGGAGCCTGGTGGGCTACAGTTCATCGGGTCCCAAAGAATCAAACCTGACAAAGGGGTTAAACAACAATAACAAAAATAGAGCTAGGTAATATAAAAATATAAAGACTGCTTTTTATGATAAAATTGTTCCACAAGACATCTGGTAAATGGAAAAGAAAATGGGAAGATGTTGCACAGTCCCCACCAACAATCAAATTTTTGGTTCTTGAGAGTGTCAGTATGAGTGTTGGGACTCACATCTCCCTCAGAAAGTGTGTGTGTGTGTGTGTGTGTGTGTGTGTGTATTTGAGGGTCCTTCTCGACCGCTTGATTTCAGCTTTCACACTGATGTTCTCAATGGCTGAAAATATTCATGTATGCCAACTTTATTTGTGGTGTGTTCTAGAAACCAGAAGAGATCACAGAGTGTCAGGACTGAAAGCAGGCCCAGGCTTTCTGGGGACACTTGCCCTGCTCTGTTCGTCTGTGCCAATACTAGTGGGAGCTGTTTGTCCTGCCTGTGTGCTTCCTTAAGTACAGAATTTCGGCCAAAAATCAAGGGAAGTTTTCTTCCGAATTGTACAAGTACTTCTTTGAGAGCTGTTAGAATAGCTAAAGTGGTCCAAGTCCTAAAACGGGTTTGGAGCAGAAAGAGCTTCTCTGGAACAGTGTGTTCAGAAACGTGTTTTTAATTACAAGACTGACCACCTGCATCTTCTATGCTGTCCTGGGAGGCTGAGTAGGAAGTGCTGGGTCAGGGGGAGGGTGACCAAGGAAAGGATGACAAGGGAGGGAAGAAGTTCAGAGTATCAACACACTTCTATAGTCTGAAGAAAGACAAGTAGCTAAACATCCAAAAGAGTGTGTGTGTGTGTGTGTGTGTGTGTGTGTGTGTGTATGTATGATGGGAGGCGTTGATCTGCTGAAAGTTTTAAGGTATAGATTTAAAAAGACAGCTGGTTGCAAAGAACATTTTAATGTAAAATGAGGAAATTTGAATATAGATTTTATATTGGCTAATATGAGCATTGTGACATTTGTTAAATGTGATAATATTATTTTGCACATGCAGAAATAATCTCTTTATTTTAAAGAAATGTACTGGTTCTTTAGTTCTTATTTTTATTCACTTAAGGCTTTTTGACTGAGCAACAAACACTTAACACTTCCATACGTGTAATATATTTTAAAATACTTGAACATAAAAATAGCAATCAAAGTAGTTAGGATAGAAAACAGATTTAATAAAAATAGAAAATGAAAATGTTAGTCACTCAGTCATGTCTGACTCTTTGTGACTCCATGGACTGTAGCCTGCCAGGCTCCTCTGTCCATGGGATTCTCCAGGCAAGAATATTGGAGTGGGTTGCCATTTCCTTCTCTAGGGGATCTTTCCAACCCAGGGATTGAACCCAGGTCTCCAGCATTCCGGGCAGACTCTTCACTGAATAAGCCATCAGGGAAGACCTAATAAAAATAGAGATTAGATAGGAAACTGTAACACAATTAGATGTTATATCAATATGTTGATATATACAGCAGAGTTGTTAAGCATCTTGGTAAAATATTTTTTGAATAGAAGAGTTTACAGCAAGAGACAGACAGCTGGTAAAGGAGTTAGCCAGGTATTTGATTTTTATGTACAAGAGCAGATGTCTCCTTTTGTCTCTGTAACTATTCCTTGCACGAAGCATTACTCAAAATGGCAAATGTCTACAAATGAATGGATGAAGTTCTGCAAGACTCATTCCAACTCTGGACCCCTTTAGCCTGCAACCACTTCTGACAGGCTCCTTCATACATCCTCTCCCATCTGCTTCACTATGTCAGTTGCAGGTGAATGTCTTAACGCTCTTCATCTCGCACAGCAAGATCAGTGATGTTGCTGAGCTCCAAGACAGCATGTTCCTCTTGGTGTTGGTTAGTAAAAATGTAGGTCAGGATTCTATGGGTAAAAATATTGTTACTAAAGCCTCTTTGTTTTTGCTTCTTATGCATCTATTAATATCATGCATTAATGATATTGCTTGTTAGTAATAATTGCACTATTTTAATTAAATCTAGCATGTAATTTTTAAATTGAGTATAATTTAATTACAATGTTGTGTTAGTTTCACATGTACAGCACAATGACTCAGATATATATATATATTCTGAAAGAGAAGGGAATACCAAACCACCTGACCTGCCTCTTGAGAAACCTGTATGCTGGTCAGGAAGCAACAGTTAGAACTGGACATGGAACAGACCAGTTTCAAATAGGAAAAGGAGTAAGTCAAGGCTGTATATTGTCACCCTGCTTATTTAACTTCTATGCAGAGTACATCATGAGAAACGCTGGGCTGGAAGAAACACAAGCTGGAATCAAGATTGCCGGGAGAAATATCAATAACCTCAGATATGCAGATGACACCAGCCTTATGGCAGAAAGTGAAGAGGAACTAAAAGCCTCTTGATGAAAGTGAAAGAGGAGAGTGAAGAAATTGGCTTAAAGCTCAACATACAGAAAATGAAGATCATGGCATCTGGTCCCATCACGTCATGGGAAATATATGGAGAAACAGTGGAAACAGTGTCAGACTATATTTTTGGGGCTCCAAAATCACTGCAGATGGTGACTATAGCCATGAAATTAAAAGATGCTTACTCCTTGGAAGGAGGGTTATGACCAACCTAGACAGCATATTCAAAAGCAGAGACATTACTTTGCCAACAAAGGTCCATCTAGTCAAGTCTATGGTTTTTCCAGTAGTCATGTATGGATGTGAGAGTTGGACTGTGAAGAAAGCTGAGTGCCGAAGAATTGATGCTTTTGGACTGTGGTGTTGAAGAAGATTCTTGAGAGTCCCTTGGATTGCAAGGAAATCCAACCAGTCCATTGTAAAGGAGATCAGTCCTGGGTGTTCTTTGGAAGGAATGATGCTAAAGCTGAAACTCCAGTACTTTGGCCACCTCATGCAAAGAGCTGACTCATTGGGAAAGACCCTGATGCTGGGAGGGACTGGGTGCAGAAGGAGAAGGGGACGACTGAGGATGAGATGGCTGGATGGCATCACCGACTTAATGGATGCGAGTTTGAGTGAACTCTGGGTGTTGGTGATGGACAGGGAGGCCTGGTGAACTGCAATTCATGGGGTCACAAAGAGTCGGACACAACTGAGTGACTGAACTGAACTGAACTGAACTGATATATATATACATCTGTCTGACTTTTGCCACCCATGGACTGTAGCCTGCCAGGCTCCTCTGTGGAATTCTCCAGGCCAAAATACTGGAGTGGGTAGCCATTCCCTTCTCCAGGGGATCTTCCCAACTCAGGGATTGAACCCAGGTGTCCTGCATTAGAGGCAGATTCTTTGCCATCTGAGGCACAAGAGAAGCCCCAACCAATATAATATATTCAGTGATATATACATACATATTCAGTTATATATACATATATTTATTTCCAATTCTTTTCTACATAGGTCATTACAAGATAGTGAATATGTTTCCTGTGCTACACAATAGGTCCTTGTTTTTTATCTATTTTATACACAGTAGAGTGTATGTGTAATGTGTTTTTGTCTGATGAAAAGTAAACAGGAAGATGACATTTAGCTGACTGAAGTCTCTGTCCTTCAGTCATACTACAAAGAATTTACTCTCTCTTTGTATTCATTCATTCATGACCACCTAGTAGTGCAAGTGTACAATCCAATACTAGATTCTGGAGAAAATAGAGTAGTAGTAGCAGACATGGTCACTGCTTTCATGGAACTTAACCTCTAGAAAGAGATCCTGCTGCCACTATGCAAGATATTTGTAATGCTTACTTCTGACATCTCATCTGAGCCCCACATTTTTGGTTAGCTTGAACCTTGCATTTTATAAGCATTGGAAATATTTCTGTTGATGTTAATTAATTTTTCCACCCCCAGTTTCTGGCTGCTGGTCAGAGTGGAGGAGCTAGAGCATCAAAAGATGGGCTGTTGTGTTTTTCAGCCCTCCGGAAGTGGGGGTTCTGGGAACAGCCCAAGGAAGTCAGCCTTTTGTAAACCTTCCAAATCTAGCTTTACAGATGAAAGAGATTTATTTGGAAGTGATGGTGACCATGGGACTAATTTTTCTCTCCAAGATGAGCTGAAAGCTTTACAGTCCTAGGTAAAAATGTGTCAGCACTTAAAAGTGAACTTACTTACAAAACAAAATAGATTCACAGACACAGAAAACAAATTTACCAGAGGGGAAAGAGGGAGTTTGGGATTACATATACACATGACTATATACAAAATAACCAACAAAGACCTACTTTATAGCACAGGGAACTATATTCAATACATTGTAATAACCTATAAGGGAAAAAGTCTGAAAAAGAATATATGTATGTATATGCAAGTATGTGTGTGTGTGTATATATATATATATATGTATACCTGAAACTAATACAACATTGTACATAAACTCTGTTTCAATAACAAAATAAAGAAGATACTATTCAAAAGATACAAAAAGTATTAGAACAGAGAAGATTAACTACAAAAGCTTATATTTCCCCATTATTATCTAATTTTCAGACAGCATGAACTCGCCTGAATCATAACTCCCATCTTTATTGCTACAGGCAAAAACCACGTTTCACTGGAAAATCAGGATTATAAATACACAATACAACATTACTCTTGTTGTTCTGGCATCATTTGCGTTATCATCCTCTGTGGTCCCTTCTGGAGTTCAGCCCCACGAGACTCCTCTAGGCAGGCCTGGCTAGTTGAATTCCCAAGGACCTGTGTCACAGCTGTTGCTGTCACAAACCTGAGGCCATCAGAGGCCCGTTTCATTTACTACAGAACCAATATATACATGGATGCTGAGGAGTTGTACACATGCTAAGGCCTCATGTCTGTTCCTGAAGATATGCAATTTCATAATTTTGTTTAGTTACATGACTGTACATTATACATGAACATCCATACAATGGGATGAAATACAGCAATAAAAATGAAAAAAGACATTCCATAAATATGTATATTTTCCTGGACATGGTGATCAGAGTGACATTTAGTTTTTCTTATGCATTTGTATCAATGTAGTGTTTTCAGATCCTCTTTAAGAAGTTTTAAAGAAATTCTATGAGAGTTTTTCAAAATACTAAGTTCCCAGATGGCTTTGGAAATTTAGTATAGTTAGGAGAGAGGGGGCTATTCCTTTACTACCCATGTGATAAAGTTACCTCATTGAGAAACTTTAATCTAGAATGCAAAAAGCCCCTGAGTTTCATAGAGTAAAATTAGTCAAAATGCTGATACCATCTATTTACCAATAGTTGTAATTAAGTTATATTACATACTGACAAAAGAAATTACATTAGCTCTGTGTGGGCACAAAGAAAAATTATTAGTCAAATTACATTCTATACATCATTATCCACATTTCATCGTAATTCTTTCGTTTTTCAATCCTTGATTTTTTTGACCAGTCAATGTTTTTCAAGACAGTTCACTTGAGGCTAGAAGGTAATATCAAAGGATTGAAGCTTTCAATTTTTTTTTCATTTATAAAAAGTGAGAGACAGCTAGAAATGGAGATAGAGTGATGGAAAGAGAGAGATGTAGGAAGTGTTGAAAAGAGGAAAGATGGGGGAAACTACATGCCTTATATCAAAAGTAGGAGAAAACACATGGACCTTTCCTTTTGGGAGGTTGACTGGGCTTCCTTCTGATCCTACATTGTTCTTAGTCTTGTTTTCAGCCTTCCTTCTCACAAGGCAGTAGCTGGGGAGAAGAGAAGCTTTGTAGGAGTGAGGCTGAGGGAAGCGATGTCCTTGCAACTGATCTTTTGCCCTCTCTTGCTTCTCCTGAGGTGTCATATCCTGCTCTCATTGTAAGCCTCCGCCTCTGCTCTCCGCCCATCTGCTGCTGATGTGTGCCATCCTCTCCTTTCCCCAGATCCAGCAGAAAGAAGATGTGCAACAACACAAATAATTTGGAGGAATTTTAAAATAAGGACACAAAATTTCCAAATATTATCTTACCAGTAGTAAAGAATCTGTCTGGCGGTGCAGGAGATGCAAGAGATGTAGGCTCAATCCCTGAATTAGGAAGGTCCACTGGAGGAAGAAATGGCAACCCACTCCAGCATTCTTGCCTGGAAAATTCCATGGATGGAGTCTGGTGGGCCACAGTCCACAGGGTTGCAAAGAGTTGGACACGATTGAACGTGCAGGCCTCCTGTCTTACCACAACTCCTTTGGGTTAGTTTTTTCTTTCCACAAGAGAAGCATTTCACAGTGAAGAGACAGCTACATACTGAGAAGATGATATAAACATGACCCTATTATTAGCTCCTTTAAATAGCTATCAACACACAAATGTAGTGTTTCCTTCTACGAATAAATGCAAAAGTCCATTTTATTTCTTACACATAAAGTCCTGAAAGCATTTTAAAATTGATTATAATTATAATCACTTTTGTAAGAAAAATACATTGAAAATCCGTTAACTTATTTATTGAGACTTCACTATGTCCCCAGTTACTTGAGGAAGTTAAGATAAATTTGATTTCACCCTTATTGAGTTTAAGTGTATTGGCAGCAAACAGTAGTTTAAAAGCTACTGGGGACTTCCCTGGGACTTCCCTGGGGCTTCCCAGGTGGCTCAGGGGTAAAGAATCTGCCTGCCAATTCAGGAGACAAAGGAGATGCTGGTTCGATCCCTGGGTCAGGAAGATCCCTTGAGGAAGAAATGGCAACCCACTCCAATATTCTTGCCTGGGAAATCCCATGGACAGAGGAGCCTGGCAGGCTACACAGTCTGTGGGGTCGAAAAGAGTAGGACACTACTGAGCATCTGAGCACCTACGGTCTCTACAGGGTTATTTTCAGAGCCAATTGACTACAGGACTGCTGCTGCTGCTGCTGCTAAGTCACTTGAGTCATCTCTGACTCTGTGCGACCCCATAGATGGCAGCCCACCAGGCTCCCCCGCCCCTGGGATTCTCCAGGTAAGAACACTGGAGTGGGTTGCCAATTCCTTCTCCAATGCATGAAAGTGGAAAGTGAAATTGAAGTCACTCAGTTGTGTCCGACTTTGCAACCCCATGGACTGCAGCCCACCAGGCTCCTCTGCCAACCACAGGACCGGTACCCAGTAAAAAGGTTGATTTGGAAGTGATTGTTGAAACCATCTAATATACTGGATAATTAAAGCACTGGAAGCAGGTACAGCTGCACAGGAGATAAATATAAAACCAGAAAAGGACTAAAATCAAGACCTGAGCAAATATGACATTTAAGAAAGGGTAAAGGAGAGGTTATAATGAAAAGGAGACTTTGGGAAGAAAAGGCCAAAATTGGTAGAATAAACGTGCCTGGATGCCAAGGAAAGAGAGCATTTGGGAAAAGAAAGGTTAAAATTGTCCAATGTCATCATCCAGTAATATAACTTTCTAAAAATGACTACTGATAATTTGATAAGAATTTTGGGGGAGCTCTACGATCAAGAGAGCTTTCTGATTGAAATAAAGTGAAGAAATGCTGCTACTTGTTAAAAAAAAAAATCCTGCCTGGTGTTTACATTTGTTCCCGTGGCTTGAAATACCAGCCATAGATTAAAGAATCCAAGCTCTTATAAAAGAGATAATCTTACAGTCAGTTCAGTAAGGCTCACAACTCATAGGGCTAAAGTAGGCTGAATCCGTAGAGCTCATTTCTCCTGAGTTTAACCAGAGAAAAATCTGGACAAACACTGGGTTTGTCTTTCTGTTCAATTTCACGGCTTGAGTAATCCGAGGGTCTGTGAGGGTGCCGCCTTAACCCCCAGCTGTACCACGGTGCTCCAACTCTGTACCAAGACAATTTGCCAGTCAGCTTTAGAGCTGGCTGCTGCTGAAGCATCCGTCCAGCTGAGATGTCGAGTAAGTCCTGCTGTTTTATGAACGTAGTGGCAATCCTCCTGGCACTGCCTGGGGTTTTCATTTTACTGACATTTCAGCAAGAGGAACACAAGTTTAGGGAGGATAAGGTTCTCACGTAGAAACCAAACCTGCTTTGAGTTTGTAATTAGGGTAGACTTCTTACTGAGAGCCTGGCCATTGAATTTCTGAAACAAAGTCAGTATAAATAGAATAAATAAATACATCTTTCAGTGCAGATAGTCTAGAACTGCCTGACTGTATCATGATAAAAAAAAAAAAAAAGCATAGGACTTTTTATTTTTTCCCTCTCTTTAAATAGTTCTCTAATGCCTAACTCATTTTCGAGTAATGGTTTAGAGTACTTGTGTTCAAACAAAAAATTATCAAATCTAAACTAATCTGAAAGCCATGGTGACTTTTACTAGTGACCTTTTACACATGTGAAATACCAGCTTTGCTTCTGCATTTTTCACAGCCTTTTTGAGTTAGATGGCAAGCCAATCCTCTTTTCTTGGGGCAGCATCACTATTCGGGCAGCTCCAGAAAACTGCAGGCGTTCAGTTAGACACCCACACTTCTCCCTGAATTCTCTCCTCTAAAAACAATGAGGCAATTCATTGCCCCAGTGTCCTCCAGGGACAGAAAACACCAATCCCAAGCTGAAATCTTCGAATAAGGGAGCCTTTCAATGTTTGTCTAAAACTCAACCCACCCACAGAAAGAACAGAGACCATTTACCACTGGAGGAGTGGATTGGAACAGAAGACAGGAGACAGGGAAAGCAGAAAACTGATACCTGTTTATCTGATTCTCCAAACTGAACTCTAAAGCCAGTATTAATCACGGGCAGAAGTAAGTCTTGTTGAAACAGCACAGATGCTGGCTGGCTGTGGGGCTCTGGGCTGCATTTGAACAGAGCTGAGAGAAGTCTCCGGGTGCCACTTCTTCATGCCTTATCATGTTCAAAGTGGATTAACCTTACCAAGCAGGGATCTGTTTTCCTAACAAGTCATGACGGTTAACTGTGAGCTTTCTGCCCCACAAGAAGGAAGGTATTATTACCATTGAATTTTAAGCCTTGATGACTCAGTGTGCTGAACTTTATTCCTAGCAACTGCTGAAGAGAAAGACTCAGCATTGAGGTTTTCTTTTATTATTATTATTTTTCTGTCTTTTGGAGTGCCCAGAACAAGTCAAACATTTTTCAAAGCACTTGTCTTCTCTTTAGTCCTGAATCTTACTTTGTGCTTCAGGATGCTAGCTTATTATCACTTACTCTGAGCTTGTCCTTTCCACCAAGTGGTGAGCTTCTCAGGTAAAAAACTTTGCATTTTCTTGTGTGTGATCCACCATCTTATCCCCAGTACTAAACATCCCAGTGTTTAGAACTCTACAGGTACTTAAATAATTGCTGAGTGAGTGAATATTTGCAAACCTCTCCTGCTAGCAGGAACAAATTGATAGTTACCCCTAAACGGGTGTTAAAAATCTGGAAATATCTTTTTTTTTTCCTGCTCATTTGCTGACATGAAATATTTCCTGAGGTCAGACAGGAAAGGTAATCATATCTCTTATCTTTATTACAATTACTATATATTGATGAAAAAGCTATACTTTTGTACTTCATAAGTTCAAGTGCATCACATTCATTTGTTGCTTTAAATCAATAGTCTTGAAGTATGTTTTTCCTCTAGAATATTGAAGCAGGAAGATCTTGCTAAGAAGATTTCCTAATCCAACTTATTTTACCTGTGTGAAAGCTAACACCTACACAAGTGAGACAAAGCCAAAGCTAGGATTCAGGTCTCACTCTTTCAGTGACTGTGGCATGGAGGGCCCACCTTTTCTCTTGCAAATTAATAACAAACACTGAAGCATTAAATCCCTCACCCCATAACCCCTGTGCTGCAAGTTAGGACAGAGCCAGGGCTGGAAAAACAGCACATGAGGTCCTAGTACACCCCAAAGTGGGGTCCAGCTGTTCTCTGCTCAAAACCCACTGAAGAGGCAAGGCAGGTGGAAAGGAATTTTGGATGGAAGTGTGGACTTGTGTTCAAAGGCTGACACCCACCCCCAGCCCCCCACCTTCAGTTCCAGGGTCAACTTGTTCCCATTTCCTGGAGGCCTATTCTTGGAATTGTGGCAGCTTGCATCATGGTTATAGCCTGGTCACCATGCAGTTAACCTCTTGCACCTGGTGGGGCTTTCAGTCTCTATGAAACAGCTCACAGGATATGGCTAGAATATTATCTATAGCCTTTGAAGAGGAACTAAAGGTCATTAACTTACTGACTAAACTATTATTGTTTTGTCCTGTCTGACTGCTTTTCCTTTGCTTTTGTATTTTTTCACTTCTCTGATTAAACTTATTCTTTGGCTAAAGTTTTTCCAGGCTAAAGTTTTTCCATAGATGAAAGGCAGACAGAGAACCTAGTAGGGAAGGACCATGTGCTCCTACTCTGTTTTATTAGTTCTAGTGAGAATTTTTCAGTTTTCCTCATGACGTATATGAGTAGTATATGCACACATATTCTGCCTGTGGTTCCCACAATGAATTAAAGTGTGGAATATCACAATTTGGATCTTAGATCCTCCTGGGTTCAACTCTTCCTTGGTCTTGGCTGTTACACATCCAGTTCCTGGGAACTCATATGCACAACTTCCTGTTCTCAGCATATTGTTGGACAGATCTAACAATAAGAAACTTTATTCTTTACATCAAACCTATATCTAGGCATCTTTCCCTCACTGGCTCCACTTACATCCTATGGGGCTAGGGAGAACAGGTCTAAGCCCTCTTGGGTATGCCATGACAACCACCATATGAACAACTTTTCTTGTCTCTCATCTTTTCTTCAGAATAAATATCTGTCTGTGTGCGCGCTTGCTAAATTGCTTCAGTCATGTCTGACAATTTTTGACCCTATGGACTGTAGCCTGCCAGGCTCCTCTGTCCATGAGATTCTCCAGGCAAGAGTACTGGAGTGGGTTTCCTTGCCCTTCTCCAGGGGATCTTCACAACCCAGAGATCAAACTCAGGTCGTTTATGCCTCCTGCATAAAAGGAGGAAGTGAGTGAGTTGGTAAGGTGAGTTCACCTCACCAAATTCACTTGGCAGGTGAGTTCTTTACCACTAGTGCCACTCAGGAAACCAAACATATGTCTACTGTATTCTTACTGTCATAGGAACTGTATGATCCAATGGTAGATGCATAAAGAATACCATTTAAGTACCTGAAAAATAATCCAGAAAACACAATGATGCAAATGCATACGAAATGATGGCAATTCACAAATTAAATAAATACAAAATAACATGAAAAGTAATAAAACTCAATTTACATTTATTTATAATAGAGGTTATCAACTCTCCAAAGATAGAGAGTTGAGGAGTAGAACAGAGGGTAATAGAGAGAGAGAGTATGATTTGAAGAATTTCTGCACAGCTTGTTCAGTTGAAGCCATTAAGCAACCTTGGAATGATAGCAATAGTTTTCATATCTCTGAGCTGTGAGACTGCTAACAAAAAAACTAGAACTGAAAAATGTACAGAGTACTTTGGCATCTGAAAGAATGACTCAAAGTCATTTTTTTGTATGATGTGGCTACCACGTTGCATTGGTTGTTTCAGAAAATTATGAAATAAAAAAGTTTGTGATGACTGCAAAGAGTTGAGGAAGCAGTCAAAAGACTGACCACATTTATGTCTGAAGCACTGAAAATTGAATGTTTGGTTAACATCTCCAGTTTCCTCTGGTTTCAGGGACAAAACCAGTTAAGTCCAATGTTCATCTTTAGTTAGCCACCTAGTTATTTTGTTAAGAAAACAAAAGTGCCTGTAAACTAGAATTAGAACAAGGGAGTAGAGAAGTTTATTCAGATTTTGCTGAGCATACAAGTTGAGGGTTGGGCAACAGCCAACAGAACAAATCTGTTAAGCAGAGTAAGGCATTAGGGAACTCTTTTGAACTTTGGGAGAGAAAATAAAGCATAAAAAGAGCTATCAGAAAGGTAATTGTAATCTCTTTTAAGCTGTGGACTTCTGTAACTGTGCACAGAGCTTTTACAAAGATTTATTTGTGCAACTCAACTCCCCCAGTCTAAATACATGATAGAACAAGAAGCATTATTTGAATTTTTTTTTATCTTAACAAAACACATTTTACTAGCTTTGGTTTATAATTCACTATGCTTTAAAAAAAAATTATTGGAGTATAGTTGATTTATAATGTATTAGTTTCAGACATTGGAGAAGGAAATGGCAACCCACTCCAGTGTTCTTGCTTAGAGAATCACAGGGAGAGGGAGCCTGGTGGGCTGCCGTCTGTGGGGTCTCCACAAAGTCGGACATGACTGAAGTGACTTAGCAGCAGCAGCAGCAGCAGCAGTAGTTTCAGATGCACAGCAAAGTAAATCAGATATGCATATACATATATCCACTTTTTAAGATTATTTTCCCATATAAACCATTACAGAGTATTGAGTAGTTCCCTGTGCTATACAGTAGGTACTAATTAATTATCTATGTTAGATATAGATAACTGTGGAAAATTACTTAAAGAGATGAGAATACCAGACCACCTTATCTGCCTCTTGAGAAATCTGTATGCAGGTCAAGAAGCAACAGTTAGAACCAGACATGAAATAACAGAATGTTTCCAAGTTGGGAAAGGAGTGTGTCAAGGCTGTATATTTTCATCCTGCTGATTTAACTTATATGCAGAGTACATCATGCAAAATGCTGGGCTGGATAAAGCACAAGCTGGAATCAAGATTTCTGAGAGAAATATCAATAATCTCAGATATGCAGAGGGCACCACCTTTATGGCAGAAAGCAAAGAAGAACTAGAGAGCCTCCTGATGAGGCTGAAAAACTGGCTTAAAACTCAACATTCAGAAAACTAAGATCATGGCATCTGGCCCCATCACTTCATGGCAAATAGATGGAAAATTTATCTATTAAAAAATAATTTATCTATTAAAAATAAAGTGAGAGACTTTATTTTGGGGGGCTCCAAAATCACTGTAGATGGTGACTGCAGCCATGAAATTAAAAGACGCTTGATCCTTGGAAGAAAAGCTCTGATCTACCCAGACAGCATATTAGAAAGCAGAAACATTACTTTGCCAACAAAGGTCTGTCTAGTCAAAGCTATGGTTTTTCCAGTAGTCATGTATGGAAGTGATGAGAGTTGGACTATAAAGAAAGCTGAGCACCAAAGAATTGATGCTTTTGAACTGTGGTGTTGGAGAAGACTCTTAAGAGCCCCTGGGACTGCAAGGAGATCAAGCCAGTCAATCCTAAAGGGAACTGGTCCTGAATATTCATTGGAAGGACTGATGCTGAAGCTGAAACTCCAATACTTTGGCCATCTGACGTGAAGAACTGGCTCATTGGAAAAGACCCTTGGGAAGACTGGGGAAGATTGAAGGCTGGGGGAGAAGGGGACAACAGAGGATGAGATGGTTGGATGGCATCAAGGACTTGATGGACATGAGTTTGAGCAAGCTCCAGGAGTTGGTGATGGACGGGGAAGTCTGGTGTGCTGCAGTCCATGAGGTTGCAAAGAGTCAGACAAGATGGAGCAACTGAACTGAACTGATGTTAGATATAGTAGTGTATATGTGTTAATCCTGGGATTCCCAGGTGGTGCTAGTGGTAAAGAAACTGCCTGTTAATGCAGGAGACTTAAAAGATACCGGTTCAGTTCCTGGGTTGGAAAGATCCCCTGGAGAAGAGCATGGCCACCCACTCCAGTATTCTTGCCTAGAGAATCCCATGAACAAAGGAGCCTGGCGGGCCAGAGTCCATAGTGTCACAAAGAGTCAGACACGACTGAAGCACTTAGCATTCATGTCAGTTTGAATCTTTCAGTTTGTCCCTCCTAGAATATGTCTTCGATTGGAGTGAAGTGTGAAGTGAAAGTTGCTCAGTCATGTCTGACTCTTTGTGAGCCCATGGACTATACAGTCCATGGAATTCTCTAGTCCAGAATACTGGAGTGGGTAGCCTTTCCCTTCTCCAGGGGATCTTCCCCAACCCAGGGATCGAACCCAGGTCTTCCCCATTGCAGGCAGATTCTTTACCAGCTGAGTCACAAGAGAAGCTCTCTTTGGTTGAAAAGTACAGTTCATGACAAGATAATATTGCCCTCAACTAGTAAAAGGTACATTGGATCAGTGCCCTCTTTGGGACTTTTCTTTAATAGGAAGATTGTTGTTTCCAGGTAGTCTGGCTATCACTCTTGATGACATTCCTTCTGAACAAAAATATTCCATTTCTATTTTTTTCTCTTCTCCAAATGTTTCATTCTCTTTATTTTAACTCCATTTTAGATAATAAAAACAAAGAAATGATGAAGCTTACTTTAAATCGGATTCTGGGGTGAGGTAATGAATGTACCTGCTTCACTCTTGAAAGACTACCTGTGAAAATAGTCAAGATGACATCTTACGCATACAGCCCCCATTGATGGTGTTCTCCATTTGAGGAAAAATGACACATACCACCGCCTCACCTTTTAAGTTAGTTGTAGAATATATTCTCTCACTTTTATGCATTGTGTAAATAGCAAATCAACTGTCTGTACTAGGACTTTTTTCTTTTTCTTTACTTTTTAGTGGTATTTATTTCTTAGAGCAGTTTTAGGTTCAGAGCAAAATTGGATGGAAAGTACAGAGTGCCCATATACTCCCTATCCCCACACATGCAAAACCTCCCAGACCAGAGTGATGTTTTGTTACAATTGATGAACCAATAATGACACATTACTTTTTTTTTTTTTAACTATGTCATGCCACTAAACACATTTGAGGAGACTCTCAATTCAGACTCTGGAAGTAAAGTCTGATATTATTATTGAAGTTTTACATTCCAAAGTTTTCAATGATTTATCTCTATTAAAATCAACTTGATGATTAGCAGCAAACATCTAACAATTTTCAAGTCTGGTGCTCAGGTAGTTCCAGTTTTTCATTTTTTATCAGATGCCATTGAAGGATCCAGAAGGGCTCGCTCAGAATCTTCACAGGAAAACAGAAGGATTGTGTCAAGTATGACACCACTGGGAAAAAGGATGTGCAAGGCTGCTTCTGCTGTTTGGGTTTCATGACTTTGTCATATTCTTGGCAGTCTTCAAAATTAGGATTTTAGTTTGTTCTTGAAACTCTTTGTTTTTGGAATACTGTGGCCATAAAATCTTCTCTCCAGGAATTATGAAATCCCATAAAGTGTAAAACATGAATAGGCTGTTTTGGGTCCTTCTGTTCTTCAAATAAAGGCAAGTCATGTTCAGGTTAAGGAAATATATAAGGGATAAAACTGATCCACACATAACAATAAAGGGGTCAATTTTCAAAGAAGACATAAGAATTCTTAATTTGATGCTAATTCATATTGGATATGGACCCAGTGAGAGAGTGTCAAACTATGTCAGGCAAAATCTTGTGGAGTTGCAAGGAGAAGTAGTTAAATCTACTCTTATAACAGGAGATCTCAGTTCCCTATTAGAAGTGAATGGATAGATCCAGTTCAGTTCAGGTCACTTCAGTGGCTCAGTCATGTCTGACTCTCTGTGGCCCCATGGACTGCAGCATGCCAGGCTTCCCTCTCTGTCACCAACTCCCAGAGCTTGCTCAAACTCATGTCCATCATGTCCGTGATGCCATCCAACCATCTCATCCTTTGTCGTCCCCTTCTCCTCCAGCCTTTAATTTTTCCCAGCATCAGGGTCTTTTCCAGTGAGCCAGTTCTTTGCATCAGGTGCACAAATTATTGAAGTTTCAGCTTCAGCATCAGCCTTTCAAGGAATACTCAAGACTCCAAGGAATCCTCAATTTCTTGAGGATTGACTGGCTTGATCTCCTTGCAGTCCAGGGGACTCTTAAGAGTCTCCTCCAACACCACAGTTCAAAAGCATCAATTCTTTGGTGCTCAGCTTTCTTTATAGTCCAACTCTCATAACTTCCATACATGACTACTGGAAAAGCCATAGCTTTGATTAGACAGATCTTTGTTGGCAAAGTAATGTCTCTGCTTTTTAATAAGCTGTCTAGGTTGGTCATAACTTTTCTTCTAAGCAGAAAGCATCTTTTAATTTCATGGCTGCAGTCACCATCTGCACTGATTTTGGAGCCCAAGAAGATAAAATCTGTCACTGTTTCCCCTGTTTCCCCATCTATTTGCCATGAAATGATGGGACCAGATGCCATGATCTTAGTTTTTGAATGTTGAGTTTTAAGCCAGCTTTTTCACTCTCCTCTTTCACTTTCACCAAGAGGCTTTTTAGTTACTCTTTGCAGTGGGCAGGAAATCACTAAGAACATAGCTGAGCTCAATTACTTTACCAATCAACTGGATATAATCATTATGCATAAACTATTTCATCCAATTACAACAGAATACACATTCTTTTTAGCTCACACAGAACATTCACCAAAATAGTCCATATTCGAAATGGCAGAACACACCTTAACAAATTTAAAAGAATAATAATTATACAGACTCTTAGACCACTAGGAATTAGAAAAATAATAACAGAAAGAGGGTGGAAAAATCTCCAAATAGCTGGAGATTACACTTCTAAATAACACATGGGTCAAAAAATGTATCAAGAGAAAATTTAAAACTATTGTCAACTAAATAAAAATTAAAACACAGCTTATCAAAATTTGTGGAATGCAACAAAAGCAGTGCTTGGAGGGAAGTTTATAGCATTGAATGTGTACATTAAAAACAAAAACCTAAAATCAGTCATTTAAGTTTCCATCTTAGGCAACTAGAAAGGGAGGAGAAAATCAAAACCAAATTAAGGAAAAGAAAGAAATAAAAATCTGAACAAAACTCAATCAAATGGAAAACAAAGGAAGTAAAACAACAAATGCAAAACTGATTCTGTGAAAAGATCAATAAATTCTAGGCAGATTAATTAAGGAAAAAAGTGAGACAAAAGTATTATTAATATCAGAAATTGGAAAGGGAAATTACTACAGGCCCCATGGACATTACACATAACCAAGGAAAATTCTGAATGACTAGTTAGATTACCTAGATGAAATGGGCCAATTCCTTGAAAGACACTATCTGCAAAAACACAGCCAAGAGAAAATAGACAATATGAATAGGCCTGAATCTACTAAAGAAATTGAATCAATAATTAGTAATCTATGGTTTTTCCAGTGGTCATGTATGTATGTGAGAGTTGGACTGTGAAGAAAATTTGAGCGCTGAAGAATTGATGCTTTTGAACTGTGGTGTTGGAGAAGACTCTTGAGAGTCCCTTGGACTGCAAGGAGATCCAACCAGTCCATTCTGAAGGAGATCAGCCCTGGGATTTCTTTGGAGGGAATGATGCTGAAACAGAAACTCCAGTACTTTGGCCATCTCACGCGAAGAGTTGACTCATTTGAAAAGACTCTGATGCTGGGAGGGATTGGGTGCAGGAGGAGAAGGAGATGACCGAGGATGAGATGGCTGGACAGCATCACCAACTCGATGGACATGAGTCTGAGTGAACTCTGGGAGTTGGTTATGGACAGGGAGGCCTGGCGTGCTGCGATTCACGGGGTCGCAAAGAGTCAGACACGACTGAGCGACTGAAATGAACTGAACTGAATTAAACCTATTAAAACAGAAAGCACCCAGCCCAGATATCTTTACTAGTGAATACTGCCAACATTTAGGAAAAAATTATCGAATTCTTTATAACTCTTTTCAGAGGATAAAAGCAGAGGGAATACTTCTGTGAATGCATTCTGTGAAGCTACCTTACCATAGTACCAAAACCTACAAAGATATCACAAGAAAAGGAAACTACAAACCAATATTTGTCATGAACATAGAGGCAATTTTTTTTATTAGCATGTTGAATCCAAAACACTCTAAGAAGAATTCTATTACATGACAAAGTGAGATTTATTTCAGGTATGTAAAACTGATTAATTGTTCTCACATCAGTTAATGCAATCCATCAAATTGATAGGCTAAAGAAGAATTCATGATCATATTGATAGATATAGAAAAATCATTGGACAAAATCCAACATCCATTTATGACTAAAGGGCTCAGTGTACTAGGAATAAAGGAAAAAGTCCTCAACTTAATGAAGATCATCTGTTTGTATAGTGGTGTGATTTCCAAGTGGTGTGATTTCTAAAATCAGAGTTGCATAATCATACTAAATTAGAAGTCACTTTATAGATATGAGGTTTGAAATTTAAATCAAATATTTTTAAATCAACAGAGAATCATTATTTAAATTATGTTAATAAAGGATTTTGCAACATACTCATCTTCATGTAGTTAAAGAAACTAGGGTTTTTCTTATATCAGTTGCTCTTTAAGTGGAGTAATTTTATTTTTTTCCATATGATATGAAAACAAGCAAAAAAGGTAAAACAAAACAACTACCTTCCAATTTTTACTATATTCTATTCTTTCCAATACTAATATTTCCCTTAGTTTTTTAATTGGAAAAATGCAGATTTTTAACATTTATACTTTAATAATAATCAGATTATTCAGTTCAGTTCAGTCAGTTCAGTCACTCAGTTGTGTCTGACTCTCTGCGAACCCATGAATTGCAGCACGCCAGGCCTCCCTGTCCATCACCAACTCCCAGAGTTCACTCAAATTCATGTCCATTGAGTCCGTGATGCCATCCAGCCATCTCATCCTCTGTCGTCCAGTCCCTCCCAGCATCAGAGTCTTTTCCAGTGAGTCAACTCTTTGCATGAGGTGGCCAAAGTACTGGAGTTTCAGCTTTAGCATCATTCCTTCCAAAGAAATCCTAGGGCTGATCTCCTTTAGAATGGACCAGTTGGATCTCCTTGCAGTCCAAGGGACTCTCAAGAGTCTTCTCTAATACCACAGTTCAAAAGCATCAGTTCTTTGGTGCTCAGCCTTCGTCACAGTCCAACTCTCACATTCATACATGACCACAGGAAAAACCATAGCCTTGACTAGATGGATCTTTGTTGGTAAGGTAATGTCTCTGCTTTTGAATATGCTATCTAGGTTGGTCATAACTTTCCTTCCAAGGAGTAAGCATCTTTTAATTTCATGGCTATAGTGACCATCTGCAGTGATTTTGGAGCCCCCAAAATAAAATCTGACACTGTTTCCACTGTTTCCCCATCTACTTGCTATGAAATGATGGGACCAGATGCCATGATCTTCATTTTCTGAATGTTGAGCTTTAAGCCAAGTTTTTCACTCTCCTCTTTCACTTTCATCAAGAGGCTTTTTAGCTCCTCTTCACTTTCTGCCATAAGGGTAGTGTCATCTGCATATCTGAGGTTATTGATATTTCTCCCAGCAATCTTGATTCCAGCTTGTGTTTCTTCCAGCCCAGCGTTTCTCATGATGTACTCTGAATATAAGTTAAATAAGCAGGGTGACAGTATAGAGCCTTGATGTACTCCTTTTCCTATTTGGAACCAGTCTGTTGTTCCATGTCCAGTTTTAACTGTTGCTTCCTGACCTGCATATAGATTTCTCAAGAGGCAGGTCAGGTGGTCTGGTAATCCCATCTCTTGAAGAATTTTCCACAGTTTATTGTGATCCACATAGTCAAAGGCTTTGGTATAGTCAATAAAGCAGAAATAGATGTTTTTCTGGAACTCTCTTGCTTTTTTGATGATCCAGCAGATGTTGGCAATTTGATTTCTGGTTCCTCTGCCTTTTCTAAAACCAGCTTGAACATCTGGAAGTTCACAGTTCACGTACTGGTGAAGCCTGGCTTGGAGAATTTTGAGCATTACTTTACTAGTGTGTGAGATAAATACAGCTGACTAATTAATTAGATTTGTAACCTATATCTAATGCTTCAGTAAATCCAGCATTTGAACATTTTACACTAGGTTCTCTTTCTTACCCTGAAATAAAATTGATAGTCTCTATTGCTTTGACAGCTGTCCAATGAAAAGAAACTTAGAGATTCTGAGATTATTGTGGCTGAAAAGAAGTTGTTTTTTCCCATTAAATACTGAGAGGTGTTAAAGAATCAATGCATTTGAAATAAGTAAAGTGGTCTGTATCATTGTGCATGAATGTGTAGTAGATTTAGACTTTGATTGTTCATTGCAAGAACAGGTTGAGTATAATGAGTGTGTCAGCCTGTTGACTTTTAAAATTTCATAGTGACTCACAATTTTTCTTTGTATTTTTTAAACCACAGAAAATAAACACATAACTACTAGGAATATTTTTAAATTATAAAATAAAAATAATGGTTTAGAGAATAAGAAAATAAATAAAATAAGTACAACTATGAAGGTACAGAGAATATGGTACAGAGAATTTAATATGCAGACATATACTCACCAAACAGTTTTGCAAATGCAAAACTGCTGAAGAGAGACATTTAGCCCCTCTCTGATCATATCCATCAATCCTTTCCCTTTCTCTATCTTCCACACTATTAACTTCTCAAGTTTTATGAATATTTTTGCCACATATATATACATTCCAAAGCAACCTATACTTTGCTTTTAACCTATACATTTATATATACATTCCAAAGCAACCTATACTTTGTGCTTTTAAGCTTTACACAAATGGTATCTTGATTTCTAAGACCATGTTATATCTCTCCATTTTGAAGTTATTCTTTGGTGCCCTTAAATACTACTTTGTTACTTCACTCACTAATTTATTTATAAAATAATAAGCATTTTGTGAAATTTTTCATATTTTCCTAGTGATTGCTATCTTTTCTTTTTTTCATACTACATTTTTAATTGGTTAGTACTTGTATTAACAGTGATATATCTCCAAGTTTGTAGATATTCTGGACATTTTAGGCAATGGAATACTGCAAGTATTGAGTTTCATCTTTTTCCTTTCTAATTCCTGTGTCTTTTGTTAAATTTGGCTTTCTTATTGCCTGGTCTAAGACTTCCATTTATATTATTGAATATTGATTTACCTATTTGGCTCAGAGGTTAAACTGTCTGCTGCAATGCAGGAGACCCAGGTTTGATACCTGGGTTGGGAAGATCCCCTGGAGAAGGAAATGGCAATCCACTCCAGTATTCTTGTCTGGAGAATCCCATGGATGGAGAAGCCTAGTAGGTTACAGTCCACGGGGTCGCAAAAAGTCGGACACGACTGAGTGACTTCACCTCACCTCACGTTGCTTTTTAAACAACTGCAGTGGTAGAAAACCTTTCCTTGTCTTAATGCTTTCACTTCAAAACTTTCCGCATCATTTGTTCCTTAATAGAATGCAGAAAGATTTCTTCATTAGCTGTTGACTTACTGATACTTTGTGTATCTTCTTGCATCAATTTTTGTAAGTTATTTTTAAAGAAAAGTATCCTTTTTGCCTAAGTATTCAAATGTGTTGATATATAGTGCAGTATTCTTTCTCAGGTTAAAAATTTATGTCTAAAGTTATGCTTTCCAATTTGTTTCTTTATAATATTTTAAGCCATTTTTATAGACATGTTTTGAATATTTATCTAGTATTGATTTCAAAGAAACTGATTTTTATGTTGTTAATTATTTCTATTTTTTTAGTTCATTAGTATTTGCCTTGAAAGTGAAAGTATTAGTCACTCAGTCATGTCTGACTCTTTGTGACCCCATGGACTGTAGCCTGCCAGGCTCCTCTATCCATGGGATTCACCAGGCAAGAATACTGGAGTGGGCTGCTGTGCCCGCCTCCAGGGGATCTTCCCCCACCCAGGGATTGAACCTACGTCTCTTATGCTCTTGCTTTGGCAGGCTGGTTCTTTACCACTAGCGCCACCTGGGAAGCCCAATATTTGCCTTAATCTTTATTATTTATTTCTTCAGTTTACTTCAGGCTTAACTTACTTATTTTCAATTTTGACTTTTTTTTTTTTTACTATGGGCATTTAAATACATTTGAGGCTATAAATTTCCTTCTAAGAGCTACTTTAAGTTGTATTTTCAAGTTTTGATATTTATTTATTTATTTATTTTTTTTTGCAATTTATAAATAACTTATAAGTTTGATTGGGCTTCCCTGGTGGCTCAGAGGTTAAAGCGTCCTTCTCCGATGTGGGAGACCGAGGTTCGATCCTTGGGTCGGGAAGATCCCCTGGAGAAGGAAATGGCAATCCACTTCAGTATTCTTGTCTGGAGAATCCCATGGACGGAGAAGCCTAGTAGGTTACAGTCCACGGGGTCGCAAAGAGTCGGACACGACTGAGTGACTTCACCTTCACCTTCATAAGTTTGATTATGATTTCCTCTTCTTTAATTCCTGAGCTATTTTCCCATGCATTTTTAGTTTAAAAAATATTCTTTATCTTCTTTAGTATTAATTTGAATGTTAATCACACTGGTCTGGAACCAGTTGAGGTCTTAATTTTTTAACATGTTGAGACTACTTTTGAAAGTTAATATCTGATTATTTTTTGGTCCATGTCTAGGTGGACATAAAAAGAACAAAACTTCAATTGGTGAGGTCTTGGATTTCTGTTTATCTTTTAGAATAAAGTTCTTTTTAAAAATTTTTTTATTTTTATTTTTAAATACTTTATTCTACATTACAATACTGTATTTGTTCTGCCATACATTGACATGAATCAGCCACAGGTGTCCACGATCTCCCAATGCCAAAGCCCCTCCCACCTCCCACCCCACATTATCTCCCTGAATCATCCTGTGCACCAGCCCCATGCATCCTGTATCCTGTATTGAACATAGACTGGTACTTCATTCTTACAAGATAGTATACATGTTTCAATGCCATTCTCCCAAATCATCCCACCCTCTCCCTCTCCCTCAGAGTCCTAATTGTGCTATTTATAGCCTCTATATTTTTGCTAATCTTAAATTTGCTTATCTATTGCTTTTTAAACAGAGTTGTGTTAAAATCTCTTACCATGATGGTAAGGGTTTCCCTAGGTGGCTCAGATGGTAAAGAATCCACCTTCTATGTGGGAGACCTGGGTTCAGTCCCTGGTTTGGAAAGATCCCCTAAAGAGGGGAACAGCTGCCTTGAGAATTCTATGGACTGTATAGTTCATGGGGTTGCAAAAAGCTGGACATGGCTGAGATACTTTCACTTGACATAATTCTAGAGGCTTTATGGGGTCATATATTTTGAGATTATGTTTTCAAATACATTCAAGTTTATCACATATTCTTATTTGATTGTTTCTTTTATTATGTGGCATCTGTCTTTGCTCCTATTTAGAAGCAAACACTGCCAATTTGCTTTATTTTTATCTTAATGTTTTCTGACATTAATGGAATCATTAACTTTCTTTTGGCTCAAAATTGCATCATATATAGTTGTCAATTGCTTTATTTTTAATTTTGCATTTTTGCTTCTTAGAGGTAACATATAGTTTATATAATTAGTTTTTAAAAATCAAAAAAATCCTTTTAATATAGAAATTTAAAATTTATTTATATTTGTTATACTGATATGGTTTATGATAAATTTGCATTTCTATCATATCCTTAGTAATTTCTACTTTATTTGAAATTTAGAGTTCTTTAAGCTGGATTCTTAAGTCCTTGTTTAGTTCTGGATATTTGGCCTCTTCCATTTCTTTTTCCTTTTTTTAAAAAAATTTAAACTGTTTTCTTTCCTGTATTTTAGATTTTTTTTTTTAGGATCCCAATTGTCTGATTAGTGAACTGCTTAGATTGGTCTCTTTTATCTCATTTTTTTCTCATTGTGTTGTATGGTAAAGCTGTGTTGGATTTTCTTCCCCAGTCCTTCCATTTACATATGTAATGTATGTGTGTGTGAATCTATGTATATATATGTGTGTACCTATCCATTTACAGTAAATTAAAAAAAAACTAAATAGACTTCTTTTTTTCTTCTATTTTTATTTAAAACAAACTATCTTTGGTGTCTGTGACTATATACACCTAGGCCCTGACTTACAGGGCTTCAATTTTTGAAATTTAAGATGGTAAAGAGTGACACACATTTAGTAGAAACTGTACTTTGAGTTTTGAATGTTGACCTTTTCCCAGACTAGTGATATGCAGTATGACTGATCCTCTATTGTGATTCTGAGCAGTGGCAGCAAGCTGCAGATCCCAGTCAACCATGTGATCACAAACGTCAAGACTTACAGCGCACGTAAAACCATTATTTTTCTCTTTCAGTACAGTATTCAAAAAATTACATGAGATATTTAACCCTTTAAAATACGCTTCATGTTAGATAATTTTTTTCCCATGGCAGGTATGCGTTCTGAGCACTTTTAAGGTGGCTTAGGCTAAGTCATAGGTTAGGTGTATTAAATACATTTTCGAGAACAATGGTTTCAATTTATGGTGAGTTTAACAGGACGTAACCCCATCCTACGTGAAGCAACATCTACACTGCTTAGTGGTTGTTCTTATTATATTCTTTTCTAATCTCTAAATTACCTCAGGAGCTAGTTTTCATCTTGATTCCTGTCTTTTGTGCGTGTGATATTTCCTTTTTAAGTCTGTTGACCCTTGGTTGTTCACTTGTGTTTATGACTGAAGCGCTGGGCTGTGGTTCTTCTGCACCGGTAAGCAGTGGTGTCTCAGAGCAGAAAGTCACTGCAGGTCTGTGTATAGGGGTCCCTGGCAAGGGACTATTTGCTTTAAAGTAAGAGGGCAGCTTGTTAGCTTTCTCCTCTGTGACACTTTTACTGAAATGTTGCCTTTTCCTAATTGTTCGCCTCCCTTTTGTTTGATGAGAGGCTACCACTTCCGGCCTGGTGGAAAATGAGGTGCTTCACTCATCCAGCAAGGGGTCGGGGAAGGGAACAGAGGAAGTGAAATGAAGTGCTGACTCGAGAAGCTGTTCCTTTCAAGGATCTTTAACTAATTCCCCTGATTCGGGGGCACTTCAGCTCCTTGTGGTTGTAGGGGGCCACCTTCTCCATAGCATATTCTGTACCGTTTACCTAGCTTTATTTGATGCTTCAAAATTCACCTTTTCTCCCCCTCTTTAATAAATTAGTTGAAGTCTCTTTTATGACTCCAGCATAGGTTATTTTCAGTGTTGTGGGTTCATCTGTATTTTGCTTATTGAACTCCTCTGTATCATCACTTATAGCATTCTGAGAGGGAGGGAGAGCTGATGTGTGCTCAGTCCATTGATCTGAACTTCCTCTTATTATTACCAATATTATAGCATTTTTACTGATTTCTTTTTCCTATTTCCACCTCTGTTCATAGGATGAGGTCACCTTCTCTTTGTTTAGGCCATCTGCTCTCTTAGTTCATGAGGCCATCTCTGGGATCCTCTTCCATCTAGTATCCTCTCAACTCTCTCATCCCTTCATCAAGTAAATACCTTCAGCTCTCTCTCCATTTTTTCTTTTTCATTCTTCTTTAGGTAGAACCTCATCTCTTTATTTTAATTCTCATTGAAGCTTACCAGTGGCTTACTCTGCTTCCTAACTTTCCAAATGCCAAAACTTAATGCAGCTTACCTTTCCGGCTCTCTTTTCTGATGCTGTTAGACATAGCCCATTGATCATCTCCACACTGTCAAATGTGATTCTTCTTTGTGTAACCGTGTTAACCACACTTGGCTTTATCTTCATCCTGGGCTTTTAAGCAAACTTGTGCTCTAACTATTTGCCTACTTCCTTCATTACCATTTATCTTTTTTTTTTTTTTTTCCTGTTAAGCTCCTTCTCCTAATAACCCTCAAGCACAGTTACTGAGTCTAGGCCAACTGTTCTCAAAATTTTGGATGGCCCAAGTATTCTCACCCCTTCATCCTTTCTCATTGCTATATCTGTCACTGAGTGTTGTTCTTTCTAATCAAATCTGCTAATACTGTCATTTATGTTTACTATCCTTCACCCTGTGCTCTGACTAAGCAGCTTCATGCACAATCTTATTTCACCTTCACAGTAACTCAAGGAGATAAGTACAATAAACTTTATTTTGCAGAAGAATAAACTGATACTTCAGTTCAGTTCAGTTGCTCAGTTGTGTCTGACTCTGCGACCGCACGAATCGAATCACAGCACACCAGGCCTCCCTGACCATCACCAACTCCCGGAGTTTACCGAGACTCATGTCCATCGAGTCAGTGATGCCATCCAACCATCTCATCCTCTGTTGTTCCCTTCTCCTTCTGCCCTCAATCTTTCCCAACATCAGGGTCTTTTCAAATGAGTCAGCTCTTTGCATCAGGTGGCCTAAGTATTGGGAGTTTCAGCTTAAACATCAGTCCTTCCAATGAACACCCAGGAATGATCTCCCTTAGGGTGGACTGTTTGGATCTCTTGCAGTCCAAGGGACTCTCAAGAGTCTTCTCCAACACCACAGTCCAAAAACATCAATTCTTCAGCACTCAGCTTTCCTTATAGTCCAACTCTCACATCCATACATGACTACTAAAAAAACCATAACCTTGACTAGAGGGACCTTTGTTGGCAAAGTAATATCTCTGCTTTTTAGTATGCTGTCTAGATTAGTCATAACTCTCTTTCCAAGGAGTAAGCGTCTTTTAATTTCATGGCTGCAATCACCACCTGCAGTGATTTTGGAGCCCCCAAAATAAAGTCTGACACTGTTTCCACTGTTTCCCCATCTATTTGTCATGAAGTGATGGGACCAGATGCCATGATTTTAGTTTTCTGAATGTTGAGTTTTAAGCCAACTTTTTCACTCTCCTCTTTCACTTTCATCAAGAGGCTCTTTAGTTCCTTTTCATTTTCTGCCATAAGGGTGGTGTTATCTGCATATCTGAGGTTACTGATATTTCTCCCGGCAGTCTTGATTCCAGCTTGGGCGTCTTCCAGTCTAGCGTGTCTCATGATGTACTCTGCATAGAAATTAAATAAGCAGGGTGACAATATACAGCCTTGATGTGCTCCTCTTCCTATATGGAACCAGTCTGTAGTTCCATGTCCAGTTCTAACTGTTGCTTCCTGGTCTGCATACAGATTTCTCAAGAGGCAGGTCACGTGGTCTGATAATTCCATCTCTTTCAGAATTTTCCACAGTTTATTGTGATCCACACAGTCAAAGGCTTTGGCATAGTCAATAAAGCAGAAATAGATGTTTTTCTGGAACTCTTTTCCTTTTTGATGATCCAGTGGAAGTTAACAATTTGATCTCTGGTTCCTCTGCCTTTTCTAAAATCATCTTGAACATCTGGAAGTTCATAATTTACGTGTTGTTGGAGCCTGGCTTGGGGAATTTTGAGCATTACTTTGCTAGCATGTGAAATGAGTGCAGTTGTGCTGTAGTTTGAGCATTCTTTGGCATTGCCCTTCTTTGGGACTGGAATGAAAACTGACCTTTTCCAGTCCTGTGGCCACTGCTGAGTTTTCCAAATTTGCTGGCATATTGAGTGCAGCACTTTCACAGCATCATCTTCCAGGATGAAATAGCTCAACTGGAATTCCATCACCTCCACTAGATTTGTTTGTAGTGATGCTTCCTAGGCCCACTTGACTTCACATTCCAGGATGTCTGGCTCTAGATTAGTGATCACACCATCATGATCATCTGGGCCATGAAGATATTTTTGTACAGTTCTTCTGTGTATTCTTGCCACCTCTTCTTAATATCTTCTGCTTCTGTTAGGTCCAGACCATTTCTGTCCTTTATTGAGCCCATCTTTGCATGAAATGTTCCCTTGGTATCTCTAATTTCCTTGAAGAGATATCTAGTCTTTCCTACTCTATTGTTTTCCTCTGTTTCTTTGCATTGATCACTGAGGAAGGCTTTCTTATCTCTCCTTGCTATTCTCTGGAACTCCACATTTAAATGGGTATATCTTTCCTTTTCTCCATTGCTTTTCACTTTTCTTCTTATAACAGCTATTTGTAAGGCCTCCTCAGAGCCACTTTGCCTTTTGCATTTCTTTTCCATGGGGATGGTCTTGATCTCTTTCTCTGGTACAATGTCACGAACCTCCGTCCATAGTTCATCAGGCACTCTGTCTATCAGATCTAGTCCCTTAAATCTATTTGTCATTTCCACTGTATAATCATAAAGGATTTGATTTAGGTCATACCTGAATGGTCTAGTGGTTTAGTCAAACCCAATAATTAACCCATTACAGCAGGAGAGTGAAGATCTTGGAGTTATACTAAGTCTGTTTCTCTGGATGGAGAAGGAAATGGCAACCCACTCCAGTGTTCTTGCCTGGAGAATCCCAGGGGCGGGGAGCCTGGTGGGCTGCCGTCTGTGGGGTCACACAGAGTCGGACACGACTGAAGCAACTTAGCAGTTTCTCTGGAAGTCATGCTCTTACTGTTTGAGCTGTGTGTTCTCACAGGCTCCTCATCTCTTCTATGCAGATCTCCCTAGCTGGCCATCAGTCTTTGTGGATACCTGAAACAGATTTGACTTTCTAAAGACTCACAAGCTTTCCTCAGAGAATTTCCTGCAATTCAGTGAGTAAGCATATTCTCCCATCTTTGCTTGCATTTCTCTTTCTTTAAACATACAACATACAAGACACATACACATGTACACACACACGCACCACTATTTTCCTAGGCAAAGACGTATATTTACAATCATAATAAAACTGCTGTTCATTTGTCTTAAAAAAAAAAAACCACTAGTAGTAAGGTGGTTTCAGGCAAGTAAAGGCAGGAATTGAAATCATTCTGCTGCTGCTGCTAAGTCGCTTCCAGTCATGTCCGACTCTGTGCGGCCCCATAGATGGTAGCCCACCAGGCTCCCCTGTCCCTGGGTTTCTCTAGGCAAAAATACTGGAGTGGGTTGCCATTTCCTTCTCCAATGCATGAAAGTGAAAAATAAAGTGAAGTTGCTCAGTCATGTCCATCTCTTAGTGACTCCATGGACTGCAGCCTACCAGGCTCCTCCGTCCATGGGATTTTCCAGGCAAGATACTGGAGTGGGGTGCCATTGCCTTCTCCACTTGAAATGATGAGAGGAGGTTTAAAATTAATTCAAAGTTATATCTTTGTCTTTCACATCTCATCTTTATTGCACAGATACACATTGCATGGAAGAGTCTCAGAACAAAAGACAGAAAATTGCTAGATTCAAGGGTCACTGGAAACAAGAGCCCAAATAGAAAGCACTCATGTAACTTTCCCTGGGGTCACTTTTTTCCACCTGCTTACTGCTGTTCCTGTCCTCTGTGCACTGTGTGAGGTGGCAGCAGCACTGCTGTCTTTCAGTGTGAGATCTCAGGTCATGAAACTTATCTAGTGTCTTCCCTGTTTCCATAGTATGTCAACTGTTAAGTCACCAACAACCAGTCTTGTGGGGTTTCCCAGGTGACTCAGTGGTAAAGAATCTGCCTGCTAATGCAGGACACATAGGAGACAAATGTTCAATCCCTGGATCAGGAAGATCTCCTGGGGGAGGAAATGGCAACCCACTCCAGTATTCTTGCTTGGAGAGTCTCATGGACAGAGGAGCCTGGTGGGCTGCAGTCCATGTGGTCACAAAGAGACATGACATGACTGAGTGATGGAGCACACACACAAGAAGTCTTGGGAGCTCTCAGGAGCTCTGTCTTGCTGCCTCTGTCACACAGTGAAAAGATGCCATTGGGCTTTTCAGACAAGTTCTAAGCATTAGTTTATCTCCTTGGTCTTTTTATCTCCAGATTGTGCCCAAGTTGAACTACAAAAAGACATGGAACCAGAAGAGTTAACTGTATCGCATTTATATTTTGTCTTTCTGTTCTGTCATGGGCCCTCACCTATATCTTTCTTCATTTTTTTTTTTTTTTGCCAATGCCACAGTGCATGGCTGAGCCCTGTGTCCCTCCTGGGGTGGCCATCTTCCTGGCCTGCAGAGTGAGCAGAACCCTCTGGAGTGCAGTGTGCTGGCACCTACAGGTCTGCCTGAGCAGGAAGCTTGATTCCAGTTTGTGAATTAAGAAGTGGAGAAGAATATAATGGCCACTATTCTGCTGTACTACATTTTGTAGAATTAATTTTGTCAGGTGACATATAGGAATACTCATAACTATACTAATGAAAACGTTGAATTTTTTTAAGTGGACAGGTAAAGCTCTTATTTTGGCAGTAGCTTTATTTGATATACATGGATGGAGGGAACAATAACCAGAGTAAATGAAATATCTGAATTTAAAAATCTTCTCTTTGCTGGTGCTGATGCTGCTAAGTCACTTCAGTCATGTCCAACTCTGTGCGACCCCCATAGATGGCAGCCCACCAGGCTCCCCCATCCCTGGGATTTTCCAGGCAAGAATACTGGAGTGGGTTGCCATTTCCTTCTCCAATGCATGAAAGTGAAAAGTGAAAGTGAAGTCGCTCAGTCATGCCTGACCCTCAGTGACCCCATGGACTGCAGCCCACCAAGCTCCTCCACCCATGAGATTTTCCAGGCAAGAGTACTGGAATGGGGTGCCATTGCATTTTCCAATCTTCTCTCTATTACTCTTACAATACTTCCTTGTATTAATAAAAGATAGTATATTTCACGTTTTAAAGTTTAAGAATACTGAGCTTGTGGATGAAGTCAAAGTAATCATCAGAGTATATTCTGTGGATCAGAATGGAGAATAATTTCATATTTCTTTGAACATTGTACAAAGTTTTAATGATAATGCAATATTGTCGTTGTTCAGTCGCCCAGTCATGTCTGACTCTTTGAGACCCTATAGACTGCAACATGCCAGGCCTCTCCATCCCTCACCATCTCCTGAAATTTACCCAAGTTCATGTCCATTGCATCAGTGATGCCATCTATCCATCTCATCCTCTGAGGCCCTCTTCTGCTTCTGCCATCAATCTTTCCCAGCATCAGGGACTTTTCCAGTGAGTCAGCTGTTCCCATCAGATGACCAAAATACTGGAGTTTCAGTTTCAGCATTAGTCCTTCCAATGAGTATTCAGGATTGATTTCCCTTAAGACTGACTGGTTTGATCTTCCTGCTGTCCAAGGGACTCTCAGGAGTCTTCTCCAGCACCATAGTTCAAAGGCATCAATTCTTCCATGCTCTGCCTTCTTTAGGGTCCAGCTCTCATAACTGTACATGACGACTGGGAAGACCATAGCCTTGACTATACGGACTTTGTCAGCATTGTAATGTCTCTGCTTTATAACACACTGTCTAGGTTTGTCGCAGGTTTCCTGCCAAGAAGCAAAGGTCTTCTGATTTCATGGCTGCAGTCTCCATCTGCAGTGATTTTAGAAGCCAAGAAAAAGAAATCTGTCACTACTTTCACATTTCTCCCCTCTATTTGCCATGAAGTAATGGAGCCAGATGCCGTAATCTTAGCTTTTTAAATATTTAGTTGTAAGCCAGCTCTTTCACTCTCCTCCTTCACCCTCAAGAGGCCCTTAAGCTCCTCTTTGCTTTCTGCGTTTAGAGTGGTATCATCCACATATCTGAGGTTGTTGATGTTTCTCCTGCCTATCTTGATTCCAGCTTGTAAATCATCCAGCCCAGCATTTCTCATGATGTTCTTAGTGTACAGATTAAACAGTGTGATGGCAGACAGCCTTGTCATACCTCTTTCTCAATATTGAACCAATCAGTTCTTCCATACAGAGCTCTAACTGTTGCTTATTGACCCACATACATGTTTCTCAGGAGACACTTAAAATGGTCTGGTATTCCCCATCTCTTTAAGAACTTTCCACAGTTTTTTATGGTCCACACAGTCAAAGGTTTTGGGATAATTGATGAAACAGAGGTAGATGTTTTTCCAGAATTCCCTAGCTTTCTCTATGATCCAGTGAATGTTGGTAATTTGAATACTGTACAAAGTTTAATGATAATGTTATATACATGCAATATATGATGATAGGTCTATAACTGTATGCTAAATATCTCAATAACCAAGGCCAATGTTTATTTATTCATTCATTAAAAATTACTGAACATTAATGATAAGAGACTAAGAATGATTCTTGTGGTACTGAAGCCAAGTGAAATACTACATATTAAGATATGAAGCTTTGAGAATGTACAATACACATTTTCAATAGATATTTCAAAGATTTTTCTGAAAAATATGTTAAAAGTTTCTGTTGATAGAAAAGAGATGTAGAGTTCTGAATAATGAAATATCCATGGCTGAAAAAATAACCAGGTACTATCTCATCTTTAACTTGTTTTCAGGTTCCTTTCAAAGGAAAGGCTACACAGTCAAGACACCCAAGGTTATCAACACAGTCTTTGGGTCTTCCCTTCCTGTTGCCCTTCACTAACTGCTCGAGAGATGTCTTCAATCATTTCTCCTCATTCTAGGTTAAAGAGTTTTCATGACTGAGAGGTCTTAAAGTAATACTTCACAGGAAATTACAAAAGAGCCCAGATCTGTGAGTAATTGAACCATTATTATCAAAGTTACATACCTTCCCCCAAATTACTTCTTTGCAAAGGTTTATCATTAAGATTTCAAAACTTCTAAAGAAATATAGGCTAAGGCCAAAGGTGGAAGGGAGTGAGTGGTAAATGTTCATTATGGTATAGGCAATGTTAAAGAAGTTTGAAACAGAATTTTCCAGCTACCAGTTAACATTGCAGTTTTATTGAGATTTGTGCTATTGAAATATTGCAAAAATTTTAAATCTAGTCTTTTGCACCTGACATTATCAAAATATAATTGGTCTCAGGAAATATATCCCTTGTTATTAGGGATTGGCTTGTTACTAGTTATAGTGATATGTGAATTGACTAAAGAAGTTTACAATTTGAAATTTCATCATTTATATCATATGGTCATGACTGCCATATTTCAAAGAAAAATGATCCAAATCCCCAAGTCCTGAAGTTGATATGCTCAAGGAAATTCAACAGATTTTTTTGAGGTCTAGTTAATTAGTCATTTCTGTTTTTCCCAAATACTAAAATCTTACAAAAATCTGACATTTTTGGAATTTTGATGTAACCAATGTGGTATGATGCCAGGATTCATTGTGTAAAGACAGAATTTAATCAATATTGTAAAATCGCAGCATTCAGATTGTAGAGAAATAAATACCCTAATGCCATGAACAGTATGAAAAGGCAAATGATAGGATAATGAAAGGGGAGAAATAACTCCAGAAAGAACGAAGGGTTGGAGCCAAAGCAAAACAATATCCAGCTGTGGATGTGACTGGTGATAGAAGCAAGGTCCAATGCTGTAATGAGCAATATTGCATAGGAACCTGGAATGTCAGGTCCATGAATCAAGGCAAATTGGAAGTGGTCCAACAGGAGATGGCAAGAATGAACATTGACATTCTTGGAGTCAGTGAACTAAAATGGATTGGAATGGGTGAATTTAACTCAGATGACCATTATATCTACTACTGTGGGCAGGAATCCCTCAGAAGAAATGGAGTAGCCATCACGGTCAACAAAAGACTCGAAATGCAGTACTTGGATGCAATCTCAAAAACGACAGAGTGATCTCTGTTTGTTTCCAAGGCAAACCATTCAATATCACAGTAATCCAAGTCTATGCCCAAACCAGTAATACTGAAGAAGCTGAAGTTGAACGATCCTATGAAGACCTACAAGACTTTTTAGAATTAACACTCAAAACAGATGTCTTTTTCATTATAGGGGACTGGAATGCAAAAGTAGGAAGTCAAAAAACACCTAGAGTAACAGGCAAATTGGGCCTTGGAGTAGAGAATGAAGCAAGGAAAAGGCTAATAGAGTTTTGCCAAGAGAATGCACTGGTCATAGCAAACACCCTCTTCCAACAACACAAGAGAAGACTGTACACATGGACATCACCAGATGGTTGACATCAAAATCAGATTGATTATATTCTTTGTAGCCAAAGATGGAGAAGCTCTATACAGTCAACAAAAACAATACTGAGAGCTGATTGTGGCTCAGATCATGAATTTCTTATTGTCAAATTCAGACTTAAATTGAAGAAAGTAGGGAAAACCGCTAGATCATTAAAGTATGACCTAAATCAAATCCCTTATGATTATACAGTGAAAGTGAGAAACAGATTTAAGGGCCTAGATCAGATAAATAGAGTGCCTGATGAACTATGGGTGGAGGTTTGTGACACTGTACAGGAGACAGGAATCAAGATCATCCTCATGGAAAAGGAATGCAAAGAGGCAAATGGCTCTCTGAGGAGGCCTTACAAATAGCTGTGAAAAGAAGAGAAGTGAAAAGCAAAGGAGGAAAGGAAAGATAAACCCACTTGAATGCAGAGTTCCAGAGAATAGCAAGGAGAGATAAGAAAGACTTCCTCAGCAATCAATGCAAAGAAATAGAGGAAAGGAACAGAATGGGAAAGACTAGAGATCTCTTCAAGAAAATTAGAGATACCAAGGGAACATTTCATGCAAAGATGGGCTCAATAAAGGACAGAATTGGTAGGGACCTAACAGAAGCAGAAGATATTAAGAAGAGGTGGCAAGAATACATGGAAGAACTATACAAAAAGATCTTCATGACCCAGATAGTCATGATGATGTGATCACTAATCTAGAGCCAGACATCCTGGAATGTGAAGTAAAGTGGGCCTTAGAAAGCATCACTATGAACAAAGTTAGTGGAGTTGATGGAATTCCAATTGAGCTATTTCAAATCCTGAAAGATGATGCTGTGAAAGTGCTGCACTCAATATGCCAGCAAATTTGGAAAACTCATCAGTGGCTACAGAACAGGAAAAGGTCAGTTTCCATTCCAATCCCAAAGAAAGGCAATGCCAAAGAATGCTCAAACTACTGCACAGTTGCAGTCATCTCACATGCTAGTAAAGTAATGCTCAAAATTCTTCAAGCCAGGCTTCAGCAGTATGTGAAACGTGAACTTCCAGATGTTCAAGCTAGCTTTAGAAAAGGCAGAGGTAACAGAGGTCAAACTGCCAATATCCACTGGATCATGGAAAAAGCAAGAAATTTCCAGAAAAACATCTATTTCTGCTTTATTGACTATGTCAAAGCCTTTGACTGTGTGGACCACAATAAATTGTGGAAAATTCTGAAAGAGATGGGAATACCAGACCATCTGACCTTCTTCTTGAGAAACCTGTATGCAGGTCAGGAAGCAACAGTTAGAAATGGACATGGAACAACAGACTGGTTCCAAATAGGAAAAGGAGTACATCAAGGCTGTATATTGTCACCCTGCATATTTATCTTCAATGCAGAGTACATCATGAGAAATGCTGGGCTGGAAGAAGCACAAGCTGGAATTAAGATTGCCAGGAGAAATATCAATAACCTCAGATAAGCAGATGACACCACCTTTATGGCAGAAAAGGAAGAGGAACTAAAAAGCCTGTTGATGAAAGTGAAAGAAGAAAGTGAAAAAAGTTGGCTTAAAGCTCAACATTCAGAAAACAAAGATCATGGCATCTGGTCTCATCATTTCATGACAGATAGAGGGGGACACAGAGTAAACAGTGTCAGACTTTATTTTTGGGGCTCCAAAATCACTGCAGGTGGTGATTGCAACCATGAAATTCAAAGACACTTACTCCTTGGAAGGAAAGTTATGACCAACCTAGAGAGCATATTGAAAAGCAGAGACATTACTTTGCCAACAAACGTCTATCTAGTCAAGGCTACAGTTTTTCCTGTGGTCATGTATGGAATGAGAGTTGGACTGTGAAGAAACTGAGTGCCGAAGAATTGTTGGTTTTGAACTGTGGTGTGTGAGAAGACTCTTGAGAGTCCCTTGGACTGTATGGAGATCCAACCAGTCCATCCAAAAGATTAGTCCTGGGTGTTCACTGGAAGGAATGATGCTGAAGCTGAAACTCCAATACTTTGGCCACCTCTGGCGATGAGTTGACTAAAAGACCCTGATGCTGGGAGGGATTGAGGGCTAGAGGAAAAGGGGATGACAGAGGGTAGATGGCTGGATGGCATCACCGACTCAATGGACATGAGTTTGAGTGAACTCTGGGAGTTGGTGATGGACAGGGAGGCTTGGTATACTCTGATTCATGGGGTCACAAAGAGTCGGACATGACTGAGTGACTGAACTGAACTGAACTGAATATCTGTCAAAGGAGGGGTGGGGTTGATTAATGAAAGTCTAGCTAATTAATGAAAGACTGTAGAAAGGTTGATAGAATTTAGCTATTTGTCTCTGTTTTTGATCTCAAAACTTAAAACATAATCTTTCCTTGTTTTGGAAAAAGGGAGTTTTCTAAAGAGGTGCTGTAGACAGAGAGAGGAACTGTGAGATCACCCCAGCAGACCGCCTCCAGCCGTCAGCTCCCCAGGGTTTGATGCATCTGCAGAGGGGTAACTTGCTCGAACACTTTTTTTTTTTCCCCAAGTCAGGAAACAGACAATGATTGATCAAGGTGAGGCATGGACACTCTGCCATTTTATTCTTTTTAACTCTTATTTTGTTTTGGGGTATAGCCAGTTAACAATGTTGTGATAGTTTCAGCTGAACAACTAAAAGACTCACACATATACACGTATCCATTCTCCCCCAAACCCCCTTCCATCCAGGCTGCCACATAACACTGAGCAGAGCTCCACGTGCTGCACAGTAGGTCCTTGTTGGTTATCCACTTTAAATATAGTGGTGTGTACATGTCCATCTCAAATTTCCTAACTATCCCGTCCCCTCATCCTTTCCCCTGGAAACCATAAGTTCATTCTCTAAAGTCTGTGAGTCTTGTTCTGTTTTGTAAGTAAGTTCATTTGCATCGCTTCTTTTAGATTCCACATGTAAGGGATGTCATATGATATTTCCCCTTCTCTAAGACCCAGCCATTGTAGCTCAATGGGGTCACTTCTGATGGGACATATACTCCTGAGATTTCCATGGGCGCTTTTCTCTCTGCTCCATCTTGCTTTCTCCCCTTCCCTTCCAAAGATGTTGATACCAAATTCCATCTCAGTATCTTATGGCAGAGAATCAAAACTTCAACAAAAGATAAAGTGACATATTGAGATATATACTGTCTGCATTAGTTTGAGGGAATTATGAAAAACACACACCTATACAGAATTAGCAGAGAATGTGTTATCAAACACAATCAGAGATGGATTTTTAAAAATATAATTTTGCAAAGCTCTTATTTCATTGTTTCATCTTTCATCAACCCCTCAGTCAAAGCTCACGGGTAAATCAGAAACTTGAAATCTTTCTATCACTCCATAGCACATTCTCTTTTACTGTAAAAATTGTCAGTTTAAACAGTAATATCTTAAAAGAGAATTAGATGAAAGAGAATCAAAGCAGCTGAACAGATCCTGCAATATGGAAGCATTGGAAGAAATATGCAGAATGCTAAGAATGTGAAAGGGACTGCAGAAAACACTTTCATTAAATCAAGCCACACAGAAATCCATTTTAATGTGAATGACCTAGTGAGGATCCTGTCTTTGGGTAAACAATTCAATGAACTTATTATTTAATTAGTACCTACATGTGTCAAGCCAGATGTTAGATACAGCAAGAGTTATAACAAAGTGAGATCAAGAAGTTTGTGCTTTCAGACACAGAATCAAATAAAGAAACTTGTTAACTGCTTTTAAAGTGCTGTAGGGGGGCATATACCCTGAGAAAACCATAATTGAAAAAGACATATGGACCCCAAAGATCACTGCAACGCTATTTACAATAGTTAGAACATGCAAGTGATGTAGATGCCCAGCAATGGATGAATGGATGAAGAAACTGTGGTAAGTATACACAATAGAATATTACTCAGCCATAAAAAGGAATGCATTTGAGTCAGTTTTAGTGAGGTAGATAATCTAGAACCTATTATACAGAGTGAAGTAAGTCAGAAAGATAAAAACAAATATTGTATATCAATGCATGCATACGGAATCTAGAAAAATGCTGCTAATGAACCTATTTGCAGGGCAGGAGTAGAGTTGTGGACATAGAGAACAGACTTTGGACACAGAGGGAGATGGAGAGAGTTGGACAAATTGAGAGCTTTGCACTGAAACATACACATTCCCATATGTAAAGTAGATAGCTAATGAGAAGTTGCTGTATGACAGGGAGATCAATGTGGTGCTTCGTGACAACCTAGAGGGGTAGGGTGGGGATGGGGGTGGCAGAGAGGTTCAAGAAGGAGGAGACATATGTATACTTGTGGCTGATTCATGTTGTTGTATGGCAGAAACCAACACAAAATTGTAAAACTATTGCCCTCCAATCAAAAAAAAAAATTTTTTTTTAATATTATAGTGTTTCAGAGACAGACGGGGGAGACAGAGAGAGATGGAGACAAGAGAGAGACAAAGACAGATGGAAGATTTGTTTGGGAGAGGAAGAAAAGCTTTATGGAGTAGATATATCTGAATGACACTATGGAAAACAAGTAAAATTCTGCCGCTTAGGACTTAAAGGATGTGAAGTGAAGGTTAAGAGAAGAATATCAATGATAGAAAGGAAGTATATCAAATGCTTAACTTGACTTCAGTCTCTGTCTCATGCATAGAGAGAAAAACTAATAGTTGGACAAGATTCAGGATTTTTGAATTGCATCTCTTGAAACACAGTTAACCCATTAAATAGTTAGAGGTGAACTTGTTGGAGGTTTGGTTCAGTTTAGTTGCTTAGTCTTGTCTGACTCTTTGTGACCCCATGGACTGCAACATGCCAAGGCCTCCCTATCCATTGCCAACTCCCGGAGTTTACTCAAACTCATGTCCATTGAGTCGATGATACCATCCAACCATCTTGTCCTCTGTCATCCCCTTCTCCCACCTTCAATCTTTTCCAGCATCAGGGTCTTTTCAAATGAGGCAGTTCTTTGCATCAGGTGGCCAAAGTATTATAGTTTCAGCTTCAGCATCAGTCCTTTGAATGAATATTCAGGACTGATTTCTTTTAGGAAGGACTGGTTGGATCTCCTTGCAGTCCAAGGGACTCTCAAGAGTCTTCTACAACACTACAGTTCAAAAGCATCGATTCTTTGGTGCTCAGCTTTATTTATATTCCAACACTCACATCCATACATGACTACTGGAAAAACCATAGCCCTGACTAGAAGGACCTTTGTTGGCAAAGTAATGTCTCTGCTTTTTAATAAGCTGTCTAGGTTGGTCATAACTTTTCTTCCAAGGAGTAAACGTCTTTTAATTTCATGGGTACAATCACCATCTGCAGTGATTTTGGAGCCCAGGAAAATACAGTCTGTCACTGTTTCCACCGTTTCCCCATCTACTTGCCATGAAGTGATGGGACCAGAGTCCGTAATCTTAGTTTTCTGAATGTTGAGTTTTAAGCCAACTTTTTCACTCTCCTCTTTCACTTTCATCAAGAGGCTCTTTAGTTCTTCTTCACTTTCTGCCATAGGGTGGTGTTATCTGCCTATCTGAGGTTATTGATATTTTTCCCAGGAATCTTGTTTCCAGCTTGTGCTTCATCCAGCCCAGTGTTTCTCATGATGTACTCTCCGTATAAGTTAAATATGCAAGGTGACAATATACAGCCTTGATGTGCTCCTTTTCCTATCTGGAACCAGTCTGTTGCTCCATGTCCAGTTCTACCTGTTGCTTCCTGACCTGCATACAGGTTTGTCAAGAGGCAGGTCAGGTGGTCTGGTATTCCCATCTCTTGAAGAATTTTCCACAGTTTATTGTGGTCCACACAGTCAAAGGCTGTGGCATAGTCAGTAAAGCCGAAATAGATGTTTTCCTGGAACTCTCTTGCTTTTTTGATGATCCAACAGATGTTGACAATTTGATCTCTTGTTCCTCCACCTTTTCTAAATCCAGCTGAAATATCTGGATGTTCACGGTTTACCTACTGTTGAAGCCTGGTTTGGAGAATTTTGAGCATTATTTTACTAGTGTGTGAGATGAGTGCAATTGTGTGGTAGTCAGAACATGTTTTAGCATTGTCTTTTTGGGGATTGGAATGAAAACTAACCTTTCCCAGTCCCATGGCCACTGCTGAGTTTTCCAAATTTGCTGGCATAATGAGTGCATCACTTTCACAGCATCATCTTTTAGGATTTGAAGTAGCTCAACTGGAATTCCATCACCACCACTAGCTTTGTTCATAGTGATGCATCCTAAGGCCCACTTGACTGCACATTCCAGGATGTCTGGCTCCAGGTAAGTGATCACACTATTGTGATTATCTGGGTTGTGAAGATCTTTTTTGTATAGTTCTGAGTATCCTTGCCACTTCTTCTTCATATTCTGCTTCTGTTAGGTCTATACCATTTCTGTCCTTTATTGAGCCCATCTTTGCATGAAATGTTCCCTTGGTATCTCTAATTTTCTTGAAGAGATTTCTAGTCTTTCCCACTCTATTGTCTTCCTCTATTTCTTTTCATTGATCTCTGAGGAGGGCTTTCTTATCTCTCCTTGCTATTCTTTGGAAATCTGCATTCAATTGGGTATATCTTTCCTTTTCTCTTTTGCCTTTTATTTCTCTTTTATTCACAGCTCTTTGTAAGGCCTCCTCAGACAAACATTTTGCCTTTTTTTTCCTTGGGGATGGTCTTGATTCCTATCTCCTGTACAGTGTCAAAAACCTCCATACATAGTTCTTCAAGCACTCTGTCTATCAGATCTAATTCCTTGAATCTATTTGTCACTTCCACTTTATAATCATAAGGGTTTGATTTAGGTCATAACTGAATGGTCTAGTGTTTTCCCCTACTTTCTTCAATCTAAGTCTGAACTTGGCAATAAGGAGTTCATGGTCTTAGCCACGGTTAGCTCCCGGTCTCTGTACAGAGCTTCTCCATCTTTGGCTGCAATGAATATAATCAATCTGATTTCGGTGTTGACTGTCTGGTGATGTCCATGTGTAGAGTCTTCTCTTGTGTTGTTAGAAGAGGATGTTTGCTATGACCAGTGCATTTTCTTGGCAAAACTCTATTTATTAGTCTTTGCCCTGCTTCATTCCGTACTCCAAGGCCAAATTTGCCTGTTATTCCAGGTGTTTTTCGACTTCCTACTTTTGCATTCCAGTCCCCTATCATGAAAAGGGCATCTTTTGGGGGTGTTAGTTCTAGAAGGTCTTGTAGGTTTTCATAGAACCATTTAACTTCAGTTTCTTCAGCATTACTGGCTGGGGCATAGAGTTGGATTACTGTGATATTGAATGATTTGCCTTGAAAACGAACAGAGATCATTCTGTCATTTTAACATTGCACCCAAGTGTTGCATTTTGAACTCTTGTTGACTATGATGGCTACTCCATTTTTTCTAAGGGATTCTTGCCCACAGTAGTAGATAAAATGGTCATCTGAGTTAAATTCACCCGTTCTAGTCCATTTTCATTTGCTGATTCCTAAAATGTAGATGTTCATTCTTGCCATCTCCTGTTTGACCTCTTTCAGTTTGCCTTGATTCATGAACCTGACATTCCAGGTTCCTATGCAATACTGTACTTTACAGCATTGGAGTTTACTTCCATCACCAGTCATATCCACAATTGGGTGTTGTTTTTGCTTTGGCTTCGTCTCTTCTGGCTTTGTCTTTTTCTGGAGTTATTTCTCCATTATCTCCAGTAGCATATTGGGCACCTACCAACCTGGGCCATTCATCTTTCAGTGTCCTATCTTTTTGCCTCTTCATATTGTTTATACTATTCATGTTGGAGGGTAGTCCTTGGAAAAGGGACCTATAGTCTGTAAGTCTATACACTTGAGCTTTTGCAAATGTACATAGATTAGGAAGACTTGTTTTCTTTTCCTCTTTAAAAATTCAGGTCTGAGCTTGCTCTTTCAAATAAAAGCGTATGCATGAGTACACTGCTACAGCACAGGGGTGCCAAGTCCAATTAAATGTTAGCCTAGGTGCGGATACATCTGCTCTGCGCATGCTCCCACCAGAGCCCATCAGTAATTGTGCAACAATGAAGGAGTCGGTGGCATGGCAAGCCATGATAATATCGTCTACATATTTTATCTGGAAGGGTTTGTAAGATTCTTGTCTAACTTTCATTTTAGTAAAGGGGACTGTGAGCAGATGGCAGATATTGTCTGGGGATTTAACTTTGAAATAAAAACAACCAATTGTCTCCTGTTCCTGGGGTCTAGATGAGAGCAAATTGAAAAATATTCTTAGAGTATGAGGTAAAGTGGCAAATAAAGATGATCTTTTCAACTATATATCTTTGCGAAATTGTGTAATTTCAGCAAAATACAGAAGTAAGTGAGATGTTGGGGTGGTATGATTGCAAATGTCACCAATAATGTCACTCCAATTTTTCGTTTCTTATGTTATCAAATCTGGTTCATTGCTCCCATTCAGTGATGTTGAAATTTTAAAAAGTTATAAATTTGGATGTGTTCGATATCTTTGTACAGAGAAACAACAGCAGTGGCTGTTTTAAACTGTTTTATACATATACTATGTATATATCTTTATGACTAGTTTAAAAACTTAGAAGCCTCTATGAGATCCCTTCCATACAGATATTTTAATGATTTCTTGATTTAAAAAAATTCCCTATTGCACAATGTGCATTTGCAAGAAGTGAACGGATAAAAGAGTCTCTGTTATTATTATGCATAAAATAAAAACAGAGCAAGGTGGCATTTTGTTTTCACTACCAAAATTTTGATTGATAGATAAAATATAAGTGAGACAAGAACAGTACAATTATATTTATAAAGGAAGATTAGTATTAGTGCCAACTTAATGTCTAGAACAGTAATTGACACATAGTAGCTGTTCACTGAAGGGCTTCCCACATGGCTCAGTGGTAAAGAATCCCTCCACTAATGTAGGAGATGCTGGAGACCCCGAGTTAGATTCTCTGAGTTAGACTTCAGTATTATTGCCTGGGAAATCCCATGGTTGAAGGATCCTGGCTGGCTACAGTCCATAGTGCTGCAAAGAGTCAGACATGACTGAGCAACTGAGCAACTGGGCATGCACACAAGCTGCTCATTGAATGTTTGTTGGATGGATGAGGATTCAAGTGTGTTAATTCTTTCTGGATATGGAAAGGAAAAGCCAAATACACTGCAATCAGGGTTGTAGAGAATGTTTATTTGACTAAAATTAAGCAGAGTATGAACCAGTGTAAAGAAGTTTCAAAATATTTAAAAACAAAATAAGAATAACAGTGAGCTCAATAAAAACTTGAGGTTCTTATGATATCCAAAATAAAGTTTCACAGCTAAAGAGAAGTTTTGAATAGCTAGACTATAATAACAATTTTGCAATATATCTTGTGTTTGGACCAAAAATAGTATATATTTTACAATTACAGAAAAACCTGAACACTTCCTATTTCAGAGTAGAGCTGAGGAAAAGAGAAAATGTAACAAAATCTATAAATGAAGAGGTTATTAAGTGTAATTATCAAGAGCAATTACTACATTTCAATAGAATATAGATAGCAAATAATTTTCCCGAAAGCCTAGTGAAAAAAAAAAAATGAATAGCAGAACATAAGAGAATATCTAAGAGGAAATTGTGATTATTGAAATCAATAAAAGACATCAATTTCTAAATGAGCAATGTCTCTCCCTTGGGAGAATTAAGCTTTCCAAAAAGAACCAGTGGAAGATCAATAGCAGGAAACTGATGAAAGATCAGGGGAAAGACCAATCACATCTTCAATATGTAATCATAAAGCTTACAGCTGTAAGGTGTAAGCCCCACATTCATCCATTTCTAAATATTGCTTTTCACAGGAAGAGCAGCTTTATTCCCATTTGATGGATGAAATCACTAAAGTCTAGACTTCTGAGTGAAAAAAATAGTGCAGCTTTTAAGGTAGTGATTTCAGCTTCTAATTTTGATGTAGGCGATCAGTAGTTTCCAGGTTAGACATTTATAGCTAGCTTTCTGCTTGCATTTCCTGAGACAAGAGATAGGGGGCTTCAGTTGAGGCATTTACAATCAGCCTCCAGTTTGCCCTCTGAAATGGAAGTAAGAACAGAAACAGGGTAAATAGTCAGTGTTTGTCTCTTGTAAACACCTTAAGGTAATGGTCACGGCAAGGACAAAGAGGGAGCAAAATCCTGTTTGAGTAAAAGATTAAGAGATCTCCCTCCCAATGTCTTTTGGAAAAAGGAAGACACTACACATGTGCAGGAAGCCTCCTTTTGAGCCAAAAGTCAAGGGATAATGCCAGGCCATAATGAGCCTTGCTCTTCCCGGAAGCCTTCACTTCGAGATCCATCTTGGTTGAGAGGTGCATGCACATCCCATGGGAGGGTCCCAGGGTAGGTCAGGTGTGGACAAAGAAACCAGAAAGTTGGCCTGAAGGAAGACAAAGACCCCGAAGAACTGCCTTATATAAGTGACTTAATGGGCTCTTTATGGGACTCCTCCTCACCAGGCTGGGCACCTACACCCTTTCTCTCCAGGTGTGCATCTCTGTCTTGCTTCTACTGCAACTAAACAAACCATTTCTCTCTGTGCTCTCACACTTGTGCTATGTCTCTGATAATACATTTTGTACCTACATTTACAGTTTCTGCCTCTGTGATAAATGCATTTTTCACTGCGGGCAAAGATGCAGGGAAAAAACAGTTTTTAGCCTCTAGCACTTGCTGGTCTGGTGGCTTAGATTCATAGTTTTCATCCAGGCTACCCAGGTTCAATTCCTGGGCAGGGAATCAAGATCTCACTTTATGCCACCACTCACTGCTGCCTCACCGAGGTCAATTTGAATTTTATTTCAAAAATTTATTGTCACAATGTGATTGTGGAGAGCCATTAACAATGTCAGGAGACTGCTTTATTGTTCCGTCAGCTTTCACAATCATATTTAATGTAGTGTTAGTTAAACATCATAAGATGTACTTTGTGGTTACATGTCAGCTTGTGGGGGACAGAATGCTCTGTGCCATCACAGCATCTTGCTGTAACTCCTCTCTGCCCTTTCAGGAGTCTCCTGACATCTTCAAGCCCCACCCCACCCTCACCTCTTCATTGTGTATGGACTTGGTGGGAGTTGGTGCCAGCCTCCTCCAGTGGATACTCCAGGTTCCAGACATCCTCTCCCTGCCTATTTGCAAGGAAGTTGGAACAGTACTGCTGCCTTGCTCTTCACAGCTCCCAGGGTCTCTCCTGTTTCTTAGCCAAAGCCTCTGGCCTCCTCTTACTCTCTGACTCCCCCACAGTTTATCAAAAATTCTCTTTATCTGAAGTTTTCCAGGGCCATTTTATGATGCTTGCAACCAAGGATACTGAGAGTCACAATATTTATTCAGAAAAGTCAATGGTCATCTTCTCAAAGTAATTATAATCATTCAGACCTTGGACAGTCTTTAGTGATACTTTAACCAGCCCACATATTTTGTGATTGAAGAAGTCAACATTTAAGAGTATTGTGGGCTGAACTGCGTCTGCTCAAAATTCATGTTGAAACTGTACCTCAGAATGTGACCCTATTTGCAGAGAGGGCCTTAAAGAAGTAATTAAGGTAAAATGGGGTCATTAGGCCAGACCCTAGTCCAATATGCATTTGCATGCATGCTAAGTTGCTTCAGTGTTCGACTCTGTGTGGCCCTGTGGCCTGTAACCTGCCAGGCCCATCCATGGGACTCTCCAGGCAACAATGCTGGAGTAGGTTGCCATGCCCTCCTCTAGGAGATCTTCCTGATCTAGGGATCGAAGCCATGTCTCTTATGTCTCCATTGGCAGGCAGGTTCTTTACCACTAGCACCACCAGGGAACTGGCAACCCACTCCACTATTTTTGCCTAGAAAATCCCATGGACAGAGGAGCCTAGCAGGCTGCAGTCCATGGGGTCGCAAGAATTGAACACGACTTGGTGACTAAACCGCTAAACCACCATCATCTGGGAAGCCCAATCCAATACAACTTGTATGATTGGTATCCTAATAAAGAGAGGAGATGAGGACACAGAAGCACCAGTCTTGTGCATCTACAGAAAGGTGAATATGTGAACAGACAGAGAGAAGGTATCTGCTATAGACTGAATGTGTCCCCTCAAAATTCATGTAAAGAAATGTAATCTCCAATGTGATGGTATTTGGAGGAAAGGAAGGCCTTTGGGAGGTACTAGGTCATGAGAGCTCTGCTCTTATCAAAGAAATTAGTGCCCTTATTAAAGCGACCCCAGAGAATGCCTTTGTTCCTTTCTCCATGCTAGCACACAGTAGGAAGATAGTCCTCCATGAACCAGGAAGCAGCCTCTCAGTATATACTGGATCTGCCTGTATCTTGATCTCAGACATCAGAGCCTCCGGAGCACTCAGAAAAAAAATGTTTGTTGTTTAAGCCACTCAGCCTCTGGTATTTTTTAAAATAACAGCCTGACCTGACTAAGGGACCAAGGAGAGAAACTTCAGAGGAAACCAGACCTGACATCATCTTGATCTTGGACTTCTAATCTCTAGACTGAGAAAGAAAACCTCTGTTGTTTAAGCTACCCAGTCTTTGGTATTTTGTTAGAGCCACTCTAGCAAACTAATAGGCTTGATACTGGTTGTTCAGCACTACATTGTTAATCATGCCAAAAGCAGGACCCAAATCTAAATCTAAAACATCCCAGTCCAGTGCTCAGGCTGATCCACCCAGGCATCAGTAAACTTAGATTGTACACATTAAGATTACATAATACTGTTTTTAGCAAGATTTGGTTAATAATATGATGAGCATGGCACTTAAAACTTCAGGTTACACTTAACAATCTGTAAAAGGCTCTAAATTTGAGACTGAATATAATATAGCAAATCAATATATTAATATTCACACACAAAGTGACTATATTTTCAGGTTCCCAGTTCACATGATTTCTAAAAATATATTAAATTTGGATGAAAATTTATTTTATTTTAATATAAATTTATTTATTTTAATGGGAAGTTAATTACTTTACAATATTGTATTGGTTTTGCCATACATCAGCATGAATCCACCACAGGTATCATGTGTTCCCCATCCTGAACCCCCTCTCCCTCCTCCCTTCCCATACCATTCCTCTGAGTCATCCTAGTGCACCAGCCCCAAGCATCCAGTATCATGCATCGAACCTGGACTGGCGATACATTTCATATATGATATTACACATGCTTCAATGCCATTATCCTGAATCATCCCACCTTCTCCCTCTGCCACAGAGTCCAAAAGAGACAGCTATGTCTCTTTTGCTGTCTCTCATACAGGATTATCGTTACCATCTTTCTAAATTTCATACATATGCATTAGTATACTGTACAAACAGAGAAAGCAATGGCAACCCACTCCAGTACTCTTGCCTGGAAAATCCCATGGACAGAGGAGCCTGGAAGGCTGCAGTCCATGGGGCCGCTAAGGTAGGACACGACTGAGCGACTTCATTTTCACTTTTCTCTTTCATGCATTGGAGAGGAAATGGCAACCCACTCCAGTGTTCTTGCCTGGAGAATCCCAGGGATGGGGGAGCCTGGTGGGCTGCTGTCTATGGGGTCGCACAGAGTCGGACACGACTGAAGTGACTTCACAGCAGCAGCAGCAGCAGCAGCAGCAGCATACTGTACAAAAAGATCTTCAGGACTCAGATAATCATGATGGTGTGATCACTCATCTAGAGCCAGACATCCTGGAATGTAAAGTCAAGCGGGCCTTAGAAAGCATCACTATGAACAAAGCTAGTGGAGGTGATGGAATTCCAGTTGAGCTATTTTAAATCCTGAAAGATGATGCTGTGAAAGTGCTGCACTCAATATGCCAGCAAATTTGGAAAACTCAGCAGTGGCCACAGGACTGGAAAAGGTCAGTTTTCATTCCAATCCCAAAGAAAGGCAATGCCAAAGAATGCTCAGAATACTGCACTACAATTAACATCACTGACTCAATGGACGTGAATCTGAGTGAACTCTGGGAGTTGGTGATGGACAGGGAGGCCTGGCATGCTGCGATTCATGGGGTCACAAAGAGTCAGACACGACTGAGCGACTGAACTGAACTGAACTGAACTGATAATGAGTGATGTTGAGCATCTTTTCATGTGTTTGTCAGCCATCTGTATGTCTTTTTGGAGAAATGTCTGTTTAGTTCTTTGGCCCATTTTTTGATTGGGTCGTTTATTTTTCTGGAATTGAGCTGCAGGAGTTGCTTGTATATTTTTGAGATTAGTTCTTTGTCAGTTGCTTCATTTGCTCTTATTTTCTCCCCATTGTGAAGGCTGTCTTTACACCTTGCTTATAGTTTCCTTTGTTGTGCAGAAGCTTTTAAATTTAATTAGGTCTCATTTGTTTATTTTTGCTTTTATTTCCAATATTCTAGGAGGTGGGTCATAGAGGATCCTGCCGTGATTTATGTCAGAGAGTGTTTTGCCTATGTTCGCCTCTAGGAGTTTTAGAGTTTCTGGTCTTATGTTTAGATCTATAATCCATTTTGAGTTTATTTTTGTGTATGGCATTGGCAAGTGTTCTAGTTTCATTCTTTTGCAAGTGGTTGACCAGTTTTCCCAGCACCACTTGTTAAAGAGATTGTCTTTAATCCATTGTATATTCTTGCCTCCTTTGTCAAAGATAAGGTGTCCATAGGTGGGTGGACTTATCTCTGGGCTATCTATTTTGTTCCATTGATCTATATTTCTGTCTTTGTGCCAGTATCATACTGTCTTGATGACTGTGGCTTTGTAGTAGAGCCTGAAGTCAGGCAGATTGATTCCTCCAGTTCCATTCTTCTTTCTCAAGATTGCTTTGGCTATTCAAGGTTTTTTGTATTTCCATACAAATTGTGAAATTATTTGTTCTAGCTCTGTGAAAAATACCATTGGTAGCTTGATAGGGATTGCACTGATTCTGTAGATTGCTTTGGGTAGTATACTCATTTTCACTATATATTTCATTCATTTCACTATATTCCAATCCATGAACATGGATTTCTCCATCTATTAGTGTCCTCTTTGATTTTTTTCACCAGTGTTTTATAGTTTTCTATATATAGGTCTTCAGTTTCTTTAGGTAAATATATTCCTAAGTATTTTATTCTTTTCGTTGCAATGGTGAATGGAATTGTTTCCTTAATTTCTCTTTCTGTTTTCTCATTATTAGTGTATAGGAAAGCAAAGGATTTCTGTGTGTTGATGTTATATCCTGCAACTTTATTATATTCATTGGTTAGCTCTAGTAATTTTCTGGTGGAGTCTTTAGGGTTTTTATGTAGAGGATCATGTCATCTGCAAACAGTGAGAGTTTTACTTCTTCTTTTCCAATTTGGATTCCTTTTATTTCTTTTTCTGCTCTGATTGCTGTGGCCAAACTTCCAAAACTATGTTGAATAGTAGCGGTGAGAGTAAAAGTGGGCACCCTTGTCTTGTTCCTGACTGTAGGGGAAATGCTTTCAATTTTTCATCATTGAGGATAATGTTTGCTGTGGGTTTGTCATATATAGCTTTTATTATGTTGAGGTATGTTCCTTCTATTCCTATTTTCTGGAGAGTTTTATCATAAATAGATGTTGAATTTTGTCAAAGGCTTTCTTTGCATCTATTGAGATAATCATATGGTTTTTATTTTTCAATTTTTTAATGTGGTGTATTACATTGATTGATTTGTGGATATTGAAGAATCCCTGCATCCCTGGGATAAACCCCACTTGGTCATGGTGTATGATCTTTTAATGTGTTGTTGAATTCTGATTGCTAGAATTTTGTTAAGGATTTTTGCATCTATGTTCATCAGTGATATTGGCCTGTAGTTTTCTTTTTTGTGGCATCTTTGTCAGGTTTTGGTATTAGGATGATGGTGGCCTCATAGAATGAGTTTGGAAGTTTACCTTCCTCTGCAATTTTCTGGAAGAGTTTGAGTAGGATAGGTGTTAGCTCTTCTCTAAATTTTTGGTAGAATGCAGCTGTGAAGCCGTCTGGTCCTGGGCTTTTGTTTGCTGGAAGATTTCTGATTACCATTTCAATTTCCATGCTTATGATGGGTCTGTTAAGATTTTCTATTTCTTCCTGGTTCAGTTTTGGAAAGTTGTACTTTTCTAAGAATTTGTCCATTTCTTCCACGTTGTCCATTTTATTGGCGTATAATTGCTGATAGTAGTCTCTTATGATCCTTTGTATTTCTGTGTTGTCTGAAAGTTTATTTTTTAAGACCCACATCCTAGAGTATGATTCAATGGGTCTTAAGAAAAGACCACACTCATCTGTGATTTTAGAAATAAATTACATTCTAATCTCTCACCAGACAGCTTTACAGCTTCTGCCAAAGTCCATAATCAATCTTTTTCTTAACTCATTTTGCAACTTAAATGTTAACAAAGGAATAATGCTAAATATAAATACATAAAAAGAAAGGAAATTCAGCCCATCCTTAATTCAGTGGAAAATGAGGGTGAGCAAAACTTCTCTGGGGGAATGAATTGATTCAATTAACTGTCTTAGTTAAGTTAATCTCATTAGAGGACCAAACACTACCTAATGTGCTAGAAAAAGTAACTTTCTAAATGGGCCTGTGGTCTCCCAGCAATTAATATAATATTGGTTGGTAAACACTTGTCCCCCAAAGCTTTTTATCCATTGTAGTTCAAAGGAAGCTTAATCAGAATATTCTTATTTTCTGTCCTGTCCTTGAAAGAAACTCAGTATCTGGGATATTATTGTAAGATGAATCAGAAATTTATAAAAAGAAATTTTCCTCAAAGCTCTCCTCATATTGAGTAAATACCTTTCCTGGGAAATAATTTTTATTATGTAGTCCATCAATGGGACATGTATATTTGTATGAAGGAATGTCATACTCTGAAAATGTCAACAGGAAATCTGAATTGATGAAGATTTGAATATAGTGCCCTCAAAAGCTAAGATGGGTGACATATTCTAATGCAAATACGTAGCCTCCTTAGAAATTAAAATTTAAAAGTAACCACATTTAAAATAGCATCAGAAATATAAAATCCTTAGGGATAAATCTGACAAAGATCTGTAAATTAAAACTACAAAGCATTGCTTATAGAAGTTAAAGAAAACTTAAATAAATTGAGAGATGTTCTTTGTTCATAGAATATAAGACAATATTAAGATATCAGTTTTTCCCAAATTGATCAATAGAGTCAATGCAATCCCAACTGAAATGCCATTGGGATTTCATACACATTCTTGTAGAAGCTGAAGAACCAATTTTAAAATTTCAAACAGAAATGCAAAAGATCTAAAATAACTAAAAGAAACAAAGTTGGAGGACCAACATCATCTGACTTTGAGACAAATTATAAATATGTATGCGTGTGTGTTTTAGTCTGTCAATCTTGTCTGACTCTTTGCAACCCTATGAACTGTAGCCCACCAGGCTCCTTTGTCTATGGAATTTTCCAGGCAAGAATACTAGAGTGGGTGGCCGTTCCCTTCTCCAGAGGACCTTCATGACCCAGGGATCTAACCTGGGTCTCCCGCATTGCAGATAATTTTTTTTACCATCTGAGCCACCAGGGAAGCCCCAATATGTATGTATAAAGCTATAAACATATTATACAGTGTATCACTGGCATCAAGATAGACAAATACATGAAAGGAAAAGAATGGTGTCCAGAAGAGACCCACAGATATGGGGACACTGATTCCTGGCAAAGTTTAAAGGCAAGTCAATGCAGAAAGGCTATAGTTTTCAATAAATAATGATAAATTAGCTCTCACTGTGTAAAAAGGGAAGTTTATCTATATCTTGCACCACATAAAAAATAACTTAAAATGGACAATAAACCTAAGTAAAGCTTAAACTTACAAAACTCCTAGGAGAAAAATTTTGTAACTTTTCTCAGACAGTGATTTATTTCCTATAATGCTAAAAGCAGAATCCAAAAAGAAAAAAAAATGAATAACTATACTTCATCAAAATATGAAACTTCTACTATTTAGAAAATACTGTTAAAAGGAAAGCCACAGACTGGGAGAAAAACATTTGCAAAGCCTATGTCTGAAAAAGGGCTTGTATTCAGAATATATTCAGAACTTTCAAACCTCAATAATAAGAAAGGAAAACTCAGTTTGAAAAAGGGACCAAAGAGTTGAATGGATATTTCACAAAGAAGATACATGGATAACAAGCAAGCATTTGAAAAGATACTCAATGTCATCTGACAGAGAAATGCAAAAATAATGTGCAACGAGGTATCACTATACACGTGTAAAATTAAGACTGATCACTGAAAGTCCATAACTTTTTATTTTCAAATCACTTTTTCATAAGTAATTTGAAAGCTATTTCTAGATTAGTCAAATTGAGGTCTCTCCATGTTTTTTAACTGCTACTATCCTGTCAGTTTTGAAAGTAAAAATAAAATTTTCTATAATATCTCACCTAAATTATATCATTTTATGCTTTTCAGTGGAATAATTCAGAATGAGTCCAGTTTATTTCAGCTTTATAACACCTTTGTTTCCATACTCTGTTCTTTACGCTATAGAAACCTCATGACTTGTTTCTTTTCTTATATGACCAGCCCAGGATTTCCACTGGTCTCAGGTGCCCTCAGCTTACAGCAGCTTAAAGCAGGATTTCAGTTCTCAGCCGCAGCTTGAGGTAGGGTCAGGGCCATGACAGAGCCAAATTCTAGCCACTAGACCACCAGGGGCAGTGGCCAGTGACAAGGCCTTGGCCCGTCAGTGTAGAAATGAATTTGCACATAGAGACAAAAACTAATGAAACAAGTAAAGCGTTTATTAGGAAAAAAAGAGTAAAGTACATGTGAATAGACATATGGTAGGTTCAGAGAGAGAGAGTCGTGCCCTCATGGTAGTTTCAATCACTTTTATAGGACATTTCTTCCAATTTTACTTTAGCCAGTCACCTTGCTCTGCCTGGTTCTGAGTCTGTATTTGGTTTATCTCAGGGTCCTCTCATGTATGGGTGCTCATCTCTTAGGCAAGATGGATTCCAGTGAAGAAGCCTATGAGTAGGTTGACATCACTTACTCCTTTTGACCTCCAAGGAGCCTTTCTGTGCATGTGTAGCCGAGAATGTTTCCTTGACTTGAGAATGAGGAATATGTGGTCTTTTATCGCTTACCTGGAGAGTTTGGCTTCTCCTCTCTTTCCTCATCTTAGAGTATCTGTCCACAGGAGACAAACTCTGGCTGTTCAGACTGGGGCCCATCTATATCATGCCTTACCTCCAGGTTCAGTTATATACACAACAGCTGGCCATAGCCCCTTCCTTTAGCATTTAGTCACTGTGGCTAGCGTTGCCATTTCCCATCTACCTCTTGTTTTTTCTACACCCACCTCCCCTACCTACCTAATGCTAATCTCAAACCAATCCAATACCTTGGGTGCTTGAATTATGCTGGAGAAAACACACCATGTCAGTAGTTGCCAGGTACCCACTCACAGTTGGGCTGCAGTACTCTCTAGCTAACCATTAATACATACTTATGAGTAGTCTCTGCCGCCACTCACAATGGCAAGTCACAACCACCGGGAAATGACCCAGTGGCCCTTCACCTTCTCCACTGCCCCTTCATCCCACTTCCTCTATGTAAAAGGGATACTAGCAAAGTTGGGGTGGAATTTAATTCAGTATCAAATAGTTCAGTGAGCAATGTCAGATCATTTCCTGAGCTTTGATCCCTGGAACTTTGCTCCAGGAACTGTGCCAAGGCATTGAGAAATATGCAAAAAGAACAAGGAGAAAGGTATGATGCTAGGTAAGAGGAGAGAGAGATTGTCTGGGGAAGGGAAATTACAAAGGTGAAAACGTCAATTAAAGTCTTGATGAAACTAGGAGGAAAGAGGGACACAGACTTTTCTACTGAGAGAAACAGTAAAAACATGCAAAAAACATGTAAACAGTGAAAAACATGCAAAAGCATGGCAGCACGAGCTCATCTGGGGCGTTCTTGAGAGCAAAGAGCCCAAGAGAGTAGAATACATTTCAGTTCAGTTCAGTCGCTTAGTTGTGTCTGACTCTTTGCGACCCCATGAATCGCAGCACACTAGGCCTCCCTGTCCATCACCATCTCCCCGGAGTTCACTCAGACTCACGTCCATCGAGTCAGTGATGCCATCCAGCCATCTCATCCTCTGTCATCCTCTTCTCCTCCTGCCCCCAGTCCCTCCCAGCATCAGAGTCTTTTCCAATGAGTCAATTCTTTGCATAAGGTGGCCAAAGTACTGGAGTTTCAGCTTTAGCATCATTCCTTCCAAAAAACACCCAGGGCTGATATCCTTTAGAATGGACTGGTTGGATCTTCTTGCAGTCCAAGGGACTCTCAAGAGTCTTCTCCAACACCACAGTTCAAAAGCATCAATTCTTCGGTGTTCAGCCTTCTTCACAGTCCAACTCTCACATCCATACATGACTACAGGAAAAGCCATAGCCTTGACTAGATGGACCTTCATCGGCAAAGTAATATCTCTGCTTTTGAATATACTATCTAGATTGGTCATAACTTTTCTTCCAAGCAGTAAGCGTCTTTTAATTTCATGGCTACAGTCACCATCTGCACTGATTTTGGAGCCCCCAAAATAAAGTCTGACACTGTTTCCATTATTTCCCCATCTATTTCCCAAGAAGTGATGGGACCGGATGCCATGATCTTCGTTTTCTGAATGTTGAGCTTTAAGCCAACTTTTTTGCTTTTCCTCTTTCACTTTCATCAAGAGGCTTTTTAGTTCCTCTTCACTTTCTGCCATAAGGGTGGTGTCATCTGCATATCTGAGGTTATTGATATTTCTCCTGGTAATCTTGATTCCAGCTTGTGTTTCTTCCAGTCCAGCATTTCTCATGATGTACTCTGCATATAAGTCAAATAAGCAGGGTGACAATATACAGCCTTGATGTACTCCTTTTCCTATTTGGAACCAGTCTGTTGTTCCATGCCCAGCTCTAACTGTTGCTTCCTGACCTGCATACAGATTTCTCAAGAAGCGGGTTCGGTGGTCTGGTATTCCCATCTCTTTCAGAATTTTCCACAGTTTATTGTGATCCACACAGTCAAAGGCTTTGGCATAGTCAAAGATATAAAATGCATTGGAAGTAGATGCTGAATTTGGAAGCCACTTTTATGCCAGATAAAGACATTTTTACTTCATCCTAGATTAAGGAAGGTTGTTACCTAATCATAGAAGGAAATCAAGATCACTAAGATGTTAATAACAAAGGAGATTAATTTTTCCATTCTGCTGTTTAATAGAAGGTCCACATAGCTGAAAAAAAAAAGCTTCACATTTGAGGAGTATCTAGAAGGGAAAATTATACTGCCTTCATTATCTACCCAAAAAATGAGTTGAGAAGTGGCCTGATTCTTTGGAGAGAAAAATTTCATTACTTCTGTGTTTGGAATAATGATTATTTTCTTCTCTGTTACCTAAAATTTTAAGCAGTTAAACTGTTAACCTCAACAGCAAATGGAAAATATTCTGACAAATTAACACCCTTACTAACATTCCCTGAGCCTTTTTGCTTATTATTATTGAAGTAACTTCATTCCCATGGAACCAGACCAAAAGGGTATCAAAAGCATTTTCTGTCAGTAAAGGACAAAAGGAGAGTATTATTTAAAATTTTCAGTGTAGTCAGAGGAAACTTGTAAAAGGGTTTTTGTGGGCAAAATGTATTGGAATTTTTGAGCTAAAGAGAGTATGATAAAATCCCAAAACAAAACAAAGAAATTAAGATACTGTGCAGTTTGGGGCCCCAAGAGAAATGTAGAGAGTTTGGGAAACATTACTGTGAGCCTAAGAAGCATTTTCAGGTACAGTTGTGTCTTGGAATCTCAAAACTGTAACACTGTTTGCAGCAAAACATAGGACAAATAGTACTTACTATGATCCCTATGGCTCTGTGACTTTGAGCAAGTTTTAACCTCTCAAATCCTTAATTTTCTAACCATAAAAGAAGCTGATAATAGTACTTGCCTTATAGATTGTCATTAAGCATTAGAAACAATTAATGCATGTAAAAGACTTAATTCAGTGTCTGGGATTTAGTGAATGCTCATCACAAGTTATCTATTATTATAGAAGGCAACAATTAGTGGGGGAAAAAAATCTTTAAACTGCTTTTGTTTTTACTGAACTGATACACAGTGTAGGTTTTTGAGTTAGTCATGTTTGTAATGATTAAAAGCTAAATGCTTCCACTTTTGTTCACCAACATCTATATCTTTTTTCCAACGCTATTTTTCCCCCTAGAAATTCAATAGTCAAGTGAAGTGAAGTCAAGTCGCTCAGCCGTGTCTGACTCTTTGTGACCCGTGGACTGTAGCCCACCAGGCTCCTCCGTCCATGGGATTCTCCAGGCAAGAATACTGGAGTGGGCTGCCATTTCCTTCTCCAAGGGATCTTCCCAACCCAGGGATCGAACCCAGGACTCCCACATTGCAGGCAGACGCTTTAACCTCTGTGCCACCAGAAATTCAATGGCAGTATGCAAATTCATTTTTCTCTAAGGATTTATGTGCACATGTGCTTAGGGGAAACAATATATTTATATATTTCTTTGTTTTCAATTGAATACTTAACACATTTATCTTTTAAACAAATGGCAATTTAACTTTTAAATAAATGGCAATACTCTCAAACAATAGGATTTTTCATGAAAACAGAAAGGATTGACTTAAAGATATTTAAATGAGCTTAAACTCCACCTGGTTGAGGTCATAAATCCTTCTCTGTTTTACTTTGAGAATCAGCTTCAATGATATACCTAAACATATTTAACTTTATTTTTAAAAGCCATGCCTAATGAATATGACTATAAGAGAAACAGTGATTAGTTTTTTCTATGAAGAAGCAGATTAGAATTAAAAAATATTTATAAAGGGGATAAAAACAATTTTGTATCATCATTGCAATTGCTACTATGCTTAGCCACTTTGTGACCTTGTGGGATTTTTCAGGCAAGAAATACTGGAGTGGGTTGCCATTACTTTCTCCAGGGAATTTTTCCAGTCCAGTGATCAAACCCACATCTCTTGTGTCTTCTGCCTTGGCAGGTGAATCTTTACCTACTGAGCTGTTTGGGAAGTGGGGAGGGGTGAAATCAGAGATAAACCTTTTTGAGAAAGAACGGAGCTTCTTCCAAAGTGCCAAGAGGGCCATAGGAATATTAAGAGATCCTGACCCCAGTTACTTCTAGAACTAAAATTTCTGTGCTTTTCTGTATTATTATTAAAATGAAAATTATAAAGTTTTCTAAAGGTTGATAAAATAATTAATAGCTATGACTACAAGGGGCAAAGAGATGTTCAGTTTAGTTCAGTCGCTCAGTCGTGTCTGACTCTTTATGACCCCATGAATCACAGCATGCCAGGCGTCCCTCCATCACCATCTCCCGGAGTTCACTCAGACACACGTTCATCGAGTCCGTAATGCCATCCAGCCACCTCATCCTCAGTTGTCCCCCTTCTCCTCCTGCTCCCAATCCTTCCCAGCATCATAGTCTTTCCCAATGAGTCAATTCTTCGCATGAGGTGGCCAAAGTACTGGAGTTTCAGCTTTAGCATCATTCCTTCCAAAGAACACCCAGGGCTGATCTCCTTCAGAATGGACTGGTTGGATCTTCTTGCAGTCCAAGGGACTCTCAAGAGTCTTCTCCAACACCACAGTTCAAAAGCATCAATTCTTCGGTGTTCAGCCTTCTTCACAGTCCAACTCTCACATCCATACATGACCACAGGAAAAGCCATAGCCTTGACTAGATGGACTGTAGTTGGCAAAGTAATGTCTCTGCTTTTGAATATACTATCTAGGTTGGTCATAACTTTTCTTCCAAGGAGTAAGCGTCTTTTAATTTCATGGCTACAGTCACCATCTGCACTGATTTTGGAGCCCCCAAAATAAAGTCTGACACTGTTTCCACTATTTCCCCATCTATTTCCCAAGAAATGATGGGACCAGATGCCATGATCTTCGTTTTCTGAATGTTGAGCTTTAAGCCAACTTTTTTGCTTTCCTCTTTCACTTTCATCAAGAGGCTTTTTAGTTCCTCTTCATTTTCTGCCATAACGGTGGTGTCATCTGCATATCTGAGGTTATTGATATTTCTCCCGGCAATCTTGATTCCAGCTTGTGTTTCTTCCAGTCCAGCATTTCTCATGATGTACTCTGCATATAAGTCAAATAAGCAGGGCGACAATATACAGCCTTGATGTACTCCTTTACCTATTTGGAACCAGTCTGTTGTTCCATGCCCAGTTCTAACTGTTGCTTCCTGACGTGCATACAGATTTCTCAAGAGGCTGGTTAGGTGGTCTGGTATTCCCATCTCTCTCAGAATTTCAGAATAAAGCAGAATAGATGTTTTTCTCGAACTCTCTGGCTTTTTCCATGATCCAGCAGATGTTGGCAATTTGATCTCTCGTTCCTCTGCCTTTTCTAAAACCAGGTTGAACATCAGAGAGTTCACAGTTCACGTATTGCTGAAGCCTGGCTTGGAGAATTTTGAGCATTACTTTACTAGCATGTGAGATGAATGCAATTTTGCAGTAGTTTGACCATTCTTTGGCATTGCCTTTCTTTGGGATTAGAATGAAAACTGACCTTTTCCAGTCCTGTGGTCACTGTTGAATTTTCCAAATTTGCTGGCATACTGAGTGCAGCACTTTCACAGCATCAGCTTTCAGGATTTGAAACAGCTCAATTGGAATTCCATCACCTCCACTAGCTTTGTTCATAGTGATGCTTTCTAAGGCCCACTTGACTTCACATTCCAAGATGTCTGGCTCTAGATTAGTGATCACATCATCATGATTATCTGGGTCGTGAAGATCTTTTTGTACAGTTCTTCCGTGTATTCTTGTCAGCTCTTCTTAATATCTTCTGCTTCTGTTAGGTCCCTACCATTTCTGTCCTTTATCGAGCCTATCTTTGCATGAAATGTTCCCTTGGTATCTCTAATTTTCTTGAAGAGATCTCTAGTCTTTCCCATTCTGTTCTTTTCCTCTATTTCTTTGCATTGATCGCTGAAGAAGGCTTTCTTATCTCTTCTTGCTATTCTTTGGAACTCTGCATTCAGATGCTTATATATTTCCTTTTTTCCTTTGCTTTTTGCCTCTCTTCTTTTCCCAGCTATTTGTAAGGCCTCTCCAGACAGCCATTTTGCTTTTTTGCATTCCTTTTCCATGGGGATGGTCTTGATCCCTGTCTCCTGCACAATGTCACAAACCTCATTCCATAGTTCATCAGGCACTCTGTCTGTCAGATCTAGGCTCTTAAATCTATTTCTCACTTCCACTGTATAATTATAAGGGGTTTGATTTAGGTCATACCTGAATGGTCTGGCGATTTTCCCTACTTTTTTCAATTCGAGTCTGAATTTGGTAATAAGGAGTTCATGATCTGAGCCACACTCAGCTCCTGGTCTTGTTTTTGTTGACTGTATAGAGCTTCTCCATCTTTGGCTGCAGAGAATATAATCAATCTGATTTTGGTGTTGACCATCTGGTGATGTCCATGTGTAGAGTCTTTTCTTGTGTTGTTGGAAGAGGGTGTTTGCTATGACCAGTGCATTTTCTTGACAAAACTCTATTAATAGTCTTTGCCCTGCTTCATTCTGCATTCCAAGGTCAAATTTGCCTGTTACTCCAGGTGTTTCTTGACTTCCTACTTTAGCATTCCAGTCCCCTATAATGACAAGGATACCTTTTTTGGGTGTTAGTTCTAAAAGGTCTTGTAAGTCTTCATAAAACCGTTCAACTTCAGCTTCTTCAGCATTACTGGTTGGGGCATAGACTTGGATTACTGGGATATTGAATGGTTTGCCTTGGAGATGAACAGAGATCATTCTATCATTTTTGAGATTGCATCCAAGTACTGCATTTTGGACTCTTTGTTGACCATGATGGTTACTCCGTTTCTTCTCAGGGATTCCTGCCTGCAGTAGTAGATATAATGGTCATCTGAGATAAATCCACCCATTCCAGTCCATTTTAGTTCGCTGATTCCTAAAATGTCTATGGTTCACCCTTGCCATCTCTTGTCTGACCACTTCCAATTTGCCTTGATTCATGGACCTGACATTCCAGGTTCCTATGCAATATTGCTGTTTATAGCATTGGACCTTGCTTCTATCACCAGTCACATCCACAGCTGGGTACTGTTTTGCTTTGGCTCCATCCCTTCATTTTTCCTGGATTTATTTCTCCACTGATGTTCAGTAGCATATTGGGCACCTACTGACCTGGGGAGTTCATCTTTCAGTGTCCTATCATTTTGCCTTTTCATACTGTTCATGGGGTTCTCAAGGCAAGAATACTGAAGTGGCTTGCCATTCCCTTCTCCAGTGGACCACATTCTGTCAGCCCTCTCCACCATGACCCGCCCATCTTGGGTTGCCCCACAGGCATGGCTTGGGTTCATTGAGTTAGACAAGGCTGTGGTCCTAGTGTGATTAGACTGACTAGTTTTCTGTGAGCATTGTTTCAGTGTGTTTGCCCTCTGATGCCCTCTTGCAACACCTACCATCTTACTTGGGTTTCTCTTACTTTGGGTGTGGGGTATGTCTTCACGGCTGCTCCAGCAAAGCATAGCCACTGCCCTTTACCTTGTCGAGGGGTATCTCCTGACCGCCACTGTTCTTGACCTTCAATGTGGGATAGCTCCTCTAGGCTCTCCTGCATCTGCTCAGCCTCTGCTCCTCGGGTTGCTCCTTTAGGCCACTTACCTTGGCCTCGGGCTTGGGTGGCTCCTCAGGGTCACCGCCCCTGGCCTCGGGCATGAAGTGGCTTCTCCCGGCTGCCCCTGACCTTGGATGGGATAGCTCTTCTCGGCTGCCGCCATTGACCTCAGACTCAGGGTGTTTCCTCCCAGCCGCCCCTGATCTCGAATGCAGGGTAGCTCCTCTTGGCCGCCGCCCCTGATCTCATACGCGGGGTAGCTCCTCTTGGCCGTTCCTGTGCCGTCGAAGCCTGGCACTCTAGGCCGCTGCCCCTGAACTCGGAAGTGGGGTAGCTCCAGACATAGGTTATGGAAAACAGAGGCAAAATATATGTTCTTGTGATACTGACTAACTAGAAAGGGGAGGATTCCATGTTCTATTAATTACCTATTATTTTTTTAAAATGGATTCATCTTTTGTGACAATGATAAAAGTGGCGGTGGTTTTCTTTTCCTAAAAGATATGTGTGTTTATTGCTGATGTCTTTGTAAACACAGAGCTGGGAGCTGTGTTTCATCTTTCTGTAATTCACCAGGAGCAGGCTTTGTTGTCCTTAAATACTGTGCCAAAGCTGACATCAGCATCCTTGTTCTTGTAGGGCTCCAGCTGGATGAACTGTGGGGCATGTGCCCTGACTTCATGTTCAGCATCAGGGTCAAAGCAAAGGGAGGGCTGACAATGAGTCCGTTGTGAGCTGGCTATGGAAATGCCACAATAATTCTCTATCAAGCTCAGTGTCCATTGCACCAGCATCCACCTCTCTCCTTCCCAGTGAGGGCCTGTATCAAACTTTATAATGCAATCCAGATGGGTGAGGAAGAGAGGAAAAGTAGGCAATGTAAGTCAGAACAATCATTATTCTATTTCATCCGAAAGTGGTGAATCTTATTTTTCTGCTCCTATAATTCCTGCCATCTACTCTGGAATTTTTTTTTTTTTTTTTTAATTTGGATCATTTTTAAAGTCTTTGTTGAATTTATTACAATACTGATTCTGTTTTATGTTTTGGTTTTTTGTCCATAAGGCATATGAGATCTTAGCTCCTGACCAGGGATTGAAGCTGCACCCCCTGCACTGGAAGGTGAAGTCTTAACCACTGGACCACGAGAGAAGTCCTTACTCTAAAATCTTAGAACAGATTTACATGCCATTTTACACACAAGGTGATGGGGAGGCATAGTGTTCAATGTACTGGTTCTAAGAATAGAAACCAGGAGTTCTCTAATTCATTAAGTGTATGACTACCTTGTATCTTTTTGGCATTCCTTCAGCTCAGTTCAGTCGTCTCCGACTCTTTGCAACCCCATGAATCGCAGCACGCCAGGTCTCCCTGTCCATCACCATCTCCTGGAGTTCACTCAAACTCACATCCATCGAGTCAGTGATGCCATCCAGCCATCTCATCCTCTGTCGTCCCCTTCTCCTCCTGCCCCCAATCCTTCCCAGCATCAGAGTCTTTTCCAATGAGTCAACTCTTTGCATTAGATGGCCAAAGTACTGGAGTTTCAGCTTTAGCATCATTCCTTCCAAAGAAATCCCAGGGCTGATCTCCTTAACACTTGGCAAATCTGGCTCCTTGGTTGAGGAGAACTTATCTGTCTCTGTGAAATATCAAGGGAAGCAAAATATAAAGCTGGTGTTCTTTGTAGCTTTAAGAGATAAACTGTCAGAAAAATATAAAAAACTTTGGAATGGGCAATACAGATTACTAAGTGTTCAGTTAGGGTTCTCTCTTTCTTACATTGTCTTCACAGTTTTACATCTCTGATAATAATCCCCAAAACATTTTTATCTATAGAAATATAAATGTGTGTGGTGGAAACAATTAGTTTTTGGCAAGTGGATATTGGCAGTTTCATATCTACTTGTATATTCATGTCTTAAGGACTCTCCTTTGACTAAGGTGTAGCATCTTGTTGGTTCCCTCATCCATTAATGAGTTAAATAAAATTCTTAATACATGTTTGCTTTATATTTGTATGACAAACGTGGCTTTTCCATGTTTTATTTTTAAAATTATCTTTTTTAATTAAAAAAATTTAACTTATCCTTTATCAAAGGACTTCTCAGATGGTGCTAGTGGTAAGGAAGCCACCTGCAAATGCAGGAGACATAAAAGACATGGGTTCAATCCCTGGATGGGGAAGATCCCTTGGAGGAGGGCATGGCAGCCAGTATTCTTACCTGGAGAATCCCATTGTCAGAGGAGCTTGGCAAGCTAGAGTCCCTAGGGTAGAAAAGTGTTGGACTCAATTGAAGTGACTTATCACATAGGCTCATAGTCTTTATCAAGAACTTAAAACAATCAATAGAATCTTCATTCTTTCTTTGAAACCTATAAGTAAAGGAACTCTCCATAGAATGAGAAGCATTCTGATTCAATTAATAAATTCTTATCAAATTTTTCTGTCTTTGGTGATCAAAGATAGTCTTAAAGATAATGAGATGATGTGTTAATATGCTTTGGAAGCTGCCAATCTGGCATCATTGATTAATATAGAGTCCAGGTTAAGATGGAAGAGGGTGTGAGGAACTCTGGTCAGCAGTGCTGGTGAGGCATTCAAGTCAATGTGCTTCTTAAAGGGATGAATGTGTGTGCGCTGTCATTTCAATTGTGTCCAACTCTTTGTGACCCTATGACTTGTACCTGCCATGTTCTCTGTACATGGGATTCTCCAGGCAAGAATACTGGAGTGGGTTGGCGTGTCCTCCTCCAGGGGATCTTCCTGACCCAGGGACTGAACCCAAGTCTCATGTCTCCTGCATTGGCAGACAGGTTCTTTACCACTAGCGCCACCTAGGAAGCTCACTTTCGAAAGGATGGAAGTCTCTTAAATTTAAGGAAGAGTAAATAGCCAATAGCAAATAGTTCAGATAATTGTTCAACTGGTTTAACTGGTTTGTAGCAAGAAAGCTTTTCTATCCTTCCCTGATATTCAGTTCAGTTCAGTTCAGTTCAGTTCATTTCAGTTGCTCAGTCGTGTCCGACTCTTTGCGACCCCATGAATCGCAGCACACCAGGCCTCCCTGTCCATCACCAACTCCCGGAGTTCACTCAGATTCACATCCATTGAGTCGGTGATGCCATCCAGCCATCTCATCCTCTGTCGTCTCCTTCTCCTCCTGCCCCCAATCCCTCCCAGCATCAGAGTCTTTTCCAATGAGTCAACTCTTCATTCGCATGCGGTGGTCAAAGTACTGGAGTTTCAGCTTTAGCATCATTCCTTCCAAAGAAATCCCCCTGATATTACTTTACCCTAAATGGCTCTCTGGGCTTCCCAGGTGGTGCTAGAGGCAAAGAACCTGATTGCCAATACAGAAGACATAAAAGATGTGGGTTCAGTCCCTGGATCGGGAAGACCCCCTGGAGAAGGGCATGATAACCCACTCCAGTATTCTTAACTGGAGAATCCCTTGGACAGAGGAGCCTGGCAGGCTACAGTCCATAGAGTTATAAAGAGCTGGACACAACTGAAGTGACAGCATGCATGCAAATAGATCCCTACCGTATTATGTTGTCTCCTGCTTGACTCTGAAAATAATTGGAAGAATTGTTAAATATATAAATATTGGATGAACCATAAAGCCAATGAAAGAATAATAGATGTCACTTATTGGAAAGCTATTATTTACAGACATTTTGCATTTATTACCAGAGTTATTCCTCAGAGCAATTCCAGCTGGAAAGTATTATTAACTATATCCTATATATGAGAAAATCAGAACCCCAAAAGGCAAAATAATTAGTGGAGCTGGGGTTTGAACCAATTTTGCTTTAACTCTGAAGTCAGTGGGTTAAGTCATTATGCAATATGGAGCCTGTGTCACTGGGTTCTAAGAGTTCCGTCTGGCTCTGAGTCTTGGTTCAGCCATTTTAGCTCTCCCCAAGATGACAAGCATTTAGGATATGGATAAGAATAGTGAAATGCAAAGGAGAGCCACAAAAGCAAGTAGCCACAGAGGGAAGAGAAGAGAGAATTCCAGAAAGAATGGAAGGATCAACTCTTGCTAAAGAGTTTAAAGATGTCAGTAACTGTTACAGTAACTGTAACAAAAATGAGTTTATGTGGAGCAATAGGAGGAAATCAATCCCAAACTTCACCAGGAAATTTTAGCAGAGTGGAAGCAGAAACCAGATGAGAGTCTGTTGAAGGCAGGTGGAATGAGGGGATATAGAGGAAAGAAATTAAAGACACAGGAGAAAGAGATGCTGGTGGAAGTCCCTAAGAGACCTTAGACAATTGAAAAATACCATCTAAAAGAGAGACAGATGCAGGAGCCTTGGACATCAGAACGGGAAACACCTGGTCAGCTTTATATTCCCTGTGAATTAGGAAAGAAGAGTGCTTCTGGAGAAAGGGGAGCAGGGAAGTGGAAAACAAAAGGGCAATTTGTTGATTGTTTTGACTTGCCACTATGACTATCTATCTATTCATCTGTCTATCTATCTGCCACACTGTGGGATCTTAGTTCTCTGACCAGTGATCGAACCTGGGCTGTTGGCAGTGAAACTGCAGAGTCCTTACCACTGGACCACCAGTGGAATTTCCCACCATTGTGTTTTATTATGATCATATAAATACTTGGTCAGAGAGGGCTTCAGGACAGGTATTGACTGGGTATCTGAAACAGTAATTTTTTGCATGGTGGTGTGGTTTCTCCATTATGACTCAAGATCCTAAAATATTGGATTGTATTAATATTAGAATTTTATAGGTACTGTGGGTAAGGTGTAAAGAAGAACTAGGTATGGAAGGGAAATGGCGATGCTAGCCAAAGCAACTAAAGAGAATGAGGAGGAGGAGGAGGGATGTGGTCTCATAGTCTATAAAGCAACTGAGCCTGGCCAGGGAGGTGGGATGTCCTGAGCTGGTGAAGCAAGAAAAACGAAGTCCTAAGGGCTTCTGTGGGAGGAAGAACAGGGCTGATGATGAAACATCTTAGCTCAGATTTCACCTAAAGGGCAAGATGAGCATGCAGAAGACTCTCCAGATGAAACACTGAAAACTCCCTCTATCTCAACCCTGAAGATTAAGTTAGAGTGAAGAAATTAAGTACTAATTTTTCATCCAAATAGAAAACATTTTAAACAGGCTTATCTTTCAGATGTTTCTGGAGAAGGAAATGGCAACCCACTCCAGTAGTCTTGCCTTGAAAATCCCATGGACAGAGGAGCTTGGTGGAGACTACTATCCATGGGGTTGCAAAGAGTTGGGCATGACTGAGCAACTTCACTTTCTTTCTTTCTTTATCTTCTAGCTGTTTCTGAAATAGCATTAATATTTAGAATACTTAAAAAGTGTGGTCTGTAGACATTTCTTATTATTTCTTTTTGTATTGTATATCATAAATATTGTTTTAATTTGTCTATACTCTGTCGTTGTTGTTTTAGTTGCTAAGTTGTGTCCGACTCTTTTGCGACTCTCTGGACGATAACCCACCAGGGTCATCTGTCCATCAGATTTCACAGGCAAGAATACTGGAGTAGATTGCCATTTCCTTCTTCAGGGGATCTTCCCCAACCCAGGGATCAAACCCATGTCTCCTGCCTTGGCAGGCAGACTTTACCACTGAGTCACCAGAGAAGCCTGAAAAGATAACATACCCACAGGCTATTAGACCTGTCAGAGAGAAGAGTATAAAACAAATATTTGTTAGAAGTCAATCAGAAGTCCACCCTTGTGCTTTAACTATCTGTCTTATTTTAATCTTTAGCAACACTGTGAGAAAGATAGTATCCTCTTTTGCTATTTGAGAATCCAAGTCTTGAAAGATTAAGACTTTTACTTCTAGGTACACTTTTAGTCAAGGACTTTCCAGGTGGCACAGTGGTAAAGAATCTGTCTGCCAATGAAGGAGACACAGGTTCAATCTCTGGGTGAGGAAGATCCCTTGTAGTAGGAAATAGCAACCCACTCAAGTATTCTTGCTTGGAGAATCCCATAGACAGAGGAGCCTGGTGGGCTACAGTCCAGGGGACTGCAAAGAGTTGTAAACCACTGAGAGACTGAGCAGTCATTCACTTACTCTGTTGAGAGATGATAATAAATATCTATCTCCCACACAAAAACAGTGTTGCTAGAAAGCAAGTTTTGGAGAAGGCAATGGCACCCCACTCCAGTACTCTTGCATGGAAAATCCCATGGGCGGAGGAGCCTGATAGGCTGTAGTCCATGGAGTCGCTAAGAGTCAGACACGACTGAGCGACTTCACTTTGACTTTCACTTTCATTCATTGGAGAAGGAAATGGCAACCCACTCCAGTATTCTTGCCTAGAGAATCCCAGGGATGTGGTGGCCTGGTGGGCTGCCACCTATGGGGCCTCACAGAGTCGGACTTCACTTTGAGTTTTCACTTTCATGCATTGGAGAAGGAAATGGCAACCCACTCCAGTATTCTTGCCTGGAGAATCCCAGGGATGGGGGAGCCTGGTGGGCTGCCGTCTATGGGGTCGCACAGAGTTGGACATGACTGAAGCGGCTTAGAGAAAGCAGCAGCAGCAGCAGCAGCAGCAAGCATGTTGAAATAATTCTTGTAAACCATGACATCTTTACAGAATCTTCCTGAGAGTAGGAAAGAGGAATGAGAAACCACCATGTGAATCCCAATGAATGTTTACATTTGTAATTATAAACTGTAATCATAATTTTGGAGAAGGCAATGGCAATCCACTACAGTACTTTTGCCTGCAAAACCCTATGAACGGAGGAGCCTGGTAGGCTGCAGTCCATGGGGTCGCTAAGAGTCGGACACGACTGAGCGACTTCACTTTCATTTTTCACTTTCATGCATTGGAGAAGGAAATGGCAACCCACTCCAGTGCTCTTGCCTGGAAAATCCCAGGAATGGGGGAGCCTGGTGGGCTTCTGTCTATGGGGTTGCACAGAGTCGGACACGACTAAAGCGAATTTATTTCATTTCTGGTCTTGATCAAAGGTAATAAAAGACTATTCGTTGTTTTAATCATGCGAGAAAAACAATCCATTTCCAGTTACATCTCTGACTTTCATGTTAATAGATAGTTGGAAATAACGGAGAGGAAGCAATTTTGAGAATTAAATAAAATTAACTTTTTTGTTGTTACACTTTTGTGTGTCTGATACATTTTAGCCTAGAGTTATCTTATTTAAGAAACCTCAAAACTTTTAAAATTTTGAAAGAAATTTGTCAATACTTAAAGATAAGGGAAGGGCTTTATTTTCTTTGCAGTCCTTTAAGGCTTTAGTATTAGCTAATTTTTCTATGTTGATAAACATATGGATCCTATAAACATAACAAAATCTTCAACTTAATTCTTGCTGAGATCAGCCAAGAAAATAAGACATCTAATTGCTCTGTCTTGAACCAGCTTAAATTCTTTCATCTTTGAGGAAACACTAAGTTAAAGCATCTGCTTGGAAAGCTCATAAGATAGTTTAGGGGAGAAAAGGCTGGAGGGATCAGAGGAAGTGTTAATGACGTACCCTCTGAGATGGAATTGGCAGTTGTGCAAGTCTATTGTAAGTCATAAGGCTAATGTATGTACACAACTCTATTAAGCTCTTCTCTCTGTGTTAGGCTCAGCATTTTCCCTTCCATTTTTCTATCTGGAAATACTATTAGTCAGCTAATGCACCTTGCTGCAAGGGGCAAGAAAGACTTCAGGGATTTGGGATGTGATGATGCCTTGGATCATTGCACAGATGAATTTTCTGTGCACTTTGCCTCAAGTAAAATGGCCTAACCCCCAAAGGTTAACTTTTGCTAAATATTATATTAAAACTTTTATTTCCAACTCAATATTTTAAATTATGAATGGCAACCCACTCCAGTACTCTTACCTGGAAAATCCCGTGGACAGAGGAGCCTGGTAGGTTGCAGTCCATGGGGTCGCTAAGAGTCAGATATGACTGAGTGCCTTCACTTTGACTTTTCACTTTCATGCATTGGAGAAGAAAATGGCAACCCATTCCAGTATTCTTTCCTGGAGAATCCCAGGGACAGAGAAGCCTGGTGGGCTGCCATCTATGGGGTCACACAGAGTCAGACACGACTAAAGCGACTTAGCAGCAGCAGCAGCAGCAGTATCATTTTAATCATCTGTTTCTCTATTCAGGCTTCTCTGGTTTCTCAGACCATAAAGAATCCACCTGCAATGTGGGAGACTTGGGTTCAATTCCTGGGCTGGGAAGATCCCCTGGAGAAGGGAACAGCAACCCACTGCAGTATTCTGGCCTGGAGAATTCCATGGACAAAGGAACCTAGTGGGCTACAGTCCACGGGGTCACAAAAGCCAGACAAAAGGAAAAGGAATAAAAATGAAACAAATGCAGGCAATCATATCAGAGTTAAAAGAAGTCAGGAGAAATTTAAGAACCTTCTAAATAGTCATGTTTAATTACTTTAGAAATATTTTGGTTTACTAATATTTTTAAATAAAATATTTTTTTATAATGGTACACTCTTTTTCTTAAAGATTTTCTTTTCTAATTAGTCTCCAGTGTATGTATATGGTAACCACCTGAGCTAAACCTTGCTGGATGTCAGAACTATATTAAGAAAAGGGAGCTGGGAAGGAGATTCAAGAGGGAGGGGGACATATATATACCTATGGCTGATTGATATTGATATATGGCAGAAACCAACACAGTACTGTAAAGTAATCATCCTCCAATTAAAAATAAATAAACGGAAAAAAATGATTTTCCTTAGTGTCTGCTTTCCTGATTCTTATCCTCCCACTGCCTTACATGCAAGTGTCATATAAACTTCACTATCAATTGATATATTTAAACACTAACAAGGTAATCCTTTTTTTTTTTTTTCTGGGAAAACCTATGTGTTCTGGAAAATTAGGTTTTAAATCAAAACTTCCCAAAGTTTATTCTTTAGCCTTTGCTCTGTATGGTTGCCTTATAGCTAGCCTCCCTAGCAGGTAGCTTTCTGCTGTTGGTCCTGATGCAAAATGTCAGGTTGTTTGCTGGGAGGAAGGTTGGGGAGCAGGGAATTCTAGAAATAAGTTTAAAGCCCCAGGATGTTCTCATTTTCTCCTATGTCATCTGTATTTCTTGAGACTTCCAGGTATAGACCCTTAGGAAAGAAGATCCAGACCATCCTGAAGAAATTCTTAGTTTCTTTAATTCCCATCTTTCAGCCACCTTGAGCTCAGAAATTAACCCGTTTTGTGCAACCAGACTGTGCAAACTGATGCATAAATCATGAGATATAGTTTTATTAGAAGTGATACAGAGTTCCCGCACATTTTGAAATGCTCAAAAACAGGTCCATCAGAGTTGTTCAGAACATCATGAATTGTTGTTAAGATATATGTACTAGTGAAAGGTTGGAGTGATTTTTAGCAGGCAGATATAATTTTGCATGTCTCCATTTTATCACTGTATCTTTAATGTTTCAAAATTCTTTGCTCCCTTTCCAAAACAATCCTGGCATTTAGTAACATATTGATACCAAGCTACTTTCTACATAAAAGTATATTAGAGGCAGAACTGAAAGACATTTTACAAGCCAAGACACAACTCAGGCCCTGGAGCCCTCTGTTACTCTTGTAACCACTGACAACATCTCTCAACCTGAAGCTGCTTGGAGTCAGCAGGGCTCCTCTGTTTCAAATGTTTGATGTTATCAGCTGTAACAGGGAAATAAAAAACAACTGTGAGTCCTCAGCTTTTGGAAGATTAGAGCGGGAGGAACCATGTGTAGCCTATTCTATGAACATGTACATACCTCTAATTGCTATAAATCCAGATTCGTGTACCAGCAAATGTTTATCTCTAAAATTGTTTAAAATTATTTCCCATCACTCTCTTTATGAAAGCAGAGACCGACCTGCTTACCACAGCTTCTGCCGCCTTCTGAAAATATTTTTGTGATGAAAGTTGACCAAAAACAGCACAACAACCCACTTCTCTGGGAGAAGCTAGCCCAGATGCCTGAAGGGAAAAGACTCACAACTCATAAAAATCAGTCTTTGCTCAGAGAGTGAGGCAAACAAGCAGGGGCTTTTACTAGGAGGAGTAAGATAAGCCTTCAGTAAATCAAGTAAGAAAGTTACAAGAGAAGTTCAGTAACTCATTAGGACAAAATCTGGGCAGAACTACAGAAAGCACAGGGCTTTCCAGGTGGCGCTAGTGGTAAAGAACCCACCTGCCAATGCAGGAGACATAAGACATGCAAGTCTGATCCCTGGGTCAGTAAGACCCCCTGGAGGAGGGTGTGGCAATCCCACTCCAGTATTCTTGCTTGGAGAATCCATAGACAGAGGAGCCTGGTGGGCTGCAGTATGACTGAAGCAACTTAGCATTCACACACAGAAAACACATAATTTTCTCTGGTGGCAGGGCTTTGGAGGAAGTGAATTGGCAGTTCAGATGACCACTTTGAGAGGAACACCAAGCTGGGCTGTATAAGTAGGTTTTAATCCACAGAAATTTCTTGTAAATTGGACCCCAAAACCCACTTTTGTTGTTGTTAAGAATGATTAGGAAAAATGCCATTCCCTACCCATTTTTGTTTTGTTCTTTGAAATGATACTAGACTTATGCTGATCCCTTAGTCCGAAAATGGGGCTATCAGGAATGAAAGGCTATAATAGTCACCCCATATTACTTTTAATTTTGTATTAATATCAAAGGAGATGAAAGAGAAAAATTGGCACTCATGCTGAAATTGCAAATGGAAATGTATGAGTGATCCCTTGGATCTTTCTGACACTAAAAGCTGTGTTTTCGCTGCAGTGACCCATATGCTGCTAACCATAATTGGAATTAATTTAGTAAAGCATTTTCTCTGAGTAAAATAGATATTTTCAACTTTTAAGAGTGTTTAACAGAAAAGGAGGAAAGAATCTAAATTCTTGACCATTGAAATAAGTTCAATGGTCAAGTTTCGATGTGAAGGTGAAGTCGCTCAGTCGTGTCCGACTCTTTGCGACCCCGTGGACTGTAACCTACTAGGCTTCTCCGTCCATGGGATTCTCCAGGCAAGAATACTGGAGTGGATTGCCATTTCCTTCTCCAGGGGATCTTCCCAACCCAGGGATCCAACCCGGATCTCCCGCATTGGAGGCAGATGCTTTTAACCTCTGAGCCACCAGGGAGTACAGTTTTGATGTATTCCATTCCAAATACAGTTTTCTTCCTTTGCAACAGATGTTCTGTAATGTAAATAAGTCAAATGGGATTGGAATAGAAAGTGATGATGTCAGTATACCTTGAAAGCCCAGAAAGTTCTTCTGTGATTTTCCCTCAACATCCTAATGTTTTCTGCTGTGACAATAGTAAAATGAAGTCCATATAGTCAAGGCTATGGTCTTTCCAGTAGTCATGCATAGATATGAGAGCTGGACAATAAAGAAGGCAGAGCACTGAAGAATTTATGCCTTAAAACTGTGGTGCTGGAGAAGACTCTTGAGAGTACCTTGGAAAGCAAGAAGATCAAATAGTCAGTCTTAAAGGCAATCAACCTTAATACTCCTTGGAAGGACTGTTGCTGCAGCTGAATTCCAATTCTTTGGCCACCTGATATGAATAGTTGACTTATCAGAAAAGACCCTGCTACAGGAAAGACTGAAAGTAGAAGGAGAAGAGAGTGACAGAGGATGAGATGGTTGTATGGCATCACCAATTCATTGGATATGAACTTGGGAAATCTCTGGGAGATGGTGAGGGACAGAGAAGCCTGGCATGCTACATTTCATGGGGTCACAAAGAGTTGGACATGACTTGGCACCTGAACAACCACAGCAGCAACAACAACAACAATAGCAAAATGCAAATATCCTCAGGAAGTTGAATCTAGTAAGCCATGGAAGACCGCAGTATAGTGCACGGTGTCCATTTATGCCATCTTCTCTTGAGGCTGATCACGTGCAAGAGAAACAATGACGTGAAATGATCCACACATCAACCGAAATCTTTGCTATAGTGCTTGCAAAACCTCCATCTGCTTAGCCACCTACAACTTCTGTTGGCAACTTGCTTGTCTACATAATTCAACAAACTTTCTTGGACTCTTCCATTAGTCTATCTTCTTTTCTATTTTAGGATAAAGTCCTATAATTATTTTAGTACGTACATATTTATAATAATTTTAACATTGAAAAAGCTGTGATCAATTGTTCTAAAGAAGGATTTGTGGTTGTTGGCCATAGTACTCTGCCCATAAAGTATAATAGGTTTCTAGTAGTTTAGATTAACTCTCCTTTTTCCCTGTAAGCCTTGTAACTTTAGATGTGCAATGTACTGATGGCTTATTGTAAACTTTTCAGAAATGTATTATGAGCCATAACAGATGATTCGACCTCTAAATACACATTTTCATCAAAATGTAAAACATGAAAATAATGTTTTAACAGTGTCATTAGTTGCCGATAAAAGTTCGTATAGTAAAAAGGTATGGTTTTTCCTGTAGTCATGTATGGATGTGAGAGTTGGACTGTAAAGAAGGTATTGAACACCAAAGAATTGATACTTTCAAATTGTGGTGCTGGAGAAGACTCTTGAGGGTCCCTCAGACAGCAAGGAGATCAAACTAGTCAATCCTAAAGGAAATCAACCCTGAATATTCATTGGAAGGATTGATGCTGAATCTGAAGCTCCAATACTTTGGTCACATGATGTGAAGAACTGACTCATGGGAAAAGACCCTGATGCTGGGAAAGATTGAAGGTAGGAGGAAAAGGGGATGACAGAGGATGAGATTGTTGGATGGCATAGTTGACTAATGGATATGAGTTTGCGCAAACTCTGGGAGATAGTGAAGGATAGGGAAGCCTGGCATGCTTCAGTCCATGGGATCTCAAAGAACTGGACACGACTGAGTGACTGAACAACAATAGTGTCATATATTTGTAAGGGATTTTACAATTTTCAGGCTGCTTCTGTGTGAAGAGTCTTTCAAAGGTTAAAAGTAGACTTACCTTCCTGATGTAATATAATCAGTAAATCTTAATTTTTAATTTGGGTAATATATTTATAAAAATAAATAGAATTAATTGAGAAGTTGCAGCTGGTTGAGAGATAGGACAATATGGCATAAGAATACAGATTCTGTATCAACACTTCCTGGATCAAATATCAGCTCTGCCATAACTTGTGCGGCTCATTTAACTTCTCTGTTTCTTAGTTTTCTTATTTGTAAAATGGAAGTATAATAATGCTTACCTCCTAGTGCTATTATAAGGATGAAATGTGTTGAAATACTTTATACTTAATAATGTGTGTTAGTTGCTCAGTAGTATCTGACTCTTTGTGCCCCATGGACTGTAGCCCGCCAGGCACCTCTATCCATGGACTGCTCCAGGTAAGAACACTGGAGTGAGTAGCCTTTCCCTTCTCCAGGGGATCTTCTCAACCCAGGAATCAAACCTGGGTCTCCTGCATTGCTGGTAGATTCTTTACCATCTAAGCCACCAGGGAATGTAATAATACTTGGTATTATTTTGCTTTAAAATACAACTAACTGATCAAATTGTCATACAATATTTATTTTATGAGAGGGTAGGCATTTCTTGACAGTAGTATCTCTGTCATATATCTGTTATATTCTCAGTGTATTAAAATATGTAAGTTCCAATTAATACTGGTTAAACTGGATTTAATTCTTTGATTACTCTTTGTTTTTCTTTGACCGGAAAATTTGTTTGTGCATTAGGTTCTTCCAAAGATAATCACTTTTCTTCCTGTTTAATCTATACAATTTAAAAATATTTTAAATTTTAATTCATTTTAGAATTCTTTATCTTATAATTTTTTTTTATCTTATAATTGAAATAAAGAAGAACAACAAATAAGTATCAAATGGTGAGTTAGCAGAGAGAAAAAAGCTGAAAGATCTGAAGGCTAACAGCAGTAAGATTTTTGGATATAAAAGTTTTAGGACTAAAGAAACAACAGACTCAACTTCTATAGGTAGCTAAAATGTCATAGTTGACAAATGATTTTTAGTCAAACACTGCTGGATGCTGAGGAATCAGGAAAAACAGGCCCCTATACCGAAAAGCTTAGGATACTATAAAAGGGATGAAACACTTCTATGATACCTAAAAAATAACACAGGATCATAAATTTGAATATGAATATACAATAGATAACTCACCAGATTTGGTTCTGATCTTCAGTCTCTCCAAGCAACTTCATATATATAAAAGAGGTAGTTAGCTTAAAGTTCCTTCAAACTGTGAAAATCCAGAACTTAATGTCTGTTAACAGATCCTTTATTTTGTGTGCTTTGCAATTCAACAGGCTTCACAATCAACAGGCATTGTCTCATATTTCTCATCAAGTTATCTTTTCTCAGTTTAGTTCAGTTCAGTTGTTCAGTCGTGTCTGACCCTTTGTGACCCCATGAATTGCAGCTCCCCGGACCTCCCTGTCCATCACCAACTCCCAGAGTTTACTCAAACTCATGTCTATTGAGTCAGTGATGCCATCCAGACATCTCATCTTCTGTCGTCCCCTTGTCCTCCTGCCCCCAATCACTCCTAGCATCAGAATCTTTTCCAATGAGTCAACTCTTCGCATGAGGTGGCCAAAGTACTGGAGTTTCAGCTTTAGCATCAGTCCTTCCAATGAACACCCAGAGCTGATCTCCCTCAGAATGGACTGGTTGGATCTTCTTGCAGTCCAGGGACTCTCAAGAGTATTCTCTAACATCACAGTTCCAAAGCATCAATTCTTTGGCTCTCAGCTTTCTTCAGTCCAACTCTCACATCCATACATGGCCACTGGAAAAACCATAGCCTTGACTAGACGGACCTTTGTTGACAAAGTAATTTCTCTGCTTTTTAATATGTTATCTAGGTTGGTCATAACTTTCCTTCCAAGGAGTAAGCATCTTTTAATTTTATGGCTGCAATCACCACCCGCAGTGATTTTGGAGCCAAGAAAAATAAAGTTAGCCACTGTTTCCACTGTTTCCCCATCTATTTCCCATGAAGTCATGGGACCAGAGGCCATGATCCTAGTTTTTGAATGTTGAGCTCTAAGCCAACTTTTTCATGCTCCTCTTTCACTTTCATCAAGAGGCTTTTAGCTCCTCTTCACATTCTGCCATAATGGTGTTGTCATCTGCATATCTGAGGTTATTGATACTTCTTCCAGAAATCTTGATTCCAGCTTGTGCTTCTTTCAGTCCAGCGTTTCTCATGATGTACTCTGCATAGAAGTTAAATAAGCAGGGTGATAATATACAACCTTGATGTACTCCTCTTACTACTTGGAACCAGTCTGTTGTTCCATATCCAGTTCTAACTGTTGCTTCCTGACCTGCATATAGGTTTCTCAAGAGGCAGGTCAGGTGGTCTGGTATTCCCATCTCTTGAAGAATTTTCCACAGTTTATTGTGATCCACACAGTCAATGGCTTTGGCATAGTCAATAAAGCAAAAATAGGTGTTTTTCTGGAACTCTCTTCCTTTTTGATGATCCAGCGGATGTTGGCAATTTGATCTTTGATTCCTCTGCTTTTTCTAAAATCATTTGAACATCTGAAGGTTCACAGTTCATGTATTGTTGAAGCCTGGCTTGGAGAATTTTGAGCATTACATTACTAGCATGTGAGATGAGTGCAATTGTGCGGTAGTTTGAGCATTCTTTGGCATTGCCTTTCTTTGGGATAGGAATGAAAACTGACCTTTTCCAGTCCTGTAGGCACTGCTGAGTTTTCCAAATTTGCTGGCATATTGAGTGCAGCACTTTCACAGCCTCATCTTTCAGGATTTGAAATAGCTCAACTGGAATTCCATTACCTCCACTAGCTTTATTCGTAGTGATGCTGTCTAAGACACACTTGACTTCACATTCCAGGATGTCTGGCTCTAGGTGAGTGATCATACCATCATGATTATCTTGGTGGTAAAGATCTATTTTGTACAGTTCTTCTGTGTATTCTTGCCATCTCTTCTTAATATCTTCTGCTTCTGTTAGGTCCATACCATTTCTGTCCTTTATCGAGCCCATCTTTGCATGAAATGTTCCCTTGGTATCTCTGATTTTCTTGAAGAGATCTCTAGTCATTCCCATTCTGTTCTTTTCCTCTATTTCTTTGCATTGATTGCTGAGGAAGGCTTTCTTATCTCTCCTTGGTATTCTTTGGAACTCTACATTCAATGCTCATATCTTTCCTTTTCTCCTTTGCTTTTCCCTTCTCTTCTTTTCACAGCTCTCTGTAAGCCTCCTCAGACAGCCATTTTGCCCTTTTGCATTTCTTTTCTATGGGGATGGCCTTGATCCCTGTCTCCTGTACAATGTCACAAACCTCCATCCATAGTTCATCATGCACTCTATCTATCAGATCTAGTCCCTTACATCTATTTCTCACTTCCTTGTATAATCATAAGGAATTTGATTTAGGTCATACCCGAATGGTCGTGGTTTTCCCTACTTTCTTCAATTTAAGTCTGATTTTGGCAATAAGGAGTTCATGATCTGAGCCACAGATCAGATTTTCTAGTCATCAAATAATAAAAGACTATAATGGATTTGTCAACAAGTAGATTAGTAACATTCAAGGTAATGGTATTAGCAAATAGATGTCATTACAAAGCTTTCCAGAGGGAATTGGCAATATATTCTAGATAAGACATCTTAGTTTACTTCTCTGTAGATCAGTAAAATATTATTGCTCCCTGTTAGTCATGGAATGCAACCATATTCCCACTCCATATTAAGGTGAGAATTATGAACTAATACTTTCATATTAATAATATTTAAGTAGATCACTTCTGTTTAACTTCATTATCTCCAAGTATATTTCTAAACTGGTTTATGGTTTCTGTTCTTATCTTTTATAGAGAATGGTATCTCTTACACATTCAACATTTCACCCCTCCTGGTGATAACTGAATGATTCTGTAAATGTATTTTAAAAAGCATTGATCTGATCTCAAGATTTGTATGGAAACACAAAAAACCTCAAATAGCCAAAGCAATCTTGAGAAAGAAGAATGGAACTGGAGGAATCAACTTGCCTGACTTCAGGCTCTACTACAAAGCCACAGTCATTAAGACAGTATGGTACTGGCACAAAGACAGAAATATAGATCAATGGAACAAAATAGAAAGCCCTGAGATAAACCCACACACCTATGGACACCTTATCTTCGACAAAGGAGGCAAGAATGCACGATGGAGTAAAGACAGTCTCTTTAACAGGTGGTGCTGGGAAAATTGGTCAACCACTTGTAAAAGAATGAAACTAGATCTCTTTTCTAACACCATACACAAAAATAAATTCAAAATGGATTAAAGATCTAAATGTAAGACCAGAAACTATAAAACTCCTAGAGGAAAACATAGGCAAAACACTCTCCGACATACATCACAGCAGGATCCTCTATGATCCACCTCCCAATATACTGGAAATAAAAGCAAAAATAAACAAATGGGATCTAATTAAAATTAAAAGCTTCTGCACAACAAAGGAAACTATAAGCAAGGTGAAAAGACAGCCTTCTGAATGGGAGAAAACAATAGCAAAATGAAACAACTGACAAACAACTAATCTCAAAGATATACAAGCAACTTATGCAGCTCAACTCCAGAAAAATAAACGAACAAATAAAAAAATGGGCCAAAGAACTAAATAGGCATTTCTCTAAAGAAGACATACGGATGGCTAATAAACACATGAAAAGATGCTCAACATCACTTATTATCAGAGAAATGCAAATCAAGACCACAATGAGGTATCATTTCACACCAGTCAGAATGGCTGCAATCCAAAAGTCTACAGGCAATAAATGCTGGAGAGGATGTGGAGAAAAGGGAACCCTCTTACACTGCTGGTGGGAATGCAAACTAGTACAGCCACTATGGAAAACAGTGTGGAGATTCCTTAAAAATTGCAAATAGAACTGCCTTATGATCCAGCAATCCCACTGCTGGGCATACACACCGAGGAAACCAGAACTGAAAGAGACACATGTACCCCAATGTTCATTGCAGCACTGTTTATAATAGCCAGGACATGGAAACAACCTAGATGTCCATCAGCAGATGACTGGATAAGAAAGCTGTGGTACATATACACAATGGAGTACTACTCAGCCCTTAAAAAGAATAAATTCGACTCAGTTCTAATGAGATGGATGAAATTGGAGCCGATTATACAGAGTGAAGTAAGCCCGAAAGAAAAACACCAGTACAGTATACTGACACATATATATGGAATTTAGAAGGATAGTAATGAAGACTCTCTATGTGAGACAACAAAAGAGACTCAGAGGTATAGAACGGACTTTTGGACTCTGAGGGAGAGGAAGAGGGTGGGATGATTTGGGAGAATGGCATTGAAACACGTAAACTATCTTATAAGAATGAAGTGCTAGTCTATGTTCAATACAGGATGCAGGACGCGTGGGGCTGGTGCACGGGATGATTCAGGGAGAGGATGTGGGGTGGGAGGTGGGAGGGGGCTTTGGCATTGGGAGATCGTGGACACCTGTGGCTGATTCATGTCAATGTATGGCAAAACAAATACAGTATTGAAATGTAGAATAAAGTATTAAAAAAAAAAAAGCATTGATCTGTACACTTGAAAACAGGTGACTTTTATGGTATACAAATTACACTAAGTTTGTTTAAAAAATAATAAAGCTGAAGCATACCTAAGAACCATAAAATTCATCTTTATTTACATACCAGAGATGCTCAAAGTTTCCACAAGGGCCAAAGTCCTGTAATCAGCAGTCTTGGAAAATCTAGGGACTGCTCCATATGGTCAGTTGTTTCAGTTATGTCCAACTCTTTTGACTATGTGGACTGTAGCCTGCCGGGCTCCTTTGTTCTTGGGATTCTCCAGGCAAAAATACTGGAGTGGAATGTTATGTCCTCCTCCAGGGGATCTTCCCGACCCAGGGATCAAACATGCGTTCCTGCTTTGGTGGGCAGATTCCTTACCACTGAGCCATCAGGGAAGCTCTCTGCTACGAATTATTTATCTCTATATTACAGAGATTCTTTATAAAGTAATTTTCAAATAATAATTAAAAACTAAACCAAACAGTTCAATTGATACATTAGGTTTTTAAAAATTTTCTCACTGCATGATACAGAATTTGTTCTTTTGAAATTATAAACGTTTTAGACACAAAAGCCTAAATCTTCATTTGCTTTCAATTTAAAAAAGCTAGAATGTAGACCACAATTTTAGATATTATTTCCTTTTTGCTCATGTCCCAAGAAGCACATTGAATTAGATATCTTTTAATCCCAGCTCTGCTACCAACAAATAGGGTGACCTCAAGAATGTTTCATAAACTGTAATCTTTCCTACCCATAAAATGGCAATAATAAAGGTAAAGGTTCTTCACTAATTTGTTAGGAGTACTAAATGAGTCAACACATGTTAAGTCCTTTTGAAGAGTGCCTCTTAGATAGGAAACATTCACTAAACATACATTATTATTGCACTTTACTTACCAAAAGGTGAATTATTTTATGAACTCTTTTTGTGCATGAGAACTCTATCATGAACCATTTAATTCTGGTGTTCTGCTCATTTTAGAAATGTGTGAAGTAAAAGGTAGATACATCTGATTCTAACCAGACACGAAAATGTAGGCTATGTTCTTTTAATGGGCAAAACTGTACATTGAAACTGGAATAACTTTGTCTAATAGCTTTTATTATATGATGTGTGAAATGACTTGCTACAGTGGGAATCTCGCGGGCATTACTTAGCATGGTATAGTTCCCTCCCTCTTCTCTGCAGTACTCTGAGGTTGGTGGTGTTGTCTACAACTTTACAACTAAAGACTTGTGAAGGCAGGGACTTCCCAGGTGGCTCAGTGCTAAAAAAATCTGCCTGCCAATGCAGGAGACACAGGAGAAGGGGATTCTATCCCTGGGTGGGGAGACCTCCTGGAGGAGGCATCACAACCCACTCCAGTGTTCATGCCTGGAGAATCCCATGGACAGAGGAGCTTCACAGGCCACAGTATATGGGGTCGCAAAAAGGTCAGACACGACTGAGCAAGTGAGCACTCAGGGTGGTGGCCAGAGTAGGACAGCAGTGGGAGGATGAACTGCGTCCTTAAGGAGGCCTCTTGTGTGTGGGGTAATGTGCTAGGCATATTACTTTTAAAATTTTATTTCTTTTTTTTTGGCTATGCTGGGTCTTAGCTGCTGCATGCGGGCTTTCTCTCTTTGGGGCAAGTGGTACTCCTTTCTAGTTGTGGTATGCTGACTTCTCATTGCAATGGCTTCTCTTGCTGTGGAGTATGGGCTCTAGAGCACAGGCTCAGCTGCTATGCAGCACGTGAGATCTTCTCACAACAGGGATTGAACCCATGTCCATCAGCAGGCAGATTCTTTACCACTGGGTCACCCGGGAAGTTTCTATGGATGAAGAAACTAGAGATGAAGATATTGGCTCAGTCAGGAAGCTAGATAACATAGACAGGGCTCAGCTGCCAAAGCGACTTCTGCTATCCTCACAACCCTGTCTTTTCCAGATACCAGGCATACAATTAGATACATAGAAACAGTTAGTTCTTTACTGTTTGAAATAAGTTGCAAGGTAAGTGGCTTGCTTTGGTGGCTTAGAATCTGGTAAAGAATCTGCCTGAAATTCAGGAGATTTGGGTTTGATCCCTGGGTTGGGAAGATCCCTTGGAGGAGGAAATGGCAATCTACTCTAGTATTCTTGCCTGGATAATTTCATGGACAAAGGAGACTAGTGGGCTATAGTCCATGGGGTAGCAAAGAATCAGCCATGACTGAATGATTAACACTTTCACCAATCCTTACTTCCTTCCAGGAAGACTTATTGTGACATTTGGATACAGCCTGTGTCTCTTCTTTCTTAATTCTGAAAACTTTCCTTCATCCTAGATTTATAGTTCATTTTAATGGAGTTCTCTGCAGCCCACATTTTCCTGTTTAAATTTTTCCTCTGACAAGTAATAGTGTATAAATGTAATAACAGATATTAGTTGTGACAACTGCATTGAAATAATTTTTATGACAAAATTACTTCTAAATTATCTTTTGGTAGTGTTTGAATTTGCAGCTTAATATTATATAATTTATATAAGGAATTAGATTTGTCTGTGATTACAAAAACAGTTAAGGGAATGGGACGCATAAGAAAATGATCAAATTGTTTAATTTTAGAAGGATAAATTATTTTATATTTATATATAATTATATATCCTTTATAAATTTAAAGAGGATGAATTAATAGAGCCAGAATAAGTTTCTCCCCCTGCCACAAAATACTGTTTTAATCAAGTTCCTTCCTAATCCAAAAATTATCAGTAACATCCAGTCACTTTAAAGGGCAAGCCATTTATATTGTCTTCAAGTTATTCATGTGCTTCTCCAGTCACATCTCCCATAGCCTCTCTCAGCAACCTTCTGTACAACCCACTGTCTGTCAGAAGACCTGGTACATTTCCACCTCTTTCGTTTCACGCACTGTTTTATTTCATTGCCATATGCCACATTTGTCTCTGAATATGTGCCTCTTACTCCTCCTTCAAACCTCACCTCCTTCATGAAGAGCCTTCCTTGCCATCTTTTCCTCTGAGCTCCTACAGACTCACTGTAGCTACTGCTTACATGATGCTGTGCTGTGCGATGTAGCTTTAGTTGTGTCCAGCACTTTGTGGCCCTATGGACTGTAGGCCCTGTAGACTGTAGGCCCTATAGACTGTAGGCCCTGTAGACTGTAGGCTCCTCTGTCCGTGGGATTCTCTAGGCAGGAATACTGGAGTGGAATTAGAGATTAATAGTAAATCCGGTCATTTATAGAAAGGGAAAATGAAACCCAGAAAAGCTAAGTGATACATGACAGCTTTCTGACTGAGCTCATTTAAAATGAGTCTGTTTAACTGAGCAAGCAGGTATTGAATGCCTGTGATGTGGAAAGCATGAGGCTAAGACCTTCTGGGATGCCAAGTGACTAAGATCATCTATACCCTATACTCTCTAATTCCACTCCGGTATTCTTGCCTAGAGAATCCCACAGACAGAGGAGCCTGGCAGGCTACAGTCTATAGGGCCACAAAGTGTTGGACACAGATAAAGCTACATCGCACAGCGCAACATCATGTAAGTAGCAGCTATGAAATATGAGTTATATACCTTTGGAACAAGGGATGCTATACTTAAAATTAAAATAAAAGAATAAAAGTTATTGTCTGATACTTTTTAGCTCTAGATATGACTCTAAAGGACAATTTGCCGACATCAGGAAAAGATCGATGTCAACACTTAGGAAAGATTGCAATTTGGGTCAATTTGTCAACAAGATTGAGAAGTTCATGTCTCAGAGAGTTATATATCAACTTGGTTAGTCCAGAGTACACAGATTTTTGATCAAAAACATTGAGATGTTGCTTCGAAGGTACTTTTTAGAGATTATCATTCAAATCAGTATACTGAACAGACTATGCTCCATAGTGTGAGTGGGCCTCATCTGCTAGTGCTGTGCTTAGTCATGTCTGACTCTTTGTGACTCCATGGACAGTAGCCTGCCAGGCTTCTCTGTCAATGGGGATTCTCCAGGCAAGAATACCGGAGTGAGCTGACATGCCCTCCTCCAGGGAATCTTCCCAACTCAGGGATTGAACCCAGGTCACCTGCATTGCAGGCAGATTCTTTACCATCTGAGCCACCAGGGAAGCCTTAATCTACTAGTTGAAGGCCTTTAATAGAAAAGGACTGGTGTCCCCTGAAGAAGGGAGAATTCTGAGTATAGTCTGCCTTTGAACTCAAACTGTAGCATCCAACCTCTCCTGTGTCTCCAACCTTCCAACCTATCCTGTAGATTTTGGACTTTCTAGCCTCCATAACTACATGAGCTAAGTCCCTTAATTTAATCGCTCTCTGTTTCTCTCTCACACACAATATCCCCCTTCCATACATCCTTTTGATTGTTTCTCTGGAGAACTCTGACTAATGCAGCAAAGGTCCTTTTCAGATCTATCTGCCTGTGATTCATGTATAAAATGGAATTCCTCCTTCAAATCTGTGGTTCAACCATGTTTGTATACAAATCTTTGTCTGTGTTAGTTTGTATCCTTGAAGTAGAATCAGTGCATCAAGAGATATGAACATTTTCAAGATCCTTGATACTTATTTAGATCCTATAAAATAGCATGGGGCTTTGTGGCCTGCTCCTTGCATTTATAATTTTTGAATTTGAATAGTATAGAAGAAATAATTATAGAATGTTGGCAATTTGCATAATCTCATTTATTTTACTTCTCTTTCTTCTCTGTGAGATTCTCCCAGCCTTTCATTCTATGCTTTCATGTAAAAGTTGGCAGCAATACTAGTCTGTGGATATCAATTTTTTTTTCCCCATAGGCCTTAATCTTCTTGCTTGTTGTGGAAAAGAAACCACAGTCAAAAGCCATTCATATGAGAAATTAGTAGCTCCTAAAATATTGCTGGAGCAAAAGGAATTTTCCAGTCTGTAAGATAGCATACCCTTGCAAAAAGTTTAATTCATTTCTCCTGAACATTGTATTTTCATTTTTACTGAACACTGACCTGAATGTAGCATGCACATTCTCTCTGCATTTCTATTACTAAAGTTTGGATTCATTTAATCCCCATTAATTTATTCAGCAAATACTTACTTAGTTTATTTGTGGGCACTGTTCAGGCACTGAGGATAAGGCATGAACAAAATAGATTTTCTCTGCTTTGTGGAGCATACATTCTAGAGGAAAGAGGAGAATGCCACAGCTAAATAGACCAAACTTTTTAAAACTTCAGTCCAAAAAATTAAAAAAATAATATGAATGTATACAAAATATTTGGAATTACAAAATAGGGATGACTAACAGCCCATTTCTGTTCTCTTATTTTGCCTTAGTTTCAGGGACCATGGGAACGTTTGTATTTGTGATCTTTGTGACAAATGGCCATTGGAGGGACCTAGATTACACTCTGGATCCCCTAGTCTTCTCTTGACTAGCATGGCCTTGCAGAAGGCCAGAAGACCAGCCCTAAGATGCCACAAGTAAGCATTTTGGACATAAAGCTTTTAAGGAAGATTTTAGTGCATTTTGTTTTAAATTACAAAACGGAATTATTTTCATTGTGTTTTTGTTGTTCAGTCACTAAGATATCCAACTCTTTGCCAACCCCGTGGACTGCAGCATGCCAGGCTTCCTGTCCATCACCATCTCCAGGAATTTGCTCAAACTCATGTTCATTATAAAAATTTCATAAGACAGAGACTCAGTAAGAAAGAAAAATTGACAGTCTAGCTCACCATTGAAAGAGAGCTTCTGCTAACACTTTAATATATTAAAATAGAGTAAATGAAATATGTACATATAAATGTGCCCACTTTAAAAATCAGGCTTGTGTTGTACATAGTATTCTGTAGCTTCTGTTTTTACTTAAAACTATGTTACAGAACTTTTTTCTATCTTGAAGTATTTTCCCAGAACATGATATTGAATGGACATAAAAGTGCTTTAACGGACATAACCCATGTGCTATTGTTGGACATTTAAACTGTTTGTTTTGTCACAGCATCTCTGATCATTTCCTCAAGATAAATTCATAGAAGTAAAAGTGTTAGGTCAAAAGGAATGCACATTTTTATTATTCGTGATCCTAATGAACAGACTACACCAATTTATACTCCTGCCAGCAATGTATGCAAACACCAAAGAAGTTATATTTATTTTTTAAAGCCAACTAAGGTTGAACAGGTAAGATGAACAAGCAAATTAGGGCTGTGCATTCCCACGGGTCTCACACAGTGGGACTCATTGTCTTTGGACAATGCTGTCTGTTCAGGTAAGAACTGGTTGTATTCATTGTCTTTAAGTCCATGTTCTGGTGAAGTAGATTGGTTGTTGAGTGGGCTGTGTGTGGTATTTTACAAGATTTAGGCTTTCTTCCAGCTCTGGCCTGTGCTGACTCGGTGGCCAAATCCCTTTCTTGGCACGAAGTTGCCAGAGTCAGAGACTCTTTGCTGGCTTCTGTGTTACATGTATGTAAAGCTTAGAAACCTCTATTTCTTTTTGGAGTTTCTCTTTTGTTCCGGGCATCAGAGAAGTGATGGTTTCCTGTTCTATGGAGGCTCTGGAAGCCTTCCAGTCTTCCCAGAGGGGCAGGTCATTTCCCTGCTTACAACACTCCAGTGATTCTCTGTGCTATTTCAAACAAAGCAAATTTCCCTGTGGTGGAAAGCATTCCTCCAATGACATCTCTGACTCTTGCTCAGTATCCTCCAGCCCCACAGATCCCTTTTCAGCCCCTTGATTTTTTCAAGGGCATTCTGACCTCACAGTCTTTGTACTTGCAATTCTTTATCACTCTTTTCTCATATCTTTACTTCTGGGTTATACTCTTTCTGATATAAATATCTAAAAATAGTTCCCCTCCATTATTTCACTCATCATCCTCTGTGTACACTGGTTTTAAGAATTCTTCTCCGTATTCAGCATTATTTGAAATCACATTATTCATTTTTTTCCTTGTTTATTGTCTGTCTCCTCTTGCTGGAATACAAACTCCTTGAGGGTCTCCTGTGGCTTGTTCATTGTCAAATCTCTCTATGCTTGGCACTGAGCTATAGAATAAATACACATTGAGTGAATGAAGAAAAGAAGGAGTAAAAGAGATGAACTGCTTCTGGGTGGCTAAGATAATCCACTTTCCCCTCATTGCACTCACATTGACACAGCAAATTTACCCTTTAGTGAGATATATGCATTCAGTCTCTTATCCTGCTCTTCGCAGAGTGACATTCAAGTGGTCATTAAAAATATCTCAGTCTCATGTGTCTAATGTCTTCAATTCTTTATGTTGAGGTGAAAGGTCAGACATTAGGAGTCTTACCGTTACTAATAGAGGTAATTTTTGGATAAATTAGAGTTGTCCCCAATCCCAATACTGATCTGATAATGTGTTTAAGGAGCTAAATTCATACACAATTTTCTTAGCTATTTAATTCTTTTTATTTTTTTCATGACAATTCTTTACATTAATTATGCTTTGGGGGAGGGGGTCTCAGTTCACTTACTACTTACCGAATTTACTCTCCAATTAAAAAATATGGTTAAGAAAATATAATACACCTAAGGTCCTAAGAAAGTTGTTTGGCATACGACAAGGTTCCAAAACAGATTAATTCTCTCTTCAGGAGTATTTCTGTCTCTCTCTCTTAATTTTTTTTCTAAAAAGATGAAGAATGAAAAAACCTAAAATTGTGTCAGAATGGTGTATGGGAGAGGACGTTAATATTCTTCTTTCAATAATCTCTTTAATAAATAATTTATTACCTTTGTTTTCAGTATTTTCTCTTTCAAAATCTGACAAATTGGGAAACTCATATGCACAACAGTTGGAGAATAGTTGAGAAGAATGTATTTATATACATACTGTCTGGGTTCTGCTTGCTAATCACAATGTGATTTGGTAAACACTTGGAATACCAGTTATTGTTGTTAAACAAGAGGTTTCAACTTGGTGGCTCCTGAATATAATGGTGTCAAGGAAAATATAGTTGACTTATAAACTCAGGTTATTTACATACATTCAAAAATCTTATTTCTGATTCTCTCAAAATAATACTAATAATCAGGAACTCTGGCAACATTGACCCACAGTTCTGAATGACAATATTTGGCTAGAGATGAATAGTGCCAGATTTGTCTATCTAGAGTGTGTGGTTGGCTGTCATACTCATTTTCATTTGACTTTGCTCATTTATGTCACATTCTTGGCTCTGAAGATGTCACAGCTTGCTCCTCTTGGATGAAATGACCTCCTAAGTGTCTTCATCCCTGACGCCCCCAACACCTCACTCATCTGCCCCCAGCTTTACTTCTTTCTGGCTCCATCTCACTCCCGTGAGAAAGATACAGCTGTTCTGTGCCATGTGCACTAGAATCTGTCTACACCATGGGTGAGGACTGTGGTTTGTCTTTGCTCTGTGTCCAAGTTGAGGTGAAAAGCTTAAGAGAAAACAAGAGGGAAGTGAGATACAAACACTTAAGAGGAAATGATAGAGAAAGGAAATTAGCGTTTGGCTTTTCTCCCTCATCTGTCCGACCAAGTTCATGTTGACTCTGTCTGTGTTTAATTTATAATGTGCCACTCATTTATAATAGGGTTCAGCAGTCTGAGTCCCCCTCCAATTTCGGCTGTGTTAGGAACTGGAGAATGAGTAATAGCCTTATTATTAAAAAGAAATAAAAGGGAAGCCAAAATTATAGTCATGTATTTTTTCAAGAAAATGATTTTAATGTGTGTTGAGAAAAGCGAAATTTCAGACATATTTGAAAGAGATGATTATGAATCAAAAGGTGGATCATATTTTAAAACCAAATGGGGATAATGACTTTGAGAACTGGAGAGACTGGGGAGAAAACCGACAAGGACGCATTAAGCTGCTCTTCAGCAGCAGCGTGGATGTGGTCATGGCAAATGAGGACAATGTCTGAAAGAAAGGAAATGAAGGTCTTATCGTAGAAGCCAAAAAGATTTCATTTTTGTTTTCCTCCAAATTATTATTATCAGCTGTGACTGATGATGAAGGACCACTTAACATTCTCTACAAAGAATAATCATCAACCACTTCTCTGGCCCGCTCTCCCGTGGACTAACATGACAAAGACAGAATTCTGCTCTAATTCTTAAAAGAACAGGAAAACACTGATGTCATCCGTTTGTTTAATTCTAGAAAATCTTTCCCTGAAGTCTGTTTTTGCACTGCCAAACTGGGAAGGGATGTCTGGAGGAGTGATTAAAGGCTTTAAACATGAAAGAATGAGAAATTCTTGTTGTAGCCTGGGGACTCAGTGAAAATAATGGGAACCAAGGGATGCTGAGATGGGCAAGCCAACGTCGATGTGAAAACGTGTAAGCATCGTTGAGTTGTTTGAAGTTGGTGCTGATGAGAATCGGCAGCTTCAGTTTACTTTTCACAATCTATGCTGACAAATCAGTATTTGAAACAAGATGGTCAGAGGCAGAGTAATGTCAGCACAAAAGAACAAATTTCTTGAGGGCTTGGGCTGCTTCCTGTTGATTACAGGTTGGTATAGACAATGCACTTGAAATCTTTCCTTAGAAGGTCTGCATTTAGAGCAGCTAGAGTTACTGTGGGCTTCCCTGGTTGCTCAGTGGTAAAAAGATGCCTGCCAATGCAGGAGATGTAGGTACAATCCCGGGGTGGGGAAGATCCCCTGGAGAAGGAAATGGCAACCCACTCCAGTATTGTTGCCTGGGAAATCTCATGGACAGAGGAGCCTGGCAGGCTACAATCCATGGGGCCATACTGTTATGACCTGAATATAAACTGTATTTTAAAAATATTATTCTATAATGCTTATTTGAGGTACACATATAAGAAAATTCTCAGGTGATTTAGGCTGGAGGTAATCAAAACTGAAGTCATTATTTGTTTTCCCCTGCTTCATTGGTTCATTCGCCATCTCCCCATCTCCTTTACTTGTCCTTCCTCTCTTTATAACCCAAATACATATGCTTGATTCAGAGACTTCTCACTTCTGAGGTGAAAGCACTGAGGTTCATGATTTTAATAACGTATGTACTGTGACTTCTACATTCATAACTGCAGTGTCAACCCAACCCCTGAGTTCTTGATTTACACATTCAACTGCTTACCCGAATTCTTCACTTTTCTATATATCATCTTTTCAATATCAATAGATACCTCAAAGATTACAAATTAGCACACTGTTGAATGTAAACTCAGTGAAATTAGAGACTTTGTCTAAAAGTAGTAGGTATATAGTAAAAACATGACAAATATTTGTTGAATGTATTATAAGTGATTGTCCTAATTTATCCCCAAGTCTGCATTTTATCCTGTACCTTTTTAAATTTTAATCAAATGTATTGCTATCCATCCAGCTGGCAAAGGTAAAAAACTTGGCCTTTCTCATTCTTCCTATGTCTCACCTTCCACATCAAATCAGTCCTTAAATCTTCTGAATTATCCCTGAGAAAATTACCTGTAATCGATTTCTTTCTATTATAACTGTTACCATAAATTATCTTTTCTAACGGAAGTATTTCTCACTACCACTGTATAGTCATAAGGGATTTGATTTAGGTCATACTTGAATGATCCAGTGGTTTTCTTCACTTTCTTCAATTTCGATCTGAATTTGGAAATAAGAAGTTGACGATTAGAGCTGCACTCAGCTCCCAGTCTTTTTGCTGACTGTAGTCACCCTGCTTATTTAACTTATATGCAGATTACATCATGAGAAATGCTGGACTGGAAGAAACACAAGCTGGAATCAAGAGTGCTGGGAGAAATATCAATAACCTCAGATATGCAGATGACACCACTCTTATGGCAGAAAGTGAAGAGGAACTAAAAAGCCTCTTGATGAAAGTGAAAGAGGAGAGTGAAAAAGTCTTAAAGCTCAACATTCAGAAAACAAAGATCATGGCATCTGGTCCCATCACTTCATGGCAAATAGATGGGGAAACAGTGTCGGACTTTTTTGGGGGCTCCAAAATCACTGCAGATGGTGACTGCAGCCTTGAAATTAAAAGATGCTTACTGCTTGGAAGAAAAGGTATGACCAATCTGGATAGCATATTCAAAAGCAGAGACATTACTTTGCTGACTAAGGTCCGTCTAGTCAAGGCTATGGCTTTTCCTGTGGTCATGTATGGATGTGAGAGTTGGACTGTGAAGAAAGCTGAGCACCAAAGAATTGATGCTTTTGAACTGTGTTGGAGAAGACTCTTGAGAGTCCCTTGGACTGTAAGGGGATCCAACCAGTCCATTCTGAAGGTGATCAGTCCAGCAATTTCTCTGGAAGGAATGATGCTAAAGATGAAACTCCAGTACTTTGGCCACTTCATGCGAAGAGTTGACTCATTGGAAAAGACTCTGATGCTGAGAGGGATTGGGAGCAGGAGGAAAAGGGGACAACAGAGGATGAGATGGCTGGATGGCATCACTGACTTGATGGATGTGAGTCTGAGTGAACTCTGGGAGTTGGTGATGGACAGGGGGCCTGGCGTGCTGCAATTCATGGGGTCACAAAGAGTTGGACACGACTGAGGGACTGAACTGAACTGATAGAGCTTCTCCGTCTTTGGCTGCAAAGAATATAATCAATATGATTTTGGTGTTGACCATCTGGTGATGTCCATGTGTAGAGTCTTCTCTTGTGTTGTTGGAAGAGGGTGTGTGCTATGACCAGTGTGTTCTCTTGGCAGAACTCTATTAGCCTTTGCCCTGCTTCATTCTGTACTTCAAGGCCAAATTTGCCTGTTACTCCAGGTATTTCTTGACTTCCTACTTTTGCATTCCATTCCCCTATAATGAAAAGGATATCTTTTGGATGGTGCTAGTTTTAGAAGATTTTGTAGGTCTTCATAGAACTGTTCAACTTCAGCTTCTTCAGTGTTACTAGTCGGGGCATAGACTTGGATTACTTTGATATGGAATGGCTTGCCTTGGAAACGAACAGAGATCATTCTGTCATTTTTGAGATTTCATCCAAGTACTACATTTCAGACTCTTTTGTTGACTATGATGGCTACTCCATTTCTTTTCAGGGATTCCTGCCAACAGCAGTAGATATAATGGTCATCTGAGTTAAATTCACCCATTCCAGTCCATCTTAGGTTGCTAATTTCTAGAATGTTGATGTTCACTCTTGCCATCTCTTATTTGACCACTTCCAATTTGCCTTGATTCATGGACCCAACATTCCAGGTTCCTATGCAATATTGCTCTTTACAGCATTGAACCTTGCTTCTCTCACCAGTCCCATCCACAACTAGGTATTGCTTTTGCTTGGGCTCCATCCCTTCATCTTTCTGGAGTTATTTTTCCACTGATCTTCAGTAGCATATTGGGCACCTACCAACCTGGGGAGTGTATCTTCTAGTGTCCTATCTTTTTACCTTTTCATACTGTTCATGGGTTCTCAAAGCAAGAATACTGAAGTATTCTTCTCCAGTGCCATTCCCTTCTCTAGTGGACCACATTGTGTCCAAATATGTCATCCCTTATGACTATATAGTGGAAGTGAAAAATAGATTTAAGGGACTAGATCTGATAGATAGAGTACCTGATGAACTATGGATGAAGGTTCATGACATTGTACAAGAGACAGGAATCAAGACCATCCCCAAGAAAAAGAAATGCGAAAAAGCTAACTGGCTGTCTGAGGAGGCCTTACAAATAGCTGTAAAAGAAGGGGAAGTGAAAAGCAAAGGAGAATAGGAAAGATATACCCATTTGAATAAAGAGTTCTAAAGAATAGGAAGGAGAGATAAGAAAGCTTTCTTCAGTGACCAGTGCAAAGAAACAGAGGAAAACAATAGAATGGGAAAGACTAGAGATCTCTTCAAGGAAATTAGAGATATCAAGGGAACATTTCATGCAAAGATGGGCTTGATAAAGGACAGAAATGTTATGAATCTAACAGAAGCAGAAGATATTAAGAAGAGGTGGCAAGAATACACAGAAGAACTGTACAAAAATGATTTTCACAACCCAGATAATCACGGTGGTGTAATCACTCACCTGGAGCCAGACATCCTGAAATGTGAAGTCAAGTGGGTCTTAGGAAGCATCACTATGAAAAAGATAATGGAGGTGATGGAATTGCAGTTGAGCTATTTCAAATCCTAAAATATGATGCTGTGAAAGTGCTGGACTCAATATGCCAGCAAAGTTGGAAAACTCAGCAGTGGCCGCAGGACTGGAAAAGGTCAGTTTTCATTCCAATCCCAAAGAAGGGCAATGCCAAAGAATGCTCAAACTACCACACAATTGCATTCATCTCACATGCTAGTAAAGTCATGCTTAAAATGCTCCAATCCAGGCTTCAGCAATTTGTGAACCATGAACCTCCAGATATTCAAGTTGGTTTTAGAAAGGCAGAGGAACCAGAGATCAAATTGCCAACATCTGCTGGATCATTGAAAAAGGAAGAGAGTTCCAGGAAAACATCTATTTCTGCTTTATTGACTATGCCATAGTCTTTGACTGTGTAGATCACAATAAACTGTGGAAAATTCTTCAAGAGATGGGAATACCAGACCACCTGACCTGCCTCTTGAGAAATCTGTATGCAAGTCAGGAAGCAACAGTTAGAACTGGACATGGAACAACAGACTGGTTCCAAATAGGAAAAGGAGTACATCAAGGCTGTATATTGTCACCCTGCTTATTTAACTTCTATGCAGACTACATCATGAGAAACGCTGGGCTGGAGGAAGCCCAAACTGGAATCAAGATTTTTGGGAGAAATACCAATAACCTCAGATATGCAGATGACACCACCCTTATGGGCAGAAAGTGAAGAACTAAAGACCTTCTTGATGAAAGTGAAAGAGGAGCGTGAAAAAGTTGTCTTAAAGCTCAACATTCAGAAAACAAAGATCATGGCATCCGGACCCATCACTCCATGGGAAATAGATGGAGAAACAGTGGAAACAGTTTCAGACTTTACTTTTGGGCTCCAAAATCACTGAAGATGGTGACCTCAGCCATGAAATTAAAAGATGCTTGCTCTTTGGAAGAAAATTTATGACCAACCTAGATGCACATTAAAAAGTAGAGACATTACTTTGTCAACAAAGGTCCATCTATTCAAGGTTAATGTTTTCCCAGTAGTCATGTATGGATGTGAGAGTTGGACTACAAAGAAAGCTGAGTGCTGAAGAATTGATGCTTTTGAACTGCGGTGTTGGAGAAGACTCTTTTGTTGTTTTTGTTGTTGTTATTCTGAGATTAGCTTCCTGTGGCTTTTATTTTTTAATAATAATACTTAATATTTTATATAATATTTTAAAATATTATATAAAATATTTAGTATAGTGTTTATATAATATTCTAAAATATTATATAAAATAATATTACCTCATAATATTCATTATATAAAATAATAATAGTATTTTATTTTGATTGGAGGCTAATTTTCTTTACAATACCGTATTCATTTTGCCATATATTCACATGAATCTGCCACAGGTGTATACGTGTTAGAACACTCTTGATAGTCCCTTGGACTGCAAGGAGATCCAACCAGTCCATCCTAAAGGAGATCAGTCCTGGGTGTTCATTGGAAGGACTGATTTTGAAGCTAAACTCCAATCCTTTGGCCACCTGATGCAAAGAGTTGACTCATTGGAAAAGACCCTGATGCTAGGAAAGATTGAGGGCAGGAGGAGAAGGGGAGAGCATAGGATAAGATGGTTGGATGGTATCACCAACTCAATGGCCCTGGGTTTGGGTAAACTCCAGGAGTTGATGATGGACCGGAAGGCCTGGTGTGCTGTGGTTCACTGAGTTACAAAGAGTCGGACAGGACTGAGCAACTGAACTGAACTGAACTGAACCGAAGTGTTAGACCTTTGTCATGGCCTGCTTAGTGTTCTCCTAATCTTATATGTTGAAGCCCTAATCGCTTGAACCTAAGAATATGACTGTTTGGAGACAGAGCTCTAAAGATGGAATCAAATTAAAATAAGGCAGTTAGGGAGGGCCCTACCCCAATCTGATTTTTGTCATTTTTATAGAAAGGGGATGTTAAGACACACAAGGAGACTTCATGGATATGGGTGGCTGGAGGAAAGAGCCTGTGAGGACACAGTGAGAAGGTGGTTGTCTGTAAGCCAAAGAGGGCTCGGGAGAAACCAAACCTGCCGACGCCTTGATCTTGGACTAGCTTGACAGCTATGAAAAAATAAATTTCTCTTGTTTAAGCCACATAGTCTGTGGTAGCTGGTTGTCAGCTTTAACAAGCTGATATATCTTCCCTAAAAAGATTCTCTAGTCATCCCTAGTAAGATTTCACTTTCTACCAATCTATCTACAATATGTTGGGGGAAAGGAAAATAAATATTAAAAATAATTACAGATTTAAGGATTAGTAGAAAGGAACTATCTTATTTTTGTAGATAGAAAAAATGATATGAGGAAGAACTTCTTTCCAGAGCTAGTAACATTTTATGTTATGAGCATTTATAATGGAATAAACAAAGGGGGAAGAAACTTATATATATATATATACAGCTATATATCTACTTTGCATTTCTATTCTATGCTAGAGGTAGTAAGTTTGAATGCTGAACAGAAGAAATACAATCTAATGAATTCTGAACAACTGTCCCCTTCTTTGTCTCAATATATGTGAAGATCTTGTGTACTTCCTGTAAGGAAAATATTAGAGGGCATGCATGGATCATAAGCATTTTTTGAAAATAGAAATCTATCTTTATTCTGAAAATTATCTTCACAAAGTTGAAGTTCTGACTTCTCTATACTATTGAAAGATTTTTTTTTTTTTTAATTCAAAGCTCTGAAGATAATCGACCTGAATCATAAGCACTTTTAAGTAGAGGATCTTATGGAAAGAATACCTGATATCTCTAATATTATGGCTCAGTGGGTAAATGCACCCATCTGCTTATTAATTAGCTCACAAAAGGATACCTTGCTTTTCTTTTTAATAGAAGGGGTTTTTTTGTATAGTAATTACAAAGATAGTTAAAGCCCCTAATTGTGTGAATAATACTCCAAGATCATTGAAGAGAACAACTTTCTGAAGTCTCAAATAGCATGAGAACAAATACTTGCAAATATTCTCCCTAAAGATCCTGCAAGACAGGTAAATAACCTGAGCACTCATCATCCAACAGAATTTCAAACACATGAGAGTTTTTATGTGGGCAACTATGACAGTCATTCCTGGAAACCAAGGGGGAGCCCTCTTTAACCTGTTCAGCTATATTCCCAGAAGATAGGGGTGCAGAGCCAGGTCCAGCCTCTAAGAAATCATCACCTGTAGGATAACAGGTACTGTGGCTGCTTGTGAGAAGTGACTGGCATCAATTACAGAGAAGGTCCCACTAATTCTGATGGCTATGCCTTTGTAGAAACTGGAGAGTAATCGCTTTATAATGTTGTGTTAGTTTCTGCTGTGAATCTGCTACATGTATACATATATCCTCTCTCTATGGAACCTCCCTCCTACCTACCCCCCATCCCACCCCTCTGGGTCATCAAAGTACAACAAAAATGGGCAGCTAGGAAGCTTGGCAAAGTTATGTCATGAGATGTCACAGTCACCAATCCACCCAGGGACTGGTTAAAAGCAGACCTGACAGAATTAATCAGGAGTGATAGAACTTAGATCAGTTGAGTATACAGGGGGTTTGAAATGGACTGCCAATGGCATGAGTGAACTTTCTGGGCTGATGGAAATATGCTATGCTTTCACTGGGGAGTTGGTTACATGGGAATATTTACTTGTCAAAACTCATCCAACTGTACATGAATCTGGACGGATTTTATTGTATCTAAATCAAATTACATCAATAGCTCAATACGAATTGATTAGAGATGAAAATCAGAGTTCAGAGAATGACTGGTTTTGGAGGCAGAGTCCTAAGGCAAAGTGGGGAGGCAAAGAGTGTGTCCTGGAGCTGTCCCCTTTCTGAATATTATGAACCTCTTGTTCCGCCTGCTGTTTCTTCCTAGACGTCGGGTTCCCTGGAGGGCCCATCAGGCTGCTCAGACAAAACTTCTTGTTTAAAACGTGTCCTCTTTCTTCTTCACAAAATTCCACCCCTGTTTTCCCATTGTTCTCTTTCTCTCTCCCCTCCTCTCTCCTCCCCTCCTTCCTTTCCTTCTCATTCCATTTTTCCCATTAAAATCAACTTCTGCTGTATATATGTACCATAATGTCCATGTGTATGGAATGTAGAAGTATGGTACTGGTGAATCTATTTGCAGGCAGCAATGGAGATGGAGACACAGAGAACAGACTTGTGGACCCAGTGTGGGAGGAAGAAGGTGGGGGCGAATTGAGAGAGTAACATGCAAACGTATACGTAGCCAGATGTAACATACATGACAAGTGGGAATTTGCTGTGTGACACAGGGAGCTTAAGCCAGTGTTCTGTGACAACTTTAGAGGGGTGGGATATGGTGGGAGGGCAGTTCAAGACAGAGGGGACCTATGTATACCTGTGGCTGATTCATGTTGATTTATGGCAGAAACCAGCACAATATTATAAAGCAATTATCTTCTAATAAAAAAATTTAAAAATCAACTTCTAGAGGGACAGTTATCTCCAAGGAAGCTATTTATTCTTCCAGACAGTGAGAAAAAAACTTTAAAAATGAAAACGGAATCAATTAATTTCTTCGGACTTAATAACTGAGTAGATAACTGAAAGGAAGATTTGAGATTGGAGAGTTTGCCTGAGCTCCTCATTCTATGCCTTGCTTCACCCTGTGTGTGACCAGAATGCAGCGTCACAGCCCAGTGAGAAACACAGGCTTTAAAGTCAGTTAGACTTGGGTTTCGGAGAAGGCAATGGCAACCCACTCCAATATTCTTGCCTGGAAAATCCCATGGACAAAGGAGCCTGGTAGATTGCAGTCCATGGGGTCGCTACGAGTCAGGCATGACTAAACAACTTCACTTTCACTTTTCACTTTCATGCCTTGGAGAAGGAAATGGCAACCCACTCCAGTATTCTTGCCTGGAGAATCCCAGGGATGGGGAGCCTGGTGGGCTGCCGTCCATGGAGTCGCACAGAGCTGGACATGACTGAAGCGACTTAGCAGCAGTAGCAACAGCAGACTTGGGTTTGAATCCCATCTCTGCCACTTATAAGCCACACAACATTTGAAATGATGCTTAGTATCACCAAACCTGTGTATCCTCATCTACCACATGCAGTTAAAATGACCTGTCCCATTAGATTATAAGGATTACATGAGATAACAGATTACTTGAGATTTATTAGTTCCTTTTTCTTTCCCTTCCCTTTGCCCAGACAGTCCCCACCTTAACCCAACCAGACCTGCCAGCAGGAATCCTGAGAGAAAACCAGAGCAATATGTGAAACGACAAGTACAAGGTGAAAAAAATGATGATATAGTCAGGACTATGATGCACTAACCCTGGGTCGGGAAGATCCCCTGGGTAGGGCACAGCAACCCACTCCAGTAGTCTTGCCTGGAGAATCCCATGGACAGAGGAGCCTGGTGGGCTATGTCCATAGGGCTGCAAAGAGTCAGACACGACTGAAGCAACTTAATACGCATGCACACATGATGCATTAAATGACAATATTCTAAGGTGATAATTAAGAGCTCAGTGTAGACGTGCTGCTCCTTGAGGACAGGAATGTGTATCTGTTTTGTTCCTTGCTCTATTGCTAGAATACAAAGCCTGACAGAGTCAGCAAACACAACTCTGCTGTTTGAAAGAATATGAAAACCAAGATCTGTTGCCACTTTAAACAAGACAAGAAGGAGTAAGTGAAACTCTTCTCTTTAACTGACTTTAGGTCTAGATCACCACTGATACTTTCCAAAATGAGTTTCACCAAAAGTTTTGCTACAAGAGCATTATAACTGTGTGCAAATTTGCTTGAAAGTGAAAGTAACTCAGTTGTGTCCAACTCTTTGTGGCCCCATGGACAATATAAAGAAGGAAAGTTCTTGAGTGTCAGAAAACTTCTCTGTATATGAAATATGATTTTTTTAATCATAAAAATTCTCTGTAAATAAATGCAAAAGTATAAAGAAGATAAAATCATCCTCCCCGTATAGACAGTTTCAAGATGTTTATGTTTTTCCTTTCAATCTTTCTATGTTTTCAAGCACCATGTATATACTCGCAAACCTGTCTGTATTTTCAGAATTAAAATTATATTGTGGATTAATTTTACAAGTCTGACTTTTATTACATCATATTATAAGCATTTTACTCAACTTTGCTTCATAATTTTTAAAATTGCTGCACATTCTATGGAATATGTATCCAAAATTTATGAGAAATGAGCCTATCCCATAGAGATAGAGTCTCAGGCAGGTGCCCTTAACACTATTTGGCTCAAGTTTGAGGCATGTGCTCCCGCCCTCTTCCGTGACAATGATGTCATGCTATTTGTGGCCCTGAAAAGCAGCCCTTCTGGGAGTCAGACTAAGTAGATTAAAAGGAGACCTGAGGGCCTGGAGTTGAGAGGAAAAAAACTTATGACAAAGAAGACTGACAGGGAAAGCCAGAAAATCAATGCATAATGCCCTGTCAGCTGATCCAAAGTGTTCTTGGCATTGAGAGTTCTATCCATTATTAAGGAATCAAGGTAATGATGTATCTGTGTGAGCACTGGCATACTTCTCTCCCTAGACACTTGAGCAGCCTAGAAGGAAGAAATTTCCTAGTGACTATAACCACTCTCTAAGATGCATTGTCTTTGCTGTGATGATAAGTAAAATTTACTTGGTGCATCCTCTGTTCCTGGATCTCTTCTATGTCCTTTCCAAGCATTAACTCATTTAATCCTCACAACACTTCCAATAAACAATTTCCATTATTATCCCATTATCTTCATATAACAAAAATGAAAAAGGAAGAGCAGAGACATTATACAAATTGTTCTCAGACAGTAAGATTTAAGCCCAGGAGTTCTGGTCACAGAATATGTATGTATATGTAGTTATTATATATATATATGAGTGTATATGGATACTTCATATACTACATATATATGTAGTTTATACATTGCACACAGGTGTGTGTGTTTGTGTGTACAACTTTCTCATTTGTGTTTTTACTAACCTACTAAAACCTTGTCTATATTTGCATCTAAATATGATCCAACTCTTTTGTCTTCTATTTATGAAAACTTGAGAACTACATTAGTTGTAGCTAACTTCCTCACCTCACATGTTTATCCTATCCCACTGAAAATGTGTTTTTCTTCTCTCTGTTCTATTAATGTAGCTCTTATAAGACCATCAATAGCCCTTCTAGCTCCCAAGGAGACTTTCAGACATTGGACCTCTTTGTAGCTTTTAAAAGAGATGGTTTTTGGCTGACTCTTTGGCATTGAGAGCTCTGTCCATTATTAAGGAATCTCCCAAGATTTTCTCCACCATTTAGTTTCTATAACCTGGAACATCCTTGTTTTGTTTTGTGTTTTATGGTATTTCTTTTTCTGTCTGCTTAATGTGCTATTCTCCTTTGGACAGTTAACAGCTGACATTCTCCAGACTTTCAGTCTTGTTCGGCTATTTTTCTCATTCTGTGCAATTCCCCTAATACTGTCATTTTTAAACTTTTCATCTCTCATCTTTGTGTAATAAAAGTCTCTAGCCTGTAAATTTCCAGAACTGGATACAAGTCTACCAAGATTTATTTAAATCTAATTGTCAACTGAAGGTCCCCCGAATGACTGATAGGCACCCTAAATGTAACATGTAAAGTTCAACTCATTGTCTTTCCCCAAACGTGTTCTATACTTTATCTCAGTTAATGGGACCGGGCTCCACCCATCACAAACTAGAACATTAGTATTCTTGTTTTCTTGCTTTACTCATCCCCATGTAGTGTCACTTCTCAAGGCCTCCTTCATTTATTTCCTAAATATTACCTGACTCTTATATTAATGACACTCTGAGCAGCAAGTGCCACTTTGAGTGCAAGAAATACAACTTAAATTTCCCTGAGGCAAAAGGAAACCATATAGTCTGGTGTTGCTTTGATCGGTGGAAATAGCTGGGTAACAAAGCAGTCCATGCTACCAGATGTCTCTCTAAATCTCTCAGTCTTTGTCTTGTGCCCACTCCCACACTGATCTCTCCTCCTCCCTTTGTGCTGACTGCATCTCTGTTGCTAAGTCCAGATTCACAGTTGCATATAGAAAGGGAAAGAAGGTACTTTCACTCATAACGTCCATCCTAGGAATGGCTCTGATTGGGCCCACTTTTGTTATATTTCCACATCTTGATCCAGCTGTTGTGATGGGGAATGGAGTGAGAGGACAGGAAGACTTATTATAATAGATTTGTTCCATCTATGTAGTGGCCAAAATTGGCATACTGGGAGTCACTTTTCTCTCTTCTCTGTCTCTCACTATTCTGTCAGCCACCAAATCAAATTGGTCTTTCCATCTGATATGTGTGCAATCCATCCACTTATTTCTTTCTCCATTACCACTGTCACGGTCTAAGTCACCATCATCATCTTTTCTGCATTATTCTAATTCACTTGTAAATAGGCCCTGGCATCCACTTTTGCTCCTATCCAATCTAGGAGTCAACCCGGTGAATTCCTTAAAACACATTGATCTGATTGTGTTACTCCCAGGCTTAAAACTCTAAATGATTTCTCATTGCTTTTAGGACAAGTTCCAAAATATATTTCAAATGGCCTGCAAAAGTTTGCCTTCCTCATCAAGCTCATCATTGCTTCTCCTAGATTTGCCTACATATCAATCATAAAAATTTCCTTTTGTTTCTCAAAAACATGTTTTTTCTACTTCAGGGCCTTTACATACACTTTTCCCTCATGTTTATATTTATATTAAAATAGAAATAAAATATACACATGGTTAAAAAATCAAGCAGTACAAAAATACATAAAATCAAAATGAAAAATCTTTCCTCTCACTCCTGTCATGCTTAAAGTATACATTGTGCTGTTTATATATTTTCCTAAAATATGTTTGTGTGTGCATGTGCATTTTTTGGAAGAAGAAGGAAGAATTGGGTTTACTCTATATTCAGCAATACAGTAATAGATTAAAGTACAAATTCTGGAAACTGACTACCTGAATTCAAATTCCATCTCTGTCACAAGATAGCCTTGTGGTCATGGACAAGTTATCTATTCACTTTGTATCTTAATTTCCTTATCTGTAAAGTGGGAAATTAACATGATTTACCTCATAGGTCATTGTGAATATTAAACAGATATACACATGCATATAAAACACATATGGATGCTGATTCTGCCTATAGTTGAGCATATTTATTTCATCAATACAATCTAAACTTAGAAAATAACTATAGGGTGGATACATGGGCATACCATTCCTACTGTGAGATAGACCCAAGCCTAAATCCCATTTATCACCCAGTTTCCAAAGGCTTAGATTGACTGGTAACATTCTAGGTAAACTAATAATCCTGAAAGCTTGGGTGTTTCCTTTACACAAATGTGTACTACCTTTGCCTTTTGCATTTCTTTTTCTTAGGGATGGTCTTGATCCTTGCCTCCTGTACAATGTCATGAACCTCCATCCATAGTTCATCAGGCACTCTGTCTAATCCCTTGAATTAGATCCCAGAGATCTAACCCCTGATCCCTAATCAGATGTAATCCCTTGAATCTATTTCTCACTTAAAGTGTATAATCATAAGGGATTTGATTTAGGTCACACCTGAATGGTCTAGTGGTTTTCCCTACTTTCTTCAATTTAAATCTGAATTTGGCAGTAAGGACTTCATGATCTGAGCCACAGTCAGCTCCTGGTCTTGTTTTTACTGAGTGTATAGAGCTTCTCCATCTTTGGCTGCAAAGAATATAATCAATCTGATTTCTGTGTTGACCATCTGGTGATGTCCATGTGTAGAGTCTTCTCTTGTGTTGTTGGAAGAGGGTGTTTGCTATGACCAGTGCATTTTCTTGGTAAAACTCTTAGCCTTTGCCCTGCTTCATTCTGTCCTCCAAGGCCTAATTTGCCTGTTATTCCAGGTGTTTCTTGACTTCCTGCTTTCGCTTTCCAGTCCCCTGGAATGAAAAGGACATCTTTTTGGGTGTTAGTTCTAGAAGGTCTTGTAGATCTTCATAGAGTCGTTCAGTTTCAGCTTCTTCAGCATTACTGGTTGGGGCATAGACTTGGATTACCGTGGTATTGAATGGTTTGCCTTGGGAATGAACAGAGATCATTCTGTCATTTTTGAGATTGAATCCAAGTACTACATTTCAGACTCTCTTGTTGATTATGATGGCTACTCCATTTCTTATAAGGGATTCCTGCCCACAGTAGTAGATATAATGGTCATCCAAGTTAAATTCACCCATTCCAGTCCTTTTTAGTTCACTGATTCCTAAAGTGTCAATGTTCACTCTTGCCATCTCCTGTTCAACCACTTACAATTTGCCTTGATTCATGGACCTAACATTCTAGGTTCCTTGCAAACTGCTCTTTGTAGCATTGAACTTTGCTTCCATCATGAGTCACATCCACAACTGGGTGTTGCTTTTCTTTTGGCTCCATCTCTTCTTTCTTTTTGGAGTTTTTTTCCCACTGATCTCTAATAGCATATTGGGCACCTACCAACCTGGGGAGTTCGTTTTTCAGTGATTATGATTATGTGATTATGTCATAGTTGAAAATAATAATTTTTAATTATAATTGAAACACTAGTTAAAGGAACCTTAAATCTGGTAAAAGATCAATAGGCAAGCACAACACACTATGATGGCATGTTACCAGGGCATGTAAGGGGCACCACTTTCTGGGAAAAGCCCCAGAGTGCACAATGTCTAGTGAGTTCTGGAACTCTAACAAAGAACTACTTTTCTGGTTTAGAACAACTGATAAAGACTCAAAAGCAAAAGGAATTAGATATCAAATTCTAGAAACTGATTTAAAATGTAGTAAAAACTTGTAATTTTTCCTAATTTCAATTTGCTGATGGAATTTAATGTTTTGGGCGATCTTATAATGAAGTGTACAGATAATTAACATGCCCTCCAGTTAACTGGTGGAAATGAAATATCATATGGCATTCTAAATAAGCCCCCAGTAGCTTTTCTACTATAATATTTTAATTTTAGAGCATCTTTATGTGAATTTTGGAGCTAGATCCTCTTCATCCTAGGAAAGAAGAACTCAATTGAAAAATTTTAAATGATACACCACCAACTGTTAGAGCATCTTATTCAGACAAATGGATAGGTCTGGAAGTTACAAGATGAGGACAGTAAATTTACTTGAGTACTATGGTTAAAGGAGAAAGTATCATATATGATAATATCCATCCTCATAAGTTTTCAGGCTTTATTAAGTGGTGGTACTAATGATGTCTTTAGAAATTGTTTCCAGAGATGTACTGGGCTTGTAAGTTTAAAGTCATATCTAACTTATAGGCCTCAGATGACATTATTAATTTTGTCACACGTTATACACAGAAAATTTCATCTGAGATGACTCTCTGATGTTTCAAAACTTGTTTTCTCTTTAAGACTGAATATTTGACACCTTTGGGGATAAGTATAAAAAAATGGCTCTTAAAGTAATTTAAACTGTGGCAATGACAGTATCGTTGGAATAAGCACTTGGCCTCTTGGGATGATTGTAATGAATTGAAAAACATTCAGCTGGATGCCTTGATAAAAACTACTACGTGTCCTTTATATCCATTCTTCCTTGTTATGTGGTAGAAGTTCAGTTCAGTCGCTCAGTCATGTCCGACTCTTTGCGACCCCATGAATCACAGCACGCCCGGCCTCCCTGTCCATCACCATCTCCTGGAGTTCACTCAGACTCACGTCCATCGAGTCAGTGATGCCATCCAGCCATCTCATCCTCTGTCGTCCCCTTCTCCTCCGGCCCCCAATCCCTCCCAGCATCAGAGTCTTTTCCAATGAGTCAACTCTTCGCATGAGGCGGCCAAAGTACTGGAGTTTTAGCTTTAGCATCATTCCTTCCAAAGAAATCCCAGGGCTGATCTCCTTCAGAATGGACTGGTTGGAGCTCCTTGCAGCCCAAGGGACTCTCAAGAGTCTTCTCCCAACACCACAGTTCAAAAGCATCAATTCTTCGGCAGTCAGCCTTCTTCATAGTCCAACTCTCACATCCATACATGACCAGAAGAGTCCCTAGTATTTAGTTGGATCCATGATCAGGGGATCCCAGGTGGCGCTAGTGGTAAAGAAACTGCCTGCCAATGCAGGAGATGTAAGAGATGTGGGTTCAATTCTTGGGTCAGGAAGATCCCCGAAGAAGGGAACGGCAACCCACTCCAATATTCTTGCCTATAAAGTCCCAAGGACAGAGGAGCCTGGTGGGCTATCGTCCATAGGGTTCCAAAGAGTCGGACATGACTGAAGCAACTTAACACATACATATAATCACAAGAGATAAGGACTATATTTTCCTGCCTCCCTTCAAGCAAGATGAGACCAGGTCACTTAGTTTTGAATATAAGCAGAAGTATCATCTGGCTTTCCTGAATTTGCTTTAATAGACAATCATCATGGATCATCCTCTAAAAGCTAAAGTGCTACAAAATTGCTGGAGCTAAAGCAGCTATTTTGCTCCATGAAGGCCTTGGGATTGAAGGGCAAATAAGTATTAGAATCACAGGATGGAATCCAGGTGCTAAAAATATTTTATGAAATTGAGTCTTATACCAGTCTTAGACTGTTCACCTCTAGGCTTTTATGTAAGATAAATAAATATATCTCTTTTGTAAAGAGACTCTCATTTGGACTCTCTGTTACTCAAAAGGAACTTCATCTTATGTGATACCTATGAGTAAGTTCTAGTGTGTCTGTTCAAATTATCATATTATTTTCCAAAGTCAATATGTACTTTAAAAATAACAGTAAATCAAATATATTTTGCAACATAACAAGCTTTATAGTTCCACCAGTATATTATCATTTAAATATTAATTTTCAAGAAAATTTCCAAGTTGGGAAGATATTGGTGTACCCTCAGGATGACCAGGGAGAGGGAAGGTGGTAAAGAGAAGCCGCATCCCAGATATCCTTGAACAGACTTTAGGGGAGGGATGATGTCTCTTGTGGTCTACCTGAAAATCTACTGTTACTCAGTCCTTACCTATTTATTCTACCGCAAATATCTATTTGGTGCTTCTTGTGCTATAGGCGTTATTTTTGTTGCTCAGTCGTTCAGTCATGTCCAATTCTGTGATCCCCTGGACTGCAGCACACCAGGCTTCCCTGTTGTCCTTCACTATCTCCCGGAGTTTGCTCAAACTCGTTTCCACTGAGTGAATGATACCATCCAACCAACTCATCTATTTTCACCCTCTTCTCCTCCTGCCTTGTCTTTCCCATTTCCTAGCATCAGGATCTTTTCCAGTGAGTCAGCTTTTCACATCAGGTGGCCAAAGTACTGGAGTTTTAGCTTCCAGAATCAGTATCAGTTCTTCCAGTGAATATTCAGGGTTGAGTTTCCATAGGATTGACTGATTTGGTTTCCTTGCTGTCCAAGGGACTCCAAGAGTTCTCCAACACCATCAGTTCTTTGGTGCTCAGGCTTCTTCACATCCTTACATACCTCTGGAATTATTTTAGGGACTGACAATAATGTAATGATTACAACGAAGTCCCAGTTCTTATGGAACTTATATTTTAGTGCGTGGGTATAGATGATAAATAAGTAACCCAATAAATGCATACTATGTGAAAGATGATGAGTGTTATTCAGGAAACTAATGCCAGACTAAGAGATAGGGTAGATTAAGAGTGTGCTGGCGGGAGAATTGGGTGAAATTTCAGAGATTCTCCTTTGGCCTGGAATAAAGCAAACATTTAATGATCATATATTTAAGTCTATTGCTTTTAATATGTTTCAGCTCTTCTATCTTCAGAGATGACTGCATACTGACATGCAAATGGCCTCTTCATTTTTATTCCAAGAGCCTTCTAAAGAATCAGAAACTTGGATCTCCCATAAAGGAGATTCTAAGACAAGAAAAATGAGATTCTGCATTCTTTTTCTTGTTTCAGGTTACTGTTAGGGTCAAGCATAGATCTTGACAATTGCATTTAATTTACAACAGCCTAACCTACGTTCAAATTTCACTTTTCACATACTATCCAAGAGATGATACTTTTACTTCTCACAATGTTTCCCAGCCTAGATAAGTACACTAAAAAAAAAATCACAACACTGGGAAAGTAGTCCTGTGGGAAAAAAGAAGCATGGAATTCAAGGTGGGGAGAGAACTGCGTGTATACACTGTTCATACCATCCCACTCACGCCTGAGCATCGCTGGCAAGTGACCAAGCTCATTCTCCTTCTGTCTGATGGAACAAAATGCACCAGCTCCTCCAGTTAAAGGAGATCCTCTCCGTGGAGAATGTGAAGGAACTGTGAAATCCTAGACACTGTCAGTTACTGGATTTACTATTCTCTCAGTGACTAGGACATTTTAGGACATCGAAAGTCACTGAAGCTCCTGTGAAGACTGTGTGGGCTGAGAGCAGCAGGTCCTGGTAGGCAGAGTTTGAGTAAGCACAAATTTGTTTAAACTTGTTTCCTTAATTTACTAGAATCATTACTCTGTGCCAGTAAGAGCATATTCTCAATGTTCTGTGAATAGTTGTAAATTAAAGATAAATTGGCTAGGATGAGTCCATTTCAGTATTTTATCTTTAAACATATATCTGTATGTATTATAATATGTATGTTTATAAAATATTTGTTTTATTTGTATATAAGAGTGAAAGAAAGTTTCTAAAAAATTATAAAGTGATGTCAAGATGGGAGAAAAATTGCAACATATGTGACAACCAGGGTTAATAATCCTTACAATAGAGGAGAGTGCAAAACAATAGGGATGTGGTAAATATCCTGAGATAGGTAAGAAAGTATCTGAACACTTAATTTCAATGAAAGCTTAACCTGCCATATGAGAAAATTTCATTTCCATTGGTTTTCCAAGAAAAAGACTTTTTAAAAACAAGATGCCATTGTATCTATTGGCAGAGATTTTACAATTTTTTTTTTTAATTGAAGATTTTTGAGAGAAATGAACCTTCTCATACCCTGCTGGTAGTTACATACACCAGTCCAGCTGTAACACGAATAAAAAGTGATGAAAATGTGCATAAGATTGAAAAGTCTTGAAAATGGAACTCTATTGTTTTCATTCTCACTAACTTAGTTAGAATTACAAAGATGCACACAAAGGTTTATGTAACTAAAGACTCATCAGAGTATTATTTAGAATAAGAAATAGTGGAAGCAATCTAAATAAATAGCAACAGATTGTGGTTAAATCAATTAAGGGATGAATAGTAAGAACACAATGGTCTTAAGTTGTTTAATGAATTTAAATATTGTTTAATGAAAAACATATTTGAGTTAATAAGCACAGCACATGCTCACTAAATGAATATATGGAAAATACATCTCCAAAATGATGGGAGAAAAAAGTGTTTTTGAGTTGAATTATATATCCCAAATTATCTGCAATGAATATGTGTTACTTTATAATTGTAAGTAAATCCCAATAAGCAGAATGATTTCTTTTAAAAATTATTACAAGTTGGAATCTTAAACTTGTAAACTTGGATAGAAAGTTCAACTCAAATACACAAGAAGATCACATTGCTTTCTCTAAAGGACTTCCTCCTTCTCTTAAATCCATATGCCCACTAAACAGCCAAGGTGAATTTATGATGGGTCAGGGAGGTTAAACATTTCCAAGTAAATTCATATGCCCTTCTGGTGGGGGAGGGTGATGCTCTCCCCAGGGTTTGCAAAGCCTCCCTGTCAAAACATCAGGAATGCATAGCTAATACAGTCTTCTTTTCTCCATTTATTCTTTTTTTTTAAATTTATTTTAATTGGAGGCTAATTACTTTACAATACATAGTGGTTTTGCCACACATTGACATGAATCTGCCATGGGTTTACATGTGTCCCCCATCCTGAACCCCCCTCCCACCTCCCTCCTCATCCCATCCGTCTGGGTCATCCCAGTGCACCAGCCCTGAGCACCCTGTCTCATGCATCAAACCTGGCCTGGTGATTCATTTCTCCATTCATTCTTATGGTAACTTATTCCTCCTGGTCTCCACGCAGCTGACATCCACTATGAATGCCCATTGTGGACTCTATCCTTGATTCAGTCACAAGGACCCATCTCCAGGCAGTTTCTTTCTTTCTTTCTTTTTTGCTGAGTTTTGAGGGTTTATTTATTTGTAGGTTGATATTGGTTAGTTTTTTATTGTGTCCTATTTTATTGATGTATAGTTGCTTTACACTGCTATGTAGATTTCTGCTGTACAGCAAAGCAGATCGGCCATACATATACACAAGCTCTTCTTTTTTGGATTTCCTTCCCATTTAGGCCACCATTAAGCACCATTAGAGTTCCCTGTACTCTAACACAGGTTCTCATTAGTTATCTGTTTTCACATATTAGCATATATAGGTCAATCCCAATCTCCCAATTCATCCCACCTCCCCCTTTCCTTCCTTATTCTCCATGTATTTGTTCCCTATGTCTACATCTCTATTTCTGCCTTGCAAGCAGGTTCATCTGTACCATTTTTCCAGGTTCCATATATATCAGTTCAGTTCAGTTCAGTCGCTCAGTCATGTCAAGAGGCACATGAAAAGATGCTCAGCATCATTAATGATTAGAGAAATTCAAATCAGAGGTACAACAAGATATCACCTCAGACTGGTCAGAATGGCCATCATCAAAAAGTCTACAAATAGTAAATACTGGAGAGGGTGTGGAGAAAAGGGAATCTTCTTGTACTGCTGGCAAAATGATACAGCCACTATGGAGAACAGTCTGGAGGTTCCTAAAAACTAAAAGCATTACCATATGACTCAGCACTCTTGATTCTGGGCATATATCCTGAGGAAGCCAAAATTCAAACCAACACATATGCCTCAGTGTTCATTGCAGCACTGTTAACGATAGCCAGGGCATGGAAGCAACCTGAATGTCCATGACAGAGAATGGGTAAACAAGACATGATAGCCATTAAAGAGGAATGGAGTTGGGTCATTCAGAGATGTGGATGGACCTAGAGACTGTCATACAGAAAACAAATACTGTATTTTGATGCCTGTGTGTGGAATCCAGCCAGTTTCTTGTCTGATTTTGCCTCTTCTGGTCCCTGGTTCTCTTGGCATTTCACTTCACTTTGCATAGGCATATGGCATTGGCAGGATCTTCCCCCAAACCCCACACATCCATAGGGAACTGGGGCCAAAACTCAGGCCCTCTGTCTGAACACTCATGGTTTGTTGCTTTGCTATAGTAGGAGGCACACTGTGGAGACTATTGTCCCAAAATCCTACCCTTAGGCAAGATAACACAAGCCTTCCTCAGCTGTGTTTCAGGGAAACAGACACGTGAATCTGATTTCCCGTCTTTTTCCCCATCTCCTTGCTCTTCTTTTCTCTCCAGCTGTATCTTTCCAAATTTATTTCCTGCTCCAGGAGAGCTTTCCTTCTTTTCTTAGGGAAAGTTAACTCAACAACCTCATTCCTCCCTAATCTATGGCTTGTAAAAGCACCTCTGTGATAGAATCAACTCAGCTCAGCTATTATTACTTGGAGCTGTGAGAGGACGAAGAACCAGGTTTTGCTAGTGATAAAAACACAACCATTTAGTATATCACAATATTATTCCTGCTATAATCTCCCTCTAGTAAGTTGGCATCCCCACAAAGGACATTCATCTCTTGTATATACCTTCTCTCTCCAAAAGTATCTCTTCTCAGACTCATATTCTCATCCCTTCAAGTTCATCTGGGTAAACATCATACTGGGCAAATCCTCACCTTTCTTGAATAAAAGTTGTTATCGTTCCCTAGGATGCTGTAAGTGAAAATCATTTAGTCATGTCCAACTCTTTGCTACCCCATGGGCTACAAAGTCCATCAAGTTTTCTAGGCCAGAATACTGGAATGGATAGCCCTTTCCCTTTTCTAGAGGATTTTCCCAACCCAGGAATCAAACTGGGGTCTCCTGCATTGCAGGCAGATTCTTTACAAACTGAGCTATCAGGGAAGCCCACGCTGAGCTGCTTCTAATCCTAGCTCCATCTTCATGCTGCCTGGCCACCTACTTGACCACTGGAAATCTCAACCAAAGCTGTAAACAGTCTCCCCTAAAATGGCTTAAACCTTTGATAAACCTTCAAGAGAATTTACCATCCATGACTATTACTGAAATAGTTAATAAAGGAAGTAACTCAAGAAAGAGAAATGTGAATCCTGATGGAATGGTTGAAATTTAATCAACAATGTAAAGAACCAAACATTTAAAATATGTTGGCAAAAACAATACATACAATGTTGTATGTTTTTTTTTTTTTTTAATTACAATACTGTATTTGTTTTGCCATACATTGACACGAATCAGCCATAGGTGAACACAATCTCCCAATGCCGAAGCCCCCTCCCACCCTCCCGCCCCACATCCTCTACTTGAATCATCCTGTGCATCAGCCCCATGCATCCTGCATCCTACATTGAACATAGATTGGCGCCTCGTTTCTTACAGGAAAATATACATGTTTCATTGCCATTCTCCCAAACCATCCCACCCTTTCCCTCTCCCTCAGAGTCCAAAAGTCCACTCTATACTTCTGTGTCTCTTTGTTGTCTCACATATAGGGTCATCATTACTGTCTTCTAAATTCCATATATATGTGTCAGTATACTGTATTGGTGTTTTTCTTTCTGGCTTACTTCACTCTGTATAATCAGTTCCAATTTCATCCATCTCATTAGAACTGAGTCAAATTTATTCTTTTAAGGGCTGAGTAGTATTCCATAGTGTATATGTACCACAGCTTTCTTATCCATTCATCTGCTGATGGACATCTAGGTTGCTTCCATGTCCTGGCTATTATAAACAGTGCTACAATGAACATTGGGGTACATGTGTCTCTTCAATTCTGGTTTCCTCAGTGTGTATGCCCAGCAGTGGGATTGCTGGGTCATAAGGCAGTTCTATTTGCAATTTTTAAAGGACTCTCCACACTGTTTTCCATGATGGCTGTACTAGTTTGCATTCCCACCAGCAGTGTAAGAGGGTTCCCTTTTCTCCACATCCTCTCCAGCATTTATTGCTTGTAGACTTTTGGATTGCAGCCATTCTGACTGGTGTGAAATGGTACCTCATTGTGGTCTTGATTTGCATTTCTCTGATAATGAGTGATGTTGAATGTTTTTAAAAATATAAAACTAAAGATAAATCAGGCAATACTTTAAGTAAATTAGTCAATGAACTATTGGCTACCATATGCAAAATTTTTATGAATTTGGCTTTTGACTTTAAATTCTATTGTGTTTTTAACTATATTGAAGTTCCATATGTTTAGATAGCAAATCTGTTTGCATTCTCCTTTTAAAAATTTTTAAATTTTAATTGGAGGTTAATTACTTTACAATATTGTCATGGTGTTCTTTTTTAAAATTAACTTATTACTTAGAAAGTCTCATTCATACTCTAAGGTTCTAAGAATATTTATGTAATTTTAAAGAACTTACATTGTTTCTTCTATTTACAAAAGTAAGCGTATATTGATGTGGAAATAGAAATATACTTAGACATTGAAAAGTTAAAGTAGAAATAATCAATTTAAAGAATATGAGGCTAAAAGGAGAACTGTTAGCATGAAACCTTGAAGCTCCTGATGAAGACTTTACCATGATAGTTGATTGCAAGGGTACCAATTATTTCTTCTAATGCTAAGAAAGTGCTGTGCTTCCAGAGAAAGAACAATCCTAGTCTTACTGCTCTGGTATTTTTAATTAAAGATTGAGAGCATCAAATATGACAAGACATTGTATTTTCTTTTTCAGATATTTTAGATTGCATTTTTAAGTGCTGAAAAACAGTTTAAATGTGTAATGGAATTATTGGGTTGGAAAAAGTTCCAATTTGATGACAGTTGACTGAAGCAAAAGGTTAATTTCATTAAAGGCTCATGTAACTGTATCCAAAAAAAAAAAAAACTCCATAAAAATTTCATTCCTATCTACAGATCTTTTAGTATATGTTTTTTCCTAGTGTGGGCTGTAGGCCAATTTCACATATATATTTATATATGGTAACTAAAGTCAAGTATAGAGTATTGGAGGAAAATATTTTCCAGATTCTCATGTGTCTTTTGATGTATTTTGTTTATACTGTGGTATGGAAGAAACACAGCCTTTGAGGCCAGATGGTCCCAGATTAGGGTTGCCAGATTTAGCAAATAAAAATACAGGATGCCCAGTTATATCTGAATTTCAGACAGACAATGGCTATTTTTTTTAATGTACATCCTATGCAGTATTTTATCAGGCAAATCTATCCTGAACTGGATCTGAGCACCATCTTTCCTGCTGTGTCACTTGAGAAGTTACCTAATCTCTCAATGTCAATTTCCACATTTTCCAAATGGGAAGAATGATCATCTTTCAAGTTTTGTAAGTCTTGGCATATATTTTGCATGCAAAAGACCTTGAACAATAATCTAAAACATGATAGGTGCTTAAAAACACGAGATTCTGAGACTCTGTCCAGTCACATGGAAAGAGCCACAGCTGTCAATTTACAACCTTTCATGTCACGAAGTTTGTAAATCAGTAGTGGATAAACTAGTGAATTTGGATGCTGCCAGCCAAGATTTTAAGCCACTCTTTAATTTCTTGTTGCTCTGGTTATTGCACAACAAGCTTTAATAGAACAGATATCTAGTAAAGACTACTGTATAGAACAGGAAACTTTTCCCAATCCTCTGTAATGACCTATATGGGAAAATAATCTTAAAAAGACTGGATACATGTATTTGTATAACTGATTCACTTTGCTGGACAGCAGAAACTAACACACAACAGAAATTATTTAAAAAATTGAAAAAAATTCTTCTGGTCCTGAGAGCTGAAGGTGTTATGGGAGTTAGATTAGAACATTTAGATGTTAAATTTTAAATATCAAAATTAGAATATTTTGTTCCCTATATCAACTTCAGTGAAAAGTGACTCATTTAGCCAGTATTCAAGCCAAAATCTAGGATTTCAATAAAAATAACAGGGGGTGTTTCTATAGGAATACAAAGAATCTAAAAAGACAATTTTGAAAAAAAAATTGAAAAAGGAGAGAATACACCTAGCATCCAGATTTTGGCTTCTAATACCATTCATGACAAAAGATACTAGAGTTCCTTGGATAGATGATTAGTTCTTGAACTGGGGCAGGGAACACACCAGAAGAGCCTGAAAGTATCTTGTAGTGTCATAAAGTAAGAAGAGCTAAAAATTACAAAAACAAAAACATCAACCATACATCAATAAGTATTTATCAAAGTGGCGTAGATGTGAAGAGAGAGTTCCCAAGCTAGGGGTAAAAAAAGAGCAATAAAATAAAATTTGAGTTATCACCCAAAATAAATATTCATAATACTAATATAAATAAATGATTAAATAAATAAATAATAAAAGATGAGACAAATCTCCTGCAGAACAATTCCAAATAGTTTATTTAGATGCTCTGCTCTGAAGAAGGTGGAGCAAAGCTCCCTACTGCTTAGCTGTATATAGTGTATAGTGACCCCACTTCAGAGGGTGCTGTACAGAAAGAGGGAAAAGAGTAAGTCACCAGTGGTGAGACCTGACAAACCTTACCTTAACCAGGTGGTCAAGGTCAGTAGCAATGGCGATAAATCATGCTGGCACAATGCACCCTTGATATGATGTGGTGAAAATGCCACTTCACCTCTGTGGCTGTCACTTAACCTTTTCACACCTTGGGTGTCTTTTACTGAGGCTAACAATAGTCACGATAGTCCTTATCTCATGGGGTTGTTCTGAGAGTTAAATAAACAAATAAATGTATGTCATCTGGTTAGAGGCTGCCTAGCATATAGAAAGTTCTGAATAAGGAATAACTGCTCTCTTTATCCTTTGTTTTTCTTTCCTCTTCAATACCCTTATTCAATAATGATAGTGATAAATCCTATCACTTTTTGTTCCAAAATATAAAACACTTTTCTCCATTTTTTTTTACTCCTAGTACAAACAGCCCTTTAATTTATCTCTGTATTTATTCCTCTCTCCCTTCTCTGATGAGTGGCTTTTTGAAAATATGAATGGGTTCATATTACATTCTTGCTAAAATTCTTCAGTGGTTTTTCTTGGCATCTCAAATAAAGTTCCAAATTTCTTATTATCACCAACGAGACCTCTCTTGAGAGCCTTGTCATGCACCTTCCATGGTTCCTCCCTTACCCCGAGGCTCCAGCTACACTGGACACTGACTTTTACTCTTGGAACTGAACTAAGACTCCTTCATGCCTAGGGCTTCAGCACCAGCTACTCCTTCTGCCTGGAATACTTTTCAGCCAGATTTTTGAGTGACTGACTTAACTCTCAGTTTGAAATGCTGCCTTTTCAAACAAAAATTTCCTGACAACACAAGTTTAAAGGAGTTGCTCGTATGAAGTTTGCATGTACTATATTATCTTTTTACATATTCTTTAGTTTGAAGCAATCACAGAGAAAAGGCAAAAGTGTGATACAAGGAAATTTTTCCCTGAACTGCTTGAGAGTAAGCTGCTGACATGATGCACCAATCACTCTCTACCATTTCATGGACATTCTCCTATACAGTTGCAAGACAACCTACAAAATCAGAAAATGAACATCAATGCATTACTGCCATTTAATCATTTGACTTTATTTGCATTTTCACAATAATATCTTTTATGTTCATAAGACTCCACTGAAAACCATGCATTGCACTGAGTTGTCCTTAGACTCTTCACTGGGGAAGAATTCCTTAGTTTTCCCCTTGACTTCACAACTACATTCAGTTCAGTTTAGTTCAGTTGCTCAGCTGTGTCTGACTCTTTGTGATCCCTTGAACTGCAGCATGCCAGGCCTCCTTGTCCATCGCCAACTCCCAGAGTCCACCCAAAGCCATGCCCATTGAGTTGGTGATGCCATCCAACCATCTCATCCTTTGTCATTCCCTTCTCCTCCTGCCCTCCATCTTTCCCAGCATCAGGGTCTTTTCAAATGAGTCAGCTCTTCACATCAGGTGGCCAAAGTATTGGAGTTTCAGCTTCAACATCAGTCCTTCCAATGAACACCCAGGACTGATCTGCTTTAGGATGGACTGGTTGGATCTCCTTGAAGTCCATGGGACTCTCAAGAGTCTTCTTCAACACCACAGTTCAAAAACATCAATTCTTCGGCACTCAGCTTTCTTTATAGTCCAACTCTCACATCCATACATGACTACTGGAAAAACAACCACATTACAGACCGGGTATTTTATAGAATGTGCCTCAGTTTGGATTTGTCTGCTATTTCCTTATGATTAGATTCTGTTATTCATCACTGACAACCACATCACAGAAGTGATGCTGAATCTCTCTCATTGCTTTTTCCTAGGTGACACATGAGTTTGATTCTATCCTTTACAAATAATGATCACTGCAATCACCTGATCAAGGTGGTGTCTGCCAGAATTCTCTACTATAAAGTCACTCACTCCATTTTGTAATTTGAAAGCATTTTATGGGGAGGTACTGAGCCTGGCTTCCCTGGCAGTTCAGTGGTAGAGAAAGTGAAAGTGAAGTGAAGTTGCTTAGTCGTGTCCAACTCTTTGCGACCCCATGGACTGTAGCCTACCAGGCTCCTCCCTCCATGGGGTTCTCCAGGCAAGAGTACTGGAGTGGGGTGCCATTGCCTTCTCCAGGGGATCTTCCCAACCCATGGATCGAACCTGGGTCTCCAGCATTCCAGGCAGATGCTTTAACCTCTGAGCCACCAGGGAAGCCCAATCTGCCTGAAATGCAGGATACATGAGTTCACTCCCTTGGTTGGGAAGATCCTGTGCAGAAGGAAATGACAAACCACTCCAGTATTCTTAGCCTGGGAAATCCCATAGACAGAGGAGCCTGGTAGGCTATAGTCCATGGGATTGCAAAAGAGTTGGATATGACTTAGCAAATAAACAATAACAACTGAAACTGTAAATATTATTTTCCTTGTCAAATTTGCCATTTTTTTTTTCATTTATGTCTAGGTGAACCAATGGTTTCCCTATTTTATTCCACATGTTTTAACCTATTGCTATTATGATTTATTTTGATACTCAAGACTGCCCCAGGTTTGACTGGTGGGAGTCTCTTCAAGCTGAATTCTTGAGATGTATTTCAATCATCATTTCTATGTTTTCTTGCTTTCTAGTATGATAAGACATTCCAGGCTTATCTTAGACTTTCCTTGCTCTAGCTCTGGTATCAGATATCTTTTCAAGGAGCCCAATTTTTTTTAAATTGGAAAATAGTATTCAAAATTTAAGATCTCAGGCTCCAGGTATATTCATTGTTATTAGAGTTTGGTCCTTGAGTAACTCAGTAGAAAGATCCAGAGAATAGATATTTTATACATCATATATTCCCTGTATCTTTCCACTAAGGAGACTGAAATGTATATATTTTATATATTAAAATATAATTTATATTAGAAATTCTCATTATAACATATTTTATATACATTTATTTCTGTATTTATCCACACATATGTTAAAAACTATAAATTTTCCAATCCAACCATACATGCAGAATTCATTTTCGCTTTCTCATTTTCTGAATTTTTAGCTCCCTTTTCCAACAGCGAGAAACCTCACTTCCACTATCTTTAGTACATTTTCTTATATGAGAAATTTCCTGGTGTGTAACCAGTATCCAACCTCTTCTGGCCCTGGCCTCTGCCATCCTGGCTGGCCCCTGCAGGTGTTCTTCCCCTGCTCAGACTGGATGACCTGTACCAGTGATTGCATCCTGCTCCTGTGCCCTACTTTGTGCCATCTGATAGTTGCAGGATTGAAATGTCCAGGAAGGGAAGAAAAGCAAGAGATAGAAGAAGAGGAAATATGTTCCATGTTCTTCATGGAAGTTATGACAGTATTATTTACTCTTCTTATTTCTTTCTTTCTGTTTTCTATTCTTTATTTTTTAATGTCTCTCACAGCTAGAATGTTAAGTCTGTAATGTCAGGTACCTTTTCTGTCCTGTTACTTAAAAATCTGGGCATTTGAGAGCCAGCAGTGTTTCTTCTGCAATGCACACATATAAGATTGAGAAAAACTTAAGGGCTTATTTTTCTTTGAAATTAGTTAGACTAAAGTCTCTATAACAACACAGATAATGATCAGTTTAATTATAGATTTCACATCCAAACAGGTTGTTTTAGACTTGTAAAGACATAGTTTTAAAATGGTAATTTTGTCAACCTTGGAGTTACTGCCAAAAAGATAAAAATATTTCTACTTCTTGATGTTTAATGGTTAATAACTAATTACTTGAATTTTAGAAAATATCTAACCTATTGCACTTTCCCTCAAAGATAATTCAGTTGATTAGGCCTGTAAAACAGTCAACAGAATGTTTAGAGGTTAATTCAATGAAAGATTTACTATGTACAGTTAAGTCATGTTTCTTTATGTTTTTGTCCTCATCCTTGCAATATACATATTGCCATTTTGATCCATTTGTAACAAAGAAAAACTGATCTAAATATAAATTACCTTCCACCTGTCAGGAAAGTAAATATCTTGATTCATTATGTGAAGAGATTGTTTTTTCCCCCATTTCCTGATGTGATCTCTTGCAAAAGGACAAGCTTTTGACATGGAGACTTTTGCATGCTACAGCATGTCCCGTGTGATATGCTAGTTGCTAAGGTAACTGTATTTCCCTGAAAATATCAAACTAAACAGGAGTCTGAATCATCAGTGTGCAGTTTGATGCCATTATATTCATTGAAATTTTCCTTAGCATTTAAATAAGCACATCATTCATCATCATTTAGTCTCTAAGTCATGTCCAACTCCTTTTGATCCCCTGGACTCTAGCCTGCCAGGCTCCTCTGTCCGTGGGATTTCCCAGGCAATGATATTGGAGTAGGTCGCCATTTCCTTCTCTAGGAGATCTTCTCAACCCAGGGATCAAACCCAAGTCTCCTGCATTGCAGGCAGATTCTTTACCATCTGAGCCACCAGGGAAACCTTCATAAATAAACACATAATGCCCAGATAATTCTGGATCCTTTCTCTGATGTCCTCTATTCTTGCTTTGATATTCAAAAGCACAATCACAGGGTACTTAGTGACACAAAGAGGTCAAAATATTTTATAAGTTAGAACTCACATAGTTTCTCAGGTTTTGCTAATTAGGGGATATGTAATTGTTTGCTGTAGATGGGACATATCTTTGTACTATCTGCACACAAATTCAATAAACAAAGTTGCAGAAGAAATCAGATTGCAGGACATCTAAGAGGTTAAACCATTTTCAGAACCTTAATTCATTGTTGTAAACAAATTAAAATCAAATCATTTTGGAGAAGAACTTCAAAACATTGTCTCCTTACTTTGAAATATTTTCTTAAAATAGTACAGTATCTATGCACATTGATAGCTGTGTATATGTATTATATTCATTTGAAATTAATAAATCTGACCGTCTTTTTTTCTATAGGTGATACAATTTCTAATTTAGACTCATTTCATCAGTTAACAAGTTTGTGTAATACAGCTTTTATTCGATGAAGCAACTTAATAAAACAGGTAGGATTTTATAGGTTTGGTGACTCTGCTTTTGAAATTGATGAAACCTTACATTGTTGATTAATTTCTGTTAGCTAAAAGCATACTTTACAATTCTCAATTTGTCTTGCAGCTTTTCTTGATTCTCTGCACATTTTTATCAAAAATTTTAACTTTGAAACCACTAACATACATTCTGTGAATAGATTTGGGTTTAAGAGAGTACACAGTAACATATGTGAAAAATAAACATTGCTTTTGGAAACACACAGCTATCCAGTGACAAAGACATCTACCTGACTCAGAGATTTCCAATGTCTCCAGAGTTAAATGCCAGAATTCAAGTTCAGCTCTGCCCCTTGACTACAGTAAGAAGTGGGGTAAGGCAGAGACAGCATCAGTTTTCTCATCAAAACTTCGGGGATTATAATAATATATGTATATTTTGGATTGTTGGCAGATAAAGTCCGATAATCTCTGTAAGAAAACCAACATTGTGCTTGATACATAAGTGTTTAATAAATGTTATTTACTATAATTTCTATTATCATAATTAAATACATTGGATAAGACATTCATTTAAGACATTCTTTCATATATTGAAAATAAATGTTTTTGACTCAGGCATTGTAGATTTCAAGTGCTATTTTTATTTTCCTGTAAATGTTAACTTTATCTCAGCACTGGGTGAGGCTTCTTTTGAAAGCTCAATACCAGTTTCATAAGAAAATGAAGATTCAAGCAAGTTAATTTTTGAGAGTGAAGCTTGACTCCTCCCTTAAATGACAAAGCTTTATAGTTTAAATTAATTTATTATACACCCCCAAGTCTTAGTCAAAAATATTTGAACATCGGTTGACATTTTCTTGATGACTCATGCTGCTCCCTATGAGGCAAAGTGCTGCAATCCAGTCTTGCCCTTGGGGAATGACGAAATATATGGGCAGATCTGTCCTGGATGGCTGTGATTTTCTGTCTGATGTGTATTTGGACTCTTCACTGTTCACTGTCAGTTGTCACTCTATGCTTTTAACAGTTCTGGCCTTGTCTCGTTTCTAAGAGAGCATTTGGATGGAGACTAGGTTACCAAATGAAAGGAAATGCCTGAGCAAGTAGAACATGTGATAAGTATATATACAAGGGTAAAACAGTTGGACCTGAGATGACTGCTCTGTTCTCTGTGGGTATTCTGAGCTGGGAGGTTTGAGGTTGCTGAAATTCTATCAACAGTCTAAATGAAGACAGTCTACAATTAAGAGACCTTGCGTGAACACAAATATGTACTATCGAATAATGCTTAATTTAGTGGGGAGACTAATGATGCCTGTCGACCCTACTCTCAGTGCACAAAATAAAAATGAGTCATGCTTGTTGCATAATCTGTTTGACTTCTGAGTCAGACAAGTTCTTCAGAATCAACTTCACCTGCTTTCCTATAGAGAGTAACCTAATTGTTATTTTAATTACATATACAGTGTCTGCATTTTGGCTTACACTCTGTAGACTGATGCAGAAATTAGTTAATTTGAAGCTCCTTTTTACATTTTCTCTTGATAAGGGAACTTCTTGTATGGTTTTATTAACTAGATTCTTTGTCACTTGAAATCATTACATGTTGAAATCTGTCATCTTTCAACTCTGGAAATACTTTTGGAGATGTACAATTTTACATTAATACCAAGTCTCATATTTTAACTTCTTTTCAGTAACAAAAATTTGAAGGTATACTGTCATTGAAGATATACTGCATACTCAATCATATTTTTTACCTATTATCACATCTATTATTTTGTAAACAAGATGTCATTATTTTGTTGATTCAACATTTCTACATATTCAATGACCTCCTCAGTTCAGTTCAGTTCAGTTCAGTTCAGTCGCTCAGTCATGTCCTATTCTTTGCAACCCCATGAATTGCAGCATGCCAGTCCTCCCTGTCCATCACTAACTCCTGGAGTTCACCTAAACTCATGTCCATCAGTCAGTGATGCCATCCAGCCATCTCATCCTCTGTCGTCCCCTTCTCCTCCTGCCCCCAATCCCTCCCAGCATCAGAGTCTTTTCCAATGAGTCAACTCTTTGCATGAGGTGGCCAAAGTACTGGAGCTTCAGCTTTAGCATCATTCCTTCCAAAGAACACCCAGGACTGATCTCCTTTAAAATGGACTGGTTGGATCTCCATGCAGTCCAAGGGACTTTCCTAGAGCATAATGATTTAGTTACTTAAACAAATATCCATTATGGTCTTTTTGCTAATCAATTTGCTAATCATTTGTATTTCTAGTGGCTAGCAGAATGTCTGGTATTAGATACTCAATATATGTTCATCATGAATACAGAAATAAAAGCTGATACCAGGCCCAGTCTGATACCAGGCCCAGTGTTATCTTAGTTGTGACACTGAAGAACCTGATGAAAATGCTTTTATTATAGTTTTACATGGTATATTTTTACTGATCCATCAGTTTATTCTTTTATTTTTTGTCATTATTAAAGTTTTACAGGATATGATTTTGTCAGTACAGAGGAATGCCGAAAAGAGGGTAGGTCCATCAGCTCCTTCACTGTATGCCAAGCATCTTACTAGGTATCAGAGACACAGGAGATGCTCAATAAGTATTTCTTGACTCAGTGAATGAATTCAGAAAACTCATACTAGGATGATGAATAAAGAAATAGAATTCTAATTCATTTGTTTGTGGTGTGTACTAAAGGGTATAATCTTCCCTTGACTACTTGTCCCTATCACAAGTTCATTATATCTTTGTAAATAATTCCATGTGAGAAGACAAAGGTCAACTATAATTGTCTTCAGAATTGGGAGATAACTATGAAATGCCTCCTAACATCAGCAGACTTCTTAAGCAGTATGGAAGCAAAGCATATCCTAGTCATTGAGACTGTATCAATCCATGGCTTTAAAATATATCTTCCATCCAAGAGTCCAATCATTTCTGTGTTTCATGAGTTAAAGATATTTCATTGCTAAACTGTATCACCTTTGATAACCACATGACCTTTGAAAACCATATACTTTGTTCCACTATGAAAACCAGTGTCTTTAAGAACATTCTAGTGTTATCCATGATTTGTCAGTCTTATAGCTTACACTTCTGATGGCAAAGCCATCACTTTTAAGTTCAGAGAAGTCCTCAGTATCTGTCTTATTCACTCAGTGGAAAATTAACCAACAAAGATATAAACTTGTAAAAGCAATAGATCTTTAAATGAACTATACTTTTGTTGCTTACTACTTTCCATCCTAACTCAAAATTTCAAGACCAACATGATTCCAGTCTACATGTCTATGGTTCCTTATTCATCTTCATGTTTTTTTTTTCTTTTAATCACTTCTATTAGATCACAAGGGATGGTGGAGATAAATTATGTATAAATAACATACATAGAGAGTATATGAGGGTAGGACACAGTACTATCAATAAAACAGATGTAGGAGCTAGGAGAGGCAGTGGGAAAAGGCTGTGGAAAAGGCTTTACTCAACAAATAGTTATTGAGCACTTACTATGTGTAGGCAAAGTTACTTGTTGTATACATAATTGTTGTGTGAATAATGGATCCCGCTATCCTACTGTTCAGAATCCATGAACGTTACCTCATATAATCAGAAACAACAAAAAAAGGTCTTTGTGGATGTGAGTAAATTAAGGATCTGAGGTGAGATTATTCTGGATTAATCAAATAGGTCCAATGTAATCACAAGCATGCCTCTAAGAGAGAAACAGGGGCGATTGGACACACACAGAGAAGGCGTGTGAAGACAGAGCAGAGGGAAATTTGAAGATGTTTGTCTTGGTGATTGTAATAATACATCCACAAGCCAAGGAATGTCAAGTCATTCCTTAAAGAAAACTGCAAGAGTAAGGAAAAAGATTCTGCCCTAGAGCTCCTAGGAAAAGCACATCCCTAGCAACTTGATTTCAGCCCAATGATATTGATCTCAGACTCTGCTTCCAGACTAAGAAATAATAAATTCCTGTTGTTTTAAGCCATCAAACTTGTGGCACTTTATTACAGAAGTGCCAGGAAACCAGTATAACTACTGAAGTTTTTTCAGGAAAGAAAAACAGACACAAATCTGACTCCTCACTTATTCCATGTATGATTATAAAAAGTAGGAAAGAAATTTACATCTACCCACTTACTGGGCTTCCCAGGTGGCTGGCTCAGTGGTAAAGAATCCACCTGCCAAGCGGGATACATGGGTTCGATCTCTGGATCCAGAAGATCTCCTGGAGAAGGAAATGGAAACCCCTCCAGTATTCTTCCCTGGAGAATCCCATGGACAGAGAAGCCTGACAGGCTATAGTCCATGGGGGTCACAAAGAGTCAGACATGACTTATTGATGAAATAGCAACAACAGCAACAACCCACCTACTATGTTCTGGACATTAGGCACATTCTTTATATGATTTCGACCTTCACAACTCTTTCTGTTTTTGCCTGACCAGCATTCACATTTCTATTAGTAGCTGGTGTGACTGACTAAGAACATTTGCCTCGATGACATACATTTTCCAGTTTTTTGTTCTTCCTCAAAGTAGCTATACTTACCAGGTTTCTTATTATAACCTATACACTTGGGGCTTCCCTGGTAGTCCAGTGGTTAAGACACCTCACTTCTCCTGCAGGGAGTGCAGGTTCACTCTCTGGTTTGGAAACTAAGGTCCTATATGCTGTAACGTGGGGTCAAAACAAAAGATATTCACCTATAAACCTATGTTTCCCCAAGGATTATCAGCTACTTTGTCTGGAATAAATGATTAGGGAAAATGTGAAGAACACACCCTAGCCTTCATAAAATGAAATTGTTCTCATTTACCACCATCTGACCAACAGCTGCTTATCTCTGAATACTCAGGAAAAGCAGGGAGTCACTGCCCTGAAGAGTAATCCACCTATCCTAGGGATAGGGATAGGGTAAAGGTGTGGCTTCCCTGGTGGCTCAGAGGTAAAGAATCTGCCTGAAGTGCTGGAGACACAGGAGAGACAGGTTCGATCTCTGGGTATGGAAGATCCCCTGGAGGAGAGCATGGCAACCAACTCCAGTGTTCTTGCCTGGAGAATCCCCAAGGTCAGAGGAGCCTGGCAGGCTATCGTCCATGGGATCGCAGAGTCAGGCACGACTGAAGTGACTGAGCACAGGGTAAAAGGGTGATACACCTAGGCTGGTAGGTAGCGCATGTTTTCCTCCATTCCTATGCCCAACCTGGACTCAGTGCTGCTCTGTTGTTTCTCCTGAGGACATCAGCCCCAGTGGTGGTTGCCACAGAATTGTGAGGCTAGGTAGGGAACTAGTAATGATTAGCATAAGGGAGCACAGTGGGCAAGGGAAAGAGCAGAAGCTAATTTGATGATTCTTTTCTCCGTTGCTAACAGCTGCCCTTGGGCACATGCTCAGTTGCGCCTGACTCTTTGCAACTACATGGATTGTAGCCCGCCAAGCTCCTCTGTCAATGAGATTTTTCAGGCAAGAATACTGGAGTGAGTTGCTGTTTCTACCTCAAGGGGATCTTCCTGACCCAGAGATCAAACTCGTATCTCTTGCACCTCCTGTGCTGGCAGGCAGATTCTTCATCACTGTGTCACCTGGGAAGCACAACAGCTGGTCTTTAACCCTCGACCAAAGGCTCACGGACTCTGATCTCCACTAACACACCCTCATTTTGAGCTTTCCTTCTCCTGACAGTTTTCTCTCCTGCTTGTTGTTTGTTATGTTTAGAATCTGTATTTTCTTCATATGATGAGAAGTATAGAACAGAGGTCTCCACTGCCATCTCTCCAGGTGGAATTGTATGCGCACATCATGGGTGACAAGCTGTCCCATGACTGTGAAGCCTGCTGGACTCACTCAGTCTTCTGAGTAGCTAAGACTGACCCAGTTCCTTAGGGACCTTCAGGCTTCAGGAACCATCCGACCACTACTTTGCCCTCTGTGTATAACCTGAGATTCTTCCCCGTCATTTCCACTAGCTCTAGAAAGCTGGGAGGCAGCATTAACTCTAATACTTTTACTCTTAATTTATATCTGGCTTGCTGTGTTCTCTATGGACATGCCAACATGGTTAGAGAGAAAGGAAAGTGAAAGTGAAGTGAAGTTGCTCAGTCCTGTCAGGCTCTTTGCGACCCGTGACTGTAGCCCATCAAGCTCCTCCATCCATGGGATTCTCCAGGCAAGAATACTAGAGTGAGTTGCCATTTCTTTCTCCAGGGGATCTTCCCGACCCAGAGATCGAACCCAGGTCTCCCACATTGCAGGCAGAGGCTTTAACCTCTGCACCACCTGGGAAGCAGAGAAGGGGAAGAGAGAAAGGAACTTTCCTTTATTTCTACCTTCAAAGCTCTGAAGTTAGTCTTAATCAGACTGAAGCACCTGGATAAGGGGCAGGGTAAAATATCATTCAGTTCAGTTCAGTTCAGCCCCTCAGTCATGCTCGACTCCTTGCAACCCCATGAACTGCAGCACGCCAGGCCTCCCTGTCCATCACCAACTCCTGGAGTTCACTCAGACTCACATCCATTGAGTCAGTGATGCCATCCATCCATCTCATCCTCTGTTGTCCCCTTTTCCTCCTGCCCCCAATCCCTCCCAGCATCAGAGTCTTTCCAATGAGTCAACTCTTCGCATGAGGTGACCAAAGTACTGGATCATTAGAAAGCCAAATAGACTCTGCAAATGTGACCTTTGGGTAGAATCTCATAAAGTCTGAACAAACTTTGGAACCAGTTGATTTCAAAGACAGTGCTCCAAATTGCCTTAGTTCCAGTCTTTAATTTTAGTATCTTTACTTTTCTCAGATTAGGCAAAGTCCATTTGTCTTGCTTATCACCCCAAACTTTAATCAATTCACCTAACTTGCATATTGAAAAGAAAGTGAAAGTGTTAGTTGCTCTTGTGACACCACAGACGGTAGCCCACCAGACTCCTCTGTCCATGGGATTTCCCAAGCAAGAATACTGGAGTGGGTTTCCATTCCCTTCTCCAGGGGATCTTCCCCACCTAGGGATCAAATCCAGGTCTCCTGTATTGTAGGCAGATTCTTAATTATCTGAACCACCAGGAAAGCTTGCAGATTATTAGGAAGTTAAATAACATAATGTATGCAAAGAACTGTGCACAGAGGCTGGCGCAAGCATTTGATGAATATAAACTTCATATTATTAAGGGTGAGGGTGAAAGTCTAATCAAAATGATATGTACATTGTGAAACTTATAAATGCCAGCCAGCTATTATAAGTTTATTATCATTCTTTCTCTGAGAGGGACAATTTAACATATGCAGATTATAAATTCCTCTTACTTGAATTCATGTTGTTTTAAAGATTCGGTCTCATGCTGTACACATCACTATATTAGAACTTACTGTACTTGTTCTTTCTCTTTAGATAAACAGTGGTAATGTGTCCAAAATCATCCAGTTGGAATTAATTAAATTAGCCTATTGGAAAAATAACATGCTTTAGGTACATTTCTGAGGACTCCATCTCAACATTAAACATTTCCTTAAGAAATTAATAAAATCAGTTGATGTTTGTCTCATCCGACCATCTGGGTTTCTACACTAATTGCTGCTGACGAGTCACTCTTTCTGTTGAATTTTTAAGTTCAGGTAGGAACAACATTTTGTTCTTTATCATTCATGCTTCAGTTCTCACTCACTCACAAAAGAGAATTCAAACAAACAGATTAAGAAAAATGAGCAGGAACATAATCCCAGGGTATGTCCATATGCTTTAATTACAAAATAGGTTTAGGCCTTAAAAGTTAAATATTTCTAGATAAACTTAATTAAAAATAGACATAACTATTAAATAGAAGAAATAGAATTCCAGGTCAGGCTAGACCTCTTGGTGTAATCTGTGCATGGCTAAACTCCTTTTTGCCTAGATACAGCAGCTGTGTCCCATTCAATAAACCAACATGTCATGAGTGTATTTTGTGTGTGTGTGCTCTGCCATTGGTATTGCTGTTACAGAGATTATACAAAACATACCAAGGAAGTTAAGAATTCTCTTCACAAAGACTTAGTTGAAGGTCCAGGTTCACTACCTATTAAATATTATATCTCAGTTTCCACAGCTGAAAATTAAGGAGACTGATGGGTCCAGCAAGCACTCAAGGGGATGGGAATCAATGAGCCTACATATCAACTAGAAAGGCAGTATCAAATATAAGTGTTTCTCTGGTGACTCAGCCGGTAAAGAATCTGCCTGCAATGTGAGAGACCTGGGTTCAATCCCTGGGTTGTGTAGATCCCCTGGAGAAGGGAACAGCTACCCACTCTAGTATTTTGGCCTGGAGAATTCCATACACTGTATAGTCCATGGGGCCACAAAATTCAGACACGACCGAGCAACTTTCACTATCTTTAAGTGCAAAGTTACTGGTTTAGACTACTTCTGGAAACATTCACTACTTGGACCAGAATTTCCTGGAGCCAGTGATTTTTCTTTTTTTTTTTTGCTGATTATTTCCCTACCAGGGATCAAACTGCGTCCTCTGCATTAGAAGCACAGAATCTTAACCACTGGACCACCAAGGAAGTCTTGAGCCAGTGAAATTTTAACTGATACTTTTCCTAGCATCTCCAAAATATCACCTTGGAACCATATTTCAGTACCTATATCTTATCCATCAGAGAATTTGGCTGGCTTTTCTTTCAAAACAAATCTCAAATCTGTCCATGTTTTCCCATCTTCAATGTTAAGAACCTAGTCCAAGCCTCCATTATCTAGTATGTGATAAGGTGCAGAAGCTCCCTAACTCCTCCATTTCCATCTCTTAATTATTCTCACAATAGTCAGTGACTCTTAAAAATGTAAATATTATATTATCACTCTCTTGTTCCCAATTCTCCAAGAGCTTCCCATACATTAAGAATAAAATAAAAAAAATAATTATCTAGGGCTAGAAAACTGTCTATATCTATTTTTAGATGTAAATATTACATCTAAAAACTTACATATAATATTGGGTTGACCAAAAGTTCATTTGGATTGTTTGTAAGATATTGCAGAAAAACCCAAATAAACTTTCAGGCCAGCCCAATATAACTCAGTGAACAGTTGAGCCTAGAAAGCTGTAGTCCTTAGGGTCACAAAGAGTTGGACATGACTTAGCAACTGAGCATGCATGCAATATTTAATAATGTGAAGCTGAATCTTCAGCTAAGTCTTGCATCTGTCTCTGCAACCTCATTTCTCACTCCTCTTGCCTCATTCCCTGGCTCCATCTTCCTCCTCGTTACAGACAAGTTCTCAAAATCTAAATGTCTTTGCACTGACTCTTCCCTGACTGGGATGTTGAGTTCTACTTTACAAAAAATATAAAAACACAGATACAAAAAGTAATTCCTGGTAAATTTTGAAAGGCAAAATTTATAGTTTTCATTCCAATATAGTTTTTATATAGTTTTCATTCCAATCCCAAAGAAAGGCAATGCCAAAGAATGCTCAAAGTACTGCACAATTGCACTCATCTCACGTGCTGGTAAAGTAATGCTCAAAATTCTGCAAGCCAGGCTTCAGCAATACGTGAACCGTGAACTTCCTGATGTTCAAGCTGGTTTTAGAAAGGCAGAGAAACCAGAGATCAAATTGCCAACATCTGCTAGATCATGGAAAAGCAAGAGAGTTCCAGAAAATCATCTACTTCTGCTTTATTGACTATGCCAAAGCCTTTGACTGTGTGGATCACAACAAACTGTGGAAAATTCTGAAAGAGATGGGAATACCAGACCACCTAACCTGCCTCTTGAGAAATCTGTAGGTAGGCCAGGAAGCAACAGTTAGAACTGGACATGGAACAACAGACTGGTTCCAAATAGGAAAAGGAGTATGTCAAGGCTGTATGTTGTCACTCTGCTTATTTAACTTCTATGCAGAGTACATCATGTGAAACGCTGAACTGGAAGAAACATAAGCTGGAATCAAGATTTCTGGGAGAAATATCAATAACCTCAGATATGTAGATGACACCACCATTATGGCAGAAAGTGAGGAGGAACTAAAAAGCCTCTTGATGAAAGTAAAAGAGAGTGAAAAAGTAGGCTTAAAGCTCAACATTCAGAAAACGAAGATCATGGCATCCGGTCCCATCACTCCATGGGAAATAGATGGAGAAATAGTGGAAATAGTGTCAGACTTTATTTTGGGGGGCTCCAAAATCACTGCAGATGGTGACTGCAGCCATGAAATTAGAAGACGCTTACTCCTTGGAAGAAAAGTTATGACCAACCTAGATAGCATATTCAAAAGCAGAGACATTACTTTGCCGACTAAGGTCCGTCTAGTCAAGGCTATGGTTTTTCCTGTGGTCATGTATGGATGTGAGAGTTGGATTGTGAAGAAGGCTGAGTGCCAAAGAATTGATGCTTTTGAACTGTGGTGTTGGAGAAGACTCTTGAGAGTCCCTTGGACTGCAAGGAGATCCAACCAGTCCATTCTGAAGGAGATCAGCCCTGGGATTTCTTTGGAAGAAATGATGCTGAAGCTGAAACTCCAGTACTTTGGCCACCTCATGCGGAGAGTTGACTCATTGGAAAAGACTCTGATGCTGGGAGGGATTGGGGGCAGGAGGAGAAGGGGATGACAGAGGATGAGATGGCTGGATGGCATCACGGACTCAATGGACATGAGTCTGAGTGAACTCCAGGAGTTGGTGACGGACAGGGAGGCCTGGTGTGCTGTGATTCAAGGGTCGCAAAGAGTTGGACATAGCTGAGTGACTGAACTTAACTGAAAGCAATATAAAATATTAGCTTTATTACTTTGGAAAAGAAAAGAAAATTATGAAATAAGACACATACAAAGCACTAATTATAAAGGAGAAGATTACAATTGGGAGTACATTTAAATTAAAAAAAAACGTGTTGCTCCACAGAGACCAGTGAGAGAGAAAAACAATATATCTTGAAGCTGCATACTTTGTGCACTTTTCTCCTTTCATTTCATACATTTGCACACATGAAACTACAAACTTAGCAAATGTGACTTAAACAATCACCAAAGGAAAGGGTAGTGAAGGGAACCATGGCAGAGAAAGTACAAGACCTCAAATGCTGCCTAAAGTGAAACAGAAATTGCCTTTTGGAAGTCCCCAGTGGGAGAGCAGAGAATGTAGTTGAAGAACCAGAAACTGGGCCCCATCTCTGCAGTGCCTGGCAACTGTCCTAAAAGACATTCCTGCCTAGATTGTGTGTGATAAGTTATTTTGAAATAACTCAATCTCTTTATTCTTAGGATTCTTTTCTGTAAAAGCTCATTTCAAAAAGCTAAATTGTCTCTAGATAATTTTACATTTTTTTTTGGTACTGAATTAAATAGGGCAAAATTACATTCTCATGAAATCCGATTAAAACACTATATGATAATCCCATGAAGCTGATTTTACATGCTAATTAATTAGTTCAGGTTTTATAATTTTCAGTACATATGAGAGAGATCAGCTAGAAGTTTCAGCATTAAATGAAAAATGAAAACCATCCCTGCCTCTCTAGTAAGCCTTGGCCGAGAACTCAGTACTTCACACCCATCAGGATGGTGCTCCCATGTATTATGAATCTGAATAAAAATGTTAGACCATATACGGTTATTTCTCTCAAGTCAAGAATTTCAGTTTGTTATTGCTAGAAATAAACTTATCCTCATTTCTAATTGTCTTGACTGAGCTTTAAAACAAAAGCCACTCATTATTGTAAATATTTAGCTGGTGATTATTAAATAGATCAGCCCAGCGTGACTATTCCAGCTGGCGGAGGAGAACAGATTTCTTGCTGCTCATATTACTGTATAAACCATCCTTTAAAGAAGGCTGAGGTTGACGGGACTGATTATTTCTGCTTCTGGGATTCATTACATTCTCACAACACACTTGCCAGCTGAAGTCGGCATAATGTCAGACAGAGCTCAAAGGAGGTCTGCAGTTAAAGTTTTCAGATGATTTTTACCACCTGAAGTTCCATTTTAAGCTCTAGATAGGCGAAGCTGTCCACTTCTAGGATAAATTGAGCTCATATGCCAGGAATAGGGCTCCCGATACAGAAGCTGTAACTTTTCCTTGCCTCAATTCCTAATATTCCTATTCACAATCTATATTTCTGTGTTTAAAAATATTATTCAAGCATGCAGTTACATATGCTGCTCTCAAAATACCTTCATCTCTGCAATGTACTTTCTAATATGCATTCCTATATGCAAGTTTTTCCTAAGTTACCAGAGGCTTAATTAGTATTAAAGATATTTTGTCCATCTACCTATAATACCCACCTCAGAGACAATTTCAAATATGAAGGACTACTAAACAATGATATTTGGGGTACAATTTATTATTGCTATCACACTTCTCACATGTACTTCCAATTCTGAAATACATACAATTTTATGGATTTTAAATAATCGCTGTTTTATTTATTTCTTAAAATTAGCCAGAGACAGTAGTTAGTTCACTTGTTGACTTTCCCCCGCTTACTGTTAATGTTTAAACTGTCTTTGTTTTATTCCACTTTCCAAGAACTGTCCTTGTTATCCAAACTTAGGAAATGAAATTTCATGTAGACCATGCCTCTCAAGAGGTAACCACTTTTTCCTCTCATATGACACACGACCACCCCGAGAGGTATGAGTCAAATCTTCCAAACATCTAATAATATTGTAAACACATCTCCAGTTGATCATTATTTTACTTTGTTCATTAAAAAATGGATGAAAAACAGATATAATTGCCTCGTAAAGTTAGCCTCTCACCACAGGGATAGGAGAAACTTGATTTCCATCCCCACGGCCACTATACAAGCTTCTACTCATCTGGTTGTTGTCCTGATCTATGGGAAAAGAAAATGGGTAACTGGCTGAGCACAACTCATCACCCTAGCACAGAAATAACTCGAATAAGATGCAAGTAAACACCCAAGTATTTACAATGCATCTCAGTGCTCAGAACACTAGAGTGTAGACACTCGTTACACCATTAACATATAGCACTTGGCCGTAGTCTGACATGACTGGTGTCACATGGAAACAAGACTAGCCTGTGAATAGTCATCTTGGCAGTAGGAGGAGTGGAATAAGAAAACAGAATGGGGTATGCTGATAGAGCTGAAGGACTGATGTTTCCATACTATTCCTTGAGAATTTCACTGAGGTGATGGAGTCATTTCTGGGATCTAGGAGGGCAGGCCAAGGTATCAAAGCCTGAGGACTCTGCAACTGCTGTGGCTGAGCACAAAACTCCAGACTCAAGGGAGCTTGGTCTGTGTTAAGACACAGGACACCTTATGGTGGCAAAGTACTGCTGAGCTCTCCTCTTAGCATGTATATGATTCCAGAGAAACGTGGTGACAAAAGGAGCTCCTTTGCAAACCCCTGCTGGTTGATATTTCAGTCCTTGACTTTTCCAACTGGTCCTCCAGGCAGACCTTGAGCTCTTGCTGGAAGTAGTTGTAAAGTCCAAGGGTTTAGCACAGGGCCAGTGAAAACACAAAGCATTTAGCAATTGTTTGAATGAGTTAATAACTAGTGAATGAAATCTTAAATAAAATCAATCATAGTATTAAACAAATATAATAGTAATATTAAAATAAATAGAGTAGTAATATTAATGGATCAAAGAAGAAGGCAATTAACATTCAAGAATTAATGAATCCATGGTGGTAGTGGTTGAGTCGTTAAGTTATGTCTGACTTACAACCCCATGGACTGTAGCCCACCATGTTCCTCTGTCCATGGGATTTCCCAGGCAAGAATACTAGAGTGGGTTGCCATTTACTTCTCCAGGGGATCTTCCTGATCCAGGGACTGAACCCAGGTCTCCTGCAATGCAGGCAGATTCTTTACTGACTGAGCTGCCAGGGTTCCGTTGCATTCAGTCACTCAGTCATATCTTGCTCTTTGCGACCCCAGGCATGCCAGGCGTCGCTGTCCATTACCAACTCCCCAGAGTTTACCCAAACTCATGTCCATCAAGTCGGTGATGCCATCCAGCCATCTCATTCTCTGTCATACCCTTCTGCTCCTGCCCCCCAATCCCTCCCAGCATCAGGGTCTTTTCCATTGAGTCAACTCTTCGCATGAGGTGGCCAAAGTATTGGAGTTTCAGCTTTAGTATCAGTCCTTCCAATGCACACCCAGTACCTGACCTCCTTTAGGATGGACTGGTTGGACCTCCCTGCAGTCCAAGAAACTCACAAGAGTCTTCTCCAACACCTCTCACATCCATGCATGACCACTGGAAAACCCATAGCTTTGACTAGACAGACCTTTGTTGACAAAGTAATGTCTCTGCTTTTAATACGCTGTCTAGGTTGGTCATAACTTTCCTTCTAAGGAGTAAGCGTCTTTTAATTTCATGGCTGCAATCATCATCTGCAATGATTTTGGAGCCCAGAAAATAAAGTCAGCCACTGTTTCCCCATCTATTTCCCATGAAGTGATGGGACCAGATGCCATGATCTTCGTTTTCTGAATGTTGAGCTTTAGGACAACTTTCACTCTCCTCTTTCACTTTCATCAAGAGGCTTTTTAGTTCCTCTTCACTTTCTGCCATAAGAGTGGTGTCATCTGCATATCTGAAGTTATTGATATTTCTCCTGGCAATTTTTATTCTAGCTTGTGTTTCTTCCAGCCCAACGTTTCTCATGATGTACTCTGCATATAAATTAAATAAGCAGGCTGCCAGGGTAGTGAATGCATAAACACGTAAAAACAGAGAAATAGTCATCTTTCTACTTCTATAATATCCTCTACATTTAATAATCTTCATAATAATTTATATTTTATATATCTAATAATAATTTAAATAATATTTAATAATAATTTTCTATATATAATAGTTTCAGTTCAGTGGCTCAGTCATGTCCAGCTCTTTGTGATCCCATGAATCGCAGCACGCCAGGCCTCCCTGTCCATCACCAACTCCCGGAGTTCACTCAAACTCATGTCCATCGAGTCAGTGATGCCATCCAGCCATCTCATCCTCTGCTGTCCCCTTCTCCTTCTATCCCCCATCCCTCCCAACATCAGAGTCCTTTCCAATGAGTCAACTCTTTGCATGAGGTGGCCAAAGTATTGGAGCCTTTCCCTTCTCCAGGGGATCTTCCCAACCCAGGAATCTAACTGGGATCTCCTGCATTGCAGGCGGATTCTTTACCAACTGAGCTATCAGGGAAGCCCATATATAATAGTTTACCAAACATGAAATACATAATAAATTACAATAAAATACATTATTTAGACTATCTGCAAAATGTTTTATCAATTATACCCATTGTTGGTGAGGATGTAGTGAAAGACATCCTTATGAATTATTAGCAGCATTTTATAGTGCCTTTTGGAGGTACAAAATGATAAAAGAATCAAGAACAAATTAAATCAGCACAGATGCCGATTAACATCTCAGCTCAACCACTGACCCACTGAGCAATCCTGAGCAAGTGTTTTACTCTTTGGGAGGGACCTATAAAACAGGAATGCCTCTCTTTAGTTTTCAGCCTCATCATGACAACCAGATGTGATAATACATCTATAAAGCACCAACCACCACAATAACAGGTGTTCAATAAACGTCAGTGCCTTGGCCTCCATCTCCTTCTCTGTTCTCTCTCCAAGTACCAAGTGCAAGTAATGCTGCTCGTCACTTTGTTCAGTGTAGCATGAATCTCACTATTTAAATGTCTTTCCTGAGTTGTTTTCCACTAGCTATTGGACATGCATATGAATAGTTGCAAGGGAAGACAACTTGAAATCATGGAGGGTCACTTCTCACTGCCCTGAAGCTGAGTGGTTTCCAAAGCAAAGTGGTCACAGTTATTCTAGAGTCTGTAAACCATGAGGGAGGCAACAGAATAGCTCAAGTCATTTCTGTCACTTTGATGAGTTCTGCCATGGCCACAAGGTCCAACCCTTGAAGAATTCAAGATCTCAGCCCAGACTGCTGTATCAGCTCATACTGAAAGGTGCATTGTGGATTTGTCTGTATTTTTGAAGGGGAAGAATGGAGTATTTACTCTTCCTCCATTTATTAATCATTAACATGTGTCAATCCACCAAGTGAGGCTTGTTTCTCTGTAACTTTAACACATACATCCTAATCCATTAGGCTATCTTGCTCTAAAAGAAGGAGAAGGAAGAGGAGCAGAAAGGAAGGGAAGAGATGGGGAAGGGGAGAGAAGGAGGAGAAGAGGAAGAAAAAGAAGAATTAAAATTGTAGGTACTACTAATCAGGTTAATCACATATTTCAGTATCAAACCTAAGGAAACAATAAAATTTTCAAGTAAAACCTTCAAAATATAGTCATTGTAACATTCTCTCTCTCTTAAAAAAAAAATGAAAAGGTAAACTAAATGCCATCTATAGAAGCAGTTATTTATAGGGCTCAGAATAGTAACATCCTAGGCAGATTCTGAAGATGAGAAATATGAAATATGTATAACAATAGTGTATCTGTGTGCAATTATGCTAAGTAAGAAAATCAGAGGTCAATGCTGTGACCACAATGAGATGGCAATGAAGTGAATATTGTTGTTGTTGATGAGTTGCTAAGTTGTGTCTGACTCTTTGCTACCCCATGAACTGCAGCATACTAGGCTTCTCTGTCCATCACTATCTCCTTGAGTTTGCTCAAGCTCATGTCCATTGAGTCAGTGATGCCATCCAAACATCTCATCCTCAGTTTCCCTCTTCCCTTCTTGCTCCCAATTGTTCCCAGCATCAGGGTCTTTTCCAGTGAGTCACCTATTCCCATCAGGTGGCCAAAGTATTGGAGCTTCAGCTTCGGAATCAGTCCTTCCAATGAATATTGAGGGTTGATTTCCTTTAGGATCGACTGGTGCATAAAGGACTCTCAGGAGTCTTCTCTAGTACCACAGTTCGAAAGTGTCAATTCTTAGGGGCTCAGCCTTCTTTATTTATGACCCAACTCACACCCATACATTTCTACTGGAAAAGCCATAGCTTTGACTATATGGATCTTTATCAGCAAAGTGATATCTCTCCTTTTCAAAACATTGTCTCATTTTGACATAGCTATTCTTTCAAGGAGTGAGAGTCTTAATTTCATGGCTGCAATCACCATCAGCATTGATTTTAGAGCCGAAGAAAATGAAATCTGACACTGTTTCCAAATTTTCCCATCTATTTGCCATGAAGTGATAGGACCAGCTGCCATGATCTTATGTTGAGCTTTAAGCCAGCTTTTCCACTCTCCTGTTTCACCTTCATCAAGAGGCTCTTTATTTCCTCTTCACTTTCTGCCATTAAAGTGGAATCATCTGCATATCTGAGGTTGTTGATAGTTCTCCTGGCAATCTTGATTCCAGCATGTGATTAATCTAGTCTGGCATTTCCCATGATGTACTCTGCATATAAGTTAAATAAGCAGGGTGATAATACACAGCCTTGACATCTCCTTTCCCAAGTTTGAATCAGTCCATTATTCCATGTCTGGTTCTAACTGGTGCTTCTTGTCCTGCATACAGGTTTCTCAGGAGGAAGGTAAGGTGGTCTGGCATTCCCATCTCTTTCAGAATTTTCCACAGTTTGTTGTCATCCACACAGCCAAAGGCTTTAGCATAGTCAATGAAGCAGAAGTAGATTTTTTGAATTTCCTTGCTTTTGTTGCAATATAAAGCTTGCTTATTGCCAAAATCTAGTTTTCGTAGAGAGATGAGAACAGTTTTATTTTGTTAGCTGTCATGGCTATGAGAAAATATCTTTTTCACTGGAGTTGTTTTAATGCTGCTGTATCAGTACTATAAAGTCAATTAAAACAGCATGCATAACTTCAAAGAAAATAAAGAGAAACTTTCTGGTGCTATCTTTACCACATTTAGGAGAAGCATTTATACAGACATGATATGCATGTTAGTTTCAGATGTAGCAGAACGGGCATGGGGTACAAGTCAGGAGCTTGAGTTAAATGCCAGGTGCACCATCTGTGATACTGGACATGCCTCCCTGCACCTCAGTTCATCAATTTGAAAAATAAGATGGTTTGACATGTGTTCCCTAAGGGATATCATGAGTATTAAAGTGAGTACCTTTTCTTTTGAATTACATTTGTGTTTAGGTTTCCACAATCGTCTTTTTGCAGCCTCACTATATTCTTTTTTTTTTTTTTTTTGGTTAGGAGTTCTACTTTATTTTTTATTATTTTTATTTTTTAATACTTTGTTCTATGTTACAATATGGCATTGAAATAGGTATACTATCATATAAGAAACGAAGTGCCAGTCTATGTTCAATGCAGGATGCAGGATGCTTGGGGCTGGTGCGTGGGATGATACAGGGAGATGATGTGGGGTGGGAGGTGGGAGGGGGCTTTGACATTGGGAGATCGTGTACACCTGTGGCTGATTCATGTCAATGTATGGCAAAGCAAACTATATTCTTTTTGTCAGAAAGCACAATGACTAAGAGATGATGCCTATTAAGCAGTTGATGGATTACGATCCCTGAATCTTGAGGATGTCACTAAAGAAAAGCAATATCCCCAAAGAAGGAGTGAATAACATCAAGAGCTTCAAAATAAATTGGAGACACTTGTCAATTTGGCAAATAGGTGCATTTGTGTATTAGTTATAAAACCTAAGCCAGATTGGACTTCCCTGGTGGCTCAGTGGTAAAGAATCCACCTGTCAATGTAGGAAATTTGGGTTTGGTCCCTGCATTGGGAAGATCCACCAGAGTAGGAAATGGTAACTCACACCAATATTCTTGCCTAGGGAAATCCCATGGACAAAGTAGCCTGGTGGGCTACAGTCCATGGAGTTGCAAGAGTAGGACATGACTTAGCTACTAAACAGCAGCAATAAAGCTAGGTTAGATTGAGTGTTTTCATTCTTTTATGAAGTAAAGACATTGCTACCAAAATTAGATTTATTCTGGAGCAATTGGATTAGTGCATCTCAGAACTATTTATCATATACCAAGCAAATGCACCTTCATTATTAAGAATTTTAAGCTTTATTAAGACATATATTCACTCTTTGAGTCAAATTGATGATTAGTTTCAACACAACAATGTTCTCTAACTAAGCTAACAGCATCAGAGCTTAAAAATGTATCTTTTATTTTTAGTTATAAACATGCAATTTGTAGTTAAAATTCTCTTGCTTGAAATATATAACTGGTATGATTCAGTTTTTAATTGCCTGAATATACACATATATATTAAAAATTCATATATATGTGTACATGTATGTATATATGTATATGACACCCACATATCCATGTATGTGTATGTTTCATATACACTCCAGATAAGATCATTATTATAGGAACTAAGAAGTGAGGAATGAATATTTATAGAGCAGCTTTATTAAACTTCCATTTTGTCTTACATTCATCTTAAGTGAAGTCAAAATTGATCACTATCTTTGATTAAATAAATATATATGAAATATAACCAATCTTTAAAATATGTCTTCTAATGAAATGTGAAAGACAAGAAATATTCTCATCAGTCTTAGGTACAAAATGGATTGGAGAACAATTCTTGGATTAGCATGATTATAGTTGTAAATCAGAGTTGATTAATCCTTCCTAAAATTTCACATTAACCTGAAGCCATTGCAAGATCATAATTCTTAAACCCCAATGAGCTGATTCAGTGTCCATTCTGAATAAATATTGTCAAGTCATTTTTGACAACACTATATTTATCTATGAATTTGTACTTCTATATTGAGTTACTTGGAAAAATTAGTACTTTTTTTTTAAAGGAAATGGTTTAAATATCTGTAACAGTTGTCATTCTCAGAAATAATTGCTTTCTGATATTGTGATGTACTTCTAATGATTACTTTAAATTTTTAATTATAGTCTATTGCTATTTTCTATAATTTCAGTTTTTGATCAGTTATGATGCATTCCTTCTTTCAACAAATATTTATTAAACACCTACTATACATCAGCACATACTTTAATAACTCATTTAAAAATGATCTTATTCCTATGTAATTCATATAACAAATTTTTAATTGAGACATAATTGTTACAACAAAACTAACACTTTAAAAGTATACAATTCAATAGGTTTTTATATATTCACAAAATTGTACAGCAAATACTACTACCTAATTTCAGAAGATAATCACCCTGAAAAGAAATCCTGAACTCAGTTGTTATTTGTTATTTCCCTATCCCCCTAGTTTCTGACAATCAATATCTATTTTATGTCTCTCTATATTTTCTTATTCTGAACATTTCATATAAATATAATCATCAATATGTAGCACTTGTTGTCTGGCTTCTTTAGCATAATGTATCCAGGGTTCATCCATGGTGCAGAATGTATCAGTAATTCATTCCCTTTATTTGGGCTGGATGATATCCTTGTGTATGGACGTACCTCATTTTGCTTATCTAGTCATCAGTAATGAACATATGAGCTGTTCCCATGTTTTGACTATGTGAATAATGCTGCCATGCACATTTATGTTTAAGTTTTTAAACATATACTATCAATTCTCTTTGGGTATTAGCTTATGTGTCGTTATTGCTGGACCATGTAGTAATTCTACTTTTAAACATTTGAGGAAATGCTTGACTATTTTCCAAAGCAACTGCAGTATTTTGCTGTCCCACTACCCATGCAAGAGGGCTCCGATTTCTGTACATTCTCAGTGAAACCTGGTATCATCTATCTTCTTGATTACTGCCACTCTAGTGGATATGAAGTAATATCTCTTATGGCTTTGATTTACATTTCCCTAATGACTGACTAAAGATGGTGTACATTTTTTCGTGTGCTTAATGATTATTTGTATATATTTTTGGAGAAAAGTCTATTCAAATCCTCTGCCCATATTTAACTGAATTATTTATCTTTTTCATTGTTAAGTTCTAAGAGTTCCTTTTGTATCTTGGATTCTAGACCATTATCAGGTATGTGATTTGTGAGGGTTTTTTTTTTTTTTTCTATTCTGTCTATGGGCAGTCTTTTATTTTCTTGATAGCACTATTTGAAGCACAAAATTTTAAATTTTGGTGATGTTCATTTTATTTATTTTATTTTGTTGACTTGTTGGAGAAGACTCTTGAGAGTCCCTTGCACTGCAAGGAGATTCAACCAGTCCATTCTGGAAGGAGATCAGTCCTGGGTGTTCTTTGGAAGGAATGATGCTAAAGCTGAAACTCCAGTACTTTGGCCACCTCATGCGAAGAGTTGACTCATTGGAAAAGACTCTGATGCTGGGAGGGATTGGGGGCGAGAGGAAAAGGGGACGCCAGAGGATGAGATGGCTGGATGGCAGCACTGACTCGATGGACGTGAGTCTGAGTGAACTCCAGGAGTTGGTGATGGACAGGGAGGCCTGGCGTGCTGCGATTCATGGGATAGCAAAGAGTCAGACATGACTGAATGACTGAATTGAACTGAACAGAAGTACTATCTAAGGAATTATTGTCAAATATAAGATCATGAAAGTTTACTCCCATGTTTTTTTCTAGAGTTAATAATTATAGCTCTCATTTTTAGGTTTTTGACCCATTTTGAGTTAATTTTTGTATATAGTGTTAGGAGTACAGCTTCATTGTTTGGCATATAGATATCCAGTTGTCCCCAGAGAAGGCAATGGCACCCCACTCCAGTACTCTTGCTTGGAAAATCCCATGGACAGAGGAGCCTGTTGGGCTGTAGTCTATGGGGCTGCTAGGAGTCGGACACGACTCAGCGACTTCACTTTCATTTTTCACTTTCATGCATTGGAGAAGGAAATGGCAACCCACTCCAGTATTCTTGCCTGGAGAATCCCAGGGATGGCAGAGCCTGGTGGGCTGCCGTCTAAGGGGTCGCATAGAGTCGGACACGACTGAAGTGACTTAGTAGCAGCAGCAGCATGGTGGATAAGAATCCACCTGCTAGTGAAGGCGACATGGGTTCAGTCCCTGATGCAGGAAGATCCTACATGTCACAAAGCAGTGAAGCCCGGGCGCCACAGCTACTGAGCCCACATGCTGCAACTATTGAATTCAAACTATTGGGAAGTTTGAATTCTACCCATTTGTTGCTCTTCCTCAAGATTATTTTGCTTATTTTGAGTTCTTTGCACTTTGATTTGAATTTTGGGAAGAGTGTATCAATTTCTGCCAAAAGGGCAGCTAGGATTTTGACGGTGATTGCACTGAATCAGTAAATCAATTTGTGGATTATTGTCATCTTTTTTCCAATAGAAGAGCATGAGATAGCTTTCCATTTATTTAAGCCTTTTAAAATTTCTTTCAGCAGTGTTGTGTAGTTTTTAGTGCACAAATTTGGCATTTGTCTTATTAAATATGTTTTAAAAGTTTCTTAATATGTGATGTTATTTTTCATGAAATTTTTCCTTAATTTCATTTTTAGGTTGTTCAATGCTGTATACAAATTCAATTGACTTTTGTATATTGATCTTGTATCCTGCAACCTTGATGAACTCATGTATTAGCTCTAATAGCTAATAGCTTGTTGCTATTGATGGTGCTTAGCCTTTGCTGTATAGGAGATCACGCCCTCTGTAATTAGAGGTAAGTTTTACTTTTGCCTTTTCCAATATGGATATCTTTTCTTTCTTTCTTTTAAAATGCTTAATTTCCCTGGCTAGAACCTTTGGTACAATATTGAATAAAAATGGCAAGAGCGGACATCCTGTCCTGTTCCTAATCTTAGGGGGAAAGCTTTCCAATTTTCATCATTAAGTGTGATGTTTTCTTAGGTGTTCTTTATCACATGGAGGAAGTTCCTGTATATTTCTAGTTTAATTTTTTTTAAATCACCAAGTGGTGTGCACAATTTGCAGACTGATAGCATAAGAGTTCTAATACAAAAGAGCTTAGTGTTATAATATAATAGAAAATAATATAATATAATCTGTAATTATATTACTCTACTACTTAAGCTAAAGGTTCCCAGGGGCTTCCAGAATAAACAGCAAATTGCTTAATAAAAAATTCTTTCTACTCTGACTCAAGCTTGTCCATTTATTTCACTTGCCAAGTCTCACCTCAGCATCCACAGTCTAGTCATGAAGAAATCCTAAATATTCCACAAAAGGGTCATACTTCCTCACTCATCTCTTGGGTTCTACACAGACTGTTACTTTGCCTAATGCACAAAACTTTCTTTTCCTGAAAGACTTCTACTTGTCTTGATCTACTTCAAGATCCAGCATGTGCTTCCATTTTTCACCATTAAGTGTTAATCCCGTGGCTTTCCAGAGCATGTGTATTCTTGCTGTGTGTTGTCATGTAATCTCAAGTGTACTGAAATAATATGCCCAACTGTAATTCCCACAGGACTGGGGATTTTCAGATGTGATCTTTTTATTCCTATTATTAGCATGCTGGATGGTAGAAAATAGGTGTTTTAATTAACTAAATAATTCTTAATTCTAATGTCATGAAACTAACCTTTGCACAATGTGTAATGCTTACTTGCAGGTAAGGCTTTTTTTTTTCTTTAACTACAACTGGCCCATAGCAGGGCAATTCAACTTTTGGCATTCATGGCTACTTAATGGACTTTTGACACACATCCAAACCACAACATTTGGGTACATTTTCAAAGATATGTCATAATTTCAATTATTTAAGCATAGTATTTTAGAAATGAGCATCAATGATAACACAAATTATAAAACATCAGTGTTCTAAAACATCATGTGTAACCTCGCTGTGAGATAACTGTAAATCTTGAGGATCGAAGAGCTTGAACCAAGAGACAAGATCACCTCGCCATTACTACCTTATTTTTATTTTAAATTACAAACCCCTTAAGTCACAATCATAATGGCAATATATCAGAGATGGCAACATATATGTGATGAATTTCTGAGAAGGTGGTAGGTGGTTGGATCCTAAGAAATTATACCCAGGGTACTCATCACAGAGTACTTTTTAGTATCATGTTAGAAGCTAAGACACATATATAGTCACTCAAGACTCTACAAATCAGAAATAGAGGCAAATAGAGCTCTCATCCAATTTTCATGCTGTATTGCAGCAGTAGGAAACGTTTTAAAATACACCAAATAACATCATGCCTTTCTGTTAAAAACAGAGAAAATTGTTGAGTGTGGGGATAAAATAAAATATTTATGCTGGATCCACTTGATTTTTTCAAGAAACCCTAATGCATATCATAAAGAGTAAAACGTTTATTATTTTTCCTTCCTGAAGTAATAGATTTAGGTTATCCAAGATGGTTATAGGGTATGATAACAGGGTCTGGGCTCTAAAGTCAGGTTGCTTATGCTAGAATACTGGCTCCACTGTTTTTCTCTTGAGACTCATAGTAATTTCTCTAACATCATTTTTAAGTGGGGATAATTATAACTTCTATTTCAAATGTAGGTTATGAGGATTAAATGAGGTAAAAGAGTACTCTTCTTAGGACAGTACCTGGTGTATAGTATGTGCTCAGTAGCAGTGTGACTGAGCAGAAAGAAAATGTAGAAGAAATCCCTGGAACTTCCTTTCAGTAACCCATCCCCTGCCTGTGCTTCCCAAAGGCCAAAGCCAGTTATAAACCAGCTGAGAATGTTGAAGTTCATCTTAGAATTCTGCCTGACACAAAGCCCATAACATTTTGTTCATACTTGCCATATTTTAGCCATCTGCTCATTGCTTTATTGTTAATGCATTTCTTTTTTTCTCTCAGTTGTGAGTTCTTTGAGGATAGGATTAATATATTATTCATAATTGGAACTCAGTAGAGTTTTAATAAATATTATTGAATTCAATAAATACTAAAAGGATGACACATAACTCAAGTACAGGAGAAGGCAGAGAAAAGAGAGGAAGGCTTTTGCAGGTAGCAATATTTGAAAAGACAACACAAAGTGTGGTTAATTTCTTATTTTTTTCCTACAGCTATGTGTTTGAAGTTGAAAAAATCAAATACTACATAAACATTCTCTTTGTTAAAGAAAATTCAAGCAACACATAAGCATGTAATTCTTTTCAGCAAACTGTCCATATTCCATTCTCTGCATAGAAAGTAATTAGTTTTTTAATTCAGTCTTTAATTGGAGGAAAATTGCTTTACAATGTTGTGTTTATTTCTGAAGTACAATGTAAATCAGCCATAATTATATATATATCACCTCCTTCTTAAGCCTCCCTCCCTTCTTCCCATCCCCAAAGTAACATTGATTAGTTTTAACAAATCAATGTGCATTTTATCCAAACCTTTCTCTATACATTTAATATGTGTATGTTTGTGTGCTGTGAGTGTGTATACAATTATATAGTAATGATTCTTACTTTATACAATTTGGTTCATATTTTCTGCTCTAATGTTCTGTCTTGATTCTTTCACACTAGAAAAGATATATTACTATATCTTAGTATTGTTTATATCATATAAACAATACTGCAATGGACATTCTATACCTGAACTTTCATGCGTGTTAGAAACTATTTCCATAAAATACTCTAAACTGGAATTGCTGGGTTTATTGTTATATATATTAGTTGATAAACAGATAACATTAAAAATACCAATTTACCATCAATAAACTCTCTTCGCACCTTTACTTAACCAGGATCTCAATCATTATCTGTATATATGGTCACTTAAAACTTTATTTACTGTTAATTGATTAAAATGGCAAAGTGGGAAAAATGTTAAAAAAAGTTTTTGTGCTGAAAATGATCTCTTGAAATAGAAACTTCAATCAATTTAAAGTGAAAATATCTAGGTAAATAAAAGAGTTTTAAGTGACCAAATATGCAGATAATGATTGAGGTCCTGGTTAGGTACAGGTGCAAAGAGAGGTTTATTGATGGTAAATTGGTATTTTTAATATTATCTGTTTGTCACCTGGCCCCTCAAGAGGACTTAATGCCCACATGAGTTTCTAATTTACTACATTGTGGAGGCTTAAAGGAAAAGATGAAGGTAGATGGAAAAGAAACATTAAGGGGTTAAAATTTTTTATAACATATATATTTTTACCTTGAAATGTGTGCATACACAAGCCAAGAGCTATGTGAAGTTCTCAGAATACAGGGTTTAGCTGCCTTTTAAAAGTATTATTTAGTAAAGAACAGAACGATATCTCAGCAAAATGTGAATGCCTAGATTTAATTACCCAGAACCAGAGACTGAAACCGGGTTTCAAGCATCTCATATCCTCCTTTTATCGTTCTTGGACTGCCTACTATATATGTGGTGTAGAAGTCTCCATTATTTCTGTATTCTCATTTTATCTTTCAATACCATAAAGGTTTTAAGAATAAATAATGATGGTACTCATTCCCATGAGCAATGCCATTTTTACAAATCATTCTCAATTTACTTACCTGTATCAATTCAGAGCCCAGTTTTACCAGTCCTAAAAAACTTCTGAAATTTAAAGGCAGTTGAATTTCACACCTTTTTTGTTTTTTTGGTGGCTGATTAACAAATGGTGTTATTTCAAGACCATGACCATTTTAAATATAAAGTTGAAACAGAAGCCAAGACTGTGTCTTCCTGTAAGCAAAATTATTTATTTAGCAATATTTTTTTCTCACTGTGTGCTTGGGGAGGGTTTTTCTCAAAATAGCAGTAAATAGGAAATGAAGCAGGACCCTATGGTCTTCCCCCCCACCTCTTTCATGTCCTCTGTCTACATTTTATATGTGAAAAACCTTAGCCAAACTTTGTTCCCTGGTGGCTCAGAGTTTAAAAGTGTTGGCCTGCAAGGCAGGAGACCTGGATTCAATCCCTGGGTCGGGAAGATTCCTTGCAGAAGGAAATGGCAACCCACTCCAGTATTCTTGCCTGGAGAATCCCATAGACAGAGGAGCCTGGTAGGTTACAGTCCTTGGGGTCACAAAGAGTCTGACATGACTGAGGGACTTCACTGTCACTTTCAAACTTTGATCAGAGAAGTGAGAAAATGCAGAAACAAGGCAAATGGTCTAACAAGATGAAATAATAATAGTTTAGTCATTAAGCATATTCAAGGACCTTTAGTTCCACCTTTAAGAGATATAGATAATATTCTAAATCATATACTGTGAGCTGTCTTATAGACACTGAAATTCCCACCAGGTAAAAGAAATTAACTACATGATGACCAGACTATAGCCATGACATTAGCTGTCACAATGCTGAGAACTGGCGTCAAGAAATGGAAACAAATAGTATCTGGAACTAAAGATTAACAGTACTTAAAACAATCGAGATGATGCTGATGAAACCATCATGTGACTAACTTCAAGATTACTACAACAGTTGATTGCGCTGTAGCCCCCTTCCTCTGCCTATAAAAATTCTTGCCCCATGATGGTCAGGGCAGGGAGTCAACCTTTGGACAAGAGTCCATCCGCTCCATCTCCAGTTGCCGGCATCTAAAACAAAGTAAAATTTCCCTTTCACCAACTTTGACTCTTAATTGGATTTTGAGCTGTGAGCACCAGGACCCTCACTTTACAAATAGAGCTACCATTTTTATAATGCATTGTTTTATTGAGAGTGGAGTCCGGTCATATGGGAAGACTAGGTTACTCTCTGATTGAGGAACCAGGTATTCAAAATGAATGATAAAAGTCTGCTCCTATTTGAAGAGAACAGTGGTACATGCTGAAAAATTGCTAATTCACTGTGCTAGTCATTGGAGGACAAAGCAACTGTCAACTATAACAAATCTTGCTTTTCCTGTGGAACAAAGTAAAATCCAACTTTTGCATTCACTGGAACTGGCAAACAGCCTCAGATGTCTGGGTTTTACTTTGGTTGGAAATTCCTTTGTACTCTGTAGTCAAGGTAGCACACAACGTAAATGGATAACAAGTGATTTCAAAGAATGATACAGATTTGATGCAACATACCCAAGTATGTGTTGCCAACAGTCCACATATATGTTGAGCTCATGAGTAAGAGGCATGATGTGATCTGTTTCACTTTTAGTCAGAACACAAAATTCGGTTCCCAGGCATAACCCCTTGACATTTCCAAATGCCAGGTCTTTTTCCTGTAGTGACTCAAATGAGATAATATGATGATAGGAAGGTATACAAATGCATTTATTCCTGTCTCACAGACATTCTAATTTTTTCCAAATTTGATCTAGCATGTTTATGGTTATTGATCATTGGAATTTAGTTGCAGTTGCTTATTTACTTTAGTGTTTTAAAAAAACAGATCAGGGAAACTTTATAGAAAAATACCTTCAAGTTGTGCATGCGATGGGAAAAACTAACTATATCACTTTCATGCTTAAATCAAATATGCCTTATACTTCAATATAAGGAGTTAGAATGTGAAGCTCACTGAAAGGAATATTACTTTTATAAGCCATAAAATCTGAGAACATGTTCCAGTGATTCTCAGAAGGCATTTCATAAAGGATTAGCAATTTAGCACCTGACAATTCCCTTCTGTTGACGAAAGCAACTGCCTGGTAAGCTTATCCAAGAACTTACGTTTCTATTTTTCTTTTAAAATAGTATATAGCATCCCAAAGAATGGGATGTTTATAGTCATATTGCATGTCTATTAATTTTTTTTTTTACTGTCACAGTGTGAAAATTTGTTTCATGCTCCAAATTCTTCTTAAAAAGTAGAGCCCTAATGATCTTATGTTTCATTAGATAATTAGACATGCACAGTCACAACTGCATTTCCTTTTACAAGGAAGCTGCACAATTATTTTGTACTTTATGTTTCTTTTGTCTTAAATTGTCATATAATTATCCCACCCATCTTGCTTCTCTCATTACTTTGATCTATCATTTTGCTTTTATTCTATTGGCTATATTTTGGTCAGTATTTTATTGCAAGTAGTATGTTTTTTTAATGAATTAACTAGAACTCTGGTGAGATAAAAAAGACAGGAGGGGACTAGGAGTGAGAGCTAGAAATGCAGACAAGTCTTTATTAATTTCTTATCAAAAGCTTTTGATACCTAAAGATAGTAATTAAATCCTAGTATTGAAAGGTTGCCTATTGTAACAAAAAGCTGGGACTTCCCAGATGTCTCAGTGGTAAGGCATCTGCTGCAATGCAGGAGACACAGCAGATGGGTTAGATACCAGGGTCCAGAAGATCTCCTGAAGGAGGAAATGGCAACCCCTCAGTATTTTTGCTGGAAGAGTTCCATGGACAGAGGAGCCTGGCATTCTACAGTCCAAACGGTTGTGAGGAACTCCCCAGGTCAGTAGGTGCCCAATATGCTACTAGAGATCAGTGGAGAAATAACTCCAGAAAGAATGAAGGGATGGCGCCAAAGCAAAAACAATACCCAGTTATGGATGTGACTGGTGATAGAAGCAACATCCGATGCTGTAAAGAGCAATATTGCATAGGAACCTGGAATGACAGGTCCATGAATCAAGGCAAATTGGAAGTGGTCAAACAAGAGATGGCAAGGGTGAACCATAGATATTTTAGGAATCAGCGAACTAAAATGGACTGGAATAGGTGAATTTAACTCAGATGACCATTATATCTACTACTACAGGCAGGAATCCCTCAGAAGAAATGGAGTAGCCATCATGGTCAACAAAAGAGTCCAAAATGCAATACTTGAATGCAACCTCAAAAATGACAGAATGATCTCTGTTCATCTCCAAGGCAAACCATTCACTATCACAGTTATCCAAGTCTATGCCCCAACCAGTAATGCTGAAGAAGCTGAAGTTGAACAGTTTTATGAAGACCTACAAGACCTTTTAGAACTAACACCCAAAAAGATGTTCTTTTCATTATAGGTGACTGGAATGCTAAAGTAGGAAGTCAAGAAACACCTGGAGTAACAGGCAAATTTGGCCTTGGAGTATGGAATGAAGCAGGGCAAAGGCTAATAGAGTTATGCCAAGAAAATGCACTGGTCATAGCAAACATCCTCTTCCAACAACACAAGAGAAGACTCTACACATGGACATCACCAGATGGTCAACACTGAAATCAGACTGATTATATTCTATGCAGCCAAAGATGGAGAAGCTCTATACAGTCAACAAAAACAAGACCAGGAGCTGAGTGTGGCTCAGATCATGAACTCCTTATTACCAAATTCAGACTGAAATTGAAGAAAGTAGGGAAAACTGCCAGACTATTCAGGTATGACCTAAATCAAATCCCTTATGATTATACAGTGGAAGTGAGAAATAGATTTAAGGGCCTAGATCTGATAGATAGAGTGCCTGGTGAACTATGGGATGAGGTTCATGACATTGTACAGGAGACAGGGATCAAGACTATCCCTACGGAAAAGAAATGCAAAAAGCAAAATGGCTGTCTGGCGAGGCCTTACAAATAGCTGTGAAAAGAAGAGAGGTGAAAAGCAAAGGAGAAAAGGAAAGATATAAGCACCTGAATGCAGAGTTCCAAAGAATAGCAAGAAAAGATAAGAAAGCCTTCTTCAGCGATCAATGCAAAGAAATTGAGGAAAACAACAGAATGGGAAAGACTAGAGATCTCTTCAAGAAAATTAGAGATACCAAGGGAACATTTCATGCAAAGATGGGCTTGATAAAGGACAGAAATGGAATGGACCTAACAGAAGCAGAAGATATTAAGAAGAGGTGGCAAGAATACACGGAAGAAATGTACAAAAAGATCTTCATGACCCAGATAATCATGATGATGTGATCACTAATCTAGAGCCAGACATCTTGGAATGTGAAGTCAAGTGGGCCTTAGAGAGCATCTCTATGAACAAAGCTAGTGGAGGTGATGGAATTCCAGTTGAGCTCTTTCAAATCCTGAAAGATGATGCTGTGAAAGTGCTACACTCAATATGCCAGCAAATTTGGAAAACTCAGCAGTGGCCACAGGACTGGTAAAGGTCAGTTTTCATTCCAATCCCAAAGAAAGGCAATGCAAAGAATGCTCAAAGTACCGCACAATTGCACTCATGTCACATGCTAGTAAAGTAATGCTCAAAATTCTCCAAGCCAGGCTTCAGCAATATGTAAACTGTGATGTTCAAGCTGGTTTTAGAAAAGGCAAAGGAGCCAGAGATCAAATTGCCAACACCTGCTGGATCATGGAAAAAGCAAGAGAGTTCCAGAAAATCATCTATTTCTGCTTTATTGACTATGCCAAAGCCTTTGACTGTGTGGATCACAATAAACTGTGGAAAATTCTGCAAGAGATGGGAATCCCAGACCACCTAACCTGCCTCTTGAGAAATCTGTATGCAGGTCAAGAAGCAACAGTTAGAACTGGACATGGAACAACAGACTGGTTCCAAATAGGAAAAGGAGTACATCAAGGCTGTATATTGTCACCCTGCTTATTTAACTTCTATGCAGAGTACATCATGAGAAACGCTGGGCTGGAAGAAGCACAAGCTGGAATCAAGATTGCTGGGAGAAATAACAATAACCTCATATATGCAGATGACACCTTAAGCAGAAAAGTGAACAGGAGCTAAAAGCCTCTTGATGAAAGTGAAAGAGAAGAGTGAAAAAGTTGGCTTAAAGCTCAACATTCAGAAAACGAAGATCATGGCATCTGGTCCCATCACTTCATGGGAAATAGATGGGGAAACAGTGTCAGATTTTATTTTGGAGGGCACCAAAATCACTGCAGATGGTGACTGCAGCCATGAAATTAGAAGACGCTTACTCCTTGGAAGAAAAGTTGTGACCAACCTATATTGAAAAGCATAGACATTTCTTTACCGACTACCAACTAAGGTCCATCTAGTCAAGGGTATAGTTTTTCCAGTGGTCATGTATGGATGTGAGAGTTGGACTGTGAAGAAGACTGAGCACCGAAGAATTGATGCTTTTGAACTGTGGTGTTGGAGAAGACTCTTGAGAGTCCCTTGGACTGCAAGGAGATCCAACCAGTCCATTCAGAAGGAGATCAACCCTGGGATTTCTTTGGAAGGAATGATGCTAAAGCTGAAACTCCAGTACTTTGGTCACCTCATGCGAAGAGTTGACTCATTGGAAAAGACTCTGATGCTGGGAGGGATTGGGGGCCGGAGGAGAAGGGGACGACCGAGGATGAGATGGCTGGATGGCATCATGGACTCGATGGACGTGAGTCTGAGTGGACTCTGGGTGTTGGTGATGGACAGGGAGGCCTGGCATGCTGCAATTCATGGGGTCACAGAGTCGGACACGACTGAGCGCTGGACTGAACTGAACTGAGAGCCTGAGCACACAGCACACGCTAGAGAAAACAACATGGTGCTCAAACATCAAACTGGGCATGTATTTCCTGTATGGATATGTGCAAATATTTGAATGTTCTGAACTTTTGCTAAACCTTTGTGAAATGACATACAACACATTTGCTCAAAAACTAAATGTAGGGAGAAAAAGATGGTGGAGGAGTAGGTAAACAGGAAGTGCATCTCTCTTCATGGACACACCAGAACATACCTTCACACACAGAAGCGCATGCAGAACACCAGCTGAGAGTGGGCAGCAAAACTCAGTAGAAGAAAGGAACTGGGTGGGGAGGGGAGTGGAAGAGAAGTGTTAGTGGGACTCGACGTGCCCTCAGCAGGTAGGGGAACTGAAGCAGGGGTCCGATCCCCACATCGGGGCAATTGTCTGAGTCAGAGGAGAAACATTTAAGGTTGAGAGTGAAACAGCTGATCTGTGGCAGCCTAAATGGAATGAGAATCAGACAGTTCTTGCCACAGCCATACAAACTCTAGACAGGAACATGGGCTCTCTGGAAAGCGCAGCAGCTGGCAGCTGGAGCTTAGGGATTGTGGAGCAATCCCAGGGAGATGGCTGCTGTTGACTGTAGAGGGACAGATCAAAGGGATGTGAGAGAGGGGATTGTGATGAGAAATGCCTGTGGAAGAAAGGTGGACAGCTGTGGAAGCAAGGTGATACTGCTGAGTCACATGTAGGTGTTGGAGCCATCACCATAGCCTCCCTCTCTCCACATGCCAGCATCAGCAGCTGAACAACAGAGAGGCCGGCCCATCAAATGCATGATGAACAGAAATACAGAGGAGGACCCACCCAAGGTGCTCATTTAAGGGCCTGATGGACTGATCTACAGAGTAGGACCCAAGCCAGGGGGGCCCCTCTATGTGCCTGACCTGCTGAGTAACGGAGAAGGACCCCAGGCAAGGGAGCCCTCTAAGTGCCAGAAAGGGTGGAGCTATGGAGAAAGACTTGCCAAAGGACGCATTTGTGATTAAAACTCTTCAAAAAATGGGCATAGAAAGAACATACCTCAACATAGTAAAGGCCATGTGTGATGAGTCTGCAGAAAACATTGTTCTCAATGGTGAAAAACTGAAAACATTTCCCCTAAGAACATGACAAGGGGGCCCACTCACACCACTATTATTCAACACAGTTCTAGAAATCCTAGTTACAGCAATCAGAGAAGAAAAAGAAATAAATGGAATCAGAAAATAAAAGTTCAGAAAAGAAGTAAAAAATAAGAAGTAAAGCTCTCACTGTTTGCAGATGACATGATACTGTACACAGAAAACCCTAAAGATACTATCAGAATATTACTAGAGCTAATTAGTGAATTTAGCAAAGTTGCAGGATACAAAATCAATACACAGAAGTCATTTGCATTTCTATATACTAACAATGAAAAATCAGAAAGAGAAATTAAAGAATCAATCCCATTCACCATTAAAACAAAAAGAATTAAATATTTAGGAATAAACTTACCTAAGGAGACAAAAGAACTGTACACAGAAAACTATAAGACCTTAGTGAAAGAAATCAAAGATGACATAAACAGATGGAAAGATAATTCATGTTCCTGGGTAGGAAGAATCAATATTGTGAAAATGACTATACCACCAAATGCAATCTACAGATTCAATGCACTCCCTATAAAATTACCAATGACAGAACTAGAAGGAAAAAAATTTCACAGAACTAGAACAAAAAAATTCACAATTCATATGGAAACACAGAAGTCCTTGAATAGCCAAAGCAATCTTGAGAAAGAAGAATGAAGCTGGAAGAATCAATCTTCCTGATTTCAGATTACACTACAAACTATAAGCCATCAAGACAGTATGTTACTGGCACAAAAACAGAAATATAGACCAATGGAACAAGATAGAAAGCCCAGAAATAAACCCACGCACCTATGGGTACCTTATTTTTGACAAAGGAGGCAAGAATATATAATGGGGCAAAGACAGCCTCTTCAGTAAATAGTGCTGGGAAAACTGGATAGCTACATGTAAAAGAATGAAATTAGAACACTTCCGAACACCATACATAAAGGTAAATTCAAAATGGATTAAAAACCTAAATGTAAGACCAGAAACTATAAAAAAAAAAAAAAACTTAGAGGAAAACATAGGCAGACGTAAATCAAAGCAAGAATCTTTTGTTTTTAATTAAATTTATTTATTTATTTTTAATTACAATACTGTATTTGTTTTGCCATACATTGACACGAATCAGCCATAGGTGAACACAATCTCCCAATGCCGAAGCCCCCTCCCACCTCCCACCCCACAATACTGTATTTGTTTTGCCATACATTGACATGAATCAGCCACAGGTGTCCACGATCTCCCAATGCCAAAGCCCCCTCCCACCTCCCACCCCACATCCTCTCCCTGAATCATCCCGTGCACCCGCCCCATGCGTCCTGCATCCTGTATTGAACATAGACTGGCGCTTCATTCTTACAAGATAATATACATGTTTCAGTGCTGTTCTCCCAAATCATCCCACCCTCTCCCTCTCCCTCAGAGTCCAAAAGTCCGTTCTATACCTCTGAGTCTCTTTTGTTGTCTCACATAGAGGGTCTTCATTACTATCCTTCTAAATTCCATATATATGTGTCAGTATACTGTATTGGTGTTTTTCTTTCTGGCTTACTTCACTCTGTATAATCGGCTCCTTATGACCCTCCTCTTAGAGTACCAGAAATAAAAACAAAAGTAAACAAGTGGGATCTTATTAAACTTAAAGCTTTTGCACAGCAAAGGAAACTATAAGCAAGGTGAAAAGACAAACCTTAGAATGGGAGAAAATAAAAGCAAATGAAACAACTGACAAAGGATTAATTTCCAAAATATACAAGCAGCTCATACAAATCAATACCAGAAAAGCAAACAATCCAGAAAACGTGGGGAAAAGATATAAACAGACATGTCTCCAAAGAAGACATACAGATGGCTAAGAAACACATGAAAAGATAGCTCAACATCTCTCATTATTAGAGAAATGCAAATTAAAATTACAATGAGATATCATCTCACACTAGTCAGAATGGCCATCATCAAAAAGTCTACAAACAATAAATGCTGGAGAGGGTGTGGAGAAAAGGGAATGCTCTTGCACTGTTGGTGAGAATGTAAATTGATACAGCCACTATGGAAGATGGTATGGAGATTCCTTACAAAAGTAGGAATAAAGGCACCATATGATTCAGCAATCTCACTCCGCACATACCTTGAGGAAACTAAAACTGAAAAAGACACATATATCCCATTGTTCATTGCAGCACTATTTACAATAGCTAGAACATGGAAACAACCTAGATGTCCATCGACAGCTGAGTAGATAAAGAAGTTGTGGTACATATACACAATGAAATATTCACTTCAGTTCAGTTCAATTCAGTTGCTCAGTCGTGTCCGACTCTGCGACCCCATAAATTGCAGCACGCCAGGCCTCCCTGTCCATCGCCGACTCCCAGAGTTCACTCAAACTCACGTTCATTGAGTCGGGGATGCCATCCAGCCATCTCATCCTCGTTCGTCCCCTTCTCCTCCTGCCCCCAATCCCTCCCAGCATCAGAGTCTTTTCCAATGAGTCAACTCTTCGCATGAGGTGGCCAAAGTACTGGAGTTTCAGCTTTAGCATCATGCCTTCCAAAGAACACCAGGGCTGATCTTCTTCAGAATGGACTGGTTGGATCTCCTTGCAGTCCAAGGGACTCTCAAGAGTTTTCTCCAACACCACAGTTCCAAAGCATCAGTTCTTCAGTGCTCACCTTTCTTTATAGTCCAACACTCACATCCATACATGACTACTGTTAAAACCATAGCTTTGACTAGACAGACCTTTGTTGGCAAAGTAATGTCTCCGCTTTTTAATAAGCTGTCTAGGGTGGTTATAGCTTTTCTGCCAAGGAACAATTTCTTCTAATTTCACCATCTGCAGTGATTTTGGAGCCCCCAAAATAAAATCTCTCACTGTTTCCATTGTTTCTCCATCTATTTGCTGTGAAGTAATAGAACCAGATGCATGATCTTAGTTTTTTGAATGTTGAGCTTTAAGCCAACTTTTTCACTCTTCTCTTTCATTTTCTTCAAGAGGCTTTTTAGTTCTTCTTCACTTTCTGCCATAAGGGTGGTATCATCTACATGTCTGAGGTTATTGATATTTCTCCCAGCAATCTTGATCCCATTTGTGCTTTTTCCAGTCCATCGTTTCTCATGATTTACTCTGCATAGAAGTTAAATAAGCAGGATGACAATATACAGCTTTGATGTATTCCTTTTCCTATTTGGAACCAGTCTGTTGTTCCAGGTCCAGTTCTAACTGTTACTTCCTGACCTGCATACAGGTTTCTCAAGAGGCAGGTCAGGTGGTCTGGTATTCCCATCTCTTTCAGAATTTTCCACAGTTTATTGTGATCCACACAGTCTAAGGCTTTGGCATAGTCAATAGAGCAGAAATAGGTGTTTTTCTGGAACTCTCTTGCTTTATTGATGATCCAGTGGATGTTAGAAATTTGATGGCTATTTCCTCTGCCTTTTCTAAAACCAACTTGAATATCTGGAAATTCACAGTTCACATATTGCTGAAGCCTGGCTTGGAGAATTTTGAGCATGACTTTACTAGCATGTGAGATTGCAATTGTGTGGTAGTTTGAGCATTTTTGGCATTGCCTTTCTTTGGGATTGGGATGAAAACTGACTTTTTCCAGTCCTGTGGCCACTGCTGAGTTTTCCAAATTTGCTGGCATATTGAGTGCAGCACTTTCACAGCATCATCTTTTAGGATTTGAAACAGCTCAACTGGAATTTCATCACCTCCATTAGCTTTGTTCATAGTGATGTTTCCTAAGGCCCACTTGATCTTGCATTCCAGGATGTCTGGTTCTAGGTAAGTAATCGCACCATCATGATTATCTAGGTCACAAAGACCTATTTTGTATAGTTCTTCTGTGTATTCTTGCCACTTTTTCTTAATATCTTCTGCTTCTGTTAGGTCCACGCCATTTCTGTCCTTTATTGAGCCCATCTTTACATGAAATGTTCCCTCAGTAGCTCTAATTTTCTTGAAGAGATCTCTAGTCTTTCCCATTCTATTGTTTTCCTCTATTTCTTTGCACTGATCACTGAGGAAGGCTTTCTTATTTCTCCTTGCTATTCTTTGAAACTCCACATTTAAATGGCTATATCTTTCCTTTCCTCCTTTGCTTTTCCCTTCTCTTCTTTTCACAGCTATTTGTAAGGCCTCCTCAGACAGCCATTTTGCTTTTTTGTGTTTCTTTTTCTTAGGGTTGTTTTGATCCCTGTCTCCTGTACAATGTCATGAACCTCCATCCATAGTTCATCAAGCACTCTGCCATCAGATCTAATCCCTTAAATCTATTTCTCACTTCCACTGTATAATCATAAGGGATTTAATTTAGGTCATACCTGAATAGTGTAGTGGTTTTCCCCACTTTCTTCAATTTATGTCTGAATTGGCAATAAGGAGTTCATGATCTGAGTCACAGTCAGCTCCCGGTCTTGTTTTTGCTGACTATATAGAGTTTCTCCATCTTTGGCTGCAAAGAATATAATCAATTTGATTTTGGTGTCGACCATCTGGTGATGTCCATGTGTAGAGTCTTCTCTTGTGTTGTTAGAAGAGGGTGTTTGCTATGACCAGTGCATTCTCTTGGCAAAACTCTATTAGCCTTTGCCCTGCTTCATTCTGCATTCCAAGGCCAAATTTGCCTGTTACTCCTGGTGTTTCTTGACTTCCTACTTTTGCATTCCAGTATCTCTCAGAGTTTGCTCAAACTCATGTCCATTGAGTGGATGATGCTATCTAAGCATCTCATTCTCTGCTACCCTCTTCTCCTTTTGCCTTCAATCTTTCCCAGCATCAGGATCTTTTCCATTGAGTCAGCTCTTCTCATCAGGCGGCCAAAATATTGGCGTTTCAGCATCAGTCCTAATAACGAATATTCAGAGTTGATTTCCTTTGGGATTAACTGGTTGGATCTCCTTGTAGTCCAAGGGCCCATCAAGAGTTTTCTCTAGCACCACAATTCAAAAGCATCAATTCCTTAGTTTTCAACCTTCTTTACATCCAACTCTCACATCTGTGCCTGACTGCTGGACAAACAGTTTTGATTATTTCGATCTTCACTGGCAAAATAGTTTCTGGTTTTAATATACTGTCTAGGTTTGTTACAGCTTTCCTTTCAAGGAGCAAGTGTCTTTTAATTTCATGGCGGGAGTCACCATCTGCAGTGATTTTGGAGCCCAAGAAAATAAAATATTACTGTTTCCACTTTTTCCCTTTCTATTTGGCTTGAAATGATGGGAGCAGATGCCATGATCATTTTTTGAATTTTAAATTTCGAGCTAGCTTTTTCACTCTCTTCTTTCACCCTCAGCAAGAGGCTCCATCATTCCTCTTCATTTTCTACCATCAGGGTGTTATCATCTGCATATCTTGCAATCTTGATTCCAAGCCTGTGATTCATCCAGCCTGACATTTAGCATGATGGAGAAGGCAATGGCAGCCCACTCCAGTACTCTTGCCTGGAAAATCCCATGGGCGGAAGAGCCTGGTAGGCTGCAGTACATGGGGTCACTAACAGTCAGACACAACTGAATGACTTCACTTTCACTTTCATGCATTGGAGAAGGAAATGGCAACCCACTCCAGTATTCTTGCCTGGAGAATACCAGGGACGGGGGGGCCTGGTGGGCTTCCATCTATGGGGTTACACAGAGTCGGACATGACTGAAGTGACTTAGCAGCAGCAGCAACTCTACTTATAAATTAAATAAACAGGGTGACAATATACAGCCTTGTCTATTAAATATACCCTTATCTAATTCTTTGGAATGTTATGGTCTAGCAACAATTTAGTGGATTAGATAAGTATGAATCCCACTCTTTTATTGTTGAAATTTCAGCATTTATTCTTTCTGTCTGCCTTTAGATGCTTGAGTTTTCTTCCATTGACTCTTGCCCAGCTCTTGCCATTCATCTTCCTCCTTCAAATTAATTTCTTATGACCAAGAAGAAACAAATATCCTTCACTACCATGTGGAAGTTTCTGCTCTCTGCCCTACTTTGTTTCAGTTAAGGTCAATATTGGTGATCTCTACATAACATCTGTTTCCTGGCAAAAAAAAGAACAATTGTCAACTTAGCCTTGAACTGACCACAGGCTTTTCTCTATTAACCCAGCCTAACACTTTTTCTTGTTGGCTTCTATATAGACCTCATATTTTATTTAGCTTGTAATTCAGTTTCTTCAAGCATCATTGGAAGCATTTGCAAGTTATTTAATTTAAAAAAAAATTAAAAAGTTATAAAGCAGAAATGCTCACTTATCTTGGGAGACATCAAAATGCCTGACTGGTTTCACAGCCCTCTATCAACCCACCTCCTTTTTCTGTTTATGGCAAGTTCTAATCATATATAAAGGATAAAATAAAACTTATCTTTAAAATATACATTTGAATATTAAAATTAGTCAGAACACAGATTTCCTAACAATTTTAAATTCATAGTGCTTTTAAAAAATCACTTTACTTTCACCACTTTGCACATAATTTTAACTTAAAATTAAAAACTTGATTTTTAAAAAATTCTTTAAAAATCTATAAAAACTTGATTTCCTTTCTTATATATTTGTCTCTTAGATTAATGTTGCTTTGGTGAAACCCTTTGCTTGTGACTGCATGTTACTGAGATTATATAAACAATACCTCCTAAAGCCAATCTCAAGATTTGCAAACATTATAGTGCTGCTATAAATTTGCTTGGTGGGGATACTCACTCTAATTTATTTTCTCCCAACAATATCTCAATAAATAACATTTCATGGATCTTTCTTCAGAGAACTTCCCCCAGAAATGCATGCTTGTTATCAGGAAGGCTTTAAATAAATTGACATTGATCACAATTGAAGCATCTTAAATGAAGATAAGTGATCATTCCCTGCAGTTGGAAGTCCTTCTTTCTCTCTCCTCACTTCCTCTTCAACCCATATCTAAACTATCAACAAATTATGTGATCTCTTCCTTCACCATGTATCGAGGCCATGGCAGCTTTTCACTGTCCTAGTCTAAAATCCTTCTCTCTCCAAGTGAAATCCAAAGTCCTCATGTTAAGCAATATGACTTAAGTAACTTGGGTTCCCTTCTAGTTCTCCAGTCTCTTCTCCTGCCACTCTCCCCTTAGCTCTCACTTGGCCTCCTTCCTATTCAGTTTAGTCACTTAGTCATGTCTGACTCTTTGCAACCCCATGGACTGCAGCACGCCAGGCTTCCATATCCATCATCATCTCCCAGAGCTTGCTCAGACTCATGTCCATCAAGTCAAGGATGCCATCCAAACTTCTCATCCTCTGTCATCCCCTTCTCCCACCTTCAGTCTTTCCCCAAATCAGGGTCTTTTCCAATGAGTCAGTTCTTCACATCAGGTGGCCAAGTACTGGAGCTTCAGCTTCAGCATCAGTCCTTCTAATAAATAATCATGATTGATTTTCTTTAGGATTGACTGGTTGGATCTCTTTGCAGTCCAAGGGACTCTCAAGAGTCTTCTCCAACACCATAGTTCAAAAGCATCAATTCTTCAGTGCTCACCTTTCTTTATGGTCCAATTCTCACATCCATACATGACTACTGGAAAAACCATAGCTTTGACTAAACAGACCTTTGTTGGCAAAGTAATGTCTCTGCTTTTTAATAAGCTGTCTAGGTTGATCATAACTGTTCTTCCAAGGAGCAAGCATCTTTTAATTTCATGACTGCAGTCACCATCTGCAGTGATTTTGGAGCCCAAGGAAATAAAGTCTTGTCACTTTCCCATGTTTCCCCATCTATTTGCCATGAAGTGATGGGACTGGGTGCCATGATCTTAGTGATCTAGCCATGATCCTTCCTGTTAGTTGAACCTATAACTACTCCCATTACTGCACTGTCTGCTTCTTCTTCCTGAAACCATTCCCCTGAAGAGACTTAGAACTCTCTCACTTTTTAAAAATGTTTAATTTTATATTGGAGTATAGTTGGTTAACAATGTTTTGTTAGTTTCAGGTATACAGCAAAGTGACTCAGTTATACATATACATGTATCTATTATTTCTCAAATTCTTTTCCCATTTAGGTTATTACAGAATATTGAGTAGCATTCCCTGTGCTATCAAATAGGTCCTTATTGGTTATCTATTTTAAATACAGCAGTGTGTATATGTCCATCCCAAATTTCCTAACTATCCCTCCCTCCCACCCATCCCCCAACCGTAAACTCTCTCACTTCTCATACATTACTGCTTCAATTTGCCTTATCAGTGATGCCTTCTCAGATCACTCTGCATAAAATAAATCAGTAAATCAACCTATACCCCCTTCAGCATGCTGTTTCTCTATTACCTGCACTCATCACTATTTGACTTACTATACAGAGTTAACAGATCACCGTTTCTCTCTCTAGGATGACATCTCCATGGTGCAGGACTTTCTTTTGTTCTTTGCTGTGTTCTTTCCCCAGTGCCAAGAGCAATAGCTGGAACATAGACTCCCAGTGCTCCATAATACATTCATCCCTTGGTGTCTTCAGGAAATTGATTCCAGGATTCCCATGGGTACCAAAATCTGCAGATGCTCAAAGTCTCTCAAACATAAAATGGTGTAGTGTTTGCTTATCATTTCCTCCCATAGACTTAAAATCCTCTCTAGATTACTTATATTAACTATTAATAATAGAGTGTAAATACTATTTAAATAATTATTAAATGCTATGTAGATTATTGCCTATGTGCAGCAAATTCAAGTTTTGCTTTTTGGAAATTTTTGAAATTTTTTCCCCAGTATTTTTGATCTGTGGTTGTTGAATCTGAGGATGCAGAACCCGTGGACAGGGAGAGCTGACAGCACATGGTAAGTGAATGAATAAGTACACACACGTCTTACTTTTTGTTTCAGTTCAGCCTTCTCCTTCTTGGACTCTAAGATAATACATTAATTTTGCAACTTCTTTTCCTTCTAATTTCTGCAGAAAACAGGCCTCTTATTCTGCTATCTTCTTCACTAAATTCTTGCCTCTGAGAATTTCTCAGTTGGCAAAAAAACCAGGACTATCAATTAGGCAATGTGTTGAAATGCATAGGATAACATTTTATTACCTCTTATCAGTTGGATTAGACAGCATGTTAGAATAATTGGAATGAACCTCTTGAAAAGGTAGATTTTTGAACAGCTACACTGTGTGGTTTATGCTAAAGTGTGATTTTTGGTTTATCCATTAGGTTTCATATCTAGAAATCTAGTCCTTTAATTATTGCCTGTATTTCTGTCCTTCAGCCAGTCAAGGCTGGATCTACAATGTTGGCGTTCCTCAAGCCCAGAGTAAGGCCAAGATATGTGGTGGCTTAATAGTATTGTACATCAGTAGATAAATATTATGCACCTTCTAGGACTGATTCTCTTTCAATATTTATTCAGCAGAATTAAAGGCTGAGGCTGGGTTCCCTGGAGAAAAATAGAAAATCAACACTAAGAAAAGACAGCTGGAAGGCTGTCTCCTGTCCATTGTCATGTACAATTACAATTCCATTTAAGCTCCAAACTTGGACCCTAACTGGGCAAAATGACAGCTTTGCTTTTGGTTTTTGTCAGGCAACTTAGGAATATATTGTGGAATCACACCTGTCCTATCCCAAGTAACTTAACAAAAGTCCTTTCAACCTCATATTATAGTCTCATACAGAGGAGTTCTATAAATATACCTTTTCCAGCAGTGATGGTGGATTGTTCTGTGTCCCCATAGATTGGTGCCCTGGGCCAGGGCCCAGCTGGCTGACCCCTTATTGTAGCCTGGCCAGAATCTTACAGCACTACCTGCTATTAATATTTAGGAAAAAGGAGAATGTTGTTATTCTTGCCAAAAATGACATTTCTTAGCCACTCAAAATTGAATTTAATCTTGCAACTTTGCTAATTGAATTAGCCCTTCAAAATAAGGATTTTTATTATTATTGGGAACAAAACTCAAGCTACAAAAAGAAGACAAGCTTTCTCCCCCAAATCTAAATTAAAACTTAAAGTGAAAGAATGATGCTAAAGCTGAAACTCCAGTACTTTGGCCACTTCACGCGAAGAGATGATTCATTGGAAAAGATGCTGGGAGGGATTGGGGTCAGGAGAAGAAGGGGAGGACAGAGGATGAGATGGCTGAATGGCATCACTGACTCGATGGACGCGAGTCTGAGTGAACTCCAGGAGCTGGTGATGGACAGGGAGGCTTGGAGTGCTCGATTCATGGGGTCCAAAATGAGTCAGACACGACTGAGCGACTGAACTGAACTGAAAGTGAAAGAAAATCATTTGACTAAGGATTGGTTATCTAATAAGGGAATCCATCAACTGCTGTTGTGGTTCATTATTTTTTTGTTTGTTTTGCTTTTCATTTGCTTTTTCTCGGCAGGTTCTAAATGACCTCTGGAGTGGCTCCTGAGGAGCTTTATTCAGTCTTATGGGCCATGCCAAGGGAATGTGAGGGATTCTGTCCTGCAGAGATCAGTGCTGATAGGAGCACAAAGGTAAAGACAGCAATGAAAGCTGGAGTGTTGGTGCCTTGATAGACATGACAAGAACGGGCAAGGACAGTGAAACAGCCAAGGTCAAAGCCCATGTAAAGCTCAGGAAGCTTCATAGCTGCATTTGTTCAGTTCCAACACCACTGTTTCCAACCAGTGAAGCTGGATAGTGGAGAAACTGGGCTATGTCTCAGTTTCCAAACAGTAGCTTTATCATCTATTCGTGCCTTTCCTATAGTGAACAGGAGCTAGGTTTGATCAAACTGCCTGTTTTTATCTCTTTCTTATTTTTTCATACTTGCTTAAGTAATTTTATTTAGCGCAATTCCCAGAGAAAGCATTATGTCTTATGCTTACATAGATAATGCCCATTTTAATTCTTACTTTTATTTTTTACAGTACATTCTGGTTAGTTATTTTAAATATAATAGTGTGTACAGGTCAGTCCCAAACTCACAGTCTATCCATCTCCCTCCCTCAATCATGGTAACTGCAGGTTCATTCTCTAAGTCTGTGAGTCTGCTTCTATTTTTTGAAAGAGTGGAAAATGAAGAGGTTACTTGGACACCTGTCACCAGAATGTAATTGTGTCCAGGATTGATTAGGGTCCAAATAGAGTGTCAGAGCTACTTAAGTAATCCCAAATCACCCTAAGGCCCTTGGTTCAAAAGTTGAGTGCTATATTTCTATTCACACTTAAATATTTCTCATTCTAAAATTAAATTAATTTTGCTAGTATTAACCCAAAAGTCAGCTGCCAGCATACTTAAATCTTCCGGCCTCCCAGAGTTACCATTTGCTTCAAGATTGTAGTAATTTTGCTCCCAACCCCTTCTTATTATACAATAGAAAAAACAAGCCCCCACCAAAACTTGGGACTACAAAGTCACTAAGCTTCTGCTTCCACTGAATTCCATACATTTATCACTTTTTCCATCTTAATCACCCCACTGAAAGTACCACAAGTCCTAAAACCTCAGGGCATTACCAAGGTAAAATAGTGATATTATATCACTTCATTTCATTTTGGGGTCAGTTGACTGATTTTTCTCCTCATGAGTTATATTTGCATGCTTCTTTTTATGCCTTCTATTTTGGGCAGTTGCCCACACATTGTGAATTTAACCTTTCTGTTTCTGAACTTTTTGTCATCCTATGAATGGTCTTGACTTCTCTTCTGCATGTGGTTGTTTGAAAACTGTTTGATCTTTTGGGGCCTTGCTTTTAAGTTTTGTTAGCTGGGATGAGAAATAAGGTTAATACTTATCCAACAATGAGGCAAGACATTTTTAGAATTCCAGTCGATGCCCTGGAAATTGTGAGGTTTTCTACTTTGGCTCTTGGATATAGGTGCTATTTCCAGTCTTGTATGGTCTCCGAGCACTGTTCCTTCTAATTTTTCCATGTGGTTCTTTCCCTGATCTCTCATTTATGTGCTGATTACTATCTGTTGAACCTTAAGGGGAACCCTCCACAGAACTCTGGAATTTTCTCTCCTTGCAACTCTTAGTACCCAAATGTCCAGTATTCTGCTTTGGAGTTTTCCAACCAGGGATTGAAGCCAGGGCCCCTGCATCGGGAGCTCAGAGTCTTAGCCACTGGGCCATCAGGAAAGTTCCCTATATTCTATTTTGTAAAGTCTAGCTGCCTGGCTTCCCTGGACACACCATCCCATCTCCTCCACGTTGGGGCACAGCTGGCTACGCCTGAATTTCCTTTCCCTTATGCCTAATCTTCAGACAGGAAGCTGCAGCAATTTTAGGGCCCCTTATATTTTTCCAATTCTGATTGGTCACCATCCTATGTTGCTGATGTTCAATGTTTTGTGTAACTTTGTTTCATATATTTCTTCACCTTACCTGTTTTTTGGTGCAAGAGTAAATCCAACTCCTCTTATTTAATCTTAACTAGAAGCAGAAGTCCTCTGAAGCTATATTTGAAATAGATTCTATGAACCAAATACTAATTCCTGCATTTACACTCTCTCTAGATGTGGGAAAATCCAGCTCCCTTGTCACCTTTTCGGTATGCCTTCTTTTACCCCTCTCCTCCACCTCATCTCTGGAAAAATGTATTATTCCCCCTCTGATTTGGCTTCTTTTTATGCTTGTATTCATCTTAGCATTTGTCACAGACTTAGGTATTATTTTTAAAATATATGTAGATCCTACACCAAAAAAAAAAAAAAAAGTTCCCTTGTGGCTCAGATAGTAAAGCGTCTGCCTACAATGTGGGAGACTTGGGTTCATTCCCTGGGTAGGGAAGATCCCCTGTAGAAGGAAATGGCAACCCACTCCAGTACTCTTGCCTGGAGAATCCCATGGATGGAGGAGCCTGGCAGGCTACAGTCCATGGGGTCGCAAAGAGTTGGACACAACTGAACGACTTCACTTCACTTCACTTCACACTATTTTGGTAACAAAATACTAACAAATTATTTTTTAAACTATACAACATTAATACTTTTGCCACAGCTAGTGAAACAATGAAAAAGATATTTAAAAAGTTGTTGTTCAGTTGCTAAGCCATGTCCAACTCTTTGCTCCCCCATGGACTAACGCATGCCAGGCTTCCCTGCCCTTCACTATCTCCTGAAGTTTGCTGCAACTCGTGTCCATTGAGTTGGTGATGCTATCCAACCATCTCATCCTCTGTCATCCCCTTCTCCTCCTGCTTTAAATCTTTCCCAGCATCAACTTAAAAAGTAGATTTTATGAAAAAATAACAGATCAAACTTATGCCTTTACTTCCAGTATGTCTCTTGAATTACTGCTTTAAAAAATAAAACAGTAAAAAGATGTTAGAAAGGCCAATGCCTTTCATTACACAGTAATGAAGATAGTGGGATGGAGAGGACAGACACACAGACTAATGGAAGAGAACTCAGAAAGAGATCCACACAAATACTTCTAAATAAATTTTGACAGAGAGGCAAAAGCCATTCAATGGAAGTGGGGTATCCTTTTGAATGAATGGTTTTGGAGCCATTGGACACCCATTAGAAAAAAATAGCCTTGACCAGTACTTCACACTTAATATAAACTTTAACTGACAATTGATCTTTGACTTTAATGTAAAATGTAAAACTATAAAAACTTATAGGAAAGAACATAGAAGAAAAATCTAGAACTAGTAAAGAGCTCTTAGCCTTGACACCAAAAGCATGATCCATAAAAAGAAAAATTTCTAAATAAGGCCTCTTCAAAATTTGAAACTTTTGTTCTGCAAGAGGCTCAGCTATAAAGAGGAAAAGACAAAGTAAAGCCTTGAAAAATATATTTGCAAGTTTCTTATCCACAGAGGCCTTGTATCCAGAATATATAAGAATTCTCAATATTCAAAGAAAATGAGCAATCCAATTAGAAAATAAGCAAAAAGATATACACAAATATAAACAACATATGACAAATAAACACACAAAAGCATGTTTAGAATGTTTAGCAATTAGATCATGTAAATTGTAACTATAAACAGATATCACTATGCATTTTATTGCAAAGGCTGAAGTTAAAAAAATAGTGACGGTACCAAATGCTGGTGAGTATGCAGAAAAATTTAAATATTCATATATTGCTGGGAGGAATTACTACTCGGTAATAGAAAAGAAGGGGATATTAATACATATAACAATTTCAGTGGAGAAGCCTCATGGAAATTATGCTGAGTAAAAAGAAGTCAATCTCAAGTTCCATACTATAATTAAATAATATTCCATTAAATAATATTCATGAACTAACATATTAACAACTATAGAGATGAATAGCAGATTGTTGTTGTCAGGGTTAAAGGGTGAGAGGAGAGGGGTAACAGAAGAGTCTTGTGATTTATAAAGGAGTAACAAGAGAGTTTTGTGATAGTAAAGCTGCATATTTTGATTGTGGTAGCAGTTACCCAAGCCTATATATGTGACAAATTGCATAGACACAAACACAAAAATAAGTGCATGTATAACTGATATATTCTGAATAAGATTTATGAATGGTGCCAATGTCAGTTTCTTGATTTGTCAACTTCTTATTTTTAATATTATATCAATTTATATTTAGCATTATATTTAATATTATGTCAATAAATATTATATCAGTTGATGATATTATATCAATTATATCAAATATATATCAAATATATCAATACAATATCAATTATATCAATACTATAGTTGTGTAAGATGCTAATATTTGGGAAGGCTTGGAGAAGTGTGCACAGAAGTTTCTTGTACATTTCTTTGCAACCTCCCATTAATCTACAATTATTTCAAAGATTTTAAAAAGCACTGCAATGTAAGAACATGGAAGAACTAACTGAAGATAATAACAAAAAATTTTGAGAATTTGAAAAGAAGATAACCGAAGAATATCTGGCTTAGTCAAACAGCTGAAGCCTAAGTTAATAGAATAGCAACCCAGTTTTTGCTTTGGATCCATCCTCACCCTAAGATATCTACAATTCATCACACCAAATATGTCTGAAAGTAGAAAGGCATATAGTTCTGAAAACAGCAGGATTGGGGGAAGGTCTGATTAAGAAACTACTCAGCTCCCAGAATCCTCACTCCCTCTGTGCAGTAGGAAAAAGTCCCAGTGGAATTCTGGAGGCTTTTTTTAATACAGGGTCTTTGAACATACTTAGGGGTGGAAGTAATGTATTAAACAGAGAGATTAAGAAAATTAGAGGTATTTGATGGTATTGAGGGTAATTGAGAATTTTTCTTAACCAGCCTCACTCTTAATTTCTTCCATTTATGATAAAGCAGCAGCCAGCCTTCACATTATTATACATCTTAGTCTATCCAAATTGGTACAATAAAAGATTACAGACCAGGGTGCTTCCCTGTTGGCTCAGATGGTAAAGAATCCTCCTGCAATGTGGGAAACCGGGGTTCGATCCCTGGGTTGGGAAGATCCCTTGGAGGAAGGCATGGCTCCCCACTCCAATATTCTTGCCTGGAGAATCCTCATGGACTGAGAAGCTTGCAGGGCCACAGTCCCTGGTGTCACAAAGAGTCAGACATGACTGAGTTTCTAAGCACTCACAGGTAGCTTATAAAAGACAGAATTTACTTCTCACAGTTCTGGAGGCAGGAAGTGCAAGATGCCAGCATGGCTGGGTGGCTAGAAGATTCTCTTTTGGGTTGCAGATTGCCAACTTTTCCCTTTTCCTCACACAGTGGAAGGGACCAGAAATCTCACTCTGGCCTCTTCTACAAGGACATTAATAGCATTCATTAGAGTTCCACCCTCATGATCTAATCACCTCCCAATGGTTCCATCTCCTAATATCATAATATTGGATATTAGGATTTCAACATATGAATTTTGAAGGATAAAATAATCTATACCATAACATTAAATAAATATTATTCACTCATGTAACAATAGTATATGTTATTAGGGTTTATTCTTATATAACTTTTGATGTTAAAGGTAATTCCTTTTTCATTTTATTTAAACCTGTTTATTTTTCGTGCAGTTACCACTAATTATTTCTTTAATCCTCTAACAGATATCTGTTAAACACTAGCCAATAATTTTCCAAAGGCATAAATACTTCAAAGCATCTAACAATCCCCTATCATTTAATCTTTTTGTTGTTGTTCATTTATTTTAACTGATGATCTGCCTCCTACAGACATCTATTCCTTGCTTCAAATTAAACTAATAGCTTTTTAAGCTTAAAAACATCAATCATGCCAAAGTGGTCCCTTTTTTCTCTTCTGTAATGAAGATATTTGTCCCTGAGTCCTCTTTTTCTCTTTCCTACTTTACTAATTTTTCATGAATTATAAATTTTGGTGACTTCCTAACATAGGGTATATGAGAGATAAGTTTTTAAAATTATTGTATATCTGAAAGTGACTTTATTCAGTCTTTACATTTGGCTTGATACCTTGGCTAGGTAAAATATTAGAGGTTGAAAATAATTTTCATCAGAATTTTTAATACCTTTATTCTACTGTCTTTTTTGTTTGTTTGTTTGTTTGTTAATGCTACTTGTAAGAATTTTTATTTTGTGAATGTTTTAAAGTCTTCCGCTTAAGGCATACTTAAATTTCATGATAATAAGCCTTTGTATGACTATTTCATGCCATTAACTTTACTGGGTATTTAATGGACTCTTTTAACTTGTAAAGATACATGCCTTTCAGTTTGGCAGCAATTTTTTTTTAATTTCTTTGACCATTTCCTCTCCTCTTTTTTCCTTCTTTCTCTAAAACTTCTACTAGTTGGATGTTGAACCACCCAAACTAATCCATTAATTTTCTGCTTTTAAAAAAATTATGATTTTCTCTTTGTTATTTGGGCTTTTATAGATTTTATGTGAAGATGTCTAATAATTTTTTCTATTGCATTTTAATTGCCAATTTCTTTTTCTTTGATTGAATTTAAAAGTAGTTTCTTGCTCTTATTTTATGAATGTGATATTATGTGATCTATTTGTCCAACAGAGTTCCATTTTAGGAATCTTTGTTTGTTTTGGTATCTCCTTGTCATGGAAGACCTGGATTTGATCTGTGGGTTTGGAAGATCTCCTGGAGAAGGAAAAAGCTACACACTCCAGTATTCTGGCATAGAGAATTACATGGACTCTATAGTCCATGGGGTTGCAAAGAGTGGGACATGACTGAGTGACTTTCAATTTCACTTTCACTGTCATGGGAAAGGATTTCTTCTCATATATGCTACTCCTTCAAAAAATATTTGTATATAAGATCCAAGATCAGAAAGCTCTGTGTTGTAGGGGAGAAAACTAGGGCAGGGGAACAGGACTGAACTAGTTGACTTAATTTAGAGTGAATTTCTCCATGTCTTTAGGAAATGCCCAAACATCTAGAGGGCTGTTTATCTAGAAAAGTTTTCAACTGCTTTTCCCCACTGACTCCAATTTTCTGTGAGATGAAGATAAAAATGGAAACCCATTTCCTCAGGGCTGAGGAAATGGGCTATGGGTAGTGTAAAGGATACAGGTAGATCTATTTTGTCACCCTGCTTTCATCTTAAAACTATTTGACACTTGGTATCCACTTGTTCTTGAGTAAACTTCTCCAGATATCATTTTATTTCTTTTGGTGTACATTTTTGAAAGAGTTAAGATACTTTAAACAATATCTTACATGTTCAGTGTTTGCCCTCCACTTTTCATCTTACCTCTTTCCCCATACAAAGAGACTTTTGGGGGATTTGTGAGGTAAACAAGCTCATTTCCTATCATAATAACCTTATGTGGTTGGTTAGCTTTTGATGTTCTCTGCTCCGCTATGTCAATGAAATCCCATGGACGGAGGAGCCTGTAGGCTGCAGTCCATGGGGTCACAAAGACTCGGACACGATTGAGCGACTTCACTTTCACTTTTCACTTTCCTGCATTGGAGAAGGAAATGACAATCCACTCCAGTGTTCTTGTCTAGAGAATCCCAGGGATGGAGGAGCCTGGTAGGCTGCTGTCTACGGGGTCACACAGTGTTGGACATGATTGAAGCAACTTAGCAGCAGCAGCAGTAGCTAATACATTAAAAAATATTACTAGATATATATTCACTTCTTTTTTTTTTGTATTTTCTTAACCATATATTCTAAGTGAACATGGGTGGAAACTGAACATCATATAAGTATCTGAGGAATAAGTTCTTATGCTGAAAACTTTAAGAAATCCCTAGTCATATGCTGGGAAAGATTGAAGGCAGGAGAAGAGGGGATGACAGAGGCTGAGATGGTTGGATGGTATCACTGACTCAGTGCACCTGAGTTTGAGCAAGCTCTGGGAGATGGTGAAGGACAGAGAAGCCTGGCGTGCTGCAGCCCATGGGGTCACAAAGAGTTGGACACAATTGAATGACTGAATAACAGCAAGTCATATTGATGGGTTTCCCTGGGCTCAGTGGTAAAGAGTCTTTCTCTAATGCAGGAGATGAGGGTTCTATCCCTGGTTTGGGAAGATCCCCTGGAGTAGGAAATGGCAAATGACTCCAGTATTCTTGCCTGGGAAATCCCCATGAACAGAGGAAGTTGGCAGGCTACCGTCCATGGGGTCACATAAGAACTGGACTTGACTTAGCAACTAAAACAACAAGTCATGTGGATGTTGTGGGCGAAGGATCACTAGAGGGGAATCCAGCAATCTTTGGCAGAATCTAGGTGGCAGAAAGACTAAAGTGGCAGATTACAGACTCCCACCATTGTAAAGCCATTTTCTGTAGTTTCTGTCACAAACTAGAACTTAATCATGCAGTCCTTCACTTGTATGTTCATAATGGGTCTGAGCTACCAAGTACAGTGTTTCAAAAAAAGTACTCTGTTAACTGCTACAAATAGTAAATGGGCAATGCATCCAATTGCAGATGGATCTTTGTAATAGAAATTTATCACTTTTTTTCTACTTAAAGATTGAAGAAGCAAACGCCAAACTCAATTGCCTGCAGAATAAATTGAGGGATCTTTCTGAGCAGATATTGATTTAGACACCTTCATTTAATGTAGCATAAGAGGGCAACATTAATGAAATGCAGGAAATGATTGTCATCAGTGTGCTTGTTAGTCTTGTATCCTGGTTGAATAAGAAATGTAGGTCATTACATGTGTTGCTTATGAAAGCAAAATAAGATATTAATATGTATATTTTCTATGTTCTCCTAAGAGAGCCATTTTTACTTTTCATGAAAGAAAAATTTATATATATACATGATTCAGTGTTTACATAATCATTAATAAGATAGTATAAGAGATATTTTTGTCTACATTTGTGATGTAAGGGAAAAGTCTATTAGAAAGCTGTTTAATAAAACTACTGAGAAAGTGTCTTATTCTAGTGGATTTTATTGTTTGGATTTGAAGGTATTAGCTTAAAAACCAACAAAAGAATTCAGGGAATACTTATTTGTCCACAAGCCCCACAGACAGAAAGAAGGCAAAAAATAGGGGGAAACCTAAGTAATGTATAGCAAAATGTTTTAAATGAGAAATTTAATGGAGCAAAAGATGTGATGACCATTAAGTTATCATAAGCCAAGTTTCAGCCAGTGGCCATTGTCCAGAGGGGAGTTTATTGCTTTAGCTTCCTATCATCTGCTCTTACTCTCACACTGTGGCTACCACAACAACAGGTATTTTCCCTTCCTCTTCCTTACTAAAAAAGATCTTGACTTATTAGAACTTCAGTTCAGTTCAGTACAGTTCAGTCACTCAGTTGTGTCTGACTGTCTGCAACCCCATGAATTGCAGCACGCCAGGTCTCCCTGTCCATTACCAACTCCTGGAGTTCACTCATACTCACGTCCATTGAGTCAGTGATGCCATCCAGCCATCTCATCCTCTGTCATCCCCTTCTCCTCCTGCCCCCAATCCCTCCCAGCATCAGAGTCTTTTCCAATGAGTCCACTCTTCGCATGAGGTGGCCAAAGTACTGGAGTTTCAGCTTTAGCATCATTCCTTCCAAAGAAATCCCAGGGCTGATCTTCAGAATGGACTGGTTGGATCTCCTTGCAGTCCAAGGGACTCTCAAGATTCCTCATCTAATGTGAACATGTTACTAGGTAAAAACAGAAGTTCTCTGGAGAGTTTCTGGGAAAATTTTTCTCACTGATAAGAAAGAAGATTCTAAAAGAAAAGGTTCTTCTCTATGTGATTTAGCTCCTTGTTCCCTGCATAGATGATTGGGGATACATGAGCTCGGAATGACTTTATGGGAGCTGTGGCAGCCATGTTCATCTTTTCGGGTGAAGACCTAGAGACTCACCTTTATTCCTGACATAATTATGCTGCTGGATCAAAGTTAGTAAATGCTTAGCACAAAACTTCTTGATAGAAAATAAAATTTAAGTCACCTTTGTTTACATTCTTATTATCTGCAAACATTAGAAATCCTAATTTATGCCTGCCTCTCCATCTTTGCCTTGCTTTAGTACATTTGTCACATTCTACCCTCTAACCATGTAGAACAACTTACATTTCCCCAAGGCATATATTATTTTTCTGCCTGGGTCCAGCAGCATCTTCTATATGAAAAGGCTTCTTTGAGCCTCTGAAATTCTACTCATATTTCATTTAATGAGATTTCACTTTATGGAATTTCTTTTATAAATCTTTCCTGTCCCCAGTATCCTCACCACCCACCACCCTCAGTCCTTTGTTTTACCCACTACAATCTGAGCAGAATATACCTTTTTGAGTGTTCTCTATGGCCAGGTCTTCTTTCTGTGTTCAGACATACTATGATCATTCCTACCTTAGACTTACTTCAGAAAGCAGTTTCAATCCCCATCTTTACTGTTCCTTGCCAGCAATATGCTACCCCAACATCTCTGCATTTTTAGTTGCTTTTTGTCCTTCAGGTTTTAGTGTCAACCTCTGTAATGAACTTTAAGTTCAAAGACAGCAAGATCAGGTTCTTCTTGTGCAGCATGGCATCCTCAACACCTCTGACACAGCCTTGACTTGAGTAGCTTCAAATAAATAATTAAAAATGAATGAACCGAACTCTAAATAGAAAGCTCTTCAATGCAAGTTGTGGTATAATATCCATCTACATAGATTACAGAATCCAGCTAACTGTACTTGTATCCTTTGGATGAAAGACACAAATATTCCACAAATGCTGAATGAATGGATGGAGAGACGGATGATAGGCATAGAAGGCTTACTTTTTTTTTTTTTCCTCTGATGAAAAACACATGCTTATTTCTAGGGAAGAGTTTGCTTCTGAATAACAGGTGTGGCAACCCTTGTAAGGCCAACTCTTCAAAAAGTAGATTGTTATCTGTAAACTTAAGGCTTAACTTTTAGCAACCTTAAGCACATACTTATTAAAGTTAAGCAATCTTAGTAAGACTTTGTTCCCAGAATCTACAAATTGGAAACCTGAGAAATCAAGCCATTGATTGTTCTGTAGTTTAATGGGAGGTTCTGCAAAACTGTACTCTCCTTTCAAATATTTCCTCCATAATCAAAATGAGAACACCAGTAAAATGGTTATGTCAATCATAACATGTCAGTCCCATAACAGTGGGCTTTAGAAGTGAAAATTGGGAAATAATAATTAGAAATTTGGCTTAAGCTAAAGTTAAATATAATTCTCTTTATTTTTTTTTGCTTACTATATATATTTTTTAAATTTATTTATTTATTTATTTTTTTAAATTACAATACTGTATTTGTTTTGCCATACATTGAAACACAATCTCCCAATGCCGTTAGAAAGTTATCAATAGAATAATGTTCAAAAAGTCTGAATGTGAAACAGCAAAGTTTGAAACAATGAAAATCAAATACCAACAGCAAGGAAGGCAAACAAAATCCTCAACATTGGCAGACATAACAACTGTGAAACAGGAAGTAATTCTGAGAATTTTTCAGCATTTTCTTCTCTGTACAACTTCCTCTAAATATAGCGATACTCCTTCCCATCAGTCAGTCTGAATCTATCTGCTATCAAATGTTCACAAAGGAATTAAAGCAAGAAGCCATTGCTAACAAAAATGTCCTTTTTTCCCCCTTTAAATTGCCTGTTTAAAACATTATGTTTCAGTGACTAAAAATAGTCTTCCTCAAAACCCGTATAAGTTTCAAGATAGATACTTGAATCAAATACAGTTTCATTTTTTGGAAAGTGAAGATTTACATTGGTGAAATGTTTGGATGAAAATACGTATTATTTTTAAGTACTAACATGTGTGTTATAGAAAATGTTCTAGAAGATTGAGAAATGGAAAACTACTTCAGGGTAGGGCAGTCTCATGAATAAGGCTGGATTTATGAAGCTTTAGAATATTAAGAGGTTTGAGTAGTCAGAGGGATAAGAGAAACTAGACGAGCTCTGAGAGCAATATACATGTTAGGAGAGGAAAGAGGTTTACAACCCTATAGTAAATGGAACTGTATCACAGATTCAAACAGATCACTGAAGAAGAGAAGGAGATAACTTCTTTTAAACCACTGGTGTTAGGATATAAGGATGCTGACTGGATTTCAATGTCACCTTTGCTGACAGTGGGGAATCAGGTCATTAGAGGAGCATGTTTGTTAAGGCTGTTTGTTTGTTAAGCCTGTTTGTTGAGGCTCTTGAGGTCTGGCTAGTGAGACCAGATTGAAAGATGTAATAGACATCGCAGGGTGGTTTGGCATTTATTGCCTTTCTATTTCTTTTGGCTCTAAATATACACATGTAAACAGCGCTTGGATTGTTTTCCTGAAGAGGTGCATCTTCTGGGATGCGTCCGAGGACTGCTTTATGTGTCATTAAAACAGAGGAAGGGCGAGATGACCTTTCTATCCACTTAAGAGTTCTTTGCCATTTGAAGAGAAAATGAAATCTCTCATCTTACAGATTCAGTGGTGCTACCTACTGTCTGAGCCACTGGAGCAAAAGTATGCAGCAACTGAAAACATTTCTTCAAGTCATCACAGCCCAGGTCAAGAGCTTTGCAGGGTAATTAACTCAGATCTGTTATTGTACTTAGTGCATGGATTCTTTCAGCTTATTACTAAGTGTGACATGGTATAAAAATGGGGAGGGGAAAGTCAAATTTCAATCTGGAGAAAAATATTAAAAATAAAACAGAAACATACAAGCAAATGAAAGGGAATTTATAGTTGATAAAAATCTGGACTAACTTTCAGAGACATACTATGTTGTTTTTAGTCTAGATATTTGTATGTTGGAGGCTGTGACTGATCACTGAAAAAGAAAAATAGGAGAATAATGAAGCATATTTTTACTAGCATTATGGGTTAACCTTTCAATCTTTGCTTATATTGTAAATGATACCCATATTCACTGTAACGCATTTTCTGTATGAAGAGCTGAGCAAACAACTTCATTTTCTACATATTTATAAATACATGATTATGTTCTATAAAATTAATTATTTTCAAAAATAAGTGACACATTTTCTTACAGGATATTTTGTTAACTGAGCTTCTTTTATGGTTTTATTGGTCAGGCAAGATGAATTCAAGTTGCTCTGGCATAAATTTTAAATCTGAAACATACTTAACTTACAAGTTTCATGGCAGTCTATTTTATTTTGATCAAAAAGAGATATTATCTTTAAAAAGAAAATTAATAAATTCAGGTGCATAAAAATGAAATGTAATGGTTCAGATCAGTTGCTCAGTCGTGTCTGACTCTTTGTGACCCCATGAATAACAGCACACCAGGCCTCCCTGTCCAACTCCCAGGGTTTACCCAAACTCAAGTCCATTGAGTCAGTGATGCCGTCCAGCCATTTCATCCTCAGTTGTCCCCTTCTCCTCCTGCCCCCAATCCCTCCCAGCATCAGAGTCTTTTCCAATGAGTCAACTCTTCACATGAGGTGGCCAAAGTACTGCAGTTTCAGCTTTAGCATCATTCCTTCAAAGAATACCCAGCACTGATCTCCTTTAGAATGGACTGGTTGGATCTCCTTGCAGTCCAAGGGACTCTCAAGAGTCTTCTCCAACACCACAGTTCAAAAGCATCAATTCCTCTGTGCTCAGCTTTCTTCACAATCCAACTCTCACATCCATACATGACTACTGGAAAAACCATAGCCTTGACTAGATGGACCTTTGTTGGAAAAGTAATGTCTTTGCTTTTGAATATGCTATCTAGGTTGGTCATAACTTTCCTTCCAAGGAGTAAGCATCTTTTAATTTCTGTAGTCACCATCTGCAGTGATTTTGGAGCCCCCAAAATAAAGTCTGACACTGTTTCAACTGTTTCCCCATTTATTTCCCATGAAGTGATGGGACCAGATGACATGATCTTAGTTTTCTGAATGCTGAGCTTTAAGCCAACTTTTTCACTCTCCTCTTTCACTTTCATCAAGAGGCTTTTTAGCTCCTCTTCACTTTCTGCCATAAGGGTGGTGTCATCTGCATATCTGAGGTTATTGCTATCTCTCCCAGAAATCTTGGTTCCAGCCCAGCATTTCTCATGATGTACTCTGCATAGAAGTTAAATAAGCAGGGTGACATTATACAGCCTTGATGTACTCCTGTTCCTATTTGGAAACAGTCTGTTGTTCCATGCCCAGTTCTAACTGTTGCTTCCTGACCTGCATATGTTTCTCAAGAGGTAGGTCAGGTGGTCTAGTATTCCCATCTCTTTCAGAATTTTCCTCAGTTTATTGTGATCCACACAGTCAAAGGCTTTGGCATAGTCAATGAAGCAGAAATAGATGTTTTTCTGGAACTCTCTTGCTTTTTCCATGATCCAGCAGATGTTGGCAATTTGATCTCTGGTTCCTCTGCCTTTTCTAAAAACAGCTTGAACATCTGAAAGTTCACAGTTCACATATTGCTGAAGCCTGGCTTGGGGAATTTTGAGCATGACTTTACTAGTGTGTGAGATGAGTGCAACTGTGTAGTAGTTTGAGCATTCTTTGGCATTGCCTTTTTTGGGGATTGGAATGAAAACTGACCTTTTCCAGTCCTGTGGCCACTGCTGAGTTTTCCAACTTTGCTGGCATATTGATTGCAGCACTTTCACAGCATCATCTTTCAGGATTTGAAATAGCTCAACTGGAATTCCATCACCTCTACTAGCTTTTTTGTAGTGATGCTTTCTAAGGCCCACTTGACTTCACATTCCAGGAAGTCTGGCTCTAGGTGACTGATCAAACCATCGTGATTATCTTGGTCTTGAAGATCTTTTTGCAGTTATTCTATATATTCTTGCCACCTCTTCTTAATGTGTTCTGCTTCTGTTAGGTCCATACCATTTCTGTCCTTTATTGAGCCCATCTTTGCATGAAATATTCCCTTGGTATCTCTAATTTTCTTGACAAGATCTCTAGTGATTCCCATTGTGCTGTTTTCCTCTATTTCTTTTCATTGATCACTGAGGAAGTCTTTCTTAAAGCTTTTAGAATCTAATGCAATTTCCATTTATTTAAAGAAAGGATTTACACTGGTGACATGTTTACACAGGAATATATAGCATTTTAAATTACTAATGATTGTATTATTGTAAATGCTGTAGAAGTAGGTGGATTTCACATCTTCTATACATATTGGAATTACATTAAAGTTAGTTATTTTAACTCTTTATTGGTGTGTTCCTTTACTTTCTTTAAATTAAACTCAAATAATATTATTTCCTGAAGCTTAAAATAGTGTTTGCGAAGATATTCAAAGAAAACCTGTTGCTTATTTCTGTAGAAATCATGATGTGTCATGTCAAGTGAGAGGTTAAGATCACCAAAAGTGTACTATTCTCACTCCTGCCTCTCACTTCCGCAAACTTAACCATAGCCCACCACTTACCTCTTTGTCTTTTTCACATCCTTCTGCCACTTTGGTTGTTAGAAGGAAGGAGGAAGAGTCAAAAGAAAAGGATAAGATAGGGGTAAATCACAAGATCCAGGAAAGGTTAGGAAAGAATTTGGAGACATTTTCAACTATTTATAAATGGAGGTGAAATAATTCGATGCACCTAGATTTATTTAATGACATCCATATTTGGGCTTCCCAGGTGATGCTAGTGGTAAAGAACCTGCCCACCAATGCAGGAGACATAAGAGATTCAGATTCGATTCCTGGCTTGGGAAGATCCTCTGGAGGAGATCATGGCTACCCACTCCAGTATTCTTGCCTGGAGAATTCCATGGACAGAGAAGCCTGGAGAGCTATGATCCACAGGGTCTCAAAGGGTCTTAAAGAGTCGGGCACAACTGAAGCAACTTAGCACATAAGCACATACATAAGACAATAAGAAAAAAGCTCCCACGTGCCAAAGTGGAGCATCAGTTCCTACTCTTTTTCTTTTCCCCTCCCATCCCCCAAACATGCTTCACAAACATCATTCCATATTTCTGGGTTCAGACATAGAACTGAGCCCAAATCTACTTGAAGGTGAAAATTAACCTTACAGAAACTAAGCAAGGAGGTCTGATTTTGGCAAGCCATATCTCTCCTTTGCTTTGTCCCCTCTCCTCACTCTGTTTTTTTCCAGGTAGCCTGAAATTTCAAGAGGGTCCTAGATGCATCTCAGCTGCCCTTCTCTGCCCTACTCTTCCAACAAGTCCCCAAATAAGATTCATCTCTATGTCATCCATCAATGAACTCCCCAACATGAGTGAGTAACTAAATGAATTACCAAGTATTAATCTAGTGGTACTTTTTAAGAAAAGTCTTTATGGAAATGTGTTAAAGAAATGGATAAAATAAAAACAATGAGAACTTAGAGCACAAAGGCTGATAAAATGTAAGAAAATATTTGACTTTGAGAAAACTCTTAAACCCCAACATACTAGAGGTCACAAGCTCTATCACACATGATTCGAATTATGGAGGGAGGAACTTTTATTCTGTATGGCAGAAGTCAGCAAACCATGACTTGTGTATCAAAACCAGCCCACTGCCAATTTTGGTAGATAATGTTTTATAGATGAATAGGCAGATAAAATTTCACATTTTTCTGTTCTTTATTATATTGACTGCTTTCATGCTTAATGGCAGGGTTGATGAAGATCATGTGGTCCACAAAGCCTAAAATATTTACTATCTGGCCTTTGTTAGAAAAAGTTTGCTGACCCCTGCTCTATAGGAATAATGACATTGAAAATTATGGCAAATCTTTTATCTTATTTCTTCTCCTTTATTTTTCTTTCCAACCTCTTTATTTAAGTGTAGGACAGAGCAAAAACTGAAAGAAATGAATCATGGTCATCTTGAAACATCTTCAATTTCTGCTGCCTCTACATTATAGACATAATTGAATGAGAGTTTGTAGTGATCCTCTTGCTTTGGTTATGTAACTCCAAATCAATTCTTATTTGGCTTCCTCTAATCATTTCTAATGACTGATCATTGAACATACTGGGAATTCTTAATACAGTGCAGAGAAATGCATATTTTCTTCTTATCTTATACCACTAATGGATCATGTGTATGAAAAAGGAGGTATAGACATTTACAGTTAATAAATATATTCTTGATGTTACACAAAATGTAACAAAAGACCTGGGTCATCATTATTTTGATTGAACTTTAAAATCACAAAGTGGACAACACTTTTAGAACATTAAACTTTCTAGTACATCAGTGTAGCCGGTTCCCCATCTTTACATTTCCCAGAGCATGTTTCCCAGAAATTGTTTTATGTAAATAGATTAAGAGAGAAAAGGATAAGCTTAGGAAAGGCAGAGTTAAATGAATGTCCTCATTGCAGGACCTCTTGGAGCATTTCATATGAAGATACTTGTAGTTAATTGTGAAGAGAGAGTAGGGCACACTTTGCCCTTTAATTCATTTCTTTGTTCATTTATTCAATAAATATTTCTTGAGTTTCTATTCTCTGCCAAGCACTGTTCCAAGCATTAAGAATAGAGCATTTCAAAAAGTTCAAAGGTTATGAAGATTTGGACTATATCAGAGGTTTAGAAAGTCTTGGAAAGAATTCACAAAGGAAAAAAATTGTGAAGGTGAGTGAAGTTATGATTGCAAAGTTTTGTGGAGGAGAAGGATTCTAGTAACTAGAAATACATGTCTAGAAGATGCATCTAGAATGGGATTGATGGTGGTTTAGTGGTTTAGTTGCTAAATGGTGTCCAACTGTTTGCGACTCCATGGACTGTAGGCCCCAGTTTCCTCTGCCCATGGGATTTGCCAGGCAAGTATATGGGAGTGGATTTGTAAATCCTCCTCCAGGGATCTTCCTGTCCCAGGGATTGAACCTGCATCTCCTATTTATCAGATGGATTCTTTACTGCTGAGCCACCTGGGAAGCCCCAGCATGTGGTTATTACATACTTACTCAATATAACTGAATTACATGGAATGAGACAATTGCAAGAGCGTAACAAAATCCTCTGCTTTGAAATGGCACCTTGTGTATGTTGTCAATTTGTACATATACAAGTTTACACATGTGTGCACACCACACACCAAAGTGCTGAAATAAACTTAATTTTGGTGCCAAGGATTGATAAATGGAATTCCACCTCTTTCTTTGCTTATAATATTGAATTCATGTTTGTGTGCCCGGTAAGCAGATTTGTAAGCTAAATTAACTCTCACCAAATAGACTGGTAAAGAAAAAGCTTCATTCAAGGAAGCTGCAAATGGAAAATAATACGTATAACATAGACCGAAGCAAAAGACAAGAAAATGGTAGAGCAAATATTTCCTGTTCTTTGTAGAAACTCTTCCTCAGTCATATCACAAGGTAATGGTGATGACATAGTGATATGTGTCAAGGTGTCAGCCACAAAGCTGAAATTATGTAGAAGACCATTGAATAGAAATTGTATCCACCATTGTTAATAAAAAATTCACATTCTAAGTATATGCTTTGTCTTTTACATCAGTTAATGAGGTTTAGAAGACAACTTGATAGTGAATGTTTAAAATCTGGGCATTAAAAGCTATTTTTAATGACAACCAAAAGGATTTTGCTTTTGTAAAATTTAAAGTAAAATAAATAATGATTCATAACAGGTTTATCTCATCCACATGAAATTTCATATTTGTGCATAATAATTTTCCTTAGAATTGGACATGTTTATAATTTATAAATAAATTTGAAAATTATATGTATTAAAGATATATATATGCTAAGCATACTTTCAAAGATTGGGTGAGCAATTAACAAGGTTTGAAAACACTCCCTGGTAGATGGCAATTTTAGGCAAGTAATACATTTATTGCGTATATATTTCCTCTTTTATTTTTCAAGAGTTGAGCTGATTAACTCACCCTTGTTTAGCACTATTCATTTTTAGATTCCTCCAGATGTTTGAAATATTTTGAATACACTGAGGAAAATATAGCCAGCCAGTTGTAAGATTATTAAACATCTAATGCTTTTTGTTAGAAATCAGGTCATTTGTTAAGCCCCAGATTTAAAAAAAAAAAAAAAAAAGGTTTTCTCTTCAAATTAGAATGAATAAAATTCTAGATCTTATAAGACATAAAACCATTAAAGCACTTTAGCAGGCTGGGTTTTCCATTAGCTCCTTTCAGATTCTTTCAATCCTGCACAATAATCCAAGCTTCATGTAAAAGAGTGATTTACCACTAATCAGCAGTTCCAGTGACAACGAAGATGTGTTTATATGTTCTAAAAGTAGCTTAATTAGATGGTACTGTAAGATTTGCCACATGACACTAGCTAATAAAAATATTTTAAATCATGTGTTGAACTACTGGGCTTTATTTGCTGAAAATTAGAACAATTTATATTATAGGATAAATAATCAGCTATTTACCAAAGCTACTGGAAGAATTTCCTTTGGCATGACCATTGCAAAGGTCAAGATGTGGTGAAGTAATACAAGAAGACTTCCTTGAAAGTATTAATCACACATCCTAAATATTAATAAATAGACACCCCCTCCCCCATTAGTGCAGTCTAGGGTCTAAAATAGCAGTGACAAAGGCTGTTGATTTTCCACATGGATGTGTATCTGTAGCTGTTAGGAGTACAGCCTAACCAGGGTTTATTGGCTGTAAGATCCCAAGTTACTTAAACCACCATGCTTGCATTTCCTTATCCTTGAAGTAGAAACAATAATAAAATCTTTTTTATATAGCTGTTGTGAAAATGATTAAATAAATAGAATACAAAGAAAGGTTTTTATCAAGTAGAGAATTTAATTTTATCAAGCAGTGAATTTAATTTTGGTGTAAACATAGCCAGTTAAATTATGCTGTCATACTTAGTATTGGGGCTTAATTGTGTTTTAGCAGAGATGAAGAAACTTACAAATGTGGTAACGTCAGTGTAAACCAAGGTTTTTACCCCTTGCCAGGAAATATTTTTAAAATATATAATGAATAAAATTTCTTTGAATTGATGTGATACTTCCCCTAAATCCCTCCTATACTGACCAGTGACTAAAATGATTTATAGCCAGTGTCATGATCATGTGTGAAAAAGATCTTCCAGTTAAGACATTTTAAAATAATTAATGTTGATTGTCAAAATTGGAACTGCCTTCAGGGCCAGCTGTGATAGCTCACGTCTTCATTTTTTTGTTTGTATTCTAAACTGACGTCATAATTTGAAACATTAAGTTGAAATAAACAAGGTCAGGATGTAGATGCTGGGCCTCATGTTTCTTGCTTGGATTGAAATTACCACTACATAAAAAATTACATTGCCAAAAATACATGAATAAATAATATATCAACTCTTAAGTAACAGCAAAATGTACTGATTCAAACTGATAATGAACTTTAAAGTCCAAAATATCATCAAAGAGTAGCATTTATGAAAATACAGATAACCCCTTGAAAGTCCAAGTCAATTCAATTGAACCAACATGCCTCAAGAGTCTGTTGGATCCTGAGCATTTTAGCAGCTTTGTGCAGTATTTTAAAGCTGGTGGAAGCAACTCTATTAGCCAACATGAAGGACCTAGTGGCCACATTTTTGTAAATCTTTCCTTGTCACTGATGCTTCTGCTCCACTTTGTGCATGTATGTGCTTTTGTCTGACTTTCTTTTTCCTTCTTTCTATCTTCTTTTCATAGTCAAAAGTGAGAACTGGCTTGTTTAAGGTATTTTCCCTGAGAACTGTGCCTCCTTACTAATGTGCAGGAAAACACTGACCTTGAACACCACACTGACAGATGACCAAAAACACAAAGGTCAGCACGTGTCTTTCTTCTAGACTTTTACCTCACTATAGATCAATTACTGGTGTCCAACTGAGAAATGTAGGGTTCTATAGGATCAGGTGTAGTAATTTTCCAGGAATACTAGTACAGTAATAGAAAGTATAACAGGGTTCCTGGGCCTCCCAGGTGGCTGAATAGTAATGAATCCGTCCACAATGCAGGAAACGCAGGCTCGATCCCTGGGTGAGGAGGGTCCTCTGAAGAAAGAAATGGCACCCCACTCCAGTATGCCTGCCTGGGAAATCCTATGGACAGAGGAGCCTGGAGAGCTACAGTCCATGGGGCTGCAAAAGAGTCAGACATGACTTGGTGACTGAACAGCAACAACACACAGAGTTCCTACTGAAATATAGCTTTGATTCTATTTGTCCTTTAGTTTATACAGAAGGAGGTCAGGCCATACCTGTAGTTTCAGGCCCAGGTGAGGCTAAGATTACCACTCAGTGGTACCACTGCACACTTTCACACTCTCTTTAACCCAGCCTACCAATGGTTTCTGAGCTAGGTTCTGTGCTACATCATATCGTTTCTCCCTTCTTTAATATACCTTGTGCTTGTGTGCATACCAAGTCGCTTCAGTTTTGTCCAACTCTGTGAAATCCTATAGACTGTAGCCTGCCAATGTTCTCTATGCATGGGATTCCCCAGGCAAGAATACAGGAGTGGGTTGACAAGCCCTCCTCCAGGGGATCTTCCCAACCCAGGGATCGAACCTATGTCTCTTAAATCTCCTGCATTGGGAGGCATGTTCTTTACGACTAGTGTGCCACCTGGGAAGCCCCTTTAATATAAATCAGATACAGCCAATTCTGGTTAATAAAGTCCACTCCCTGTATCAGATATAATAACTTAGTTTTGATTTTTAGCAGTGGAACCCATCATATGTTGAAGGAATCTCACATTAGTGTGGATTACAGCAGGAGACTGGATGCTGTCTCTTCTAGAGAATATATAAGGTCATCCCCACCTCCATCTCCCTGGCCAGTAGCTGTGGAACAAGTGAGTAACCTATATTCTGCTACCCAAATGTTCCTACTTATAATTTGTATCCTGAGTAAGTAATATTAAATAAAGAGGCCATTTAGATACTGTACACTGTAGCATCGTAGTTCAGTGGCCAATATTAAGTAACCAGCAGGAACACTTCTGGGGTGCTCCCATCCTTGTAATGACACTGTTTTGTTTTATATTTGATATTTCCTTTCTGATTCCTTTCGTCCAGCTCTTCTTGGTTACAGACAGCTTTTTTGAAACTGTTTACAGCATTATTACCTGTTCTATGAGAATCTGTGACAATCTTCCTTTTTGACTTAAATGTCTTTTTTTTAGTCTTTACCTGTTTTTCTAAACTTATTTCTAACTATGTCTAACTGTGTCTGACTCTGTGACTCAATAGACTATGATCCGCCAGGCTCCTCTGTCCATGGGGATATACTAGAGTGGGTTGCCATGGGTTCCTTCTCCAGGAATCTTCTCAACCCAGGGATTGAACCCCAGGTACCCCACACTGCAGGCAGATTCCTTACCAGCTGAGCTACCAGGAAAGCCCATTCCTGACTATGGTGGTGGTGGTTTAGTCGCTAAGTCGTGTCTGACTCTTGTGACCCCACAGACTGTAGCCTTCTAGGTTCCTTTGTCCAAGAGATTTTCCAGGAAAGAATACTGGAGTGGGTTGCCATTTTCTTCTCCAGGGGATCTTCTTAGGAATCAAACCTGGGTCTTCTGCCTTGCAGGCAGATTCTTTCCCAGCTGAGCTACAAGGTAAGCCCATTCCCAACTATTCCCTTCAACAAAAACCATACTATAATCAGACTGCTTTTCATCCTCCCAAAACTTTCTTATAACAAATGACTTTTTCTCTCTCCCTCTGCCAAGCTACCTCTTGAAATTTCCTCCACTCTTGAAGTTCACTTTTGCGTGAATTCAGCCCTCTCAAATTTGGGAATGGCCAGTATGCTATAGTGGAAGAGAGCCATTGCCTTGAACCCATGCCAATGACATTCTATTGCACTTGAACTCTGTAATTCATTTATTCCAGAATAATGTTTCAATTTATTTAAAGTGGAGCAATTCAAAAGTTATGAAAAAAACTGTATGCACTCATCCAATCCATGTTATTTCATGTTTCTCTAGAGGTGACGTAAGTAGAGAATTCTTTGTGAAGTAGTAATGTTCAGTGTATCAAATTTTAATTTTATAAAGTTAAATAACTCATAGTAGGCACTCATTAAGCACCTGAGGTTATACAAACCTCAAAAGCAAAAAGAGATGAGATGTTTTTCCTTTCAGATGACTTGAATAAATTCAATTAACAATTCACAAGTATTCAACATATTTTTCAGCTTTCTGTTGACCTGAGGTCTGATCACTCATGTTCAGAAAAGAAATCTAACAAGAAATGTCAGTCTATTCTATGAGCACCTGTGATATAGTTTCAATAAATTCTTTTGTGACTCCAATTAACCAGAGTCATTTTCTATTTTTGTAACCAGAAAACCTAAACTGGGTTTTTCCTGGGTTCTATTGAAAAACCACCTACCCTTGTATTTCATAGAGAATCAAATCCACAGTAATCAGTTTGACTTTTAAAACCACCACATATGCCTGAAAAAATAATATAGTCATTTAAGGCTGCACTGTAAGATCTGACAAGGCAACTAGAAATCCAAAACTGTTTCCAATAATTAGTATTGTCAATCTTCTCTTACAGAACTTTTGTTATGATTCTTGGAGCTAATTGACAGCAAGCCTTGACGACCTTAGGGGGAGGAAGAGATAAATTAGACTAGAGCAAGAAAAAAGAAGTATGATCCAAATAGGTATATCAAGCTATCATTTTAAAGTCATTGGTATGTCTAAGACTTGAAAAGTATAATCTCTTAGAAAACTGATTTTCAGTAATAAAAGTTATTTGGTTGAAGAACAAAATTTTGGCTCTGTGTTGAGTATAGCTCATTTGCTAACTACCAACTCCCACCAGAATGTGATCATTAAGGTGTACTGTGCTTTTGGAAAGCAGTGTTGGGGACCCTTGTCAGAAAACTAGGTATCACATAGTGCCTGTTACCATAGTTATTTGCTTCACAGATTAAAGAAAACAACTTAAATCTAATAGCCCTGCCTCATCATTCTTCTCTAGCCTACAAACCTGCAAAACTTAATTCCAGGAAGTAAGAGATGAATATTAGACATGTATTGGGTAGGAAAATGTGATAAGTATGTAATGTAGATTATTAGGTTGGCTTTCATCCCTTCTTTTTGTATTGATTTTCAATGAATAGAATCTGATGTTAAAATATTCTAATTTGGGGAAAGTTATTATATCCCTCCTACCTACTGCTTATCTGTCTTAATGGGAAAGTTTGGATTTAACTGTTGCAGATTAAAATATCTTTGTGTGATTACCTAGCTGCAATGCAGTTGTTCCAGATGAGTTTTAACCAAGCAAAATTATTTATTTATATGAAATTTTATGCTAAAGAATTTTACATAAAAAATAACAGTGGATATTTTTGTCACAAACTGGATATCAAGGATCTCCATTCTGGATAAATAAGCTATGGTACATATACACGATGGGATATTCAGTACAGTTCAATTCAGTTGTTCAGTCGTGTCCGACTCTTTGCAACCTCATGAATGGAAGCACACCAGGCCTCCCTGTCCATCACCAACTCCCGGAGTTCATTCAAACTCACGTCCATCGAGTTGGTGATGCTATCCAGCCATCTCATCCTCTGTCGTCCCCTTCTCCTCCTGCCCCCAATCCCTCCCAGCATCAGAGTCATTTCCAATGAGTCAACTCTTCGCATGAGGTGGCTAAAGTACTGGAGTTTCAGCTTTAGCATCATTCCGTTAAAGAACACCCAGCACTGATCTCCTTTAAAATGGACTGGTTGGATCTCTTTGCAGTCCAAGGGACTCTCAAGAATCTTATCCAACACCACAGTTCAAAAGCATCAATTCTTCGGCACTCTGCTTTCTTCACAATCTAACTCTCACATCCATACATGACCACTGGGAAAACCATAGCCTTAACTAGATGAACCTTTGTTGGCAAAGTAATGTCTCTGCTTTTGAATATGCTATCTAGGTTGGTCATAACTTTCCTTCCAAGGAGTTAGCGTCTTTTAATTTCATGGCTGCAATCACCATCTGCAGTGATTTTGGAGCCCAAGAATGTAAAGTCTGACACTGTTTCCACTGTTTCCCCATCTATTTCCCACGAAGTGATGGGGCCAGAGGCCATGATTTTAGTTTTCTGAATGTTGAGCTTTAAGCCAGCTTTTTCACTCTCCTCTTTCACTTTCATCAAGAGGCTTTTTAGTTCCTCTTCACTTTCTACCATAAGGATGGTATCATCTGCATATCTGAGGTTATTGATATTTCTTCCAGCAATCTTGATTCCAGCTTGTGCTTCTTCCAGCCGAACATTTCTCATGATGCACTCTGCATAGAAGTTAAATAAACACAATGACAATATACAGCCTTGATGTACTCCTTTCCCTATTTAGAACCAGTCTATTGTTCCATGTCCAGTTCTAACTGTTGCTTCCTGACCTGTATGTAAGTTTCTCAAGAGGTAGGTCAGGTGATCTGGTATTCCCGTCTCTTGAACAATTTCCCACAGTTTATTGTGATCCACACATTCAAAGGCTTTGGCATAGTCAATAACACAGAAATAGATGATTTTCTGGAACTCTCTTGCTTTTTCCATGATCCAGCGGATGTTGGCAATTTGATCTCTAGTTCCTCTGCCTTTTCTAAAACCAGCATGAACATCTGAAAGTTCACGGTTCACATATTGCTGAAGCCTGGCTTGGAGAATTTTGAGCATTACTTTACTAGCATGTGAGATAAGTGCAATTGTGCAGTAGTTTGAGCATTTTTTGTTATTTCCTTTCTTTGGGATTGGAATGAAAATTGACCTTTTCCAGTCCTATGGCCACTGATGAGTTTTCCAAAGTTGCTGGCATGTTGAGTCCAGCACTTTCACAGCATCATCTTTCAGGATTTGAAATAGCTCAACTGGAATTCCATCACCTCCACTAGCTTTAGGGTTATTGCTGCCGCTGCTGCTGAGTCACTTCAGTCGTGTCTGACTTTGCGACCCCATGGACTGCAGCCCACCAGGCTCTTCCGCCAATGGGATTTTTCAGGCATGAGTACTGGAGTTGGGTGCCATCGCCTAGGGAAAGGAGAGGGTGGGACAAATGAAGACAGTAGCATGGAAACGTAAAATAGATGGCCAGTAGAAATTTGCTGTATATCGCAGGGAACCGAAAGTCGTTGCTCTATGACAACCTAGAGGGGTGTGATGGGGTGGAAGGTGGCAGAGAGATTCAAGAGGGAGGGGACATATGTATACCTATGGCCGATTCATGTTGATGTATGGCAGAAACTGTCACAATATTGTTAAGTAATTATCTTCTAATTAAAATTAAAAAGAAAAGTTTTGAAAAAGGATTTCCATTCTGCACCTTCTCAACCTGTCCTTTTCCATAACCCCCCTCCCTCTTCCATGAAGATCAAGGCGACAGGGGGAGGGATCTGGGAGTTCCAGGGCTCAGATGTCTGATTTTGAACTAAATGTCCTGGCATTGAAAATACTATTAAACTAATTTTATTATCGTATGATGATATATAGGCATGTAAACAGTGAAGATGTTGTAAAGATATGTTTTATATGGATTTTTGTAAATCCATGTGGTTTTTTATTATTTGTTCCAATTTTTCTTTTTTATTTTTTTTTCTTTCTTTTTTTTTTTTTTTTTACCAAATTTGTCTGGCCTTTTTGTTGAAACCATCTGGATCTCTTGCTGAGATCATAGTTGAAAGCTCCCATGAAGTTAGGGAAAAAGCAAGAAATCACAGGAGTGGCACATCCGGGCTGATTACCGGCCATATGACCTTTGGATTTGTCCTCTTCCTTTCTGAAGAAACAGAGTTGGGCTAGAAGGATCAACAGTTTCCAAAATTTTGTTATGATAAGGATCACCTGAGGTGCTTGTACTTGCTCAAAGTGCAAATTCCTAATTCATTCCAAACTCACTCAATCCAAATTCTCAGGGGAGGGCTGGGAGGCATGCCTTTGACCAAATTTCCAGGTGATTCTTATCTTTCGAAAGATGGAAACAAGAATTGAATGACCCCAACAGCCGTTCTAATTCAGAAGTTCCATGATTCCTTTCACATTCCTTGGCTAATAAAATATTTTAATTGAAGCTATGGAGCATGGAGTGGAGATGGTGGGAAGAAGAAAAATTATTCCTTATATATAAAAAATGATATTGAATTTGGGATTTTCTGTAAATATTAAAAAACTTTATAATACTGAATAATTAGAAGTTAGATTTTTATCTGAACCTCATACTTTTCTTATTTTTCTTTTTTATTATGAGTTGCGCTGTTTTTTTCTTGCTGTTGTTAGAGGTTTTTTCCTCTAAGCATCTGTGCTTTTAAAGTCTGATTATTTATCCTTATAAATCTCTAAAAAGGATGCTGCAATCTGTCTTTAAGAACCATGTTACAGATTTTCTGCAGACTTTTGGCATAAAATTTCCCCTAATTAACAATAAGGTTGAATGAACTTCTCAAACCAAGACAGGGCATTTGCAGGCTTTAATCACTTTAGCAAACATTTACTGTGCACAGTCAAGGTGACAACTTAATCTCAGTCAATTAGAGGATTCCATCTATGTTTTCTATGTTCTCATTCAGGTTTGAATCTTGCAGGAATTAAGCAATGAATGTCTATTTGGCTCTAAAGGGGCTTCCCTGGTAGCTCAGCTGGTAAAGAATCCAGGAGACCTCAGCTCTATTCCTGGATCAGGAAGACCCACTGGAGAAGGGACAGGCTACTCACTCCAGTATTCTGGCCTGGAGAATTCCATGGACTTGCAAAGAGTAGGACACAACTGAGTGACTTTCACTTTCGCTTTGGTTCTAAAAGATATCAATTCACATAAGCATTTATGGAGGCTTCCATTGGCTTACTTGAAGTTTAGCTATCAGTCCTCAGGCAGTACCAGTAACTTATTTTGTTACTGTTGTTCAGTTACCCAGTTGTGTCCGACTGTTTGTGTCCCCATGGACTGTAGCACTCCAGTCTCCTCTGTCCATGGGATTTCCCAGGTAAGGATATTGGAGTGGGTTGCCATTTCCTTTGGGGTCCCCCAAAAGCTGACTGCTATTTTCCTTCTTTTTCTCTCTACTACGCCTGGAAGGATGAGCAACTCAAGTTCCGGGGTCCCAGGAAATCTCCGAAAACATGTCTGAGGTGCACATGACTAGATGCCTACATAACCTACAGTCACTGCATCTTTGGATTCTTGCTCCTTTTTCTTGAATGCTTACCTCAGAAGCAATGGACAGATTCCTTCTATCCTCAAAGCCCACAAAATCATCTGGGATGTTTACTAAAAAGCTAGCTTAGAATGTTGTTTTGTATTTAATATCAGTTTCAAAAGCTACCTGATGTATCAGTTCAGTTCAGTTCAGTCGCTCAGTCATGTCCGACTCTTTGCGACCCCATGAATCACAGCACACCAGACCTCCCTATTCATTACCATCTCTTGGAGTTCACTCAGACTCACGTCCATCGAGTCGGTGATGCCATCCAGCCATCTCATCCTCAGTCGTCCCCTTCTCCTCCTGCCCCCAATCCCTCCCAGCATCAGAGTCTTTTCCAAAGAGTCAACTCTTCGCATGAGGTGGCCAAAGTACTGGAGTTTCAGCTTTAGCATCATTCCTTCCTAAGAAATCTCAGGGTTGATCTCATCCAAAATGGACTGGTTGGATCTCCTTGCAGTCCAAGGGACTCTCAAGAGTCTTCTCTAACACCACAGTTCAAAAGCATCAATTCTTCGGTGCTCAGCCTTCTTCACAGTTCAACTCTCACATCCATACATGACCACAAGAAAAACCATAGCCTTGACTAGACAGATTGTAGTCGGCAAAGTAATGTCTCTGCTTTTGAATATACTATCTAGGTTGGTCATAACTTTTTTCCAAGGAGTAAGTGTCTTTTAATTTCATGGCTGCAGTCACCATCTGCAGTGATTTTGGAGCCCCCAAAAATAAAGTCTGACACTGTTTCCATTGTTTCCCCATCTAGTTCCCATGACGTGATGGGACCAGATGTCATGATCTTTGTTTTCTGAATGTTGAGCTTTAAGCCAACTTTTTCACTCTTCTCTTTCACTTTCATCAAGAGGCTTTTTAGCTCCTCTTCATTTTCTGGCATAAGGGTGGTGTCATCTGCATATCTGAGGTTATTGATATTTCTCCCGGAAATCTTGATTCCAGCTTGTGTTTCTTCCAGTCCAGCGTTTCTCATGATGTAGTCTGCATAGAAGTTAAATAAGCAGGGTGACAATATACAGCCTTGACGTACTCCTTTTCCTATTTGGAACCAGTCTGTTGTTCCATGTCCAGTTCTAACTGTTGCTTCCTGGCCTGCATACAGATTTCTCAAGAGGCAGGTTAGGTGGTCTGGATGTATAGATGCAATGTATTTAGTGGTGGCTCAGATGGAAAGCGTCTGTCTACAATGTGGGAGACCTGGGTTCAATCCCTAGGTCGGGAAGTTCCCTGGAGAAGGAAATGGCAACCCACTCCAGTACTCTTGCTTAGAAAATCCCAGAGACGGAGGAGTCTGGTGTCCATGGGGTCGCAAAGAGTTGGACAAGACTGAGTGACTTCCCTTTTTTTTTTAATTTGTAATATGTGATGGACATCAGTATATACTTTTTCTACCTAAATCTTAACTGCAACAAATACTTTTCAAACACTTCTTTTTTGAAAAGGATATCTAAATATTTGTTGCCATGTGAACATGAATGACTAATTTGTTAAATAGATTCTTTAAAGCTTTACTCTAGATACTTCAACTATTGCATTGGAGTTTAAAGGTGTGCTCAGTTGTAGTGGACTCTGTGTGGCCCTTTGGACTGTAGCCCACCAGGATCCTCTGTCCATGGGATTTCCCAGGCAAGGATACTGGAAGAGGTTGCCATTTCCTCCTCCAGGGGATCTTCTTGACCCAGGATTGAAACTGCATCTCCAGCATCTCCTGCATTGGCTGGTAGATTCTTTACCACTCAGCCACCTGGCAAGCCCCTAGTCTGAAGGTAACAAAAGTTCCGTGCTGGAGGGATAGAAATCTAAGGATTAATTAGTTGCTTTAGCTCAAAGTATTTGTCTAAAATGGCTTCAGGATACAGAGATGAGAAATGAATTTCACACAGAAACTGAATGTGCAAGTCAGTTTAAAAACCATTTAAATAATATCTTTGTTCACCTATAAAAATGTCAGTGGCATTCTGAAAAAAAAATCAAAATGTTGCATCATTTGCCCCATGACTCATTGTCCACTTTTTAAAATTTATTACTTTGCTCATGTTATTTGTCTTTTTTTTAATAGGGATTCATTCTGTTTTCCATGATTTAGGAAGAGTTTTCTTTAATCTGCTTCATTTCTTAGAGAAAGTCCTGATTTTTTTAAAAAGTTATCTTTTATTTCATATCTTACATCTTGTTTGTGATACTAAAGACATTACATTTTTAACTGAACTAGGCAACAAAATGAGAGAAACAAAATGCCACGCAGCAAAAATCAGTAGTTTTCATTTTCTATCTTTCCCTTTTGTGTTCCCCACATGTTGAAGTAGACGTACTTCTAACACCATGTATTGAATTTTTTAACATAATGTTAAAATATAAATGCTCTTTCATATTAATGCCTCGTCCTTAAAATTACATTCTTAATGCCTATATAACATGTCAAGTGTTGCTTTACCATACTTTAGTCCCCAAATTTCTAGACATTTAAAATAACCATAGTTTTTTATATTAGGCAAAAAACTTTGTAATAAGAAACTTAAGCATATATTTTAGGCAAACCTGAAGGGGATAATATTCCTGGTTTAAAGGGAGCTAAGAAGCAATGGCATCCCACTCCAGTACTCTTGCCTGGAAAATCCCATGAAGGAGCCTGGAAGGCTGCAGTCCATGGGGTCTCAAAGAGTCGGCTTCCCTTTCACTTTTCACTTTCATGCATTGGAGAAGAAAATGGCAACCCACTCCAGTGTTCTTGCCTGGAGAATCCCAGGGACGGGGAGCTTGGTTGGCTGCCGTCTATGGGGTCGCACAGTCGGACACAACTGAAGTGACTTAGCAGCAGCAGCAGCAGCAGCAGCAGCAGCAGCAAACATTTTTAGGGCTTAATGTAAAGCTTTTAAGGGCTTAATGACTTTACAATTAATCACATATTTCAAAGTATAACAATTACAAGATATTAAGCAGATATTTTGTATAACTTTCATAGTTACAAAATGATGTTTCATTGTTTTACTTTCATTTATTTGATAACTATCCACAAAAGAAACTAATGGTATCTCCTGCTTCATAAATTGATATTGACTTCTTATAGGTATCAGTATAAACTGACAAACAACTAATCTCAAAAATATACAAGCAACTCATGCAGCTCAATTCCAGAAAAATAAACGACCCCATCAAAATATGGGCAAAAGAACTAAACAGACATTTCTCCAAAGAAGACATACAGATGGCTAACAAACACATGAAAAGATGCTCAACATCACTCATTATCAGAGAAATGCAAATCAAGGCCACAATGAGGTACCATTTACACCAGTCAGAATGGCTGCGATCCTAAAGTCTACATGCAATAAATGCTGGAGAGGGTGTGGAGAAAAGGGAACCCTCTTACACTGTTGGTGGGAATGCAAACTAGTACAGCCACTATGGAGAATAGTATGGAGATTCCTTAAAAAACTGGAAATAGAACTGCCTTATGATCCAGCAATCCCATTGCTGGGCATACACACCAAGGAAACTGGAACTGAAAGAGACACGTGTACCTCAGTGTTCATCACAGCACTGTTTATAATAGCCAGGACGTGGAAGCAACCTAGATGTCCATCAGCAGATGAATGGATAAGAAAGCTGTGGTACATATACACAATGGAGTATTACTCAACCAACAAAAGAATGCATTTGAATCAGTTCTAATGAGGTGGATGAAACTGGAGCCTATTATGCAGAGTGAAGTAAACCAGAAAGAAAAACACCAATACAGTATACTAACACATATATATGGAATTTAGAAAGATGGTAACCTGTATGTGAGACAGCAAAAGAGACGCAGATGTACAGAACAGACTTTTTGACTCTGTGGGAGAGGGAGAGTGTGGGATGATTTGGGAGAATGGTATTGAAATATGTATAATATCATATAAGAAATGAAAAGCCAGTCTAGGTTCTATGCAGGATACAGGATGCTTGGGGCTGGTGCACTGGGATAACCCAGAGGGATGGTATGGGGAGAGAGGTGGAAGGGGGGTTCAGGAGTGGGAACTTATTGTATACCTGTGGTAGATTCTTGTTGATGTATGGCAAAACCAATATAGTATTGTAAAGTAAAAAAAAAAAAAAAAATTAGAAAAAAAGGTGAAATACTTAATAGAAGTAAATGAGTATTACAACAGCCTCATGTATTGTAAATAAATGTTATAACATTATATAAATGATTTTTTTGTTTTGAGCTCATCCTTACCTTTTATTTACATTTTTTCTATGCAATTTTCTAGTTACTTAAAAATATGATATTTGAGGATATAACTGCTTTTACCTAAAATTCATCCATGAAATTTTCTGTTATAACATTCTTTCTAAGTGCTGAGAGATGTTAAGGTGATAAGGTTGGTATAATTAATACATAATTATAACGCTATTGGGATTAGATACCAAAATCTTACTGTCCGTCACCTTAAATGTTAACATATTAGTTTGGCCTTTATGTTTATTTTTAATAAATTCTGTACCTCACAAATTGCCTTTCAATATCAGAAAGTTAAGCTGTCATGTCAGAATTAGATTGGCTTGACTGCCTAATTAAATACAGATTCATCTGGAAAAATGTTCTGTTCTCATATTTCATTCTAATATCCACTCAAATTCAGAGTGACCCCTAAATGGCCTAAACTTTAGAGCAAGGGCAAACAGATAAACCAGAAGACTTAAACAGGGAGAGAGAGGGAGCACCCCCAAATGGGAAAAGGCCTATGCTGACGTGACTCGCAATGGGGAGTCAGAATGCACCCCTGTCCACTCCCTCAGTGGCCTCCATTCTTTCCAGAACTGTCACAATGTACTGGAAAGAAGGAGAGAATAGCGACTGCCTCGTCTAAACATTCTTCCCTGATGACACCACGCAGAAAGTAGGAGGCAGCTGGAACTGACATGAAAGGGCACTTAGTCAGAACTCTAACCCTATGTCTTCTTTCCACTCACTGTGTGGGGTAAGAAAGGCCACTCCACTTCTCTGGGAAGAAGTTTCTCCCTCTGAGAAATACAGGAGCTGGTTGATATAAGCGAAAAGATGTCTCATGGTTCTGTATTTCTGAGGTTCGCTGCACACCAGTGTAAGAAGACATCATTTCTTCAGCCCTCTCACTAACTTTAATAAGTGGAAAATATCACAGAAGGCTTAACTTTCTACATGGCAGCATCAGCTCAGCTGGGTCTCTCTCAGGCTGGCTGCATAAGCTGAAGATGCAGTGCAGCATCGATTGGTGTGAAGAAACATCTATCCTCTCTGTATATGACACACATAGAGGAAGAGGATTAGGAAAAAGTCTGGAGAAAAGATATAGGTTTTGGACTGTAAAAAACACATTTTGGGGAATATTCCTCCCCCCAAAAAAAAAGACCCAGCTCAGCAATCAGACCCACGTCTCCTGCCTTGGCAGGTGGATTCTTTACAATCAAGCCACCAAGTGAAGTGAAGTCACTCAGTCATGTCCGAATCTTCTGACCCCATGGACTGTAGCCCACCAGGCTCCCCCATCCATGGAATTCTCCAGGCAAGAGTACTGGAGTGGGGTGCCATTTCCTTCTCCAGGGGATCTTCCTGACTCAGGGATCAAACCCGGGTCTCCTGCATTGCAAGCAGATGCTCTACTGTCTGAGCCACCAGGAAGCTCTCAAGCCACCAAGGAAGCCCCCAAAACACTAATTTGAAAAAAACACACGCATCACAATGTTCATAGCAACATTATTTACAATTGCCAGTATATGGAAACAACCTAAGTGTCTATCAGCATATACATGGATAAAGATAATGTAAGATATATATTATATTCAGTTCAGCTCAGTTCAGTCACTCAGTTGTATCCGACTGTTGGCGACCCCATGAACCACAGCACTCCAAGCCTCCCTGTCCATCATCAACTCCCGGAGTTTGCCCAAACTCATGTCCATGGAGTTGGTGATACCATCTAACCATCTCATCCTCTGTCGTCCCCTTCTCCTCCTGCCCTCAATCTTTCCCAATATCAGGGTTTTTTCCAATGAGTCAACTCTTCACGTCAGATGGCCAAAATACTGGAGTTTCAGCTTTAACATCAGTCCTTCCAATGAACACTCAGAATCTATTTCCCTTAGGATGGACTGACTGGTTGTATCTCCTTGCAGTCCAAGGGACTCTCAAGAGTCTTCTCCAGCAACACAGTTCAAAAGCATCAATTCTTCGGTGCTCAGCTTTCTTCACAGTCCAACTCTCACATCCACACATGACCACTGGAAAAACCATAGCCTTGACTAGACAGACTTTTGTTGGCAAAGTAATGTCTCTGCTTTTGAATATGCTGTCTAGGTTGGTCATAACTTTCTTCCAAAGAATAAGTGTCTTTTAATTTCATGGCTGCAGTCACCATCTGCAGTGATTTTGGAGCCCCCCAAAATAAAGTCTGATACTGTTTGCACTGTTTCCCATCTATTTCTCATGAAGTGATGGGAACAGATGCCATGATCTTTGTTTTCTGAACGTTGAGCTTTAAGCCAACTTTTTCAGTCTCCTCTTTCACTTTCATCAAGAGGCTCTTTAGTTCTTCTTCACTTTCTGCCATAAGGGTGGTGTCATCTGCATATCTGAGGTTACTGATATTTCTCCTGGCAATCTTGATCCAATCTTGTGCTTCCATCCAGCCCAGCGTTTCTCATGATGTACTCTGCATAGAAGTTAAATAAGCAGGATGACAGTATACAGCCTTGATGTATTCCTTTTCCTATTTGGAACCAGTCTGTTGTTCCATGTCCAGTTCTAACTGTTGCTTCCTGACCTGCATACAGGTTTCTCAAGAGGCAGGTTAGGTGGTCTGATATTCCCATCTCTTTCAGAATTTTCTACAGTTTATTGTGATCCACACAGTCAAAGGCTTTGGCGTAGTCATATTACATTATGTGTATATAATGGAATACTACTTAGCCATAACAAAGAAAGCAGAAGCACGGATGGACTTGGAGGGTGTTATGCTCAGGGAAATAAGTCAGAAAAAGACAAATACTTCATGATATCACTTACATGTGAAAACTAAAAAATACTACAAACTAGTAAATAAAACAAAAAACAGACATAGATATAGAGAAAAAGCTAGTGGTTTGAAATGGGTAGAGTGAAGGGGGATAGGGTAATACAGGCATAGGAAAATGAAACATACAAACTACGAGATATAAAAGAAGCTACAATGGCATATTGTACAATATTATGGCAAATTATGGCAAAAATATTGGCAAATATAGCCAATGGGGTAAATGGGGTATAAACTGAAAAACACAAGAAGAAAAAGGTCACTGCAGATAAAATAATCAAGTTGTATAGTACCGGTAATGACACATCTGTTCCTGAAACGGCTAAGCTCAGACAATGCTCAGACCACACTCGGATATGGACAAAGGCTGGTTTCTCTCTGTAAACTGCAAGTAGTGGAGGGGGCATGTCACAGCACGAATGCAATCCTACTCTGTGCCTTCTCTACTGAGCACTGAGCTAACCTCTGTATTTTGCAAAGTCAATGATTGTATTTTAGATTTTTCAAAATAGGCAAGAATGTAAGAAAGGTAATACAAAATCAGTATCGAGTTTAAAACATCTGGTTTCAACATTTTAGTGAAAAGTATATTTTTTTCTTTCCTTTTCAATGAGTCAGGGTGGGAGGGGGAGAAATAACAATCAATGTGTCAGACTTATAAGTAGTGACTAATGAAGAATTATGTAATTGCTAAGCTTGTATAGTTTTTGAACAAAATAAAGCACTTTCACATTGATAGATCTATTCAGTTTCTTTCAAATATAATGAGTGAAGATTAGGTATTTTCTAATTTTAAATGAATAGAGGAATCAATGTTTGTCATACATGACATTATAAACCACATGCAGATTAGAAAACAGTAGGCAAAACTTGTACTATATTTATCCTCTCCTGGTTTAATAACTGACCTCTACTAGGCTTTTTTTTCCAGTAGAGTTTATTCTAGTAAACCATAGACTTGAGAAGGATTTTTCAAAATAGATACAGTGTTAAAATGCAAAGAAAAATATTCACCAAAGTCCTAGGACCTACTGGGAGAATGTTAATACTTTATATCCCAAAGCATTAAAAGACTGTATCTCAATAACAATAGCAGTATTGAGTTAAATTAATTTAGGAGACAAATGCTGTTCAACATTTCATGTAGAAAAATGAATATATAACTTTGCTCCATTGAATTACATAACAGACACCACCTCTGCTGCTGCTGCTAACTCGCTTCAGTCGTGTCCTACTCTGTGCAACCCCACTACTCACCACTATATGAATATGGATAACTTATTTATGCTTTCTATGCCTTGGTTTTCACTTTGTAGACCAGGTTCCATGATATAATATACTATATAGAGTTACTGTGAGGATTAGATGAAATCAACATGGAAAGCCTTACAACCTATACATAATAAGAATTCAATTAACAGGGTCTTTTAAATAACATGGAGGGTGGGGGGAAGCCCACATTTCACAACTACAGACTTAAAATTTTAGCTTCTCCTTATACCAGCATTATAACCTTGCACAAATTACCTCTCTGCATTTAGTTTCCTTATTTACAGAATAAATTAAAAGTATCTAGCACACAGCATTGTTTTGTACCTAGTGGTAACACATGTAAAGCACTGGTTCAGTAGTCAGCAAATGCATTTAGTAGGTACCAACAAGGTATTATACATGTGTATGTATAAACCCATGAAACTGAAAAAATATGCAATTATAAAAATTATGTTTAGACTTTTACATTCTAAATTCACAATTACATTTTAAAGAATTTTAAATGTTAGTGTATCATTTTTAGCATATATAATATTTTTCTACCAATCATTAATAATAAGGTACATATTAAATAACCTAATTAAAATGGAATAATTCAGTATTGAAAATGTTTCTCCAACTGGTAAAGAAATAGATGGGGTTTAGCTTAATGATTTTTTTCCCCAGAGGTTTCTTACATATTTGTTAATTCAGCGACAAAAACAAATGGATAAGAAGAAAATGAAGACTGCAATGCCACATCTTTCTTTGTATATGAATCATGGCATGTTGCTTCAGATATTGAGGGTCTTGGCTGTGGTGCTCAGTGTTGGCTTGCTAAGTAGCTGAGACTCCATCCAAGGAGAGACTCCATCCTGTCTCACGTGCATCATCACCCATGCTGCTCCCTCAAAGCTTGGCATGCCAGGTTTCAGGGTGTCCTCTTTGAACAGCACCTATGATTTTATAAAGTGTCCAAGCAAACTCACAAATTTGGATGGAGCATTTTGTTTTTTACATCTTAGCAAGCAGCTATTCAGATCCATGCATATTTTTGGAGGTAAGTGCTGATAAGAAATATGATAATCCCAGACCATTGTAATGGAAAGAACCAAACCAGCCTGATTGATGAATTTTATATTTTATTGATTTGGCCCAACAAATCATATTTATAAATGATTTTGAATTATTTTCTGTGATGGTGATTCTCAAACATATTCAAATCAGGGACACTTCAACAAGGGCAACTGATGTTTTCAGGCTAGTAAAAATGGAATATACGCTTGCTTCCCATTTAGAAATAATTTATTCTTGTTGCTCTGATAGGTATGCTCCATTAGTAACTTTTAAAGTCCTAGCCTCAATTTCAGAGTCTCTTTCTGCTAAGTGAGTCAACTCATCACTTCCCAGTTAATTGTCCTGAAACCCCACTTGGTGGTGACCCTGTTTTACATATTTCCATCTCATATACTTGGGCTTCCCTCATCGTTCAGACTGTAAAGAACCCGCCTACAATGCAAGAGACAAGGTTCGATCCCTGAGTGGGGAAGATCCGCTAGAGAAGGAAATGACAACCCATTCCAGTATTCTTGCCTGGAGAATTACATGGACAGAGAAGCCTGGTGGCTTTTGGTTCATGGGGTCACAAAGAACTGGACACAACTGAGAGACAAGCACTTTCACTTAAAAAAGAAAAATCTCATGCACATCTATTGCTTCGCTTTAAACAGTCTCCTCGGTTCTGCTCCCAGAGATCAACTAACACAAATGCCATATTGGGTTTTTAAATTTGAAGCCCACAGAAGGCTCTACTAATTTTCCCCTCTGCCAGTAGGTGCTGGCAGTAGATGTCCCCACTTCCTGGAAAGTTTTTCTTCAGAAGTGTCTTTATCACAATTTCTTCTGCCCAGTATTCCACTTGTTTGTGTTAATATCTTAGCTTCCCACTGAATCACTGAATAGAAAACCATTTGGGGAATAGGAACAATGTCTTGTGCATCTTTTTCCCAACATTATCCTGGCATATATATGGCAATCAGTATATAAATGTTGTTAGCGAACCCTTCAAACCAACATAGTTCTTTAAGAAGAATTTTCCCCTTGATAAATTTTGATTCCCCTAAAGGGGTTTACTAGAATATTCCTTGAAGAGAAAAACATTTTCAAGTGTACCTTACTAATGCCATAGATTCTAATATCACTTACATAATACACTATCTCCATTATCCAACTTTGTGAACTTATATGAAGACTGAATCAAATGGCTATTCTTAGAGTATGAGTTTCAAAGATGTGATTCTGGACATAGTCAGAGGGTTTTGTTGTTGTTGTTGTTATTTAGATAATCATAAAATGTGTTTGTTTTTGTTATGAAGTAATCACAAAATGTATTATTTAGATAATCCCTACTTAAAATATATACCATGCATTTCTAACTTGGGAGCAACACCAAAGTATTTGCAAGTGTTCTGATCTGGATCCTGAAAATGGGTTCATAGTCATATTTACAGAGCAGTGTTGTTTTAGCATGCTCATGTGCCAGATACTATGTTTATTTTCCTCTTGTTAATTAGAGAGAAAGTAAATGCATGTATTTTCTGTCTCAGAACACTTTTCTTTTGATTCTGGAAAAAAATCTCATTATATTTTTGTATTACAGATTCAAGAATAAATCACTGTCAGAAAAATGGTAATGAGCACCTTAACAACTTCTGTCACATTTAATTTGGCTTTTCTGCCATTGTTTTTCATGCTGAAGTAATAAAAGATTCTAAACTCAGCAGAATTTTATGCAAGATCAATGATATGCTTTTTTAAAGCACCTTTCAGATGGTAAAATGGTATGGACTTCAAGGAAGGGTGAGAAGTTCTGAGTTTTACCATTAACTTTTACCTTAATATTTTCTTTAATGCATTTTTGGAAATTGGGTAAATATTTGCCCTGTGTGGTTAAGTTTTCACAAATTTATAGCATTAAAAAACAATGTCTTATAATGATCTTATTGAGAATTTGTAGGCAAAAGGTGTGATTCATATACATATATATTTATCCATATGCATTACAACAATTTTCCCTAATTAATTTTTATTGATGTTTAGTTGATTTATAATTTTGCATTGATTTCTGCTATACAGTAAAGTGAATCAGTTATGCATATACGTATATCCACTTGTTTTTAGATTCTATTCCCATTTAGGTCATTATAGAGCCTTGAGTAGAGTTCCACATGCTATTGTAAAAAGTTCGTATTAGTTATACACTATATATATAATAGCATGTATATGTCAGTCTAAATATCCCAATTTATCCCTCCTTTCCCTTACCCTTGGTAACTGTAAGTTTTTTTCTATATTGGTGACTCTATTTCTGTTTTATAAATACATTCATTTATACCACTTTTTTAGATTCCCCATATAAGCAATATCATCAGAGAAGGGATTTATCCTTCTCTGTCTGACTTACTTCACCCAGTATGACAGTCTCTAGGTAGATCCAGGCTGCTGCAAATGACATTATTTCATTCTTTTTCATAGCTAAGTGATATTCCATGTATATATGTACCACAGTTTATTCATTCTTCTGTCCATGGACATTTACACTGTTTCCATGTCCTGGCTATTGTAAACAGAGCTAAACATTGGGGTGCAGGTATCTTTTCAAATTATGCTCTTCTCTAGATATATGCACAGGAGTGGGGTTTGGATCATATGGTATTTCTATAGTTAGCTTTTTAAGGTACCTCCATACAGTTCTCCATAATGGATAACCCAATTTACAGTCCATCAACAGTGTACAGAAAAGGGAACAGAGTGTTTCCTTTTCTTCACACCCTCTTCAGCATTTATTGTTTGTAGATTTTCTGATGATGAACATTCTAACTGGAATAAGATTAGAATGAGGTTATAAAACCTCATTATAGTTTTTATTTTCATTTCTTTAATAATTAGTGATGTTGAGCATCTTCTCATGTACTTCTTGGCCATCCTTATGTCTTTGGAAAAATGTCTATTTGGATCTTCCACCCATTTTTTGATCAGGTTGTTTGGGGATTTTTTTATATTCAGCTGCATGAGTGGTGCTTCCAAGTGGTAGAGAGGTAAAGTATCTGCCTGCCAATGCAGGAGATGCCAGGGACTCAGGTTCAATCCCTAGGTCAGGAAATTCCCCTGGAGTAAGAAGTGGCAACCCACTCCTTTATTCTTGCTTGAAAAATTCCATGGGCAGAAGAGCCTGATGGGCTGTAGTCCAGACTATCAGACCATCTAAAAGGTGTTTTGAAAAGCATATCATTTAATCTATAGATTGCTTTGGATACTATACTCATTTTCACTATATTGATTCTTCCAATCCATGAACAGGGTATATTTCTCCATCTATTTGTGTCCTCTTTGATTTCTTTCATCAGTGTTTTATAGTTTTCTATATATAGGTCTTTTGTTTCTTTAGGTAGATATATTCGTAACTATTTTATTCTTTTCATTGCAATGGTGAATGGAATTGTTTCCTTAATTTCTCTTTCTGTTTTCTCATCGTTCACGTATAAGAATGCAAGGGATTTCTGTGTGTTAATTTTATATCCTGCACCTTTACTATATTTATTGATTAGCCCTAGTAATTTTCTGGTGGATCATCAAAAAAGCAAGAGAGTTCCAGAAAATTATCTATTTCTGCTTTATTGACTATACCAAAGCCCTTGATTGTGTGGATTACAATAAACTATGGAAGATTCTGAAAGAGGTGGGAATACCAGACCACCTGACCTGGCTCTTGAGAAACCTATATGCAGGTCAGGAAACAAGTTTTAGAACTGAACATGGAACAACAGACCGGTTCCAAATGGGAAATGGAGTATGTCAAGGCTGTATATTGTCACCCTGCTTATTTAACTTCTATGCAGAGTACATCATGAGAAACACTGGGCTGGAAGAAGCACAAGCTGGAATCAAGATTGCTGGGAGAAATATCAATAACCTCAGATATGCAGATGACACCACCCTTATGGCAGAAAGTGAAGAAGAACTAAAGAGCCTCTTGATGAAAGTGAAAGAGGAGAGTGAAAATGTTGGCTTAAAGCTCAACATTCAGAAAACGAAGATCATGGCCTCTGACCCCATCACTTCATGGGAAATAGATGGAGAAACAGTGGAAACAGTGTCAGACTTTATTTTGGGGGGCTCCAAAATCACTGCAGATGGTGACTGCAGCCATGAAGTTAAAGATGCTTACTCCTTGGAAGAAAAGTTATGACCAACCTGGACAGCGCATTAAAAAGCAGAGACATTACTTTGCCAATAAAGGTCCGTCTAGTCAAGGCTATGATTTTCCCAGTAGTCATGTAGAGATGTGAGAATTGGACTGTGAAGAAGACTGAGCACCGAAGAACTGATGCTTTTGAACTGTGGTGTTGGAGAAGACTCTTGAGAGTCCCTTGGACTGCAAGAAGATCCAACCAATCCATTTTAAAGGAGATCAGTCCTGGATGTTCATTGGAAGGTCTGATGCTGAAGCTGAAACTCCAGTACTTTGGCCACCTCATAAGAAGAGTTGACTAATTGGAAAAGACCCGGATGCTGGGAGGGATTGAGGGCAGGAGAAGGGGACAACAGAGGATGAGATGGCTGGATGGCAACACTGACTTGATGGACATGAGCTTGAGTAAACTCCAAGTGTTGGCGATGGACAGGGAAGCCTGGCATGCTTTGATTCATGGAGTCGCAAAGAGTTGGACACAACTGAGTGACTGAACTGAACTGAACTGAACTGAAGTTTCTGGTGGAATCTTTAGAGTTTTCTATGTAGAGGATCATGTCATCTGCCAACAGTGAGAGTTTTACTTCTTTTTTCCAATCTGGATTCATTTTATTTCTTCTTCTACTCTGATTGCCGTGGTCAAAACTTCCAAAACTATGTTGAATAATAGTGGGCACCCTTGTCTTGTTCCTGACTTTAGAGGAAATGCTTTCAGTTTTTCACCATTGAGGATAATGTTTGCTGTGGGTTTGTCATATATAGCTTTTATTATGTTGAGGTATGTTCCTTCTATTCTTGCTTTCTGGAGGTTTCTTTTCTTTCTTTTTTTTAAATCATAAATGGATGTTGAATTTTATCAAAGGCTTTCTCTGCATCTATTGAGATAATCATATGGTTTTTAATCTTTCAGTTTGTTAATGTGGTGTATAATGTTGATTGATTAGCAGATATTGAGGAATCCTTGCACCCCTGGAATAAAGCTCACTTGGTCATAATGTATGATCTTTTTAATATATTGTTGGATTCTGTTTGCTAGAATTTTGTTAAGGATTTTTGCATTTATGTTCATCAGTGATATTGGCCTGTAGTTTTCTTTTTTGTGGCATCTTTGTCTGGTTTTGGTATTAGGGTGATGGTAGCTTCATAGAGTGAGTTTGGAAGTTTACCTTTCTCTGCAATTTTCTGGAAGAGTTTGAGTAGCATAGGTGTTAGCTCTTCTCTAAAATTTTTGGTAGAATTCAGGTGTGAAGCCGTCTGGTCCTGGACTTTTGTTTGCTGGAAGCTTTCTGATTACAGTTTCAATTTCCATGCTTGTGATGGGTCTGTTAAGATTTTCTATTTCTTCCTGGTTCAGTTTTGAAAGTTGTACTTTTCTAAGAATTTGTCCATTTCTTCCAAGTTGCCCATTTTATTGGCACATAGTTGCTGATAGTAGTCTCTTATGATCCTTTGTATTTCTGTGTTATCTGTTGTGATTTCTCCATATTCATTTCTAACTTTGTTGATTTGATTCTTCTCCCTTTGTTTGTTGATGAGTCTGGCTAATGGTTTGTCAATTTTATTTATCTTCTCAAAGACTAGCTTTTAGTTTTGTTGATTTTTGCTATGGTCTCTTTTGTTTCTTTTGCATTTATTTCTGCCCTAGCTACCAAATGTATTTTTCGGAGGACTAGAACAAATAATTTCACAATTTGTATGGAAATACAAAAATCTTGAATAGCCGAAGCAATCTTGAGAAAGAAGAATGGAACTGGAGGGAATCAACCTGCCTGACTTCAGGCTCTACTACAAAGCTACAGTCATCAAGACAGTATGATACTGACACAAAGACAGAAATATAAATCAATGGAACAAAATAGAAAGCCCAGAGATAAACCCATGCCCTTATGGACACCTTATCTTTGACAAAGGAGGAAAGAATATACAATGGAGAAAATACAATCTCTTTAACAAGTGGTGCTGGGAAAGCTGGTCAACCACTTGGAAAAGAATGAAACTAGAACACTTTATAACACCATACACAAAAATAAACTCAAAATGGATTAAAGATCTAAATGTAAGACCAGAAACTATAAAATCCTAGAGAAAAACATAGGCAAAACACTCTTGAACATAAATCACAGCAGGATCTTCTATGACCCACCTCCCCAGAATACTGGAAATAAAAGCAAAAATAAACAAATGAGACCTAATTAAACTTAAAAGCTTTTTCACAATGAAGGAAACTGTAAACAAGGTGAAAAGACAGCCTTCAGAATGGGAGAAAATAATAGCAAATGAAGCAACTGACAAGAATTAATCTCAAAAATATACAAGCAACTCCTACAGCTCAATTCCAGAAAAGTAAATGACCCAATCAAAAATGGGCAAAAGAACTAAACAGGCATTTCTCCAAAGAAGACATACAGATGGCTGACAAACACATGAAAAAGATCCTTAACATCACTCATTATCAGATAAATTGAAATCAAAACCGCAACGAGGTACCATTTCACGCCAGTCAGAATGGCTGCTATCCAAAAGTCTACAAGCAATAAATGCCAGAGAGGGTATGGAGAAAAGGGAACCCTCTTACACTGTTGGTGGGAATGCAAACTAGTACAGCCACTATGGAGAACAGTGTGGAGATTCCTTAAAAAACTGGAAATAGAACTGCCATACAACCCAGCAATCCCACTGCTGGGCATACACACCAAGGAAACCAGAATTGAAAGAGACATGTGTACCCCAGTGTTCATCACAGCACTGTTTACAATAGCCAGGACATGGAAGCAACTTAGATGTCCATCAGCAGATGAATGGATAAGAAAGCTGTGGTACATATACACAATGGAATATTACTGAGCCATTAAAAATAATACATTTGAATCAGTTTCTAATGAGGTGGATGAAACTAGAGCCTATTATACAGAGTGAAGTAAGCCAGAAAGAAAAACCCAAATACAGTATGCTGCTGCTAAGTTGCTTCAGTTGCATCCGACTCTGTGCAACCCCATAGATGGCAGCCCACCAGGCTCCCCCGCCCCTGGGATTCTCTAGGCAAGAACACTGGAGTGGGTTGCCATTTCCTTCTCCAGTGCATGAAAGTGAAAAGTGAAAGTGAATTTGCTCAGTCGTGTCTGACTCTTCGTGACCCCAGGGACTGCAGCCCATCAGCCTCCTCTGTCCATGGGATTTTCCAGGCAAGAGTACCAGAGTGGGTTGCCATTGCCTTATCCAATACAGTATACTAATACATATATATGGAATTTAGAAAGATGGTAACAATAACCTTATATGCAAGATAGCAAAAGAGACACAGATGTATATAACAGTCTTTTGGACTCTGGGAGAGGGTGAGGGTGGGATGGTTTGGAAGAATGGCATTGAAACATGTGTATTATCATATGTGAAATGAATTGCCAGTCCAGATTCAATGCATGATACAGGATGCTCAGGGCTGATGCACTGGGATGATCCAGAGGGATGGGATGGGGAGGGAGGTGGGAAGGGGTGGTTCAGGATGGGGAACACATGTACACGCATGGCAGATTCATGTCAGTAAATGGCAAAATCACTATAATATTATAAAGTAATTAGCCTCGAATTAAAATAAATAAATTTATATTATTTTTAAAAAGCATATCATTTATTCTGCATAGAATTCTGCTGAGTTTAGAGTCTTATTATTTCTTCAGCATGAAAAAAATGGCAGTCTATGAATGAGCTGTTTGTATATTTTGGAGATTAATCTCTTATTGGCTGCTTATTTGCAAATATTTTCTCTCATTCTATGGGTTTTTTTTTTTCATTTTGTTTATGATTTCCTTTGTTGCATTACAGCATTTAAATGGTCTTGTGAATTTTCAGAAACATTTGCTTACTAGTTACTTCCTTTTATATTTTAAAATAGTATTAAGAAGAAAATGTCAGCTTTGCTGAAAATACTATTCTCTAAGTATTTTCTAATATTCTTGCTATATCTGTACTATATCAATTTTCTCCATCCATTAATCTAAACTTAATCCTAACTGATCTCTGCTCATTTATTTACTATAATAATTAAATTAACTTGAAATCTAATTAGGAATCTATATCTCACACTAAAAGAGGCATGAAAACTATTACTGATGTAAGAAAATTTAAACCAACAACAGTATCATTACAAATAGGAAGTAAAGAAAGAGCTTAGTTTTCTTTTCAGAGAGGAAAGACACTGAATTTCATAATTAGGCAAACTGAATGCTTTATATTTTAATAGGAAATACAATGCTAATTATTTGTAGATCATGCTTAGGAATTGCGTACAATTTATTTATTTGTCATGGCTACAGAGCTTCTTTTAGTGGCTTCCTTGGCAGTCCAGTGGTTAAGAATCCACCTTGCAATGCAGTTTGATCCCTGGTCCAGGAAGATCCCACATGCCATGGGGCAAACTAAGCTCATGCATCACAACTACTGAGCCCTCACTCTAGAAACCACAAACTGCAACTACTGAGCCCATGTGTTTCAGCTACTGAAGCCCACACAGCCTAGAGCCTGTGCTTTGCGACAAGGGAAGCCATTGCAATTTTCCAAGACACCGCAGCCAGAGAGTGGTTCTCGCTTCCTGCAACTAGAGAAAGACTGCATGCAGCAACAAAAACTCAGAACATCCAAATAATAACAATTAAAATTTTAAAAAGAAGAAAGAGTTTCTTTTAGAAAGAATACTATGAATGGACGGGATTATCGGTTTGTATCTCTTTGTGGTGGCAGTGAATATTGATGTTTTTCTCTGTTATCAGCTCTTGTAATGACCATGAAACAATGGAATGATTGAGTGAATCATTATCTTTGTTTTATTTTGCCTTTGATGAAAACTCTGAATACATACATTATTTTTGCTACCTTTTATGTTCTGTCATCTCCTCCCTTCCTCAGTTCATCATCTTCAGTTCAGTTCAGTTCAGTTCAGTCGCTCAGTCGTGTCCAACTCTTTGCAACCCCATGAATCGCAGCACGCCAGGCCTCCCTGTTCATTACCATCTCTTGGAGTTCACTCAGACTCACCTCCATCGAGTCCGTGATGCCATCCAGCCATCTCATCCTCAGTCTTCCCCTTCTCCTCCTGCCCCCAATCCCTCCCAGCATCAGAGTCTTTTCCAATGAGTCAACTCTTCGCATGAGGTGGCCAAAGTACTGGAGTTTCAGCTTTAGCATCATTCCTTCCAAAGAAATCCATGACTGTTTACTTATTTGAGACTGAATATATTTGTCCAGGTTATCTTGCTTGTTTTTTTCATGTCATGATAAAAAAGTTCATCTGTGGTCTAATAATATGTGAAGAAAGCCTAGTTACATTCAATGAGTATTTTTTTAATTGTTGTAAAGAGTTTTAAGAGTCAAATATTATAGAAAAATATTCTGTTTCTAAGGAAATGTCCTTATACTAGAAGAACTTGACATTCATACACAATGAATTTGAATACGGTAATTATTTCCAGGAGAAAATATGGAGATGATAACTTATGAAATTTATCACTAGAGACATAGATAATCAGTATAAACTCTGACATTTTGAAAATACTGTCTCCTATATTTCTAGAGTCTACTTCTTAATTAAAGGATGTTTTGGGTAAAAAAAAATAGTGAGAGATGAATAAAAAGGTTATAGTATGAAATCAGTTCAGTCATTCAGTCATGTCTAACTCTTTGCAACCCCATGGACTGCAGCACGCCAGGCCTCTCTGTCCATCACCAACTCCTAAAGTTTACCCAAACTCATGTCCATTGAGTCAATGATACCATCCAACCATCTTATCCTCTGTTGTCCCCTTCTCCTACCTTCAATCTTTCCCAGCATCAGGGTCTTTTCCAAAGAGTCAGCTCCTCACATCAGGTAACCAAAATACTGGAGTTTCAGCTTCAACATCGGTCCTTCCAATGAACACTCAGGACTGATCTCCTTTAGGATGGACTGGTTGGATCTCCTTGCAGTCCAAGGGACTCTCAAGAGTCTTCTCCAACACCACAGTTCAAAAGCATCAATTCTTTGGCACTCAGCTTTCTTTGTAGTCCAACTCTCACATCCATTCATGACTACTGGAAAAACCATAGCCTTGACTAGACAGACCTTTGTTGGCAAGGTAATGTCTCTGCTTTTTAATATGCTGTCTAAGTTGGTCATAACTTTCTTTCCAAGGAGTAAGCGTCTTATAATTTCACGGCTGCAGTCACCATCTGCAGTGATTTTGGAGCCCAAAAAATTAAAATCTGTCACTGTTTCCACTGTTTCCCCATCTATTTGCCATGAAGTGATGGGACAGGATACCATAATCTTAGTTTTCTGAATGTTGAGCTTTAAACCAACTTTTTCACTCTCCTCTTTCACTTTCATCAAGAGGTTTTTAGTTCTTCTTCACTTTCTGCCATAAGGGTGGTGTCATCTGCATATCTGAGGTTATTGGTATTTCTCCTGGCAATCTTGATTCATCTAGCCCAGGGTTTCTCATGATGTACTCTGCACAGAAATTAAATAAGCAGGATGACAATATACAGCCTTGATGTACTCCATTTCCCATTTGGAACCAGTCTGTTTTTCTAAGTCTACTTCTAACTATTGCTTCCTGACATGCACACAGATTTCTCAAGAGGCAGGTCAGGTAGTCTGGTATTTTCCACAGTTTATTGTGATCCACACAGTTCAAAGGCTTTGGCATAGTCAATAAAGCAGAAATAGATGTTTTTCTGGAACTCTCTTGCTTTTACAATGACGCAGGTGATCTTGGCAATTTGATCTCTGGTTCCTCTGCCTTTTCTAAATCCAGCTTGAACATCTAGAAGTTCACAGTTCATGTATTGTTGAAGCCTGGGTTGGAGAATTAAAAGTATGAAATAAAAATATTGCTAAAAGTTGATTAGTTTAAAAAATCAGTTTTAAAATGACTATGTTAACTCAATGTGTTAATCAGTAGGCTGTTGGTACAGTTTTACATAGATTAAAACAGAAGAATAGCAGAGTAAAAGGGAAAGGTCATGGGTTTAGAATTCAAAACAATTTGAGTTTAATTGTGGCTTTGCCTCTTCTCATAGCACCATGAGTAATGTTATGTAATTATAAGAACTTTCAGATAATAGAGCCTGAATTTGTTCTCCTCACCTGTATAAAAGGGAATAATAATAATAATTTCCTTAAAAAGTTATTTTCACAAGTGGGAGATAATACATACATTTAAAAAGTAATAGCAGCACCCCACTCCAGTACTCTTGCCTGGAAAATCCCATGGACAGAGGAGCCTGATAGGCTGCAGTCCATGGGGTCGTGAAGAGTTGGACACGAATGAGCAGCTTCCCTTTCACTTTTCACTTTCATGCATTGGAGAAGGAAATGGCAACCCACTCCAGTGTTCTTGCCTGGAGAATCCCAGGGACAGGGGAGCCTGGTGGGCCGCCATCTATGAGGTTGCACAAAGTCAGACATGACTGAAGTGACTTAGCACGAGCAGCAGAATACTTGGTGTTCAACTACTAGATGCTGTCATTATTACTAAAAACCAGTGGATAAGTGTTTTTTACTGAGAGTTAGTCAATGTACAATATTATATATACCATAGTGATTCACAATTTTAAAAGTTATATTCTATTTATAAGGTATAACAAAATATTGGCTATGTTCCCTGTGTTATAGAATGTATCCTTTTGTAAATGGGTAAGCATAGTTTTAAATATTTAGTTTTCTGTTAATTTCTCTAATTTCCCTTCTCAGATGCATAATGGAGATTATCAGTTATATTATAAATATGAGTTCTTTCTAAAATTATGTTAATGAGAAATCAATACAGTAATTTTGATAGTAGAAAGGATCTTTTCTGTTGATCTTCAAAATAATGTAATTATTAGCATAGTGTCAAGCACTTTAAGATATGAAAATATTGGTTAATGATGATAATGTGTATTAAAAAGTCAGAGAAGAGAAACACCTTGCCTTTTTGATTGTGTAAGTTTGAACATTTTGCTTTTCCCAGCATATGCAGGCTTATGTTCTGTTTTTGCTTTGGACACTAAAAAGCAAGTTATACACAACCTGCTTCTTTTATTCACATATCCTGCCTGGTCCTTGTTCTAATGTTTATTTTAATTCCTGTAACACATGCATACTTGTAATGATCATAATGACCATATGTTTTCTTTAAAAAGCATAATTCTTTTAGATCTGAAATCTCTGAAATGTACATAAATGAAATTGCTTATTTCCTAACATTTCTACAATAACTTAACCATATCCAGACAACTTGGTTGCTCAGTGAAGGCCACTGGTGTTGTGTGGAAATAACTTTGAGAAGCGCTGGCTTATAGGTTAAAGTTTTAAGTACTTAGCTTTGCATTAAAGGCCAAATATCATCTGGTCCTGGATTTTCTTTGCACCTGCTGCTGCTGCTGTTGCTAAGTCACTTCAGTCATGTTCGACTCTGCGGCCCCATAGATGGCAGCCCACCAGGCTCCGCCATCCCTGGGATTCTCCAGGTAAGAACACCGACCTTGACTCATGCAAAACCTACTTCTTCCCCAAACCTTTTTAAACCATAAAGTAAGACTTAAAATTATCAGAATTTGCAAGCTCACTCATCAATCCATTTGCCCAAGCATCACTTTGTCCAATTGTTTTATTTACTCCTTTGTCAATCTGGCAAAATAATTTTGGCTTCTATATTAGACTTCCTGATTTGTCTGTGAACCTAAAGAGCAGGAACATTTTTGCTTTACATTTTACATCCAATGTTTTCATATTCCATGAAACTAATTAAACATAGGTAATTAAAAATGCCATGGACAGAGGAGCCTGGCAGGCTACAGTCTATGCAGTCACAAGAGTCTGACACAGTGATTAAATAGCAGCAGCACTGATTCAAAACATGCTTATTGAATGAATGAATGATGTTTCAGTGATCAAACTTTAATCAAATCTAAACCTACAAATTACATCAAAACCCAATCAACAACTGTGGCTGTTTGTAGAAAAGATAATTCATATTCTGAGTGGTTATTCTCAGAAGATAAACTAAGAGATGATGTTAGAGGATGTATGGACTTGACCATTCATTCCAAGATAACTCTCACATTGGAGGACTTTCTTTTCACATCACTTCATCATAAGGGCCAATATATTGCAAAAATTCTGCAGAAACTTCTGGATATTCTAATATTTTTTCTAATGTTGGAGCTTGGAATTATTGAAGTTGTCGAAATTTTTAGACTGCAGTTGTACCTCTTTGAAACATTAATTTTTAGCTCTTTGGGCATGTATTTGATTTTATTATAGCTTTACTCTCAAAAGCAACACCAAAATGTCTTGTTTACAGGGTTCAATTTCTGAAAGATATTCCGTAAAAAGTCATGGTGTTTTTAGTAGCAGTTAAACATCAAAGCACAAATTATCTCTACTGAAAAACTTGCATAAACATTGTGTCTTTGAGCAGCAACTTCACAATGAGATTTTGGTTTAGTTTTTCAAAAATAAAACTGGGCTATTCCCTATTAGATAACAATTCATTGATAATCCATAACACCTTGGCGATAGTATAAATGGTTTCCAGTGACTGCCAATAGTTATTAAAAGAAGGCATCCACAGACTTTTGACTCTTTAGATTGTGAATTTAAATAAATATTGCCTTTTTATACAACTTATTTTGAAATGGGAGGTAAATGAAAAAATTTAGTTTCATTACTGCTTGTCTAGTTAAGTTCTCTTTTACTTCTTCTTTCTTTACCAAGAACACACACGAGCTATGGGTAAAACAGGCAACAATCAATAGTAACAACAGAAATATGCCTCCCATGTGGTTAATAGTTTTGAGGTCTATAAAGCAGTTGATATCCTTAGTCCTACAGCTTCCTCTTCCATCCTTTCACTTTCTTTCCCCTGGTTGTTTACCAGCACTCGGAGAATCTCCTTGCCCCTATAGCTTCTCATCTTCAATATCAGGAGCTAGGTCCTAAGCTGCCCTTTTTTCTGAAGATATTTGTATCCAGGGGAAGAAAGCTTTAGAATGAAGGTCTTTTGCTACCGGGGCACCTTTTGAATTGGAAGCAAATTAGTTACCCTTCCAAATGGCATCATGAAGACTGCTATGGGATGGCAACTTACAGTAGCAGTCATATTCTGCTTTCAATAACTAAAACAATGTTCATCTGACAGGCAGTTAATTTGAGCCTTAGAGATATTGATGGCAAAATTAACCTTTCAGGAAGAGCTGTTAATACAGAAATTGAAGATAGATGCTAGATTCGGTATAGAAACTTCTCTCAGTGAAAACACCCGGAGTTATAGTCTGGCAAAAGCTTTAAAAATTACTTCATTACAATATATCATAGAAGTAAGTGAATTAAGACAAGTGCGCACTTCATATTGTTATGCAATTTTTTAATGAAGGCTAGGAGAAATAAATGTATGTTTACTTGTCACAATTATGAACAATAGAGAAGACTAAATCTACTTGCACCATCAGTAAATGGCTACATTGCCCAATTTCATTAAGAATGGATGTGCAGCAATGGTTGCTCTGAGAAACGGTTCTCTGATTCTCTGTGTAAGGCACCAGTTAGTCTGGAGTAGCACAGTTTAAAAGCTAATAAGAACTATTCTGACACTGTGACATTGTATCATCACCCAGTCATGAGTTACATTTTACCAGAGATAAATATCAAAAGAATTTGTTTAAGCCGGCATAAACCATGTTTATCTCATTTATCTCTTCAAATTATGTCAAGATCAAATAAGCTGAGTGAAATATTACTGAACATGAACTAAATTAAGGTATAACAAGTAAGATCATATTTCCCCAAACATGTAACCCATTATTGGATTGCTAGATACAGTGTACTCCTCTTAAAAGAAATTCATTCTTCAAAATCTATGTTAAAAAGGACACTTAACAGTAACTGACACACACTAATGAGAGTGGCTGTAAAGGAAAAAACTGACCCAGGAGTTTCCCAATATTTAAAGTCATATAATTTTAAAATGTTTAAGATAGAAACTTGACCAAGCAATTCCATTATTCATTATCTTTTTGGTTTACATGTCAATTACACTTGGAAACAAATACATCACCATAGAGTGAATTTAAATATGTAGTTAGGAATGGGAAAGGAGGAAAGACTAGAATCAATGATATTTTTTAAAAAAGAAATACAAGGGAAATACAAACTGTCACTAAACTATCTAGAGACAACCCTTTTAATACATCCATGAGTCTCAGCACATTTTCAAGGAATCCTAGGTTTTTAAGGAAAAGAAATTATGAAACTTTAACCTAATAACCCAGTTCCATAAAAGTTTTTATTTTTTCTGTTTCTTCTTTTTTTGTATCTCTCTCTCTTTTTAAAATCTATTTATTTTAATTGGAGGCTAACTACTTTACAATATTGTATTGGTTCTGCCACACGTTAACATAAATCTGGCACGAGCGTACGCGTGTTCCCCATCCTGAACCCCCTCCCACCACCCTCCCCATGCCATCCCTCCAACACACTTCCTTAAGAAAACGTCCTTCAATATAAACACAGACAGAGCTGATGATTAAATTTTCATTTGTGGCCTTTAAGATGTGAAAGAAACTTTTAACATGAACTCTATTCAGGGTAGAGAGATTCTGCCTTATCCTGACAGGGAAGGAAATGACTGCTTTCCGGGTGAGGAGCAGACAGCATGTGTGTGGAAATTCTGTGGGTTTGTATGATGCTATATAAATGTTACTTGTCAAAAATCCAGGGAATTCAAAGTGTGTATTTACCTTTCTTCTGACTCTACTCCCCCTGAGGTTTTCCCCTGTTTCTTCTGCCTTGTCCCCAACTGAATTAAAGAACCTTACAAAGATGCCTGATGCTAAAGAACTGCAATTTCTTAATCTGTTACATGTACAAGGGCCTTTGGCTGAACAAAATACAGCAACGTGGATGTTTGTCAAGCTCCATTCTAGTATTCTTCATGGGTCCTCAATCCAGGTAAAGTATACTCTACAATTATAGTCATGAAGCAAATGACTCTTTCATTCATTCAGAAAGCCTTTCTTCAGGACTACTAGGTGTAACCCTCTCTTCTAGAGTCAGAGGAATCAGCATGGATCAAATGGAAGCAAACAAACAAAAATCTCTGCTATCATTGAGCTTAGATTTCATTTCTTAGGTACTTAGTTTTATATCTTTTAGGAGGCGTTCATTCTGTCTTGGATGAAACTTTTCAGTTTATCTTAGGTGGCCTGTCATTTCTGTTTCCTCCCCTGAGATGAGGTCCTGGTGTATACATAGAGGATATATCCTTTATGACCTCATGACAAAGGTGAAGAGTCAATGTATTTTTCTTTTTTATTTATTGACTTCTAGTCTCAGATGTCTGAGAAGGCGATGGCACCCCACTCCGGTACTCTTGCCTGGAAAATCCCATGGATAGAGGAGCCTGGCAGGCTGCAGTCCATGGGGTTGCAAAGAGTCGGACATGACTGAGCGACTTCACTTTCACTTTTCACTTTCACGAATTGGAGAAGGAAATGGCAACCCACTCCAGTGTTCTTGCCTGGAGAATCCCAGGGACGGGGGAGCCTGGTGGGCTGTCGTCTATGGGGTCGCACAGAGTTTGACACAACTGAATTGACTTAGCAGCAGCAGCAGCAGTCTCAGATGTGATGACCCTTGTCTACCTAGCAGAACAGTGAGAAAGACAAGTCAGCAGGCAGTTACACTAATGAACTGTAATGTAATTGCCTGCTGTGATAGAGATATGATAGACGTGACCACCACATGTGCACAACTTCAGGGGCATTCTTCACATAGACCATAACGTGAAGAGCGTCCCTTAGAGTTGAACAGTGCACAACCTGTGCACCCATCTGTGACAGCCCTTAGACACCCATCTAAGAACAGCACAGAGGAGGGTTATGATATAATTCAGACTAGGGAGTGGAAGGAAACAATATATAGAGTGGGCAGAAGTTAACTAGATAAACATGGAGAATGAGTAAATAACATCACATGAATAAAGTCCTAGATGCCAGAGAAAACATACCTAAAGAAGATATTAAAAGAAGTTCTTAAGCTGGAATGCTGAGTAGAAGAGGAAGGCACAGTGAAAATATATGAGGAGGCAAAAGAGGCAACCATTATATTAGAAAAAACCCTGTAACTATATTGAGACATTTGACCTTTTTTATCCTAAGGGCAAGTAGGTACCATGACAAGATTTGAAGCTGGGGACATACCAAGGGCAGGTTTGCATATTAGAAGCACGGCACTCAGAATTTGCAGTTAGGTTTGCTTTTTAGTTGCTATGTGGGGGATAGGTGAGTAATTAGGAGGCTATGATAATAATCTGGCCTGAAGACAAGGAGGCTTGGGCATGGTTCCACTTTTGGAATGGTGAGAAAAGGAAGGCTGAAGTAAATATATGACAAGTGGGATTGAGAGTTATTTTGTAATTGGATGTGGTTTCTGGGGAACAGGACAGAGATGGGGATTGTGTTCACCGAGTAATCTGTTAGATGGCTGAGCCATTCTCTGAGATAGGAACCTGAGGCAGACAAGGCGCAAGGGCGGTGAGGAAAAATGAGTTCTGCCCTTCACTTGTTAAGTTCTAGGTACACGGCAGGCATCTAAGTGGAAATGTCTCAGGAACTAGAACAATGTACAGCTCTGATATCCAAAGGAGCAATCTGGGACAGGGAGATAGACTGGGGCAAAGGGGGTGCATTTACAGATATTAATTAAAACCATGATATGGGAAGAATTTCAGAGGAAGAAGGTTACTGTTTCTGTCTTTTGAATTATTATAAAAGCTTGATAAAAGCTACCCAGGAACGCAAATATACAAGACATATATTGTGTATGGAGTGTTATTGGGTTTTGGAACTAGGAGAAATTGGTGGTAATTTCAATCTACCCACATTTATAATATCCATATATATAACTGTAAGCAACATACCATTGAATTGTGGGTTGTAGACATTTTACTCTCACTTGCTTTTTCATTAATTTTATCATTTTTGACATATATGGATCTACTTTATTTAACTTCATTTTCATATTCCATGTGAAAATAAGATACCATTCATCCAGTCTCTTGTTGATTGATTATTTCTAATATATCATTTGTATTAGGAAGCCACAATGAGCATGCCTATGTATGATTCCTTATGCACCTACTCAGGAGTTTATACAAGGGATATACTAAAAAGTTGTCAAATCAAGGTGTCTGAATGCTTTGAACTAATTACATATATCCAAATTGCTCTTCTTGGGTTTTCGACCAACTTCACCACCAGTCAACCTTATGTGAGATTTATTCCACATTTCCTTCAATACTTGGCATTATTAGACTTAAATTTTTGCCAGTCTAATGAATATTAAATGTTTTGCTGTTAGCTGATTTGATTTGAACATTCTGTTTCATTTCTGAGTGTGAGCATTTTTTATTTGATTATTGGTAGCTTGGATAACAGTCTCTCAATTTATGCTTTGTCCATTTATTGATTTGGGGGTATTTTTTCATTGATTGATATAAACCACATATTATAAATATACAATGTATAATAAACATTGATTCCTTATATAAAAGCAAGTGTATCTTTCCCTTCTGTGCTTATCTTTTGTATTTATTTTATGATAGCTTTGGGCTCCCCTGGTGGCTCAGATGGTAAAGAATCTGCCTGCAATGCAAGAGACCTGGGTTTGATCCCTGGGTCAGAAAGATCCCCTGAAGAAGGGAGTGGCTCCCCACTTCAGTATTCTTGCCTGGAGACTTCCACGGACAGAGGAGCCCTGTGGGCTACAGTCCATGTTGCTGTGGCTGCTGCTAAGTCCTTCCAGTCGTGTCCAGCTCTGTGTGACCCCATAGAAGGGGGTCGCAAAGGTTGAACACAACTATGCAGCTAACACACACACACACACACACACACAATAGCTCTGGGGCTTCCTTGGTGATTTAGTGGTAAAGAATCCACCTGCCAATGCAGGAGATGCAGGTTCAATCCTGGGGTCAGGAAGCCCTAGGGAAGGAATTTACAACCTATTCTAGTATTCTTGCCTAAGAAATCTCACAGACAGAGGACCCTAGAGTCCAATGAGGTCATGAAAGAGTTGGACATGACTTAGCATCTAAATAACAGCAATAATAGCTTTGGTAAAGTAAATCCATCTTTTCTTTTACATTACTGTTTTTCTTTAGTCCTTTTGAAATAAATCTTTTTTATACTATAAGATCATAAATATATTCTCTTAAATTTTCTTCTAAACATTATTAACATTTTCTTTTAAGTTTCAATCTTAGACCATCCAGAATTTCTTTGGGTGGAAGAGTCAAGTGCTTTTCATAAAAGAGCAACATTTTAATTGATATTTTAATAATCTAGTCATCTATGGAAGAATCCATCCTTTCTCAACTAATCTATAATACCATTTCTGTCATATTGCAAAGTTCTATATACACAAGGTTCTCCATTATATTTCATTATTGTTTTTGTCTATCCTTCTGTCAATACCATACTTAATTACTATAGATTTATAATGTCTTGACATTGGATATAGAGCTTATTGATACAGATTCTTCCCTCTCTTTCAAAATATATTGGTTATTCTTGGCCTTTGGTTCATTCACGTCACTATGTCATCACCTCATCAAATTTCATGAAATTCCTGTTAAGGAATACTTTGAATTTACAGATAAATGTGGGTAAGGCTATATTATTTTTAATTAAAAGACATTTTGAAGAAAAATACATTTGGAAAATTAAAGTGTTCTATTTTATAATCTGTGCTGTCCTAGGGGTGGTAGGCAGGGGCAAATTTCTATTTACCTTTGCCCCAGTGGCAAAGTAGCCAACAGATGCTGAACGAATGTTCCCTAATTAACTGACAGACTGAATAAAGGAGTGAATGTAAGTTTCTTTGTGATCTTGTTAGTTGTGAAGATAAATTACATCTATAATAAATGACTATTAGGGAATAAGGATAGCTTATTTCCTTGGTTCCTTAATCTGTTATGATAGACTTCCATTATTTCTGACAGCGACAAGAAAAGTTTATAAGAAATTTTGTCATTTCCTTCTAAAAAGCCTTTGACATGGTGTCCATGAATCTTAGAAACAACTTGCATATTCATCCATGCAACATCTTTTATTCAATACCTACTACTAAGTTCTGGGACTGTTTTAGGTACTGGAAATAGAGCTATGAACAATGACAAAACCTCTGCTTCCATGGGGCTTGCATTCTAGAGGGGTAGAGACTAAAAACTTAATAAATAATTCAATTCCATTCGGTATGAAATGTACTATGTGTATAAAGAGTATTATGGTATGGGAAAAAATTAAGCTGGGGAGAGTCGGGATTGAGGCTATTGCAATTTTAGGTCAGATGTTACAGAGAAGCCCATGAGTAGAAGATAACGACTTGAAGGAGATCTGGGGAAAGAGTGTCTCAGGCAGGGGGGTCAGCAATGTGAAAGTCAGAGACAGGACCTGTCTAGCATGTCTGAGGTATAACAAGGACCACAGTCTCGCTAATGTGGAGTGATTGGGGGAAAGAATGGTAGGAAAGGGAAGATCTCAGACATAGTGTAGGGCCCCATAGGCCATTGTAAGGATTCTGGCTTTCAGCTCCTGGTTGTGTCAACTTCCCTTCTAATAAAAATTGTTTTGGCCAGATTGTTATTCTTTTAAAGGAGGTTTCATAGTTTTTGCCCATCTGTTTTCCCCAAAAACTTTGCTTACAATCTCTGAGAATTTTGAAAAACTTTGTATCATCATAAATGTCTTTAAGTTGACTTCTAAACTTTGTCATAATTGTTTTAAATGGTTGCCAAGGGGATGACTTCTGGTATATTGTAAATATTTAAAATCAACTGTTGCATTACTATTCTCAATATAATGGTCTGCTAATGTCTTAACAACTTGTGATGTAGTCATAATATCATCCCTTTAAATGATAAATGAACTTGCTGTTAACTGTTGAAAACTTTACATTTCATTACATGAAAACTTTACATATCCTTGGCAGAATTTTTTTGTGTGTAATATAAACCTATGCTTTAAAGTATTTTATTAGCCATCTCAGCATATTTTGCTACTGAAATATATACATATAGGGGCTTCTCTGGTGGTCCAGTGGCTAATACTCCATACTCCCAATGCAAGGAGCCTAGGTTCAATCCAAGGTCAGAGAAACAGATCCCACATGCTGCAATTAAAGATCCTTCATGCCTCAGCGTAGACAGAAAATCCCATGTGAGGCAACTAAGACCTGGCACAGCCAAATATTAATAAATAGATAAATATTTTAAAAGACACTAGAAAAAGTGTTTAAAAAATATGTATGTATGTATGTATATGCAGATTTCCATTTAAGGCTTTGTTATTAGTTTTAGTAGTAGTAGTAGCATTTTCTGTGACCAAAATGCCCTAAATGTTAAAATATATTTTCAAGATTAAATTACATTTACAGTAGTAAAATCATATAATTAATGATAACAATAATGGGAAATAAGTTTTGACAGGATAATATTCAACATAAAATATAACTTTATTGCAAATGATTTTAAGATGTGAATTGCTTCTTAAACTGAAATAAGTTCAGCATCAATTTTATCCCTAGTTTTCCCTTTCAATTTTGTTTGAGGGAGAAGGCAAATGCTGAAAAAAACTATTCATGTAAATTAAGTACATGAGTACAGAAAGGATTTTTGTTAGAGCAATCTTCCTCAATTCTCTGAACTCCTTCAAAATTATACACTAAAATCAGAGTAGTATGTCATAAACATTTCTAACAATCTGTCAGTGGCAATTTATTTGGTTCCTCCACGTTTGCTGAGATCAAATCATTGGCAACAACTTACATTGTAAAAGGATTTTTTAAACTGAGTCTGGAGCAATCTACTCTCTCAATACCAACACCAATATATTAAAATATTCCTTTGTATGTTGGAGGTTTTTCTTCCTTGGGACAATGTACCCTAGGAAGATTCAAGATGGATGATAAATAAGGGTGATTATAAGACAAGCAATTCAGTGGGAAGACAATTGTGAAAGGGGAAAAGGGAAAGGACAACCCTCTTACTTCAGGAATGTTCTCAGGAAGATCAAGTTTAGGTAGATTATTCCAGAAGGGAAAGAAATTTTGCCATAAAGTGGTAGAAAAACAGTGCGGAAAAGTAACACATGAGTTTGGGATGCGTTTGGTATCATTTATTTTCAGTGTAAATACTGGCATTTCATTCTATAAATACAAATCTAGTAAACTGATATTTCCTGCTAACCAAACATTCTAATAAATCTTACTGGAAGCTATGCTGCTGATGTAACATTATTTTCAATCTTGAAGCCAGATGGACACTGTTTCAGACATTTTTTATTAGAAAAGACTGCATACTTTACTTCAAATATTCAATTTGTTTTAAAATATTAACTTTAAATGCAATTGTGAAATAAAAAGTTCTCTTAGACTAAGCATACTTACCATGCTTAAGAAATCAAATATAGGAGGAAACAAGAAGCTTTACTAGGAAAAACAATATTGAGATAATATCCTAATAGACTGAAACAGAAACTGATTTGTATCTCAAATATAGACAATCCTTTAGTCTCTAGCTCTTTCTTAGTTTAAATAAAATATCCCAGCCAATGTGGAAACTTGAAACTATCTTGATATTTCCATCTGATAAGGCATTACATAAAATTCTTAAAACCATATTTCAATAAACAAACTGAAATCACATCCCTTACTCCATTTATTTAGTATCTATAAGAAAAAATAACCCCTATGTCCAGTAAGCCTTCGTTCCTTGTGCTGAAAGTTTGCTGGGTCAGTTCAGTCACTAAGCCCTTTCCACACCCTCACCCCAGTGATCAGCATCTGTTCCTTCCTGCCTCAGGGGTATTCTGCTTGCAGTGATGTGTTAGCTGATTGGTGTTTGTCTGTAAATTACCAAGAACTTCCTGACTCCACTCTGCTCTGATGAAAAAAAATGTGAGATTGCATGTTTGTGCATATGGGCTGGAGGGGAGTGTTAGAGAAGCTACTGTCAAAATATTGAGTAAATAACAAGTTTCTGTTCATTACAAATATCCGTGAAGAAGAACTATAACATCTTTCAAAACCAAATACCCATTATTTTGAAAGCTCTATATAAAGCTAAGCCAATCTCTGTGAACTTAATTGTGAAATGTGTGAAAGGATATAGAGGGGAAAAAAAAAAGGAATCCAGGCTGATGAGAAAATGCATGTTCGTAAGTGATTCGTAAGAATCACTCACCAGGATTCCTCCTCTGTCCTCCTCTGCCAGCTTGTCTCCTCTTCTGGAAGAATCATCAGAACACATTCCCCAGGAATTCCAAAGTTCTCTTGAAATATCCTGAAACACATTGTTTCTGAGATTTACATAGTCATTTTCTTTTGAAAGTCATTAAACATAAAACAAATTTAGATTGAACAATTCCATTTTGAAGTTACTTAAGGAATGATACCTTCAAAGCTTTTTAAAAATTTTAACTATTGGCTTACTCTAAGCAGAATGTTGTCATAAAATATATAACAGCTCCATAATGAATGCTTTTGGAATAAAACCCAGACTCCTTAAGTTGGCTTAGCAGGCCTTTCAGGTACAATTTCTGACTACCTCTCTAGTACAGCTTTCCAGATACACTCAGACTTTTCTTCAGTTCTTCATCTTTGCCAAGATGCTTTCCAAATCAGGACATTATTCCTCCCTTATCTAAGAAAACTGACCCACCACTTCTTCACTCAAACCTACCCTCTTTTAAGTCCTTGCTCAAATGCTGGCACAACCTTGGAGAACTCTCTTGAACATTTCTTTGGAAAGTCTCTCGACCACTCTCTATCTAAGCACTATTTCCTGACAACCTGCAGAAATTCATTGATTTGTTTATATATTTTTCTCTAAGGGGCAAGAACCTCATCTGTCTTGCTCACTCCTGTATGCTCAGCTTATAGAATTATTCTTGACCCAAGGTGTGTAATGAAAAATATTGGTGCCTGAAAAATAAACTGATAAGACCAAAGATAGAGAAAAATAGTTGGTGCAAATTGGATAAAAATTTATCCAAACAAGATAATGCATTTTCAAAGCACTCACAAAAGTGTTTTATATTTATTTAAATTTGTTTTCTTGTATTGGGATGTCCATTTCCTACCTTCAGTGCTTGTACATGTCAGTAGCCAGGTTAGCAACTGGGTGTGAAGATGGCCCTGTATTTCATGACCTAGAAGTTTAACAGAAACAGTATTTCATCAGAAAAGATACACCTGTTTCTTCCCCAACTCAGTTGGCTCTGGTGTCTATTTTTGCACCACAGTGATCAAAATATTTAACCATTAATGGCCTATGGGAAGAGTATTGATATCTTCAGGAAGAACTTAGTCATGGCATATGATTTATGTCTCTGATTTGAGACAGGAAAATCAATACTTAACTGTGTGGCCTTACTTCTGAGTTGCTTTCAAAAACCTACTAGGCTAAAATTAACCAAGCAAGTTTCCTGATTCACCCTTCCTTATGTCATAAAGTAAACAAAATTCAATTATAGACTGATGGTCTAGCCTTCCCCATAGCCGTTAATAAATAAAAAAGGTATTATTGTGGAAAATGGGTGAATTTGTTTGCTTGTTTTCCTTCTCTTTTGGATGACATAAATCTCTCTCACTCCTGCTGATTAAAAAAAAATTAAACTCTTTGTCTGAGGCTCAGCATATCCCCATACAAGTGGCTCTTTTACAAAAACTGTTGAAATAATCTTAGGAATAACAGATAAGTCAAAAATTATTCTTCTAAAAGAAGCATTACCTATGTCAACTTCATTAAATTTTCACCAGGAATTAATAACTTAATTTGAGCCTCTCTTTCTTTCTATAATTTTGGAACATGGTATTCTTCATGGAGCAATGCCAGTCAGTTGTTCTCATTTTAAAATTAAAGGTATTAGTTATTTTAGAAAGTCACATTTTTATTCATTAAAGGCTTAATGCACCTTATGAAGTACTAGGAGAAGCACTAGTTGAGAGTATAATAGATGGATCTCTGAATGCCATATTACATCATTGGAAGTCTGAGGTTCCAAAATTAAAGAAACTTTAATATATTTTAGGGTTGTTAACCGAAATTTGCCTCCTCACAATCTTTTGAGTAAAACCTGACTAACTAACAACATAGATTATTTTTCTTTTAAGCTTCTCAAGTTTCCTTGTTTCTGTAAATGTTAATGTCAAAGAAAGAAAATCTTTTCTATATATATTTGATTATTAGAATGGTTTTGATACCAGTATTTGGAGTTTCATGTTTCACTTTTTAATGTATAACTTCAAAGTGAGAAGAGAAGGGAAAAATATAAATGGGAATTTGTCTTTTAGAGTAAATTTTTTAAACACAATACATTTAGCTCAGTGTGTGCTCAGCTGCTTCAGCTGAATCTGATTCTTTGCTACCCTATGGACTGTATCCCACCAGGCTCCTCTGTCCATGAGATTCTCCAGGCAAGAATACTGGATTGGGTTGCCATGCCCTCCTCCAGAGGATCTTCCTGACCCAGGGACTGAACCCTCATCTCAATGTGCCTGCTGTATTGCAAGAAGTATGTTTATCCACTGAGTTAACTGGGAAGCCTTATGTAATTGATAGTACATGCCAACCTAACATATTCAGACTTATGCTATTGCTAATATGACCACAGGGCCACAGTTTAATCGTTTTGTTTCTTTATTTTTACTGGAGCATAGTTGACTTACAATGTTGTACTAGTTTCAGGTATACAATATAGTAATTTGATATTTTTATAGATTATGCACCATACAAAGTTATTATAATAGTATTGACTATATTTCCTATGACTTTTTAATTTTATAATTAGTAGCTTGTACCTCTTAACCTCTTATACATATTTACCCATTCCCTGACCCCTCTCCCTTCCAAGATGTAGACGCAACCTACGTGTCATCAATAGATAAATGGATACAGAAAATGGCATATATACATATATATATATATATGTATATATATTACTCAGCCTTAAAAAAGAATGAAATCCTGCCATGTGCAACAACGTGGATGGACCTAGAAGGTATTGTTCCTGGTGAAATAAGTCACACAGAGAAAGACAAATACTGTGTTCTTTCACTTATGTGTGAAACCTAAAATAAACAAAAACAATCAAGCTGTTTCTCTTTAAAGCTTCTCTTCATATAGCTATTTTCATATACTTTTATAATGCCTCAAGATAAACTTGAGGCTGAGAGATAGCTGCAAATACATGAATCACAGGGATGAAGAATTCTTCAAAGTGTTACCAGTTTTAGCATCTGGCCTAGATTGCTGAATTCATCTGCCAGGCCACTCACTAAGACAGACCTTATTATCTGGGTTTTCACTTTACACTTAAAATCTTCTTGAGTCATGTGCAAATGTCAAAGTTGTTTTCAGTTACTGAAAATTATCATTGAATGCTTTTTAAATATGTTAAATTATTTAAAATAGTAGCTAAATTATGTTAGACATATTTATATGTATTCTGTTAGATGATATTAAACAGTTTCAATGGGTTTTGCTAAAAACTGTATATAGCAGGATTGAAGGCCCCCTAAGGACAGCACATAGAGTAATTATTCACTAACTGTTATTCATTGATGTATCAGTTCCTTCAAAACACTTGAATAAAAGTATAAATTAAGCAATATCCAAGTGATAGAATGAATACAATGATAAGAAAAATACCCCCAAATTAGGTATTACATAGTATGCTTTACACATTTGAGGCAGAAAGTAACCATAGATAAAAACTATCATCTCCCATTTTATGGACTAAAAAAAATCAGAAGATCAGAGAGGTGCAGTAATTCTGTCAAGGTCTCATATCTGATAACTAGTAACTAGCCAAAATTAAGATTTAAACCAAAATCTTCTGATTGTCATTCACAACATAGTTCTGCCTCTCATAATTTTTTAAAAATTCTTCTGTTCAAGCAGATCAGTCAAAGATCATGGAAGCTTAAGCGTAGGAAATTTTAATTCTAAGCCAAACAAACAGGTTTCATCTTCCTATGACAGTCTGAAAACTAAGAGAGGAGGCAATAATTTGATTGCATTGAGGAAATGAAGAAGCAAGCTTTTAATCCAGTAACACACAAAAGAAGGTATACTAAAAAACCAATTTAAGAAGAGGGTTTTTGTGTGTGTACATATGGAGGTTTAAACATAAGATATTTTACAAAATATCTGTTATTTAATATCAGCTGTAATTGACAGTAACCTAGTTTTTCATGTATTTCAGAATAGAAAACATATTCCTCGTCAACTGACCTGTTTAATAGCCTACAATGGTCCGTCTAATCAAGGCTATGGTTTTTCCAGTGGTCATGTATGGATGTGAGAGTTGGACTGTGAAGAAAGCTGAGCCTTGAAGAATTGATACTTTTGAACTGTGGTGTTGGATAAGACTCTTGAGAGTCCCTTGGACCGCAAGGAGATCCAACCAGTCCATTCTAAAGGAAATCAGCCCTGGGATTTCTTTGGAAGGAATGATGCTAAAGCTGAAACTCCAGTACTTTGGCCACCTCATGTGAAGAGTTGACTCATTGGAAAAAACTCTGATGCTGGGAGGGATTGGGGGCAAGAGGAGTAGGGGACGACGGAGGATGAGATGGCTGGATGGCATCACCGACTCGATGGATGTGAGTCTGAGTGAACTCCGGGAGCTGGTGACAGACATGGAGGCCTGGCGTGCTGTGATTCATGGGATCGCAAAGAGCTGGACATGACTGAGCGACTGAACTGAACTGACTGATACCTATAATATCTTATTGTACTTGACTAAAAATCTTAATTAATTCACTTACTTGAGGTGAACAAAGCACAGTTCCATTTTTGAGCCAAAGAAAGGAATTAATATTATGGGGCTTCTCTGGTGTTCAGTGGTAAAGAATCTATCTGCAATTCAGGAGACATGAGTTTGATCTCCGGGTTGGGATGATCCCTGGAGGAGGGCCATGCCAGTCCACTCCAGTATTCTTGCCTGGAGAATTCCATGGACAGAGGAGCCTGGTGGGCTACAATCCATAGGGTAGCACAGAGTCAGACATGACTGAAGCAACTAAGCAGGAGCAGAAACTTCTAATGCCCAAAATATCCTTAGAATAGACAATATCCTGGCATGCTGCAGGTCATGGGGTCACAGAGTTGGACATGACTTAGCAACTGAACAATAAATCAAAGTTCAGGTCACAATTGGATCTCTAGCTTCCCAATATCCACTAAATGTAAGTGGAAATACACCTATGCACTTGATAATTTGGCCACTGATGTTAAAATAAGAAGCACAAGGAGGACCCTTGTTTTGATAGTATAATTACAAAGACAAAGGAACAAAAAAATCAGCTTCTAAAACATCATTGTTAGATACTTGTTACTTTTCTTCCTAACATTTGTTGGGTTTCTCTCTCCCCCTTCTCTCCATTTTTATGCTTATATTGTATTTGGTAGGTTGAATAATGGCCCCCAAGAGATACCCAGGTCTCAATTCCTGGAATCTGTAAATGCTATTTTATGTGGCAAAAGTAATTTTGTAGACATGATTGTTAAGGATCTTGAGACTGAGCAATTATCCTGCATTACCTTGATGGGCCTTAAATGTAATGACAAATGTCATTAAGAAAGGGAGGCAGTAAGAGATTTGATTACAGAAGAAGAAGGCAATATGACCACTATAGCATAATGTTAGGCTGCAGGCCGTGAAGATAGAGGATGGGGCCAAGAGCCAAGGAGTGCAGCTCCAGAAGCTGGAAAAGACTCCCAAATGGATTCTTCCCTAGAGTTTCCTGATGGAGCATGACTTTGGCCCAGCAAAATCAACATTGGATTTATGACCTACAGAACTGTAAGAGAATAAACATGTTCTGAATCCAACAAAGTTGGTGGTAATGTTTTATAGAGCAGCCATAGGAAACTAATACAGATGGGGTTCAGGAGTGAAATGAAATATAGAGTGACTCAGTTATAAGCAAATCCGTATGCCTCATTCCCCTTGTCTTAACCATGGACAGTTCAGTAATGGTTTACATTACCCTATCAGAAGTGATAGCAAGCACTCACCAGGAATGCTGGAAAGAGACTGGAAAATTCCCGCTCCTGCTAGACTAAATCTCAGAAGATGTGAGATCTGGGAATGCTGAAGTCATCTTCTGTTTGTGATGGAGAACCTGCGTAAGTATGAGGGCAGGTGGAGACCAGGAAGAGATGCAGCAGTGGAGAGAGCAAAAGAGAGCAAACAGGAAAGAAGAGAGAAAGCAAAGGAGAAGAGAGAGACAGAGAGAAAACCAGCACCCCCCAATATATTTCAGTTTAGTGAGTGAATCAGCTCCTTTTGTAAAGTTAGTTTGGGCTAGATTTTCTGCCAATTGCAAGTGAAAGTCCTTTGAACACATTTTTTAGCTTTTAGGTTTTATTTTTTAATGACAAAGATCAGTACAACTTTATAACTGGTAACGTGCACTTCAGTATGTAAATATAATTAGAGGTGACATCAAAAGCACACTGTATGGACTTAAGATTATAAGTAATAAAATATTAGACCCTGTCAAATATTCCTTAGGGAGAGATTGGGAAGACAAAGCCTAAGGAAGGGGATTAATTCATTTGGAAGAATTTCAGCCCTATTTAGTTAGGATTCCTTTTGCCAGTTTCTACTATCTGTCTCTCACATTTCTTATACCTAAAGTATCCAGACACATTATTCAGTCCCAAATAACCTGTTTCTATGAATAAAATACAGCTTTAACTAGCCTTGAATTTTTTCTGATATTAAATACCTGTTTAGGAATTTCTTTGGGTAATGCTTATTTAATCTCAAAGTAAATAAATATTATTTTTGTTTTCCCCCAAGTAACCACCAGCCTAGAGCATTTTTCTTCCATGTAGAGTGACTATTGCATTAAAAAATTAAAAGTCCATTTCTTGATGTAGGCTTTGGAGTCTGTTGCATTCCTCAGTTCAGTTCAGTTCAGTTGCTCAGTGGCGTCTGACCCTTTGCAACCCCATGAACCACAGCATGCCAGGCCTTCCTGTCCATCACCAGCTCCTAAAGTTTACCCAAACTCATATTCATTGAGTTGGTGATGCCATCCAACCATCTCATCCTCCGTTGTCCCCTTCTCTTCCCACCATCAATCTTTCCCAGAATCAGTGTCTTTTCCAATGAGTCAGCTCTTGGCATCAGATGACCAAAGTATTGGAGTTTCAGCTTTAGCATCAGTTCTTCCAATGAACTCTCAGGACTGATATCCTTTAGAATGGACTGGTTGGATCTCCTTGTTGTCCAAGGGACTCTCAAGAGTTTTCTCCAACACCACAGTTCAAAAACGTCAATTCTGCTGCACTCAGCTCTCTTTATAGTCCAACTCTCACATCCATACATGACTACTGGAAAAACCATAGGCTTGACTAGATGGACCTTTGTTGACAAAGTAATGTCTCTGCTTTTTAATATGCTGTCTAGGTTGACCATAACTTTCCTTCCAAGGAGTAAGTGTCTTTTAATTCCAAGGCTGCAGTCACCATCTGCAGTGATTTTGGAGCCCCCGCCAAAATAAAGTCAGCCACTGTTTCCACTGTTTCCCCATTTATTTGCCGTGAAGTGGTGCCATGGACCAGATGACATGATCTTAGTTTTCTGAATGTTTGGTGAAGTAAATTACTTGATAATGAAGAATTGGATACTTTCCACATTAGCCAAGAGACAGGAAAGACAATCTGCACACTGTGCCTGCAGTTTTTGAGGATACCATCTTGCTAGGGTTATTTTTATTGTCTCCAAGACATGATTGTTCTAAGTAGGAATAATAAAAATGGAGTGGTAGAAATGTACAAATATTAATATATTTTTCTTAAAAGTTTGCTTGAAAATATGTATATTATATAATCCTGTCACTCATGGACGTCTCTTAACTTTCTCAGAACTTTTGATTTTCACATTACTATCCAGTTTGCAGAACATATATTATAGCTAGTATTAGTTAAGTGCCAACACCTACTCATCCATGAAAAAGTACAAAAGTTTTTTGTCCTAAGCCTTCTATTTGTTGAGGTCATTTTTGTTAGTAAAAAGTGGAAAGATTTTTTTCTTTTCTGTCAAAGTATAACTGAGTACTGATCAAATACCATCTAGATGGACAATTAATGACTGGTGACTAGTTGGATTTGTTGTATGAAAGAAGGGAGGAGGTTGGGGAGTGCAGATCCACAGCAAATCAACAATTCATACTAAAGAGTGGTTGGTAATATGATATTGATTCCATTTCTTTTGTAAAGGTAAGAGAGTATATATTTTTTTACTGTAGCACAATCACTCTGGCACGTAAGATAGGACTCAAAGTGGCTAGGAATTACCTATCAACTTAGATATTTTTAATATTCTAAAAAAAACTTTGTTTTGTTGAAGTAACTTGCTCTCTTTCATTAGCTGATAAAAGAAAATCATAATGCTTTCATTAAATACACACAGATAATATATTGTTTTCCATAATGTCTACTTTAAAGTGGCCACTGGATTATCACATACCGGAGGTATAATTTATCAGCTTCATTCCCATGTTGCTTCTGAAAAAATATTAACTTGCCAGTTCCTAGAGACATCCTTTACATTTTGTGATTTAGAACTCTTTTACTTGGAATTTGCAAACGCAATTTCAGTATTCTTTTCGCTCTGATGAAAGTTTCTATTATAAATACAGTTTTCAGATCATAAATGGTTAATATCTAAACCACCAAAGAAATATTCATAAAGATGATTTATAACACCAAATCCTCATTTAATCCAAATCCAACAAAGTACAAAATTCTTTGTGTTTAATATAGAAGAGTAAAATCAACATTGTATTGGGATTAAAATAGCAGTTAACTATATGCAAATCACATATATTTTGTAGTTAGACATAATCTTAAAAACAGTTTATGCACAACTGACAAAGAATCAGTAAAACTAAAATGCTTCATAATAACGAAATTGACTCCTTCCTTAGGAAATAGTGGGCTTCCTTTGTGGCTCAGCTGGTAAGGAATCTGCCTGCAATGTGGGAGACCTGGGTTGGGAAGATCCCCTGGAGAAGCAAAGACTACCCACTCCAGCACTCTGGCCTGGAGAATTCCATGGACTGTATAGTCCATGAGATTGCAAAGAGTCAGATACGACTGAGCGACTTTCACTTTCCCTTTAAGAAATATCAAAATAGACTTTTAATTTAGATTTTCTATACTAAATTAATTCAAAATCTTATTTTACTAATTTGCTTTTTTGCCAATCTGAGCAAATAAAAATAGGTAAATCACTTACCGAAAGAAAAATGTCCTAGTTTTGTTTCTTACTTGCGTTTTAGATTAGACACATATCTATACAGTCTCTTCTACAGTTTCTACTTATATAACCAAGTTGACATCCATAATGATTAACCCTGAATTGCTATTGAGTATTGAATCATCAGAAATAAAATTACTTGTCCCACACAATGAGCTAGCTTTGCTTTTGATAAAATCACCAAAGGCTTTAATTTCAAAAATGTAGTCTGTACTATTCCTTTTGACTATATTTAGTTTTTGCTTGTTTGTTTCTTTTTCATTTTTTTTTTTTACCAGTAATTCATGTGAGCAGGTAAAACAAACACAGTGCTAAGGATGTATACCAAGCTCTATCAAGCTTTCTTTTTCTGTTATATGGGAGTATAGTTAATTTGGGGCTTTCCAGGAGGTGCTAATGGTAAAAGACCCATCTGCCTATGCAGGAGACATAAGAGACATGGGTTCGATCCCTGGGTTGGGGAAGATACCCTGGAGTGGGGCATGGCAACACAATCCAGTATTCTTGCCTGGAGAATCTACATGGACAGAGGAGCCTGGTGGCAGTCTGTAAGGTCACAAAGAGTCGGACATGACTGAAGTGACAGCATAGTAAATTTACATGGTTGTGTTAGTTTCAGGTGTACAGAAAAGTGATTTAGTTATACATACTCATACATCTATTCTTTTTTCAGAGTCTTTTCCTATACAGATTATTACAGAGTATTGAGTGCTACACAGTAGTTTTTCTATCAAACTTTAAATATTTCTATAAACAGTTTCAACTTTTTAAGTTCTTTCTTTGGGTATTTGTGTCAATATTCAGTAATGTCTATAGTACTGATTTTTCAGTGTTTACACTTTGCATATTGGCTTCCAAAATCCCTATTTGAAATTTTTCTGTAGACTATTACTGCTAAATTACTAGGAAGTATTTTAAATGTACTATTGTTACATCATTCTTTTTTGATGTTCTTTTTATGTGTAAAATATTTTTTTACTCACTGCAGATGTTACAATTTGAGGATTTCCTTTTACAATTTTTAATTTCTTCACTGTTTTTGTCCTTTTTGTAGAAATTCTTTGTTCATTTGTTTTGATTCATTTATTTCAAACCAAAGGCTGTCTTAAAAGGATTGGAGTGTTTTGACTAAGTTTGAAATTAAGAAATGTCTATATTCAGAAACCTTTCTTTCGGTTGATGAGTGGGTTTGAAGGAAAGGCCTCTGGACACTCTAAGAATTAGTGTATCGTGTGCTTGGAGTGCCAGGCACAGGGAAGAGGTGGTGAGAAAAAGATAAATGGCACACATAAGCTGCCTGTTGGTGTGCTTGCAAAGAGGTCAAAGGCCCATTGGGTTCATCGTATAGTTTCTTAACTAATCTTTGTGATTTTAGACCTAATGTCACCACAGATTTCTGAGCTGGTATCCTGGTTCCATTTCAGAACTGGTGGTGGTTGGTGAGGAGAGAAGGACTTAGTGGAAGAGTTAGGTGCCTCACTGTAAAGAAGAAGTAAGAAAACTCAGAGTCCCCAGCCTGTGTTTCCCTCCTTCATCTTGTCCAGGTTTTCAACCAATCCCCTTGTTCTTATGCTCTCTTTTAGTACTTAGCATTTCTAAATAGTGGACCTTGAAGTGATAAATTCATATTTTTCCTCCAGAAGATCTCCACGTCAAGATACAGCTTTATTTTCTCTATCAATTAACTCCATTACCAAAAATGTATTTAAATCTCTCATCTCAATGTTTCAGCTTTCTTTTTTGAAATCCTTTGTGGGTTAATCATTTTTCATCTTTTGTAACTATTTTAGCAATGTATGACAAAGGAAAGGAAGTATCTACAATATTTAAAAATTAATTTTAAGGTTAACTGTTGCAAATTTTTATAACACTGCTCTGAATATTCTTTTCCTCTTGATTCTCTCTACTATCATTATACAGCTATTTAAATTTCAGTTCATAATTTTAATTTTTAAGTAAAAATGTACATTATCATTTTAGTAAAAATACACTAAATGTATATTAATGAATGTTTAAAATATATGTTATTTAATTTCTTATACTTAACCAATATTTTATATTTTGAATAAATTAGTAATTTTTAGTAAAACAAAATGAAGATATTACCCACAATGAGATGTTTTCTCATTGATGACTTTTAAAAATTGGCTTCAACAGAAAAATTGAAAGACTCCAAGAACTGCAAAGAAAGTAGAAAGATCACTGCAAAGACAGTAACTCCTTCTTCAGAAACAGATTATCACTCTTCCCAGGATGCTAGGAAAGAGGAATTTGAGAGTTGTTTCAGTTCAGTTCAGTCACTCAGTAGTGTCTGACTCTTTGTGACCCCATGGACTGCAGCATGCCAGGCCTCCCCTATCCATCACAAGCTCCCAGAGTTTACCCAAACTCATGTCCATTGAGTCAGTGATGCCATCCAACCATTTCATCCTCTGTCATCCCCTTCTCCTCCCGCCTTCAATCTTTTCCAGCATCGGGGTCTTTTCAAATAAGTCAGCTCTTTGCATAAGGTGACCAAAGTATTGGAGTTTCAGCTTCAACATCAGTCCTTCCAATGAACACCTAGGACTGATCTCCTTTAGAATGGACTAGTTGGATCTCCTTGCTGTCCAAGGGACTCTCAAGAATCTTCTCCAACACCACAGTTCAAAGCATCAATTCTTTGGCACTCAGCTTGCTTTATAGTCCAACTCTCATATCCATACATGACCACTGTAAAACCATAGCCTTGACTAGATGGACGTTTGTTGGCAAAATAATATCTCTGCTTTTTATATGCTATCTGGGTTGGTCATAACTTTTCTTCCAAGTTGTTTCGCTCATGGATATTGAACCTATAATTTTTCTCCTCTTCTTCCTCATTCCCCCAGGTTCCCCCAGGGTGCAGACTGTAAAGCAGGGTGCATCTCATCAGACAAAATAACAAAATGGGGGGAAATTTGAACATTGTGAGAGGGTAACAGGCAGGAAGGCCAGGGGTCTCCAAACGGAGGAAATAGCCTGCAAGTGTCAGACATTTTATCTCTCTTAAGCGGCAGGAGGAAACAAAACTAGCGATACTTTTTTCCGTCTCTATACAAATTTAAAAGGAGGTTTCTCTTAAAATTCTGTGTTGCTATAATGACACCTAGTTTCACTTAAAGTTAACCATTGCCTTTTTCTTATGAAAATGTTTATCTTAAGCTATGCTAATATACTATGTATTTGCCCCAAGCTCTGTCTTCAGCCTTTTGGGCCCAGAACCTACTTGATAAACCACTATGTAATACTCCGATATTGTTCCTCTAATCTATGTAAATGAAACTATTTGTATGGTGATCTGCCCTTCTTCAAGATTCAAGTTAATCATTTTATGGCCCAAGATAAACCATTTGGAGCCAAGGTTATCCCAAAATGCATCTTATGGGTGAGGGGCCTGGCGCCATTCTAAGTTGTGAGACATTCCTTTCTCTCATTAACAGACTGCTGATGACTATATAACATCCAGCTAAAGGCTAGCAGGGGGCACTCTTTCTAACCCCTTCTGATGCCTATGTCAGAAGCTTTCTCTGTCTCCTTTATGCTTTAATAAAACTTTGTTACACAAAAGCTCTGAGCGATCCAGCCTCGTCTCTGGCCCCGGATTGAATTCTTCTCCTCCGGGGGCCAAGAATCCCGGCATCGCGATTCAACAACAACCTTTCAGTTGGAAATAGTCTCATGAAAACAAAATCTTTGAATATTGTAGGGAAGTTTAAAATGTATACAAGTAAGCATTTTATTATTAGATTTGAACATAAAATATCACATATATACATACATATACACTTATATAAGCATATGTATTTGGATATATTCAGTTTTCATTGAATCAGTTCTTCAAGGTTATTAAATGATTAAAAAAATGGAAAAGGCATGGCTAAAATTTTTTTTTGCAAAGAACAATATTTTAAACAACAATTTGAAAAAATTTACATAGCCTTGGTTTTCCAAATAGCACAAAGTGCAAGTTCATTATATAATTCTCATAATATTCCAAGAGGTGGTTAGACCTAGAAATGAATACTCCAGATGAATACCACTCTTATGGCAGAAAGTGAAGAGGAACTAGAAAGCCTCTTGATGAAAGTGGAAGAGGAGAGTGAAAAAGTTGGCTTAAAGCTCAACATTCAGAAAACGAAGATCATGGCATCTGGTCTCATTACTTCATGGGAAATAGATGGGGAAACAGTGGAAACAGTGTCAGACTTTATTTTGGGGGGCTCCAAAATCACTGCAGATGGTGACTGCAGCCATGAAATTAAAAGACGCTTACTCCTTGGAAGGAAAGTTATGACCAACCTAGATAGCATATTCAAAAGCAGAGACATTACTTTGCCAACAAAGGTCCGTCTAGTCAAGGCGATGGTTTTTCCTGTGGTCATGTATGGATGTAAGAGTTGAACTGTGAAGAAAGCTGAGAGGCGAAGAATTGATGCTTTTGAACTGTGGTGTTGGAGAAGACTCTTGAGAGTCCCTTGGACTGCAAGGAAATCCAACCAGTCCTTTCTGAAGGAGATCAGCCCTGGGATTTCTTTGGAGGGAACGATGCTGAAGCTGAAACTCCAGTACTCTGGCCACCTCATGCGAAGAGTTGACTCATTGGAAAAGACTTTGATGCTGAGAGGGATTGGGGGCAGGAGGAGAAGGGGACGACCGAGAATGAGATGGCTGGATGGCATCACGGACTCGATGGACGTGAGTCTGAGTGAACTCTGGGAGTTGGTGGTGGACAGGGAGGCCTGGCGTTCATGGGGTTGCAAAGAGTTGGGCACAACTGCGTGACTGAACTGAACTGAACTGAAGCTACACAGGAAGACTAAGTGCCCATTGTCAGGCACTGGGAAAGCTGAGGTTAAAATCTAATACTGCTTCTACTTTTCACTTACTTAGGGTGATATTTGTGTACCAAGGGTTTTGAGTTCTAGGTAATTTTCATTTTTATCCATCCTGAAAGTCATCCAAATTTACATAAAATATATTGTAACATCTTGTTACTTGTCTCAATTGTTTAAAATTCACAGGAAAAGAGATGCAAGAGTTATACTGGAAGTTCAAATTGCTATGTTTGAGCAGTGTTTAAAGGTTACTGAGAAAGAACAGAAAATTATTAGGTAAGTATTGGCACATTCTCTTCTCTGAGGATAAATGGAAAACTTCAATCATTTTCAAAGCCCCAATGTCTTTGTTGAAAAGCACAAAAATGCATAATGTAACAATTTTATTATTGAGGAAAAGCAAACATCATATTTAGAGTACTGAGTTGCTTATCCTAGCTACAAAGGTAGCCTCAAGGTAGCCAACATGTTCTCAAGATGACAGAGTAGAAGGACATGTGCTCATCTCCTCCTACTAGAGCACAGAAATTGCAACTAGCTGTTGAACAACCACCAATAGGTGGATGCTGGAATTTCCCAAAAAGATAACACATGTCCAAAGACAAAGGAGAAGCCGAAAAAAATGGTAGGAGGGATGCAATCATGATGAAATGAATCCCATACATGCTGGATGGGTGACCTACAAACTGAAGAATGATAATACCTAAGAAGTTCTTCCAATTTTGTGAAGGTTCTGAGCCCCATGTCAGGCTTCCAAGCCTGGGGACCTAGCAAAGTGACTAGGAATTCCCAGGAAACTGACTTTGAAGGTCAGCAGAATTTGATTACAGGATTTCCATAGGACTGAGGGAAACAGAGACTCAACTCTTGGAGGGCACAAACAAAATGTTGCATGCACCAGAACCCAGGAGAAAGGAGCAGTGATCCCACAGGAGACTGAACCAGAATGACCTGCTAGTGTTGGAGGGTCTCCTGTGGAGGTAGTGTTGGCAGTCGTTCACCATGGAGACGGGGCCTTGGCAGCATCAGTCCTGGGAGGTGCCACTTTGTGTGAGCCCTATTGGAGGTCACCATTAACCCTACCATTGAGCCTGCAGACTCCAGGGCTGGACTGTCTCAGGCCAAACAACTAACAGGGAGGGAGTGCAGCATCACTCATCAGCAAATTGAATTAAAGTTTTAGTGAGCACAGCCCTGCCCACAAGAATAAGACCCAATATTCCCACCACCAGTCCCTTCCCATCAGGAATCTTACATAAGCCTTTAACCTCATCCACCAGAGGGCAGAGAGAGAAGCAAGAAGAATTACAATCCCACAGCTTGTGACTGTGCATGCTAAATTGATTCAGTTATGTCTGACTCTTTGCATCCCTATGGACCATAGCCTGTTAAGCTCCTCTGTCCATGGGATTCTTCAAGCAAGAATACTGGAATGGGTTGCCATATCCTCCTCCAGGAGATCTCTTGGACCTGGGTTCAAACCCAGGACTCTTATGTTTACCTGCATTGGCAGGCAGACTCTTGCCACTAGTGCCACCTGGGAAGCCCACAGGCTCACAGCAGCCAGAACGAGAAAGTTAATCAAAATGAAAAGGCAGATATTATGTCCCAGATGATGGGACAAAGTAAAACCTCAGAAAAACAACTGAACAACTTGTTTTCAAGTTGCTTTCAATGAAGGAGACAGACAACCTTCCAGAAAAAGAGTTCAGAATAATGAAGATGATACAGGATCTTTGAAAAAGAATGGGGAAGATGCAGGAAATGTTTGCCAAAGACCTAGAACAACTAAAGAACAAATAAATAGAGATGAAAATACTCCAGAAAGAATCAATAGCAGAATAACTGATGCAGATGAATGGATGAGTGATCTGGAGGACAGAATGGTGGAAATCACTGAAACAGAACAGAACATGGAAAAAAGAATGAAAAAAATGAAGACAGCCTAATAGACCTTTGTGACAACATTAAACGCACCAACATTTGCATTATAGGGGTCTCAGAAGGAGAAGAGAGAGAGAAAGACCTGAGAAAATCTTTGAATAGATAATAGATAAAACTTCCCTAACATGGGGGAAAGGAAATAGTCAACCAAGTCCAAGAAGCACAGACAGTCCCAAGGAGGATAAACCCAAGGAGCAACATACTGAGACACATGGTAATCAAACTGACAAAAATTAAAAGCAAAGATAAAATATTAAAAGCAACAAGAGAAAAATGACAAATATTCATAATATACAAGGGGATCTCATAAGATTATCAGTTGATTTATCAACAGAAACTCTACAAGCCAGAAGGGAATGGCAAGAATATATTTAAACTGATGAAAGGGAAGAACCTACAGCCAAGGATACTCTGCCTGGCACGACTTTTTCAGATTTGATGGAGAAATCAAAAGCTTTCAAGACAAGCAAAAGCTAATACCACCAATACCACCAGTACCACCAATACCACCAATACCACCAAGCCAGCTTTACAACAAAGGGTAAAGGAACTTTTCTAGGCGGCAAACACAAGAGAAGGAAAAGACCTACACAAAATAAACCCAAAACAATTAAGAAAATGGTAATAGGAGCATCAGTTCAGTTCAGTTCAGTTACTCAGTCATGTCCTACTCTTTGCAACCCCATGAATTGCAGCACACCAGGCCTTCCTGTCCATCACCAACCCCCGGAGTTCACCCAAACTCATGTCCATCGAGTTGGTGATGCCATCCAGCCATCTCGTCCTCGGTCGTCCCCTTCTCCTCCTGCCCCCAATCCTTTCCAGCATCAGAGTCTTTTCCAATGAGTCAACTCTTCACATGAGGTGGCCAAAGTACTGGAGTTTCAGCTTCAGTATCATTCCCTCCAAAGAAATCCCAGGGTTGATCTCCTTTAGAATGGACTGGTTGGATCTCCTTGCAGTCCAAGGGACTCTCAAGAGTCTTCTCCAACACCACAGTTAAAAGCATCAATTCTTCGGGGCTCAGCTTTCTTCACAGTTCAACTCTCACATCCCTACATGACCACTGGAAAAACCGTAGCCTTGACGAGACGGACCTTTGTTGGCATACATATCAATAATTCCCTTAGTTGTAAATGGATTAAATGCACCAACAAAGAGACATAGACCGGCTGAGTAGAAGAAAATATGTTAATGTATGCACTTCCACTTACCACATCACTCTACTTAACCCCCAAATTGTATGTAACTATTTTATATTGTCAGGTTAATCATGTTTTTATTATTTTTTGTCTGGCTACTGATTGTGAAAACTGATAAACCTCCTTTACTATTATGATTATGTAACCATTATTTATTTTAATACCATTGTGTCATGATTAGTCAACAGAAAACAATAGAATTCTATATCACTAAAGCTACCATTTATTAGAAAACCTATGATCACTTTTAAAAATCTAGATGCACGCTAGAATTTTCTTGGAATTTTGTGTAAAATACAAATGCTTAGATATAGTTTTTTTCTCCAGAGCTCCAGATATGATTCTAATGAGCACCTGTGTTTAAAAACAACTGGATTATATGCTGATCTTGATCTTTTACCTAGTTTATTTCACTTTTTCCATTTCATATTCAGTGCTTTCATTTCATTTAGTTTATGTTTTCCAACTTCTCTGCTTCATTCTTCTGTTGTTCTTTCTCAAACATTTATCAAGTGTAGTAAAAAAGCTTTTGTGTGTATATATGTACTGGAGAAGGAAATGGCAACCCACTGCAGTGTTCTTGCCTAGAAACCCAGGGATGGGGGAGCCTGGGCAGGCTGCCGTCTATGGGGTCGCACAGAGTCGGACACGACTGAAGTGACTTAGCAACAGCAGTAGCATATCTAAGTATATGTATACATATATATAATGTAAAATAAAATATATATATTTTAGAAAATTTTGGATATTTGCTTAACTAAAAATTCATGACATTAATTTCCATTTGTTTGACTCAATATGAATAGAATTCTAGACTTCCATTTTATATTCACTCAAATCCCATGGACAGAGGAGCCTGGTAGGTTACAGTCCATGGGGTCGCAAAGAGTCGGACATGCCCGTGCGACTTCACTCACTCACTCACTCACTCAAAACTTTTATATAGCTCCATTTACTCTGGGATAGAATATTACTGCTAAAAGAAGTCTAGAAAGCTTCTTCTTATAGTGATAAAAAAAAATCTGAATGAGGCTTTAAACTTATAATCCAGTTTGGAGAATAAAAAGAAATAATGTGTTATTAAAAAAGAGAGAAAATTAACATGTGATACAGTATTATTAACTAAAGCACAGATTTTATTTAAATTTCACCAAAAAATATGTGTTCTAGCATAGCTCCCTCACCTGCCCACTTGCATCTCTTACAAGTGTCCTATATTAATAAATGTACTTCTTGCCTAAAAAAGAATATGTGTTCTGCTTAAAAACAATAATATTATCAATATCAAGATTTACTTTCTTTGGGATCATATACCAGTTTCTCAAGGAATCTGGCTTCTAGCTACTTGGCAATAATGTAGAAGGTTTGAGATATACATATTCAGCTAGGTGCTACCTGCTGCAAATAGCTTTAGAATTTTACCATTCTTCAATGTGTAACCATTTTTATCCATTTTTTTCTGATAATAAAATTGTATGTATTCAATATGGAAATGGAAACATATGAAGGAAATAAAAATTGTCAATTAAAAAAAAGGCAACCATTCTATCTCGGGTGTCTTTATATCTCAAGAGGAATAGCCAGAGAGAACCAATTTGCGAATGTCCTAGTCTTAGTTTGATACCATTACAAGGAAGCCATTGGAATTACCCTTGCATCTTCAATACTTGAAGCCTAATGTATCCCACTTTCTCATATTTCAGAATTTAGCAAATGAAATAGTGTTGAGTTTTGATGTTGATTTTCTATATGTAATATTTTATCTTTATACATTCATTATTACAGATAACATTTAAAATACTACTTATATATGCATTTATTACTCTTCTCCAACCAATAATTTGCATGGCTTTGAAAATCAATGTCCTATATTTTCTTTCCCCTTCAACTCTTTCTTCCTCCTCTTTATGATGTGGTTTACCCATCTTTCCTATGATGTGGTTTTTCCCATTTGGCACATCTTCCTGTCTCCTTCACTCATTTACAGACTCTTGCATTCCTGCTCTCCCAGAAAGACTTTATCCCCATGATTAGGCCTTTTGGATTCTTTCTTTTCCTTCTAAAAATACCCAGTGAATTTGTATCTAAGCCGACAACTTGCCCACTTCTCCCAGCTCCTTGATCTTACTTCTCCAGTTAATAACCTCAGCCATCTGGCTCCCAAATCTTTCCCTATAGTGTGTTCCCTTGTTAGGAGGTACTTTATTCTTACATGCTTCTTTTGGAGAACTGCCATGTTTTCCTATATTGGTTTTAATTAGGAGTTTGGGGGATTTTACAAAATGTTCTGTGTGGTAGCTTTACATTGGACTAGTTTTATTTCCTGTAGCTTAATATAAATTTTTTTATATATTCATCATGAAATTCAGCAGCTTCTATTTTGTAGATATTGATTTGGTTTGACATTTCCTTGTATTTAAGGGGGCAGGAGGAGAAAGGGATGACAGAGGATGAGATGGTTGGATGGCATCACCGACTCGATGGACGTGAGTCTAAGTGAACTCCGGGAGATGGTGATGGACAGGGAGGCCTGGTGTGCTGCAATTCATGGGGTTGCAAAGAGTCAGACACGACTGAGCAACTGAACTGAACTGAACTGAACTGAACTGATGTTCCTTTTTAAGTTTAGGGTCTTATCCTATGTCTCAGTGTCTTTATTTTCCCTTGTCTTTTCTGTTTGTCTCTTTTCCATTTCTATAAAATCTTGACTCTTTGGGAGAGAGCTATCTTTTTATTATTCCCAAAGATTAAGTTAGAAAAAAAGTAAAGTCCTTAGACTTACTACAGTAAGTGCCCATTAACTATCAGCTATTATTTTTATAACTATCTTGGTGGTTACTGTGAATAACCACTACATCCTGAATTATCCTATTTTCAAAAACAACTTTTTTATGTCTCATCCTGTTCACTTTCTTGTTGCCAACTTCTAATTTATCTTTGAATCTTCCTTATATTTTCCATATAAATACAACTTTTGGCTTTTCTTTTTGGTTTAACGGCTCTTACTGCAACATACTGAATAGGTTCAGTTCAGTTCAGTTCAGTTCAGTTGCTCAGTCATGTCCGACTCTGCAACTTTTAAATATCTCTTCCATATGTTTTTCATTGTCTTAAACATTTCATCTTTGTCCTTTTAATGAATTCAGACAATCCATTTCACTTTTGCACTTTAAATGCTAATTCTTTTGTGTTTGTGGGGTTTTTTTCATTTTATTTAGCACATGAAAATATTACATATCCATGTCATCTGCCATATTGATTCTTTTCCATCTGAAAACTTCTGACCAAGGAATGATAAGATACAGAGTTTTTACAGTAACTTAAGAGGTAAGAAACTTTTCCTTTGTTACCAGAAAGAAAATTATGGTTTACCTGATTCAAAGTCTTGATCTAATCTTAACTATGCACCATGATATCTTAAGGAAACCTAGTTCCTTTTGTCCATTTATAGTGAATCTTTGTACTTTTAGGCATTTAGTTCTCTGTTATTGTGTCAGTCTTTCCTATTTAGTAATTCCAGGAAACTATTTACCTAGTTTTCTTTCCTTTATTCTTTCAGCTACTACTGGTGTCCTGTCACCATTAAGAAAATGGAAAGGAATGGTAAGATATATATGCATGCCTGCTAAGTCACTTTAGCTGTGTCTGACTCTGTGACACTATGGACTGCAGCCCACCATTTTCCAGGCAAGAATACTGGTCTGGGTTGCCATGTCTGCCTTCAGGGGATCTTCCCAACACAGGGATTGAATCCATGTCTCTTATGTCTCCTGCAAGAAGGCAGGATACATATAATATTCTAATTTAAAATATACATATAAATATATGTTCACTCGATTATATTTGAAAGGAAAAATCTCTGGATGAGTAGATGTTCCAGGGTATAGAATTTTTCATTTATTTTTTCTGTGTATGTATATATGTGATGTGTAACATCTGCAGTAACTTTTCTTCCCACAACCATCCTGTTCTTAGGTGCTATATAATTTTTATCAGAAATTAAATACACTTAAAAATGATTGAGGAGTCTCTTTATTTCATCATTCTTGTCATTCTAATAGGCTCCCATAAGCCAACAATGTAGGAGACAAGTCAGTCAGCAGTCTACAAAAGGAATTCAGCTGAAGCCATTAACCTAAAAAGAGTTTCCTCTCTAAAAATGCCATCAGGTCATTTCCTTCTGGAATGTTGAAGTATGGTTATAATTAAATTATTCCTTTTTAAATTGCTGTCACCATGACATTAGCCACATTTTTTTCCAATTACATTTTAGATTACCCACAAGATAATCAATAATCCTCCCTTCAACTTTCCTTGCTGAAGAGCCAAAAGTACTCCTTCCTTCATCTTTGATCCTGCTTCTCTCTCTAACACACATATACACACGCACACCCACACCCCCACACACACACGTGTTTACTTGTTCAGACATATATATGCTTTTCATTTTGGAGTGCTGTATAATCAGTCTTCTGAGCCCTGACATTTCTCTTATTCCATATTGTTAACTTTAAGTTCTGCTTTATCCAGAGTTGTAGGAAGTTTATCAGTCCAAAAAGGTTTCTTTGATGGCCAACTTTTCTTTTATCATTTCTTTCTTCTCCTTCTTTTCCTGCCTTTTCGCATTGCCTGCCAATTTATACTTTATTTCTTCTTACATTTCCTCATACATCACTATATACCATACTCCTCATATTCCAATTTCCTCATATAATCTTTTTACACTTAATATATTTAATATTGTATGTTTACATTGGCTGATGTTCTATTCATTTTCTTAAGTCTTTCCATCCATGAGAAAAATACAGTGAGTCCCCTTCTCCTCCTCATATATTACCTCTAAGAACGTCTAACCAAAATGTTTTTTTCAGAGGTAAGGAGAGTTTGTCTCTTTCCTCATATACCAGATGACTTACAGACCTAGATCTTACTCATCATACCTGCTATATCTTTTCCCCTTTGCCTTTTTCTTTCCATGGCCAGAATAGCAGCTCCTTTTTTTTTTTTTCCTTTTTTATGTTGAAATGCTTGTTCCATGTCCTTTCCTTCTCTTAGAGCCCTATATCTTTTCCTTACATTTATTCTAAGCAGGTGTTGCCAGCTTAGGTCTTTCATCTCCCCTTTTGTTAATTATAATATAGCATATAAAATATATTATACAATACAGCATGCTTTGGGGTGAATACTATAAAATTGACTTTCTTTCCAAGAACATTCTTTCCTCCCTTCCCCTTTTTTTTTGTAGTTAAGGACATCAAACTTATCCTCCATTGTCAAACCACTTATCCTTTCTTGCTGCTGCTGCTGCTGCTAAGTTGTTTCAGTCGTGTCTGACTCTGTGCAACCCCAGAGACGGCAGCCCACCAGGCTCCGCCGTCCCTGGGATTCTCCAGGCAAGGACACTGGAGTGGGTTGCCATTTCCCTCTCCAATGCATGAAAGTGAAAAGTGAAAGTGAAGTCGCTCAGTCATGTCTGACTCCTAGCGACCCCATGGACTGTAGCCTACCAGGCTCCTCTGTCCATGAGATTTTCCAGGCAAGAGTACTTACTGAACATTAATTTCATAACTTTGTAAAGTCTATCTTTGGCAGATCCCTGAGGATCCCTATGCTAGTAATAGTCTTCGTCTGTCTCTAAATGAAAAGTAATGGATTGTTTGTCCAGCTCAGCTTGCCACAGCGGTCCTGTACACACACACTTTCAAACCCAACCCTTACCAGCCCGCCACTTTCATTGGAGATGAAATTGAATCTAATCTCTCATGATCTCTTGCTAAAATAAATTATAAGGTATCCTACAGCAAAAATTTCATACCCGAGGAGAATGAATAGAGCTTTTGGCCATGATGGGTTCATGCAATCACCACAGTTTTTCCAGACTTGCTTTCTACTTTCTTCTGAGGCACTCACTCTCTAAACCAAATTCAATTTCTCTGCTGCTCTGAGGGTTGTATCAAACTCCTTATTTCCAGAGACTCAAATTACTATAAATAGGTCCCTTGAGTTCCTCCCAACTGAATTAATAATTAGAGCTCTTGAAGAAATTACCATACCTTGGGCTGGTTTCCAAAATGGAAGCAGAACTTCATAACTTATCTTTGATCAAAAGAAGACTTCCATTTTCCTAACAGGACTGCAAAGATTCTATTTTCCTTTTATTTTAATTTTTTTTCATCCTGTCTTCTGTATATCCTTAGCAAAAGACAAAAGTGACAAGGCAACAGGATTTTTCTGCCTTCTGTCTTCTTAGTTCATTCATCTGCTCATTTTTTCCATATGCTCTATAGATCTCCACTTTGGTGCTCTCATTGCTAGCTAACTCTCACCCACTTCACTGCCCAGTAAATGCGCAGAGCCAGATCTCAGGAATCTTGGAGCATGGTTTCTCCACCAGGCTTCGAATGGCCCCAAGCACAATCTTCTAGCCTCCTGGAAACTTAGAAATTTGCCTGTCACAATCACATTCCAGAAACCCTTGTTTTCCTCTTTTCCCTTTTCTATCCACCAATCACATCCATGGTCTTACTGCATTCTAAACCAGAGGTGATAGCAGTTTCACTCCCTGCTCCTACATTTCCTCCTAAGAGAAGTTAGCTACCCTTGTCTTTTTCTTTGAGTATGTCACAGAATTGGAGGAAGGCTCTGATGGTTTGACTCATTCACTTCACCTCCAGGCCAAAGTGAGCTTGACCGTATCAGTCCAGAATCTTTCCCCAGGAATTTATTATTGGAAGTGGTGGTAGGATTTGAGTTGCCATGTTGAGTCATATCCATGTAGGAAGAGAAAACTGATTTTCAGAGAGAGGGAAAGAGAGAAGAGGAAGAAGAAAGGGGAAAAAAAGAAGGAGGGAGGGAAAGAAAAACAAATGGTTGTCTAGAAAAAGACAGAGAACAGAGACCCCATATCTTAAAAGAAGTAGAGAGAAGAGACAAAATACATGATTTTCAAGCTCCTGCACCTTCTTTGCTGAAAAGTCGAAACTCCTGTACCTTTTTCATAAAGTTGAAACATAGTAGGACCCTATGGTCCTTCCCCCAGGTCCTTTGCCTGCTTTTTGATTGAGGAAAAGTTGAGACAAAGAATAAGTTTAATCAGAGAAATGAGAACATGCAGAAACAAACAAACAAACAAACAAAAAACAGTGAAAGGAGACCAAACGATAATAATATACTCATTAAGTGCAGCCAAGGACCTTTAGTTCCTCCTGCAGGGCTATAGAGAATATTCTGAGCCATATCCTGTGAGTTGTCTTGTAAATACCGAGACCCTCACCAGGTGAAGTTAATTACATGATCACCAGAATGGAGCTGTGACACTAGCTGCCACAATTCCGACAACTGGCCTCGAACAAATGGAAACGAACTGCCCCTGGAACTGAAGACTGCACTGAAGACAAACGAGATGACAACCACTGATGACCAACTTGAAAATGACCATGAGAGCTGACTGGGATGTTTCTGCATGGAGCCCCCTGCCTCAGGCTCTGAAAGCTCTCGCTTCCTGCGTTTCCGAGGGTGGAGTCGGCCTTTGGACAGACTTCAGCCCTCCCCTTCAGTTGTCACATTTGAAATAAAGCGAACTTTCCTTTCCACCGATCTGGCCTGTTTATTCCCTTTTGAGTGGCTAGCAGCTAGACCCCACACCTTTCAGTAACAAAGTTGCTTTATTTGTCCAAATTAGTTTTCCTCTTATATCCAAATGTCCACTTAGCACGTTATATCCATTAAGGTAAAAATGATAGTATTATATATGATAATGATAATAATAATAGCTACCATTTATAATGCACTTACTAGGTATCAGGCATAGTCCTAAACATTTCGTATACACAATCACATTCTTACACCTATCTTGTGACATAGGAGTTATTTGATATGAACATGTAAACGGCACAGTATTGGCAATGTGTCTAGCTGCACAGCTGTTAAATAGCCTTAACTGATCTTTGAACCCAGTTCTGTCTTCTTCTCTTAAACCATGTACTGTGAGGTACACGGCATTCCAAAAATGCCATAAAAGGCATTCCAAATGGTATATGTATACCAGAGTTCAAGATTGCTAAGCCTTTAATGTATTTTGGTTACTAGGTAAAAACAGCTATAGCATTTTTAAATTGGCATAGAAAAGCAATGTCCAGGCAGGATCATGTAAAATCTTGCTACTCCGAGTGTACTGGTTGGATGAGGAGCTTGGACATCAAAGGGAACTTGTTTAAAAAAAAAAAAAAAATCGGGGGCTCCACTCCATACCTACAACTACATTTTGGCAAGATCCCCCAAATGATCTATATGTACAGTCAAGTTGGAGAAACTGTACTAAGAGACTCAAAGTAGATGTTGCTGGTGAGCTAAGACAGTATTTTACTTATGTGGTTATTATACTATGGTAGTCTCTAAGGTAAATGTTTAGCTGCAGTATCAGGTATCTAGAATTGAAGTCGAAAGATGAAAATCTGAACTAACTTGAGATTCTGCTAAACCCTATCATTGAAAACATAAGAATTTCTCAAGGAATAACTGATTATTTTTCTACCTGAAACATTACCTAGACTATATGGGTTCTCTGTCAACTATAATAAATTCAATATTGAATTTTATTTTATTTCATTTTATTGTTTTTTTATGGGCTTCCCTGGTGGCTGAGTGGTAGAGAACTCATCTACCAATGAGGGAGACGTGGGTTTGACCTGTGGGGTCAGGCGCCCTGGAGAAGGAAATGGCAACCCACTCCAGTATTCTTGTCTGAGAAATTCCATGGACAGAAGAATCTGGTTGTCTACAGTCCATTGGGTCACAAAGGGTCGGACTAACTTAATGACTAAACAACAATTTTGTTTTTATAGACAAAGCCTAGATCTATTTCATCTTAGTATGTTGACATATTAAGTGCTTTCTTTGACTACCCAGGTATCTTTCTAGCAGAGTATCCATACTTAGGCTTCTTGTAAGGAGACTCTCCTGGGTGAGCCCATCCTGCTAGCCTTTCTCTAGAATCTAAATTAAAAGATTATAAAAATGGACACAATACTCATCTGCTTAAAACTGGCTCACAATTTGAGTGCCACTGGAGAAAACCTACCAACTTTTCAGCAAGCCAAATTCCAAAGTATGAAATGTGAATGACAATTGCCATTAAGTTTAATCTTAAAAATGTGTATAGCACTGTATAGCACATAGAACTATATTCAGTATCCTATCATAAACAATATGGAAAATAACATCTAAAGGACACACACACATGCACACACACACACACATATATGGCCCTCCCTGGTGGCTTAGACAGTAAAGACCTGCCTGCAATGCAGGAGAGCTGAGTATGATCCCTGGGTTGAGAAGATCCCCTGGAGGAGGGCATGGCAACCCAGTCCAGTATTCTTGCCTGGAGAATCCCCATGGACAGGGAAACCTGGCGTGCTGCAGTTCATGAGGTCGCAAAGAGTCAAACATGACTGAGAAGCTAAGCACAGCACATACAACACACACACACACACGTGTGTGTGGTGTATGTGTGGTGTGTGTGTGTGTGTATGAATCCCTTTGCAGTACAGTAGAAATTAACCACAACATTGTAAATCAACTATATTTCAATTAAAAAATTTTTAAGAATAGAAAAGAAAAAGAAAAATGTGGAACACTCAGTACATGATTGAGATCAACATCCCAGGAATGAACAGATAGAACATGTGACTGAACATGAGGAAAACAAGTATTCCTTAATTTTCACACATGGTTTTCACTTACCTATGTGGCATTTAGCTTATGTATTCAAAACATGGATGTACCAGAAGTCAACAATTTAGTTATGGTAGATATAATAGTGATAACAAGTAATGCTCAAATGTCATATTCTTATCCTTTGTGCTACAATGGAAACCCTCCATGGGTCCATGATTATGGTATAAGATCTTAGATATGAGCAACTGGCTCTCAAGATACTTCTGCACCAACAGGCTTTACAAACATTTACTTCCCTGTGTCCGGAAACAGTTAAGAGTATAAAGAAATTGTAGCAAAACTGGCATAGTACTATAACATTCCCAATCTGTTATCAGTAACTCTTGTGAGACATGCCTTTGTGAAACCAGAGAGGTCACATACAAAGGGTGGAGAAGACAATGGCAATCCACTCCAGTATTCTTGCCTGAAGAATCCAACGGAGCCTGGTGGGCTATGGTTCATGGAGTCACAAAGAGTTGGACTCAACTGAGAGACAAACACACATATACAAAGAGAGCAAAGGGAATATTTATCAGATAATAAAGATTAGAGGAAGATGACAAGATAGAACTGGCATCTTTTATTCTGGATTTAATAAAAAATTCTTTAAAAATATTATAAAGTGTCCAAGACTAGGGACTAGGGCTTCATGTAGATTGGAATGAGGAAAGTAAATACTAAAAAAAGGGGACTGTAAAGAAGCAGTTTCATTGAGTAATCTTAACTTCTGGGAGCAAGAAATTTGGCAAAGAATGAAAAGATTTAGGCAGCCTGATCCTTATAAGATAAGGCATAGGTGGAAAACCTAGACTATATATATATATGATTCAGTTATGTCTCATATATATACATATACATATGTATGTATAACTGAATCATTTTTCTGTATACCTGCAACCAATATAACAACATTGTAAATCAACTATTGTAAATCAACTATACATTAATTAAAAAAAAAAGAGTCTTCATTGAACTAGGGGGAAGGAAAAAGAATGGAAGACCTAGCTTGTTATCATCTCCCAAGGGGCAGATACTCAGTAGGCACATTACTCTAGGACCCCTTAGACCAGGCTATGTGTCACGCATGTCACTACTTCCCAGACCCTCCCCCCATCAGTCTGTTCAGTTCAGTCGCTCAGTTGTGTCTGACTCTTTGCGACCCCATGAATCTCAGCACACCAGGCCTCCTTGTCCATCACTAACTCGTGGAGTTCACTCAGATTCAGGTCCATCAAGTCCGTGATGCGATCCAGCCATCTCATCCTCTGTCATCCCCTTCTCTTCCTGTCCCCAATCCCTCCCAGCATCAAAGTCTTTTCCAATGAGTCAACTCTTCACATGAGGTGGCCAAAGCACTGGAGTTTCAGCTTCAGCATCATTCCCTCCAAAGAAATCCCAGGACTGATCTCCTTCAGAATGGACCAGTTGGATCTCCTTGCTATCCAAGGAACCCTCAAGAGTCTTCTCCAATATCACAGTTCAAAAACATCAATTCTTTGGTGCTCAGCCTTCTTCACAGTCCAACTCTCACATCCATATATGATTACTGGAAAAACCATAGCCTTGACTCAGTTCAGTTCAGTTTAGTCTCTCAGTCATGTCCAACTCTTTGCGACCCCATGAATCACAGCACGCCAGGCCTCCCTGTCCATCACCAACTCCCAGAGTTCACTTAGACTCATGTCCATCGAATCCGTGATGCCATCCAGCCATCTCATCCTCTGTCGTCCCCTTCTCTTCCTGTCCCCAATCCCTCCCAGCATCAGTCTTTTCCAATGAGTCAGCTCTTCGCGTGAGGTGGTCAAAGTACTGGAGTTTCTGCTTTAGCATCACTCCCTCCAAAGAAATCCCAGGGCTGATCTCCTTCAGAATGGACTGGTTGGATCTCCTTACAGTCCAAGGGAGTCTCAGAGTCTTCTCCAACATCACAGTTCAAAAGCATCAATTCTTCAGTGCTCAGCCTTCTTCACAGTCCAACTCTCACATCCATACGTGACCGCAGGAAAAACCACAGCCTTGACTAGACAGACCTTAGTCGGCAAAGTAATGTCTCTGCTTTTGAATATGCTATCTAGGTTGGTCATAACTTTTCTTTCAAGGAGTAAGCATCTTTTAATTTCATGGCTGCAGTCAACATCTGCAGTGATTTTAGAGCCCCACAAAATAAAGTCTGACACTGTTTCCACTGTTTCCCCATCTATTTCCCATGAAGTGATGGGACTGGATGCCATGATCTTCGTTTTCTGAATGTAGAGCTTTAAGCCGAACTTTTTCACTCTCCTCTTTCACTTTCATCAAGAGGCCCTTTAGCTCCTCTTCACTTTCTGCCATAAGGGTGGTGTCATCTGCATATCTGAGGTTATTGATATTTCTCCCAGCAATCTTGATTCCAGCTTGTGTTTCTTCCAGTCCAGCGTTTCTCATGATGTACTCTGCTTGAAGTGAAGTCGCTCAGTCGTGTCTGACTCTTTGCGACCCCATGGACTGTAGCCTACCAGGCTCCTCCCTCCATGGGATTCTCCAGGCAAGAGTACTGGAGTGGGTTGCCATTTCCTTCTCCAGAGGATCTTCCCAACCCATGGATCAAACCGAGGTCTCCAGCATTCCAGGCAGATGCCTTAACCTCTGAGCCACCAGGGAAGCCTCTGCTTGCTGCTGCTGCTGCTGCTGCTCCTAAGTCGCTTCAGTCATGTCCGACTCTGTGCGACCCCATAGACGGAAGCCCACCAGGCTCCCCCGTCCTTGGGATTCTCCAGGCAAGAACACTGGAGTGGGTTGCCATTTCCTTCTCCAATGAATGAAAGTGAAAAGTGAAAGGGAAGTCGCTCAGTCGTGTCCGACTCTTATTGACCCCATGGACTGCAGCCCACCAGGCTCCTCTGTCCGTGGGGCTTTCCAGGCAAGAGTACTGGAGTGGGGGTGCCATTGCCTTCTCCAGGGGATCTTCCCAACCCATGGATCAAATCCGGGTCTCCAGCATTCCAGGCAGATGCTTTAACCTCTGAGCCACCAGGGAAGCCTCTGCCTAGCCACCCCTGAATAATTAGAAAGCAATGCTCAGTGAGATTTCCAAAGGTCCATTCCAAGTTCTGTGCAAGCAACTTGCTTTCTTTTCTCCCCACACACCTGGTGTTTTTCCCTCCTGCCCTTCCCCTCTCCTTCCTCCCTCTTCCTTCCCCTCTCCCTTTTTTCTGCCTGGTCCCTCACTCTCCTGTTCTCTTATTTATTCTAACCCTGGAGCAGCCAGGCTGTCTCCTATTCTTTGTCCTGTACTCTTGATGTGGTTCTTAATGAAATCAGTTTCAGAAGCCTACTGATTGGATCCATGACAAGTGCATCATTTTTGGAGCAGCTGGGCCCTTGCAGCACCGGGACCACCTTTTACCCTTTCTCTGTGTGCTTTTCCCACTTATGCTCCATCTTAGCCCTCTCACCCTTTTAGCCCTCTCACCTTCTCTACCTCACTGGAGGACATCAGCTGTGAATTCCTTGGGCATCTTGTTGCTTTCTTTCTCCTATATTCTTTTTAGGGAAAAGAAGAGTCACTTCACTTTCTTAACATGTATCTCAGAAGTTATCACATCTTAGTTATTATACTTGGAAGGTTTCCTCAAAGGATCCCCTTATCTCCCAAATCCTGGTCTCATTCTCTCTCACCTGCAAAATCCTAACGGTTGGCCCACACATTGGCTCTCTCTTCTCTCACACTGCCATCTTTTACATTTTTTCTTTCTCAGAAGTTCGCTTGTAGCTCTTGATTCAAATTTTTCAGTAATCTTTCCATCCTCAATAATTGTTGACTTTTTTGTGACTTTTAAAGAGAGAGAATTCCTTAGGACTCTGTACTTTCACTGGCCTGGATTCAATTCCTAGTTGGGGATTTAAGATCCTACATGCTATGTCATTCAACCAAATTAAAAAAAGAGAGAGAGAGAGAGAGAGAGAGAGAAAGAAGAGCCTTCCTGAAGATAGTTACTAGAACTTTTGCAAAGGCAAGAAGGGTAGCCTTTTTGTTTATGAGTCTGAAACTGAACAGATCTGACTTCCCTAAAATTGTCTGTCCTTTGCAAATTATATATAAATTGTTGGCTATTTTTAAAAGCTTGAGTAGAGCAGAACATTTGGGAAGCTTCTGAAATAGTCTTTTGACTATCAGTATCTTCAAGTACCAGACTTCAATCTGGCTAAAAATGTTCTCTCTTTGATAGAAGACTTCTGGGAAAAACATTTCTGTACTCAATCTTTTTTAGTAGAGGCCACTAACAGTTAATTTTCCTATCATTGCCCTGTATGAATGTGTATTTTATCATAGAATAGTGGTTATACGTATGAGCTTTAGGGATAGATGGCTTAAGTTTAAATCTCAGTTTCTACTGTGTGACTATGAATGAGTTACTTAACCTCTCTGCGCCTATGTTTCACAACTCATAAATAAGGATACGATTATCATTTACCATAGGATATGTTAAGGATTGTATTGATGGTGGCTCAGGTGGTGAAGAGTCCACCTGCAATGCAGGAGACCTGGGTTCAATCCCTGGGTCGAAAAGATCCACTGGAAAAGGGAATGGCAATCACTCCAGTATTCTTGCCTGAGAATCCCATGGACAGAGGAGCCTGGCAGGCTACAATCCATGGGGTTGCATAGAGTCAGACATGACTGAGCAACTAATGTTAAGGATTAAAGGACTCAGCAGTGTGCATAGTGCTGAGGATACAAGAATGAGTTATTTATTATTGCTATTGTTATATGTTATTATGGTCAGCTCAGTACGTTCTTTGCATTTACAACTAAATTGTTAAACTCCTAAAGTCAGGCACCTGCATTATTAATCAAATAAAAAATTAATACAAAATATTTGAGATGATCACTTAAAGATATGAAATATTCTTTTCATACTTTTAAGGCATTTATAATTGATATTTAAGCATCAGTAAATGCTGACATGTTATTGAGTTTTAGATAGTATTTTATTTTTATTTATTAAATCTAGTCCAATGTATTACAAATAGCAAGTTATCATAGTCAATAAATAATAGCTGAATACATATAAATTATTCCCCAAAGACACAATTTTGATTTAAAATATAACTTAAATGTATCATAAGTCTGTAGTGAAATATGTAGAATGCAAAAGCAGTGTTTACAAAATTAACCTTTTTACATTATTGTAAAAAGCCTGTGGTGCACTTAGGACAACTATCTTCTCCAAATTCCTAATCAAGTGTTAAGTTTTCTGAGAGTACATAATGTTACTTAGACTTAAGTGTACATTTCCAAACATTCACATTATGAGTTAATGCTCTGCAACAGACTTCTGAATGGGGCTACATATTGCTTTTGTTGCAAATGAAAAATGCTCAAGAGCCAGGAGTTAGGACCTGTTGAATACCAGTGGAACTGTTAATGCTTTCCTCTGCTTCCCTCTCTCTGAATAGAAAATCCATCCCAGTTAGTATCATCCTAATGAAACAATACAAAAATGTTTCATGTTAAGGCTCAGAATTCTAGAATCATATATGAATGGGAAAAAAAATCAAAGTCAACTCCCTTATTTCATAGATGAGAAAACTGAGGCCTATAACATTCATTTCAATTCAGACTTGTTTTCAAAACATCATCCATGCCCTTGGGTTACTGACTTTAGTTCTATCATTTGTTTTCATGCTGTTTTATTGATTACAACTCAAAACAATGAATTTGTTTACAATGCCATGTGTTTGTTTATGACCTTTTCTACATGTGTCCCTCAAAAGGACTGTCTGGTCTTTGTTGGGAATTTTCCTTTGTGATAGCAAAGACAGGAGTATTTTTTAGGAGTACATTATCCTGCAACATTTGGGATCAGAAAGAAATCTTTATGGTATGTATTTTACAGATATTTTCTTTTTGGATGATTTTTTTCTTCAAAGAGAAAAGCCTTTGTGACTATTTCTGATAAAGCATATTGTTAATTAGCAAATTGTTAAAGATTGCTAGGTTCCTTCCCTGTGTGGGCCCATTCAGATATGTCCCTTGCACGCGTGCATGCTGAGTCACTTCAGTCGTGGCTGACTCCATGTGACCCTATGGACTGTAGCCAGCCAGGCGCCTCTGTCCATGGGATTCTCTAGGCAAGAATACTGGAGTGGGTTACCATGCCCTCCTTTAGGGGATCTTCTCCACCCAGGTTTCAAACCCAGATCTCACGTCTCCTGCATTGGTAGGCAGGTTCTTTACCACTAGAGCCACGTGGGAAGCCCAAATATGTCCTCCTGCTGTGCTGTCCTGAGCTTAGTTGCTCAGTCATGTCTGACTCTGCAACCATATGGACTGTAGCCCGCCAGACTCCTCTGCCCACTGGGATTCTTCAGGCAAAAATACTGGAGTGGGTTGCCATGCCTTCCTCCAGGGGATCTTCACAACCCAGGGATCGAACCTAGGTCTCCCATATTGCAGGCAGATTCTTTACCAAGGCACCAGGAAAGGCCCATAAGTCCCTTAATAATTAGTAATTTATTTATTTTCCAATCACACTTATTTAGTTACAATTCTGAAGTACACTGCTTTAAAATTTGATACATTGAAGCCAGGAAAACCAGTTTTTGACTAAATGTATTTAAGGAAGCCTCAACTAGTATTTTAGAGTACTTACCAGAGATACTTATGACTAATCGCTTTAACCTAAAGAAACAGTACTGGTAATAAAACCCCCAACCACACTCACTTTGGAGTTAAAATTGTCTTCGTGTGTGTGTGTGTGTTAGTCACTCAGTCTTTTCTGACTTTTTGCGACCCCATGGATTGTATGCAGCCCATCAGGCTCCTCCGTCTATTTAATTCTACCCGCAAGAATACTGGAGTGGGTTGCCATTCACTTATCCAGGTGATCTTCTGACCCAGGGATCAAACCATGGTCTTCCGCATTGCAAGCAGATTCTTTACCACCTGAGCCACCAGGGGAAGCCCATATGTCTTCACATGTATCTATGCAAAGTTGTAGTTAATAGTCGTTATTTCCTGAACAATATGTTTTTAATTATTCTTTATTGCAGCCTTTGTTCTTTACTTAAACGTACTGAACAAGAAGATTTGGGAACCCTGCGTAGTCAGTAGGTAGGTGGTAGGTACCAAGTTAAACTGTGCTGAAGCAACGTCAAGGTTCAACTAATAATAGTTTTACAAAGCCCTTTTAGAAATGTTCAAGCTGATGTTAACAAGGAGGTCGATTCATTAGCATTTCGTTAATTAAGAAAAACAATACGAAAATAAAAGGGGAAAGGCAGACTTGGAGGACAGAAAGAGATGCTCCCCATCTCCCTCCACACCCTCCCTCCCGCCTTTGAAATCTTTCTGGGAGTAGCAGGTTTCTGCAAGCGCCAGGAATCTGGTCTCATTAAAGCGCGGAGCGCTGCAACGCCAGGGCGTTCCCAGCTGGGGACTGCAGGCTGCCTGAAACATGCAAACACCTGGCGTGGTGCTTGAAGGCCCTAGAGACTTCAGTCTCCTTCGGTCGGCTCCAGGGTGTTAGGCAGAAGGCTCTGAGCGGTCAGAGGGGTTTCCTGTGTGTCAGCAACTTCACTTTGCCGAAGATAGCCGGCGGAAGAGCCAAGGAACGCTGGCGGGCCAATCGCTTCTCGGCAGCCAGCCCTAGCCCTGACCCTGACCGAGTGCGCCCCGCGTCCTCCACCAACTCCGGCAGTGGCTCCGGGACAGAAGCTGAGCGCGCCGGCCCACGGCGAAGACCAATTCTCCCTGAAGACGTCTCCGGCCCGGAGCGAACACCCTGGAGAGCACGGGCAGGCTGCCGGGCTGGCTTCACGGAGGCACGCCCCTCTCCTCCCAGCGGCGCGCGGACTCGCCCGGCGCCCAAACTCCGCCCACCCTCGCGGGGAGCCTGGCTCGCCCTCCGGCCGCCTGCACTCCAGACTGAGCAGGTCTCTAGAAAAGCCTGCGAGATCCACCCAGACTGCGAGCCGGACGCGATCCAGAAGCGCACGAGTCTGTGGCCACGCGCGCTCCGATGGCCCCCAGAAGCTGAGGGCAGCGGGGGCGCGGACCCTAGACCCGAGCTGCTGGCTTGCAAGGTAGGGAGAAGGAAGATGCCCAAACGAAGTTGATCTTCGGGGGAAGGAGGCTGGGGCGCGCCCTCCCCACGCCGGAGCGCAGCGCAGCGAATTTGGCTCAACCTCACTGAGCCCCCGGCGCGCTCTCCGGCGCGAACCCTCGGTCCCTCGGGAAAGCGCAGTCGGAAAGTTGTCCGTTGCGGTGTCCTGAGCGCCCTGTTGTGTAACCTCGGCGTTGCCGGCCGGACGGGAAGTTGCTGGTCCACCGGCCAGCCGGGTTCGGTCGCCGCTCGGGGCGGATTTCATGGCCCGCGGCGAACGCGGGGCCGGAGCTGGCGTGGGCGAGCCCCGCGCGCCCCCCTCCCGCAGGGATCCCCGGCTCCCGCTCCCGTCTGCTCGCCCGCCTTTCCGATGCTCGCTGCGCCCCTCTCCGCCGCTGCTGCCGCCGCCCTCCTGCCGCCGCTTGTCCCTTGGAGCCGCCGCCTAAGTCGGGGAGGAGAGAATGACCGAGGTGCTGTGGCCGGCGGTCCCCAACGGGACGGACACTGCCTTCCTGGCCGACCCTGGTTCGCCCTGGGGAAACAGCACAGTGACTTCCCACCGCGGCCGTCGCCAGCCCGTTCAAATGCGCGCTGACCAAGACCGGCTTCCAGTTTTACTACCTGCCAGCTGTCTACATCTTGGTGTTCATTATCGGCTTCCTGGGCAACAGCGTGGCCATCTGGATGTTCGTCTTCCACATGAAGCCGTGGAGCGGCATCTCCGTGTACATGTTCAACTTGGCCCTGGCCGACTTCTTGTACGTGCTGACTCTGCCGGCCCTCATCTTCTACTACTTCAATAAGACCGACTGGATCTTCGGGGATGCCATGTGCAAGCTGCAGAGGTTCATCTTCCACGTGAACCTCTATGGCAGCATCTTATTCCTGACCTGCATTAGCGCACCGGTACAGCGGCGTGGTGTACCCGCTCAAGTCCCTGGGTCGGCTCAAGAAGAAGAACGCGGTCTATATTAGCGTGCTGGTGTGGCTCATCGTGGTGGTGGGCATCTCCCCCATCCTCTTCTACTCTGGCACCGGGATCCGGAAAAACAAAACCATCACCTGCTATGACACCACCTCAGACGAGTACCTGCGAAGTTATTTCATCTATAGTATGTGCACGACCGTGACCATGTTCTGTGTCCCCTTGGTGCTGATTCTGGGCTGTTACGGATTAATTGTGAGAGCTCTGATTTACAAAGACCTGGACAATTCGCCTCTGAGGAGGAAATCCATTTACCTGGTGATTATTGTACTGACTGTTTTTGCTGTGTCTTACATCCCTTTCCACGTGATGAAAACAATGAATTTGAGGGCCCGGCTGGATTTTCAGACCCCAGAAATGTGTGCTTTCAATGATAGGGTGTATGCCACTTACCAGGTGACAAGAGGTCTAGCAAGTCTGAACAGTTGTGTGGACCCCATTCTCTATTTCTTGGCAGGAGATACTTTCCAGAAGGAGACTCTCCCGAGCCACCAGGAAAGCTTCCAGAAGAAGTGAGGCAAACTTACAGTCCAAGAGTGAAGACATGACACTCAATATTTTATCAGAGTTCAAGCAGAATGGAGATACAAGCTTGTGAAGATGCAGGAATCCCCAAACACCCACTTTGTAACATGGTAGGATGCTTCATAGAGCCAAGCGCTTTTTTTCCCCTTTCAGTTTCTAGTAAGTTTAGAGGAAATTCAAACCAAGAAAGCAGTGAATTAACAAATAAAATAGAAGTGGAAATGCCTACACCCACACTTAGCTTGTTCAGATTTGCTTTCTAACCAGAAGTTAGAGTTCTGGTCTAACTTCCTTCGCTCAAGGGCTTCTTCTTTCTAACCAGAAGTATGTAACATAAAATTATACTGCCCTACTTAAATATTTACTTTCTCTTCTGCCTTTAAAATTTGCAAACTCTCGTCTGTGTACGTGAGTACTGAAGCTATTTGGATATTAATATTTTCTCTAACAAAACTGACCACCTGAAACCTGAGTTTGTGATTTGTCTAGTCTTTATTGTCTTTAATAATCTGAGGTAGGAACAAATTGAAACTTCACATTCTTAGATTAGACTCATACACCAAAATGCTAAAGTCAGTTCATTCAGAAGCAGATAAACAGATTGCTGCTGGGTGTCTTTTTTGATCCCTATAAGCATAGGTGGTAGCTGGCTGAATTTCTCTGGAGAGTTGAACAGAAAAATCAAGCCAATGAATTTACAAGTCTCCAAAGTGATTATCTCACAGTTGTTTCTAGAAAACTGCTTACTCTGTGTTGGGTGCTAAATGTGTGTGGATGGAATCATCTGTATATTATCTTACAGGTAAAATGCCTTCAAAATAATCTCAGTGCATGTACTTTCCTTGTAAACACCACAAACTCTGTTAGACTTCCTGTGACAAAGAGCTTTTACTTGCACCACTGCTGTGCAGTGCCCAAGGATTATGTTTGTGTTCCAGTACAAATGCTCACTTCCATCTGTGGAAACAATGTTAAAAATCACAGACAAATTACAGATCAAAGTTGAATAGCTATTAGCAAGTTGAGGGATGTCGGCAGGAGGGAAAGTGGTTGACAGTCATCCATAATGTATATTCTGCAAGCATATTCTCAAATATATGAGGGACCAAGACGGGGGAGATGATATTTTTAGAATAAGTGTTTTAGTTTAAATTAATTATGGTGTAACAGCTCTCTCTCTCTCTTTTGACTTCTTCCAAATGCTGGAAAACATGGAATGCAGTGTAACAAGACGGCAGAATTTGCATGTGTTGTGTTGGTAGAATGAGGTGCTGTAATGTTTTGCTGGGTCTTACATCCTTATTTTTGAAGGGAAAACTCCAAACATATGGAAAATAGAAATATGAAGAATTAAATTTAAATACTTGAAGTACCACAGCACTACAAAGTGAGGTGTAGAAACTACTAATCAGACTAATAATAGTTTAAGCAAGTACTACTGGACAGTGTTTTATATTTTACCTCTGTCAGGCAGTAATGACAAATCTATAAAATACTTCAGTAACTTTCATAATGATTTTCAATGAATACTGAATTGCTACATTTCTAGCCCTTGAAACGGTCAAATTCGATATATGTAGAATAATGAGTGAAGTGACCATTTATAACACCAAATAAATAAATCCGATATCAAAGGAATTTCTCATGGTGAAGACACGCCAACAAACCAGCATCAGAGTCTGCAACTGATGATGGGGAAACTTGTTTGAAAGCACTTTATATGCAGAGCAATTTGGGGCCGCGTCCAAGGCAAGAACCTTAATGCCCTGTGGGGCCTGGCGATAAGAAAGTCAGAGCTGGGCTTCGGCTCTTGCAGTGTCTGGATGGGTTGCAGATTTGTGAGCCTTTCAGTTTTGTAGACTTTCTCCAACTACTAAGACCAGTGAATAAAAGCTGAAAAGCTGTGTTTAACCATCCTAAAGAATGCGACTTTTTCCCATGTTCAGTGTTAAGACACAGGATTATAGAAACCGAGTCAAGCTGAAACTTCTCAGATGTCCTACCTACACCTCATTTTGAGGAAAGAAAAGTGTTAACTAGGTTCTCATTTGATTAGGATCCTGCAGTGTTGTCTGTTGTGAAATCCTAAAAGAAAAAGACTAAGCTATGTCATGAATGTGTTACCCCTTTCAAATATCATGTGCAGTGAGACATGATTAATACCACTAAATTGGCCAGAGTGGAAATATCAAAGCCCGTACCATCCTTGAACTCGAAGGCTAATGATACACATTTCTATAATATTCCTTCATCATTTTATTTACTTTAGTGTTCTTCCCTTTAGGTCTGAAGATGACCAGCCTGTTTTACAGTATCCATTAGGTACATTGATTGAGCTTCCAGGGGACTTTCTTTTGGAGTGTGGCTCCAGTGTGGAGGTAAACAGGGACAAGAAATGCCCTTTTACTTCTTGACATGCTGTTTCCACAGTGTTTCTTCCTTAGCATCATACATCACGTAGTGGACAATGATGACATGCGATTGCCTGCCTAATAGTGATAAGAATGATCTGTCTAACCCCTTCCAGGCACGAAGTGGTCTCTGGGATGAGTCTGCTAATGATGAAAACATACCGAGAGTCGAGATAAAGCAGTGACCTATTGGCTGAAGGTCTGATTCATGACTTATGATAAAGAGTGGGTATTTTACCAGTAAAGGCAGAAATCTGCTAGCATTTTGATAAAAAGGAAAGCTAAAATTATAGAATGTAACAATTAACTAAATTTCACACTACAAAACTGAATGCCGAAGTGTTTTATGGCTCATCAGTTGGCAACTGTGACCCACTGAACATCAGTGTGTGTGTTTGCACTGAAATGCAGGAGATAGAGCATGAGAGTAGAATTTGGAGTTAAGATGGTGACATTGCCCATTGGCCAGCTGTGGGACTTGACCCTGTCAAAACCACTCTCCACGGATTAAAAGGGCTGGATGGTATCCCTCTGTGGGGGCCTTAGGGGATGTAGTAGAGAACTACAGGCAGCCAGAGGCGCATGAAATCTGCTACTGTATTTTCCAGGACTGCTGAATGCCAGTCCTAAAAAAACTGGTACAAAGTTCACCAATTGTGAAATGGATGTCTCCTCAGGGCAGTGCACTGTACTGCCTGTGGATATCAGAGATGTCAGTGCTTACAGCAGCTGGAATTGGACTCATGACAATAAAAGTGTGTAATTAGTTAGAGATATAGTAAAGCTTTAACTTTGCTGGTCAGATTGTAATTATCATAATAGTATTTATTGATGAAGCTCATAGTCCTTCCATTGTACAGATTGAAAAACTTTCTTGAAAGTTCCAACATACTGATGTAAATTATATTTATTACAATGTATAATATTAATATGTCACATTGGTGTATTTTACATAATGTATGATGCATAAAAATGAGTTACTGTATATTATGCTTTTCAAATACCATTATCTTGAAATGTTTTAAGTTTTCAGATATTTTTATCTAAAATATGAAAATCTGTTTCGTAATACAAGTGATTCATTTTCTCTAGAAATGCTTTTGCACGTTTATCTTGTTATTCTACATAGGTTCTTCCTACGTAGACACAGTTTGGTGTCAAACCTTCATTAGGATCAATAGTGAATACAGAATATCTTAGCCAAACTGTATCTATATTGTCTACATTTTATATACTATTATAGAAGTATTTATATTGTCTTTTCCATATGTTTGGAATTGTATCCCCAAATACAGTCAGAGCTTCCCATTTCTAATTGCAAAAGGTTTGTCCTAAATTCAAACAGCATCACTTCTGTTTCAGAAGTCTGGTGAGATGGGCATTATAGATACAATATTAGCATTTAAGGAAATACTTAAGGGAGAAAGACAGCTGGTGTAATCAATTATTCTGCTCAATTCTGCTTCAGTTTGTATGTCATGTTTCTTCTTAAGGTGAAATAGCATAATCTTAATTTCTTTGAGATGAAGTTTCTAAGTAACACACTACCAGCAAGTTCAACATTGCTAGTAATTTTAATGTTTTCTCTGTTCATTTGATAACTTTAATTCCAAGTTTTACAATCATATCTATATATTATTTGGCTGCTGAATCCTGTTACAGTTTTTTTAAAAAATTCTGTTGTACATTGTATTATACACATCATTACAAATTAATATGAAGGGGAATATATATTACATATCAAAAATTGTGAATTTGAACTCTAGTATGTGTTAGTGCTTTTGCAAAAATGTTTATTTTTATAATATCTGTGATTTTAATATAGGTAATTGAACTAGATTTCTTTGTGATGAATAGTGCCACTGAATGACTGGTATGGAAACAGTGTTACTTGACATTTTGTGCTTTCTCAGGTTTATCTATATCAATGGTAGCTTAACAGATTCCAGACTAATAGTGCATAATTGTGTTTTAAAAGGAATGTACATTTCCTATAAGTTTGCATGCAGAAGTGTACAACTTGGAGTGTGTGTGTGTGTGTCCACAGCATGGCAGCCAACTTTGTATCTGCTGTTGATAATAACAGCAGAGCTTTGGTATAATCGTGGTCATTAGAATTATACCTACCATAGACAATGAAAACCGAAAAAGTCTCAATAAAACTATGAAATGTGGTCTGATGGCTTCTATGTTATTATAGTATTAATATTGGCAGCTTTCCTCAAATTTTGACCTGTACTGTTATGTGTGCGCATACTAAGTGGCTTTAGTCATGTCTGATTCTGTGCGACCCTTTAGACTGTAGCCCGCCAGGCTCCTCTGTCCATGGGATTCTCCAGGCAAGAATACTGGAGTGGGTTGCCTTGCCCTTCTCCAGGGGATCTTCACGACCCAGGGACTGAACCCGTGTCCTGCAGCTCCTGGATTGCAGGTGAATTCTTAACTGCTGAGCCACTGGGGAAGCCCACTGTATTGGCTGTCAAATACTATAGGATGTATTGAATTAGTATAGGCATCTCTTAACATGCAACCTGGACTGTAAAAGTGAAATGTTAAAGAAAGAATGCTGGTACAAGATAATTGACAAGATCATCATTATTTATTATTTAATTATTAACAGGAAGTTGACTTAATTCTTTGAAGAAAATATGGAACACAATCTTAATCATATTTCTCATACTAGTATTCTGTGTTTAAAATGTCAGCTGTAATCTAATATAATGTAATGCCTCCTGTAATTTTTAATCCATGGAGGCAGTCATTCTAATAATCCTTTGTGGTTTCTATTTATCTATTAGCCTACACTGCCTGCTTCTTCCAAGTGTATGTGTGTGTGTGTGTATGTAGCTACGCAGTGAAAAGCTGTACGTGGAATGGACACATGCTTAAAGCATTACTTTATTTTCTTTAGTGGAGAAGGTAAGTACACAATTGGTCTCGCATTGGATTTTTTTGGTTGTCTGCTGAGACAAGTCCCCTATTACAAAATCCTGTGGATAGAAAAATGCAGATCTCTTGCAGCCCCTAAGATATTGTCTCTCAGTTTTAATTCCTTAACTGGCTGTCTACTCCTTATTGGAAGTCTACTATCCAGACTTCACCACTCAGAAATCCTCACTTATTAACATCAGCTTTGGTAAAGTTTTGTGGCTGTGTACATATGTTTGTGTCTTTTGTTTAGTGCATAGATAGAAATTATACAGATAATTATCTTTCTGATTTAGGAAGAATTTGCCATAAAGCTTTGGGCACCCTGGGATTTTCAAAAACACTTTGGGATTGCAGTCAGAGAACCTTCTCTCTCCACAAATAAATATACTGTGTTTAATTTCTCTCTTTGATGAACTGGAAAGTTTATATTTTATTTTCAGGAGGTTTGAAATTTTGCCCCCAGATACGGTCTCAGTTTCTGTTTCTAAATGTAAAAAGCATGTCCTAAATTCAAAGAAGATCTGTTGTGGTTTAGAAGTCTGATGGATGGGCCATTTAAGACAACATATGTCACTAGAAATTCATGTAAATATTAATACTGTGTTTACTTGCTTTAACCCTGCAAGGTTATGTGGCTTTGGGGTAGTCCGTGGGGACTAACATCCCCAGTCAGCCTGGTTTCTAGGACCGATGATCCAAACGACAGCTGTGTATGGAGTCAGGCCCCTGGGCTGAGCAGCTGACAGCACTGGAAGTCCCTTAGAAATGGACATGGGTAAGGAGGGGTGGGGGTGCGGAGGTGGGAGGCATGTGGAGCAGTCAGTACTGCACTGAGAGGGGAAATGCCTTTCCTGCTTGCCGGATGAGGGGCGGTCACCTGTGTGAAGGTGGAGACCCCTTGATGATAGATTAAAACAGAAGGAGGTTTTGGGGGATGATCCCACCTGGTCACTACCTGAGAGTAAAATTTTCATGGTTAGAGGTGGAACTTGCAAAAACTCAGGCTTCTCACTCCTATTAACACATTCTTCCCACCTCCCAGGGCTCTCCAAACTCTGGATCTTGACCCAATGCTGGGTCAAAAATGAGTATAGTGGGTTATGATAGGTACTCTTTCACATAATAGAACAGATCAGAATCTATAGGAAGTGAGTAAGACTTTGTGATTTCAACTTCAGACACACGCACATGCTCACATATGCAACATATATATATATATATATATATATATATATATATATATATATATACTTGTATCCTGGGTCACACTGGACATTTAATTTCTTACTGAGGACCTGGCCAAAAAGTTAAAAAGGACACTATGAAAAAGGTAGCATAGAGTTACAGAATAGGGCGTGAGAGATTGTTTTTCAAAACTCATTTTAAATCAACACAAAGAATCTTAGTTATTCACTTTGTTACATGCATTTTCTTTTTTAAAACGTTGTTTTCTTCTCTAGATTTCACTTGAAATTCCCAAAGAGAAGACTAAAGCAGAATTTAGCCTACATCTAGAGATGGTTATTTGCAATTAAAGATAGTATAATTGAAACTTTGTAAACTTTGACAGCTTAACTCTTCACACTATTCCCTCGGTGTTGAGCAGTTAATAGCAAAATAGCAAAGGTCCACTATGTGTGAGAGCATTGGCTTTATAGTCAAAATACCTTAGGTTTGAAGCTACCTCTGCCATTTACTACTTCTGTATCTTGGGCAAGTTACTTCACCCATCTTGGTTGAGTTTTTCTCAACTATAACATGTCTGTAATAATTTGTATCTCCTAAGATATTTAGGAAAATTAAGTGAAATAAAATATGCAAAGCCTACCATACAATACACACTTAATAAATGGTAGATCTATAATTCTTGAGGCTGCTAAGGTTTTGCCACTCTGCATGTTATTTTGTTGTCATTATTATTATTTTATTTTTATTAATAGAGATATTAAATTTCTGTTTTATTTCATGCCATGGAGGCTTTGTGGTTCTAGAAATTTACATCATGAGATTGAGAGTAGGTCTGTTAGAAATTCATGCTGTGGGATTGAGTGCATTTAAAATTGCTCTTTTCAGAGAAATACAAATATCATATGATATCTCTTATATGTGAAATCGAAAACAGATGACACAAATGAACTTGTTTTACAAAACAGAAATAGACAGACAGGCAAAACAAACTTATGGTTACCAAAGAGGAAAAAGGGGAGAAGGGAAAAACTGGGAGTTTGGGATTAAGGGGTATGCATTGTTATATATAAAATAGATAATCAACGAGGACTACCTGTATAGCATAGGAAACTATATTCAGTGTCTTCAGTTCAGTTGCTCAGTCGTGTCTGACTCTTTGCGACCCCATGGACTGCAGCAAGTCAGGCCTCCCTGCGCATCAACAACTCCCAGAGTTTACCCAAACTCATGTCCGTTGAGTCAGTGATGTCATCCAACCGTCTCATCCTCTGTCTTCCCCTTCTCTTCCTGCACTCAATCTTTCCCAGCATCAGAGTCTTTTCAAATGAGTCAGCTTTTTGCATCAGGTGACCAAAGTATTGGAGTTTCAGCTTCAGCATCAGTCCTTCCAATGAACTCTCAGGGCCAGTCTCCTTTAGGATGGACTGGTTGGATCTCCTTGCAGTCCAAGGGACTCTCAAGAGTCTTCTCCAACACCACAGTCCAAAAACATCAATTCTTCGGCACTCAGCTTTCTTTACAGTCCAACTCTCACATCCATACATGACTATTGGAAAAACCGTAACCTAAACTAGACAGACCTTTGTCAGCAAAGTAGTGTCTCTGCTTTTTAATATGCTGTCTAGGTTGCTCATAACTTTCATTCCAAGGAGTGTCAAAGTCTTGTAATGACCTATAATAGAATCTGAAAAATTATATATATATATGTACAAATATAATATGTATATTATATATATATATATTTAATTGCTCTTTTGGACATCCTGTTGAATATCTGAGTTCAAATAGTAAGCAAGTGTTCAACTTTTTGATGCTTTGTACCATGTTAGCCACTGTGTAGGACGAAGATGTATAAAGCCTAGTATGTACAGCTAAAAATATATCTACAAAAATGGTCTGCTGACCTCCTTAAAGTGCTTCACCTTCAAGTTCATAGTCTATTTTCAGTCACCACAGTCCAGAGCCTGGTCTTCAGTTTTGCAGATCTAGAAACTTGATCTCAACAGTTCACCTAGAGTTCACCAACTATGGGGCACTGACTCACACCAAGCAAACTGACAAGAGAATCATTTACCAACTAGAATGTCACTTTTTGAGTATACAGCAGCTATATCCCATTCACAATAACAGACATCTGCCTTGTTGTTTAATCTAATTATGTATCAGAAAGTTTCCTGCAGAGCTTAAAATAAGAACAAACAGAGGCATTCTTGAAAAGTATTTTCAATAAGATAGAAGAACTAAAAGAATTGCTTCTCCCTAGAGCTACTGGTCATGATGATCAGCATCCATTCTATACTTTGAACAAATTCCACCTACTGGTGAATTTAGCGTAGCAACACATAGACTGAAAATTTCACATTTGCTTATTTTCTTTCAAGATCAGTCACCACCATTATTATTGCATTGGCCAAAGTATTCATTCAAATTTTTCCATTACATCTAATGCATGTGTGCATTCTCAGTCATGTTAGATTCTTCAAAGAATTCTTTGATTCTTTTAACCCCGGACTGTAGCCCGCCAGGCTGCTCTGTCCATGGGATTTTCCAAGCAAGAGTACTGGAGTGGATTGCCCCTCCTCCAGGGGATCTTCCTGACCTAGGGATCGAACTCATGTCTCCTGCATTTCCTGCATTGGCAGGCAGATTCTTTACCACTGAGCCACTGGAGAAGCCCATAATATCTTATGGAAAACTCCAAACCTTTGGCCAATCCATACTTCTTTGACCAATGCATACTTCTTTACTTGCAAATTATGTTTTAGTAATGTCTCCCAATGGTGGTATAGGAAGAGAGGTGTGGTAACGATTTCAACGTTTGCTAGTTGGAGAGACTTAAAAGACATCTGGTTGTAAAGGTACAATATGTCATTACAAAGCCCATTCTCATGTTGTAGCAAGAGATAGAGGTTTGGGAATTGTCCATATGCAAATGATAGCTGTCACCAAGGAAAGAGATGGAATCACTTGGGAAGCATGTGTCATCAGAAAACAAAAAAGGGCCAGCAAAGGGGAGTGGGAGTGAGCTGACCCATAAGCAACACCAGTGCGATAGAGAAGCATACTGAGCAGGAAGAACTGGCGTCAGAAAATCCCTGACAGACTCCTGAAGAAATCAGACTCAGAAGAGGATTTCAGGAAGGAGATAAATCACTGTGTCCCTTGTTACAGCAAGGGCCATATACAGTCGGTTGGATTTAAAGATTAGAAGCATTGGTGTTTAATTGAGAGTACTTTTAAACTGTAAAATAGCTATGATGAGTGATCACCCAAGAAGTGTTTTGGTGATGCCACTGAGGAAAAAAAGGTTAGTAGTCTGAGCAGAAATCAGGGATTAGAGATAGAAAATGGTATAAAGGGAGACTGCTTGATAATGCCAAAGGAACCAAGAGTAGATGAAGTGAAACTGGAGAGATGACGTGAAACTGGAGTAGATGAAGGACATCAACAGGACAACAGGAAGGAGTGGCTGTGGTTATTGGAGTTGAATGGTAGTAAAAGCCATCCTAGTGAGGAGAGCCAGAATTGTGAGGCCAGGACATTGGATGGGTCACTGAGTGACAAGAACACTGGGAGTTGTGGAGGAAACTGATTCAAAAATTGGTGGACAAAAAGAGCACTGATGAATGGGATGGCTAGCAAAAATTAGTTGGCATTAAAGAACCCATCTGCCAATGCTGGAGATGCAGGTTTGATCCCTGGGTTAGGAAGATTCCCTGGAGAAGGAAATGACAACCCACTCTAGTATTCTTGCCTAGGAAATGCCCTGGACAGAGGAGCCTGGCGAGCTACAGTTCATGGAGTCGCAAAGGAATCAGAGAGGACTTAGCAACTAAACAACAACAATTCTCCAAAGAGAGACTTATATGGCAGTGGGAGAATAATGTTAAGAAGCCGTGAGGATCTGGGAGAGTGTCTATCGCTTTTCTGCCGAGTTAGGATAGTGAGGTAAAAGAAATGGCTTCTACTGGGAAAAAGTGAGCAAAATACTTTACTGGGAAGTTGTCAACAGCTTTTGGTAAAAGAAGGTTGAGGATATAGAAGTTTCTTTTGGAAAGAATTGTGTCTCCAAAAAGGAGGAAAGGGTAGGAAGCATGGTCAAGAGAGGACAGAAGTGGGAGAAGAGGGGAATTAAATGGATGGAGAATAAAAATTTTGTGACAAGCAGACTTGTATCCTGGTCATGCTAGATTGTGAGGACAAAAAAGGCAAATTGTAGAAAGATCTCATGGTAGAAATAACTGATACTTCAAGAACTTTAGCAGTTAAGTTTCCCCATAGCCTAGACAGATCATACTTGGATGGAACTGGGGAAGAGGGAAATAGATTGGCTATGTGTCATGGTCTTAAAACATGGCTACAAATTCCTTGGCATTTTTCCATTAAGAATTGGGGTCTATGGTCCCTCCCCTTGAATCTGAGAGCATCTGTGATTCTTTTGATGAACAGAATATGGTAGAAAAAAATGCACTGTGATTTTTACAACTAGGTCGTAAAAAACTACATAGCTTCTGCTTTGTTGGCTGGAACATTCTCTCTTGGATCCTGAGTTATGGCTTAAGAAGCTGACTATCTTGGGGCCACATGTTGGAGAGGCCACAGGGAGAGGTCACTTGGCAAAGCCTTGAAAATGAGGCTTTGGGTGTTTCTGAAAGAGAGAGAGAAAACAAGAGACCAAGAGCCTCTAGCCATTCAAATCATAGCAGCCCAGGCATAAGACATGAACATGAAGAAGGCTGATTCAAACACTGAGCCATGCTAGTCCCTCCAACTGGTTAGATCTTTTTAGCTGAGGCCTCTGACATCATGGAGCAAAGATAAGCCATCTTTACTGAGGTGTGTGTGAAAATCTGACCCATGAAATCTATTAGGAAAATTGGTTGTGTTTATTTATGAGTTTGGGGATATTTCATTACACGGCAATAGATAACCTGACACGCCTAAGTTAGACTGCAGTCGCAGTGGGACTGCTGATGCAGTGTTGTCTTTCATGGGAATTGCTTTTTGTTTTTAGGTAGGTGTGGCTCAGGTAGGGGTAGAGGATGGGGATGGGGACTGGGATTGATTTAGGGATATATGGTGGGTCCTCAGCCAGAGATGATATTCAATTATATGCACATATACAGAGAACATGGAGAAGGCAAGGGCATCCTACTCCAGTACTCTTGCCTGGGAAATTCCATAGATGGAGGAGCCTGGCGGGCTACAGTCCATGGAGTCGCTAAGAGTGGGACACGACTGAGCGAATTCACTTTCACTTTTCACTTTCAAGCATCAGAGAAGGAAATGGCAACCCACTCCAGTGTTCTTGCCTTGAGAATCCCAGGGATGGGGGAGCCTGGTTGGCTGCCACCTATGGGGTCACACAGAGTCGGACACGACTGAAGCAACTTAGCAGCAGCAGCAGCAGCATACAGAGAACTGGACGGTTGACCAGATGCCCATTCAGATTGTTTAAAGTTAGTGCTTAATCATGGCTAAATATTTCTATTATTATAATCCATGCTTCCAAAACAGTACCAGGCATTTAGAAGGCACTTACAGTGATACCAAAAAAAAAAAAAAAAATCTTACATGGAGAATAGTTAAGAGGTAAATTGTATCAAGAAGATGTGAGTATAAAAGAATTTCAAAAAGAAGAGAATTTCAGTTTAACTACAATAGACTTAGAAAGTGTATTCATGGAGGTAATCGTTATAAAGTTGGATTTAAAGGTAGAATGGAATTTAATATTCAGGATGAAGAAGGGAAAGTATGCCAGGCTTTCTATGTATTTGGGTGTAATGGAAAAATGAATAAAGGCAGCAGATTAGAAAGAGGATGGACTTAGGTGGTAGAAAGGGAGACAACAGATTCACTGTGGTTCAGGAGATGAGAAAATTTAAGGTTAAGTAGGAAGAAAAAAAGCACCCTGTGAAGGAATAAGCAAAGAGGTTTGTGTTCATTATGGAAGGCAACCGAAAGTCATGACTAGTTTCAAGTCAAAGGAATGACATAGGGGATTCTGCAAGAGGAAATAAAGACACTGCTGCTCTAAGCAAGACATTCAGACAATGGTGGTATGTTAAATAAAGGAGGTGGAAACCCAAACTATTCCATATGAAGAAATAATGGTATGTGGATAAAATGGAGAAGAGAAAAGTCAAAATCCCTGAGGTTCCACCTGGAGAATCAGGAATAATGGTAGTGATTCTGATGGAAGTAGGATGTTGGCAAGTAAAGCAGAAGAGTACTTTAAAAGCCATGAAAACAGAGTGTAAGACTTGGAAGTCCCCTGTGCAAGAAATATCACTCCATTTATTTTTCAGTTCTACAACTTTGTTTTTATAGGTCCCTCTTCTGCTAATTTGGCAGAAATTCAGTTCCTCTGCCCTTCTCCTTGAAGTGTTAGTTGCTCAGTCATGTCCAATTCTTTGCGACCCTCTGGACTGAAGCCTGCCAGGCTCCTCTGACCATGGAATTTTCCAGGGAAGGATACTAGAGTGGGTTGTCATTCTCTCTTCCAGGGGATCTTCCTGATTCTGGAATTGAACCTCATCTCCTGCATTGGCAGGCAAGTTCTTTACCACTGAGCTACCTGATAAGCCCCGTTTACAAAACAGAACAGAAAGAGATACACCTTTAGAATTACCAAAGGAGAAGGGGCTGAGGAATAAATTAGAAATTTGAGATTAAAGTATAAACACTACTATATGTAAAATATATAACCAACAATGACCAACTAAATAGCCTAGTAATAACCTATAATGGAAAAGAATGTAAAACAATAATGTGTGTGTGTGTGTGTGTATAACTGAATAACTTTGCTGTCCACCTGAAGCTAACACAACATTGTAAATCAGCCATATTTCAATGTAAAAATATGTTTTTCCTCCTTTCCAGTTTTCTAAATTGTTTGGTGATTGAAGCAATATTATAATACTATTTGGTTTGGCTCTAAATATGTGCAGAGAAAATATTTAAGATAATTATAAATGAGGGACAGTAAAGAGACATAAGCACTTCCCTGGTGCTCAGATGGTAAAGAATCCACCTGTAATGCAGGAGACTCAGGTTTGGGGACCTGACCCAGGTCAGGAAGATCCCCTGGAGAAGGGAATGGCTACCCAATGCCAGTATTCTTGCCTGGAGAATTCCATGAACAGAGGAGCCTGGCAGGCTACAGTCTAAGAGGTCGCAGAGTAGGAAACAACAGAGTGACTAAACACACACACACACACACACACACACACAAAGAGACATAAAGATGAGTTGAGATTTCTTCACTTAACTTGAACTGGTAAATGTCAACAGTAAATAGGAAAAGTTATATCCATATAATAGCTAAAGCTACAAATAAAAAGTAGTTATACAAAACAATGCACTTGAAAACAATATATATGAAATGGAATTCTAAATATTTTCAGATAACTCATGGAAAGGCAGAAAAAAGAAAAGAGAAACCACAACAACAACAAAACAGAATAAATGGCAAACAAAAAATGTTTACACACTTAACATATCAATAAACGTGAATGGGTCTAAATATAGCAAGAAAAATGACAGAATGTGGTCCACTGGAGAAGGGAATGGCAAACCACTTCACTATTCTTGCTTTGAGAAGCCCATAAACAGTATGAAAAGGCAAAATGATAGGATACTGAAACAGGAACTCCCCAGGTCATTAGGTGCCAAATATGCTACTGGAGATCAGTGGAGAAATAACTCCAGAAAGAATGAAGGGATGGAGCCAAAGCAAAAACAATACCTGGTTGTGGATGTCATTGGTGATAAAAGCAATGTTCGATGCTGTAAAGAGCAATATTGCATAGAAACCTGGAATGTCAGGTCCATGAATCAGGGCAAATTGGAAGTGGTCAAACAGGAGATGGCAAGAGTGAACACTGACATTCTAGGAATCAGTGAACTAAAACGGATGGGAGTGGGTGAATTTAACTTGGATGACCATTATATCTACTACTGTGGGCAAGAATCCCTTAGAAGAAATGGAGTAGCCATCATGGTCAACAAAAGAGTCCAAATTGCAGTACTTGGATTCAATCTCAAAAATGACAGAATGATCTCTATTTGTTTCCAAGGCAAACCATTCAATATCACAGCAATCCAACTCTATGCCCCAACCAGTAACACTGAAGAAGCTGAAGCTGAATGGTTCTATGAAAACCTACAAGACCTTTTAGAACTAACACCCCAAAAAGATGTCCTTTTCATTATAGGGGACTGGAATGCAAAAGTAGGAAGTCAAGAAACACCTGGAGTAACAGGCAAATTTGGCCTTGGAATATGGAATGAAGCAGGGCAAAGACTAATAGAGTTTTACCAAGAGAACACACTGGTCATAGCAGACATCCTCTTCCAACAACACAAGAGAAGACTCTACACATGGACATCACCAGATGGTCAACACTGAAATCAGACTGAGTATATTCTTTGCAGGCAAAGATGGAGAAGCTCTATACAATTAACAAAAACAAGACCAGGAGCTGAGTGTGGCTCAGATCATGAATTCCTTATTGCCAAATTCAGACTTAAATTGAAGAAAGTAGGGGAAACCACTAGACCATTCAGGTATGACCTAAATCAAATCCCTTATGATTATACGATGGAAGTGAGAAATAGATTTAAGAGACTAGATCTGATAGATAGAGTGCCTGATGAACTATGGAATGAGGTTCATGACATTGTACAGGAGACAGGGATCAAGACCATCCCCATGGAAAAGAAATGCAGAAAAGCAACATGGCTGTCTGGAGAGGCCTTACAAATAGCTATGAAAAGAAGAGAAGGGAAAAGCAAAGGAGAAAAGGAAAGATATAAGCATCTGAATGCAGAGTTCTAAAGAATAGCAAAAGAGATAAGAAAGCCTTCCTCACCAATCAATGCAAAGAAATAGAGGAAAAGAACAGACTGGGAAAGACTAGAGATCTCTTCAAGAAAATTAGAGATACCAAGGGAACATTTCATGCAAAAATGGGCTCGATAAAGGACAGAAATGGTATGGACCTAACAGAAGCAGAAGATATTAAGAAAAGGTGGCAAGAATACACAGAACTGTTGAAAACAGATCTTCACGACCAAGATAATCACGATGGTATGATCACTCATCTAGAGCCAGACATCCTGGAATGTGAGGTCAAGTGGGCCTTAGAAAGCATCACTATGAACAAAGCTAGTGGAGGTGATGGAATTCCAGTTGAGCTATTTCAAATCCTGAAAGATGATGCTGTGAAAGTGCTGGACTCAATATGCCAGCAAATTTGGAAAACTCAGCAGTGGCTACAGGACTAGAAAAGGTCAGTTTTCACTCCAATCCCAAAGAAAGGCAATGTCAAAAAATGCTCAAACTACGGCACAATTGCACTCATCTCACAGGCTAGTAAAGTAATGCTCAAAATTCTCCAAGCCAGACTTCAGCAGAATGTGAACCGTGAACTTCCAGATGTTCAAGCTGGAGTTAGAAAAGGCAGAGGAACCAGAGATCAAATTGCCAGCATCCGCTGGATCATGGAAAAAAGCAAGAGAGTTCCAGAAAAGCATCTATTTCTGCTTTATTGACTATGCCAAAGCCTTTGTGTGGATCACAATAAGCTATGGAAAATTCTTCAAGAGATGGGAATACCAGACCACCTGACCTGCCTCTTGAGAAACCTACATGCAGGTCAGGAAACAACAGTTAGAACTGGACATGGAACAACAGACTGGTTCCAAATAGGAAAAGGAGTATGTGAAGGCTGTATATTGTCACCCTGCTTATTTAACTTATATGCAGAGTATACCATGAGAAATGCTGCGCTGGAAGAAGCACAATCTGGAATCAAGATTGCCAGGAGAAATATCAATAACCTCAGATATGCAGATGACACCACCCGTATGCCAGAAAATGAAGAGGAACTAAAAAGCCTCTTGATGAAAGTGAAAGAGGAGAGCAAAAACGTTGGCTTAAAGCTCAACATTCAGAAAACAAAGATCATGGCATCTGGCCCCGTCACTTCATGGGAAATAAATGGAGAAACAGTGGAAACACTGTTAGACTTTATTTTCTTGGGCTCCCAAAATCACTGCAGATGGTGATTGAAGCCATGAAATTAAAAGACACTTGCTCCTTGGAAGAAAGTTATGACCAACCTAGATAGCATATTCTAAAGCAGAGACATTACTTTGCCAACAAAGGTCCATCTAGTCAAGGCTATGGGTTTTCCTGTGGTCATGTATGGATCTGAGAGTTGGACTGTGAAGAAAACTAAATGCTGAAGAATTGATGCTTTTGAACTGTGGTGTTGGAGAAGACTCCTGAGAGTCACTTGGACTGCAGGAGATCCAACTAGTCCATTCTGAAGGAGATCAGCCCTGGGATTTCTTTGGAGGGAATGATGCTAAAGCTGAAATCCAGTACTTTGGCCACCTCATGCGAAGAGTTGACTCATTGGAAAAGACTCTGATTCTGGGAGGGATTGGGGGCAGGAGGAGAAGGGGATGACAGAGGATTAGATGGCTGGATGGCATCACTGACTTGATGGACATGAGTCTGCGTGTACTCTGGGAGTTGGTGATGGACAGGGATACCTGGCTTGCTGAGATTCATGGGGTTACAAAGAGTTGGACAGGACTGAGCTAATGAAGTGAACTGAAGTGAACATGCAGAGTGACTGACTGGATTTAAAAACATGACTTTATTATTTCTATAAGAAACTAACTTCAAACATAGCATTATAGCAGATTTTAAGTAAAAGAGTGAAAGTATAAACACTAAAGAAACAGGACTAGCTATATTGTTGCTGCTGCTGCTAAGTCGCTTCAGTCGTGTCCAACTCTGTGTGACCCCATAGACGGCAGCCCACTGGGGTCCTCCAGCCCTGGGATTCTCCAGGAAAGAATACTGGTGTGGGCTGCCATTTCCTTCTCCACTAGCTATATTAATTAAGGATAATTTATGCTTCAAGGAAAACAAAATTAGCAGGAACTATATATATATATATATATATATATATATATGTATGTATCATATGCACCAAAAAAGATGCAAAATGTGTGAAGCAAAAACTGATAGAACTGGAAGGAGAAATAGACAAGTTCAAAAATATGATTGGAGACTTCAACATTCCTCTTCCAACAGGTAATAAAGCTACTAGACCAAATATCAGCAAGGATATGGAACTCAACATTATGATCAACAAAAGGACTCAAATGGCATTTATAGAACACTCCACTCAACAACAGCAGAAAACACACTGTTTGGAAGCACTCATATCCTGAGCCACAGAACAAGTGTCAAAAATTTAAAGGAACTGACATTATATAAAATGTGTTTTCTGACCACAATGGACACAAACTAGAAATATAGAAAGATAACAGATCCAAGCACTTAGAAACTACAAAATACTATATATTTTTATATATAATACTATATACTTAAAAACTTCATATATAGTCCACAAAAATTCCATGGATTAAAAAGAAATCTCAAGGGAAAATTTTTTAAAATATACTGAACTGAATTAAAATATAAAATATCAAAATTTATGGAACACAGTAACACATATCTTTAAAAAAAAATTCCAGCTAACATCATATTCAATGGTGAAAGGCACTGTTTCCCTCCAAAGATGGGAAACAAGCAAAACTGGTGTGAAAGGAGAAGTCAGTTCAGTTCCGTTGCTCAGTCGTGTCCCATTTGTTGTGACCCCACAGACTGTAGCACATCAGGCTTCCCTTTCCATCACCTAACATGCTCAGACTCATGTTTATTGAGTTGGTGATGCCATCCAACTATCTCATTCTCTATCATTCCCTTCTTCTCCTGCCTTCAATCTTTCCCAGCATCAGGGTCTTTTCAAATGAGTCAGTTCTTTGCACCAGTTCAGTTCAGTCGCTCAGTTGTGTCCAACTCTTGCCTCAGGTGGTCAAAGTATTGGAGTTTCAGCTTCAGCATCAGTCCTTCCAATGAATATTCAGGACTGATTTCCTTTAGGATTGATTAGTTGGATCTCCTTGCTGTCCAAGGAACTCTTAAGAGTTTTCTCCAACACCACAGTTCTAAATCATCAATTCTTCAGCACTTAGCTTTCTTTATAGTCCAACTGTCACATTCATACATAACCACTGGAAAAACCGTAGCCTAGACTAGACAGACCTTTGTTGGCAAAGTAATGTCTCTCCTTTTCAATATGCTGTCTAGGTTGGCTTCTTCCAAGAAGCAAGCATCTTTTAATTTCATGGCTGTAGTCACCATCTGCAGTGATTTTGGAGCCCGCAAAATAAAGTCTCTCCATTTCCATTGTTTCCCCCATCTATTTGCCATGAAGTGATGGGACCAGATGCCATGATTTTAGCTTTCTGAATGTTGAGTTTTAAGCCAGCTTTTTCACTCTCCTCTTTTACTTTCATCAAGAGGCTCTTTAGTTCTTCACTCTCTGCCATAAGGGTGGTGTCATCTGCATATCTGAGATTATTGATACTTCTCCCAGGATTTTGATTCCAGTTTGTGCTTCATCCAGCTCGGCATTTCACATGATGTACTCTGCATAGACATTAAATAAGCAGAATGACAATATACAGCCTTGACGTACTCCTTTCCCAGTTTGGAACCAGTCTGCTGTTCCATGTTCGGTTCTAACTGTTGCTTTTTGACCTGCATACAGACTTTTCAGGAGGCAGGTTGGGTGGTCTGATATTCCCATATCTTTAATAATTTTCCACAGTTTGTTGTGATCCACACAGTCAAAGGCTTTGGCGTAGTCAATAAAGCAGAAGTAGATGTTTTTCTACAACTTTTGTGCTTTTTTGATGATCCAGTGAAGGTAGTAACAAGAGGGGAATATATAGCACTAAATATTTAATTAGAAAAGGGAAAAAAAGCCTCAAATCAATAATCTATGTTTCCACATCAGGAATGTAGAATAAGAAGAGCCAAAAGAAAAATTGACATTAGATTAAATTCTTCCAAAAATACAAATTTATCCAATTCACCCAATATGAAATAGATAATTTGAGTCATCTTGAAATTTTTAATAAGTGATTTTGTAACTTAACCTCCATCTGGAAAAAGAAATCTCCAGGCTTAGTAAGCTTTGTTAGAGAATTTAACACGTGTTTAAAGAAAATTTACACCAGTTCTACACAATTTCCTCCAGAAAACAGAAGGAACACTTTCCAGTTTATTATATGGGTCTAGTATTACCCTGATAACCAAAGTGAGACAAAAATTAAAGATAAAAATAAAATATAGGCTAATACCCCTGATGAATATAGTCACAAAATGTTTTAACAAAATATTAGCAAATATAATATAAGAATATATAAAAATAATTTTCATCACCAGATGGGACCAGTGATGCAAGACTGATTTAATATTTAAAAATCCATCTATATAATCATTCAGTTCAGTTCAGTTGCTCAGTCGTGTCTGACTCTTTGCGACCCCATGAGAAGAAAGATCATGGCCTCTTACCTTCCAAGGCAGCCCACACTCTATCTATGAAGTGTATTTCTTTCTGAATAAATCTACTTCTTACTCCCCTCCACTGCCCCCCACCAAAACAAACAAACAAACAGAAAAAGAAGAAAGATCACATGATCATACCATTGATGAAGAAAAAGCAATGGACACAATATAACAATATATTCATGATAAAAAAATCTCAGAGAAACAGGAAAACAGAGGAATTTTCTCAGTTTGATAAAGAGCATCTTAAAAAAGAAAACCAACCAAACAAAACCTATAACTATACAACTAACATTTTATTTAATGGTATAAGACTGAATGATTTTCTCCAAAGACTAGGAACAACACAGAGTTCTGCCTTTACCACTCTTATTCAACACAGGACTTGAAGTTCTAGTCAGTGTAATAAGGTGAGAAAAGCAAATATAAAGATATACAGATTGGAAAGGAAGTAATTATTTGCATATGATATGATTGCCTCTGTAGAAAAGCCCTAGGAATCTCCAAAATAAAAGTCCTAAAACTATGTGAGTGAATTTAGCAAGGTTACAGGGTGAAACAAACATACAAATATCAATTGTATTTCTATATATTAACAATAAACATTTACAATAGCTAAAAAATGAAATTAGGTCTTTCCTGGTAGTCCAGTAGTTGAGAACCTGCCTGCCAGTGCAGGGGGCATGGGTTTGATCCCTCGTCCAGGAGGATTCCACATGCCACGGGGCAACGAAGCCCATGTGCCACAACTACTGAGTCCATGCTGCAAGGACTGAAGTCTGTGCCTAGAGCCTGTGCTACCCAAAAGAGAAAAGCCACTGCAATGAGAAGCCTGCACACCACAATGAAAAGCAGCCCCCTACTTGTGACAGCTAAAGAAAGTCCTTTGCACAGCAATGAAAGCTGAGCAGCACAGAAAAAAAAAATATTTTGTAAAAAATGACACACTCCGATAAATCTAAAACACCAATACAGTATACTAATGCATATATATGGAATTTAGAAAGATGGTAATGATAACCCTGTATGCAAGACAGCAAAAGAGACACAGATGTATAGAACAGTCTTTTGTACTCTGTGGGAGAGGGCAGGGGTGGGATGATTTGGGAGAATGACATTGAAACATGTATAATATCATATAAGAAACGAACTTCCAGTCCAGGTTCGATGCAGGATACAGGATGCTTGGGGCTGGTGCACTGGAATGACCCAGAGGGATGGTATGGAGAGGGAGGTGGGAGGTTCAGGATTGGGAACACGTGTACACTCGTGGCGGATTCATGTTGATGTATGGCAAAAGCAATACAATATTGTAAATTAATTAGCCTCCAATTAAAATAAATAAATTTAAATTTAAAAAATGAAATGATATGGATCACATTAAATCTATAGACTGCATTTGGTAATATAGTCATTTTCACAATATTGATTCTTCCTACCCAGGAACATGAAATATCTCTCCATCTGTTTATGTTGGCTTTGATTTCTTTCATTAGTGTCTTATAATTTTCTGACAATTCTTTTGTCTCCTTTGTGAAGCCCTTATTCCTAGATATTTAATTATTTTTGTTACAACAGTGAATGGAATTGATTCCTTGATTTCTCTTTCTGATTTTTCATTGTTAGTATATGAAATGCAAGTGATTTCTGTGTATTGATTTTGTATCCTGCAACTTTGCTAATTCAGTGATTAGCTTTAGTAATTTTCTGATAGTATCTTTTAGGGTTTTCTATGTACAGTATCATGTCATCTGCACACAGTGAAAGCCTTACTTCTTTTTCAATATGGATTCCTTTTATTTCTTTTTCTTCTCTGATTTCTGTAACTAGGACTTCCAGAACTATGCTGAATAATAGTGGTGAAAGTGGACACTCTTGTCTTGTTCCTGATTGTAGGGGGAATGCTTTCAGTTTTTCACCATTGAGAATATGACCCAGAAATCCCACTCCTAGGCATGCACCCTGAGAAAACCAAAACTGAAAAGACACATGTATCTCATTGTTCATTGCAGCACTATTTACAATGGCTAGAACATGGAAGCAACCTAGATGTCCATCAACAGATGAATGGATAAAGAAGTTCTGGTACATATACACAATGGAATATTACTCAGCCATTAAAGGAACACATCTGAGTCAGTTCTAATGAGGTGGATGAACCTAGAACCTACTATACAGAGAGAAGTGAGTCAGAAAAAGATAATTATCATATTCTAATGGATATTTATGGACTCTAGAAAAATGGTACTGAAGAATTTATTTATAGGGCAGCAGTAGAGAAACAGACATAGAGACTAGACTTATGAACATGAGGAGAGGGGGAGGAGAGGGTGAGATGTATGGAAAGTGTGACATGGAAACTTACATTCCCAATATAAAATAGATAGCTAATGGGAATTTGCTGTATGGCTCAGGAAACTCAAACAGGGGCTCTGTATCAATCTAGAGGGGTAGGATGGGGCAGGAGATGAGAGGGAAGTTCAAAAGAGAGGGCATATATGTGTACTTATGGCTAGTTCATGTTGAAGTTTTATATAAAACAACAAAATTCAGTAAAGCAATTATCCTTCAATAAAAAGTAATAAAAAATGAAATGAAATCTAACAAAACATATACAGGACTTGTATGCTGAAACTATACAATGTTGATAAAAAAATACAACAAGCTAAATAAGTGAAAATACATACTCCTCTTAGGTTCAGTTCAGTTCAGTTGCTCAGTCGTGTCCTACTCTTTGCGACTCCATGAATCGCAGCACGCCAGGCCTCCCTGTCCATCACCAACTCCTAGAGTTCACTCAGACTCACGTCCATCGAGTCAGTGATGCCATCCAGCCATCTCATCCTCAGTTGTCCCCTTATCCTCCTGCCCCCAATCCCTCCCAGCATCAGAGTCTTTTCCAATGAGTCCACTCATTGCATGAGGTGGCCAAAGTACTGGAATTTCAGCTTTAGCATCATTCCTTCCAAAGAAATCCTAGGGTTGATCTCCTTCAGAATGGACTGGTTGGACCTCCTTGCAGTCCAAGGGACTCTCAAGAGTCTTCTCCAACACCACAGTTCAAAAGCATCAATGCTTCGGCGCTCAGCCTTCTTCACAGTCCAACTCTCACATCCATACATGACCACAGGAAAAACCATAGTCTTGGCTAGACAGACCTTAGTTGGCAAAGTAATGTCTCTGCTTTTGAATATGCTATCTAGGTTGGTCATAACTTTTCTTCCAAGGAGTAAGCGTCTTTTAATTTCATGGCTGCAGTCAACATCTGTAGTGATTTTGGAGCCCCCAAAATAAAAGTCTGACACTGTTTCCACTGTTTCCCCATCTATTTCCCATGAAGTGATGGGACCAGATGCCATGATCTTCATTTTCTGAATGTTGAGCTTTAAGCCAACTTTTTCACTCTCCTCTTTCACTTTCAACAAGAGGCTTTTTAGTTCCTCTTCACTTCAATACTCCTCAAACTGATATATGGATTCAACACAGTTTTATTGAAACTCAGTGAGACATTTGTAGTTATAGACAAGATTATCTTAAAATTTATATAGCAAAGTAAAGGATCTAGAGTAGCCAAGACAATTATGAGAAAGAAGAATAAAGCAGGAGAAATAAAAACTTCCTGATTTCAAAACTTAAATAGTTAAAGTGATCTGTTTGGTATTGGCAGAGGAATAAACAGGTTAATGGACCTAAAGAGAGAACCTTGACATAGATCCAGAGAAAAATATCCAGTTTCTTTTTAGCTAAGATATAAAAACAATTAAATGGAAGAAAAATAGGATTTTCAACAAATAGTGCCAAAACAGTTGGACATCCATGACCAAGATGAAAGAAAGAAGAGAGAAAAAAGAGGGAAGGATAAAAGAAGGAAAAAATGAATGAAAGAAAGAAGAAGCCATCCCTGTAAAACTCATTCCTGATAGAAAAATTAACTCAAAATGGAGCATAAACGTAAATGCAAAACATATAACTGAAACTTAGAAAAGTCACAGGAGAAAATCTTAAACGTCTAGAAAAAGAGTTCTAGATGACATCAAAAGCATAATCCACGAAGGAAAAATTGATAAATTGGATCTTACCAATCTTAAAATGTTTGCTTTGTAAGAGATACTGTTAAGAAGATAAAAGACATTCTTGAAAATGTTTGCAAACCTCACATCTGACAAAGAACAGGGAATGGAATATATAAAACTCTGAAAATTCAACAATAAAAACAGATAATCCAAGCAGAAAGTGGGCAAAAATATAAGGATATAAAAATGTATGTTGAGCATCATCAGCACAAACAAAAATGTATGCTGAACATCATCAGCAGATTAAAACTACAGTGAGATATCAGTACATGCCTATCAAAAGGGGTGAAATAAAAAATAGGGACAAAACCAAATGCTAGTAGGGATATGGTGAAACTGGATCACTCATACATTGATGGTGGAAATGTAAAATGATACAACCATTCTGAGAAATAGTTTGGAAATTTTTTAAAAACTATACATGCAGCTAAATATGACCCAGAAATTGTCCACTGGACATTTTTTCCAGAAAAATGAAAATCTGTATTCACAATGAAAGCTGTACAAAAATGTTATACAAATTTTATTCATAAGAGATAAAATTGAAAACAACCCAAGTATCTGTCAGTGGGTAATTATTAGTAAAATAAGTTGTGGTATAAACTATCTCATGGAATACTACTCAGCAAGAAGAGGGGGAAAAGACTATATAGCCAATGACCTGGGTGAATCTCCCAAAAATAGACTGAGTGAAAAAAAAAACCCTCAAAAGGTCAGATGCTCATCCATTTATATAATTCTTGAGATGAAAAAATCATAGAATTGGGGAATAGATGAGTAGTTTCCAGGGGTTAAAGACAGAGTCTGAATGAACTCCGGGAGATGGTGATGGACAGGGAGGCCTGGCGTGCTGCAATTCATGGGGTCGTGAAGAGTCGGACACGACTGAGCTGACTGAACTGAACTGAACTGAACTGAAAAGACAGAGTGGGAGAGGGTGGGAAGTGGCTTTAACTATAGAATGGTAACAAGACGGATTCTTGCAGTGATAGAAATGTTACCATTAGGGGAAAATGGGTAAAAGGTACATGGGATCTCTGCATTATTTCTTAACAACTGTGAATCTTTAATTATCAAATAAAAAGTTAAAAAGAGAATGAAAATAGTCAAATCCAGAAATAGCTCAAACATCCCTCAACAGATGAACAACAAAATAAATTGTGATAGAGCCCTACAATGGAATGCTATTTAGAAACAAAATGGAGCAATCTAGTGATGCATACAATATGGATGAATCTCAAAAATGCTATGCTAAGAAAAAAAGCCAGGCACAATAGATCATTCTAGATTATTTACATGAGATTCTGGAACAGGCAAAATGAATTGCCTGGGGGCCAGAAACTGTGGGGCAGGGGGAATGATGGCAAACCTCCATAAAGGAATTTGAGGACTGAAGAATGTGGTATTTTATATCATGATTGAGGTAATTGTTATAGGTATCCACCTTTGTCAATGCAAAGTTCATGTTAAAGAAAGAGAAACAGCGAGTGCAATTGAGAAATCAGAGGTGATACTGTGAGATTTTTTAATTATTATTATCAGAAGCTATAGCAAGAGAGGAACATATCCAGAAATGTTTTTTCAGAGGGGCAAGGCTCTGGATAGGAAAAGGCTTTTAAAACAGATACTCAAAGCTAGCTAGATTTGGAAGTGACAACATCATGAGAAAAGCATGAGAAAGAACACATTGCTAAGGAGTTCTGTGCAAACGAGGAGTTGAAAGGTAAGATCTAAGCAAATATACACATTTCAAGGGCTGGGGAAGAGACCTCTCTTCTAACAGCTTCGCCTGTTAATCTTAGGGTGGACTGGGAGGGTAAGGGCTAAAATAATTACCCATGGTTGAGGAATATGTGCAGACAGCAGGGCATGCAGCTCCAGAGCAAGGCCTAGCGAGGCTGATGGTCACAACTATAAGCACATTATCTGTGGGATGGCTGGATTTTAACTCATGGTACCTGTGAGGATGGGGCTTCCCTGATGGTTCGGGTGGTCAAGAATCCGCCTGCTAATGCAGGACACACAGGTTCAATCCCTAGGTTGGGAAGACCCCTGAAGAAGGAAATGGCAACCCATTCCATTATTTTTGCCTGGAGAATGCCATGGACAGAGGTGTCTGGCAGGCTACAGTCCATGGAGGGTCACAAAGAGTCGGACATGACTTAGCGACTAAACAACAATAACAGCTCTGTGATGACACCCAGCCAGGGGTGGACTGGAATGGTGAGGTCAAGCAAGTGCCAAGAGTGATAGATGAAGAGGTAACCAGAGCGAGGGAGCTAGCCAGGAGTGTGAGTAAGGTCTGAACTAAGAAGTGACACTAGAGGAGATGTCTGACTCATGATATACCAACGGACTAGATTAGAAGAGATTTAGAGAAGGTCAGGAAGAAGAGCAGGTTATAACAGAATCCATGCTGCCATATTCTGTCATGAAGCTCTGTGGGGACATCTGTGTGGAGACTGAAGCTTTCCTTTTGAGAGTCTGACACTGACCTCTCCCCAATTTCCCAGTCAGTTTCACATCAGGCAGACAGTCTGTCCACTTTACTAGGCTGATTTGTGAGGCAATACCTTTCACTTCGTAACTGGGTCTCCAGACCTTGCAATGTCATTACAAGACAGGACTCTGCACCTTCCAAGTGTCTGATGAGCAAAGAAAGACTAGACTTTACATGGATTTCTCGTTCCCAAATTTCCCTGGCCTCTGATTGGCCAGACTAAGAGGAAGAGGAGTTATCATGCAGAAAGTCAGATGTAGAGTTGTACCAGACACCAGTACAAGATGTAAATTGTGAGTATTGAGTGAAGTGAGAATGAAGGAAATCCCAGCATAATGTCAGGGCAAGTCTTATAGTCTGCATGCTAAACAAAGTTGGAAGCTAATATTCTACGGTGTTTAACTGTTAGACTTGGGACTTCCCTGGTGGTCCAGTGGTTAAGACTCTACACTTCAATGCAGGGGCCAGGATTCAATCCTCTCAGGAACTAGATCCCACATGCTGCAACTAAGGAAAAAAAAAAAGATCCTGAGTGCCTCAACTAAGATCCAGATCAGCCAAAAAAAAAAAAAAAGAGTGAGACTCAATTGGGTTCAAATCCTGGCATAGACAATTATTAAGCATGAGAAACTGGGCAAGTTACTTAACAATTCTGAGCCTCAGCTTTCTCATCCAAAATTAGGGTGCTGCTGCTGCTGCTAAGTTGCTTCACTCGTGTCCGACTCTGTGCGACCCCCACAGACAGGGGCCCACTGTCTCTGGGATTCTCCAGGCAAGAACACTGGAGTGGGTTGCCATTTCCTTCTCCAATGCATGAAAGTGAAAAGCGAAAGTGAAGTTGCTCAGTTGTGCCCGACTCTTAGCGACCCCATGGACTGCAGCCTACCAGGCACCTCTGTCCATGGGATTTTCCAGGCAAGAGTAGTGCAGTGGGGTGCCATTGCCGTCTCCAAAATAGGGTGAGTGGTGCCTAACTCGTTGGGTTGTTGAGGTATGAATGAGATTATTTATTTGAAATTCTATATAACTGCCTGGCATTTAATAAGTGCTCAATGAAGAGTGGTCTGAGGCTGGGAACCTAGGAAGTGGAGTTGGGCACAGGATACGTGAGATGGTCAACAGAACTAGCTGCAGGGAGAGGGAAATTTGAGAGACTTGATGTCGATCTAAAAGACTCAGCTCAAGAGACCAGGACAGAATATCCAGGGAAGCAAAGAGGGGAAGGAGGAAATACAACATTGAAGAAACCCAGAAGGAGGTAGTGATAAGAAGGGGTAAATGAGAAAAGAGAATGAGTGTGGGGGAGACCAGAGAAATGGGCTTAGCAATAAAGAGATGGTTAGAGGGGAGGGGAGGTATTTAAGCCAGAGGGCAGAGAGTCAAGAAGTAAATACTAAGAAACATTGTGTTCTCAGGGATGGATCAAGAGAACACTGAAAGGTCAAGTAGCAAAATGTATTGATTCTTAAGTGTGATGTGAGTCTTTGTTTATATCTGCTGTTGTTCAAATCTCAAACTAGAGAAGAACAAGCAGACCCTGGTTGCCAGGATATATTATTTCTACTGCCTCCAAATCCAATTCTGGCAAGTGCAGCCTCTCCCCATGGTATTCCTGTTAGCGTTCATACAGTACTCATTAGGACTTGAAATTTTTTTCAGCCTTGTCAAATTCCATTATATGGCACAGCAAGTCTTAACTTGTAGATTGTAGTGTTTCTTTTTCACATCCCCTCAGTTTTAAAATCAACCGCTAAAAGTAGTATTAATCGTTTTGTGTTCTTATATTGAAGTTTTTCTCCATAATAGGAAAATTTTCACCTTATCAGTTACTTAGCAACTTAAAAAGTAAACTGTCCTTGTAAACTAAAATAAAATTGAAATGACAATAGAGGATTTTAAAAACTCATTTCCTATACATTTGTAAAATATTTCAACTAGCTCATTGTCTTCTATATATTTCACATCAGAAGTGTTCAAGTATCACTTTTGGTCTGCTAAAAGAGCAAGTCAATAAAAATAATGATAATATTTAATACCACAAATAGCTAGAAATTTCAAAATTGCTTTTTAAAAAAAAATGGAGTGAAACTAGAATTAGTCCTAATTGTATGCAAGTGATAATACTATGAAACTGCCTAATTAGACCACTTGAACAATGTTAATTTCCCAGAATGCATTTAGCTCCATATTGCTACTATTATTTCTTCCAATATTACCTAAAATTAAGTCTGCCTTCGTAAATAAAAGTACCCTCAAGTAATTTTCTCTTTCAACTCTTTATTTTACAAATATTAGACAATGATTCTTAAAATACTATATTGTCACCTAATAGAAGAGTATGTTCTTCAGTACAAATTATAAACTGAAGCAACTTCAGAGTTTCCAAATCTATAACAAATGAAAGCATAAACTTAAACTTTTTTGCAATATATTTGATACCACTTAGAAAAAAAATCTATCAAATTCTCTGTCAAATTCAGAATATTTAAATATTCTGAAGAAATACTGGTAAGAGGGCAGTTGAAATTGTTATAGGATTGCTAAATATAACTGTAGAGTCATCTGGTTTAGAATTGGGTCATGTATCCAACTTTGTCAAGGAAAGAAATCATTTTTTCTACATTCAACATATGAGACTTTAATTTTTTTATTGAAGAATAATTGCTTTACTGAATTTTTTTGTTTTCTGTTAAACCTCAATATGAATCAGCCATAAGTATACATGTATCCCCTCCCTTTGAACATCCCTCCCGTTTCCTCTCCATCCCACCCCTCCAGGTTGACACAGAGCTCCTGTTTGAGTGTCCTGAGCCATACAGCAAATTCCCGTTAGCTATCTATTTTACATATGGGAATGTAAGTTTCCATGTTACTCTTTCCACACATCTCACCCTCCTCCTCCCTCTCCCCGTGTCCATAAGTCTGTTCTCTATGTTTGTTTACACTCAACAGATTGATTTTGAGTGCACTGTGTATCAAGCACCACTGAGAACTGGAGATAAAGTAGGGGGGTTGGAGAGACACAACTCCTGCTCTCATTGTGTTTACAATCCACTTCAAAAAACAGAAATGATGAGTAGACACTAAGATAAATTGGTCTCTGAAAGTTACACGTGCTGTAAAGAATATAAAACTAATAGAGAGCATAGTAAGAAAAGAGTGACTGGAGTGAGGAAGAAGAACATGATGTTATGTCTTTGTGAAGGACTGGCGTTTGACCTGAGCCTTGAATGATGCAGAGTTAGCTGTGAGGAGAAACGGGGAGAACTTTTAGACATGGATCCAGAGTTCCTATACTGAAGCAGCGATCTGGTTGGAAGAAGTTTGAGAGGACCTTTTGGGCAGTGACATTTGCATAGAAAACATACTCTGTTTACTTACATATTTATTTGAGACGGAGGAAGCGAATACAAAAAAAAAAAAAAACCAACAAAACAAAACCTCTCTTCACACCTACAGAGTGGTACTTTGGGTTACCAGCAGTTCCAAGCAGAGCAAAGAGCACAAGAAAAAGGCACAAAAGCGGAACTAGTCTGGCTCTCCCGGGAGCTGGAACAGGTAAAGAAACAGAGGCATGAGTAGTAAGAGATGAGGTCAGAAAGCAGTGGGTGGGGAGGGCCACATCGCTCCTGGCCCAGCAGACACTAGTAAGAGGATTAGAGGGTCTGAGCAGGGAAGTGATTGATGGGGGTGTATATTCTGTTTTATATATTAAATCCTCAAGTCATCATCTGGTACAGTTACTGTTTTTAGAATACACTGAAAGAAAAACAGTACATTTAGAAGGGAAAAGGGCAAAATATTTGTTGTTTTATTTTCTATGTTTTTATGTAAAATACTTGCCTTCTTCAGGCGAATATCATCTTAGAGATAAGCCATATTACTGCTTATCATTAACACCTTCCAAATTTGCATAAAGTGCTAGTGTTCAGGAGGAGAAGTACAGCATTGTGTCAAAATGGTATTTACTGACACTGAAAAGTGTACTTACGTTCTGGAGAGATGTTCTGTTTGTTGCCTTAGTGTTAACAATACACTTAAGATTTGTGGAACTCCTTGTTAAAGGTAACTGGTATAGATCTAAGGCAAGTTAAAAAAGAAAAAAACAGACAAAACCTATGATTGGTGAAACCATGTATTTGCCTTAATTCATTAGTGATGCCAAATATCTGATGATGTTGAAGCATTTTCTTTGGGGCAGCATAGGAAGACTCCATTTTAAAATTATTCCTTGACTGTTTTACAAATATGGGGAAATCTCTCATCTGCTCTAGCAATTTCTGATTATATGTAAAACTAGAGAGGTGAATGGCCTAAGAACATGATGATTTTCTTAAACAATATTGGGAAAATATATAGAAGTGACATTTGCACAGAACTGACATATATTGTCACTGCTCTAAGGTCACTTTCCAATATATTGGGGGAAAAAAAGTTGTGTTTTTTTTTTTTAAGTTGCAGAATCTATAACAATAAAAATGGGATCATTAATAGCAAAAAACTTATTTTTCTCTTGAAAACCCAAGCCTAAGGATTTTTAGGGTGGAAAAAATGTTTTTAAACTATGGTTAATGTCACTTACTTGATTCAATTAACTGATTAATTGGACCATTGATTCAGGCTTCCCTGGTGGCTCAGATAGTAAAGAATCTGCCTACAATGCAGAAGACCTGAGTTTGATCCCTGGGTCGGGAAGATCTCCTGGAGAAGGGAATGGCTACCTACTCTAGTATTCTTGCCTGGAGAATGCCATGGACAGAAGGGCCTGGTGGTCTACAGTCCATAACATCACAAAGAGTATGACTGAGTCAGTAAGCACTGCAAGCACGCACATTGATTCATTCTACAAACAGTTATATATCTACCGCTATTTTGGATGATATCCAGGAAAAAAATCATTAAATGTATCATTTGTATAATTAAATTGTTTACAGCCAACCTGATGAAGCAAAACAGAAACAGAAAAAATGTGTACATGCAGGAAAATTAATATGAAACAACAGAAGAAGAGATATCACTAGGCAGTGCAGGTTTTGCGTACCAGATAGCCCTATAGATCATTTGGCAGCTGGAGCCTTTAGAAAGCTGAGTTCACTCTACTGGGCTTTTTTTCCTGTCTGGACATTTTCTCAAAGCATGCAGACAGATTTCTTCAACAGTATACACATGGCTGAGGTCAGATTGGGGTTAAAGTTTACATTTGAATGGCAGAAAAGGTACAGGTCTCAAGTCAGTTTCACCAAACAGCTCTATATCCTTAAAAGGGAATGCTTTTTCACCCATAATCAAAAAGATCTTTCATATATTCCATACTCTATTATTTTCTTTAGTGAACAGACACTTTAAATTGCATACTTACAAAGCTTCTGGAAAGAAGCCTTTCAGAAATCCATCATTAGTCTTCTCTCCTTCAAAGGACCAGATCCTCCCTCAGTGTTCTTTAATGTAGACTCAGGAGGCAGACATAGACAATCATTAAGATTTATTTTAAAAAAATTTAAATAAATTTCTGACCAGTAAGCTCAAATAGGGACTTCCCAGGTGGCGCAGTGGTAAAGAATCTGCCTGCCAATGCAGGAAATGCAAGAGACATAGCTTCAATCCCTGGGTTGGGAAGATTCCCTGGAGTAGGAAATGGTAACCCACTCCAGTATTCTTGCTGGAGAACTCCATGGACAGAGAAACTGGAGGGCTACAGTCCATGGGGTCACAGGGTCAGACACAACTGAGCAACTGCAAGCATGCACACGCACACACACGCACACACACACAAGTTCAAATAGATATGAATTGCCTGAGAGTGACCTGATGGTTTTCTCATATGAAATTGAGAAAATATCAGAGAAAAAAAATTTTAAGTTGCAGAATTTTTCAGTTCAGTTCAGTCCAGTCACTCAGTCGTGTCCGACTCTTTGCGACCCCATGAATCGCAGCACGCCAGGCCTCCCTGTCCATCACCAACTCCTGGAGTTCACTCAGATTCACGTCCATCGAGTCAGTGATGCCATCCAGGCATCTCATCCTCGGTTGTCCCCTTCTCCTCCTGGCCCCAATCCCTCCCAGCATCAGAGTCGCAGAATTTTAAGGCTACATAATTCATTGTCAAAACTGTGGCTCATTTTCCCTCTCCTTTCCTCTATTCCCCTCATCTCTCCTTCTGAACAATTTAGTTCTAAAGCCGTTAGGTGGAACAGAGTGAGGCAGGCATTTGTGCCAGTCTGGGAGAGTTGCAGTGGTCAAGATCAGGGTACCAGAACCCCAGTAGACTGAGAGAGCATCTGTGTAGGAAGGCAGTCAGGCGTGAGGTGTAAAAGTTTAAGGAAAGTGAGGAGGGTGTCCATAGGATGGGTTGTCCCTGCATGGCCCAGTGAGAACCAGTATGGATCCCAAAATAAATAGAAATGGCAAAGGACAACTATAACCCACTAAATAATACAGAAAACTGTGAGTCCATTCAGATATAAATAAGTGAATAAATTGAGGGTTCACTGAGGAATAAAATAGCAATTCATTTTCAAAGTTGTTGCCTACAAAATACTTATTGGTTACTACAAGGAAAACTATAGCAGAGAAGTTCTGCAGACTCCACCTTAATTTAGTGGCTAAAGTGAACTTCTCTAGTAATGAAACTGATCAAAACTGTGTGCTCTCTGATAGGTTACAACAAAAAGAACACAGCATTTCACATGCAATATTTCTCCCAAAGATATACAACTTGAACCTAATCATGAGGAAACATCAGACAAACCCAAACATTCTACAGTTTAGAAGAACATTCTATAAAATAGCTGGCCTCTAAATTTCAAGGTCATGATGGTCAAAGAAAGACAGGAGTTTGTTCCAGGAAAAGGAGACTACAAAGACCTGACAACTGACTGTATCCTGTGATTCAAACCTAGATCCTCTTGCTGTAAAGACCATTATTGGGAAAATTGGTGAAATTTAAATGGACTGTGAGGATTAAATGTTAGTGATGTTCTGTGGTAATTTCTTGACTTCAATGGTTTTATTACAGTTGTACAGGAAAGGTCCTTGTTGAAAAAATATACATCATAGTATTCTGGAATAATGGGATATCAGGTTGGCAACTTGTTCTAAACAGTTCAGGAAAATAAAAAGTTTCTTTTACAGTTACCTCCAACTTTTCTGTTAGTTCCTGATTGTTTTAAAATCATAATTTTGAATTTACTTTGACGGTCAATGGTAATCCTTCAGAATGGATCATGCATATTGTTTAAACAGATAATCCAAGGGGCATTGTAAAGCATTTTATATGATCATTTGATGATGATGACAGCATAGATTGTCATTGGGGTTTTATTAGTATTCATGGTCATGGAGGGAACTTCCCGATCCACCTGGCTCAGACGGTAAAGTGTCTGTCTACAATGCGGGAGACCCGGGTTCGATCCCTGGGTCAGGAAGATCTCCTGGAGAAGGAAATGGCAATCCACTCCAGTACTATTGCCTGGAAAATCCCATAGACAGAGGAGCCTGGTAGGCTACAGTCCATGGGGTCGCAAAGAGTCGGACACGACTGAGCGACTTCACTTTCATGGTCAGGTAGCATATTCTTGTTCCGTTTTAAAAAAGAAACATCTTGGTGATAAAGTGTACTGTTAAATAGAAGACAAGATAATTTGTTTTAATATTATAAGTTTATTTTCGGTATTGAAGTTGAAAGAATGTGATTTTCTTTCAGATGCAGTCTTATGTTCACAAAAGGTCATTTTTACTGATTGAAGAAATCAGATAAGACATATATTGCAACCTTGGCTAATTTACCACCCCAATCCAATTTTATAAATTAATTTTATAATTTATTTTATAACTTCAAAATTATTCTTGCTTTTGCCCTTTAAAAATACATAGAAACTGAGTTAAATTGGACCAGTGATAAAAGTATCTACCTAAAAAGATTCTAATAGAAATTATAACTCCAAATCAAAAGTAGTAAGAACAACTAACATTTGTCAAGTGGTCCCAACTGAAAGGATCTTTCCCTCTAGATAGACACATACATACATATGTGGATACAAATATACATCATATATAATATTTATAATACTATATATAAATCTCACAACACTATGTGTTACATACTGTTATTAAACCTATATCATAAATAAATAAATTGAAGTCCAGGAGGTTGCATGAAGTCATATAAGTCATATAAGTTGAAAGGCATAGTTTGTCATGTAAAAATGTGTCTCAACTATCCATGCTCACACATATCTTCACTATTCAGCCTTCTGCAGTATTAATAGTATGGCTGTCTCTGGAACTGCATAGGACCCAGAGCAATTATACTTCCCTGGTGGTTCAGACGGTAAAGCGTCTGTCTACAACGCGGAGACCCAGGTTCGAGCCCTGGGTTGGGAAGATCCCCTGGAGAAGGAAATGGCAATCCACTCCGGTACTATTGCCTGGAAAACCCCATGGACAGAGGAGCCTGGTAGGCTACAGTCTATGGGGTCGCAAAGAGTCGGACACGACTGAGCGACTTCACTTCACTTCAGAGCAATTATGCCCTTAAACCACTATACCCAACTAATCTTTGCTGCTGCTGCTGCTGCTGCTGCTGCTGCTGCGTCCTTTCATTCGTGTCCGACTCTGTGCGACCCCATAGACGGCAATCCACCAGGTGGCTCCGCCACCCCTGGGATTCTCCAGGCAAGAATACTGCAGTGGGTTGCCATTTCCCTTCTCCAATGCAGGAAAGCGAAAAGTGAAAAGTGAAGGCACTCAGTCATGTCCGACTCTTTGCGACCCCCATGCACTGCAGCCCACCAGGCTCCTCTCTCCATGGGGTTTTCCAGGCAAGAGTACTGATCTCAGGTATGAGAAATGCAGTTAAGTGCCATATATAAAGAAACTCAGAGTGGAAAGAGGTGATACAAGAACAACACCAAGCCTCTTATATATAGGTGGTATATATAGGTGGACAAATGAAATAACTCATTTGAGGGATGGTGGAAATTGTGGGTTGATTGTATTTGTGTCTTTTTGACACAAATGCACTGACGTATCATTTTTTTCTCAATTAACAGCCACGGTGATTCACTGCCCTAAACAAACAGAACCTCCAAAGGAGGGGACCCAATATAATCTTCACCTCCACCCACCCACTCCAATTACCATAGTCATCTGCATTTACAATGACAGTGCAAGGAGGCCACATTTAGGAAACTCTGATTATCTTTACAATTTCAAGCACAATCTATTTTAGAAATTTTATGTATCATTTAATTTGAAGTAAGCTAAGAATTCTAATAGAATTCCATGTTATGGCCTGCATTTAGCAATTCATAAAGCAGTAACTGCTGGTTTATTTTTTAATAAACTTTCATGGGTCATTCCTATTTTAAATATAAATGTGCTGTGATAAAATTATTCCTGAATAAAGTTTAGAATAATTCTATTTTACTAATCTAGTCAGGAGAAAAGTAGTTCCCTACTATGCACTGAATGTGTCCTCGTAAATTCATGTGTTCAAGTCCTAAACTCCACGTGCCAGTATTTGGATATAGGGCTTCTAAGAAGTAGTGAAAGGAAGGAGTTCTAACTGAATGGAATTGTTGATCTGATGAGAAGAGGAAGAGCTGTCTTTATTTTCAAAGCCAGATGCACACTGAGGAAGAGCCATGTGAACACATAGTGAGAAGATGGCCATCTGCCAGGAAGAGAACTCTCTTCGGAACCCAACCATGCACCCTGATCTGAACTTCCAGCCTCTAGAACGCTGAGAATATTTCTGTTTCTCATTTCTGTTGTTTATGCCATGCAATCTATGATATTTTGTTATGAAGGTTGGGTTACCTAAGATATTTCCCAAACTGACCTTCATTTTAAAGAGAGACTTCTATGTGATTGCATTTAATTCCTAGTTTCACTTTCAGAAGCTACTGAACTCATTACTTCTTTTACAAAAATCTCCATTTCTTTATTCTGTTTCACAAGAAGAAACTTAGTCAGATTTCTTTCCTTTGACAGAGTTACCACACATTTCTATTAGAATCATATCTGATGCAAAATATCTTCATACCGCCACTGTTTAGGAGCTATGCAGTACTTCAGGAGGATGGTTTTTAAGCTTACGAAACAGGAGTTACATCTGTTCCAGTAAGTGAATCAGCAAGATGCTAATGAGGTTAGAGAGGGGACTGGTCTGGTCACAACTAAAGGAAGGATTGGCTAAGTTCCTTTCAGAACCAGAACATCTTGGAATCTGATTCTCAGACTTTGTGTACAAAATTTGGGAAGTGGGTCATTTCTTTCAGATTAAGTTACTTTGCCAATTCAGTAGTTATTACTCAAGTGTAATAAGAATGACACAAAAACTCATGAGACTCCAAAATTAGGCAATTGACGAGCCTATGGGCTAATAGCATAGATTTCCTTTAGGGATGGTAGTTGGGGGAAATGCTCTGGTGCCAGATGCCCCAGTTAGCATCCCAGCTTAGAGTCCCATTTCTTGTTATTAACCTGAGGCAACTTCGCTGAGCTTCTGTTTCTTCACCTGCAAAGAGGGAACGATAGTGCCTACTACTGAAGAGTAAATGAGTAAATTCACATAACACCATTTGAAAAGTCCCTTTCATATGCCACTCAAGAAGTGTGAGCTAAGTCAAGTAGTAGAAACAACTCTGAATGTGAGTGCCTACATACATAGAACATGCAAGAAGCAATTCCATCTTACAAATTATACATGATTGGTTTTGTAAGTTTATGTAAATGCAGAAAAGTATGCTCTTTACTTCTATAGCTAAAGAGCTCATTCCTGTTATTTAAATGATTTTTAAAGACAATGTTAAGGTAAGATGCTCTGCTGGATGGCCTCCATTTGTCCCTCCAGATCCATCCTCCACCCTTTCCTGACTTACAAAATCCTTGGAGATTAACCTCTCCTCTCTTCTACAGCTGGCCTCCTGCCTTCAGTGTTCTGTGGGTTTGGTCAATAACAAGCATTGATAGGAGACTTGAGGTTGGAAGGAGAAAAGGATCAGAGTCTGTGGCAACACTATTTCCAAGGTTTCAGTTGTGAATGTCTTCCTCCAGGTAAGGGGCAGCCCCTTTGCACTTCTAACACCTGGTCTGTAAGCCTTCCTTCTCCTGTCCTTTCCAGTTTAGGGGTGGTAACACTATCCCATTGTTTCTAGTCCCTGAGTAAAGGTGCTCATAACCTCGCAGTCCCTTGTCTTTTTATTAAATGTTAGATTAAATATTATTCAGTTATTTTTTCCATCTGCTATGGATTTTGACTAAAAATAGATACCTTTGGTTTACTTATGTTTGTTGAGTTTGATAGTATTCTTAGAGGTCACCTTTGATTGTCCTGTTTCTAAGTTACATATTTCATATCACAATATACTATTTAGAATTACAAAATGAATCAACTGGAAATTATCATAATGCTCAGATAGTTTAACATCTCCAGTGTAAGAATTTTTTCTGTGTATTGTAAAAAAAAATTTTTAATTTGTAATTATATAATGTATTAATATCATTCAATAATAAATCTGAAAATAGTAATTCAGAAAGATACATGCACCCCAATATTTATAGCAGCATTAATTACGATAATGAAGAGTTGGAAACAACTTAAGTGTCCATCAATGTATAAATGAATAAAGAAGATATAGTGTGTACATACAATGGACTACTACTCAGTCATAAAAGAAAAGCAACATTTCTGCCATTTAGAACATGAATGGACCTAGGTGGTATCATACTAAGTGAAATAAGTCAGACAAAGACAAATACCCTATGTTATTACTTACATATAGAATTTAAAATATAAAACAAACAAATGAATATAACAATAGAGACAGAATTATGGCTATAGGAACAAATTAGTGTTTACCACTGTGGATAGGGAAGGGGAGAGGAACAAAAGAGGGGTAAGGGGTTAGGAAGTACAGACTACCATTTATACAATAAATAAAGCAACAAAGATATGTTGCATAATACAGGAAAACAGTCATTATTTTGCAATAATTTTAATGGAGTATAATCTATAAAAATATTGCATCACTGTGTTATACACCTGAAACTAATATAATATTGTAAATAATCTATATTGCAATAAAACAGGCCTGAATATTGATTGATTAAAAACAATTCCAGAATACAAACAAGCATTTATTTAAAATGAGAGTGGAGCAAACTCTTTTCCCTTGTCATGAAGGTGAAAAGAAGCCAAAAATTGGCTCACGCAATTACAGGCACCATCATGGTTGGCATGTAACCATATATGTATAATCTCATTGTAAGTAAATTATCCCATTCAATTCTTGGGCATTCTTCCACCTAAAGATGTAGTTTAGAAAATATAAGTAGCTAAGCATTTTTTTTTTAAATATAAGGGAGAGTAAACTATAGATTAAGTTTTTCTTTAAGTCCTGAAGTTAAGATGCTGAATTATTACTGTCTTAGAAAAGTGAAACAAATACATTGAATTGAGAAAATAGTGTGAAAACCAGGTATAATTCCCTATAAGTATATGACTTATGAAACTAGATGGTTTTATTCCTTCTATACAGTTTCTCAGGTGGCACAGTGGTAAAAGAATCTGCCTGCCAATGAAGGAGATGCAAGAGTTGCGGATTTGATCCTTAGGTCCAGAAGATACCCTAAAGGAGAATATGGCAACCTACACCAATTATTCTTGCTTGGAAACTTCCATGGACAGACCCTGGTGGGCTACAGTCAATGGGGTCGCAAAGAGTTGGACATGACTGAGCACAAGCCCATATAACACACAGGACACAATACGATAATTAACAATATCTCAGAAGAGACCAGAGTGTGGTATTATAGACTGCATAGCACTTCAACTGGGTTCTTAAATAAACAGAAAGCAAAATATCTCTTAAACAGTAGCTAGAAGGGCAAAAGAAACTTGGTTCAACTGTACCAGAAAGAATCATGAGTGTACTCACATCACAAAAAATGTCTGAACAGAACCACTTAATTTTGAACAATATGAAAGAAAGTGCCATGGCAAAAATGCAAACATACTACAGCAAAACAAAATGTGCAGAGAAGAGGAGAAAAGCAAGCAAGCAAGAAATGTGACTTTCGAAGGAAGATAAGGATCCTCAAGGTGAAAGAAAACATAAATTCAAAGCACAAGAAAATTCATCACAATAATCTTAACCTAGAAAATAACTTAGTAAAAATATGAATTCAGAAACTCAAAGATAAGATGACAGAACAATAAAAATAAATGAAAAAGAGAAGTGTAGATTTAAGAAAATAAAAGAAGGCTAAAATATAATCACAAAAATAGCTAAATTTAAAAAAGGAGAGTAAAAAGTAAGCCAATAAAAATCAAAATACTGATGTAGAAGAAGAGTTTAAGATAATTTTAATAAATGCGTATGAAAGAGGCAAAAATAATGTTTTAAACAACACAGAATGGCTATAGACACTGAAGATAAGGAAAATCCATCATGAGCATATACAGCACTCCTTAATAAGGAATCTGACCAAAGAAAAGCAGATGTATCTGTAAAGAAAAGAATGTTGCTGTCATATCTGTTCTACAAGAATCAAACCATGAGATATTGCAGTCACCTAGAGACAAGTGCACCCTGAGAGGAATTTGCAATGAAGAAAAAGAGAGAGCCTTCTGTGCTTTGGATATAATGGCCCCTAGATCGTTCAGTTCAGTCACTCAGTTGTGTCCAACTCTTTGGGACCCCATGAATCGCAGCATGCCAGGCCTCCCTGTTCATTACCATCTCTCGGAGTTCACTCAGACTCATGTCCATCGAGTCCGTGATGCCATCCAGCTATCTCATCCTCTGTCGTCCCCTTCTCTCCTGCCCCCAATCCCTCCCAGCATCAGAGTCTTTTCCAGTGAGTCAACTCATTGCGTGAGGTGGCCAAAGCACTGGAGTTTTAGCTTTAGCATCATTCCTTGCAAAGAAATCCCAGGGTTGATCTCCTTCAGAATGGACTAGTTGGATCTCCTTGCAGTCCAAGGGACTCTCAAGAGTCTTCTCCAACACCACAGTTCAAAAGCATCAATTCTTCGGCACTTAGCCTTCTTCACAGTCCAACTCTCACATCCATACATGATCACAGGAAAAACCATAGCCTTGACTAGACAGACCTTAGTCGGCAAAGTAATGTCTCTGCTTTTGAATATACTCTCTACGTTGGTCATTACTTTTCTTCCAAAGAGTAAGTGTCTTCTAATTCCATGGCTGCAAGTCACCATCTGCAGTGATTTTGGAGTCCAAAAAAATAAAGTCTGACACTGTTTCCACTGTTTCCTCATTTATTTCCCATGAAGTGATGGGACCAGATGCCATGATCTTTGTTTTCTGAATGTTGAGCTTTAAGCCAACTTTTTCACTCCTCCTCTTTCACTTTCATCAAGAGGCTCTTTAGCTCCTCTTCATTTTCTGCCATAAGGGTGGTATCATCTGCATATCTGAGGTTATTGATATTTCTCCCGGCAATCTTGATTCCAGCTTGTGTTTCTTCCAGTCCAGCATTTCTCATGATGTACTCTGCATATAAGTTAAATAAGCAGGGTGACAATATACAGCCTTGACGCACTCCTTTTCCTATTTGGAACCATTCTGTTGTTCCATGTACAGTTCTAACTGTTGCTTCCTGACCTGCAAACAGATTCTCAAGAGGCAGGTCAGGTTGTGATCCACACAGTGAAAGGCTTTGGCATAGTCAATAAAGCAGAAATAGATGTTTTTCTGGAACTCTCTTGCTTTTTTGGTGATCCAGCGGATGTTGGCAATTTGATCTCTGGTTCCTCTGCGTTTTCTAAAACCAGCTTGAACATCAGGGAGTTCACGGTTCAACGTATTGCTGAAGCCTGGCTTGGAGAATTTTGAGCATTACTTTACTAGCATGTGAGATGAGTGCAATTGTGCGGTAGTTTGAACATTCTTTGGCATTGCCTTTCTTTGGAATTGGAATAAAAACTGACCTTTTCCAATCCTGTGGCCACTGCTGAGTTTTATCTAAGGAAAATTTCAATGACCTCAGATTCTAGCATCTTCCCATACTTAGAACAGTACTAAAATCATTAACTTCAGATGTCTATTCTTTGTGATTAGACTACATATTGTGTGGGTTTTTTTTCCAGCAGAAAATTGATATATATCCTGGCCCCTCCCTTACTTCTTCAGAGCCATTCCTCAGAGCTATCTGAGTGGCTGACTCCCAGGCTATAGTCTTAAATAAGGTCCCAGTGAAACTTAACTTGCAGCTTTTCTATTGTGTTTTTCTTTCAGTTGACATAAAAATTTATTCCTGAAATGAAGAAGTCACAAAATTTACTCTCTACACACATGCATACACATGTCTATACAGACACACAGACACACACATACATTTATTTAATGGGAATGGTGTTCACCTAAACATATTGATGACTACTATAAGATGGTCAAATTTAGGATGATTTTAAAATATATCATTTTAACTTTTCTAACTTGCTCAAGGTAAACATGTTTCATCTTTATAAAATAATTGATTTACCTAAAAATCAGTGATACATTGAAGTAGACATTGTTGTTGCTACACCCAAATTTCTCTACCTCTTCTGTGTGCTCCAGTTGACTCCCTGCTGCCATTATCCACATTTGTGTGCTCAAGTGCCGGCAACCAGCCCATGGAAGGCTGCTGTGCCCTCTATACATGGAAAATGATCTACAGGTGCTGAGGGATTAACACACACAAACACCATCCACAGCCGCCCTAGGGCTTCCCTGGTGGCTCAGCAGTAAAGAATCCTCTGGCAGTTCAAGAGATGCAGGAGATGCGGGTTCAACCCCTGGGAAGATCCCCTGGAGGAAGGCATAGCAACTCCCTTCAGTATTCTTGCCTGGAGAATCTCATGGACAGAGAAGCTTGACAGGCTACAGTCTGTGGGTTTGCAAAGAGTCGGACATGGCTGAAGCAACTTGGCATGTATGCATACCAGCAGCCCTAAAGCCAACCCTCTTGAACTTCAGATGGGATTATCAAGACATGGCATTTTTTTTTTCATACTATTTCCCAGAGTCTTTCCAAGGGACAAACTCCAGTTACCCACCATAGATGTGGGTTGACAAAAGTACTCTTTCTTAGCTGCTTCCCCTTCTCTCACTATCCAATTGCCCTTCTAGTATCCCCTGCTAGCTCACATAAACTAGCTGCACTCAAATAATTGTTGGAGGATTTTCTTCTGGAAGAATACAGGCTAATATATGCATTATATACAAATAATAAAAACAAAAACTGCTGCTAAGTTGTATCAGTCATGTCCGACTCTGTGCGACCCCGTAGACGGCAGCCCACCAGGCTCCACCGCCCCTGGGATTCTCAAGCAAGAACATTGGAGTGGATTGTCATTTCCTTCTCCAATGCATGAAAGTGAAAAGTGAAAGTGAAGTTACAGTCACGTCCAACTCTCAGTGACCCCGTGAATTGCAGCCTACCAGGCTCCTCTATCCATGGGATTTTCCAGGCAAGGGTACTGGAGTTGGGTGCCATTATCTTCTCCGGAAAAAAAAAAAAAAAAAAAACCACAACACTAGAATTCCAAAACTGTGACTCAATGATTCTGGGTAATGAGTGTAATTATTTTATTTATTATTTTATTAATTATTATTTTATTAATTATTTTCTTTAAGGTATGCTTTCATTTTTTAATTATAAAGAAAAAGTATAAATAAGAAGCATAACAAAAGATACAGACTAAAAGTTAAAAACAGGAGCAGACATTATCAGGATAAAATAGCAACCAGTGTCTATAACTAAGTAAAACTATAAATTGTCAGTACATTATGCCCCTTAAAACCAATTCCTTTGTGCAAAATTAATCTTATATAACAAATCTGGAGGTCAAGGCTACTCATTGCTGTACCTAGGTCTGTGTTTTCTTCCCTATTTTCCCCTCTTCCCATATCAACTATTTTGATCCCATTAATTTCTCATTATAGTACTACTTCTACTTCTGTGCTTTTTAGTGCATTGTATATATCACTAAAAGTCTATTTTTAAAAAGGCAAACGTAGCACCTAAACATATGATAATATTACAAATTCATGAATACTGTTTATTCCAGTTCAATAATTTTTATGAATTCTATCCAAAAATATAATGGGGTTTATTCAAGGTCAATAGCTACTCAAAATCAGCTAGAACTAGAACCAAACCAGGTCTTCTGAATTCTTGCCTAATTATTTCCAAATATTACTCCATTCCAAATCTCCTTCTAAATCTATTTCCTTTTCCAGATGCCTGGTAAACAGTGATGTCAAGCAAAAGGCAGGAGGCAAAGAAAAGGTGATTGGAGGCAAAAGCAATAGACCTTGAAAAGGTAAAAATCTGGATTCAGCATGATTCACTGATCCCTGCTAGACAGAGATGGGTGGGTCTGATGAGAATGTTTACGCAAGGAGTAGCAAGTCTGAACGAGCTAAACCAGCACATGCATCCACGTCTGGCCAGTTGTCTTTCAGGTTAAGGTTTAATCACAGTCCTTGCTACAACTCCTCTTTCTCTTTTGTCCCAGAAGTTAAAGGCTCTTCAGTTAAGAAAAATATACCATCTAAGTTTTCAGATCTTTTGAAATAAAGTTCAAAGGACAAATACTTATTCTGCAATCCTCATGTCAATTTGAAGCTGGATTCTTTAGAAGCAACTGCCTGCAAAATAAGGACGGGAAAACAAAGTCACAGCTCTTAATGTGTCTGAAGGAGAAAGAAAGGCTAAGAGTTATCTCCCTTTAATGGATTATTGTGCATTTTGAATAGTGTATTTCTATCTATATTTTCTTCAAACGAAACATAGAAAAAGTAAAAATAAAATTATTATATTCCATTTAAGGTCAAATGGGGTCACAGAAGTTCTCTTATGGATGCTCACAGGATAGTGGCATATTTATATCCTGTTACCTGTCAACAATCTTCTCAAGCTAAACTTTGAAATCAAAGTTCTCATGTCATGCATTCATGAATTGTATTCACAAATTTTGAGTTATGTATTATAAATAATATAGTGGCAGTCTATATGAGTGATTTAGAGATGAGTAAAACACCATCCTAGCAGATAGAAGTTTATATTTGGTAAAGACTATGATTAGCATTAAAAATAAATAAATGCTTTTGAAGGGTCAGCTTTATCTACTAACTCAAACCTTCATGCTGGAGTGAGCCACTGACCTGATCCATGCAAAGTCCTTTATTTCCTTTCTGTCTCTCTTGAGTTTGTTTGAATGCTTTGTTTTAAAGTTCCAATCTTGATTGGACTGTGATGACAGAATTAAGGGAAGAAGACCCATATGAAATCCTCCTGGGAGGAAGGTGAATGACTGCAGACCAGAGATCAGAACTTCAGACCCATCTTCACACCCTACCAGTGGAGCTCTTCTTTCTTTACTCATGTTGAGAAATCTGGGTTTGCTTTTAATGTACCAACTTTAGATGTTTCTATTTAAAGAAAAATACTTACTATGATTACAGAGGAAAAAGTGACTACTTCCAACTGGAGAGTCAAGTAAGGAAGGCTTCTCAACAGATTCCACGTCTGAGCTCAGACCTGAAGCTGTGAACACATGAGACAGTGTAGTCTGAGGCAGCAGCACCAGCAAAGGCATAGGGGTAAGCAGGAGACAACTGAGGAATACCTCCTATTCCACTGAGGCTGACTCTTACGTTTCTAGCCTGGATATACTGGTGAGTGAAGTGCTATTAACTGGCATTGGAGCAAAGATGATGAATTTGGTTTGGGGCATTACAAGTTAGGGGAAGTCCGGTGCTGCGCTGTAGTGAGTGTGCACATCTCCTTTCAAGTCTGCACTCAGTAATGTTAAGCTAGAAACAGGCCGTGTTGCAAGCATTTACACTGACAAATGCTTACAAATAAATTTTTAAATTATTTATTTTGGCAGCACTGGGTCTTGGCTGCTGGCTCTTCGTTGCTGTGTGTGTGCTTTTCTCTAGTTTTGGTGAGCAGGGTCTACTCTCTAGTTGCAGTTGTGTGGGCTTCTCATTGCAATGAGAAGGGTCTACTCTCTTGTTGCAGAGCATGAACTCTAGAGCACAGGCTCAGTAGTTGTGGCACACAGGTTTCGTTACCCTGAGGCATGTGGGATTTTCACAGACCAGGAATCAAACATGTGTCCTCTGCACTGTCAGGTGGCTTCTTAACTACTGGACCACCAGACAAGTCCATAAATAACATTTCTGAGAGCCAGCTTACCAGCACTTCACTGGTTGGAGTAATAGTGGGACAGTTCCTTGAAGTTTGCCTGTCAGACTGGAGACTTGGAGATAAGTCAGGGCCAGAGAGAGAACCTTTGAACCATCTGAAAAAAAATATATATCTAAAGATGTAAAAAATTTTAGATACCTTTTTTGTGCCTGGAGAATCCCATGAACAAAGAAGCCTAGAGGGCTATGGTCCATCAGGTTGCAGAGAGTAGGACACGACTGTGGCAACTGAGCATGAATGCATGCATGGGAGAGATTGTATCATGAGAAGCTAAATGGAAACCAGGTAGATCTTTGAGGGATATTTACTTAAAAGGGGTACATAGAGAGTTTGCACTTAGTCCAGTCTGATTCTTTGCTACCCTATGGACTGTAGCTTATCAGGCTTCTCTGTCCATGGGATTTTTCAGGAAAGAATACTGGAGTGGGTTGCCATGCCCTCCTTCAGGGATCTTCCCAACCCAGATACTGAACCCACGCCTCTTGTGTCTCCTGTATTGCAGGCAGATTCTTTACCTGCTGTCATCCAGGTACATAGAGTGGCATCCAATAAATTGCAATTACCTTCTGTCTACTCATGAAGACTACTTACCGCACCCCTACCAGATGTATATACAGCTCTGTGTCATAAGAGACCCCTGGCCAGAAGTTTTCCTGTGTCACAGATCCCAAATTCTAAGAGACTTTAACCTCACAGGAAACTATGTCTTAGAAATATTTTGTGTCTTCCTCAAATTCCTATACTGCTGCTGCTGCTGCTAAGTCGCTTCAGTTGTTACCGACTCTATGCGACCCCATAGACGGCAGCCCACCAGGCTCCCCATCCCTGGGATTCTCCAGGCAAGAACACTGGAGTGGATTGCCATTTCCTTCTCTAATGGGTGAAAGTGAAGAGTGAAAGTGAAGAGTGAAAGTGAAGAGTAAAAGTGAAGTCGCTCAGTCGTGTCAGACTCTTAGCGACCCCATGGACTGCAGCCCACCAGGCTTCTCCCTCTATGAGATTTTCCAGGCAAGAGTACTGGAGTGGGGTGCCATTGTCTTCTCCGAATTCCTATACAGATTCTACATATTTGATAGGTATAAAGGTGTGTAAAACACTACAAAATTTAAAACAAGTTATTGGGCAACTACTGTATGTTTACCCATATCTCAATTTCTATGTAAAGATCTTAATAAACAATCATAACCCTTGAAGAAAGAGGTACATAAGAAAAGTCCTAAAAAGGAGAAGGAATACTTACAGAAGTGGAAAATAAACATTAGAATAAGGAAACCTATCAGTGACTAAAGACCAAAATGTAAGTGGAGCAAAACCAATTTAAGTGGAACCGTCATTCCCATCATCATCATCACCACCACCACTAGCAGCTCACATTCATCAAACTATGCCAAGAAATGTACTATGTAGTCTTCTGTGTCATCTAATTTAAATCTCAAAACTCATAAGAAGTAAATGCTCCTATCTCAGTTTGACAGAGGAGGAAACAGGCTGTGCTGGGGGCCAGCGTGAGGAACTCTCCCCATCGCAAAGGTCCTGAGGAAGGAGGCTTGGCATACGCGAAGGCGTGATCAAGCCTCAGGAAATCCCCTGTTCCCGAGCATCTACCCCCAAACCAGAGTCTGTTTTGTGCTCTCACCTCTGACTTTACGGGGAGCTCTCCCCCATAACCATTTCTCTCGGAGAAGGAGTTAACTTGCAGCCCCAGTTAATAAAAATTCCTGGGCGTGACAAGAGTGTTTCAACTTACGAACTCTGAAGGTTATCTAGCCTGCTTGTATAGGTTTGTCCGGCTGCATGTGATTGTTTACAACCCCCAACTGTGAGAGACATAAGATGCTTTAAAACTTTCTAAATACAGACTCTTTAGAGAAGTTAGAAGATTATTAGTATAGTATTAGTGGGTTGATTAGGAATTATATTGGTGAAAGGTTTTTTCATTTGTCCTGCCAATAATTACTGCTAATTCCCCTGCCCTGTGTGGGACAAGGGTGTCTCAGGTCAAACCTCTCTGCTGACAGACTAGCTTGTGTGACAACCTCTCAACCATAAACAGCACAGAGAGTTTGGAGTATTAGCATAGGGCTTTTCTCATTTGATTGCCGCCAGGCCTCCGTATCCTTAGGCACCTGGGAATATATTAATCAATGTATTTGGAATACAGAAAAGGAAATATAGTAGTTTTTGATGTTAGCAATACTAGACTTTTTGAGTTAATGAATTTTCTCTTTTGTTATAGATCACTGTACTTTGATATAAATCACTGTGTCCTTGCTATGTAAAAATGTAACTTTATTACTATCTTAAGACTAAATAGATCTTAAGGGGAGCATTGGTGAAAGGGTTTTCACTTGTTGGGCTGATGTTTGCTGCTAAATCTCCATATTCCCTGCCCTTATAATGAATATAACTAGCATATAGGAGAAATAAGTATTAACCTTTAAGATTAATCATGTTAACCTTGGGTTAAGTAAATTCCTTTCCTAGTTGTAACTCACTACACCCTCACCTTATAGGAATGCAACTTTATTTGGAGGGTGGCACCCGATTTAAGAAAAAATCACCTCTGGAAAAATAAGTTTTCTGGTTAACTGACCGGTATCAGAAAGGGCCATAAAATGTCAGCAGACCTCATGGCCAAAAGATGATGTAAAAACCATAAGACCTTTGTATAATTTTATATGAAGCACCTGATTGTGACAAGGGTCAGGTCTGCTGACCCCACGTGACTCTGTTGTTCCATGTCCAGTTCTAACTGTTGCGTCCTGACCTTCATACAAATTATTCAATAAACAGGTCTAGTGGTCTGGTATTCCCAACTGTTTCAGATTTTTCCACAGTTTATTTTGATCCACACAGTCAAAGGCTTTGGCATAGTCAATAAAGCAAAAATAAACGTATTTCTGGAACTCTCTTGCTTTTTCTATGATGCAGCAGATGTTGGCAATTTGATCTCTGGTTCCTCTGCCTTTTCTAAAACCAGCTTGAACATCTGGAAGTTCACAGTTCATGTACTGTTGAAGCCTGTCTTGGAAAATTTTGAGCATTACTTTAGTAGCGTGTGAGATGAGTGCAAATGTGTGGTAGTTTGAGCATACTTTGGCACTGTGTTTCATAAGGATTGGAATGAAAACTGGAAGAGGGACTGGACCTTTTCCAGTCTTGTGGCCACTGCTGAGTTTTCCAAATTTTCTGGTGTTCTGAGTGCAACACTTTCACAGCATCATCTTTTAGTTTTTGAAATAGTTCAACTGGAATTCCATCGCCTCTACTAGCTTTGTTTGTAGGGACACTTTCTAAGGCCCAGTTGATATCACATTCCAGGATATCTGGCTCTAGGGGAGTGATCACACCATCAAGATTATCTAGGTTGTGAAGATCTTTTTGGACAGTTCTTCTGTGTATTCTTGCCATCGCTTCTTAATCTCTTCTGCTTATGTTATGTCAAGGTCAGGAAGCAACAGTTAGAACTGGACATGGAACAACAGGCTTGTTCCAAATAGGAAAATAAAGTATGTTAAGGCTGTAAAAAAAAAAAAAAAAAAAAGGTATATAAACAAACCTGAAAAATAAAGAAATGGGATCAGTTTCTGGAAAGACTGATTCCCCGTGTCATTTCTTTCTTGCTCCCCGTTTTCCTGGCTGAATTCCCATCTGGTATGGGGGTATGCACCAAGCCTACTAACTCTGCCTGGGCTTCTAAGATCAGACCAGGGAGGCCTCAGTGCCTCCTCTCCTTCCGGAGAACGGAAAGACACCTGTGGCCTATGTAGGTGGTGATTAGTATTCCACGTAAACCAGTTATTCAGCCTCTTTTTCTCCACTAATTTTCCTACTACACTATCCGTTTCTAATCTCTCTATATATCTGTAATTAAATAGTTTTTTTTTTTTCCAGGACGCCAATTCCATCCCCACCTTCAAATTACCCTGGATCCACGGGGGCTGGACCCCAGCTAGGCTGACAGTGTTTGAATACTTTGTGCAAAATGAAATAATTTATAAATGACACAGTCTAGACTCATACTGACTGTCTGGTGGCTTCGACAGTAAAGCATCTGTCTACAATGCAGGAGACCTGGGTTCGATCCCTGGGTCAGGAAGATCCCATGGAGAAGGAAATGGCAATCCACTCCAGTACTATTGCCTGGAAAATCCCATGGACAGAGGAGCCTGGTAGGCTACAGTCAATGGGGTCGCAAAGAGCCAGACACAGCTGAGCGACTTCACTTTCACTTTCAGACTCATACTAAGGTCTGTATCAGCCCAAACTTTGTTTTTAGAAACTATTTGAATTTATTTCACAGATTATTCAATCATTACAGGCCACTGAAACCTCACATAGCTTTACTTCCTGGTCATTTGTTTTTTATACTTTTTTTTTTTTTTTTAACTTGTCTGCTCCAGGTCTTAGTTGTGATATGTGGGGTCTAGTTCCCCCAACTAGGGATCCAACCCAGGCCCACCAAACTGAGAAGGCAGAATCTTAGCTACTAGACTATGAAGTCCTTAATTCCTGGTCATCTTTATCTTTGCTAATAAAAATTATGGTATTGTTAAGTCACTTCAGCCATGTCCGACTCTGTGCAACCCCATAGATGGCAGCCCACCAGGCTCCCCTGTCCCTGGGATTCTGCAGGCAAGAACACTGGAGTGGGTTGCCATTTCCTTCTCCAGTGCATGAAAGTGAAAAGTGAAAGGGAATTTGCTCAGTCATGTCCGACTCTTAGTGACCCCATGGACTGCAGCCCACCATGCTCCTCCGTCTATGGGATTTTTCCAGGCAAGAGTACTGGAGTGGGTAGAAAAAGAGAAAATCTGTATCTTTGTTTTTAGCTTACAGTTCCAACCAAAAATAAATTTTAAAACTTAGAAATAGGAGAGACTTAAATAATAAGCTTTTAGAATTTTCTGTGAACGTTACTTATCCAGGGTACATTGCCCAATTATCACAGCTAATTAAAAGTTTGGATATTATCCACTGCTTTATTTAAAGTTCTCTCAATTATTTTTCCTATGACTGGCCTTATAATATGATAGAAACTCTCCAGTCAGTTTAACTTAGTCTTCATGAATTTCAAGTGTGAAAATTTTAACAACTTAAAGAAAAGCTTTTAGTGAATAAACAGTTGAGGGAAGGAATTTTTAGTCTTAATAAGTTATTTGGGTTATTAGATATAGTACTCTTTTGGTAGCTGAGCACTTTCTTGAAATCTTAAGAGTTTTTTTTTTTTTTTAAGTATATCTTATAAGATTTTATTTTTTTACTATCAAACTTTTAACTTCTTGCAAGCTTTTTCCATGCATTTACTGCATACATATTGCCCTCCAGCTGTGTGTAATATGAGGCAGACCTATAATAATGTAAGGTGAGACTTTATAGCTCTTACCTTGTAATGGGTGTTGCTTTAAGGGTCTTACATATATTAACTATTTGGTACAATATTTTGTGAAGCAAGTATTTTTAATATGCTCATTTTACAGATGGAAAAAGCAGAGGCATATTAGGCATGACTTGGCCAAGATTTCACTGTTAATATAAGAGGAGCAGGGATTCAAACCCACACAGACTTCTTCCAAATATTGTTCTCTTCACCACCAGACAAGTCTTTTATAATGATTAATACTATGCAACTGGCATTTAGAGAGTTAAATCTGATTGTACAATATACAAATTCATCCCATTGTAATGAATTTTAATTTGCAAACAGCTGAAATCATAAATCAGAAGAACTCAAAGCTGATTTACCTGATTACCTTCCAACAAAGTACACAAAATGCTGTGTAAGCATTTTAAGATGTGTCAATTGATGCATAATCCACTTATTTACTTAAAGCAGGTAAAATAGATAATACAAGTCCAAAATTGTTTCTGAATTTTTTGTAGAAAGCTTACAATATATTCTCCATAATTTGCTACATTACACAGAAACTCTCAGCTAACTCCACCTTGCTATTGTTTTGTTCATCTTTGCTTTTATGGCATATTCAAAGATAACTATGTGCAGTCAGGAAAAACTTTCAAATACATGTTGTGCTAAGGGAAAAATACAGTTCACGTTAGAGAAATTCTGTAAGTTCTTGTTTCCTGTCTTAACTGTATTGCTAGAATTAAGGTTAGAAGTGGAAAATCCAAATTCAGATCAAAAGATTAATGGTAGAATTCCAGTTTCTCCATTATTTAAATGAAAAACAGTCTTTTCAGGCACCTATATTTTTGACATTGTGTATACAGCATATTGGGATGAGAGTTAAATGCATTCACCTTTCCTTTGGATGTTTGGGATTGGATAGATACTATCAACATTAATCTTGAGGCAGAAGGTATATGTTTTGAAATACAGCTGCTGAGACAATTACTCTCAGTTTGTCTTAGCTGATCTATGGCACACAACCTATCACACAACATAATCACGAGAAATGATTATCTTTTACTGAATAATAGTTGCTTGGGTAAAATATCTTATGCTTTTGTAAGTAATGGTAATTGCAGGTAATTGCTATAGCGAATGACTAACTTATCAACAACATTACAGTTTCCTCTTCATATTAATTCTCTTCCTCTTGCTGTCAAGTCCATTTTGCTTTTCTGACTAATGTACACTGCCACTGAGGTTTGGGAGGTCTGCATTTCAATCCTGATTCTACTAGAGGTTATTCAGTTCGTCTCTCTTGTTGTTTTTTGCACCTGCATCCTTCCTTTTGAATTAAAGATATCTCAAGGAGGATCAAGGATTAACTCATTAAAAATTCCCTAACTGAAGGACTTTCAATGGCTCTTTAGTAATTACAGCCTTGGGAAGTATACAAATTACAAGCATTTAACCTTTTTAAACAAGTAACTCACTGAACAAAATCAGCATTTATATATTCAGTCATACAGAGTAAGGTCTGTTAGAACACTTGCCTTATGTTCAGGAATCCACTGTGTGAAACTTCAAAATTCTGGGTTAGTACCCATCCTTTTATGTTACATTATTTTTTCCCTGAAATCTTGGTTGTCAAAAGTACCTTGTCTTCGCTTGTGACAAAGACTTAATTATCTTCTGAAGGTAGAAAGATCTTTATCTCTTCCTGTCTCTATTCATGAAGTCGGACAAATACATAGAACTTTATCTTACCATCTGTGTTCTGTATCCCTTTTAAATTTCACAGTTGGTACTTTCCTTCTACCGCCAATTCCACCAACAAAATCTAAATGGTGAATAGAAAAATTCTTGTGAAAGAGAATCACTCCAGGGATCTTGGAATCAATATTAAGATGAAAGAAATTCTCATGATTCTCTGTGACATTTGAAACAACAGGATTGATAGTTTACAACTTTTATGAGGTTTTCTGCTTCAGTGAAACACAACCACAGTTTGTATCGTGTATGAAAGTCCATAGAAAAACTTGAGAAAAATCCCACACAAATTTCTGATACCATTTCATACCCTGTGAAGTCACTGCCGTACTATCATAAACATCTAAGATGTTAGCAAACAGTGTGACATTGAAACCTTTTAGGAACTTTTCTAGTAGCAGTCTCTCTGGGGAATCATGTTAAACCAATACGGCTAAGAAAGTGCACAATATTCCAAAGCTGTAAGAGACAAATTAGACCACATCAGTCATAGCCCCAACTCTTGGCTTTTTACTTCAAATTTCATACCCGCTATTCTTGACTTTGGCACCTTTTTGGATTTCACGCCTCACATTTTGGATATTGGTCCTCCTGCTGGTGATGACGTCCTTGTCTCCCCCGTCTATCTCATCTCCATAGCCCAGCCATTGATTTTTCTGTGAAAATAAAGAAAAGGTTTGGAAAATTTCTCTAGTGCTTCAGGGAAATTTCCAAATAAATGTCTCAAAAGAAGCTTAAATTCAACATGTTAAAAACTACACTTTTTTCCCCCTTTGAAACAAATCCCATCCTTTTCCAGACTTCTGCATTTCTGACAATATTCTCCCATTCTGACACCATTCTGCAGTTATGACACCATTCTCCTAGTTATTCCAACCTTTTTGTTTTTTTCTCTCTTTCTCCTCAGGATATCAAGTCATAGAGGTTCTAACTTAAATTTCTCACATCGTTTTCAGCTTTTCCTTTCCCAAGCTCAACAAGCTCATGGCCAGTTTTCCAACCATCAGCTCTCACTATTTCATTAGTCTTATGAACCACTTAGAGAACAGATTGTGCAAGCTTGCTGTCACATCAGTCATGTCCTAGTCTTTGCAAGCCCATGGACTGTAGCCCTCCAGGCGCCTCTGTCCATGGGATTCTCCAGGCAAGAATACTGGAGTGGGTTGTCATGCCCTCCTCCAAGGGAAGGATCAAACCACCATCTCTTATGCCTCCTGCATTGGCAGGCATGTTCTTTACCGCTAGTGCCACCGGGAAAGCCCATCAAGTAACATAATTCCTTAATGAGAAATTCTCCATGTTTCTCAATGCATTCCATGTTCACATAAATTCTACTTGCTAGTATATGGTTCTAGATTTTGCCACCATCTCTCAGAATTCTCTCCATTCCATGATGTCCAGGACAACCATCTATACTCTTATGCCTCTATTGATTTCTGTAGTTGAAATAATTCTTTCTTTAACCCATACAACAATTTAGCTATAT